>QXEO01000450.1:1422114-2645409 GCA_007115705.1 Dactylis glomerata | reverse complement strand
ATCGTATTTGCCAAATAATACATTTATCATTATGTATTAAAGATATCCATGTCGACAAGTGGGCCCTATGTGTAAGGTAATAGTGATATAGACATGTAATTTATTTATTTTTCTTTTTCATGCAATAATAGAGCTTCTAACACTATGGACAAGCACACATGATTATGTGTTACTCGTAGTAAAGTTTGTAACACATTCCCACCAACACATATTTATATGTTACTCTGTCAATATATTTGTAACATATTGCATCGAACACATAACTATATGTTACCGAATTAGTATCTTTGTAACACAATTCTGCGCCTTATATAGTCTGTGTTACTGTCAGCCAGTAGAACACAAATGATGTGTTACTCTAATTTTGTTTGTAACATATTTTAGTATGTGTTACATCATTGTGTTACGAAAGCTCTGTCCTGTTGTAGTGGGTGCATGTCACCTCAAAAATTATTCTTTTGCTATCACTTACCTACTCGAGGACGAGCAGGAGTTAAGCTTGGGGATGCTTGATACGTCTCAAAGGTATCTATAATTTTCGATGCTCCATGCTTGTTTATTCACCATTTGCTTTGCGTTTTGTTACACTTCGTGGCATTTTTATGCGTTTTCCGGAACTAACCTACTAACGAGATGCCACAGTGCCAGTTACCTATTTTCCGCTATTTTTGTGTTTCAGAAAAGCTACATAGGAAATATTCTCGGAATTGGACGAAACAAAGACCGAAACTCCTATTTTTCCCGGACGAAGGACGAGGACCGAACGAGAGCCGGAGGGGGGGCCAGAGGGAAGCCTCACCCTAGGGTGGCGCGCCCCTGGCCCGCGCGGCCCTATGGTGAGGTGGCCCTGGTCCACTTCTGACGCCGCCTCTTCGCCTATATAAAGCCTCGGGACGGAAAACCCTAAAAAATCGGTGTTTTTCGAGAAAGAGTTCTGCAGCTCCGCCGCCGCCACCGACAAATTTCGGGGGACAGAAGTCTCTGTTCTGGCACCCTGCCGGGACGGGGAAGTGCCCCTGGAGCCATCTCCATCGACGTCGTCGCCTCCACCGCCGTCTCCATCAACTTCACCGCCATCTCCACCAATGTTGCTGTCTCCTATGATGAGGATGGAGTAGTTCTCTATAACGACCCGAAAAAAAATCCTGAATATTAGAATTGCTTGTTATTTTTCTTTTTTGCGTCTTTATAACGTCATGCATCTTCATCTCATGTTTTTTTTCAGTAAACTATGTTTGTCAAACTCTATTTTGTTTTTGCTAATTATCTGGATGGTTTAACAAAACCCTCCGCTCTTTTCATATTTTCAAAACAAAGCAAAACAATATTTTTCCTATCCATTTTCGAATTCCAAAATGTTTTTTTTGTTTTGCTAAAATAATTTAGGCGAAAGCCAATCTAAAAATTTGGCCTAAAACTAGCCCAAACCCTTCTATACCTTTGGCCTATTTAAGGGCAACATTTTACCACTTCTTTCTTCTCAAACCCTAGCCTCCAAACCTGCCAATTTTGCCCACTTCTAATTCCAAATCTAGATCTGAGAAATGCCCTTTCTTCTCCCCAAAATCCCCAATTTTTTTCCCCTTTTCTTCCTTTCTATTTTCTGTCTAATTTCCATCGCCGGCAGTAGTAACACTACATCGATCCCGCACCTTGGCCTGCCTCAGTCAACGCTCTCCTTCATCTCCAATCCGGATCGCCACCGCCGCCAGCAGCATGCGCTGCAGCTCCTGAATTCGGCCTCCATCCCGTCGCCAAGAAGCAACACGAGTAGATCAACACCTCATCGGGCTTCCCCCTCATGCTGGCCTTGCTCCACTCTCGCCTACACACCTGGCCCAGCACCATGCTCACCCTGCACGTCACCAGATCCCTCCAGCCCTGGCCGTTTCGCGGGTCAGCGCGCCAGGGTCCAGGTCCCTTGCCTTGCTCTCGCCGCACCATCTCCCAGCTCCCACCGCAGCTCTGCCTTGCCCTTCGAGCTTCAGCAGCAGTCCTCTTTTGTTTCCCTGTTGGCAGTAGCAGCAGCGCTGCAGCCATGTCCATGCACGCAATCAGACTATCAGGCAACCAATCTCTCGTGCATGTTTACCTCGGGCCTTGAGCCATCCAGGTGCTTGCTAGCCAGCTTGGCTAGCTAGCTTTGTTCATGTCGTGCAAGTCTCGTTGTTCTCTCCGGCCGCTCCCGATCATAGACTGTTTGTCAAAATGCCTGCAAGAGCTTCCGCGGTATATACTCGGTGTTTCGCTTTTCCATCGTTTTGTCGGTTTATCCTTAAGTCAAGAGCTACTCCAACTATCGCTTCGGCAACCGCGACTTCACTATCAGCTTACTTTGACAAGATCTACATCCACAACGTTGACTACATTCCCTTCTTCGGGTACTTCAACTCCAATCCGACGACTGTTCTCCAATCCGAGCAGTGAGACCCCGCCCTAAGCCTATATTTTGGAATATCTATCTTTTATATGCAAAAGTATTCATGTTACATTGCATATCATATTTGCGGGGTAAATAGGAATCAACTAATAATTAAATATGGAATATGCGGGATTATTATTTATATATCCCGGTTCCATTTAATTTTGCGTAGCTCACCCATGCCATGTTTTGCCATGCTAATAAATAACTAATTTGTGGGGTAGTAAAACAACTTGAACCATATATGTGTGTGTCGGAATTCCGATTTCGCTTAATTTGGATAAGTAGCATTGCATCATATTGCCATGTCATGCATACATACTTTATATGATCATGCCGATTCTTTTGCCGTAGTAGTAAGTGTTGCATCCGTTGTATGTTGTAGCGATTTGCTTCTTCTCAGATAGGACGCTTCGTGGTGATGTGAGCAATGATAAGTTCTTCTGGTGTTCTTCGGCCATCTTTTCAGGCGAGCCCTTTTCTCTCTACCCATTTAAATTTTTTGCTCTCGCTAGCTCTATGTTCTAGCCTTGTGTCGCGATGCTTTGTTCGAGTCACGTGCATAATCCACCTGTTTATCCAAAGCAAAGCCATAGAAGTTTTCATACATCCAATTACCCGTGTGCTCGTTGTTCGAGTTGGCCTTGCGAGTCGTAGGCATCTTCAGGTTGTTGGAGTTGTTTTATTTTATTGGGTTGGGAAGTTATCACATGCTCTACTTAATAAATATGTGTTGTTGGAGATACTCATGGCTTGCTTTAATGTTAATGATTAAAACTGAATTAAGCAGAGGCATCGGTGAGTCATTTTGCCAGTTTTACGACGGCTCACTTGTGTCCCCTAGGACCTCGAGATCGCATGAACTGTTCTGAGACTGAGCGCTCTAACCACACGTGGGTATGTTTTCGGGTCTCCCCTTGATCACTGCCGGAATCTACATACTTGTCCAGTGGGCACAACTAGTTCGATGTATTTCCATTTGGTTCTTGTCGGGCGTGCAGCTTGTATCTTATGGTCCGCTTTTACTTTGGGGGAAGCCGCCTTGTAACCCCTTGTTCTGCATGTCCGTATAGGTGCGGCACTTTTGCGAAGTTGGAATCATCCTGCGGGCACTGTTTCCTTCTTAGCAAGTCCTCGCAATAGCTGAGTCCGTTTCGGAGATTCGGCCAGACTCTCGACACGGGTAGCTTGGTTTAGGTGGCTTCCTGGACTTGTGTGTAGTGAAGGAAAGTGCGAGTCGTGACTATCCTGATGGCGCACCTATTTTTATTAAGGGTGCGAGACTTGCCTAAAGGATTGATCGTACGTGTGGGTATATTTGGGCACCCCTGCAGGGTTAAATCTTTTTGAAAAGCCGTGTCCACGGTTATGGATGACTTGGAGCTGTACTACTCGATCATAGAATAACTTGCACCTGCTATTTCAATACTAATAAACTTGTGTAGTAAGCTAGCACAACTACAACAATAAACCTGCAATAAAACTTGGTAACCGTATGAGTGCCTTTGATACTTGCTTCTTCGTTTGGTCACGAGGAGGTGATTCATCGGCTGGGTTATGTTTGGTGTTAGTTTCTAGTTGATTCTTTTATGCGCTCTCTTATCTTATTCTATTTAGACGAAAGTTGTAGTGTGCCTCTGTAGTTTAGTGCTTTTGTTGCCGCTAAGTCCACCATATAGCCTGTAGGCGAGCACAGCTGAATTCCAGTCTCGTGAGTACGTGCCTCGGTAGTCACCCTCGTTTTTTTCCTTTTTCTCTTTCTCCCTCCTTGTTCGGCAACCATTGGCCCAACGTTTTTGACAGGTATGGGAGCGCCGACGCTAGCAAGGTTACCCTTCCGGCTTGGCCTGGGCAGGGTTTGGACGCCATCATTTATCTTCAGGCCTCTTAGGCCCATTTGTATTCTTGTCCGTACTCGGATACTATTTGCGTAATGTATGATTTGGATCTTCGTATTGTATATTTGAATTCTTGACTCGTGGAGTCTTCGTGGTTATATTATATTCTTTTGTGGGTTCCATCGTGAACTTGTGTAACTATTGCTATCTTGATTCCATCCGCATCACGTGCATGTTTCGACGTGCACGAGGCGATTGGTGGTGCGTTTCCAAAGCGATACCGTGTAGATTATGGCGGAAGCGCTATCATCTGCAAGGTGCCGGTTTTGGGGCGTCACAAGTGGTATCAGAGCCCTGGTTTTTGTCGATACCCATGGGTCCAGTCTGCCTGTAGGATAACCTTGCCGACGGACGTTGTTGGGTCTAGTGTCAAAGCTATTTTGCTAAAAGGGATTTCTATTTTCGTGCCCCTGGTTCGTTAGTTGTACTCAGTTTTCCCCAGCTCGTTAGTTTTTCCTCAGTTTTCCCCAAGCCGTTGTCTGAAACCGTCACCAGTGCTGGAATGGCCGGTTGCCCGATGGTTGAACACCTTTGACCGTTAACTGCTGACTAGTGGGGCCACGTAGAGCCCGCAAAGACACGTCAGAGCATCCATCGTTGTTTGACCGTAAGCATCGTCGTATCCAGCACCAAAACGCGGACGAGTGGGGCTTCGGTATATCGAATGACAAGTGGGACCATGACGCTGATACAAGGGGCAATACACGGGTAGGATTAGATTTTTAAACGGAGCTCTACAGCGATGGCACGGAGGAGGTGGCCTGCGGGGTGCCGAAATGAGATCGACGTCCACAAAGAACTCCATGAGGCGAGACCAGACGCATTAGATAGATATGATCTGGACGCGTTTAACCATGCAAAGAAGAGAAGAAATGGTCGAGGACATCGACGACGACCTCAACACTTTGACTGACGGTGTCGGACACGAACGCGAGCAGTGTAGAGAAAACTAGTGTCTCTCCTTTCTGGCGTGTATAGATAGGTGCTAGGGGAGTGTGGTGGCGAAGGGAAAGACCTCGCGGTGGTCTATGGCGTCCAGCAGAGCGGGGCGGCGTGGCCGTGCCCACAGCGGCGTGCATGTTCGGCATTGGCATCAGCATGTACGTTCGTCATTGGCCTCGGCGGTATCTCTGGTGTGTCAGTGATCGAATGAGGGGACAGGATTGAGGGTGCATCCCGACGGTGACCTAGCAGTGGCGGCGAGCATGCATACCCGTTCTGACCATGCCGATATCGGCATCGGCATCGTTTGGAGGCTGTGGTGCTCGAATCATAGTGGAAATTGCGATTTCCTATTATTTTTACATGCATAATATATAGAAAATAACTAGATCTATAAATCGATGCATATGAAGCTACATATATATTCTTGGTCATAATCCCCTTAGATGCATGGCTTCACGTCGTCGTCGCTTTCATCGTGAGTATCTTCGTCGTTGTCCGTGTAGTAGTACTTCCTGCACATTGTTCCGTCGAACACCTTCACTGTGAGCACATAATCGCCTTCATATTTGAAGTGTAGGAAGCAGCCGAAATCCACACCGTGCGCGATGGCGAAATTCTCCCAGCCCTTGTCGAGGTACATCCGGCCTTGTCCGTCAAATAGGACCTCCACGGTCCAGAGACGAGGACCGCAGTCAGCTGCTCGCAGATACACCTTTGCGGGCTCCTGGCCGTCAAGATAGTCCGCAAACTTTTGTGGGAGTGCCTGCAAAGAAATTAAAGGTTTTTTAGAACATGCACATAATTAATCACATGCATCATATATGTGGGAACGCGTACGTACCTTCTTGGCCAAAGGGTCTTCATAGATGGTGATGAAGAACTCCCCTATGATCAATGGCAGTGTTGACGGTGGTGGTGGCAATGATGATGATCCACCACCCCGGCCGCCCCTTCCCCTTCCCCTTCCCCTTCCCCTTCCCCTTCCGGTCGACGTCCGAGACGTGGAAGCCATGGCAATGGATCAAGTGTATGTGAACGAAGAAGAGAGAGGCAGAAATGAAGAAGAGAGAGGCAGAACCTATTGACATGAGGGATGGCCGTTGTGGGGGTTTATAAGGGAGAGATGACCGTTGTGGGGTTTACACCATAAATTAAGGTAGAGATGACCGTTGTGGGGTTTACACAATAAATTAAGGAGGAGATGACCGTTGTGGGGGTGGTTTATATCTCAACAAAAAAAGTAATGCCTAAAAGAAATGGAAATTCGTGAAAGTTCATCATTTTACCGTGAAAAGTAAAGCCTACAAGAAATGGAAATTCGTGATAGTTTATCATTTCAGCGTGAAAAGTAATGCCTACAAGAAATGGAAATTCGTGATAGTTTATCATTTCAGCGTGAAAAGTAATGCCTACAAGAAATGGAAATTCGTGATAGTTTATCATTTTACCGTGAAAAGTAATGCGTAAAAGAAATGGAAATTCGTGATAGTTCATCATTTTACCGTGAAAAGTAAAGCCTACAAGCAATGGAAATTCGTGATAGTTTATCATTTCAACGTGAAAAGTAATGCCTACAAGAAATGGAAATTCGTGATAGTTTATCATTTTACCGTGAAAAGTAATGCCTAAAAGAAATTCGTGATTACCCAACTTGTTGAATCCGGTGGCAAACTCGTCATTTAGCATACATAGAGGGGTAGTAGTTTGCCACCGACAGATAGAGAGAGGGTGGCACGATCCTGCCCGTTGGATCATAGGATCGACGGTAGGTGGGCACGATCCGTGTGACAACAGCTCGACCAATCAGGCCAAGTTTGGGCTTCTGTGAGAAGGGAGAGGGTAAAACTGAGTAGTATCAAGGATACAAGGGCAAGTAAATAGTAAACAGGCTAAGGAATTCAAATAAGAGATTTAGAAAAAGAAAAACACATGTTTTGTACAATGAAACCCATGTTGGCCTACCTCAAAGTATTAGCAATTCAAATATACATGAGTGTAAAAATTATGGCCTCATTCAGACAAACTATGTTTTGGGTATAGATGTTTTGAGAAGGGGTTTGAGTGGAAAGCCATGAACCTTCATAGCTACTAGTGATTTCAGAAGTGGCCATTTGTGTGAAAACTTGATTTATATATGTTTGTTATGATTTTATTTTGCGCATGAGTTGGAGGCACTATGATTTTATTTTTTTGATTTTTTTTGCGCATGAAATGACTCAATTAGATGGCTTAATCCCATCTGTTGACTCTCTGTTGACCAGCCACTTGAGGGTAAAACTGAGTATATTGCACTAGGCAGTATTAGTACTCGAGGGGAAAACTGAGTACAGATATTTTTCCAGTGTAAGATTCGAGGGTAGAACTGAGTACACGTAACGGTGCTGACGTGTAGTCCCACGGACGCGTGTCGCGGTGAGCATCGGTTAGCCGCGCGGTGCGCGTGTTGAGACCAAAACGTCAACTGCTGAGACGAACCGTCACTTTGCCAGTACAGAGCCCCTCTCCCTCCCTCTGCACATAGTCTCATCATAACTCACGCACGCAACCACGCCTCTCACGTCCCATCACCTTCTCAAAAAAACCCCAGCCGCCCTACGCGCGCTCCCCTGCCGGCGATGGAGAAGAAGAATGCGCCGGCGGCCGTCGCCCCCGATCCCGTCGCCTCCGAGCCCATCGCCTCCGAGCCCGTCGCATCCGAGGGCGGCGCATCCAAGCGCGGCGCCTCCGTGAACTGGGCCTCTCTTAAGGGTGACGGACCACTTCACAAGATCGGCGACTGCTTACTGGCGAACGAGGAGTACGTGGACACCTACGCTGCTTTGAGGCAAGTTTGTACAAATTGTCGCTCAGATCTACCTGAGCCCGACGTGCACCTGCACGAATGGATCCTGGTAGAACACGCCCTTCCACGCGCCGCTGAGTTCTCCTTCCTCAACCTCCGCACATCCCGCTACGTCACCATCGATCTAACGGAAGTTCATGCAAGGTTCAAATTCCTCCATATCTATAGAGTTAATCTATTTTTATTTTCAATCGTAAACATCTTAGTGCTGAATGTTTTCTTCATCAACTCCCTTTTAGATACTACTTCGTCGGCTTTTACCGTGGCGTCATCGTGCTTGCCCAGAGGAACCAGCCGCACAAGATACGGCTTCTGAACCCACTCACAAAGACATTGAATGCTACGTTTGAGGCGCAGATGCCATCTATGATTGTGGAGTCAGTCGCTGTAATGAAGTCCCCGACTATGGTCTTCATTTGCACAGGTTACCCCAATGAAATTGCTTGGGTCGATGAGAGCTCTCCTACTAAGGATATAGATGTAGAAGATTGGGGAGAAGGAAGATTTTCGATCGAGGAAGATTCTCTCAGTTGCCTTACCCCGTTCAATGGTGAATTGTATGCAATAGCTGTGAACAATTTTGATGTCGGAACATTAGTGTGCACCAACAATGTCCAGTTGGAGAAGCGCGCGAGCACTATCAACATGGAGACACTATTTTCATTTCCAGAACTTGGAACTGACAGGTTCTACCTTGTGGAGTCTGATGGTGATCTGCTGCTTGTGTTGTTCGGCGGCAGCCCTGGCAACAGGTATTTGGAGGAAGGTCAACCATTGGTGTACCGTGTGGACACTGAGAGCCGCTCTCTCCATGCCGTCAACATTGGCAGTCGTGCCTTCTTCGTCAGTTATAAACGGTGTATCTCCGTCGACACCAGAGTGCACCCGACAGTTCGACCTGGCTGCATCTACTACGAGGGCGGTTATATCAGACAGTACTTTGATGATAGAAAGGCCTGGGATGAGTGGCCACGACTTGTGGATAGATTAGATTCCGATGGTATGAAAAAAGAACAAAGGCCATACCTTTTGGAGGATCTATTGGCTGCACACTGCAGACGGAAGGAGTTCAGTCAATATTTTTTTCGTCTCATGGAATATAGCAACTCCGAAATATATGATGAAGAATGAAGAACCTTCATGTTGGGCATACATTGCGTCTTATATTATTTTCAGCTTAGTTTGTCGTGAATATTAACATCGTTATTGGCTTCTTTTGGCTGCTGTATGCATTTTATGTATTATACTATACTAGCTTCTAGATTAGCTTCTAGATTTGTTACCATATTGGGCAAAAAACGAGGGCCAAAAGGCAGCAATCATTGAAGAAAGACAGAAATAGAAGCTTCTCTAGATTTGATACTAATTTGGTGAAAAGAGAGAGAACTGTTTACAGAGAGAGAGGGGAAAAAGGCGCTCTGAAAAGGCGCTCTGAAAAGTCAATGCCAATTTGGCCCGAGAGAGACAGAACCGAGCTCTCACGTACAACCAAACGCGGTCTCGTCCTGTCCCACGCGGTCCCTTTCTACCAGCCCCACGCGACGCGGCCCCACACGACGCGGCCCCACACGTCAGCACGGAAACGGTCCCTTTCTACCAGCCCCACGCGACGTGGCCCCACACGACGCGGCCCCACACGTCAGCACGGAAACGGTCCCTTTCTACCAGCCCCACGCGACGCGGCCCCACACGACGCGGCCCCACACGTCAGCACGGAAACGGTCAACTTAACGGGAATCCTCACGTCCGAGCTCCTTGAGGGTTTCAGACAACGGCTTGGGGAAAACTGAGGAAAAACTAAGGAGCTGGGGAAAACTGAGTACAACTAACGACCTGAGGGCACGAAAATAGAAATCCCTTGCTAAAAATGCGTTGGATAGATCTTGTTAGCTCTGTATTTTTCTCCTTATCTTGATGCTTCTCTCCTCTTACCTTTGCGCATTTTGAGTCTTCTCTCTTATCCACTTCCCCGAGTTTTAGGTTCCTACGTGGGTGGACATTCTCTTGCCTTTTATCCTACTAGGTCCGTTCTTTGGAAGAGAAAAGTCATCAACATGAGCAAGAATCCTTTATTGGTGGTGTCGAGAAGAAACCTCTTGTTAGTGGTGTCAAGAAAAAAAATAGATCCACGTTAAGGTCCAGGAATGTCAACATTAAGCGCGAAGACTCGATAGTTTCACCAAATCTTTCCCCCTAAACGAGCATGGATCTCGGGGCAAGATCCCTTGTTAGTGGTGTCGATTGTAATGACCCGGAAAAAAAATCCCGAATATTAGAATTGCTTATTATTTTTCTTTTTTGCGTCTTTATAACGTCATGCATCTTCATCACATGTTTTTTTTCAATAAACTATTTTTGTCAAACTCTATTTTGTTTTTGCTAATTATCTGGATGGTTTAACAAAACCCTCCGCTCTTTCCATATTTTCAAAACAAAGCAAAACAATAATTTTCCTATCCGTTTTCAAATTCCAAAATGTTTTTTTGTTTTGCTAAAATAATTTAGGCGAAAGCCAATCTAAAAATTTGGCCTCAAACTAGCCCAAACCCTTCTATATCTTTGGCCTATTTAAGGGCAACATTTTACCACTTCTTTCTTCTCAAACCCTAGCCTCCAAACCTGCCAATTTTACCCACTTCTAATTCCAAATCTAGATCTGAGAAATGCCCTTTCTTCTCCCCAAAATCCCCAATTTTCCCCCTTTTCTTCCTCTCTATTTTCTGTCTAATTTCCGTCGCCGGCAGCAGTAACACTACATCGATCCCGCGCCTTGGCCTGCCTCAGTCAACGCTCTCCTTGATCTCCAATCCGGATCGCCACCGCCGCCAGCAGCATGCGCTGCAGCTCCTGAATCCGGCCTCCATCCCGTCGCCAAGCAGCAACACGAGTAGATCAACACCTCATCGGGCTTCCTCCTCATGCTGGCCTTGCTCCACTCTCGCCTACACACCTGGCTCAGCGCCATGCTCACCCCGCACGCCACCAGATCCCTCTAGCCCTGGCCGTTTCGCGGGTCAGCGCGCCAGCGTCCAGGTCCCTCGCCTTGCTCTCGCCGCACCATCTCCCAGCTCCCAGCGCAGCTCTGCCTTGCCCTTCGAGCGACAGCAGCAGTCCTCTTTTGTTTCCCTATTGGCAGTAGCAGCAGCGCTGCAGCCATGTCCATGCACGCAATCAGACTATCAGGCAACCAATCTCTCGTGCATGTTTACCTCGGGCCTTGAGCCATCCAGGTGCTTGCTAGCCAGCTTGGCTAGCTAGCTTTGTTCACATCGTGCAAGTCTCGCTGTTCTCTCCGGCCGCTCCCGACCATAGACTGTTTGTCAAAATGCCTGCAAGAGCTTCCGCGGTATATACTCGGTGTTTCGCTATGCCGTCGTTTTGTCGGTTTATCCTTAAGTCAAGAGCTACTCCAACTATCGCTTCGGCAACCGCGACTTCACTATCAGCTTACTTCCACAAGATCTACATCCACGATGTCGACTACATTCCCTTCTTCGGGTACTTCAACTCCAATCCGACGACTGTTCTCCAATCCGAGCAGTGAGACCCCACCCTAAGCCTATATTTTGGAATATCTATCTTTTATACGCAAAAGTATTCATGTTACATTGCATATCATATTTGCGGGGTAAATAGGAATCAACTAATAATTAAATATGGAATATGCGGGATGATACGTCTCCAACGTATCTATAATTTTTGATGCTCCATGCTTGTTTTTACACCATTTGCCTACTGTTTCGTTACACTTCGTGGCACTTTTATGCATTTTCCGGAACTAACCTATTAACAAGTCGCCACAGTGTCAGTTCCCTGTTTTCTGCTGTTTTTGTGTTTCAGAAGTGATACACAGGAAATATTCTCGGAATTGGACGAAACAAGTTCCTGAAGTCTTATTTTACCCGGAAGCTTCCAGAGATCCGAAGGAGAGTAGGAGAGGGGCCACCAGGGGCCCACACACAGGGGTGGCGCGGCCAGCCCCTGGCCCGCGCCACCATGGTGTGAGGCCACCTGGCCCCTCCTCTGACATCGCCCCTTCGCCTATAAAGACCCCCCGACGGAAAAAACCTAAGTACCCGATCAATTTTCCAGAACACATCGCGATCCGCCGCCGCCGTCGACCCGAAGATCGGGAGGGTCCAGAAGCTCTTCCCGGCACCCTGCCAGAGAGGGGAATCGCCACCGGAGGTCTTCTTCATCGCCATGCTTGCCTCCGGAGCGATGAGTGAGTAGTCTACCTTGGACCATGGGTCCATAGCAGTAGCTAGATGGTTGTCTTCTCCACTATGTGCTTCATGTTTAGATCTCATAAGCTGCCCTACATGATTGAGATCACCGTTATGTAATTCTACATGTTTGGTTTGTTGGGATCCGATGAATATTGGTGTTTATGATTGAGTTGCTGTACTGAATATTATCTTTTGTTATCTCTATGTTGTTTATGATCTTGCATGCTCTCCGTTGTTAGTAGCTATCTTGGCCGAGTAGTTGCTAGTGACTCCAAGAGGGGGTATTTATGCTCGATAGTGGGTTCATGCCTCTATTTAACCTGGGGGAGTGACAGAAACCTCTAAGGTTGTAGATGTGTTGTTGCTACTAGGGAGAAAACAACATTCATATGCTCAAGGGCATATGCTTTGTTTACATTACACACTTTGCTTAATGCAATTATCCATTGTTCGCAACTTAATACTCATGGGGTGTTCAGACGATATCCCCGTGAGTGGATTATTAGTCATAGATGTAGTTGGATGGCGGTCTATGTATTTTGTTGTAATGCCCAGAGTAAATCTCATAGTGATCTTCTTGACATATCACATTTATCTTTATTCTATCAATTGCCCAACTGTAATTTGTTTACCCAGCATGTGTTATTTATCTTATGGAGAGACACCACTAGTGAACTGTGGACCCCGGTCCTATTTCCATCATATTGCTATCACCTGTTTACTTTACTCACACTGTTTACTTTATTTGCATACTCTATTGTTTTCCACTCGATACGCTCATAACCTTTGTTTCAAGCAAACCAGTGAGATTGACAACCTCATCGCAAGTTGGGAACGAAGTACTTGGTTGTGTTGTGTGCAGGTTCCACGTTGCTTCTGACCGAAGACGAGTCAACAAGAATCGTTAAACGGCGCCCTTGTTGGAGTGTTACTAAGCCAGTCCGCATCACCTTCAGTCGTTTGTCCCTCCTCTCCAAGAACGATAAACCTTGGTTTCTTAACTGAGGGAAAACTAGCTGCTATACTCAACATACCTTCCTCTTGGGGTTCCCACCGGGCTGGTCATTCACCACGCACAAGGACCGTCTGCTACACGCCAGCAGCTAATTTTCTGGCGCCGTTGCCGGGGAGGAAGTAGAAGACTTCTACAAGGGGAGTTTTCGCACGCACATCCTTTACTTTGTTTTATTGTTTTGCTTTACTTTATTTATTTTACCTGCATCATTTTATATCAAAAACCCAAAAAAATTAGAATCCTTGGTAGTTGTTTTTACTTGTTTACTTTCGTTTTGCTGAAATGGCCAATCCCAAAAACACCAAGTTGTGTGACTTCACTAGCACAAACAATAGTGATTTTATCTGCACTCCTATTGCACCACCTGCTCCTGCTGCAAACTTTTATGAGATTAAGCCTGCTTTGTTGAACCTTGTTATGAAAGAGCAATTTTCTGGTGCTAGTACTGAAGATGCTGTAGCTCATCTCAACAATTTTGTTGAGCTATGTGAGATGCAGAAATATAAGGATGTAGAAAGTGATATTATTAAGCTCAAGTTGTTTCCTTTTTCTTTGAGAGGAAAAGCTAAAGATTGGTTGCTATCTTTGACTAAGAATAATATTGATTCATGGGCTAAGTGTAAGGATACTTTTATTGGTAGATACTATCCTCCTGCTAAGATTATATCCTTGCGTAGCAATATTATGAAGTTTACTCAGTTTGATAATGAACATGTTGCTCAAGCTTGGGAAAGAATGAATTCTATGATAAAGAATTGCCCCACTCATGGACTGACTACTTGGATGATTGTCCAAACTTTTTATGCAGGACTGAATTTTTCTTCGAGGAACCTATTGGATTCAGCTGCTGGAGGCACTTTTATGTCCCTTACCTTGGGCACCGCAACAAAGCTACTCAACAACATGATGGTAAATTATTCTGAATGGCACACCGAGAGAGCTCCACAAGGTAAGAAGGTAAATTCTGTTGAGGAAACCTCTTCCTTGAATGATAAGATTGATACCATTATGGCTATGCTTGCTAATGATAGGACTCATGTTGATCCTAATAATGTTCCTTTAGCCTCTCTGGTTTCTCAAGAAGAGCATGTTGATGTGAATTTCATTAGAAATAATAATTTTAACAACAATGCTTATAGGAACAATTTTGCTAGTAACAATTATAGGCCGTTTCCTTCTAATGGTGATAATAGCTATCTTGGTAGACCTAAAATGCCTAGTGAAGAAAGAATTTTTGAACTTGAAAAGGCTACCAAGAATTTTATGTAGGTGCAATATGAGCAGAACAGGGCTTTCACCAAGACTATGGAGGAGCAATCAGCTCTGTTGAGGACTATTAGTCATCAACTTGAAAATTTAAACAAGGCTATTCCAAAATTGCAAGCTAAGGTTTCCAAAGCTGAAACCGATATTTCATTATTGTCTAATGTGCAATCTTCTTTGGTTAACAGAATGTCCGCTAAGCCTGATCCTTTTGCTATCGCTAATGCTATTCAAGTTGGAATTGATGAAAATATTAGATTGTTAGCGGAATTGCATGCCAGGTGGGAAAGAGAAGATGAGATGGCTAGAGAAATGAAGGTATGTACCATTAGTACCTCTAATGATGTTGCTCCTAATGCTAGCAATCCTCTTACTTTGATTGGTGTAGAGAAAACTCCCACTCCTTGTGTTAAAAACCCTAAAACTGCCAAAACTTTTTCTCAAAAGAGTGCTGAAATTTTTCGGAGTGTGGGAGATGATAGCTCTACTTCTTTTAATGATTTTGATGTTGATGGCTGCAATATATCTGAAGTAATTTTGTTCTTGCAAAGGCTTGCTTTGACTCCCAATGCTAGTTCTTTAAATATTGCTTTTACTAAGCATATTACCAATGCTCTCATGAAAATTAGGGATGAAAAGTTGAAGCAAAAAGCTTCTGTTCCCAAGAAGCTAGAAGATGGTTGGGAACCCATCATTGATATGCATGTTAATGGTTATGATTGCCATGCTTTGTGTGATCTAGGTGCTAGTATTTCTATCATGCCTAGAAAGATTTATGACATGCTTGATTTACCACCGCTTGAAAAATGTCATTTTGATGTTCCTATTGCTGATGTTGCTAAGAAGAAACCTTTGGGAAGGATTAATGATGTTCTTATTGTGGTTAACAATAACCTTGTTCCCGTTGATTTTCTTTTTATGGACGTTGAATGCCATGCTTCATGTTCTATTATTTTGGGAAGACCCTTTCTTCGAACTGTAGGTGCTATCATTGATATGAGGGAAGGCACTATCAAATATCAATTCCCACTAAAGAAAGGTATGGAACACTTCCCTAGGAAAATAAATAAATTACTTTTTGACTCTATTCTTAGATCAAATTATGAGCTTGATGCTTCATCACTTGATGTTACTTGATTCGCAATTTTCTGCGCCTAGCTCAAAGGCGTTAAAGAAAAGCACTCATGGGAGATAACCCAATGATTTTATTTTCAGTACTTTTTATTTTATTTGAGTCTTGGAAGTCATTACTACTGTGATGACCGCTCCTTATCTTGTTTATTTCGTTTTTGTGCCAAGAGAAGCCTCTAATTCGAATGAGGTGAAGATTTGGGGATGTTGCTGTCCTGAAACTGTTTTCGGTGCTGCACCATAAAAATTCGTAAAAATTCTCTGTATGTCTTTTGGACCTGCGATTTCTTGTGCATATGCCCCAGGTTATATACAAACTTTTGTTAGTTGAACACTTTTTGATTTGAGCAACAGAAAACCCCTCAAAAATTCGACCTTTGTCAGCTGTTCAGTTTTGACAGATTTCTGCCAATATTTGTGTTTGCCACTTTATCGCTTTATTTTGAGTTCTTTTGATCATGGAACTTTTGGAGAAGTTGCTACAGTAGTATTTGCTATATATGTGGTGGTTTTGAGTTGAAACCTAAAGCAAAAAGAGGATTTATTATATGTTATGCTACACTAATGTTGCTAATAGAATTGTGTTTAGTTTTGTATGAAGGAAGTTTTCAAGTGTAGGGATTGGAGAATGATGAGATGATTTGAAGAATGGAAAAAAGCTCAAGCTATGCATCCCCCCAAGAAATATCCAAGAAGTACAAGCGTCAAAGCTTGGGGATGCCCCCGAGGCACCCCTTCTTCATCGGCAAAAATCAGGTCACCTTTCAAGACACTATATTATTATTGCTTCATGCACTATGTGTTTTTCTTGGAGCGTCAGTTGTGTTAGTTTTCCTAGTTAGTTTAGTTTTTTTTGTTTGCTGCAATAAATGGTTGGACCCCAACAAATTTCTTTTGGAGAAGTTGTCTTGCTTTTTCATTTGCCAAGAACGCTCTAGTTTTCACTCTTATTAAAAATCGAGTGTTCTTCTTTTTCTGCTACTGCTTTTGGTTTTTGTTTTCGCCTTGATTTGCGTTCAGACCTTGCCATATCTTTTCATCAAGGTGTATTTTTGCCTCTGATCTTTATTGGTTTTCATCAAAAGAGGTGTCTATAAAAATTTCAAATGGTGTTGGAAAAGAGAAAAAGCTTTGTGCAAAATAGTGGTACAAGAAGGAGCTTGTGTAGACTGCGGCTTAGGCTTTTTCATGTCATGCTTGATGTCTTTTTGATAGTATGCTTAGTGGTTTTTCTGAAGCATGACTTGTCTCAAATAACTGAGATTGCTTAATGAGCCTTTGAAAAAAATCATGCGTTGTTTTTTATTGTATGGAAGCATTATTTTGGTTTTCTCCTTGATGCTTTATTTGGGTTGACTTGGCGCATACTCACACATGTTAGACTCTTACAAAGTCGCCAATAGCCTCTATGATCATTTAGTTTTTGACTTTTGATGCCATCTTATGCTTCTTTTAATGTCGCTTTGTCGCTTTGCATGATTATGGCCTTTATTGCTCTCTTAGTTGGTCGCTCCCAGTCTTTTGCTAGCCCTCGCCTTGTACTGAGTATGAGCTCTACTCGTGCATCCAACTCCTAAAAGCCCAAGTTTTCTAAAGTGTCCACCATACATACCTAATAGCAATTTGCTATTCCAAGTAAATTTGACTTGCTTTTATTTTCTCTTCAAATTAAACTCTTACCAGTGTTATGCGAAATTCGGTCAGTAAAGCTCTCACGAACCGGAAGGCACACTTTACTTTTTCCTGTTCTTAAAAATTTGACATTGTGGTCTCTTATGTTGAGTTGTTATGCTTGCAAGTTGTAAGTTGGAGACTAGCCCAGCCATGCAGTCATGGGCAAGCTTTCAACATTGCACTTCTTATTTGAGTTGATATCGTGATTGAAAGAGCATGGAGCCCCCATGTGTGGTTTTGGTAATTAATGACAATCCCTATGGACTAATGGTTGCATTGAGTTATATTTGTAGGACTTGTCCATAGACAATGCTTGAACCATTTGTTGGTTTCAAGGTTGTATGAAGATGGAAATAAAGAAGGTTTTGTGATGACCAAGGTGTTATTCAAGGAGTGATCTAAAGTCGGTCATAAGAGAGTTGAGCCTATATCAAGTGTGTCTTGAAGAATAAGATTGAGTGAGCTCTCATGTGAATCTTCAAGACACCATCATTGTGGAGAAAGAAGAGTTGATTCAAGAATTGACCAAGCCAAAGCGCAAGTTCAAGATGGAATCTAGAAGAGATCATATGCTTGAAACTTGCCATATATATTGTGATCATGGATAAGTGAAGATATGCTTAAAGAGAGTCTTTCCCATAGTGGTGTATGGGGGAGCAATTCGCAAGACTTCACCAAGCAAGCAAGATCAAGAAAGGGGTTCCAACTTGAGGAAGACAAGACGGTCATCATCTAGATCAAGTGGATTTTGCTCAAGGCAAAGGTATGATATTGATAGGGTTTCTTTCTTATCGGTCTCATGATGTTAGTTAAGAGACCGGGTTATAGGATTGGTAGCCGTACTATCAAGAGGGGCTCTCGAGTGAGTAACTTAATCGCATCATTCGAAGAGATCTCAAACCTTTGCATACTTGGCATCATCTTTCTTGGTTCTTATTTGGCTTTTATCCATGTGAGGTTCTAGAGCTTGTGGTTATTTCCATGACAAGCTCTAGCTCATCAAAAATGGATTTTGCATGAAACACTTATTGAGTTTTTGGTGTTTGGAGGTTTTACCGGTTCGTCTTTGAAGAGAGGTCAAACCTTTCATCATTTGGTTTTATCCTCACTTGTTGGACTATGATGTTTCTATGCATATTCTTATAGAGCTCGTTGTTATGATTCCAACGAGCTCAAGATCATCAAAAACGGAGTCCGGACGCTCAAGTTATGGTCGTTTTGGTTTCAGCTGTTTCTGCCTTTTCCAGGGCCGGAGACTCCGGCCTCGTAGGGCCGGAGACTCCGGCCCAAAATGTGTTTTCGCTGTTTTTCGTCCGGAGATTTGGCCCGGAACCTCCGGGTACTTTTCCAGGCCAAAGACTCCGGCCCCTAGGGACCGGAGACTCCGGCCCAAGTCTCCGGACCTCAAAATCTCGAGGTGTCGCTCAGCGCAGAGATGGGGGCGGAGGCTTTTTAGCCCCTGCCCGGAGTCTCCGCCCTCCAAAGGCCGGAGACTCCGGGGTAAGTGCCCAGCAACGGCTAGTTTTCGTGGGGGACCTATAAAAGGCCCCCTTCTTCCTCCTTGGGCAGTGCTGGCTTCCTTCTCTCTCTCCTCCATTGTTGACCTTGAAGCTTTGCTCTATCTCTCAATCCCTCCAATGATTCTTGCATCTTCTTGAGGGAAAAGAGAGAGGAGATCTAGATCTATCTTTCCACCAATCAAAATCTCCTCTAAGTGAGGGGAACCTATTGGATCTAGATCTTGGAGTTCTTTGTGGATTTCCTTTGTTCTTCCTCTCATATCTCTCCATAGCATTAGTTGCTTTGGTAGGATTTGAGTGAGAAGGATTTGAGCACTTTGTGTGCTCTTGCCATTGCATTTGGTGCATCGGTTTGAGTTCTCCTCGGAGATTCGGTAAGTGGAAGTTGTGAGCTTATTACTCTTGGGTTCTTGGAACCCTAGACGGCTTAGTGGCCTTTGTGGCATATACTTGGGGCCTCCAATTAAGTTGTGGAGATTCCCCAACCTTTGTGGTGCCTTTGTGGCGATTCTTGGGAGCCTCCAATTAAGTTGTGGAGATTGCCCCAAGCTTGTACGGGTTCGGTGACCGCCCTCAAGTGTCCCATAGTGGATCGTGGCATCTTGCTTTGTGCGAGGGCGCGAGGAGAATAAGGTGAGCCTTTGTGGCGTTTGGTGTGTAGCGTGCCTCCGCATCTTGAGGTGAGCCTTTGTGGCATTTGGTGAGCATTGTGCTACCACATCTCAAGGTGAGGCCTTTGTGGCGTTCGGAGTGCATTAAGCCGCCACACCTCTCCAACGGAGACTAGCTTCCTTGGAAGTGAACTTCGGGATACATCTTCGTCTCCTTCGTGCCTCGGTAACTCTTATCCGAGCTCCACTACTTATGCACTTTACATTTGTGATAGCCATCGTGCTTGAAGTTATATATCTTGCTATCACCTTGCTACTTGTCTTGCTTAGCATAAGTTGTTGGTACACATAGGTGAGCCTAGTTTATTAGGTTTTGTAAGCTTGTCAAATTAAACATTAGTTTATTTCCGCATTTGTACAAGCCTTTCGTAAAAGTTTTAATCGCCTATTCACCCCCCCTCTAGGCGACATCTGTGTCCTTTCAATTGGTATCAGAGCTAGGTCTCTCATTTTAGGCTTCACCGCCTTGAGAGCAAAGATGTCGGCTAGGGAATTAGTGCACAATGACACTTTTATATTCGATGGCACAAATTATGATACTTGGAGAATTCGCATGCTTAATCATTTTCGGGTCATGGACCCAAATATAGAGCGAATTGTAGATATGGGTTTTTCTCCTCCTAAGGATCCCACAAATCTATCTTTAGAGGATGAGAAGAACTCTTATCTCAATTCTCAAGCTATTAATGTCTTATCCAATGTTGTGAGCATTGTAGTTGTGACGTCCATTATGCCTTTTCGGAATGCTCATGAGTTATGGACAAAGCTTCAAGAAAAATATGATGTGTCCAAGTTTATTGAGGATGAGTGTATTCCTTCCACTTCCGGCCGTGATGAACTTTCTTCCACTTCACCGATGTGTGGCAAGACACAAGGTAATGACATGGTGAGTGGTGATGGAAATTGCAATGTTGATAGTGAGCTTACTTTTGATAATCATTCATCTCGATCTCATTGCAATGCTTCATCTTTGGACTTTAACACTTCTAGCACCATAAATGCTTTACATGCTTGTGTTAGTCCTTGCATATCATGTGTAAGTTGCTTAAATAAATCTCATGATGATATGCTTGCTCTGTCTAGTGGCCATGATAAAAATGCCTCTATTTCCTCTAGTCTTTGTGTGGCTAACAATGTAGAGGAAACCGGAGATTCTATTGGCCAAGACAAAGTTTTGATTGGAGCTTCAAGTAATTCATCCTCATCATCATCTCTCGGTTCCCACATATGTCTTATGGCTAGGGATTCAAAGGTAACTCCTTCTTTGGAACCCACTATATCTAGTGATCATGAAGAAGAGGATGATTATGTTGCCTCTTTAAAAAAGAAGGGAGAAATAGTCTTTCATGCTATTGGTAAGAACAAAATTGCTTGCTCTAACTTCGTTCATATTTTGGTTGCTGCTATTGAGAGCCAGAAAATTATTGTTGAGCTTCAATCTCATGACGAAGAGCAAGAAGAAACTATTGAGAATCTTCATAGTCTTGCCAATGATTTTAAAAAGACTCTTTTAAAAGAACAATGCACCAACGAAGCTCTTGAGGAGAATTTTGCTCTAGAATTGTCTAGAGTAAAGGAAACCCATGATAGAGCTCTTGAGGTGGCAAATGATTTAAGATTAAAAAATGATAAGCTTGTTTTTGTTAATGCTAAACTTCTTGAGGATCTTGAGCACCTCAAAAATGGCTCTAGGGACATTGCGGGTGTGCTCACCAAACTCACCAAGTCACATGAGCAACTAAAAGCTTCTTATTTAAAAGAGTGTTCCAAGTTGCCTTCTCCTCTTTTGGTTAATCATGATGCTTGTGCTACTAACTCTACTTCTTGTGAGGCATCTATCTTGAAGGAGAATGTTGAGCTAAGGGCTCAACTTGTGTTGCTAACTAGCAAGTATGGGATATTGGAAGAAAGTCATGAAAAGCTATCTAGCTCTAATAAGGATCTTCTAGTGTCCCATGCTCACCTAAAGTTAGCTTATGAGGATATGTCTACAAAGGTAACATCTTGTGAACCTCATGTGGTCACTAGCACTACTTCCCAAAATGCTATATTGCCATGTGCTAGTCCTTGTAATTCATCCTCTCATACTATTGCTACATCTTGTGATGAATTACTCTCCTTGCCTTGTTGCTCTAACAATATAGCTTCTACTTCCTCTAGTACTTGTGTTGTAACTAACCATGTAGATGAAATTAAAGAGCTCGAGGCCCAAGTCACTTTGTTGAAGAAAGACTTGGTAAAAAGTCATGAAGGGAAGTCCAAACTTGACAAGATGTTGAGTGCACAAAAATCCCACAATGACAAGAGTGGACTTGGATTTATCTCCAACAATAAGAAGAAGTCCAAACTCTTCAAGAAGAAGAAGGGCCAAGAGCAAGTCAAGAATCCGGCCAAGATTGTTTGCTTCAAGTGCAAAATTGAAGGGCATCATGTTAGGTCTTGCCCATTGAAGAGGAAGCATCTAAGTGAGAAGCAACAAGGGAAGCGACCTCAAGCTCAAACTCAAGTCCTTCCTCAAGATGAAGAAAAGCTTCCTCCTAAGAAGAATCAACCCAATGCTCCCATTGTGGAGAAATCAAATGAGAAGAAAGGAAAGATAAGATCTTGCTACATATGTCGTGAGAAGGGTCACCTTTCTTCTACTTGCTCTATTGGTAACTCATCCAACCCTATCATAATCAATGATGCTTATTCACTTTGCAAGGATAAGGTTGGAAATGTGTTTGCCAAATTTGTTGGTACTCAAAGTGGTGTCAAGAAAAGAACCATTTGGGTTGCCAAACCTATTGTGACTAACCTCTTAGGACCCAACTTGGTTGGGGACCATCAAGCCAAAACTTGATCAATAGGTGTCTAATGGAGGGCATTGGAGACTTGGCTATATCATGAAGAATTAAGGGATCTTCATTAATTATATTATCTCAAGTCAAGTCAATTGGATTATCTTATTTCTATCATATATCCATTGTTCCTCCTTGCGGTAACATGTATTCAACTTATCTACATTGAAAGTTACTCGCCCCTTTGCATGTGTTTGGTTTTGTATCTTGCATGTGTTTGTATATGTTGTGCTCCCTATTTGCTTTATTTTGAGTAATCAATTATGTGCATGTTGGTTGCACACCATGTACGGTTGTTACTGTTGAGCCTATTGCATCTTGATCTATCTTCTTGGCTCTTGGGAGTGATTAATGGACCATCCCATTTTGGGGGAGTGATATGCTTTGGCACTTCACAATCCTAAAAATGTGTGTACATGAGGAATACCACTTAGTGTTGATATTTAAAGATTATCTAGTCTCTATGTGGTATGTCATTTTCATGAGAAATTCAAATTCTATAATGTCCATTAATCATCTTGTTGGATTCTATTTGCCTCTTGTTGGTAAAGTTTAATTTTCTAGGTTTGGATATTCCATTGGTTCTACCCGGAGACTCCGTTGGTTCTACCCCGGAGACTCCGGTGGTTCTACCCCGGAGACTCCGTTGGTTCTACCCCGGAGACTCCGGTCCCCCTCGGAATTTCCGGGCCCTATGGAAATTGACTTTAACAACTTATTTGAAAATTGGTTTTATCACATTATGGGGGAGTATTGTGCTTTGTGCATATTACAAATCCATGAAATGTGTATATTTGAGGTTGTGTCACATAGTGTTGATATTGTAAATTATCTTGCTTCTATGTGGCATGTTTTCTCGAACAAGTTCCAATTTGCCTAATTGTTTATTGCTCTTGTTTTGGATCTTGTTTGTGAGATACTTTCTTGATAGGGTTTTCCTAAAATGTGGAATACTACATCAAAGTTGGAAAACCATTTGCTTCAAGCTATCCTAATCATTGCTTGCGTGATTGTTTAACTATTTGAGTCTATCAAGAATATCTTTGTTTGGCATGGTGCTTAATTCTTATCCTTTTTCATATGCTCATTTGTTGTGAAGATGATCTTGGATTTATGTGTAAACTACCACCGGAAATAACTCCATATACCTCTTCTCCTTGGAAAATTGGTAATCTATCATGTGGTATTTTTATATTGATCATCTTCACTTTGGCTATTGCTTTTAATTGCCTTATCTCTCGCCAAGAAATGTATTTGCTTTAACTCCCATTGTCTTTCTTGACTCTTGTGATTCCATTTGATTTTGTTGAACTTATTTTGTGTTATTTCTATGTAGGTAGATGTGATGATCCCATTTGTGTGCATTTTGTATTCAAATGCAAAATCATAAATAATGCACTAATCTTGGGGGAGCTCTCCTATATTTGTTATAACACACTCTTGTGCTTATTTCAATTGGTTTTGATTATTGTTGGAAGTCAAATCTTTTCTTTTTGGTACTTAGTGTGCCATCATAAAAAGTGTGGAGAGTTTGGTTTGTTGTTGGAACCTTGCTCTCTTTGGGAGTTGCTTATCTCATTCCTTGTAATTTGTTTTTCACTCTTAAAATGAGATATGTCTTTGAGCATGTGTGTTTTAGTTATCCTTTATGCTCATTGGCTTTTGCTTAGTTCACTAGTTGAACTTTGGAGTCAATCTTGTGTTGATTTGATTCTTTGATATAATTTGGACAACCTTTTGTAGCTTCACAATTTCGTGTGCTCGCTTGTCCTTCTTGGTGTTTTGTCCAAATTGTATCTCCTTTGGCTCTTGAAAGTCTTGTGCATGCATATTTACTAAATGTATATTGTATGGCATGCTTTTGCTTTCTTTGATCTAATATATAGGAGAAGCTCCATCAAATCCTAAATCGGCTAAGATGTGCATGAAATTCAATTTCATTTATATATGCACATATTTATATGGAGTTTGTCCTATATATTGTAGTTTCTCTAACTACTTTGGACCCAATGAGTTTGGGGACCATCTTGTACTTGAACTTTGTTTTTAGGTACATGGAGATATATTGGTGCTTGTCTCAATAATAAGGATGAAGTGGTGACTAAATGATAATTTGAGGCAAGCTAGGATTATTGAAGGACTCCTATCTACTAGATCCTACCATTGATATCTCAGTAACAAGTATCTTCTTCATGCATACTTTTCTAGTATCCAACCTTGTGTAGGTTGTTTCATGGCATGGAATATCTTTATTTGCAAATGTTGTGCTTCTTGCAAAGGTCTTAATGAAACCTCTTTATTGCAATTGTGAGTAATTTGAGATGAGTGCATATTATTGGGAACATATAAAATCATGCTCATGATTCTCCTATCCCATATATGTCAATTTAGCAATTTTATTGCATATCAATTCCTCAAGTTTCTCACATGTGCAATATGGTTGAAAGTGTAAATTTAGTACTTTCTTTTGGTATCCATCTTTATGATACTTGTTGCTTTTCTCAAAGCATCCCAACTATCTTCTTTCCCTTGTTGATATTTGTGATGTCTTTGACTTGTTTGTGGTTGAAGTTCATCAATATACAATAAGAAAATTTGAGCCTTTGGCCGTGCTTTAAAAGCTAAAAATCTCATTGGTATATTGCATGACTTCATTTTGGATATCATGTTCTATTCTTAGTATCTATTTTGTGTGTACATGTTTCTTTGTGATAATTATCTTTGTGATATTGTCTACTTAGAAACTTATACACATGAGAGATGATATCTCCTTATTTGATATCTTATTTGAACCTTATGTGTTGGGATGGAATGCTAAGCAATTTCATTCATTAAAGACTATGCGGATGCTCTATGCTTATCCTTGTATTAGTCTTATAATATGCTTTGTCATTCATATCACACATTCCTTTGGTTGAGCATTTTAATATGTTGTCCCTTGCTTGTTGCTCAACCATTTGTTTGATGCAAGTGTTAAGCTTAATTTCTTCTCTATGATCTCTTGCAAATGGTTGTGTTTTAAATGTTATTGAGGGAGTGAGGATTCCATGTTGTGCAAATTGTATTCAAATGCAAACATTCCATTTTTTGCACGTACCTTGGGGAGCTTCCTCATTTCATTTAAAGCACCATTTTGTGGTTATCATAGTAATTGACTTCACTTGGTATCATTTTGTTTTGAATAATATTGAGGGAGTGATGATTCCATGTTTATGCACCTTATACTTTAATTCAAATAGAATATTTTGTGCACAAACCTTGGGGAGCTTCGTCATATTATTTAGAGCACCCTTTTGGTCTTATCATAATATCTTTATTCAATTTGTTCTTTGGATCGATTGATTGCTCTCTTCATTTGTTGAAGTTTATCCACCATGTGATCTTATTTTATTTGCAATCTTTGATCCTCAATATAGGTTGATTTCCTCCGAGTTTTCATATTTGGATATGTGCATATGTTTTCAATTATACTTTTGGTTTATGCACAAATTATGGAGGAACTCTCACTATATTGGCCTTCTAAGTTTTTTTGCCCATTTCGGCAATTGGTGCCAATGGGGGAGAAGTTTTGAGGGTTTAAAGGGAATTGGGTTTTATGCTTTGGTTTTGTTCTTAAGCATTTGCCTTTCATGCTTTGCATGGTTGAGTATATAGAGGAAACTCCACCAACAACCTTGGTTGGCAATATATGCAATGAAATCAAGAACATTCACACGTGCATAGATTGTGGGGGAGTTTGCTCTATATATGGTGGTTTTACTAACATCACATACTTTTGTAGTATTTGATGTTAGTGCAACCATTTTGGTTCCTTAAATTCATTATATAAACCCTCTCAAAGAGATTGTCATCAATTACCAAAATGGGGGAGATTGAAAGAGCATGGAGCCCCCATGTGTGGTTTTGGTAATTAATGACAATCCCTATGGACTAATGGTTGCATTGAGTTATATTTGTAGGACTTGTCCATAGACAATGCTTGAACCATTTGTTGGTTTCAAGGTTGTATGAAGATGGAAATAAAGAAGGTTTTGTGATGACCAAGGTGTTATTCAAGGAGTGATCTAAAGTCGGTCATAAGAGAGTTGAGCCTATATCAAGTGTGTCTTGAAGAATAAGATTGAGTGAGCTCTCATGTGAATCTTCAAGACACCATCATTGTGGAGAAAGAAGAGTTGATTCAAGAATTGACCAAGCCAAAGCGCAAGTTCAAGATGGAATCTAGAAGAGATCATATGCTTGAAACTTGCCATATATATTGTGATCATGGATAAGTGAAGATATGCTTAAAGAGAGTCTTTCCCATAGTGGTGTATGGGGGAGCAATTCGCAAGACTTCACCAAGCAAGCAAGATCAAGAAAGGTGTTCCAACTTGAGGAAGACAAGACGGTCATCATCTAGATCAAGTGGATTTTGCTCAAGGCAAAGGTATGATATTGATAGGGTTTCTTTCTTATCGGTCTCATGATGTTAGTTAAGAGACCGGGTTATAGGATTGGTAGCCGTACTATCAAGAGGGGCTCTCGAGTGAGTAACTTAATCGCATCATTCGAAGAGATCTCAAACCTTTGCATACTTGGCATCATCTTTCTTGGTTCTTATTTGGCTTTTATCCATGTGAGGTTCTAGAGCTTGTGGTTATTTCCATGACAAGCTCTAGCTCATCAAAAATGGATTTTGCATGAAACACTTATTGAGTTTTTGGTGTTTGGAGGTTTTACCGGTTCGTCTTTGAAGAGAGGTCAAACCTTTCATCATTTGGTTTTATCCTCACTTGTTGGACTATGATGTTTCTATGCATATTCTTATAGAGCTCGTTGTTGTGATTCCAACGAGCTCAAGATCATCAAAAACGGAGTCCGGACGCTCAAGTTATGGTCGTTTTGGTTTCAGCTGTTTCTGCCTTTTCCAGGGCCGGAGACTCCGGCCTCGTAGGGCCGGAGACTCCGGCCCAAAATGTGTTTTCGCTGTTTTTCGTCCGGAGATTTGGCCCGGAACCTCCGGGTACTTTTCCAGGCCAAAGACTCCGGCCCCTAGGGACCGGAGACTCCGGCCCAAGTCTCCGGACCTCAAAATCTCGAGGTGTCGCTCAGCGCAGAGATGGGGGCGGAGGCTTTTTAGCCCCTGCCCGGAGTCTCCGCCCTCCAAAGGCCGGAGACTCCGGGGTAAGTGCCCAGCAACGGCTAGTTTTCGTGGGGGACCTATAAAAGGCCCCCTTCTTCCTCCTTGGGCAGTGCTGGCTTCCTTCTCTCTCTCCTCCATTGTTGACCTTGAAGCTTTGCTCTATCTCTCAATCCCTCCAATGATTCTTG
Organism: Dactylis glomerata; assembly: GCA_007115705.1. Lineage (NCBI taxonomy): Eukaryota > Viridiplantae > Streptophyta > Magnoliopsida > Poales > Poaceae > Dactylis > Dactylis glomerata. Next base: position 2,617,646 of record QXEO01000450.1, on the reverse strand, counting down.
CATCTTCTTGAGGGAAAAGAGAGAGGAGATCTAGATCTATCTTTCCACCAATCAAAATCTCCTCTAAGTGAGGGGAACCTATTGGATCTAGATCTTGGAGTTCTTTGTGGATTTCCTTTGTTCTTCCTCTCATATCTCTCCATAGCATTAGTTGCTTTGGTAGGATTTGAGTGAGAAGGATTTGAGCACTTTGTGTGCTCTTGCCATTGCATTTGGTGCATCGGTTTGAGTTCTCCTCGGAGATTCGGTAAGTGGAAGTTGTGAGCTTATTACTCTTGGGTTCTTGGAACCCTAGACGGCTTAGTGGCCTTTGTGGCATATACTTGGGGCCTCCAATTAAGTTGTGGAGATTCCCCAACCTTTGTGGTGCCTTTGTGGCGATTCTTGGGAGCCTCCAATTAAGTTGTGGAGATTGCCCCAAGCTTGTACGGGTTCGGTGACCGCCCTCAAGTGTCCCATAGTGGATCGTGGCATCTTGCTTTGTGCGAGGGCGCGAGGAGAATAAGGTGAGCCTTTGTGGCGTTTGGTGTGTAGCGTGCCTCCGCATCTTGAGGTGAGCCTTTGTGGCATTTTGTGAGCATTGTGCTACCACATCTCAAGGTGAGGCCTTTGTGGCGTTCGGAGTGCATTAAGCCGCCACACCTCTCCAACGGAGACTAGCTTCCTTGGAAGTGAACTTCGGGATACATCTTCGTCTCCTTCGTGCCTCGGTAACTCTTATCCGAGCTCCACTACTTATGCACTTTACATTTGTGATAGCCATCGTGCTTGAAGTTATATATCTTGCTATCACCTTGCTACTTGTCTTGCTTAGCATAAGTTGTTGGTACACATAGGTGAGCCTAGTTTATTAGGTTTTGTAAGCTTGTCAAATTAAACATTAGTTTATTTCCGCATTTGTACAAGCCTTTCGTAAAAGTTTTAATCGCCTATTCACCCCCCTCTAGGCGACATCTGTGTCCTTTCAGTGATCTTCTGTTTATGGATGCCCGCGGTGTGAAATGAATTGGGAATCTTGTGGGGATCATGGAGTTTGTATATGTGTTAGGGAAACGCCGGGCCGCTAATCTAAGCCATGCATAATTCATGGTGGAAATTTACAGCATACCCATGGTGAACATTCGATGACGCATCTCACAATAAAAAACTAAATAAATGGCAAATAAAAGAGATGTCGAGGTGTTCATTGTCTGCTTGTCCTGTCATTTTGGTGTGGGCTTGTTCTATGTCATCGGGCACGGAGGTACCCCATTGGCGGTTCTCAATGATATGCATATACTTACAATGACAAGAGCCTTGCTTGAGACTCTAAGTAAAGTAGCATGAGGTTTGGGTACTCGTATTCACGGGGCACGAGGTTTTCAACTTATGATTTGTCAAGCATATGCATCATAATTGTTCTCGCATTAACTTTAACCATTCAAGATGCTTATGATGGGGGCAATGAGAGCTCAAAGCTGGTAAGTACCATAATTTTTGAAGGTTATAAAACTTGCAATCACTGCTTCCCTCTGCGAAGGGCCTTTCTTCTACTTTTATGTTGAGTCACCACCTTCTATCTTTATGCACCATTAAGAGAGCATAGTTGTCATTCTTAGTGTAATATGCATTGTCCCAAGGTTTTCATTGATTGATTCATATTGTTGGTTTCACTTGTTCTTAAATTATTTGTATCTAGTCGCCCTCTTAAACTTGAAGGTGTCCTATGCATTTATGTTTTGCTCTCTTTGAAGGACAAGCTGAAAACCATTTGTATGTTTTCCTTATGATTTGAACACACGTTTGACTTTCATTGTTTCATTTTCATGATCTTTTGTTTGTGTTCATTTGCATGTTTACAACATGGTTGCTAAGTTTCTATTGTCAAGATTATATCTTTCATGCCCATGTTTTAAGTTCTTATGATCCCAGCTCACAAATGCTTACATATATGATCAAGATTGTGTAGGTGCATGTCACCTCAAAAATTATTCTTTTGTTATCACTTACCTACTCGAGGACGAGCATGAGTTAAGCTTGGGGATGCTTGATACGTCTCCAACGTATCTATAATTTTTGATGCTCCATGCTTTGTTTTACACCATTTGCCTATTGTTTCGTTACACTTAGTGGCATTTTTATACATTTTCTGGAACTAACCTATTAACGAAGTGCCACAGTGCTAGTTTCCTGTTTTTTGCTGTTTTTGTGTTTCAGAAGTGATACAGAGGAAATATTCTCGGAATTGGATGAAACAAGTTCCTGAAGTCATATTTTACCCGGAAGCTTCCAAACATCCAAAGAAGTGTCGGAGGGGGGCCACCAGGGCCCCACACAAGGGGGCGGCACGGCCTGGCCCCTGGCCACGCCACCCCTGTGTGAGAGCTCCTGGCTCCACCTCTGACAGCCCCCCTTCGCCTATATATACCCCCTGACGAGGAAAACCTAAGGGCCCGATCAGTTTTCCAGAATACATCGCAATCCGCCGCCGCCGTCGACCCGAAGATCGGGAGGGTCCAGCAGCTCTTCCCGGCACCCTGCCGGAGAGGGGAATCGCTACCGGAGGTCTCCTTCATCGCCATGATTGCCTCCAGAGCGATGAGTGAGTAGTCTACCTTGGACCATGGGTCCATAACAGTAGCTAGATGGTTGTCTTCTCCACTATGTGCTTCATGTTTAGATCTCATGAGCTGTCCTACATGATTGAGATCACCGTTATGTAATTCTACATGTTTGTTTTGTTGGGATCCGATGAATATTGGTGTTTATGATTGAGTTGCTGTACTGAATATTATCTTTTGTTATCTCTATGTTGTTTATGATCTTGCATGCTCTCCGTTATTAGTAGCTATCTTGGCCGAGTAGTTGCTAGTGACTCCAAGAGGGGGTATTTATGCTCGATAGTGGGTTCATGCCTCTATTTAACCTGGGGGAGTGACAGAAACCTCTAAGGTTGTAGATGTGCTGTTGCTACTAGGGAGAAAACAACATTCATATGCTCAAGGGCATATGCTTTGTTTACATTACACACTTTGCTTAATGCAATTATCCGTTGTTCACAACTTAATACTCATGGGGTGTTCGGACGATATCCCCGTGAGTGGATTATTAGTCATAGATGCAGTTGGATGGCGGTCTATGTATTTTGTTGTAATGCCCAGAGTAAATCTCATAGTGATCTTCTTGACATATCACGTTTATCTTTATTCTATCAATTGCCCAACTGTAATTTGTTTACCCAGCATGTGTTATTTATCTTATGGAGAGACACCACTAGTGAACTGTGGACCTCGGTCCTATTTCCATCATATTGCTATCACCTGTTTACTTTACTCGCACTGTTTACTTTATTCGCATACTCTATTGTTTTCCACTCGATACGCTCATAACCTTTGTTTCAAGCAAACCGGTGAGATTGACAACCTCATCGCAAGTTGGGAACGAAGTACTTGGTTATGTTGTGTGCAGGTTCCACGTTGCTTCTGGCCAAAGACGAGTCAACAAGAATCGTTAAACGGCGCCCCTGTTGGAGTGTTACTAAGCCAGTTCGCATCACCTTCAGTCGTTTGTCTCTCCTCTCCAAGAACGATAAACCTTGGTTTCTTAACTGAGGGAAAACTAGCTGCTATACTCATCATACCTTCCTCTTGGGGTTCCCAATGGGCTGGTCATTCACCACGCACAAGGACCGTCTGCTACACGCCAGCACGGGATTATTATTTATATATCCCGGTTCCATTTAATTTTGCGTAGCTCACCCATGCCATGTTTTGCCATGCTAATAAATAACTAATTTGTGGGGTAGTAAAACAACTTGAACCATATATCTGTGTGTCGGAATTCCGATTCCGCTTAATTTGGATAAGTTGCATTGCATCATATTGCGATGTCATGCATACATACTTTACATGATCATGCTTATTCTTTTGCCCTAGTAGTAAGTGTTGCATCTGTTGTATGTTGTAGCGATTTGCTTCTTCTCGGATAGGATGCTTCATGGTGATGTGAGCAACGACAAGTTCTTTGGGTGTTCTTCGGCCATCTTTTCAGGCGAGCCCTTTTCTCTCTACCCATTTAACATTTTTGCTCTCGCTAGCTCTATATTCTAGCCTTGTGTCGCGATGCTTTGTTCGAGTCACGTGTCCTATCCACCTGTTTATCCAAAGCAAAGCCATAGAACCTTTCATACATCCTATTACCCGTGTGCTTGTTGTTCGAGTTGGCCTTGCGAGTCGTAGGCATCTTCAGGTTGTTGGAGTTGTTTTATTTTATTGGGTTGGAAAGTTATCACATGCTCTACTTAATAAATATGTGTTGCTGGAGATACTCATAGTTTGCTTTAATGTTAATGATTAAAACTGAATTAAGTAGAGGCATCGGTGAGTCATTTTGCCAGTTTTACGATGGCTCACTTGTGTCCCCTAGGACCTCGAGATCGCATGAACTGTTCTGAGACTGAGCGCTCTAACCACACGTGGGTATGTTTTTGGGTCTCCCCTTGATCACTGCCGGAATCTACATACTTGTCCAGTGGCCACAACTAGTTCGATATGTTTCCATTTGGTTCTTGTCGGGCGTGCGGCTTGTATCTTATGGTCCGCTTTTACTTTGGGGGAAGCCGTGGGTGCCTTGTAACCCCTTGTTCTACACGTCCGTATAGGTGCCGAACTTTTGCGAAGTTGGAATCATCCTGCGGGCACTGTTTCCTTCTTGGCAAGTCCTCGCAATAGCTGAGTCCGTTTCGGAGATTCGGCCGGACTCTCGACACGGGTAGCTTGGTTTAGGTGGCTTCCTGGACTTGTTTGTAGTGAAGGAGAGTGCGAGTCGTGACTATCCTAATGGCGCACCTGTTTTTATTAAGGGTGCGAGGCTTGCCTAAAGGATTGATCATACGTGTGGATACATTTGGGCACCCCTGCATGGTTAAATCTTTTCAAAAAGCCGTGTCCACGGTTATGGACGACTTGGAGCTATACTACTCGATCATAGAACAACTTGCACCTGCTATTTCAATACTAATAAACTTGTGTAGTAAGCTAGCACAACTACAACAATAAACCTGCAATAAAACTTGGTAACCATGTGAGTGCCTTTGATACTTGCTTCTTCGTTTGGTCACGAGGAGGTGATTCATCGGCTGGGTTATGTTTGGTGTTAGTTTCTAGTTGGTTCTTTTATGCGCTCTCTTATCTTATTCTATTTAGACAAAAGTTGTAGTGTGTCTCTGTAGTTTAGTGCTTTTGTTGCCGCTAAGTCCACCATATAGCCTGTAAGCGAGCACAGTTGAATTCCTGTCTCGCGCGTACGTGCCTCGGTACTCACCCTCATTTTTTTTCCTTTTTCTCTTTCTCCCTCCTTGTTCGGCAACCATTGGCCCGATGTTTTGGACAGGTATGGGAGCGCCGACGTTAGCAAGGTTACCCTTTTGGCTTGGCCTGGGCAGGGTTTGGACGCCATCGTTTATCTTCAGGCCTCTTAGGCCCATTTGTATTCTTGTCCGTACTCGGATACTATTCGCGTTATGTATGATTTGGATCTTTATATTGTATATTTGAATTCTTGACTCGTGGAGTCTTCGTGGTTATATTATATTCTTTTGTGGGTTCCATCGTGAACTTGTGTAACTGTTGCTACCTTGATTCCACCCGCATCACGTGCATGTTTCGACGTGCACAAGGCGCTTGGTGGTGCGTTTCCAAAGCGACACCGTGTAGATTATGGCGGAAGCGCTATCATCTGCAAGGTGCCAGTTTTGGGGCGTCATATTCTCCCCCGGGGCTGAGGGCTCTACCGGTAGCTATGTGGTTCATCTCTCTCTCCCATGATGTGATCTATATGTGATCGTGAGCTTTGTATCTAGTTGAATTGGTAGATGCTATTATTCAGATATTATGCTACTCACGTGCTTTATTATTGTAATCTCCGGAGACACCTTGTATCATGATGTGAAGGTGACAGCGTGCGCATCATGTGTGTCTCTTTTGGCTAGTGTCTCTATGAATTGTTGGTGTTTGCTGGAACCATCTAGTGCGTTCATGGTGATAGTGTGGGACAATCTAGTTTGGGGACATGCGAACTTTGAGGAGTGCTTCGTAGCCTACGCATGATTAGTGTTCGTTATCCATTGGAGAATATTTTAGAGTGGCATAGTGAAGTTAGTATCTATGGGTTCAATTTTGTTATATTTGTTGAGAGTGACCACTAGTGAAAGTATGATCCCTAGGTCTTGTTTCCAAGCATTGAACACAGTTTACATTCAGTTTTGTTACATGTTTGCTCGCAGCGATATTTATTTCAGATTATATTTACTACTTATAATCATCACCACTACTTGTATTTCACTATCTCTTCGCCGAACTAGTGCACCTATACATCTACAAGTGTATTGGGTGTGTTGGGGACACAAGAGACTTTCTGTATCGTAATTGCAGGGTTGCTTGAGAGGGATAGCTTTGACCTTCTCCTCCCTGAGTTCGATAAACATTGGGTGGTCCACTTAAGGGAAACTTGCTGCTGTTATACAAACCTCTGCACTTAGAGGTCCAACACTGTCTACAAGAATAGACGCGTGCGTAGACATCAAGGACACGACGGGCTCCCAGTTCCTCACGCGGGACAGGCGGCATGGGCACACGGCGGCTGTTGAGGTGCCACAGCGCCAGGAGGTTTATGTCCGGCCAGGGGACGGGTGCGCCGTCGGCATAGAGCCGACGAGCAAGCTTGACCGGCACATAGACGCGGTTGCGCAGGGGCCGCGGTGGACGCGGTGGACTCGCCGCGTTTGGGCCGCGGCGTGGATCCGATCGTTGCGGAGGAGCGCGCGCAGGCGAAGGACAGAGTTGACGCGGTGGAGGCATCCGTCACCGGTCCCGGTCCTGCGAGGCCCGGTCCCGATCCCGCGAGGCCGATCCAGATGCCTTGCCGTCGTGCTTGGTCTTCCGGCTGAATGGCCAGCGGCCTTTCATGGTGTGCTCGTAGGGTGTGGAGGCGCTGCGGCGGTAGGTGTGTGTGGCCGGCGTGAGAAGGGAGGTGCCTTATAAAGGCGGTGGACGCGTGTCGCTGGCCGCTCGCCGCCCAGCGCGGTCATCGAGGCATCGAGCATTCAAGGCCGGCGCAGACGGCCAGGAACGACATCAATTCACCGCTGACGACGCGCGGGACGAGGCCAAAGCGGCGGCGCAGACTGGCCAGTACCGCGGTGGAGAAGACTTGTCGAGGCAGTGCGGCTGCCAGGTGGGGCCGCGTCGGACACGAGGAGGCACGCACGGACGCGTGCGCTTCCCGGCCCAAATGTAGGAGAGAGATGGGTCAGCCCGGACAAGTGAGCGGTCCGCTCACTTGTCCGGGCTGACCCATCTCTCTCCTACATTTGGGCCGGGAATGGGTCGCCCGGACCGCGCCTGTCTATTTGCCTCGGCCCGCTGGGTGGCGATTTACCCATTTTTCTATCCGCGTGTACGCGTTCGGACGCGGGGTGATCATTTGCGTCGACCCGCTGGAGATGCCCTAATGCAATGCAAGGAAATTACACATAACACCAATCTATGGTGCAGTTGTTGCACATAACAGAGAAAATAAGTCTGTTTTGCAGCTGACCCCTGCTTTTTATCTAACTAGTTGCAGCTAGCGCAAATTAAGCCATTTAGACCCTTAACACGTATGGATATGTGGACCCTTTGTATCTTTGAGTTTTATACATATCCATGTACCGCTTCATCTATATCTATACATACATATATAAAAGCTAACTCGTTTTAGCGTTAGATTAGCTATGCCATTTGGCTATCTTTCACTGTAGATGGCCAAAAGTTACGTATCTACAGTGCCTGCTATTACCAGATTCGTTCGATTCAATTTCAATGGAGGCCGTTTGTACTACGATGCCTTGGTTTCGTTTTCTTCCCCGTATCTTCTTTTCAGTCTTTGGTGGACGAGCATGGTCAAAGCGATGCACCCTTGAACAGGTCAAGGGGCGACGCGTGCCCACCGTAGGTTCGAGAGCGAGCCTTATCCTCTCCAGGCCTCCACCCCATCGTCTCTCTCCCAGTCTCTTTTCCCTAAAAAAAACTCTTTCCCAGTGCCACACCATCCCTCATCTCTCCCTCTCCCAGTCTCCCTCTCTCTTCGTGCGCTATCCCCTCCTTCTCTTCCTTGCTATTGGTCAGAGAAGGGCCGAGGCTGAGCGTGTCGGCGTACGCGTGTATGGAAGCAAAGGCAAGGTTGGCGCTGGGCAAGCTCGAGGCGACGAACAAGAGGCAGCCAGCGCTGGACGCGGGAGCCAAAGGTCGTCATCGGTGGAGCCGTGGAGGCAGAAGCCGATTGCAGCCGTTTGAGGGCCAGCGGCCGGGAGCCATGGGGGAGATCGACTGGGTCCTCTCTGCGATTGGGATCCCTTTCATTGGTGCGCGACCTCGTGCGGCCGCAGTGAGTGAGGATGAAGAGACCCTCCATTGCTAGCTCGTGGTGATTTCTTCGCATCGTTGTCCTCCCTGGCGGTGTTCCTACTTCTTATTTCTTTCAGGTGCCCGGAGAAGTTGAGGTAAGGGCACGAGCTGCTTTCCTTTTGATTGGAGTTATCGGAAGGTGTCCCTTCAGGCTTCCGGTTCTTTAGCACAGATCTCTTCCCGTTCGTCGCTTATGCGATTCCATCCCGCCCTCGGCCGTTGGCCACATCGCCTTCTTATTCTTTGTTTCTTTTTCTGGTATGTGATGTTCAAGTCCACAATGACTTGTGTTGGCGTTATTAATTCTTGGGGCGTTTTCTGCTATATGTCTTTTTGATGCGGTGCTCCTGATTGATTGCTTGCTTCCAATTATTTAGTGATTGATTTTCGCAGGCTTTACCTGACATTACGGCCACCTGTGGGATGGCCTGTGACGTCCGCTATCGTGTACTGACCCGGGACATCAGGCTGCTGCGGCTGGTCATCGTCAACGGCAGCTCAAGGAGGATGAACTTCATGTTCTGGATCACGACCGGAGAAGGTGATTTGAAGGTCGTGGTCAACAACTAAACTTCTTGCTGAAACTTTTTTTTCTTGCTTCAGTTATTAGTTTCAGGTGTTGTTTGTTCTGCAGGTGTGCAAACTCTAATTGATCTCATTTTGGTTTTGGACCTTTTGGTTTGTATTGTACGATTATATATACCTTCGATCAAAACTGAACAAGGAGAGCTTTGTACATACTGCCGAAGCCCATATAAATATGTTGTTTTTCATACTGGAATAACCAACTGTATTTCCAGTTTGCCGTCAACACAAATGTCGGGGATGTTACTTGGTTCAGGCACGCCACTATGCCCATACTTGCAGAAATCAGCAGGCGTCCTAAGCGTCCCCTCCCACACTCCTTTGCTAAATATTATAGATCAATGCCATGTTAAATTTCCCAGCAGGTTTTCCATTGTCAGCCAATTTTCGACAGAAAGCTATCTGGCTGAAAAGACAGGCCATAATGAACATGGATTTTTTTTAATAAAAATTGATGAAGCCATTAGTCCTGCTGCATGTGGATGTCGTGCCCACTCTACTTAGGTATATGTCGATTCTCTGTCGACTCTTGATGCTTCTTCATATTTTACCTTTCTGAAATCTCTGCACCAATATATGTATAACAACCGATTGATATCTTCTTTCATTCATACTCACATAGTTAGCTTTCACCGTATATTCCTTATATGCACTACTCTCACATACTTGTGCTGCAATATTAACTAACTGAAGGTGCTTCCCATTTGGATTTTCTTTATTGCAAGGGGTTCAATTCATCTGACATATGACAGTGCATTGTCTTTAGTTGGTAACACACGGTTCAGTTTAGCACACAGAATTCTCATGTGTTTTTTCTAGAAATCTACCTTTTACCAGTTATTCTTGCTCTGTATGGGCAAACTCATTAGACAGACGATGTGCGGAAAAGCCATCATCAACCCTCCAGTTCCTTATTTATTCAATGGTCCTTTCTTTGCAGATATTGCCTATTGTGTGTCACTATCAGAAGAGACGATTTTGTGGAAAAACATGTACATGCTTACTTTATAGTTTTTACAACATAGGTTTCGGATTGTTTTTATTTTAACATAATTGTTCTTTAATTTATTGGTTCATATAGTGGTCCTCCAAAACATCCTGCAAGCCAACTGCTCTCCTCTATCATGTTTAACTTCTCTGAGTTTCCAACTTTCGAAAACAGTCTTGCCCTATCTTGCAGTGTCTAGAATAGTAAACAGATGGAAAATTTGAATCTGCATAGGTATCTAGATGGGAGGCAGTGATATTTACAAGTCGTTCGATTAGGGTCTCTCTTCCTATCATTAAATTTTACTCCATATCAGTTAACTTATGATGCACAATCAATTATTACCTGTAAAATTTTACCTTCAATTACGAACTTATGATGCACAGACCTGAATCCGTACCTATGTTTGTGTGTTCTATTGGTATGGAAGTGTATAATCAATTTCTCTCTCTACGTTTACTCTCTGAAAAGCAGATATAAAAGGTAAACAACAAATGACAATATTTTATGAAGTGCATGTATTTATTTAATTGTACCTACCGTTGAAAGCTCTTTCTTGACATCCATACATGGATTTAGGAGTTGTGCTGAATGAGGCCCTTCAGAAAGAATGCAGTGGTTTCTTCAGCAATTCCAAGTCTTGCCCACATCGCTTACCTAAATTATATGGGAGGCTTAAAATGTCGGGGACGGAATCAAATGTGCCAGTTCAACCATCCACCGTGTAGTACTGTCTTAGACTGATGTTTTTCACGGTAACAACGCGAGGACTAATAGCTTATATGTTACCTATCTTGATAGGTAGCTCTGAAACACGCGCTGATCAGTTCTACTTGTTAGACTAATCTTGAGTGTTGCTTAATTAGATTAATATTAATTAGGCAAGTATTGGATCGGGTAGCCGATTGTCAAGTTAGTACGTGTTGGTGTCGTAGTCTCTCTTGGTCAGGACGCGGTGTCCTAGTCTTTAGCTGTTTTGGTGCGTGTACCAAGTCCTAGTTTAAGCAGGTTTGATAGGTCGGTGGTCAGGCTACCTATGCGTGTATAAAAGCACATCGAAGGTTTCAAGTTGTAACACCGAGAAAGAGAGCAATAAAAAGGAAAAAGTTCAGAGCGTGAGATATGCACGTTTGGCGATAAATGTAGTCTTCGCGTGTATTCGTTTAGCTTCATGTGATTGATCTGTGGGCGAATTATAACAATTGGTATCAGAGGGAGGTCGAAGATCTGAAGTTGCGCTTGCCCCGGGGAGGCGACTACTAGCACCTCGGGGCGGGCGACCGTCGGTCGATGGTTGAACGGGTGGAGATGGCGGGCATGCCATTATGGGGAGGCGACGGGCGACCGTCGTTGGGCGAAGTGACTTGGAAGAGACGACAAAGCGTTGTCGTCGAAAAACCGATGGTGGTGGATGATCGTTGATGGGAGAGGTGGTTTCGAGGAGCGGTGTCGTTAGTCTCATCAAGATCATCGTCCGGGAGAGTATGAGTCAAAGAGTCAAGTACATGTGAGTTGGCACGTTGAGTCGGCGTCAAGTCCGTGAGTCGTGGTTGTGTCCAAGTGCTTACTTCGTGAGGGTGTTGCAGTTGAAGCGTGGTCGTCTATGTGTCTCGACGAGAGGATCAAGTTCAAAGTGTGAAGTGGGCGGTAAACCAGTATACTGCACTAGGGTGGACGGTTGTGTTCCGCGGTTGCTAGTGTGGCTGGGTAGTCTGGAACATATTTGATTTGGTCCGTAAATTCGCCAAGTTAAAATTGGAAGAGTCAATTAGACTTGTCGTGGAGCGAGAACTAAATAAGACGCAGATCTGCAAGAAGTCGAGATCGGAGAAAGCACGGAAGACAAAAAGTCAAAATTAAGAAGAGATTGTTAGACTAATCTTGAGTGTTGCTTAATTAGATTAATATTAATTAGGCAAGTATTGGATCGGGTAGCCGATTGTCAAGTTAGTACGTGTTGGTGTCGTAGTCTCTTTTTTTTTTGATACCAACACTCTACTTGTATTCATATGGGTAAGGATACATTACAGGTACAGATACAAGCAACGAAAAGAGAGAGGAAAGCAGAAGAAACTGCTGCAGCACGCCGACGCAGGGGCGCCATCGATCTTCGCCGTCGCTGAGATGAAGAACGCCCGAACCGACCACACCCAGGCACTGAAGAAGCCCCTAGCCAAGAGGCGTTGATGAACCGCAACAACCACCAGCCCCGGAGAACTGGATCTAGACGACGAACACACATCGGCCGGAGGAACCCTCCGAGCATCTTCAGCACCGGCTCCGGAGACGAAGCCATCCCGCCGAATAGCCGGCGGCCGGAACCACCAACCACTTCCACAACCCCGCAGCAGCACCCACCGCCTCCCTCCAGCCCAAACCTCCTAGATACCTTAGCAGTCCCACACCGTCGCTGGAGGAGACGACGATGCGTCGACAGCAGGCCCAAGGACGGAGACCCCACACCGCACGCCCAGCACCGTCGCCACGCCGGCCGCGCAGGGGGACTCCCACAGATCCATCGCCACTGCGCAACAGCGACGAGAAGGAGCCGGATCTGGGAAGACCAAAAGACCAAACGCGCCGCCTACGCTCCCACGAAGACGACGGCACTGGCCACGCACACCCACACCCTATTTACACACCAGACGCACAGATCCGGGGTTCCCCCACCCTTCCGCCGCCGGAGCGGACGGAGAAGGGGAGGGGAACCCACGGCGGCGCCGGGGAAACGGGGGGAAGATGGGGTCGCCCTCTCTGTCGCCTCTCTCAACTGTAGCAGAGGGAAGTGGTCAGGACGTGGTGTCCTAGTCTTTAGCTGTTTTGGTGCGTGTACCGAGTCCTAGTTTAAGCAGGTTTGATAGGTTGGTGGTCAGGCTACCTATGCGTGTATAAAAGCACATCGAAGGTTTCAAGTTGTAATACCCAGAAAGAGAGCAATAAAAAGGAAAAAGTTCAGCGAGAGATATGCACGTTTGGCGATAAATGTAATCTTCACGTGTATTCGTTTAACTTCATGTGATTGATCTGTGGGCGAATTATAACACTACTATCTATTCCATTCCTAGCGTTTCATTTCATTGGTTTTGAATGTAAGGCACATGTGAAATAGCTTACTCCCTTAGGTTATCAGTATTGATTATTTCTCTCACTTTATTTGGTGTTTCATTTTTCTTTTTCATACCGTTGATAGTACATTAAGTTGCAATAGACAGGCCATTGAAGAAATGCATAATCGATCATGAAGCTGAACCAAAGAAGACGCATCCAACAACGCCCTGATGCAGTGTACAGGTTCCAAGGAAGAGCCTGAACATGAGTGGGTAACCGCTTGCAAGTTTGCCGTGTCCTATATCTACCATGTAATGTTCAATTACATAGACATCTAAAGTACACTTCTCCTTATACCATATGTCATTTTATATAATCTGGAGTTAAGAAGGTCGCTGTTGCAGGATGGATTTCTTATGTACAGATAAAGCACTGTAGCTTTGTTCTTCTTCTGAAGCTAAGGTTTCATTTTTTTTAGAAATGGGAGTATAGCCCCAGCCTCTGCATCAAAGTGATGCACACAGCATTATTTATTAAAGCAGTTGTCATAGTATCACAGAAGTACAATCATGGATCGATCAAAGTTGCTGCAAAGATCAGCCAACGAAAGAAAGAACAAGCTAAAAAATGTCTATGGGGCATCCTCAATGCGTCTAGAGTGCAACCAGCCATCCTGGTTGAATATAGTCCGAACAACCGTCATCATATGATTGCATCCAATATTCATAGGTCCTCGCTGCTCCACAGGAAGAAGGTAAGACTAAAGATGGATCAGCGAAGCTGCCCTGTGAATAACCTGCAGAAAATTAGGATTAGCACACCTGTTAAATACTACCTCATTTTTTATTATATAATTGTGTTATATGGTATAGAAATACAACTACACATGTCAGACATACGTGTTAAGGGCCTCATTTAATTTGGGCTAGGTGCAACTACTTAGACAGAAACCTATAATCAGCTCTATGTTCTATGCAACAACTACACCAAAAATTGGTGTTATGTGCAATTTCCTCCAGCAACATAGATAGTGGGCGATGGATGGTTGCAATAGAGATGCCTTTGCCAAGGAGTAGTGGATACTAGGAGTATGAATGCCATCCTTTCCCGTGACTGAATGATGTGGTCAAAGCGTCAAAAGGTGTGGAGAGAATCTACGGACGGGTTCATGTTCGTCAAATTTTCAACTACGTCGTGTCAGTCAGGCCATAAACATATGCACTAGTATTCTGGTGCTAGTACTGTTGTATATTGTGACTTACGAATACAACAATTATTGTATATTGCGTTGAACTATTGTACGTGTGAGATGTGTATTCTTTATTGAAGGCATCTCTAGCAGATTATTAAAGAAGAACAATTTTTTAAAATAATCATCTTTTATGGTTTTTGTAAAAAAATACATATAATATATCTTTATCTATATCTATACTAATATAAAAAGGCACAGAGGAGGGCAGATCCAATAGGCCTGGACCATCGGATCGACATCTAACGATCCAAACAATCACCGTCATTAGCGCTAAAACACCCAGAACGGAGAACGCGTGGCTAACAAGAGAAAAAAATACCCCTTCAGTTAAAACAGCCCGTCCCCAGTTCAAGAAAAACACCCGTGTCCCTTCTTCCCCGTAGGCTGCCGCCCATCCCATCAGTCACCGCCGGCCGGCCACCGTTTCTGGTGCCCACCGACGCCGATCTTCGCCCGTAGAAGCACCCAACTCCTAGCCCTGATGTCGACCGTTCACATCACGGCCGGTGCCCGACATCGACCATCCCCATCACGTCCGACGTCGATGCCGATCGCCGCCTACCAAGCGCTGCACCCGCCTCCCACCGCCGATCTCCACCCGTCCAAGCGCCCACCGACTGTCCCAACGCCGACACCGATCGTCGCCCGTCCAAGAGCCCGCCGACCGTGCTAGCGCCGATGTCGGCCATCGCTCGTCCCCATGGCGACCTGCGCCGTCCTTCCTCCAGGACGCGCTGCCCGTCGCGAGGACGCCAAACCACTTCACCCGGCGGCGTAGTGCTCCTCCAAGTTACCTTCATATTCTACATTCATTAGTTTAGACAGGCTCTTCGAAATTTATTTGCAGACAAAATGAATTCCATGATGTATTTAGTTCACAAAAGAACCTTGTTATTCAGTAAAGGATTGAAGGTTGTACACTGTCTATGACACAAGAGAGGTCAAAAGGCAGAGGGATCGTGTATCTGGATAAGTGAATAACCAATTATGCATGTTCTGAACCAAATACTGTTATATATTTGTTGCAATTATGCACATCTTGAACGGGTACCAGGAACTTGCATAGAACACTCTTGGTGAGTATACTCACTATCTGTTAGGAATGTATGAACCAGGTCCTGATGAGCTTGCGACCTGCGCTCAGTTTTCTGGGCAGCATTTTGATATGTGAATGCCATGGTTCAATACTTGCAGCAAGAGTTAAAAAATTATGTTTATGGGGTAATGCTCTGAAAGTATAGAAGAGTAATTCAGTAAGAAAGGCAAGAGGAAGAACAAAGAGGCACACGGGAGATTGGATTACCATGTTTACATGCACATACAGAGAAACATAATATAAGCAACTGCATTTTCAAGTATCAAAGTTTTCATTTTCAACCTGTGGCGGCATTGCCGTCCTGTTAGATTATCGCAATTGATTAATGTAACATATGCTGTTAAGCATCATCCTCTTGGTAATGGTTGCATGGTTGCTACAGCTAAGCTCTAGAAAATTTTCTAGGCACACAATTTTTTTTGAAACGAGGCAAAAGACTTGCCAATTTCATTAATTAAGAAGAAGAGAGTTGGCCGTTTAATTAACGGAAACCTGGCCAAAAACCGATACAAACATCCTCGACGACCGTCATGGAACACGACCATCGCGAGGGCACACAATCACCCTGGCTACCAAACACAAACCGCACACACACCACTGCAAACGAGAGTCGTCATCGAGGTTGTCGGTCGGTGTCATCATCGTCACTCCTCCACGAGCCAGCGACTCTGACTTCACCAAGAACAACCACCAAGGAAGACCTCGCCGCAACGGCCTCATGAAGCCCGCGCCGGCCTATGCCAAATATGAGACTCTTCGCACAGGAGACTGGCAGCTCCGATTCTGACAATGAGCTCCGAAGAGGAGATATGCAAGACTCGCGCCGAAGAAAGCCATCATGATAGGACTGCCCGCCATAGGGCATCATCGCCATAGGTCCAACCGCAACTGCAGCTCCGACTTCACAGCAGGGGAAGACCAACACCAAGGCCCTCGGACACGTCGGAACAAAAGCCAACTACAAAAGTCATTACCTCGACCAAACCATCACTCATCAGCATCATCGTTGCCGCGCAAGCCACCACGCGGAACCTCGCATCGCCGGCCAGCCGGCCGCAATGCCTTGTGCGTACAGCCCACCAGGCGACATGGAAAAGGGCAAGATCTTCAAGGCGACATCCCAAAGAAGGAAATCAACGCCAACGCGATGCCCATCGCCCGACCCAGCCGGGTCTAGGCTTTCACCTGAAAAGCTTGCCCCGAGATGGGAAAGGTCGAAGAAGACTCCACAGCAGCGCCTTCAAGAAGAAAATCGATGCCCATAGGTGCCGCCACCGCTAGCCGGCAAGGGCCGGACCGAGCTTTCGCCCGGAGCTTCTGGATAGCCACCTCACGCAAACCGTCCGAAGCCAGCCCATGCCACCACTGAACCACACACCCCGACATGGTGACCGCACCAATGCCACGCCAGGACCACCACCAACCTTGAGAAGCCGATCTGGCCGCCCAGATCCAGCGACTACCCACAGCTGCGACGCCACCGCAGGAGTCCCACGCACCAGCCACTGCAGAAACACGCCACCATCAGAGCAAGGGAGGAGGACTGCCACCCCCACAAAACCTCGCCGGACGAGCTGTCGGGAAGAGAGAACTCATCGCTGCCGCTGCACCAAGCACCACTGCCGAGGCAGCTTCACCTTGGCCATGGACTCACAGCGCTGCGCCGCGCCACCGAGGGAGGCCTGAGCCTCCCCCACCGCCACCGACCAGGGCAGTCGCCTTGGAAACCAGACTCGCCGCAGCAGACCGTGAGCCGCAGCTCCGCTCAGCGCCGGCGAGCCCACGAACCCCAGCCTTGACGCCGTCGATCTGTGCACCACCGAAGGTCTAGCCGCGCGCAGCCACCGCACCACCGCCGCCGCGAGATGGGGCCGCGCCTCTCCACGCGTTCACCGCGAGATCTCCTCGCGCCCCCTTTAGAGGCCAGGGCCGGCGCCACCGTGGAGAGGCCGGCGGCAGCGGCGGAGGGAGGCCAGAGGAAGAGATCAGCGAGAGGCGGCGCTAGGGTTTCCCCCTCATGTCATTCGAGTCGAGCGGCGCGGGGGTCGGGGATTGTGTGAGAACTTTACAGGTTAGGCACACAAATTTTGACGACATAAGAAATGTTTGTTTTAGAATAACTGTATAACTTGAGTTAATTTTTTTCTCCATATAATCTGTATCTTATGTACCAGTCCTCTTTAATGAGTATTCACATGCATTCTTGATTTTTGAAGGAATGTATCAACATTTAACCATGCAAGGTGTATGTATACGCAAAGCTGTTTTACAAGTCACGTTGCTATCAATCCAACACAAGAACTTTGTTCATTTCATTGAGATTCTGTTTATAGACATTCTCACTGTAAGAGAGCTTTGATTTTGATTAAGACATACATAGCAAATATATAAATTAACCTTCTAAGTTTGCTATCGAGAGTCTGATTATCAAATGTGTTGAAAAGTTATATAGAACTTTTCCTGCTCAATATGCAAATCTTCTTTTGAGATCTGAACGTGATGCATACTCAGAAATGGAGTGATATTGCCATTTTTTATTAGACAACCTGCTCAATTGCCTATTGTACTGTATTTTTTTAAATTTTGAACCTATGGACACATGTGCTGAAAATGATTAGGGGAATTAGTTGAAAGCCATTACTGCTTCATGTTCAGACAGTATGGGCGAATCTTGCTATATGGTTTCTATATAAGACTGAATTTTATTGTCTGTTACTTGTGAGAATAAGATGCGGAAAATACATCTAAATTGTGCATTACTTTAGTGGATCTATATCTTAGCACGTGAATGTAAATTATACATTCGATATATCTTTTTACTGGTGGTGAATTAATTAGATGAATCTTGCATTATGTAAGTGTTGCCTAGAGCTAGCTAAAAACTCAAAACAAATTGCACTTGGTTGTAACTATGATGAGTCTTCTTAGACTTTGCTCTGCATGTATTTTAAATAAATAGAAGGGAAATTTGTTAGAAATTTGACTTCCCTCTACCACCAACCGAATAATAATGCATTAACAGTTAATAATATTTGTCACCTAAGATTACACATGCATTACACATGCACAATTACTAGTCCGATTAAACGGTCAAAATCGTAAAGGTTTTTGAGTTCCCCCTATATAAATCCTAGATTTACAGTTTTGGAGGCAAGTATTGTCTAGTAAAATTAAAAAGCTTCGAAGCTTGGTGGGAGGAAACTTCAGGTCCAAGTGTCGTCCGACTACCAGCTTTGGCTAAATCTGGTGACCAGACTCGATTCTGTTTAAATTAGGGTAAATCTATTCAGCGAACGCTCGTTTTTGTTCCCATCCCAGCGAGCAACTCTAAGCAGTTCGATTAGAGATAATTATAGGGAGTAGTTCGATCTCTCTCCCTTAACCGTATAATTAACGGTAATTAATTGGTAGGATAGCGAGAGCTCGCAAGCGCCCGTGATCACCTTCATGCATGCATGCAATATTAACTGAAACAGCTGACATCAGCATTTAATGCAGAAATCCGGATATTTAAAAAGATTTATAGCTCAAACTATTTATCCGATTGAAAATCCGTTTTCACCGTTAGACTAGTCGCGACGAGATCTTCAAAACTAGATCCCATATTGGTATGTTTCGACGACTTTTTTCGACCTAAAAGTTATCCACCCTTTACACAATAGTTATTCATGATGTAGTATATAAGTTACCCGTTCCATAGCATGTAAGTTACCCATCCCTATAAACGGGTGTGTGGAAACTCTTTTACGTGTAAGTTATCCACTTATAACTCCTTCATTTTCATGTGGGTAACTTTTGTACTCATGTTCCTTGTGAAGATTTGGTTACCCCCATTATTTAATTAATTAAATATTATATAGAATTATTTGGATTTAAACACGGTAGCCTAGGTGTTAGGGTATCGAGACTTCATCGCTGTCGACATGGTAGCGTCGATTAGCGATGAAGCCTCGATACCTAACATCCTTTGAGGCTTTATCACCCGTACGCCGTGGGAGCGGCGACGGGCGACAAAGCAGAGACGCTATATTATAGAAGTTTCTTTATACATGTACAATATAACTTAGGGTTGAAGGTGGGCTGGTGTAAGTAATCTCAATATATATATTTTTATGAAAAAGGTTTAGATCCTATTATTAGTTGGATAACTTTAGTTTCTCTCTATGGGTAACGTTTTAGTGTAAAATCTTGATAAATAATTTATTTTTATGTGGATTACTTTTGTATAATGATATGGATAACTTTTGTTTCTATGTGTGGATACATCGACGCGGATTTGCTAGCCACCCGGCTAGCTGTGCATACCACCGCAGCCGTTGGATGATGGGGAGCACATGCATGCACCGTTAGCTTGTATTGGTCTCCGTCCATCCAATAGAGAGTGGTTTTTGTTTTTTGTGTACCGGTGGCCATGCATGCACCAACATGTTTTAGAAAGTTTCTATGTGTTGTTGGAAAGTTTTCAAAAGCTACACCGACCTGAAAAGTCCTATTGTACTTTTGGGAAAGTTTCCAAAAGCTAAATTTTGCCGCATGACCTACAACAAATAGGTTTTGTTTTCTTTTTTAGAAGCCGGTAGATGCATACCACCCGTTCGCTAAAGTTTCTATCTCTGTCTTTTGAGTTTCTTAGATCACAAGAACACTCAAAACCAAACTAGTGATAGTAAACATTTAGACAGTGATATGGCAAAAAAAAAAGAATGCATGGGGGGTACAAAAATCCAACAAAAAAGGCATGGCTCCATATCAAAAAGATGAACAAAAACAACAGTTGTAAACATTTAGACAGATGGCGCTCCAAACGTATGGGCGCGATTGGAACAAGGAAAACAAAAGTTGTTGAAACCTTTGTGGGGGGGGGGAGAGAGAAAGTTTTGGAAAGTTTTCAAAAGATGGCAGTGTGTTCGCATGCATGCAAAGAAAACAAAAAACAATGGCAAACTTTGGGAAAGAAAATAAAAGTTGGCGTGTGACTGGTATCAAGCGAGTGTGACATCCGCATGCATGAAATGAAAAACAAAACCAAGAGCGCATCTGTGGTGGCGTGGAGGAGAAAAGAAAACAAAAGATGAATGATGCATGTTGTGCTCTCTATATAACGGCGTTAGTGGCCGGTGTGTTAAAATTAGAGACCAATGTACTGCATATGCTAGATCCAATGGTGAGATGCATATGCACAGCTATTATGGTGGCTATCCCACTATTTCCCACATTATGTATATTTACCTGAATAGCTTTATATGTGTACAATTATATAACTTAGGGTTGAGGTTGTAGGTGATATAATTAACGTTAATGTGTATATCATTATGGAAAAAGGCTAGTTCTTTTTAAAATTAGATGAATAACTTTAGTTTTCTCTACATGCGAGTGTCTACTTTATATTCAAGTGGGTAACTTATGTGCCAAAAACATTCATCGGAACATATTAACATGGATCTTGTTTTAAAAATCTCGTCGTGACTAGCCTAATAGTAAAAATAGATCCTACGTGCTATAGCCTCAATAACTCATGAGTTAGGAATAAATCTATTTTGGTATGGCTCGAATAACTCGTTTAGGTATGATGGGTAACTTATGCGTTACAGGTGGATCAATTAGGTAGTACAATCTGGATAACTCATGTATTAAAGATGGGTAAGTTTTTTGTCCGGAAAAAATATCGTCGAAATATATCAACATGAAAAATAATTTTGTCTCCCGTTGCGGCGACTAGGAATTCTATCTTGCGAAACAGGCACGTCGACCCTCTTCGGTTCATAGGCCATCCAGTCCAATCCGCTGCCACATCAATCAGACTCGCGAGTGGCGATCTCGTCGAGTGGTTTACGCGAGGCGACGCGTGAAGCGTGATGCCCGCCCGGGAGTGACATGCATGCCGCCGGGGTCACCGGCTTTTTTCTCACAGTCTGCGGCTGCCGGCCACGAATAAAATCGCCCTGCGCTCGGGGCAGGCTCGCTTGTCCTGCAACTACTGCAAAGGCCAGCATTCCGATGCGCCTCGACCGGAGCTGACCACCCCACGTACGGACATTTACTACTCGACCGCGCCATGCCAAGCAAGTCGTACAGGCTATGCATGCTCCGAGGTCATATTTCAATATACTCTCTGGACTCTCTGGTGCCATCACTCTCCAAATGGAGAGGCAGGTACTGCTAGGCGCTAGCCTAGGAGTAGCACGTAAGCATTTCCTTGTTTCTAAACAGTATATCTCTATACGGGCCAACACTTGTGCATGCGAAAAATATAAGCTAAGCACTGTACTCCCTCGGCTCTTCAAAGTGTGTACTTCTAATTATTTTGGAGAGCCAAGCTTTTTTAAATTTTACTTGTAAAAAAAAAGCTTTTTAAAATTTGACCATGTTTAAATAAAAAGGCACCAACATTTATGCCACCAAATTAGTGTCATTAGATTGATGATGACATATATTTTTATTATATAGCTTTTTAATTTGTTAACTATTGATAATTTTTTGCTAAAACTTAATCCAAATTTAAAAAGTTTGACTCTCCAAATAAATTAGAAGTACACTCTTTTATGAATGAGTATGTCCCAAGTTCGATAAACCCAACAGACCGTGTAACAGTCACTTCCTCCTCTCCTCCGTTCTGTGTAGTGTAGGCACATCTGAATGCCTCGGTCTAATCAGATCTAGGAAGCCGTTTAATTTACGGACTTTTGTCGCGCGTAGCAACCTTTGCACGTACGATAGTTACCAGCCCCGGGGAGGTCAGATTGTCCGGTTGTATATGTATGTGTAGCTTAGACCAACGTATGCCAGCATCTTGACCATAGTTATTCCGAGTAGCATGCAGTGTTCTGCAGGGAGATTATTCTTGTGGTCGCATGCACGGACGTGACGCCTGACCATGCATGGATCCTCATGTGCTGTCGGGGATATTGACCGGATCGAATAAGTGTCGACCTTGTAGCTTCGTGAGCATCTCAAGCCGTCCCCCGACTCAGCCTCTGGCAACGGTTTTTTTACATTCGGACGGCGATATTCGGTTCAGCCGTGCCTCTAGTTTCTCGTTTTCGCTTGGATTTAGACTTTTATCCATCCGGCGAGCCCAGGCCATTCCCGACTTTTCGAGACACGCTCGGGAACTCCGAACGAAACGAAAACGCGCAAAACGGCGAGCGGGCTCGCAGTGTCGGCGAGAGAAAGGGTAGTTCCCCGCCATTAATTTCGTTTCCCTCTAAAATGCGCCGCATATACCCATTTTCCCCGCCGAAATCCCTCACAGTTGCAGCTCCTCCTCTTCTTTTTCACCACCATGCCGCCGAAGAGGATCGCCGACGACGGCGCGCCGAAGGCGAGGAAGCCGCGGGCCCCCAAAGAGAGACCGCCGGGTATGATAAACGCGGCGTGGGCGACGGACGTGGAGCGTCGGCAGATCGAAACTCGCGGTAGGGCGGAGAGGAAGAAGAAGCTCGCGGCGAAGAGGGCGGCGGCGGCGGACGAGCAGGCGAGGCTGGTCTCCATGGCCATGGGACAGCCGCGCGTCGGCCAATTCCCGCCGGTTCATGACCAATCCAAGGTACGATTGGCTCACCTTCCACCTACTCGCCGGCGGCGTCCTCGCCCATGTTCCACGAGACCTACGTCCCCGCCATGTCGAGGTTCACCCCGTCGCCGCCGGAGTACGACGCTGCGATGCACGAGGGCATCTCGCCAGCCCTGCGCCGAGGGCCGCTCTCCTACGGGATGCCGCCGCCGAACGACGATGTGATGCACGACATGATCACGTCGGGCTCCATGGCCGCCGCGGCGAACCCGGGTTTCTTCACACGAGAGGAGGCAAGGGCGACGGAAGCCGTCGCAGGGTGGCGACGACGGGATCGGAGACGCCATGCAAGACATCGACGAAGAAGAAGAGGAGCACGCCCAGGTCGATGAGGAGGACGACACGCCTGAGCCGTCATCGATGGTGAAGGGGAGGAAGAAAAGGAAGCAGACCTTGCCGCCGACCGAGCCGCGGGTCAAATGGACGGGAAAAGAAGAGGAGTGCCTCGCTGAAGCTTGGAAGACCGTTTCCATGAACGGCATCACCGGCGCCAATCAAAACTTTGACACATACTGGCAGCGGGTCAAGACGGCGTTCGACGAGCGCAAACTCGTCGATCCCTATGTTGATGTTTTGCTGGCGTGTAGTTGACGTGGGAGCTTCTTCTTCTTTCTTCGATTCCCCGGCAACGGCGCCAGAAAAACTTGTTGATGGCGCGGTGATGGTGTGTGAAATTAATGAAGTAAATGACCGGCCAGTTGGAAAACCCCAAGAGCAAGGTGTGATGAATATAGCTGCAAGTTTTTCCCTCAGTAAGAAACCAAGGTTATCAATCCAGTAGGAGGCAGACAAACGACTGAAGGTGATGCCCACTAGCTTGCGACAGCTCCGGACAATTTATAGGGCGCCTCGTCCGAGCTTTGCTTTGCGAGCGGCAACGTGGAACCTGCACACAACACAACCAAATACTTTGTTTCCAACTTACGATGAGGTTGTCAATCTCACCGGTTTGCTAGAAACAAAGGGTATGAGCGTATCGAGTGGAAAGCAGTAGTAGTATGTGAGTAAAGGAAACAGTGCGAGTAAAGTAAACAGGTGATAGCAATATAAAGAAAATAGGACCGGGGTCCACAGTTCACTAGCGGTGTCTCTCCATAAGATAAAATAATACATGCTGGGTAAACAAATTACAGTTGGGCAATTGATAGAATAAAGACAACGTGCATATGATGAGAGGATCACTATGAGATTTACTCTGTGTATTACACCAAAATACATAGACCGCCATCCAACTGTATTTATGACTAATAATCTACTCACGGGGATATCGTCTGAACACCCCATGAGTATTAAGTTGCGAACAACAGATAATTGCATTAAGCAAAGTGTGTAATGTAAACAAAGCATATGCCCTTGAGCATATGAATGTTGTTTTCCCCTAGTAGCAACATCACATCTACAACCTTAGAGGTTTCTGTCACTCTCCCAGATTAAATAGAGGCATGAACCCACTATTGAGCATAAATACCCCCTCTTGGAGTCACTAGCAACTACTCGGCCAAGATAGCTACTAACAACGAAGAGCATGCAAGATCATAAACAACATAGAGATAACATAAGATAAATTTCAGTACATCAACTCAAGTATAACACCAATATTCATCGGATCCCAACAAACCAAACATGTTGAATTACATAACGGTGATCTCAATCATGTAGGGCAGCTCATGAGATCTAAACATGAAGCACATGGTGGAGAAGACAACCATCTAGCTACTGCTATGGACCCATAGTCCAAGATAGACTACTCACTCATTGCTCCGGAGGCGAGCATGGCGATGAAGAAGACCTCCGGTGGCGATTCCCCTCTCTAGCAGGGTGCCGGGAAGAGCTTCTGGACCCTCCCGATCTTCGGGTCGACGGCGGCGGCGGATCGCGATGTGTTCTAGAAAACTGATCGGGTCCTTAGGTTTTTCTCGTCGGGGGGTTTTTATAGGCGAAGGGGCATCGTCAGGAGTGGACCGAGGTGGTCTCACACATAGGGGCACGACCCAGCCCCTGGCCGCACCGCCCTGGTGTGAGGGCCCCTCGTGGCCCCACTCCGTCCGCTCTTCGGTTCTCTGGAAGCTTCGGTAAAATTCTGGGCGACTGGCTTTGGTTTCCTCCAATTCCAAGAATATTTCCTGTGTAGCTTTTCTGAAACACAAAAATAGCAGAAAACAGGAAACTGGCACTGTGGCGACTTGTTAATAGGTTAGTTCCGGAAAATACATAAAAGTGCCACGAAGTGTAACGAAACACTAAGCAAATGGTGTAAAAACAAGCATGGGGCATCAAAAATTATGGATACGTTTGAGACGTATCACCCTACTTCAACAAGACGGTGATGGTCCGCGCCGAGAAGGCCATGGCCACGCATTGGGGGTCATGCAAGCGGCGTGCAACAAGTGGCACAACATACAAGAGGAGATCGTCGATCGTCCGATTAGCGGCGCCGACTTCGAGACCAAGGTATGCTTTACTCGCTTTCTCCGTCGACATTGGATCGCCGAGTTGTGATGACGCCGGCTTCTCTGTGCAGATGCGGCGGGTGTTCGACATTTACGGTGATGACTCCGATGGCCAGCAGTTCAAGTACCTCAACGTCTTCGCCCGCATCGAGGACTGCGAAAGTGGGCGGAAGTACGCCGGACCCTCTCCAAGAACAAGGACGAGCAGTACAACCCCGACGCTCCCGCCGCTGCCACGTCGGCGGGCCGCCGCGAGTTCGGCCAAAAGAAGCTAAAAGAACTAAAGAAGTCGGGGGCTCCAGCCGACAGATTGCAGGCGTCTTTCGAGAAGTGCTGGGCCGACGCGAGGGCGCACAATGCCGGGAGGGACACCAAGTACGACGCACGCTGGAAGGAGATGCTCGCCAACCAGGGCACCCGGATCGCCTTGCTCCAGACAACCTCCGCGGCGAAGAAGAGGAACACCGACCTGGCGTTCCTGATCGGCGGCAATGACGCTGCGATGGACGAGGAGACGAGGGCTTGGTACGACGCCCATCGCCAAGCCATCCTCCGCCCTTCGTCGACTGCGTCGTCCTCCCCTTCGACGACGTCCACTCCGGCGGCCGACGAAACTTTGCTGCCCGAGGCGCAGGAAGGCACCGTCGACGAGCGTGTTGTAGTCTAGTTTCTATTTCGATCGCCGGATTGTGACTCATCCGATCGCCAAACTTGTGCGATGCTTTTGTGTAGCGGGAGGGAAGACGCTATTTTGAAACTATATCCGCGAACGCCGGGGTGACGACTGGAAAAAATATCCCACCCACGCCCGTTTTACATCCAATCCGGGTGAAAATATCGCCGGATTTCGGCCCGGGGGCCTCAAACGGCTGGAGATGCTTTGAAGACGCATCGTCAACCAGCCAACTAAAATGGACGGTTTAAATCGTCTAAATTGGTTTGGATGGTTGAGACCCAGATTGAATTTGGGTCGTGGTTCGGCGGGTCTGGCTAGTGCGTCTAGTGGCGTGACCTATCCTGTTCGTCAGTGATTAATTTTTTCTTCCACCGATGCCGATTGCGGTGCGCTTTCAGTGCCTTCCCGGCCATTGTTTCCCGCGTGTTCGGGATGTTTCTTGCCATGACCATCTGTAGGCAATATAAGGCGAGGCTGGCAGTGGAGGGATTTCCCACATCCTCGGAGCGAGCACCATGAAAGGCATCCGTCTTCCAACCAGTGGCGCTCGCCACCGCGACGGGAAGAAATAGGCGAGCTCTCAGTGCAGGACCAAAGAGCGATCCTCGAGTCCATCGAGTCGGCGCGAGGAAGGTGGCGTTAGCCCGACAGCTCTCGAACGTTGCCACGAGGTGAGAACTACCGCAATAGGACCACCAGCGAGCCTTTTTCGAAGGACGTCCTTGTCACGTCATGCTGTCGGCGCACCTCCGACGACAAGCATTCCAAGATCGCTAGCATGAGCTCATGAAGGCGGTGCATGGTAACCCGAAAGACGCGGCCTTGGGTTCCTAGCTCGCGCAAGCTATACCCAACCTAGAGGTGGCGACAGCCGCAATACGCTCTCTAGAAGTGAAGTGTGTTTTGTTGCCCTGCTGCCGCCGCTAGCGTCGTAGCCAGCTAGAAGTTTAGACAATTGTTTCCAATTATTCAATCGCTTGTATTAAGCTTAATGAGAGTAGGGTGAGATTTGCATTGCATTTGATCATTGCAAAGAAGTACATCACTTCCTCGGCTCCAATTTGGTGGACGCGGAAAACCTCTTTAAACTGTTGTCGAGGTACATTACGCCAAAGGTGTCGAAGAGCACCTCATGCACTCGCAGCAGGATCTGCTCCTCTTACTCGTCCACCACCTATGAGAACTGTCGTGGAAGCCTGAGCGTGTCCTTGTCCATGCCGTTGTACAAGGTCACGCCAAAAAGGAACCTGTCGGCGGGCTCGGGATGGCGTCGGTGGTGACGATGGAAATGGCAATGCCACATTTCTGTGGCCATGTCCTCCACGACATCCTCGGATCGGTGGCGGCGAAGAGCTCTGGCTGCGACCACTACGGCTTCCTCCATGGCCTGGTGGTCGTCCAAGCCCCCCTGCTCCAATGCCTCTAGCCATGGCCTAGATTGCACGGTGCCTGCGGTGATAACGAAGAGTGTGGGATGGGAGGGAGGATGAGGAGAGTGTGCAAGAAGATGGCCACGGATGGTCGGTTAAAAGGAGCCCGCGACATTGGA
This sequence comes from Dactylis glomerata, assembly GCA_007115705.1. Lineage (NCBI taxonomy): Eukaryota > Viridiplantae > Streptophyta > Magnoliopsida > Poales > Poaceae > Dactylis > Dactylis glomerata. The sequence continues at coordinate 2,590,006 of QXEO01000450.1, read as the reverse complement.
TGCCGGCGTGGAGGCAGAAATGTCGGCACTGATGGGGCCACGGCAGGCGTCGGGTGCCATCTCAGAAGCGCAGGCTCAGACGGCTCAGCAGAATTGCAGCGTCAGGCAACACGGTGCGGACCCTAGCCGCATGATACGTCTCAAACGTATCTATAATTTTTGATGCTCCATGCTTGTTTATACACCATTTGCTTTGTGTTTTGTTACACTTCGTGGCGTTTTTATGCATTTTCCGGAACTAACTTACTAACGAGATGCCACAGTGCCAGTTCCCTGTTTTCTGCTGTTTTGTGTTTCAGAAAAGCTACACAGGAAATATTCTCGAAATTGGACGAAACAAAAGCCGAACCTCCTATTTTTACTGAAGCTTCGCGAAGACCGAAGATGAGACGGAGGGGGGCCAGGGGCCAGCCACACCATGGGGTGGCGCGACCTAGGCCCTGGCCGCGCCACCAGGTGGTGAGGCCACCTGGCCCACCTCCTGACGTTGCCATTTCGTCTATAAATTCCCCTCGATGGGAAAAACCTAAAGGATGGATCGCTTTTCCTCGAAACATACTGCAAGCCGCAGCCGTCGTCGAAGCGAGATTGGGAGGATCCAGGAGCTCTTCCCGGCACCCTGCCGGATAAGGGAATCCCTGCCGGAGGCCTTCTCCACCACCATGGTCGCCTCCAGACTGATGTGTGAGTAGTCTACCTTGGACTACGGGTCCATAGCAGTAGCTAGATGGTTGTCTCCTACACCATGTGCTTCATGTTTAGATCTTGTGAGCTGCCCTACATGATCAAGATCATCTTTGTGTAATTCTACATGTTGTGATTGTTGGGATCCGATGAGTATTGGTACTATGTCAAGTTGATGTGCTGAATCATATATCTTTATGTTATCTCTATGTTGTTTATGATCTTGCATGCTCTCCGTTGCTAGTAGATATCTTGGCCGAGTAGATGCTAGTGACTCTAAGAGGGAGTATTTATGCTCGATAGTTGGATTCATGCCTCTAGTAATCTGGGGGAGTGACAGAAACCTCTAAGGTTGTAGATGTGTTGTTGCCACTAGGGACAAAACAACATTCTTGTGTCCAAGGACATTTACTTTGTTTACTTTACGCACTTTGCTTAATGCAGTTTTCCGTTATTCGCAACTTAATACCCGATGGTTGCTCGGACGACATCCAGAGGGTAGATTATTAGTCATAGATGCAGTTGGATTATGGTCTATGTATTTTGTCGTAATGCCCAGAGTGAATCTCATAGTGATCCTCATGACATATGTACATTATCTTTATTCTATCAATTTCCCAACTGTAATTTGTTTACCCAGCATGTTGTTATTTATCTTATGGAGAGACACCACTAGTGAACTGTGGACCCCGGTCTAATTTCCTTTACATTGCTATACCGTTTACTTTTACTTGCACTGTTTACTTTTACTCCCATACTATTACCTTTTACCACTCGATACACTCAAACCTTTGTTTACAGCAAACCGGTGAGATTGACAACCTCATCGTAAGTTGGGGCAAAGTTCTTGGTTGTATTGTGTGCAGGTTCCACGTTGCTGCTGGTGCAAAGAAAAGCCCTGGACGAGGCGCCTTATAAATTGTCCGGAGCTGTCGCGAAGCTAGCAAGCATCACCTTCTGAAGTTTGACTTTCTCCTACTGGTTCGACAAACCTTGGTTTCACAACTGAGGGAAGACTTGCTGCTATGCTCATCATACCTTCCTCTTGGGGTTCCCAACAGGGTGTTATCTACATGCCATCAAGCAATTTTTCTGGCGCCGTTGCCGGGGAGAAATAAGATTTCTACAAGGGGAGTCTCTCATGCTCAATTGTTTAATTTGTTTTTGTTTTGCTTTATTTTATTTTTGCTTGCATCTTTTTATCAAAAATACAAAAAATTAGTTTCTTTGATAGTTTGCATTTAGTTACTTTTACTTTTAGTTCATTATGTTGTTCCCTAAGTATGCTTTGGAGTACCTTACAATAGGTAGTGGTTCTATAATTGGAAAAGGCAACATCGAGGAGTTCTTTAATCATGTTAGTATGCATAAATATGTTGAGACTAGATCTTTGGCTGAGCTTGCTCCTAGTTATGAAGTTGCTACTGCTTATTTAGTTCACATGTTGGAGGCTAGGTTTGTTAACCTTAATCCTTTTATGCAACAAATGTTTCTTAAGCTTCAAGATATCGAAGACTTCAAAAAGAAAGACTTTATTTTGGAGACTTTCCGTAGATAATTTAGAGATGTTGCTATTAAAGCTAGGAAAGTTTTTGAGCGTTTTGATATGCTTGGCTCACTTGTTAATATTGTTGGTACAACCAAAGAATACATCAAAGTACCAATTCCTTGCAAACTTGTCGGATTGCATGAAGCTTTGGAAAAGAATTTCGATTGGATTTGTCCTGAAAACCCTTTTGATAAAAGTAGTGAACCAAAGAGTGTTCACAAGGGATCTTCAAAAACTCATTTGGACACAATACAATTTATTGTTGAAAAGACTTCTGCAATTGATCTTAATGCCTCATTCGATAATACTTGATTTCCACCTTTCTGCGCCTAGCTCAAAGGCGTTAAAGAAAAGCACTCTTGGGAGATAACCCAATATTTTCTTTTCAGTACATTTTCTTTCATTTGAGTCTTGGAAGTTATTACTACTATAATGACCGCTCCTTATCATTTTTATTTCATTGTTGTGCCAAGAAGAACCTCTAATTTGAGGGAGGTAAAAATTTGTGAAAATTCTCAGAATATCTTTTTGATCTGCAATTTCTTGAGCATATGCCCCAGGTTATATCCAAACTTTCATTAGTTTTGCACTTTTCGATTTGAGCAACAGAAGGTCCTTGAAAATATCAACCTTTGTCAGTTGTTCTGTTTTGACAGATTTCTGCCACTATTTGTGTTTGCCTCTTGATCGCTTTCTTTTTGAGTTCTTTTGATCACGGAATTTTTGAGGAATTTCTACAGTAGTATATGCTTTATATGTGGTGTTTTTGAGTTTGAAACTGAACCAAAATGGTTGATTCACTATTATGTTTTTGCTAACGTTGCTAATAGAATTGTGTGAAGTTTTGTATGAAGGAAGTTTTCAAGTGTAGGGAATGGAGAGTGATGAGATGAGATGAAGTATGGACAAAACCTCAAGTTCGGGGATTCCCATGTCACCCCATGAAATATCCAAGAGGTACATGTGTCAAAGCTTGGGGATTCCCCCGAGGCACCCCTTCTTCATCGGCAAAAATCAGGTCACCTTTCAACACACTATATTTTTATTGCTTCATATTCTATGCGTTTTTCTTGGAGCGTCTTTACTTTTGCTTTCAGTTTTTTTTTGTTTTATTTTCTGCAATAAATGGCTGGACCCCAACAAATTTCTTTTGGAGAAGATGCACTTCGTTTTTCATTTGCCGAGAACACTCTAGTTTTTACTCTTATCGTTCAACGAGTGTTCTCTTTTTCTAGAACTGCGTTTATCTTTTGTTTTTCGGCTTAATTTTTGTTCAGATCTTATTTTATCTTTGCATCAAGGTATATTTAGACCACTGGTCTATGTTGGTTTTCATCAAAAGAGTTGTTTCAAAAAGGTTTGAATGGTGTTGGAAAAGAGAAAAAGTTGCATGCAAAAAAGTGGTACAAAAAGGAGCTTGTTTAGACTACGGCTTAGACTTTTGCATGCCATGCTTGATGTCATTTTGATAGTATGCTTAGTAGCTTTTGCTATAGCATAACTTGTCTCAAATGACTGAGATTGCTTAATGAGCCTTTGAAAAAATCATGCGTTGTTTTTATTATATGGAAGCATTTATTCGGTTTTCTCCTTGATGCTTTATTTGGGTTGACTTGGCGCATGCTTGCAACATATTTGACTCTTACAAAGTCACCATAAGCCTCTATGATCATTTAGTTTTTGACTTGTGATGCCATTTTATGCTTCTTTTAATGATGTTTTGTCGCTATGCATGATTATGGCCGTTATTGCTCTCTTAGTTGGTCGCTCCCAGTCTTTTGCTAGCCCTTATTTTGTACTGAGTATAAGCTCTACTCGTGCATCCAACTCCCAAAAACCAAGTTATTCCAATGTGTCCACTATAAATTCCTATGCATGGTATTTACAAGTCATTTGATATGTCTCAAATGTATCTATAATTTTTGATGCTCCATGCTTGTTTTTACACCATTTGCTTAATGTTTCATTACACTTTGTGGCATTTTTATGCATTTTCTGGAACTAACCTATTAACGAGATGCCACAGTGCCAGTTCCCTGTTTTCTGCTGTTTTTGTGTTTCAGAAAAGTTACACAGTAAATATTCTCGGAATTGGACGAAACAAAAGCCAAACATCCAGAAATTTACCGAAGCTTCCAGAGAACCAAAGATGAGATGGAGTGGGGCCACGAGGGACCCACACAATAGGGCGGTGCGGCCCAGGCCCTGGCCGCGACCCCTATGTGTGTGACTGCCTCGGTCCAGTTCTGACGATGCCCCTTCACCTATAAAGACCCCCCGACGGGAAAAACCTAAGGACCTGATCAATTTTCCGGAAACACATCACGATCTGCCGCCATCGTCGACCCGAGATCGAGAGGATCCAGAAGCTCTTCCCGGCACCCTGCCGGAGAGGGGAATCACCATCGGAGGTCTTCTTCATCGCCATGCTTGCCTCCGGCGTGATGAGTGAGTAGTCTACCTTGGACTATGGGTTCATAGCAGTAGCTAGATGGTTGTCTTCTCCACCATGTGCTTCATGTTTAGATCTCGTGAGCTGCTTTACATGATCGAGACTACCTTTATGTAATTCTATATGTTGTGTTTGTTGGGATCTGATGAATATTGGTGTTATGATTGAGTTGATGTGCTGAATATTATCTTATGTTATCTCTATGTTGTTAGTAGCTATCTTGGCAGAGTAGATATTAGTGACTCCAAGAGGGGGTATTTATGCTCGATAGTTGGGTTCATGCCTCTACTTAATCTGGAGGAGTGATAGAAACCTCTAAGGTTGTAGATGTGCTGTTGCCACTAGGGAGAAAACAACATTCTTATGCCCAGGGGCATATGCTTTGTTTACATTACACACTTTGCTTAATGCAGTTATCTATTGTTCGAAACTTAATACTTGTGAAGTTCTCGGATTGATTCTCCACAAGTGGATTATTAGTCATAGATGCAGTTGGATGGCGGTCTATGTATTTTGTTGTAATGCCCAGAGTAAATCTCATAGTGATCCTCTCGACTTAGCACGTTATCTTTATTCTATCAATTGCCCAACTGTAATTTGTTTACCCAGCATGTGTTATTTTATCTTATGGAGAGACACCACTAGTGAACTGTGGACCCCGGTCCTATTTCCATTATATTGCTATCACATGTTTATTTTACTCGCATTATTTACTTTACTCGCATACTACTATTGCTTTCCACTCGATACGCTCATTTCTTTGTTTCAAGCAAACCGGTGAGATTGACAACCTCATCGTAAGTTGGGAGCAAAGTATTTGGTTGTGTTGTGTGCAGGTTCCATGTTGCTACTAGTTGAAGACGCGCTAACACGTTATCGTTAATGGCGCCCTTGTTGGAGTGTCACTAGGCTAGCAAGCATCACCTTCGGGAGTTTGGCTTTTTCCTGGACTGACAAACCTTGGTTTCTTACTGAGGGAAAATCTTGCTGCTGTACTCATCATACCTCCTCTTGGAGTTCCCAACTGGACGGTGAAAAACCATCAACACCGTGCCGCATCAAGACTCTTTTCTGGCGCCATTGCCAGAGAAAAAGAAGACTTCAGCAAGGGGAGTTTCGCACGCACATCCTTTACTTTGTTTTAAGTTTTGCTTTACTTTATTTTTACTTGCATCATTTTATCAAAAACACAAAAAAATTAGTATCCTTTACAGTTGTTATTTTATTACTTCTAGTTCATTATGTTGTTCCCTAAGTATGTTTTGGAGGACCTCTCAGTAGGTAGTGGTTCTATTATTGGGAAAAGTAACATCGAGGAGTTCTTTAATCATATTAGTATGCATAAAGATGTTGAGGAAAAATCTTTGGCTGAGCTTGCTCCTAGTTATGAAGTTGCTTCTGCTTATTTAGTTCACATGTTAGAAGCTAGGTTTGCTAGCCTTAATCCTTTTATGCAACACATGTTTCTTAAGCTTCATAATATTGAAGACCTCGAAAAGAAAGCTTTTATCTTGGAAACTTTGCACATAGAATTTAGAGATGTGGCCAGAATTTTTTTAAGAGATTTAATAAGCTTGGCTCGCCTGTAGAGGTTGTTGGTACAACCAATAAAGATTTTAGAGTACCAATACCTTGTAAACTTGTAGGAATTCATGATGCTTTGGAAAAGAATTTTAGTTGGATTTGTCCTGAAAATCTTTTTGATGAAAGTAGTGTACCAAAGCATGATTACAAGCGATACTCAAAAACTCATTTGGACATAATTCAATTCATTGTTGAAAAGACTCTTACGATTGATCTTAATGCCTCTTTTGATATTACTTGATTCACATTTTCTGCGCCTAGCTCAAAGGCGTTAAAGAAAAGCACTCTTGGGAGATAACCCAATGTTTTTACTTTTAGTTATTTTTCTTTTATTTGAGTCTTGGAAGTTATTACTCCTTATCCTTTTTATTTCGTTGTTGTGCCAAGAGAAACCTCTAATTTGAGTGAGGTAAGATTTGGGGAAGTTCCTGTCCTGAAACAGATTTCAGTGCTGCACCGTAAAAATTCGTGAAAATTATCAGAATATCTTTTTGACCTGATATTTCTTGTGCATATGCCCCAGGTTATATCCAAACTTTCATTAGTTACACACTTTTTGATTTGAGCAACATAAAACCGTCTAAAAATTCGACCTTTATCAGCTGTTCTGTTTTGATAGATTTTGGCCAATATTTGTGTTTGCCGCTCGATCGCTTTCTTTTTGAGTTCTTTTGATCACGGAACTTTTGGGGAAGTTGCTACAATAGTATATGCTTTATATGTGTTGGTTTTGAGTTGAAACCTGAAGCAAAAAAGGGTTGATTCATTGCTATGCTTACACTAATGTTGCTAATAGAATTGTGTTTAGTTTTGTATGAAGTAAGTTTTTAAGTGTAGGGATTGGAGAATAATGAGATGAGTTGAAGAATGGACAAAAGATCAAGCTTAGGGATGCCCACGCACCCCAAGAAATATCCAAGAGGTACAAGCATCAAAGCTTGGGGATGCCCCCCGAGGCACCCCTTCTTCATCGGCAAAAATCAGGTCACCTTTCAACACACTATATTTTTATTGCTTCATGCATTATGCGTTTTTCTTGGAGCGTCAGTTGTTTTTAGTTTTTAGTTTTGTTTAGTTTTGTTTGATGCAATAAATGGTTGGATCCCAACAAATTTCTTTTGGAGAAGTTGCCTTGCTTTTCATTTGCCAAGAACACTCCGCTTTCAATCGCTTGATCGAGTGTTCTTCTTTTTCTAGAACTGCGTTTAGCTTTCGATTTTCGCCGAGATTAGTTTTCAGATCTTGTTATATATTTGCATCAAGGTGTATTTTGACCTCTGGTCTATGTTGGTTTTCATCAAAAGAGTTGTTTCAAAAAGGTTTGAATGGTGTTGGAAAAGAGAAAAAGCTTTATGCAAAAAAGTGGTACAAAAAGAAGCTTGTGTAGACTGCGGCCTAGGCTTTTGCATGTCGTGCGTGATGTCGTTTTGATAGTATGCTTAGTGGTTTTGCTGTAGCATGACTTGTCTCAAATGACTGAGATTGCTTAATGAGCCTTTGAAAAAATCATGCGTTGTTTCAATAATTTGGAAGCATTATTTTGGTTTTCTCCTTTGATGTTTTATTTGGGTTGACTTGGCACATGCTCACACATGTTAGACTCATACAAAGTCGCCATTGCCTCTATGATCATTTATTTTTTGACTTTTGATGCCATCTTATGCTTCTTTTAATGTTGTTTTGTCGCTCTACATGATTATGGCCGTTATTGCTCTCTTAGTTGGTCGCTCCCAGTCTTTTGCTAGCCCTCATTTTGTACTAAGTATGAGCTCTACTCGTGCATCCAACTCCTAAAAACCAAGTTGTTCCATTGTGTCCACCATACATACCTATTAGCAATTTGCTATTCTAAAGTACATTTGACTTGCTTTTATCTATCCTTCAAATTAAACTCTTTTGGTGTTATGCGAAAATTGGTCAGTAAAGCTCTCACGAACCTGATGGCACACTTTACTTTTCTCGTTCTTAAAAATTTGACATTGTGGCTCTCTTATGTTGAGTTGTTATGCTTGCAAGTTGTAAGTTGGAAATTAGCCCAGCCATGCCGTCATGGGGCAAGCTTTCAACATTGCACTTTCCTTCATTTGAGTTGATATTGTGATCTTTTGTTTATGGATACTCGCGATGTGAAATAAGTTGGGAATCTTGCGGGATCATGGAGTTTGTATATGTGTTAGAGAAACGCCCGGGCCACTAATCTAAGCCATGCATAATTCATGGTGGAAATTTACAGCATGCCCATAGTGAACATTCGATGACGCATCTCACAATAAAAAGCTATACCAATGGTAAATAAAATAGATGCCGAGGTGTTCATTGTCTGTTTGTCCTCTCATTTTGATGTGGGCGTGTTCCATGTCATCGGGCACAGAGGTACCCTGTTGGCGGTTCTCGATGATACGTGTATACTTACAATGACAAGAGCTTGCTTGGGACTCTAAGTCGAGTAGCATGAGGTTTGGGTATATTCGTGCTTCACGGAACACGAGGTTTTCAACTTATGATTTGTCAAGCATATGTATCATAAGTGTATTCGCATTAACTTTAACCATTCAAGATGCCTATGATGGGGGCAATGAGAGCTCAAAGCTAGTAAGTACCATAATTTTTGAAGGTTTATAAAACTTGCAACCACTGCTTCCCTCCGCGAAGGGCCTTTCTTTTACTTTTATGTTGAGTCACCACCTTCTACCTTTATGCATCGTCTAAGAGAGCATAGTTGTCATTCTGAGTATAATGTGCATTGTCCTAAAGTTTTCATTGATTGATTCATGATTTTGGTTTCACTTGTTCTTAAATTACTTGTATCTAGTCGCCCTCTTAAACTTGAAGGTGTCCTATGCATTTATGTTTCACTCTCTCATGAAGGACAAGCTGAAAACCATTTATATGTTTTTCCATATGATTTGAACACACGTTTGACTTTCATTGTTTCATTTTCATGATCTTTCGTTTGTGTTCTTTTTCATGTTATAACATAGTTGCTAAGTTTCTTCTATCAAGATTATATCTCGCATGCCCATGTTTTAAGTTCTTTCGATCCCAGCGCACAACGCTTACATATATGGTCAAGATTATGTAGGTGCATGTCACCTAAAAAATTATATCTTTTGTTATCACTTACCTACTCGAGGACGAGCAGGAGTTAAGCTTGGGGATGCTGATACGTCTCAAACGTATCTATAATTTTTGATGCTCCATGCTTGTTTTACACCATTTGCTTAGTGTTTCGTTACACTTCGTGGCATTTTTATGCATTTTCCGGAACTAACCTATGAACGAGATGCCACAGTGCCAGTTCCCTGTTTTCTGCTGTTTTTGTGTTTCAGAAAAGTTACACAGGAAATATTCTCAGAGTTGGACGAAACAAAAGCCAAACATCCAGAAATTTACCAAAGCTTCCAGAGAACCGAAGAGGAGACGGAGTGGGGCTACGAGGGGCCCACACAATAGGGCGGCACGGCCTAGGCCCTGGCCGCGCCCCCTATGTGTGTGACCGCATCGGTCCACTTCTGACGATGCCCCTTCGCCTATAAAGACCCCCCACGGGAAAAACCTAAGGACCCGATCACTTCTCCAGAAACACATCGTGATCCGCCGTCATTGTCGACCCGAGATCGGGAGGGTCCGAAAGCTCTTCCCGGCACCCTGCCGGAGAGGGGATTCGCCACCGGAGGTCTTCTTCATCGCCATGCTTGCCTCCGGCGCGATGAGTGAGTAGTCTACCTTGGACTATGGGTCCATAGTAGTAGCTAGATGGTTGTCTTCTCCACCATGTGCTTCATGTTTAGATCTTGTGAGCTGCTTTACATGATCGAGACTACCTTTATGTAATTCTACATGTTGTGTTTGTTGGGATCCGATGAATATTGGTGTTATGATTGAGTTGATGTGCTAAATATTATCTTATGTTATCTCTATGTTATTTATGATCTTGCATGCTCTCCGTTGTTAGTAGCTATCTTGGCCGAGTAGATACTAGTGACTCCAAAAGGGGGTATTTATGCTCGATAGTTGGGTTCATGCCTCTACTTAATCTGGGGGAGTGACAGAAACCTCTAAGGCTGTAGATGTGCTGTTGCCACTAGGGAGAAATCAACATTCTTATGCCCAAGGGCATATGCTTTGTTTACATTACACACTTTGCTTAATGCAGTTATCTGTTGTTCGCAACTTAATACTTGTGGAGTTCTCAGATTGATTCTCTGCAAGTGGATTATTAGTCATAGATGCAGTTGGATAGCGGTCTATGTATTTTGCTGTAATGCCCAGAGTAAATCTCATAGTGATCCTCTCGACTTAGCACGTTATCTTTATTCTATCAATTGTCCAACTATAATTTGTTTACCTAGCATGTGTTATTTTATCTTATGGAGAGACACCACTAGTGAACTGTGGACCCCGGTCCTATTTCCATTATATTGCTATCACCTGTTTACTTTACTCGCATTGTTTACTTTACTCGCATATTACTATTGCTTTCCACTCGATACGCTCATTCCTTTGTTTCAAGCAAACCGGTGAGATTGACAACCTCATCGTAAGTTGGGAGCAAAGTATTTGGTTGTGTTGTGTGCAGGTTCCACGTTGCTACAAGTTAAAGACGCGCTAACATGTTATCGTTAATGGCGCCCTTGTTGGAGTGTCACTAGGCTAGCAAACATCACCTTCTGGAGTTTGGCTTTTTCCTGGACTGACAAACCTTGGTTTCTTACTGAGGGAAAAGCTTGCTGCTGTACTCATCATACCTTCCTCTTAGGGTTCCCAACTGGACAGTGAAAAACCATCAACACCGTGCCGTATCATCATTCCAAGTAAATTTTCATGTGCTACCTTTCAAAAAATCTTTAAAATACTTCTCATTTTGTGACACTGTTTCAACTCATGGGGACGCAGTGGTCGGATTTGCTATCTTCCATATTGTTTTATTCCAAAAAGAAAAGAAAAGAGAAAAAAAGAAAAGAAAAAAGGGCACTCCTCCATGGTATGTGAATGTTGGTGGGCACCCGATGGAATCGGATAGCCATGGTTTGTGAAAGAGCACCAAAGTGCCAATCTCTCTCTCAAAACTTGCTTTTTTGTATGGAAGATAGTAAGAACCCCATTGTCAATCGTTGACAAAGACAACCACCTCTCAAAACCAAATTTTTATCTCTCTATTTTACAAATGAAAAGCTCTAGCACATGTTTAATCCCTGCTTCCCTCTGTGAAGGACCTTTCTTTTACTTTTATGTTGAGTCTCCACCATCTACCTTTATGCATCGTCTAAGAGAGCATACTTGCCATTCTGAGTTTAATGTGCATAGTCCCAAAGTTTATCATTGATTGATTCATGATTATGGTTTCGCTTGCTCTTAAATTATTTGTATCTAGTCGCCCTCTTAAACTTGAAGGTGTCCTATGCATTTGTGTTTTGCTATTCCATGAAGGACAAGCTGAAAACCACTTGCTATGTTTTTTCCATATGATTAGAACACATGTTTGACTTTCAATGTTTCATTGTTCATGATCTTTCGTTTGTGTTTCTTTTCATGTTATAACATGGTTGCTAAGTTTTTATTGTCAAGATTATGTCTCTTATGCCCATGTTTTAAGTTCTTTGATCCCAGCACTCAATGCTTTACATAGATGATCAAGATTGTGACGGTGCATGTCACCTCAAAAATTATTCTTTTGTTATCACTTACCTACTCGAGGACGAGCAGGAGTTAAGCTTGGTGAAAGGACACAGATGTCGCCTAGAGGGGGGGGTGAATAGGCGATTAAAACTTTTACGAAAGGCTTGTACAAATGCGGAAATAAACTAATGTTTAATTTGACAAGCTTACAAAACCTAATAAACTAGGCTCACCTATGTGTACCAACAACTTATGTTAAGCAAGACAAGTAGCAAGGTATATAACTTCAAGCACGATGGCTATCACAAATGAAGTGCATAAGTAGTGGAGCTCGGATAAGAGTTACCGAGGCACGAAGGAGACGAAGATGTATCCCGAAGTTCACTTCCAAAGGAAGCTAGTCTCCGTTGGAGAGGTGTGGCGGCTTAATGCACTCCGAACGCCACAAAGGCCTCACCTTGAGATGTGGTAGCACAATGCTCACCAAATGCCACAAAGGCTCACCTCAAGATGCGGAGGCACGCTACACACCAAACGCCACAAAGGCTCACCTTATTCTCCTCGCGCCCTCGCACAAAGCAAGATGCCACGATCCACTATGGAACACTTGAGGGCGGTCACCGAACCCGTACAAGCTTGGGGCAAACTCCACAACTTAATTGGAGGCTCCCAAGAATTGCCACAAAGGCACCACAAAGGTTGGGGAATCTCCACAACTTAATTGGAGGCCCCAAGTATATGCCACAAAGGCCACTAAGCCGTCTAGGGTTCCAAGAACCCAAGAGTAATAAGCTCACAACTTCCACTTACCGAATCTCCGAGGAGAACTCAAACCGATGCACCAAATGCAATGGCAAGAGCACACAAAGTGCTCAAATCCTTCTTACTCAAATCCTACCAAAGCAACTAATGCTATGGAGAGATATGAGAGGAAGAACAAAGGAAATCAACAAATGAACTCCAAGATCTAGATCCCAATGGTTCCCCTCACTTAGAGGAGATTTTGATTGGTGGAAAGATAGATCTAGATCTCCTCTCTCTTTTCCCTCAAGAAGATGCAAGAATCATTGGAGGGATTGAGAGATAGAGCAAAGCTTCAAGGTCAACAATGGAGGAGAGATAGAATAGGAAGCCAACCAGCCCAAGGAGGAAGAAGGGGGCCTTTTATAGGTCCCCCACGAAAACTAGCCGTTGCTGGGCACTAGGGCCGGAGTCTCCGGCCTAGAGGACCGGAGTCTCCGCCCTAAGTGACTCCAGGGCCGGAGTCTCCACCCCTGGGCCGGAGTCTCCGGTGCCCCGGGGTCATTCGGGGGCCTCAGGACGGACTAAGCAGGTGCCAGGCCAGAGTTGGGCCGGAGACTTTGCGTCTCGGGCCGGAGACTCCGGCCACCAAAAACTGGCAGAAACACCAACACGAAAACGACCATAACTTGAGCATCCGGACTCCGTTTTTGATGATCTTGGGCTCGTTGGAATCACAACAACGAGCTCTACAAGTATATGCATAGAAACATCATAGTCCAACAAGGGAGGATAAAACCAAATGATGAGAGGTTTGACCTCTCTTCAAAGTCGAACCGGTAAAACCTCCAAACACCAAAAACACAATGAGTGTTTCATGCAAAATCCCTTTTTGATGAGTTAGAGCTTGTCATGGAATTAACCACAAGCTCTAAAACCTCACATGGATAAAAGCCAAATAAGAACCAAGAAAGATGATGGCAAATATGCAAAGGTTTGAGCTCTCTTCGAACGATGCGGTTAAGTTACTCACTCGAGAGCCCCTCTTGATAGTACGGCTACCAATCCTATAACCCGGTCTCCAAACTAACACAAGAGACCGGTAAGAAAGGAACCCTATCAAGAACATACCTTTTCCTTGTGCATTCAACTTGAGCTAGATTATGACCATCTTGTCTTCCTCAAGTTGGAACACCTTTCTTGATCTTGATTGCTTGGTGAAGTCTTACGAATTGCTCCCCCATACACACTATGGGAAAGACTCTCTTTAAGCATATCTTTTCCTTGCGCATTCCACTTGAGCTAGATTATGACCGTCTTGTCTTCCTCAAGTTGGAACACCTTTCTTGATCTTGATTGCTTGGTGAAGTCTTGCGAATTGCTCCCCCATAAATCAATATGGGAAAGACTCTCTTAGGAATATCTTCACATAGACATTACCACCAAATAGAATACATGCATCAAGCATATAATATCCTTGAGATGGCACATCTTGAACTTGACTTCATATCCATGAAGACGATCACCACTTAATAATATCCTAGCCCGAGATCACAAGATCCCACTCGATACATTATGTATGCTTTGAGAGTTGATCAACTTGAATCCCATATTTGCACTTTGACTTGATCAACCTTGTATCCTTCCTTCTTCCTTCATGATGATGATGTCTTGAAGGTAAACACAAATGTCCACTCAATTATATTCTTCAAGACATAGTTGCAATAAGCTCAATTCTCATATGACCATTCTTTCGATATTTCCTTGAATAACACATTGGTCATCACTTAAAGTTCTTCATTTGATCCTTCTTACAACCTTGAAGCCAACATATGGTTCAAGCATTGTCTATGGACATGTCCTACAAATATAACTCAATGCAAACATTAGTCCATAGAGATTGTCATTAATTACCAAAACCACACATGGGGGCTCCATGCTCTTTCAATCTCCCCCATTTTGGTAATTGATGACAATCTCTTTGAGATGGTTTATATAATGAATTTAAGGAACCAAAATGGTTGCACTAACATCAAATACTACACAAGTATGTGATGTTAGTAAAACCACCATATATAGAGCAAACTCCCCCACAATCTATGCACGTGTGAATGATCTTGATTTCATTGCATATATTGCCAACCAAGGTTGTTGGTGGAGTTTCCTCTATATACTCAACCATGCAAAGCATGAAAGGCAAATGCTTAAGAACAAAACCAAAGCATAAAACCCAATTCCCTTTAAACCCTCGAAACTTCTCCCCCATTGGCACCAATTGCCGAAATGGGCGGAAAAACTTAGAAGGCCAATATAGTGAGAGTTCCTCCATAATGTGTGCATAAACCAAAAGTATAATTGAAAATATATGCACATATCCAAATATGAAAACTCAGAGGAAATCAACCTATATTGAGGATCAAAGATTGCAAATAAAATAAGATCACATGGTGGATAAACTTCAACAAATGAAGAGACCAATCAATCGATCCAAAGAACAAATTGAATAAAGATATTATGATAAGACCAAAAGGGTGCTCTAAATAATATGAGGAAGCTCCCCAAGGTTTGTGCACAAAATATTCTATTTGAATTAAAGTATGAGGTGCATAAACATGGAATCATCACTCCCTCAATATTATTCAAAACAAAATGATACCAAGTGAAGTCAAATACTATGATAACCGCAAAATGGTGCTTTAAATGAAATGAGGAAGCTCCCCAAGGTACGTGCAAAAAATGGAATGTTTGCATTTGAATACAATTTGCACAACATGGAATCCTCACTCCCTCAATAACATTTAAAACGCAACCATTTGCAAGAGATCATAGAGAAGAAATTAAGCTTAACACTTGCATCAAACAAATGGTTGAGCAACAAGCAAGGGACAACATATTAAAAGGCTCAACCAAAGGAATGTGTGATATGAATGACAAAGCATATTATAAGACTAATACAAGGATAATCATAGAGCATCCACATAGTCTTTAATGAAGGAAATTGCTTAGCATTCCATCCCAACACATAAGGTTCAAATAAGATATCAAATAAGGAGATATCATCTCTCATGTGTATAAGTTTCTAAGTAGACAACATCACAAAGATAATTATCACAAAGAAATATGTACACACAAAATAGATACTAAGAATAGAACATGATATCCAAAATGAAGTCATGCAATATACCAATGAGAATTTTGCTTTTAAAGCACGGCCAAAGGCTCAAATTTTCTTATTGTATATTGATGAACTTCAACCACAAACAAGTCAAAGACATCACAAATATCAACAAGGGAAAGAAGATAGTTGGGATGCTTTGAGAAAAGCAACAAGTATCACAAAGATGAATACCAAAAGAAAGTAATAAATTTACACTTTCAACCATATTGCACATGTGAGAACTTGAGGAATTGATATGCAATAAAATTGCTAAATTGACATATATGGGATAGGAGAATCATGAGCATGATTTTATATGTTCCCAATAATATGCACTCATCTCAAATTACTCACAATTGCAATAAAGAGGTTTCATTAAGACCTTTGCAAGAAGCACAACATTTGCAAATAATGATTTTCCATGCCATGAAACAACCTACACAAGGTTGGATACTAGAAAGGTATGCATGATAAGATACTTGTTACCGAGATATTAAAGGTAGGATGTAGTAGATAGGAGTTCTTCAATAATCCTAGCTTGCCTCAAATTATCATTTAGTCACCACTTCATCCTTATTATTGAGACAAGCACCAATATATCTTCATGTACCTAAAACAAAGTTCAAGTACAAGATGGTCCCCAAACTCATTGGGTCCAAAGTAGTTAGAGAAACTACAATATATAGGACAAACTCCACATAAATATGTGCAATAGATATGAACTTGAATTTCATGCACATCTTAGCCGATTTAGGATTTGATGGAGTTTCTCCTATATATTAGATCAAAGAAAGCAAAAGCATGCCATACAATATACATTCAGTAAATATGCATGCACAAGACTTTCAAGAGCCAAAGGAGATACAATTTGGACAAAACACCAAGAAGGACAAGCGAGCACACGAAATTGTGAAGCTACAAAAGGTTGTCCAAATTATATCAAAGAATCAAATCAACACAAGATTGACTCCAAAGTTCAACTAGTGAACTAGGCAAAAGCCAATGAGCATAAGGATAACTAAAACACACATGCTCAAAGACATATCTCATTTTAAGAGTGAAAAACAAATTACAAGGAATGAGATAAGCAACTCCCAAAGAGAGCAAGGTTCCAACAACAAACCAAACTCTCCACACCTTTTATGATGGCACACTAAGTACCAAAAAGAAAAGATTTGACTTCCAACAATAATCAAAACCAATTGAAATAAGCACAGGAGTGTGTTATAACAAATATAGGAGAGCTCCCCCAAGATTAGTGCATTATTTATGATTTTGCATTTGAATACAAAATGCACACAAATGGGATCATCACATCTACCTACATAGAAATAACACAAAATAAGTTCAACAAAATCAAATGGAATCACAAGAGTCAAGAAAGACAATGGGAGTTAAAGCAATTACATTTCTTGGCGAGAGATAAGGCAATTAAAAGCAATAGCCAAGATGAAGATGATCAATATAAAAAATACCACATGATAGATTACCAATTTTCCAAGGAGAAGAGGTATATGGAGTTATTTTCGGTGGTAGTTTACACATAAATCCAAGATCATCTTCACAACAAATGAGCATATGAAAAGGATAAGAATTAAGCACCATGCCAAACAAAGATATTCTTGATAGACTCAAATAGTTAAACAATCATGCAAAGCAATGATTAGGATAGCTTGAAGCAAATGGTTTTCCAACTTTGATGTAGTATTCCACATTTTAGGAAAACCCTATCAAGAAAGTATCTCACAAACAAGATCCAAAACAAGAGCAATAAACAATTTGGCAAATTGGAACTTGTTCGAGAAAACATGCCACATAGAAGCAAGATAATTTACAATATCAACACTATGTGACACAACCTCAAATATACACATTTCATGGATTTGTAATATGCACAAAGCACAATACTCCCCCATAATGTGATAAAACCAATTTTCAAATAAGTTGTTAAAGTCAATTTCCATAGGGCCCGGAAATTCCGAGGGGGACCGGAGTCTCCGGGGTTGAACCACCGGAGTCTCCGGGGTAGAACCACCGGAGTCTCCGGGGTAGAACCACCGGAGTCTCCGGGGTAGAACCAATGGAATCTCCAAACCTAGAAAATTAAACTTTACCAACAAGAGGCAAATAGAATCCAACAAGATGATTAATGGACATTATAGAATTTGAATTTCTCATGAAAATGACATACCACATAGAGACTAGATAATCTTTAAATATCAACACTAAGTGGTATTCCTCATGTACACACATTTTTAGGATTGTGAAGTGCCAAAGCATATCACTCTCCCAAAATGGGATGGTCCATTAATCACTCCCAAGAGCCAAGTAAGATAGATCAAGATGCAATGGGCTCAACGATAACAATCGTACATGGTGTGCAACCAACATGCACATAATTGATTACTCAAAATAAAGCAAGTAGGGAGCACACCATATACAAACACATGCAAGATACAAAACCAAACACATGCAAAGGGGCGAGTAACTTTCAATGTAGATAAGTTGAATACATGTTACCGCAAGGAGGAACAATGGATATATGATAGAAATAAGATAATCCAATTGACTTGACTTGAGACAATATAATTAATGAAGATCCCTTAATTCTTCATGATATAGCCAAGTCTCCAATGCCCTCCATTAGACACCTATTGATCAAGTTTTGGCTTGTTGGTCCCCAACCAAGTTGGGTCCTAAGAGGTTAGTCACAATAGGTTTGGCAACCCAAATGGTTCTTTTCTTGACACCACTTTGAGTACCAACAAATTTGGCAAACACATTTCCAACCTTATCCTTGCAAAGTGAATAAGCATCATTGATTATGATAGGGTTGGATGAGTTACCAATAGAGCATGTAGAAGAAAGGTGACCCTTCTCACGGCATATGTAGCAAGATCTTATCTTTCCTTTCTTCTCATTTGATTTCTCCACAATGGGAGCATTGGGTTGATTCTTCTTAGGAGGAAGCTTTTCTTCATCTTGAGGAAGGACTTGAGTTTGAGCTTGAGGCCTCTTCCCTTGTTGCTTCTCACTTAGATGCTTCTTCTTCAATGGGCAAGACCTAACATGATGCCCTTCAATTTTGCACTTGAAGCAAACAATCTTGGCCGGATTCTTGACTTGCTCTTGGCCCTTCTTCTTCTTGAAGAGTTTGGACTTCTTCTTATTGTTGGAGATAAATCCAAGTCCACTCTTGTCATTGGGGGATTTTTGTGCACTCAACATCTTGTCAAGTTTGGACTTCCCTTCATGACTTTTTACCAAGTCTTTCTTCAACAAAGTGACTTGGGCCTCGAGCTCTTTAATTTCCTCTACATGGTTAGTTACAACACAAGTACTAGAGGAAGTAGAAGCTATAATGTTAGAGCAACAAGGCAAGGAGAGTAATTCATCACAAGATGTAGCAATAGTATGAGTGGATGAATTACAAGGACTAGCACATGGCAATATAGCATTTTGGGAAGTAGTGCTAGTGACCACATGAGGTTCACAAGATGTTACCTTTGTAGACATATCCTCATAAGCTAACTTTAGGCGAGCATTGGAAACTAGAAGATCCTCATTAGAGCTAGATAGCTTTTCATGACTTTCCTCCAATATCCCATACTTGCTAGTTAGCAACTCAAGTTGAGCCCTTAGCTCAACATTCTCCTTCAAGATAGATGCTTCACAAGAAGTAGAGTTAGTAGCACAAGCATCATGATTAACCGAAAGAGGAGAAGGCAACTTGGAACACTCTTTTAAATAAGAAGCTTTTAGTTGCTCATGTGACTCGGTGAGTTTGGTGAGCACACTCTCAATGTCCCTAGAGCCATCTTTGAGGTGCTCAACATCCTCAAGAAGTTTAGCATTAACAAAAACAAGCTTATCATTTTTTAATTTTAAATCATTTGCCACCACAAGAGCTCTATCATGGTTTCCCTTTACTTTAGACAATTCTAGAGCAAAAGTCTCCTCAAGAGTTTCGTTGGTGGCTTGTTCTTTTAAAAGAGTCTTTTTAAAATCATTGGCAAGACTATGAAGATTCTCAATATTTTCTTCTTGCTCTTCATCATGAGATTGAAGCTCATCAATAATTTTCTGGCTCTCAATAGCAGCAACCAAAATATCAACAAAGTTAGAGCAAGCAATTTTGTTCTTCTTACCAATAGCAAGAAAAACTATTTCTCCCTTCTTTTTTAAAGAGGCAACATAATCATCCTCTTCTTCATGATCACTAGATATAGTGGGTTCCAAAGAAGGAGTTACCTTTGAATCCCTAGCCATAAGACATATGTGGGAACCGAGAGATGATGATGAGGATGAATTACTTGAAGCTCCAATCAAAACTTTGTCTTGGCCAATAGAATCTCCGGTTTCCTCTACATTGTTAGCCACACAAAGACTAGAGGAAATAGAGGCATTTTTATCATGGCCACTAGACAGAGCAAGCATATCATCATGAGATTTATTTAAGCAACTTACACATGATATGCAAGGACTAACACAAGCATGTAAAGCATTTATGGTGCTAGAAGTGTTAAAGTCCAAAGATGAAGCATTGCAATGAGATCGAGATGAATGATTATCAAAAGTAAGCTCACTATCAACATTGCAATTTCCATCACCACTCACCATGTCATTACCTTGTGTCTTGCCACACATCGGTGAAGTGGAAGAAAGTTCATCACGGCCAGAAGTGGAAGGAATACACTCATCCTCAATAAACTTGGACACATCATATTTTTCTTGAAGCTTTGTCCATAACTCATGAGCGCTCCGAAAAGGCGTGAAGGAGAAGGTAACTACATCGCTCAAAGCATTAATAATCACATGAGAAGCTTGAGCATTGAGATACAAGTTTTTCTTATCCTCTAAAGATAGATTTTGAGTATCCTTTGGAGGAGAAAAACCCGCATCTACAATTCGCTCCATAGATGGGTCCATGACCCGAAAATAATTAAGCATGTGAATTTTCCAAGTATCATAATTTGTGCCATCGAATATAAAAGTGTCATTGTGCACTAATCCCCTAGCCGACATCTTTGCTCTCAAGGCGGTGAAGCCTAAAATGAGAGACCTAGCTCTGATACCAATTGAAAGGACACAGATGTCGCCTAGAGGGGGGGGTGAATAGGCGATTAAAACTTTTACGAAAGGCTTGTACAAATGCGGAAATAAACTAATGTTTAATTTGACAAGCTTACAAAACCTAATAAACTAGGCTCACCTATGTGTACCAACAACTTATGTTAAGCAAGACAAGTAGCAAGGTATATAACTTCAAGCACGATGGCTATCACAAATGAAGTGCATAAGTAGTGGAGCTCGGATAAGAGTTACCGAGGCACGAAGGAGACGAAGATGTATCCCGAAGTTCACTTCCAAAGGAAGCTAGTCTCCGTTGGAGAGGTGTGGCGGCTTAATGCACTCCGAACGCCACAAAGGCCTCACCTTGAGATGTGGTAGCACAATGCTCACCAAATGCCACAAAGGCTCACCTCAAGATGCGGAGGCACGCTACACACCAAACGCCACAAAGGCTCACCTTATTCTCCTCGCGCCCTCGCACAAAGCAAGATGCCACGATCCACTATGGAACACTTGAGGGCGGTCACCGAACCCGTACAAGCTTGGGGCAAACTCCACAACTTAATTGGAGGCTCCCAAGAATTGCCACAAAGGCACCACAAAGGTTGGGGAATCTCCACAACTTAATTGGAGGCCCCAAGTATATGCCACAAAGGCCACTAAGCCGTCTAGGGTTCCAAGAACCCAAGAGTAATAAGCTCACAACTTCCACTTACCGAATCTCCGAGGAGAACTCAAACCGATGCACCAAATGCAATGGCAAGAGCACACAAAGTGCTCAAATCCTTCTTACTCAAATCCTACCAAAGCAACTAATGCTATGGAGAGATATGAGAGGAAGAACAAAGGAAATCAACAAATGAACTCCAAGATCTAGATCCCAATGGTTCCCCTCACTTAGAGGAGATTTTGATTGGTGGAAAGATAGATCTAGATCTCCTCTCTCTTTTCCCTCAAGAAGATGCAAGAATCATTGGAGGGATTGAGAGATAGAGCAAAGCTTCAAGGTCAACAATGGAGGAGAGATAGAATAGGAAGCCAACCAGCCCAAGGAGGAAGAAGGGGGCCTTTTATAGGTCCCCCACGAAAACTAGCCGTTGCTGGGCACTAGGGCCGGAGTCTCCGGCCTAGAGGACCGGAGTCTCCGCCCTAAGTGACTCCAGGGCCGGAGTCTCCACCCCTGGGCCGGAGTCTCCGGTGCCCCGGGGTCATTCGGGGGCCTCAGGACGGACTAAGCAGGTGCCAGGCCGGAGTTGGGCCGGAGACTTTGCGTCTCGGGCCGGAGACTCCGGCCACCAAAAACTGGCAGAAACACCAACACGAAAACGACCATAACTTGAGCATCCGGACTCCGTTTTTGATGATCTTGGGCTCGTTGGAATCACAACAACGAGCTCTACAAGTATATGCATAGAAACATCATAGTCCAACAAGGGAGGATAAAACCAAATGATGAGAGGTTTGACCTCTCTTCAAAGTCGAACCGGTAAAACCTCCAAACACCAAAAACACAATGAGTGTTTCATGCAAAATCCCTTTTTGATGAGTTAGAGCTTGTCATGGAATTAACCACAAGCTCTAAAACCTCACATGGATAAAAGCCAAATAAGAACCAAGAAAGATGATGGCAAATATGCAAAGGTTTGAGCTCTCTTCGAACGATGCGGTTAAGTTACTCACTCGAGAGCCCCTCTTGATAGTACGGCTACCAATCCTATAACCCGGTCTCCAAACTAACACAAGAGACCGGTAAGAAAGGAACCCTATCAAGAACATACCTTTTCCTTGTGCATTCAACTTGAGCTAGATTATGACCATCTTGTCTTCCTCAAGTTGGAACACCTTTCTTGATCTTGATTGCTTGGTGAAGTCTTACGAATTGCTCCCCCATACACACTATGGGAAAGACTCTCTTTAAGCATATCTTTTCCTTGCGCATTCCACTTGAGCTAGATTATGACCGTCTTGTCTTCCTCAAGTTGGAACACCTTTCTTGATCTTGATTGCTTGGTGAAGTCTTGCGAATTGCTCCCCCATAAATCAATATGGGAAAGACTCTCTTAGGAATATCTTCACATAGACATTACCACCAAATAGAATACATGCATCAAGCATATAATATCCTTGAGATGGCACATCTTGAACTTGACTTCATATCCATGAAGACGATCACCACTTAATAATATCCTAGCCCGAGATCACAAGATCCCACTCGATACATTATGTATGCTTTGAGAGTTGATCAACTTGAATCCCATATTTGCACTTTGACTTGATCAACCTTGTATCCTTCCTTCTTCCTTCATGATGATGATGTCTTGAAGGTAAACACAAATGTCCACTCAATTATATTCTTCAAGACATAGTTGCAATAAGCTCAATTCTCATATGACCATTCTTTCGATATTTCCTTGAATAACACATTGGTCATCACTTAAAGTTCTTCATTTGATCCTTCTTACAACCTTGAAGCCAACATATGGTTCAAGCATTGTCTATGGACATGTCCTACAAATATAACTCAATGCAAACATTAGTCCATAGAGATTGTCATTAATTACCAAAACCACACATGGGGGCTCCATGCTCTTTCACTTGGGGATGCTTGATACGTCTCAAACGTATGTATAATTTTTGATTCTCCATGCTTGTTTATACACCATTTGCTTTGTGTTTTGTTACACTTCGTGGCGTTTTTATGCATTTTTGGAACTAACCTACTAACGAGATGCCACAGTGTCAGTTCCCTGTTTTCTGCTATTTTTGTGTTTTAGAAAAGCTACACAGGAAATATTCTCGGAATTGGACGAAACAAAACCCGAACATCCTATTTTTACCGAAGCTTCACAAAGACCGAAGATGAGACAGAGGGGGGCCAGGGGCCAGCCACACCATGGGGTGGCGCGGCCCAGGCCCTGGCCGCGCCACCAGGTGGTGAGGCTACCTGGCCCACTTCCTGACGTTGCCCTTTCGCCTATAAATTCCCCTTGACGGGAAAAACCTAAAGGACAGATCGCTTTTCCTCGAAACATACTGTAAGCCGCCACCGTCATCGAAGCGAGATCGGGAGGATCCAGGAGCTCTTCCCGGCATCCTGCCAGAGAGGGGAATCCCTGCCGGAGGCCTTCTCCACCACCATGGTCGCCTCCGGAGTGATGTGTGAGTAGTCTACCTTGAACTACGGGTCCATAGCAGTAGCTAGATGGTTGTCTCCTCCACCATGTGCTTCATGTTTAGATCTTGTGAGCTGTCCTACATGATCAAGATCATCTTTGTATAATTCTACATGTTTTGTTTGTTGGGATCCGATGAGTATTGGTACTATGTCAAGTTGATGTGCTGAATCATATATCATTATGTTATCTCGATGTTGTATATGATCTTGCATGCTCTCCATTGCTAGTAGATATCTTGGCCGAGTCGACGCTAGTGACTCTAAGAGGGAGTATTTATGCTCCATAGTTGGGTTCATGCCTCTAGTAATCTAGGGGAGTGACAGAAACCTCTAAGGTTGTAGATGTGTTGTTGCCACTAGGGAGATAACAACATTCTTGTGTCCAAGGATATTTGCTTTGTTTACTTTACACACTTTGCTTAATACAGTTATCCGTTGTTCGCAACTTAATACCCGATGGTTGCTCGGACGACATTCGGAGGGTGGATTATTAGTCATAGATGCAGTTGGATTAGGGTCTATGTATTTTGTCGTAATGCCCAGAGTGAATCAAATAGTGATCCTCATGACATATGTACGTTATCTTTATTCTATCAATTGCCCAACTGTAATTTGTTTACCCAGCATGTTATTATTTATCTTATGGAGAGACACCACTAGTGAACTGTGGACACCACTGTTTGCCCAGAGTGAATCAAATAGTGGTCTTCCTCATCGACGCCGAGGACTCCGCGCGTCGGCGGCATCGCCATTGGGTCACCGCCAACTGCTCCTAGCACCCGACTCCTCCGCCCGAAGAAGGAGCCGGGATCATCCGGTGCGTCCAGCGCCCGGGTGAAGAAGGAGGTCGGCACGCCGACCACCTTCACACATGTCAAGAAGGAGCCCGGTGTCACGCCGGGGTCCCTCGCCCGCGTCAAGGAGCCCGGTGAGCCGGCACCTCCTTCTTCGAAGAAGGCACTCTGTCTCGCCAAGGACACCGTCGTCCAGCTGGAGTACTAGGCCCCGGATGACCCGGAGGAGTTCCCCAACCTGAAGGCGGAAGAGCTCACCTCCTTCAACAAGGTCCAGCCGGGGACCATGGACTTCGTCCTCGCCAGGTCCACGCAGGACGCGAAGAAGGCCGACGTGGAGTGGGCGTTTCGCCTCGGCCTCTGTGTCAACCTGAAGGACGACGATGATGAGGACGACGCTGGCCCGAGCCAGTGGTGCGGCGGCTACGACGGACAGGGATGCAACACCTGGGCGTCCAAGGACGAGGCGCCGTCCAATGACGATGACGATGGGGCAACTACGACGTCTTCTACCAACGCCTGGGCATGCAGTTGTTAGTTTTTTTAAAGTTTTTGGTTAAATTTTGCCTATCTTTGTAAAATTTGTCGAGTTTCAATGAATTTAGTTAAATTTTGCCTAAATTTGTCCCAAAATAATTTAATCTAATATTTGGGGTGGGGGCATAGCTGGGAAACCGCCGCCTCCCATAACGAAATCATCGCTGGCGCCCCCCAAATGGCCTAAAGTTTGGAGGCGGGGGCGGCGGCGGGGACGGGGGATGCACTAAGCTGCTGATAGGAAAATATTCACATCACATTTTGTGCTTGTGGCGAGGCAGCAGGAGGAGGAGATTTTATAGGCATTTTCTAGTTGCTTTCATCGATCTTTGTGAGTGGAGTGTAAGTCTTGAGCCTAGCCAACCAACTGAGGTGCTCACTCACTATATATCTAGCTTCAGGACATCCACCTTCAGAAAGGGGATGGTGGCCGTCGGCGCGATGGTAGATCCGGAGCCCGATATGGCCGTCGGCGTGGTGCCTTCGATGAAGATGAAGTGGAGGAAGGGGACATCATGGCGGGCCCCGCTGATGACGCCCTCCTGGCACTTTCACCAGCCTTTGACCGGGAGGGCGAGAGTCTGGATGGGACCCGATGCTGGAAAAGGCGGTGGCCTCTCTTGGTCGTGGGCTGCTACTTTCCAATCCTGGAAGGGAGAAAACAACTGCTTTAGGTGTGGTGGAGACTGTTTCTGCTGGGCTGGTTCAAGTTTCGTACTCTCCAGTGGCCGCTGCTAGTGTGGATGTCTGCATGCCGGTCTCAGTAGCTCAGGACGACTATGTCCTTTCTTCTGATGGACTGTTGCCTTCGCCTGCTGTCGACGACGGATCCGAAGCGTCCCCTTGGTCGTCGCGCTCCTGCTCTGTGGACCCGGCTTTCTCCCCGCATTCGGTGATGGACATGTTTCAGGTGTCCCTCTCGCCTGTCTCGAAGATGGGTCCTCTAGAGACCGTGGATGGCCATCAGGCCATGGATAGCCAGCAGGGCTTCGCTAGCTTTAGGGGGTCCTGCAGGCGCTCCATCTCGCCGGTTTTACCCAGGCCGCCTTCTCGGTGTTGCAGGCACAAGAGGGTGTACACTGGCCCGGTGAGGCACATTCGCAGGATCGGGGGTCGCTTCACAGCTGGCACCCCGGTTAAGCAGCAGCATACTCTGATCGCTCGACTTGGCATTGCTCATGAGGGCGAGGTGATCGGGGATGAAGCTCTGGACGCCTACCTTGACCTTTTTGCGAGGACTCTTCATCAGCAGCATATTGACGTGATTCTGCGACTTTTCGGTTGGTAACCTGATGCCCTTCCCCTTTCTGGGGACATGGAGTGTATGGTTTGAGTTCTGCGAGTTGTAGGCTTTCTTGTATCTTAGATTGGTTGTTGTATTCATGGCGGATCCAGACATTTCTTTTGCCATCTGGAATGGGCGTGGACTAAATTCACCTGCTCGACGTCTAGCTGTCTATCAAGCGATCTCGCCGGCTAATGCAGCCGTGGTTTGTATTTAGGAGACGAAGATGGCGGTCATTTCGAATCGTGTGGTGAGGGAGTGCCTGGTCCCCTCCTTTGATGCTTTTCTCTACCTTCCTGGCTGATGGCACTCGTGGTGGGATTTTGCTAACTTGGCAGTCCGCGCGGGTCTTGGTCTCACACCCCCACTTCTCCGCAAATGCGGTTACTGTTCGCATCTCCATTGGTGCAGACCAGAGTTGGTGATTCACAGGGGTATATAGTCCCCAGAGTGATGTGGATAAGGGCGCCTTCCTGCAGGAGCTTTAGGGTATCCGTGATCTGCACATGGGCCCGTGGTTGGTCGCTGGTGACTTCAACCTTATTGTGGACCCGTCTGACAAGAGATGTGGATGCCTTCACTGTTCCATGATGGCCAGGTTCAGAAGATCCCTGTCGGCCCTGGAGCTCAAGGAGCTATATCTCAATGGGCGACGTTTCACTTGGTCTAACGAGTGGGAACAATCTACCCTGGAGAAGCTCGATAGGGCCTTCTCGTCCGTGGATTGGGAGGATCTTTACCCGGATGCTTTCCTCTCTGCCATGTCCACGGGGCCTTCGGATCACTGTCCATTGGTGCTGAGCCGTGCTCCAGATCTTCACCGAGGCCGAAGATTCCAATTTTAGTCCTTTTGGCCGAAGGTGGATGGCTTCTTGGATGTGGTCCAGGGAGCATGTACGTCGCTTCCAGAAGAGCCGAACCCCTTCAAGCGACTCGACCTTAAGCTGCGGGCCACTGCAAAGAGCCTCTCCAATTGGAGCTCGAAGTTCATTGGCAACATAAAGATGCAGATCCTCCTTGCCACTGAGGTGATTCTGCATCTCGATGTTGCTATGGACTCTAGGCTATTGTCCCCTGAGGAGCGTGCCCTTCGTCGCCTTCTCAAGAAGAAGTAGCTGGGGCTCGCTTCCCTCAAGCGGACCTTGGCACGTCAGAGGTCGCGTCTCCTCTGGCTCCAGGAGGACGATGCTTGTACTCGCTTCTTTCACACTCATGCCAGTCACAGGAAGCGCAAGAACTTCATCGGGCACCTCATGGTGGGAAACCGACGAGTGACAGATCACGTGGATAAGGAGGAAGCCGTGGACTCTTTCTTCGAGGACTTGCTGGGCACCTCGGCAGACCGCCTCTTCTCCTTAGACCTTGACTACTTGGGGATCCCCTCCATCGACCTGCGCGAGATTGATGGGGAGTTCACCGTGGATGAAGTGTGGGACGCTATCAAGGGCATGCCACTAGACAAGTGCCCTAGTCCGGATGGTTTCTCTGCATGCTTCTTCATGGTCTGCTGGGACATTATCAAAGTGGACGTCATGGCTGCGTTTAACTCACTTTTGCGCCTTGACAGTCGTGGATTTGGAGCGGTTAACAGTGCGCTCATCACCCTCCTTCCCAAAAGGCCAGGAGCTAAAGAGGTGAAGGACTTTCGGCCGATTAGCCTGATTCATGGCATCGCCAAGTGGGTAGCAAAAGTGATCGCGAACCGGCTATTCCCCTTTCTCCCACAGTTGGTGGGGCCGCACCAGAGTGCCTTTGTGCGTGAACGCTGCCTACACAATAACTTCATGATGGTTCAGGGGACAGCCCGCAAGTTACATAGTGATACGTCTCAAACGTATCTATAATTTTTGATGCTCCATGCTTGTTTTTACACCATTTGCCTTGTGTTTCGTTACACTTCGTGGCGTTTTTATGCGATTTCCGGAACTAACCTATTGACAAGATGCCACGGTGCCAGTTCCCTATTTTCTGCTGTTTTTGTGTTTCAGAAATGCTACACAGGAAATATTCTCGGAATTGGACGAAACAAGTTCCAGAACTCCTATTTTTCCCGGACGAAGGACGAGGACCGAAAGAGAGTCGGAGGGGGACCAGGGGCCAGCCTCACACCAGGGCGGCGTGGCCCAGCCCCTGGCCACGCCCCCTATGTGGGAGAAGCCCCTGGCAGCCCCCTGACGATGCCCCTTCGCCTATATAAAGCCTCAGGACGGAAAACCCTAGAGGAGTCGGCAATTTTCCAGAAACAGTTCCGCAGCTCCGCCGCTGCCGTCGACAAATTTCGGGGGACAGAAGTCTCTGTTTCGGTACCCTGCCGGGATGGGGAAGTGCCCCCGGAGCTATCTCCATCGGTCTCCATCGCCGTCTCCGCCGTCTCCATCGACCTCACCGCCATCTCCATCAACCTTGCTGTCTCCTATGATGAGGAGGGAGTAGTTCACCCCCGAGGCTGAGGGCTCTACCGGTAGCTATGTAGTTCACCTCTCTCTCCCATGATGTAATCTTTATGTGATCGTGAGCTTTGTATCATGTTGAATAAGTAGATGCTACTCTTCATCATTATGTGTACTCTAGTGGTGTTATTAAAGTAATCTATTCCTCCTGCCATGGTGTAACGGTGACAGTGTGTGCATCATGGTGGTACTTGGTCTAGGCTACGATTGTGATCTCTTATGGATTATGAGAATAATTATCACTATGATAGTATTGAAGTGATCTATTCCTCCTTTCATGGTGTAATGTTGGCAGTGTGTGCACCGTGTTAGTACTTGGTCTAAATTGCAATAATATTTATCTTGAGTTGTGATTTGATTTGGATATCTCTATGAGCGGTGTTTGTCAAGTACTTGATGAACTTTAAGGGGTGCTTCTGTAGCCATTACGCAATGATTAGTGTTATTCAATAGGAGAGTAATTCAGAGTAGCATAGTGAAGAGAAGTTATTTATTTGTTCAATTATGTTATATTTGTTGGGAGTGTGTCCACTAGTGAAAGTATGATCCCTAGGCCTTGTTTCCAAGCTTTGCACACCGTTTACTTCCTGTTTTGTTACATGTTTGCTTGCTGCCATTTTTATTTCACATCGCGTTTGCTACTTATAATCATCACTACTACTTGTATTTCACTATCTCTTCGCCGAACTAGTGCACCTATACATCTGACAAGTGTATTGGGTGTGTTGGGGACACAAGAGACTTTCTGTATCGTAATTGCAGGGTTGCTTGAGAGGGATAGCTTTGACCTCTTCCTCCCTGAGTTCGATAAACCTTGGGTGATCCACTTAAGGGAAACTTGCTGCTGTTCTACAAACCTCTGCATTTGGAGGCCCAACACTGTCTACAAGAACAGACGTGTGCGTAGACATCAAGCTCTTTTCTGGTGCCGTTGCCGGGGAGGTAAGGTAAAAGGTACTCGCATCCTCCTGTGTGAGTGCTCGGAGTTATTTCCTTTAGATTCTGCAATTACATCTTTTTGTTTCTTGTTTTTATTTTCACTAGTTAGGCTTAATGGAAAACAAAGAGTTTTGTAGTCTTTTTCCTGAGTTTAGATATGAAGTGTTTGAAGAGAAAATTGAAAAACCTTTGGAGCTTAATTTGCATGCTAATAGTGTTGTTAGTATGAATGCTTTGAACACCGTTATTGCTAATGCTATAGAAAAGTCTAAGCTTGGGGAAGCTAGTTTTGTTAAGCATGATATTTTTAGTTTCCCAGCTTTAGTGGAGAAAGTTTGCTCTGATGATATTTTATCTCCCCTATGTGATGTTCCTATGCCTGTTACCTATGTTAGTGATCATGATTGGGAAAAGCACTCTACTTTTGATATTGAAAATATTTTTGGTACCGATTCTAAGGTTAATAATTGTTGTACCATTAGTACTATCCATGTTCCTTCTTATGATGATATGTTTGATGAGTATGCTTCGCGAAATAGTTGTTCTCTAGCTTGTGATGATACTAAACCTCTGGTTTATGATGGTTATGATGATGAGTATAATATTTTTAGTTCACCTACTTTTGAGGAGAAAATTAGTTATGATTACAATATGCCTCCTATTTTTGATGATTATGGTGATGAGAATAATTATTCTGTTGAATCTGCTCCTACTACGATTGTTCATGTGGGGAGTATTAATTCTTTTATGCATGTGGCTCATGATAGGGATGCTTTATGTGATAGTTATATTGTTAGTTCTATTCATGATGCTACTAAAAGTTATTATGAGAGAGGGAAACATGGTTTGATGGATCTCAACAATATTGAGTTTCCCCTCTTTATGTTGCAATTCTTGAAGCTGTACTTGTTTTGCCTTCCTATGCTTTTTGCTTTGCGCTTTCATGACTTGTCTCTTTACAAGACTATTTTTCATAGGAAGTGGTTTAGATTTAAATGTCTTTCATATTTGCTTTTTGATGCTCTCTATTGCTTTAAGTTCCTATATGGCGCCTTTGCCTCAAGATCTTATATGGCGCCCACATGAGCATCTTTGCAAATTACTGCGCCTAGCTCAAAGGCGTTAAAGAAAAGCACTCTTGGGAGATAACCCAATATTTTATTTCTAGTACTTTTTCTTTTATTTGAGTCTTGGATGTTATTACTACTGTAATAACCGCTCCTTATCCTTTTTATTTCGTTGTTGTGCCAAGAGAAGCCTCTAATTTGAGTGAGGTAAGATTTGGGGATGTTGCTGTCCTGAAACAGTTTTCGGTGCTGCACCGTAAAAATTTATGAAAATTCTCTGTATATCTTTTGGACCTGCGACTTCTTGTGCATATGCCCCAGGTTATATACAAACTTTCATTAGTTGAACACTTTTTGATTTAAGCAACAGAAAACCCCTCAAAAATTCGACCTTTGTCAGCTGTTCTGTTTTGACAGATTTCTGCCAATATTTGTGTTTGCCGCTTTATCGCTTTCTTTTTGAGTTCTTTTGATCACGGAACTTCTGGGGAAGTTGCTACAGTAGTATATGCTTTATATGTGGTGGTTTTATGCTGAAACCTGAAGCTAAAAGGGTTGACTCATTATTATGTTTATGCTAATGTTGCTAATGGAATTGTGTTTAGTTTTATATGAAGGAAGTTTTCAAGTGTAGGGATCGGAGAGTGATGAGATGAGTTGAAGAACGGACAAAAGCTCAAGCTTGGGGATGCCCCCGAGGCACCCCCTTCTTCATCGGCAAAAATCAGGTCACCTTTCAAAACACTATATTTTTATTGCTTCATGCACTATGCGTTTTTCTTGGAGCGTCAGTTGTTTTAGTTTTCAGTATTAGTTTAGTTTAGTTTGCTGCAATAAATGGTTAGATCACATCATGTTTTTTGGAGGAGATGAACTCGTTTTTATTGCCAAGAACACTCTAGTTTTCACTCTTATCGTTCAACGAGTGTTCTCTTTTTCTGCTACTGCGTTTAGCTTTTGTTTTTTGCCTTGATTTTTGTTCAGATCTTGTTTTATCTTTGCATCAAGGTGTATTTGGACCTCTGGTATATGTTGGTTTTCCTCAAAAGAGTTTCCTCAAAAAGGTTTTAATGGTGTTGGAAAAGAGAAAAAGCTTTATGCAAAAAAGTGGTACAAGTAGGAGCTTGTGTAGACTGCGGCCTAGTCTTTTGCATGTCGTGCTTGATGTCTTTTTGATAGTATGCTTAGTGTTTTTGCTGTAGCATGACTTGTCTCAAATAACTGAGATTGCTTAATAAGCCTTTGAAAAAATCATGCGTTGTTTTTATCGTTTGGAAGCATTATTTTGGTTTTCTCCTTGATGCTTTATTTGGGTTGACTTGGCGCATGCTCACACATGTTAGACTCTTACAAAGTCGCCAAATAGCCTCTATGATCATTAAGTTTTTGACTTTTGATGTCATCTTATGCTTCTTTTAATGATGCTTTGTCGCTTTGCATGATTATGGCCGTTATTGCTCTCTTAGTTGGTCGCTCCCAGTCTTTTGCTAGCCCTCATTTTGTAGTGAGTATGAGCTCTACTCGTGCATCCAACTCCTAAAAATCAAGTTTGCCATTGTTTCCACTATAAATTCCTATGCATGGTATTTGTAAGCCATTCCAAGTAAATTTTCATGTGCTACCTTTCAAAAACCTTCGAAATACTTCTCATTTTGTGACACTGTTTTCAGCTCATGTGGACGTAGTGGTCGGATTTGCTATCTTCCATATTGCTTATTCCAAAAAGAAAAAAAAGAAAAAAGAAAGAAAAAAGGCACTCCTCCATGGTATGTGAATGTTGGTGGGCACCCGATGGAATCGGTTAGCTATGGTTTGAGAAAGGAAAAAAGGTGGGGAGGAGTGCCAAGCTTTATAAAAAAGAGCACAAAAGTGCCAATCTCTCTCTCAAAAACTTGCTTCATTTTTGTATGGAAGATAGTAAGAACCCCATTGCCAGTCGTTGACAAAAGCAACCACCTTTCAAAACCCAATTTTTATCTCTCTGTTTTAGAAATGAAAAGCTCTAGCACATGTTTAATCACTGCTTCCCTCCGCGAAGGGCCTTTCTTTTACTTTTATGTTGAGTCACCACCTTCTATCTTTATGCACCATTAAGAGAGCATAGTTTTCATTCTTAGTATAATGTGCATTGTCCCAAAGTTTTCATTGATTGGTTCATATTGTTGGTTTCACTTGTTCTCAAATTATTTGTATCTAGTCGCCCTCTTAAACTTGAAGGTGTCCTATGCATTTATGTTTTGCTCTCCATGAAGGACAAGCTGAAAACCATTTGTATGTTTTTCCTTATGATTTGAACACACGTTTGACTTTCATTGTTTCATTTTGATGATCTTTTGTTTGTGTTCATTTTCATGTTTATAACATGGTTGCTAAGTTTCTTCTATCAAGATTATGTCTTTCATGCCCATGTTTTAAGTTCTTTGATCTCAGCACTCAATGCTTTACCTATATGATCAAGATTGTGGTGGTGCATGTCACCTCAAAAATTATTGTTTTGTTATCACTCACCTACTCGAGGATGAGCAGGAGTTAAGCTTGGGGATGCTGATACGTCTCAATAGTATCTATAATTTTTGATACTACATGCTTGTTTTTACACCATTTGCCTTGTATTTCGTTACACTTTGTGGCGTTTTATGCGATTTCCGGAACTAACCTATTGACAAGATGTCACAGTGCCAGTTCCCTGTTTTCTGCTATTTTTGTGTTTCAGAAATGCTACACAGGAAATATTCGCGGAATTGGACGAAACAAGTTCCAGAACTCCTATTTTTCCCGGACGAAGGACGAGGACCGAAAGAGAGTTGGAGGGGGGCCAGGGCCAGCCTCACACCAGGGCGGCGCGGCCCAGCCCCTGGCCACGCCCCTATGTGGGAGAAGCCCCAAGCAGCCCCCTGACGATGCCCCTTCACCTATATAAAGCCTCGGGACGGAAAACCCTAGAGGAGTCGGCAATTTTCCAGAAAGAGTTCCGCAGCTCCGCCGCCACCGTCGACAAATTTCGAGGGACAGAAGTCTCTGTTCCGGCACCCTGCCGGGACGGGGAAGTGCCCCCGGAGCCATCTCCATTGGTCTCCATCGCCGTCTCCGCCGTCTCCATCGACCTCACCGCTATCTCCATCAACCTTGCTGTCTCCTATGATAAGGAGGGAGTAGTTCACCCCCGAGGCTGAGGGCTCTACCGGTAGCTATGTGGTTCACCTCTCTCTCCCATGATGTGATGTTTATGTGATCGTGAGCTTTGTATCATGTTGAATAAGTAGATGCTACTCTTCATCATTATGTGTACTCTAGTGGTGTTATTAAAATAATCTATTCCTCCTGCCATGGTGTAACGGTGACAGTGTGTGCATCATGGTGGTACTTGGTCTAGGCTACGATTGTGATCTCTTATGGATTATGAGAATAATTATCACTATGATAGTATTGAAGTGATCTATTCCTCCTTTCATGGTGTAATGTTGACAGTGTGTGCACCGTGTTAGTACTTGGTCTAAGTTGCAATAATATTTATCTTGAGTTGTGATTTGATTTGGATATCTCTATGAGCGGTGTTTGTCAAGTACTTGATGAACTTTAAGGGGTGCTTCTGTAGCCACTACGCAATGATTAGTGTTATTCAATAGGAGAGTAATTCAGAGTAGCATAGTGAAGAGAAGTTATTTATTTGCTCAATTATGTTATATTTGTTGGGAGTGTGTCCACTAGTGAAAGTATGATCCCTAGGCCTTGTTTCCAAGCTTTGCACACTGTTTACTTCCTGTTTTGTTACATATTTGCTTGCTGCCATTTTTATTTCACATCGCGTTTGCTACTTATAATCATCACTACTACTTGTATTTCACTATCTCTTCGCCGAACTAGTGCACCTATACATCTGACAAGTGTATTGGGTGTGTTGGGGACACAAGAGACTTTCTGTATCGTAATTGCAGGGTTGCTTGAGAGGGATAGCTTTGACCTCTTCCTCCCTGAGTTTGATAAACCTTGGGTGATCCACTTAAGGGAAACTTGCTGCTGTTCTACAAACCTCTGCACTTGGAGGCCCAACACTGTCTACAAGAACAGATGTGTGCGTAGACATCACATAGCTCCAAAAAGGCCTTCAAGTGCCTTCGATACGGTGGATTGGTCCTTCCTGCTTGAGGTCCTCAGGAAAAGGGGATTCGGGGATAGACTTCCGGCATGCATTTGCGCCCTGCTCTCGACAGCCTCCACCCGGGTACTCCTGAATGGATCCCCGGGATCTCATGTGGCCAATAGGCGTGGATTACGACAAGGGGACCCCCTTTCCCCTCAGCTGTTCATCCTGGTCATGGAGGTTCTTCACTACATGTTGGAGAGGGCGACACAGGAGGGCCAACTGGCCCCCTTGCTGAGACAGACCTTTGCCAGCGCACGTCTATCTATACAGATGATGTGGTTACCTTTCTCAAGCCACGAGTGGATGACCTCAGGATTTTCTCAGCGATTGTTGACAACTTTGGGGTTGCTTCGGGGTTACACACAAGCCTCAGCAAGTGTTCAACACATCTAATCAGATGCTTGGTAGATGTGGCGGCCCAGGTGGATCAGGAGCTGGGGTGCCCGGTGCTACCTTTCCCGCTCAGATACCTTGGCCTGCCCCTCGGCCTCAGGAAGCCAACCGCGGCTCAGCTCCAGTACTTGGTGGATGCGGTTGCAGACAGGCTGCCTAGTTGGTGGGCCTCCATGCTTAACCGCGCTGGCCGGCTTGAGCTAGTTAGATCGACGCTAGCAGCAATGTCCATCTTCACCATGATGTCTCTCGATGTTCTGATCGAGACTCTGCTCGTGATCGCGAAGATCCTTCGCGGCTTCCTGTGGAAAGGCCGTAAGGATGCGCATGGTGGCCATTATCTTGTGGTGTGGGACAGAGTTTGTATGCCGAAGGAGTTTGGGGGTTTAGGTATCCCAAACCTTCAGAAGTTGAACCTAGCACTCTGAGCTCGGTGGCTCTGGCTGAGTCGTGTGGAGGCTTCTCGGCCGTGGAGAGAGTTTGATATCCAAGTCCCCCAAAGGGTGTCGGAGATCTTCAAAGCCGCAACCTCCTCAGTAGTGGGTGATGAGGCCAACACTTTCTTTTGGCTGGACAACTGGCTACCAGATGGGAGGCTGAAGGACTTGGCGCCGCATCTGTTTGCGCTGATTCCGAAGAGGCTCTCTAGAGTGAGACTGGTTAGGGCGCCACTGCTGGTGGGTGGCTCGATGACATTCCCCCTGACCTTGATGCGCCTGCGGTTCAGGAGCTGCTAGTTGTTGCAGACCGCGTGGAGGGACTTACTGTCACCGAGGGTGTGGCTGACGAGTTCAGGTGGGACTGGGGTGCCAATGGGACCTATTCCTCAAAGTCCTGTTATCTTGGCATGTTTCGTGGAAGCGTGGCCATGGCTGGAGCGCTCCAGGTTTGGAAGTCCCGTGCTCCGGCCAAGTGCCGGTTCTTTCTTTGGCTTGTGCTACGCGATAGGTGCTGGACTGCGGACATACTAGAGCGACGTGGATTGCCGCGGCCCCTAGCCTGCCCGTTCTGTGACCAGGGCTAGGAGACCATCACACACCTTCTTCTTGGCTGTGTGCTGGCGAGGTCAATGTGGGCTACTTGCCTGCGGTAGTGGGACAGAGAGGACCGCCTTTTGACACAGATGGCCGAGTTTGTGGACTGGCTGCGCGCCTGGCACAGGAGGGAGGAAGGACGATCTGCGTGACTTCTGGACAGACATTGCTCTCGTATGCTGGTGCTTGTGGAGACACCGCAATGACATTATCTTCGAGGGTGCAACCCCCTCTTTTGGGTTTGTTATATGCAAGATTCTTGCTGAGGCTGAGGTGTGGAGGGTTGCCGGACTCTTTAAGGCTAACCTAGCCTCAGTGGATAGGTGAAGGGTTGGCGAGTAGTTGTGTGTGTTTTGTTGCTGCCCTAGGCTACGCAGTGTGGAGTTGCGTCCTCGACGTCTATGTCGATCGCATTGTAATTCAGCCTATTGACCCTTCTTCTTTGAAACCGATACGTCTATCCATGACGTATCCCTTGAAAACCTTCAGAAATGAGAAGGGCACATACATTGCACCCCGTAGGGAAAGGTGAGCAGGAGGAGGACAGCAAGGTTTCTACATTTTCTTTCCTGTTTGTCAGGAACAAATTATTTTTATGTCAATTAAAAGCAATTATGTTTGCCCTGTGTAAGGGATTAGACATATGTTTAAATTCGCATTTTTTTTTTGGAAAAGACGGGCTGTCATGCCTTCGAGGACCCACTGTTGCACATTCTTCGGCCAGTGCCCGTTTAAGTCTCCTGCTCTGCACTTTGGGGCACGATTTTCGAAGGTCTGGACACCCACTGTTGGGAGCCGGACGAACATGGCACAGCTGTTGCGTGCGGCAGGGCTGAACAACGTAGATAGTCGCCGACGGATGGTTCAGACTTGCAGTGGAGACGCCTTTGCCAAGGAGTAGTCGGTAGGCAGAATGCACAAACATAACCTAAAAGTGTAATGAATTTAAATAATAAATTTTCGACGAAATTATTTCACACAAGTAACCCTTTTTTACTACGCCGTACTCTAAGACGTCACAGAAAACAGTGTCACGCCATTGAGTCTTGGGTCCTAGACTGGATTGTGCGGCGCCATGGGCGGTGGCGCCGCACAGCATGGTGCGGCGCCATGCACGAAGGCGCGGCTAGCAGGACTTTGTCGCTTTTCTTTCAGCCTCTCAGGCTAGCTAAAGCAGCTAGTCACAATATGCACATATGTATAGTACGTGTTAGCTACCTAAATCAGAGACCACTCACCAGCACGCATGCTTAATAAACTTGCAGCTAATACGGAACTAAGGCCTTTCACAATGCATTGTATCTTAGCGCGATATCCTAGGCAATGGTTTATTTTAAAAGACAACTATCACAATGCATTGTCTCTTAAGTGTTGTATCTACATTAATTGATTTTGGATACATGCATGTATGTGATTGGGCTACCTATGCATTTTTACCTATGATACTGTGCATGGGTTGTAGCTTAGCTAAGATACAACACTACTCTCTTTCATCATTAATTAGGGTGCCATATCACCATTTTACCTATGATACCGTGCTAAGATACACCCATTGTGAAAGGCCTAACACGGTACGTGCATCACGCCAACAATTAGGGATCAGAATAAATAGAGCGTCTCCAATAGGCCCTCAACAATTTCCGCGCTAAATTTTTAATTGGACGTATGTTTTGCTGATTTTAGGACACGGGTGATGCAGTAATTTCGGACGACCAAAAGTATAGGATACGGTCCGAGCGCTTTTTAGATGCCCAAAATTACAGTGCCACAAACACGATTCAATGCAAATTTCTATCAAATAAAAATTAAACAGAGCGACTAAAATAGGTTAAAATGTGGATATATTACAAATACGATAAACTTAAATAGTGCAACAAACTAAAATATGATAATCTAAATCGAAACATCTAGTCATCGATTTCAAAGTCAAAGTTCGACGAACTCAACGTGGTGGAGGAAAACAGATCCTAACACCGAGGATCGTTTCATCGAGGGTGCTCGAGCTAGCCTTCAATCTGCGCCTGGCTTCGGGCACCTCGCGGCCTTGCGTGCTTCTCTCACGGCCTCGAGCTCCGCCTTGGAGATGGCGAGCTGGCGTTGGCGCTGCCTCTCCTCGGTGGTGACAAGGCACGGTAAGGGCGCCAACATCTTCGCTTGGGCGACGGAGTTGACGTTGTGGAAGTTAAGGTCGCAGCGCGGACGGCCGAGAGCATGGTCGCCGTCTTCCCCGACTCAGCCTGCTACCCACAGTCGACCGTGCCAATGTTTTGCACCTTGAAAGGTACCATTGAGGTGACATTTTGCAATGGAACCCTAATTTTTATTTTTTATTTTTTGCTTGAGCGTCATAGAGATTATATAGTGATACAAGCAGTGGCATAGCTTAGTGAGGGCAAGAGGGGCCATGGGGCCATGCCCCCCCCCCCCAACTCTCAAAATTTTATTTTACTTTTAGTTTATAATTGGCATTATTTTATATCATATAAGCATAATGTTTCATATTAGCCCCTTCAACTATAGTTTTTCCCCTCTCAATTCACAGTCAAGCTTCGCCACCGGGTACAAGGATAGGTACTTGAAGTACAAGGCAAGAAGTCTAGAATCCTAGTCAATCTCAGTACACGTACTCTAACAAGCTCCATACTACCACAAGATTGTTTTGCCTTTCTCTATATATAAGGACTTACAACAATTATTCTAAACCATAATATCTGTGAACCGTCATAGTAGATCTTTAACCAGATGAACAAGTGGCTGACGAATACTACTATAATAAGGACTTACAACTGGTGACTAACTGGTTTAGCTAGCTAACACGTAATGGTAACTAGCTCCCTAGTACTATATGGACTAGTTAATATCTACTTGATCAGCTCCATACTACTCTAAAGACTTGCAAGTGATTTTTTTTCGGGTAAAAGACTTACAAATGATGACTAGCTAGTTTAGCTAGCTAACACGTGCTATACGTACGTGCATGTTGCGGTCCAGAGAGCGCGATCAGCTTAACGTAGGCGTGCCTAGCTAGCTATTTGGCAGATGAGAGAGCGTGATCAGCTTTATTAATGAATTCAGTCGTAAAAGGGGAAGAATAGAGAAGTTATGCGTAGCCTGACGAGACAGCGCGCCTTGGAACACGGGACATGGCGACGGAAGTAGGCTGCACTAGCAACGCGCGACGAAAGCAGGTTGGACTAGCTAGCTGCGCCACCGCGCATGGCGCCGCACCATGCTGTGCCGCGCCACCGTGCATGGCGCCGCACAATCCGGTCTGGGACCCACGACGCTACAGTAACAGCTCTGCAACGCCATTTGTAATGGCGTGATACTGTCTTCTGCGGCGCCTTAGAGCACGGCGCAGTAAAAAATGATTAGTCATGTAAAATATTTTTATTAAAAGTTTATTATTTAAATTTATTACACTTTTGGGTTAATTTTGTCCATTCTGCCTAGTCGGTACTAGGAGTACATATGTCATGCCTTTTCACGTGACCGACTGATATCTGATGATGCCAACGCGGGCGGTGGTCAAACCATCAAAAGGCATTGCGAGAGTATGCACTATACTGTATCGTCAAATTTTCAACTATATCGTGTCAGTCAGGCCATAGACAAATATGCACTATACTGTGACTATTGTATACAACAACTATTCTATATTGGGCAAAACTATTGGATGTGCATAGATACATCTATTTAGTAATAAATCATATTAATTGAAGAGAGTACTATAATGGTATATTTATTTAAAGCATTTCCTTTAAAGAAAGACAAAATCAACAACAATTTTTATGGTTTTGGTTCAAAAGTTTTCCGTTCCCCTTATATCAACCCCAAGTATCCCAGATTTCTAATTTTGGAGGGAAGATTTTCAGTAATTTGAAAAGCTCCGAAGCTTTGGCAAAGAAACTTATGGTCAGCTTCGGCCTATTCCGGTGACCTGGCTCGATTTCGCTCAAATTATAGACAATACTAGCACAATATCCGTGCGTTGCTACGGGTTAATGTTGTTAAAAAAGTTAGCTCACAAAAATATTCAAACTATACTCAAAGCTCTTAAAAAATTTGACTACTCAAAATTAGTTCTTGTTGGCGGGGATGAAACACTCTTTTCAAGAAGCAACTCCTGTTCAAGAGCTAGTAAAAGTGCTAGTGCGTTGTACCGAGGGAAACAAATACGACTTTAGCAAACCGTCGTGTGTTCTTTTATTAGCATAATAAATATTCCGGTGCCTTGCAATGGAAGTGAAAGAATCAAATTTGGATCATACAATATCAACATAACCAGAATTTTACCTCAAAATCAAATAGACGTACATAATTTAATTTTCTACCGATAAACATTAAGTTGACTGCAGCAACAATAGCTGGATAGGTAAACAATATATGTTGATACAATCATATAACCTCTTGGTGTACATTGAAGGTAGATGTACCAACTTCTAATACTTCCTCCAACCCATATTACTCTTCACTTATACGGATCTATCTATCACTAAAATATGTCTAGATACATTTATATTAGAGAAGAGTATTATGGATCGAAGGAGTACATGCTGGGTTCACCATCTGCAATTAATTCTTTGCATGGTTTTTCGCCTAAACTCATGGTTAGCAATAATTTGTTTTAATCTATCTTTCTTTTATTCTGGTTGTCTATTTGAATATTTATTATTTCTATTTTGTACGCATATTATTTACCGTTTTCTGGCTCTAGTTCCGCATGTTTCTTCGTTGGTTAATCAGTCTGGCAAGGTACCAAGTAACTATAGTGAAAGAGATTCTAACAT
The DNA here is from genome assembly GCA_007115705.1 of Dactylis glomerata. Taxonomy (NCBI): domain Eukaryota; kingdom Viridiplantae; phylum Streptophyta; class Magnoliopsida; order Poales; family Poaceae; genus Dactylis; species Dactylis glomerata. The sequence goes on along the minus strand of QXEO01000450.1, from coordinate 2,548,539 downwards.
TCCCCAGATTACATCTTGATATATCTTATATTGGCTTATCACAAAGATGAGCAAATCTAGACGTGTAAATGGGAATATCACCACGAACATGAACCAAAGGGTCAGAATTGGGAGCAGAAAATGGAGCTCATCTGAAAATCGCTCCGGATGAGCTAGCTGCAACGACACAGTACAACCATCAGCAAGAAAAATCAGGGGTGGGTAAGGGCGGAAGTAGCTTTCGTGGCGTACCACGTGCGGCGCCATTAGAGAGCTTCGTACCGTTGGCAACGATGATGTGTGTGTGCCGGCTTCAGATCCTCCGTGATCCACACACACATAGCAAAACGACGCCTAATTCGTCGGGTTCACAACTGCATACGGCGTCGAAGCGACGCCTACATCGTGACCTCCGGGCTGCTCGGCTCGGAAAAATAGCAGACGCACACGAACAAGCTCGACAGGGCAAAAATGCCGTGTCGCAATAGAAACGGCACCATCGTCAGATAAGTCGCCAGGGCATGTACAATGGGAAGCACTTGTGAAGGCGCTTAGGGTTAAAAAAATAAATTTTACAAAAAGGAAATTCACCTAAGCGCTCTGTTGTCCAGCGCAAGACGCTTATCTGGGACTCTCCAAAGGTAATTAGGCGCTCGTATTCTCCAATGCGACAAAACTAAGCGTCGATGGATCACCTGACTACTTTCCAGCGAGTGGACACAGGAGATAGAGAACCATGGGGCGAGCTCGGCAGCAGACAGACGGCCTGCCCCTCCTTTCTACGCTGCCGCCATGATCGGGGGCGGACAGACGGCGGACACAACACAGCCGACCAATCCCCATGGCTGACCTCGTCACCTGCACCAATCCCTTTCTTTTTTTCCAAAAAATAGAACTGCCACCTCCTCCTGATCACGTCCTTGCCCTCAATTTCCGCTCGCCAGTCTCGCCGGCGAGGCAATCATCAATTCCATGGCCGCCCCGCTACACTCTAGTTTTCATCTGTATCTGTTCAGTTAGCTGAAGAAAGCCCTCGTGCCTTTTTTCTTTGCGCCTGGTAGCGCCTGGCTCTAGTAAAATCTGCACGCGCGTCGAAATTTAGTTGAAGCGCCCGGCGCAACTTTTGCCGTCGACGCAAGAAGAAATCCCAGGATCGGATGGGATTTGAGCGTAACGGCCAGGAAATCTAGCCTAGCGCCCGGTGTAAGCGCCTCCATTGTACATGCCCTGAGTATAGACGACCCACGCAAGCAGCTTTGGCGAGGAGCACACCAAGCCGCCGGCATCCAGCATCGTGCACGCGCAAGGAATCCGGGGCTTGGTGCCCTTGAGGAGTTTGGGGCGTCTGCCACACGCATGCGCCTGCTGGTGGCGGGCATGGATGGCAGCGTGGAGCTCGTGTTGGCAAGAACTGAACTTTTACGATGGGCGCGAGCAGCTCCAGCATGGATCACACCACGCCGCCGGCGACCAGAACCGCGCACCAGCGAGGAACCTGGTGCTTGGTGCCCAGGAGGAGTTGGGGGCGGGTAGCCTCTTGGAGGTACTTGGATTCGGCACCCAAAAACGGAGCCTGCCAACCCGTAGGCCTTCGTGCCCTCCTCTAACTCGTGGCCGCCGGCCGGCCGGTGGTGCGGCACCGCCACAGTCATGGTCCGGCGGCTGCAGGTCATCACGCCATCCCGGGAACGAGCATCGGGCGACCAAATAAACCTCCACCACGGCCAGATCGAGCATCTATCCGCCGTCTACTTTTTAGCTAGTATGGCAATGCGTGAGCGCGCGTCGTGGACCTCCGTTCCCCTCCTCCACATCGTGCAGATCTAGTGATGCCCACATTAACTGGGAGCTATGATTCACATCATAGCTGATACTTAGCACGATGGAGGGGCTCCTACCGGAAGGTAAAACCGGGGGCGGTGGTAGGAGTTCGGAAGCAGGTCGTCGGCGGCGGCGGAGAGAACGTCGAGGAGCCTGCAGTCGCGACCGAACTCGTCGGAAAAATTGAAGGACGTGATGTGCCGGACAGAGGGGGACGCAGGGTGGATTGAAAGCGTATTTTGGTGAATTGAAAGCGTATTCGCGACCGCCACGGACCATACCTATAGCAATATTATTAGTAGAGAGAGATTTGGTGAACCATCTTTATTTTTGACGAGCAGCATATTGTGCGCGGAGGAGGCGAGTAATGCTACAACTACGCGATATTTTTTATGGATTAAGGCCAACACGTCTCTCCGTAAGGCCCCGCTTGGGAGCACAGTGTGGATTTCCACCCGTTTTGGGTTTACGGGCGTATTTAACTTGTTCCCAGAAACACGGAGGTAAAGAAAAACGGACCTCCTATGGTCCGTGATATTTCCCGAGAGTTACGGGATAAATCCAGCGGATTTTGGAAAGAAAAACGACGAACCAAGTACGTTTTTACGACAGCGTCGGAATTTCTAACAGATACGGAAATTACGGCCAGTTTTGGCCCAAAAATGTCCATCCAAGCGGAGCCTAAGCCTTTTTTTTGTAACCACATATCCGTAGGTCTAGGATTACCGCGGAGGAAGCACATCTCGCAGTGTCATTCTCCGAATGCCGCAGTTCAGGCGCCACGGGGTTGCATGCGTCTAGTGATGTTAGAGCAGGCGGCGACGAGGTAGGGCTAGGCGCGGGAGGATGTGTACCACACGGCTGCGAACATGAATTCTATCCCTCTAGAGAAAGAGAACAGGAAAGCATACAAAGTAGAGATGGTGAGAAAAAAAAAACAAAAAAACAAATAGAAAGGGAGAAAAAAATGTGTTATACATTTGGCAGTATCAGTTTAGACATAACTTTCTCCAATTATAGAAGATTGTCACATGATATATTACACCTTAATAGAAAGTTGTATTAGCCCACCGACAACTTTTCCAGTTGAAGGAGGCGTCATTTTGTACTATCAAACGTTTAACCGTGTACTAAATAAATATAAATGGTGTTGGAGATGCACCTTGCAGCTCCTCTTCTCCCTTCTCTACTTCCTACCTCTCACAAGAACTCATACTCGACGCACGCTGGAAAACTCACAAAAACACACAAACGCATACACCAAAGAAGCACAAAAAGCTTTGATGCGACTCTTCCTTGGCAGCCACAAACCTACCTGATTCATTTATCTGACTACAAGGATATATATAGCCTACACACAACGCACAGTTAAGCATTAAAAACTTGATCCACTTTTTTAACAATCAATACCACAAATATTCATTGTAATAAATAGTAGATTGTAGAGATACATTGACTTCAACTATTACAAACTAAAGTTAGAAAGAAGCTAGCAAAACTTCGAGATCTCAAATTCGTTCCTCTTTGAAGACACAATCTTGTATTTTTTCTGAAGACAGCTGAAGATAGATACCAAACCATAGACCTGAATATACCAATGAAGGTTCTCCTATAATTTTAATTTGAGCCGTAATGCACACAACCATTAAAATAGTCAATCACCATCGGCAAAAGTACCCACACCAGTATGCCAGGGAAAACTAACCGGACGGCCTTGTCGACGTTGTTGGCGAGCTGAGACCATTGTCAAAGACGTAGCAGCCGGGACAAATATTGCGAGGACAATAATCCTCGCGGCGACCATGAGAAGAAGTCGAAGATTGATCCGGCAAAGAAAGATCTGAAGGACCATACATAGAGAAATTTAACCGTCCACCACCATCATTGACACTGGAAAGGCGATCTCTCGTCGTCGAACGAGGTCGTGAAGATCTCTTATTGTAGACGAAGCTATCTTGATTGACGCGAACGTCACAAGAAGACAACCAAAACCCTAATTTAATCTATCAAAAGCACTACTAGTATTAAAAACTTCACTCATAAACCGAGTTTCCCACTCCTCCTGACGCCGGCGGCTTACGTAGGTTAAGCCAACAACTTGGTCTGGTTCTCACTTCTCACTCCACTACTAGCTTCGCACTTGTGCAGCTTACTCAACGGCCACACACGACCAGACCAAACATGCATGCAGGACTACTAAGTTTGCATGTGTAGTACATGTGATCGTACTACTCACAGCCGCAACCTAATTAAGGTGCTAGCTTGACCCTGATCATGATGACCCTACTGACTAACAAGATAGATTAGTTTCAACAATATGGCACCTAAACATATCGGATCCATTCATCCATTAGAGATACAGATGTGCGATACGGCTTTCTGGCTGCTACCGCGCGTAGGATTGTATTTGTAGGGATGCACTGGTGCACGCTCGAACTCGTGTCAGCGTTCGTGCTATCATGGTCGCGTCAGTCTAGCTCGAGAGATGAGTTGGAGTTGGGTAGGTCAGGTGCAGGGTGCAGGTGCGCGCAACATGCGTACGTGTTTGTCGACACTCTCCGGTTCACAGGCCATCCAATCCGTTGGTCCCATCAATCAAACTCGCGACCGACGCTCCTCGAGTGGTTCCTTCCATGGAACCGTGTCCTGGGATACCCATTTTTTTGCTCCCTTGTCTACGGGAGGCGACGCGTGACGCGACGGGGGGTGGTACGTACGCACGCACGCACGGACACTGGAGTCTGGAGTCTTCTCGAGGGAGTCACATGCATCCCGTCCGGCCTCACCGGCTGCGGCGGACGCTGCCGCTGCCGCTGCCGGCCGCGCGCGCAGATACGAATGAAATCGCTTGTCCTGCAACAACTGCAAAGGCCAGCATTCCGATGCGCCTCGACCGGAGGCTGACGCCCTCCCGTACGGACCATTTACTGCCCGGCCGCGCCAGGCCAAGCAAGTCGTACCGGCTAGGCATCCTCCTATATGCTATAAAGGTACCGCAGTACCACACTGACTGCACTGTGCGGACGACCTGCTGATTTCATCGTTGCTGTTGGAAACTCAATATTGTAGGACCACACTAACACAATATCCCTGCGATTGCAACGGGTCTAAATTAACGAGACGAAACGACTGTAATGATATTTAATTAATTTACATGTAATAACCATATTAAAATAACATATATCTAATTGGGAATATCAACTCTAACTGCATCAAACAATAATAAGGACTAATATATTTCCAGGTCTCACCCCCACTCCAACCATCCAGTAAGCAAATATTAAACGATTAAGTAAGCTTGCTAGAGCAAATATACATTTGAAACTTGTAGATACTACTTCATTTCTTCTATTTGTTTCAAGTTTTCATCCAGAATTTGAAGTTGTTTATAAGAGCTTAGAATCATAACTATAAAGTCAGTTTTACGTATCAAGCTACCACAAACCGAAGGTCCTTACATGGTGTGAAATAAAATAGCCCCCTCATGCCTAGGAGCATTTACATATATCCACAAAAGTATAGCTAAACATCTCAAATAATCTAATATTCAAATCACACACATCATTCTGAAAATTTTGGTCTGGGCTGGGCTGGGCGCAAACAAATCATCCTGAAATTTCTACCTCTTAGTCATACATACTGTTATCGTGCTTTTCCTCAACAGTTATGTTGTTTGCATGATTACATAAACAGTTATGACCTTCCACATCCTGAATGTCCCGCGGGGCCCAAAGACTTATGCACATGTGTTGTCATTCGTGGCGCACCGAATGGTGTTGCGCCACCCCTTCACATGTAATTGTGGCACACCAAAAAAATTGTGCGTCACTAGCAAATGCAGGCATGCCAAATCGGAGGTGTCCCACACTTAGCCGTGGCGCACCAGGACTACTTGCGTCACGGGTAACCTAATACCTGTTACGCACCGTTGCTCCATGCGCCACAAGTATGTGTGCGCACCCCCCCACCCCCATTGATCTCCATCGCCTATTTAGTTTTTGAAAATAAATGAAAATGATAAAATACTCAAATTTTAAAATCCTTTAATATGTAGTTATATTTTGTAATCTAGTTGTTAACAAAAATAACAAATATGAATCTCAAATCATTCTGCAAAAAAAATGTTATGCTTTGGTAAAATGACCATAACATTAGCATACGAAGTCGGATAGAAAAGTTTTTGATATGGAAAAGTATCTACACAAAAAGTTACATTCAATTTCAGCCGTTTATGACCGTTTGCGATTTTCTTAGAATTCTCAGATTCGAAAACATAAGTAGAGTTTTCAAACGTTTTAGATTTTGTTACATAAAAGATCGGAAGGGCATCACTTACATGTGGAGAAACGGCACCCAGCGTTTTCAACGACACACAATCCGAATGCTCTTTCATGTAGGCATCTGATTCGTCGAGAGGGGACTCACACAGAACCTCTCTCTCACTTGCCTCTGTCTCTTCCTCCTCATTATATCTCACCTGCCTCTTGCCTTCCCTCCCTCTCTCTCTAACCCGAGCATGGAGCTCCTCCTCCACCTAGCTCCTACGTCATGGATCTCCTCTACTGAGTTCCTCTGCCGCGGATCTCCTCCGCCGCTGATCTCCTCCACAGAGCTCCTCTTCCAACGAGCTCCTCCATCGCGGATCTCCTCCGTCGCGGATCTCCTCCAACGAGCTCCTCCGCCAAGCTCCACCACCAAGTTCCTCCATAGATTTCTCCTCTACCTCCGGCCACCATAACGGTCGGTGTTCTCGTTTTCCTCCCCGAGCTGATCGAGGCGGCGATGGCACCTCCTTTTTCTATTTTTTCTAGGTTACCTGGCCGTGGCACATCACCTTGGTGGGCCACCAGTAAGTTACCTGTCCGCCACTGGTAATTATTAACGGCGGACTGTTAGTAGTGGCGCGGGAGGGTGCACCATGAGTAACCGTAATCGGTGCGCCATGCCTGGGTAAGCCTTTTCCTACTAGTGTATAATACGTCTCCAACGTATCTATAATTTTTTATGCTCCATGCTTGTTTTTACACCATTTGCCTAATGTTTCGTTACACTTCGTGGCACTTTTATGCATTTTCCGGAACTAACCTACTAACAAGTCGCCACAGTGCTAGTTCTCTATTTTCTGCTATTTTTGTGTTTCAGAAAAGCTACACAGGAAATATTCTTGAAATTGGACGAAACAAGTTCCTGAAGTCTTATTTTTCCCAGAAGCTTCCAGAGATCCGAAGAGGAGACGGAGTAGGGCCACGAGGGCCTCACACACCAGGGCGGCGCGGCCCAGCCCCTGGCCGCGCCCCTATGTGTGAGGACGCCTCGGTCCACTTTTGACGATGCCCCTTCGCCTATAAAGACCTCCCGACGGGAAAAACCTAAGGACCCGATTAATTTTCCAGAAACACATCGCGATCCGCCACCGTCGTCGACCTGAGATCGGGAGGGTCCAGAAGCTCTTCTCGGCACCCTACCGGAGAGGGGAATCGCCACCGGAGGTCTTCTTCATCGCCATGCTTGCCTCCGGAGCGATGAGTGAGTAGTCTACCTTGGACTATGGGTCCATAGCAGCAGCTAGATGGTTGTCCTCTCCACCATGTGCTTCATGTTTAGATCTCATGAGCTGCCCTACATGATTGAGATCACCGTTATATAATTCTACATGTTTGGTTTGTTGGGATCCGATGAATATTGGTGTTATGATTGAGTTGCTATACTAAAATATATCTTATGTTATCTCTATATTGTTTATGATCTTGCATGCTCTCCGTTGTTAGTAGCTATCTTGGCCGAGTAGTTGCTAGTGACTCCAAGAGGGGGTATTTATGCTCGATAGTTGGGTTCATGCCTCTATTTAATCTGGGGGAGTGACATAAACCTCTAAGGTTGTAGATGTGATGTTGCCACTAGGGAGAAAACAACATTCATATGCTCGAGGGCATATGCTTTGTTTACATTACACACTTTGCTTAATGCAATTATCTGTTGTTCGCAACTTAATACTCATGGGGTGTTCAGATGATATCCCCGGGAGTGGATTATTAGTCATAGATGCAGTTGGATGGCGGTCTATGTATTTTGTTGTAATGCCCAGAGTAAATCGCATAGTGATCTTCTTGACATATCACGTTATCTTTATTCTATCAATTGCCCAACTGTAATTTGTTTACCTAGCATGTGTTATTTATCTTATGGAGAGACACCACTAGTGAACTGTGGACCCCGGTTCTATTTCCATCATATTGCTATCACCTGTTTACTTTACTCGCACTGTTTACTTTACTCGCATACTTCTACTGTTTTCCACTCGATACGCTCATACCCTTTGTTTCAAGCAAACCGGTGAGATTGACAACCTCATCGTAAGTTGGGAACAAAGTACTTGGTTGTGTTGTGTGCAGGTTCCACGTTGCTACTCGCAAAGCAAAGCTTGGACGAGGCGCCTTATAAATTGTTCGGAGCTGTCGCGAAGCTTGCAAGCATCACCTTCAGTCGTATTGGCTTTTTCTTCTTCGAACGATAAACCTTGGTTTCTAACTGAGGGAAAAACTTGCTGCTGTGCTCATCATACCTTGCGCTTGGGGTTCCCAACTGCCTGGCCATAATCATCATCATCAACTACACGCCAGCCATCAAGTCTTTTCTGGCGCCGTTGCCGGGGAGGAAAAAGAAGACCTCTGCAAGGGGAGTTTTTCGCACGCACATCCTTTACTTTGTTTTAAGTTTTGCTTTACCTTATTTATTTTTACTTGCATCGTTTTATCAAAACCCCAAAAAAAAATTAGTTTACTTTATAGTTGCTTTTATTTTCTTGCTCTTAGTTTTGCTAAAATGAGTAATCCTGAAGTAGAAGTTCGTAGTTTTAAAAGATGCTTGGTATCATATTATCAATGCTCATTGTAGGTGACGAGGGTTAACTCGACAAATGTCCTAGATGAAGGACTTAGGATCGGGGAGATAGGGCGTCGGATGAACTCGAAGGTAAAGTTAGTCGAAATAGGTGTGTATCGAAAGTAAACTTGGGTGTTCAACCTGGCTTGCTTTCAATCTGCCCTACACCGTCCCCTCCTGACCCCTATATATAGGTGGCCAGGTCTCGAGGATCGGGTAGGGTCCGATACAGATTACAAATATCGACATACGGTAATAACTCGTATTCGACTATCATTACAATTGGGCCTAGCTAAACGGGCCTTAGGGGTACTTAACTAACGGGCTCTATTAACTATACCCTTGTCAGTAGGTGTACAAAAAAGCACTGTACCACGATCCTCCTTAGAAATTTTTATGTTGGCCTATCTAGTTGGAATAGGTATGTTCTTGATACTCTTACAGGAGGTAATTTTCTGGGTACTCCCGCTGGAGAAGCATGCACTTTAATTGAAAGTTTAGTGGGAATACCTCCTATTCATGTTGTTAAAATTGAGATCACCTTGGAGGAGGTTTTAGAAAAGCTCAGCTCTTTAGAGAAAAGTTTGCCAAGTATCCTCGAAAATGCTAGCCGAGTTAATGAATCAATAGAAAATATTGGTAAGAGAATCACCATTTTAGAGGCTAGCACTACTCTTGATAATCAAAACTTAAGGATTGGTAAACTATAGGAGTCTATGGAAACTCTTAGTATAATCTTCTCTTCTCTTAAATTTAAGAAAGAGTAGGTATTTGTTGGAAAAGAGCAAAAAATTATGTATGTTCCCAAGGTTTCTGCGCTTAAACCTCAACATATTCTTAAGATTGGTAAGACTTTTAGTTCAACTAAGAGTGACTTGCAAGTTGAATCATCTTCAGGAACTTCCAAAGTACCTACTGAGGTAGGTGATGCTTCATCTTTTGATGTTACTTGATTCGCAATTTTCTGCGCCTAGCTCAAAGGCGTTAAAAAAGCACTCTTGGGAGATAACCCAATGTTTTCTTTTCAGTACTTTTTCTTTTATTTGAGTCTTGGAAGTCATTACTACTATAATGACCTCTCCTTATCATTTTTTATTTCATTGTTGTGCCAAAAGAAGCCTCTAATTTGAGTGAGGTAAAGATTTGGGGATGTTGCTGTCCTGAAACTGTTTTCGGTGCTGCACCGTAAAAATTTGTGAAAATTCTCTGTATATATTTTGGACCTGGAATTTCTTGTGCATATGCCCCAGGTTATATCCAAACTTTCATTAGTTGAACACTTTTTGATTTGAGCAACAGCAAACCCCTTAAAAATTCGACGTTTGTCAGCTGTTCTGTTTTGACAGATTTCTGCCAATATTTGTGTTTGCCGCTTTATCGCTTTCTTTTTTAGTTCTTTTGATCGCGAAACTTTTGGGGAAGTTGCTACAGTAGTTTATACTTTATATGTGGTGGTTTTAGGTTGAAACCTGAAGCAAAAAAGGGTTGATTATATGTTATGCCTACACTAATGTTGCTAATAGATTTGTGTTTAGTTTTGTAAGAAGGAAGTTTTCAAGTGTAGGGATTGGAGAATGATGAGATGAGTTGAAGAATGGATAAAAGCTCAAGCTTGGGGATGCCCATGCATCTCCCCAAGAAATATCTAAGAAGTACAAGCGTCAAAGCTTGGGGATGCCCCCGAGGCACCCCTTTTTCATCGGCAAAAATCAGGTCACCTTTCAAGACACTATATTTTTATTGCTTCATGCACTATGCGTTTTTCTTGGAGCGTCAGTTGTTTTAGTTTTTATTGTTAGTTTAGTTTTGTTTGCTTTAATAAATGGTTGGACCCCAACAAATTTCTTTTGGAGAAGTTGCCTTGCTTTTCATTTGCCAAGAACGCTCTAGTTTTCACTCTTATCAAAAACTGAGTGTTCTTCTTTTTCTGCTACTGCTTTTGGTTTTTGTTTTCGCCTTGATTTGCGTTCAGATCTTCTTATATTTATTCATCAAGGTGTAATTTTGCCTCTGGACCATGTTGGTTTTCCTCAAAAGAGTTAGATTAAAAAGTTTGAATGGTGTTGGAAAAGAGAAAAAACTTTATGCAAAAAAGTGGTACAAGAAGGAGCTTGTGTAGACTGCGGTTTAGGCTTTTTCATGTCATGCTTGATGTCTTTTTGATAGTATGCTTAGTGGTTTTGCTGTAGCATGACTTGTCTCAAATAACTGAGATTGCTTAATAAGCCTTTGAAAAATCATGCGTTGTTTTTATCGTTTGGAAGCATTATTTTGGTTTTCTTCTTGATGCTTTATTTGGGTTGACTTGGCGCATGGTCACATATGTTAGACTCATACAAAGTTGCCAATAGCCTCTATGATCATTTAGTTTTTGACTTTTGATGCCATCTTATGCTTCTTTTAATGTCGCTTTGTCGCTTTGCATGATTATGGCCATTATTGCTCTCCTAGTTGGTCGCTCGCAGTCTTTTGCTAGCCCTCGCCTTGTACTGAGTATGAGCTCTACTCGTGCATCTAACTCCTAAAAACCAAGTTTGCCAAAGTGTCCACCATACATACCTACTAGCAATTTGCTATTCCAAGTAAATTTGACTTGCTTTTATTTACTCTTCAAATTAAACTCTTACCAGTGTTATGCGAAAATTGGTCAGTAAAGCTCTCACGAACCGGAAGACACACTTTACTTTTTCTTGTTCTTAAAAATTTGACATTGTGGTCTCTTATGTTGAGTTGTTATGCTTGCAAGTTGTAAGTTGGATACTAGCCAACCATGCCGTCATGGGCAAGCTTTCAACATTGCACTTCTTATTTGAGTTGATATCGTGATCTTTTGTTTATGGATGCCCGCGGTATGAAATGAATTCGGAATCTTGCGGGGATCATGGAGTTTGTATATGTGTTAGGGAAACGCCTAGGCCGCCAATCTAAGCCATGCATAATTCATGGTGGAAATTTGCAGCATACTGATACGTCTCCAACGTATCTATAATTTTTGATGCTCCATGCTTGTTTTTACACCATTTGCCTAATGTTTCGTTACACTTCGTGGCACTTTTATGTATTTTCCGGAACTAACCTACTAACAAGTCGCCACAGTGCCAGTTCCCTATTTTCTGCTGTTTTTGTGTTTCAGAAAAGCTACACAGGAAATATTCTCGGAATTGGACGAAACAAGTTCCTGAAGTCTTATTTTCCCTGGAAGCTTTCAGAGATCCGAAGAGGAGACGGAGTGGGGCCACAAGGGCCCTACACACCAGGGCGGCGCGGCCCAGCCCCTGGCCGCGCCCCCTATGTGTGAGGACACCTCGGTCCACTCCTGACGATGCCCCTTCGCCTATAAAGACCCCCCGACGGGAAAGACCTAAGTACCCGATCAGTTTTCTAGAAACACAACGCGATCCGCCGCCGTCATCGACCCAAGATCGGCAGGGTCCAGAAGCTCTTCCCGGCACCCTGTCGGAGAGGGGAATCGCCACCGGAGGTCATCTTCATCGCCATGCTTGCCTCCGGAGCGATGAGTGAGTAGTCTACCTTGGACTATGGGTCCATAGCAGTAGCTAGATGGTTGTCCTCTCTACCATGTGCTTCATGTTTAGATCTCATGAGCTGCCCTACATGATTGAGATCACCGTTATGTAATTCTACATGTTTGGTTTGTTGGGATCCGATGAATATTGGTGTTATGATTGAGTTGCTATACTGAAATATATCTTATGTTATCTCTATGTTGTTTATGATCTTGCATGCTCTCCGTTGTTAGTAGCTATCTTGGCCGAGTAGTTGCTAGTGACTCCAAGAGGGGGTATTTATGGTCGATAGTTGGGTTCATGCCTCTATTTAATCTAGGGGAGTGACAGAAACCTCTAAAGTTGTAGATGTGCTGTTGCCACTAGGGAGAAAACAACATTCATATGCTCGAGGGCATATGCTTTGTTACATTACACACTTTGCTTAATGCAATTATCTGTTGTTCGCAACTTAATATTCATGGGGTATTCGGATGATATCCCCGTGGGTGGATTATTAGTCATAGATGCAGTTGGATGGCGGTCTATGTATTTTGTTGTAATGCCCAGAGTAAATCGCATAGTAATCTTCTTGACATAACACGTTATCTTTATTCTATCAATTGCCCAACTGTAATATGTTTACCCATCATGTGTTATTTATCTTCTGGAGAGACACCACTAGTGAACTGTGGACCCCGGTCCTATTTCTATCATATTGCTATCACCTGTTTACTTTACTCGCACTGTTTACTTTACTCGCAAACTTCTACTGTTTTCACTCGATACGCTCATACCCTTTGTTTCAAGCAAACCGGTGAGATTGACAACCTCATCGTAAGTTGGGAACAAAGTACTTGGTTGTGTTGTGTGCAGGTTCCATGTTGCTGCTCGCAAAGCAAAGCTTGTACGAGGCGCCTTACAAATTGTCCGGAGCTGTCGCGAAGCTTGCAAGCATCACCTTCAGTCGTATTGGCTTTTTCTTCTTCGAACGATAAACTTTGGTTTCTAACTGAGGGGAAAACTTGCTGCTATGCTCATCATACCTTGGCCTTGGGGTTGCCAACTGCCTGGCCATAATCATCATCATCAACTACACGCCAGCCATCAAGTCTTTTCTGGTGCCGTTGCCGGGGAGGAAAAAGAAGACCTCTGCAAGGGGAGTTTTTCGCACGCACATCCTTTACTTTGTTTTAAGTTTTGCTTTACTTTATTTTTACTTGCATTGTTTTATATCAAAAACCCAAAAAAATTAGAATCCTTGATAGTTGTTTTTACTTGTTTACTTTAAGTTTTGCTGAAATGGCTAATCCTGAAAACACCAAGTTGTGTGACTTTACTAGCACAAACAATAGTGATTTTATCTGCACTCCTATTGCGCCACCTGCTCCTGCTGCAAACTTTTATGAGATTAAGCCTGCTTTATTGAACCTTGTTATGAAAGAGCAATTTTCTGGTGCCAGTACTGAAGATGCTGCAGCTCATCTCAACAATTTTGTTGAGCTATGTGAGATGCAGAAATATAAGGATGTAGAAAGTGATATTATTAAGCTCAAGTTGTTTCCTTTTTCTTTGAGAGGAAAAGCTAAAGATTGGTTGCTATCTTTGACTAAGAATAGTATTGATTCATGGGCTAAGTGTAAGGATGCTTTTATTGGTAGATACTATCCTCCTGCTAAGATTATATCTCTGCGTAGCAATATTATGAAGTTTAGTCAGTTTGATAATGAACATGTTGCTCAAGCCTGGGAAAGAATGATATCTATGATAAAGAATTGTCCCACTCATGGACTGACTACTTGGATGATTGTTCAAACTTTTTATGCAGGACTGAATTTTCCTTCAAGAAACCTATTGGATTCAGCTGTTGGAGGCACTTTTATGTCCCTTATCTTGGGCGCCGCAACAAACCTACTTGACAACATGATGGTAAATTATTCCGAATGGCACACCGAGAGAGCTCCATAAGGTAAGAAGGTAAATTCTGTTGAGGAAACCTCTTCCTTGAGTGATAAGATTGATACCATTATGGCTATGCTTGCTAATGATAGGACTCATGTTGATCCTAATAATGTTCCTTTGGCCTCTTTGGTTGCTCAAGAAGAGCATGTTGATGTGAACTTCATTAGAAATAATAATTTTAACAACAATGCTTATAGGAACAATTTTACTAGTAACAATTATAGGCCGTATCCTTCTACTAATGGTAATGGTTATGGTAATCCTTATGGTAATTCCTCCAACAACACTAGGGCCGCGCCCTCTGAACTTGAAGTCATGCTCAAAGACTTCATGGTAAAACAAACTGCTTTTAACAAGTCTGTTGAGGAAAAGTTAGGCAAAATAGATATTCTTGCTTATAAAGTTGATAGCCTTGCTCATGATGTTGAACTTTTGAAATCAAAAGTGTTGCCTAATGATGTGAAAGAGAACAATGTTTTTGCTACTGCTAATGCTATCCAAGTTGGAATAGATGAAAATGTAAGATTGTTAGCAGAATTGCATGCCAGATGGGAAAGAGAGGATGAGATTGCTAGGAATATGAAAGTTTGTACTATTACTACCTCTAATGATGTTGTTCCTAATGCTAGCAATCCTCTTACTTTGATTGGTGTAGAGAAAACTCCCACTCCTTGTGTTAAAAAGCCTAAAACTGCTAAAACTTTTTCTCAAAAGAGTGCTGAAATTTTTTGGAGTGTAGGAGATGATAGCTCTATTTCCTTTAGTGATTTTGATGTTGATGGCTGCAATATATCTGAAGTTATTCTGTTCTTGCAAAAGCTTGCTTTGAATCCCAATGCTAGTTCTTTAAATATTGCTTTTACTAAGCATATTACCAATGCTCTCATGAAAATTAGGGATGAAAAGTTGCAGCAAAAAGCTTCTGTTCCCAAGAAGTTAGAAGATGGTTGGGAACCCATCATTGATATGCATGTTAATGGTTTTTATTGTCATTCTTTATGTGATCTAGGTGCTAGTATTTCTATTATGCCTAGAAAAATTTATGACTTGCTTGATTTACCACCACTTGAAAAGTGTTATTATGATGTTCCTATTGCTGATGTTGCTAAGAAGAAACCTTTGGGAAGGATTAATGATGTTCTTATTGTGGTTAATAATAACCTTGTTCTCGTTGATTTTCTCGTTATGGATGTTGAATGCCATGCTTCATGTCCTATTATTTTGGGAAGACCCTTTCTTTGAACTGTAGGTGCCATCATTGATATGAGAGAAGGCACCATCAAATATCAATTCCCATTAAAGAAAGGTATGGAACACTTCCCTAGGAAAAGAAAGAAATTACTTTTTGACTCTATTCTTTGAGCAAATTATGAGCTTGATGCTTCATCTCTTGATGTTACTTGATTCACAATTTTCTGCGCCTAGCTCAAAGGCGTTAAAGAAAAGCACTCTTGGGAGATAACCCAATGTTTTCTTTTCAGTACTTTTTCTTTTATTTG
Source organism: Dactylis glomerata (assembly GCA_007115705.1). NCBI lineage: Eukaryota > Viridiplantae > Streptophyta > Magnoliopsida > Poales > Poaceae > Dactylis > Dactylis glomerata. The sequence goes on along the minus strand of QXEO01000450.1, from coordinate 2,532,890 downwards.
AGTCTTGGAAGTCATTACTACTGTAATGACCTCTCCTTATCATTTTTATTTCATTGTTGTGCCAAGAGAAGCCTCTAATTTGAGTGAGGTAAAGATTTGGGGATGTTGCTGTCCTGAAACTGTTTTCGGTGCTGCACCGTAAAAATTCGTGAAAATTCTCTGTATATCCTTTGGACCTGCGATTTCTTGTACATATGCCCCAGGTTATATCCAAACTTTCATTAGTTGAACACTTTTTTATTTGAGCAACAGAAAACCCCTTAAAAATTCGACCTTTGTCAGATGTTCTGTTTTGACAGATTTCTGCCAATATTTGTGTTTGCCGCTTTATCGCTTTCTTTTTGAGTTCTTTTGATCACGAAACTTTTGGGGAAGTTGCTACAGTATTTTATACTTTATATTTGGTGGTTTTAGGTTGAAACCTGAAGCAAAAAAGGGTTGATTATATGTTATGCCTACACTAATGTTGCTAATAGATTTGTGTTTAGTTTTGTATGAAGGAAGTTTTCAAGTGTAGGGATTGGAGAATGATGAGATGAGTGGAAGAATGGACAAAAGCTCAAGCTTGGAGATGCCCATGCATCACCCCAAGAAATATCCAAGAAGTACAAGCGTCAAAGCTTGGGGATGCCCCCGAGGCACCCCTTTTTCATCGGCAAAAATCAGGTCACCTTTCAAGACACTATATTTTTATTGCTTCTTGCACTATGCGTTTTTCTTGGAGCGTCAGTTGTTTTAGTTTTTATTGTTAGTTTAGTTTTGTTTGCTGTAATAAATGGTTGGACCCCAACAAATTTCTTTTGGAGAAGTTGCCTTGCTTTTCATTTGCCAAGAACGCTCTAGTTTTCACTCTTATCAAAAACCGAGTGTTCTTCTTTTTCTGCTACTGCTTTTGGTTTTCGTTTTCGCCTTGATTTGCGTTCAGATTTTCTTATATTTATTCATCAAGGTGTATTTTTGCCTCTGGACCATGTTGGTTTTCCTCAAAAGAGTTGGATTAAAAAAGTTCAAATGGTGTTGGAAAAGAGAAAAAGCTTTATGCAAAAAAGTGGTACAAGAAGGAGCTTGTGTAGACTGCGGCTTAGGCTTTTTCTTGTCATGCTTGATGTCTTTTTGATAGTATGCTTAGTGGTTTTTCTGTAGCATGACTTGTCTCAAATAACTGAGATTGCTTAATGAGCCTTTGAAAAAAAATCATGCATTGTTTTTATTGTTTGGAAGCATTACTTTGGTTTTCTCCTTGATGCTTTATTTGGGTTGACTTGGCGCATGCTCACACATGTTAGACTCATACAAAGTCGCCAATAGCCTCTATGATCATTTAGTTTTTGACTTTTGATGCCATCTTATGCTTCTTTTAATGTCGCTTTGTTGCTTTGCATGATTATGGCCATTATTGCTCTCTTAGTTGGTCGCTCCCAGTCTTTTGCTAGCCCTCGCCTTGTACTGAGTATGAGCTGTACTCGTGCATCCAACTCCTAAAAACCAAGTTTGCCAAAGTGTCCACCATACATACCTAATAGCAATTTGCTATTCCAAGTAAATTTGACTTGCTTTTATTATCTCTTCAAATTAAATTCTTACCAGTGTTATACGAAAATTGGTCAGTAAAGCTCTCACGAACCGGAAGGCACACTTTACTTTTTCTTATTCTTAAAAATTTGACATTGTGGTCTCTTATGTTGAGTTGTTATGCTTGCAAGTTGTAAGTTGGATACTAGCCCAACCATACCGTCATGGGCAAGCTTTCAACATTGCACTTCTTATTTGAGTTGATATCGTGATCTTTTGTTTATGGATGCCCGCGGTGTGAAATGAATTGGGAATCTTGCGGGGATCATGGAGTTTGTATATGTGTTAGGGAAACGCCTGGGCTGCCAATCTAAGCCATGCATAATTTATGGTGGAAATTTGCAGCATACACATAGTGGACATTCGACGACGCATCTCAAAATAAAAAGCTAAATAAATGGCAAATAAAAGAGATGTAGGGGTGTTCATTGTCTGCTTGTCCAGTCATTTTGATGTGGGCTTGTTCCTTGTGATCGGGCACAGAGGTACCCCGTTGGCGGTTCTCGATGATACGCATATACTTACAATGACAAGAGCCTTGCTTGGGACTCTAAGTAAAGTAGCATGAGGTTTGGGTACTCGTATTCACGGGACACGAGGTTTTCGACTTATGATTTGTCAAGCATATGCATCATAACTGTTCTCGCATTAACTTTAACCATTCAAGATGCTTATGATGGGGGCAATGAGAGCTCAAAGCCGGTAAGTACCATAATTTTTAAAGGTTATAAAACTTGCAATCACTGCTTCCCTCCGCGAAGGGCCTTTCTTTTACTTTTATGTTGAGTCACCACCTTCTATCTTTATGCACCATTAAGAGAGCATAGTTGTCATTCTTAGTACAATGTGCATTGTCCCAAAGTTTTCATTGATTGATTCATATTGTTGGTTTCACTTGTTCTCAAATTATTTGTATCTAGTCGCCCTTTTAAACTTGAAGGTGTCCTATGCATTTATGTTTTGCTCTCTATGAAGGACAAGCTGAAAACAATTTGTATGTTTTTCCTTATGATTTGAACACACATTTGACTTTCATTGTTTCATTTTCATGATCTTTTGTTTGTGCTCATTTTCATGTTTATAACATGGTTGCTAAGTTTATATTGTCAAGATTATATCTTTCATTCCCATGTTTTAAGTTCTTTTGATCCCAGCTCACAACGCTTACATAGATGATCAGATTGTGTAGGTGCATATCACCTCAAAAATTATTTCTTTTGTTATCACTTACCTACTCGAGGACGTGCAGGAGTTAAGCTTGGGGATGCTTGATACGTCTCCAACGTATCTATAATTTTTGATACTCCATGCTTGTTTTTACACCATTTGCCTAATGTTTCGTTACACTTCGTGGCACTTTTATGTATTTTCTGGAACTAACCTACTAACAAGTCGCCATAGTGCGAGTTCCCTGTTTTCTGTTGTTTTTGTGTTTCAGAAAAGCTACACAGGAAATATTCTTGGAATTGGACGAAACAAGTTTCTGAAGTCTTATTTTTCCTGGAAGCTTTCAGAGATCCGAAGAGGAGACGGAGTGGGGCCACGAGGGCCCCCAACACCAGGGCGGCGCGGCCTAGCCCCTGGCTACGCCCCCTATGTGTGAGGACGCCTCGGTCCACTCCTGACGATGCCCCTTCGCCTATAAAGACCCCCCGACGGGAAAAACCAAAGTACCCGATCAATTTTCCAGAAACACATCGCGATCTGCCGCCGTCGTTGACCCAAGATCGGGAGGGTCCAGAAGCTCTTCCTGGCACCCTGCCGGAGAGGGGAATCGCCACCAGAGGTCTTCTTCATCGCCATGCTTGCCTCCAGAGCGATGAGTAAGTAGTCTACCTTGGACTATGGGTGTATAGCAGTAGCTAGATGGTTGTCCTCTCTACCATGTGCTTCATGTTTAGATCTCATGAGCTGCCCTACATGATTGAGATCACCGTTATGTAATTCTATATGTTTGGTTTGTTGGGATCCGATGAATATTGGTGTTATGATTGAGTTGCTATACTGAAATATATCTTATGTTATCTCGATGTTGTTTATGATCTTGCATGGTCTCTGTTGTTAGTAGCTATCTTGGCCGAGTAGTTGCTAGTGCCTCCAAGAGGGGGTATTTATGCTCGATAGTTGGGTTCATGCCTCTATTTAATCTGGGGGAGTGACATAAACCTCTAAGGTTGTAGATGTGCTGTTGCCACTAGGGAGAAAAAAACATTCATATGCTCGAGGGCATATGCTTTGTTACATTATACACTTTGCTTAATGCAATTATCTGTTGTTCGCAACTTAATACTCATGGGGTGTTCGGATGATGCCACTAGGGAGAAAAAAACATTCATATGCTCGAGGGCATATGCTTTGTTACATTATACACTTTGCTTAATGCAATTATCTGTTGTTCGCAACTTAATACTCATGGGGTGTTCGGATGATATCCCGGGAGTGGATTATTAGTCATAGATGCAGTTGGATGGCGGTCTATGTATTTTGTTGTAATGCCCAGAGTAAATCGCATAGTGATCTTCTTGACATATCAAGTTATCTTTATTCTATCAATTGTCCAACTGGAATTTGTTTACCCAGCATATGTTATTTATATTCTGGGGAGACACCACTAGTGAACTGTGGACCCCGGTCCTATTTCCATCATATTGCTATCACCTGTTTACTTTACTCGCACTGTTTACTTTACTCGCATACTTCTACTGTTTTCCACTCGATACGCTCATACCCTTTGTTTCAAGCAAACCGGTGAGATTGACAACCTCATCGTAAGTTAGGAACAAAGTACTTGGTTGTGTTGTGTGCAGGTTCCACGTTGCTGCTCGCAAAGCAAAGCTTGGACGAGGCGCCTTATAAATTGTCCGGAGCTGTCGCGAAGCTTGCAAGCATCACCTTCAGTCGTATTGGCTTTTTCTTCTTCGAACGATAAACCTTGGTTTCTAACTGAGGGAAAAACTTGCTGCTGTGCTCATCATACCTTGCGCTTGGGGTTCCTAACTGCCTGGCCTTAATCATCATCATCAACTACACGCCAGCTATCAGTGTACTCATCAACTAGGTCACCGGCAACTCTATAAGAAAGCATCATCATAGCCTGGTAAGAAATGAAGCCAAGCTTACCTGTTACATCCATCTTTAAGCAGAAGTAGTCATCATATTCCCTCACTCCATGCAGAATACGCAACAAAATTTTCCTTGAAATTTGAAACCATCGTGAAAATAGATGCGCCTGGAATAAAGGATCAATGTGATGAAATTAGTCCCGCGAGAGTTGATCATGGCTGCCTTCTCAGTTGCAGTTCAATGCTGGACTATGTTCGGACATCGAGCCCTTGTACTTTAAATTGGTTCGATTTGTGATAATGGACGAGAATGTTATGGATATACCAAACATGTATACCGGTGACGTAGCCTTATACCAGCAAGCCCAAGTGGCCCACAGAAGGTGGTTGGGTCTATGGCCTGATCAGGTAGCCCCATTGCTGATGGACTAGGTGGATTCCTAAGCCCAGAATAAGTAAGGCTGCACCCTGACAACCATGGGCGGACGCAGCGCCCCTGTTGCCCGGCGCTTGCCCGGTTTCAGTGACACGCGCTGCCTGGGCGAGACCAATTTTAGCTAGCAAGTCCCGATCGATCAGGGGCAAAATTGTTGAGCCGTCTTTTTTTCACAATGGCAATCTCGTTCAGCTGTGAGCTGTGGCTCGCGTCGTAGACAAGTGGGCTTCGGGCCATGACCTGCACACGCTACATGTACATTTTTCAAAAACAAGACAGCGATCTACTTGGTCCCTGAAAAAAGTATCAGTATATGATTCTAAATTTTACATGATATTGCTACTAAAAATTGAAATTTACATATTTCTAAAAGTTTAAAAACATACTCCCTTCATCCGAATTTAACTGATGCACCTGTCATTTTTCAAAAAAAAAACTTTTACTTCTTTCGGAGATATCTTGAGTTCCCTACTCATCTCGCTCTTTCTCGCTCGTTTCTCCACGCCGTCCCACCCCGCCGACTGCCGCCTTCTCTTCCCCATCCCCACATGTTGCCGCCTTTCTTCCCCCACGAAGTTGCCACCTTCCCCCACGCCACGCTACCGCCACCTTGCCCCCTCGTATCTCGGTTTCCTCCCTGACCTAGACATGCCATGGTTGCCGCCTACGAGCTCATGCCCAAGGTTTATTTTTTCTATGGCGATTTGCGTCCTTCTGCTCTCCAACGGTAATACATTAAAACTATTGTGAAAACAATATTTGCTCCATATTAGGCTTATTTGTTCGAGAAATTTTTTAGCTGCCTTCTGGCTCGCCCAGGCTTCGATAAATTCCTAGGTCCGCCACTGCTGACAACGTACGCAAGGCGGCTACTTGGTGGTCAAGACATTAGTCTAGGACTCCTTTACATATCTGGCTGGAACTCTGCCATGTAAACCCTATGACTTAGCGCATTTATAAGCCGGCCTAAGGTAGCCCTTGAGGCAAGATTCACCACAACATAGTAATCGAGTACTTATTGCCAATAAAGTGTAACTATAGGAGGAGTAGAATCTCTCCACTGTCGTGAGATCTGAACCTAGGTAACTTATGTTTCCCGTCCTATTTATGTTCCGCCTTACACACCCCATCTCTTCTCTCCACCTTAAGGTACCCCTTATGGCGTACTCATCGATGGAACCGTGATAGAGAAGAACCACGACCATCATGATCTCACTGTCCTCGTCAAAATCGTCCGGTGTTGTGTTGATAAAATGGTTGAAGAAAAACTTGTCCGAATTATCCGCCATGATCTACGGCAATTAAAACATCCTATGAGCAATTATATTATATATATATGCACAAAAAAATTGATCTATGGGGCCTGAAAATTTCCTTTTTGGGGGAGCGCCAAATAGCCGAACAGGTGGCGGAGACCACGGGCGCGTTCGAGGGGGCCATGGCGGCGCTAAGACGCCCTCTGATAGGCAACGGGAGGTGCGTTCAAGTATAGCTACAAAAATAGACGAAACTAGTGGCGGAGTTGGCCGTGGCAGCCAAGGTGACAGCGTGGCGGCGAGGAGGGGCGAGAGGCGAATGGGGTTGGGGAGGACAGGTTTGGCCGCTTTGTGTGTGGCTACGGGGTCTGATCCGGACACAAGAATGCAGGGGTCGGACGCGCAATGCCCAAACCGCAAATCTAGCTCAAATTTATGTTAACTTTTTTAGCAGGTTCCATTTTACAAGTTTTTTCTCTCTTCTAACAAGTGCTGGCCGAACTTTAACATATTTCTTGTTGTGGCTTCGAAAACACACTTGCGACTGGGCCAAACCGAATTTTCTTCAAACTGATGCCAGAGTCGAGAATTTGGCTATTAGCGCGCGCTACAAGAGACGCTGAGTCGCTGACCCTTCTCTTTATGCAACGCATTTTGCAAAAGATATCGAAGTGTCTAGTCGATTGTCCACGAGACTTTTGCAGCTTTTGTCTTGGCCGATTCATGCGCATGGTCTAGTGGCCTTGGCAGCGTTTGTTGGTCGTTGATCGGACACAGAGGTGTCGGTGCGGCATCTCAGTGCGCGCGCCCGGTGACCGATCACCCCAAGAATATCCAGCCCAACTTGCAAAGTCTCTAGTGAACAAGTGGCCCCGCCCTGGGCTGTTGACTCGCCAGGGCCTTGCGCCAAAAACTGATGGCTGTACATGGATGTTTATGGTGCCGACAACTAGTCGCTCCGTCCCATAATTTTTATGGTGATCGCAGTTCAAACTGGAACTCAATAACCATGACATGAATTATGGGGAGTAATAATAACAACTACTCCACCACTGCTACAAATCCGTCGCTGCAGCGGGGCAGAGATCGCCGTCCCTGTCGACGGAATTAAGGTCCAAATCACGTCGTTATCCGCTGCCAGTTTACGGTACGGCACACTGTACGTGCAGCTTACTTAAACAGGAATCGCATCCACAGACAGGTCTCGGTGGTGCGCTCGATCTACAAGCAATCAGTCAACAACTTTTGCTTGCAGTTGCACACTTCGCATACACAAAGTGAGGCCAAATTGGCGGCCGTAAACATCGTACGTGGTGCCCGAAGAGAATTTCCCTGACCGACGCCTACATTGGAATACTTTTCGTGAAGAGAAACTATAACCTGTCAGCGTTGCAGTTAAGTTTAATCAATTCGTCAAATCGGTGGATGATTCCTCTCGCATCTTTCAGGGTCATGGGCTCAAATGATGGAGCTGCATGAGCAGAGCTTTCGTCCCCAGCTAGCTTTGTCGTGTACTCCTTTGCTTGGATTTAATCTAGAGGAGACTCAGATGGGCAAGATCGCAAGGCTAGCTGTAGGGAGCACGCACTAGAAGAAGAGGGTGCCCGCAAAGTGTTCAGCGAAAAAGGAATTTGAGTTTAGTTCCTTTTTGGCTTTCCGAAGTTTCCTCTGGTTGGCAGCCCCAGTTCGTAAATCCAGTTACCACCTCTCTCAGTTTGGGCACCACGATGCAAGGAATCTTCCCCGACTAAAATAGTAGTAGACTCATTCCAGTTTCCACTATGTGAGGCCCTCTTCTCTATCTACTTTCCGGTAGGCAACAGATTTTTTTCTTTTCATTTCAGGAACTTGCAAAGATGTGCATGTCATGGCATTAAGATAGTAGGCAATAGATGAAAAAGACAAATGGCGATTTAGCAAAATTCATGATGTATTCACATTTCTATTAGCTGTATTAACATTTCCATTCAAGTTGTTTTCCGATGCTTGCAAAATAATGCCACTCGAGCTCGATGGCGAAAGCACTTCCCCACCTTTCTTAACTCACCCGTTTCTGAATACACATTCAGTTCAGATAATGAAAAGAATGCGTTCATATTTTTATCGAAAAGAAGGTTGAGACCCATCAAAAGGTTGAATAAGACTTTTATTTATAGTAGGAAACTTGCCCATGCATTGCAATGGAGTAAAAATGTTGTGATGGTAGAGAAAAGGGGCAAGGAAGAAAACATAAAAAAATGAGAAAATGACAAAAAACTACCACAATTACGACAATCATGTCACATAAGTACCAAAACAGTTTGTTTTGTCACATGACCACCACTATTCGGGCTATCTCACGACAGATAGCACTGATTTTTTGATTTAGTTGCGTTTATCAGTTTTCTGACCATTGGGACCCACCAAATGTGGCAAATAAAAACATAACACCTATGTTTGTTTTGCAAAAAAACCCCAAATCAATATTTACTTCTCACACAAAGGTCCCTCCAATTTCCAACTTAAAAAGTAAACAAAAGAAGAAAAAAATCCCTCCTCCGGCCCGACCTGAGAAGGGGGACGGTCTCGTCGCCAGCGCCGCCCCCTACCACATGGAGCTCAGCCGCGCCACCCCCCTGCCGGAGGTCGCCAGGGGCGCCGCCCTCTTTCGATGCTCGGCCGCACCGCCTCTGCCGCCCCGTACCGGAGGTCGCTAGCGCCGCCACCTGTCGTTGCTCGGTCGCGCCGCCTCTACCGAAGGTCGCCCGCGCTGTCCCGTACCGGAGGTCGCCAGCGCCGCCCCCTGCCGGTGCTCTCCACGGCCGCCTCCTTCCGGTGCTTGGCCACGCCGCCTCTACCGATGCTCGTCCGCGCCACCCCCTGCAGATGGTCGCCCGCGATGGGCCCTGCCGAATCTCGTCCGGCCGCCCCTGTCGGAGGTCGCCTGCACCGCCCCTGCTGGAGGTCGCCCGCGCCGTCCCTGCTTGGAGCTCGCCCGCGCCGGCCCCTGCCGGAGCTTGCCCGCGCTGGCCTCTGGCCGAGCTCGCCCGTCACCGGAGGCGAAGGCGATGAGTGGGGGATTTTCTTTTCTTTATTTATCTGTTTTTATTATGTGGGAAATAGAGAAGGACCTTTACGTAGAAGGAAAATAAAACTCGAGGGTCTTTTTACAAAATGATGCAGGGCTGCTAGGGTTTTACTTGCCATGTAGGACTGACAGGTGGGACCGACCGGTCGGAAAACTGATTAACGCAACTAAATCAAAGAATCAATGCTATCTGTCGCGAGATAGCTCGAATAGTGGTAGTCATGTGACAAAACGAACTGTTTTGGTAGTTATGTGACATGATTGCCGTAATTGTGATAGTTTTTTGTCATTTTCTCGAAAAAAATATGTGTGTTTTTACCTCTTCACAAAAATCACAATGCCCTACTCGACGCCCTTCCTGCCCTCCATCACATACAATGATATGACGGCGCAGAGTACAACGATCCTACCAGAGATCCACTTCAGCTCCATCGTGAAGCCTGGCCGTCCACTATCATCATGATGGCCCATAAGGCGGCACAGTGTGGCAGCCTTGGTGAGAGTGTGGCCTACGAGATCCCGAGTGCGGTTTGGAAGGTCTACGAGGCACGGGTCAGGCGTCCAATGTCGCCCCAACCATTTGAGGGTAGTATCGATCTGTTTTGAGCTGAACTCTGCTACATATGTTTGTCCTACATCCATATGCAATGTACAAGGCCAGTCTGCTCTGATGCCACATAAAATAGATGTACTAGCCAACTAAATCAAAAGTCCGAACCAATGAAAATATATATGTATTTTAAGATTATCTTTGTGGCAGAGATTTGAGTAATCCTCACTAGACCTACCATCCACGATGCCAAACAACGCCACTGCCCTGCGCTCGTCCATCAAGACGCATCCGCTGCCGAAACTCCTCTTGTTGATATATCTAACATCTCTCCGGTGCTAGCACACCGTACACGTTTTGATTTTATGAAGCACTGCTAGGAGAGTGGTCAGTTGGAGCTTGGGATCCATGTAGGCCAGATTTTTGAAGCTTTAAATTTCAAGTTTAAACACTAAAAAAATGAAAAAATACTAGGGCGTAGGCATGTTGTATTCAATAAGTGTGAAATTTTCAGAACAAACTATATTGTAATTCAGGCTCAGGAAAAATAAATTTAAGATTGATGAATAGTGCAATGAAAACTCAATTTCGTCTTGGAATGATATTTTTTCATTTTTACTGAGCCCAAAATATATTTTATTACATTCTAAAAATTTACATAGTGATAGATTATAACATTAACTTTGTCTAGGTATTTTCTTTAATTTTTTGTCTATGTATTTTCTTTAATTTTTTGTAGTGTTCAAATTTTAAATTTCAAAGCTTTGAAAACTCAGGACAACAAAACAGGCTCCCTATAGCCTGAGCGGCATTTTGAGTTTCTGGTAGTTCTAGGCGCTATCGTGCTGTAGCAACTAGCTGTAGGCGTTTTCTTGTTTCTAAACAGTAGCTTCATAAGGTGGTGCATGATGACACGATAATTAATAGAGAGAGATAAGAGTGGTATCATAATATGATACCGTATTATGACACGTAAAATTAGAAAATCTACTAGCAAATACATCATATATACATATTTACCTTGAGATTCTACAAAATATTAAATATGATGTAACTATCATATTATTTATAATACTATGCATTGTAGGGGTGGTATTATATAATAGTATCATACGCATGATACTAATATATGATACTATATACATTGTGACTTGTCTAAAGGAGAGTGTCATGCTAATTGAGAATAGGGCTTGTGTGCGTTGCAGGTGTTGCTAGAGAAGTTGAGTCATTAATTCTCATTTCTTGAACCAAGCTTGCAAGTCGGGCACAGAGCAAGTGAGTGTAGATAATCTTAGCTGTTGAGGAGTGTAACCATAGAGAATTTCAAACGTAGACTTGCGAAGGAATGAATGAGAGCTAGTTATCACCAAATAAGAATGAAAGGAAGAGGATCAGGACGAATTACGAATTACATATCTTAGAAACACAGACGATAAAAGGATAATAGTAGCCTTCCCATTAACTACTTCATTTTATTTATAAATTTCATCCAAGTTCGATGAACGCAACGGACGGGTTCCATGCATATGCCGACGTGTAACGTAGACCAATGTGGATGCATGTCAGCACGTACGTACGTGCGTCCCCCGTTCTATGGTGGAACGTCAGATGCAAGAGGCAACTTTAACAGGGAATAAGCGAACGTGCGAAAGGGGGCAAGCATGGCATAAGCATCAGATTTTTGTCGGAGAGGAAATATCTATAGAAACTGAGTGAAATCATTAAAAATAACTAAAAAATATTTAAAACCAGAAAGACTCAAGACTATATATGTCCAAAGATCACAATGAACAAACTTAAAAGGTCTGGTGGTGATAGTTATAGTAGAAGAAAAAAACAAACATACATGACATCCAAGTTAACATGCATGACAAAATGTACTATGAGTTATTTATTTATTAGAAGGAAAAGAGATATACTGTAAAAGACGATGATAGGCATCGTGACCGGGGTGATCGAGGCGACAATGCCAAATATCGTGAGTGGTGGTGATCCTGCTAAGAGCACAGGGCGGGCGCCGAGTGCTGGAAAGAATAAAGCTCCCTCATACTACTGCACCGAAGAAGCTCACAACAGGTAAGAAGATCCTTCACAGAAAATAAAAAAGGTCAAAATCTAAGAAGCAATTATTATCGGTACTGAAGTGATGAAATGGGACAAGATTTTTAATTATGCGAGATGTAGCAAGATCATCATGAAGATAGAGTGAACGATTAGATAAAAAATAGGAGAGAGAGGCATTTCCAAGGAGGAGACAGAAACGGAGGAGCCATCTCCAACAGTGACATAAAGATGAACAAGATGTAAAGAAGGAGAGTAAAGAATACTAACGTCCTAGAGAGGCGAGCAGTGACGCCGCTATTGAAGACCCACTCCGTGAGGGGTAAGTGAGCCCATGTTTGCTCCGATACCGGTGGTGCAGCATATGAGACGACACCATACGCGGCACGGCCTTGCGAAGCGACACCGTACATGATACCATACGTGACCGCACCGTAAAGAGCGACGTAACAGGCGTGGGAAGAAGCCACGTATGGAACGACCCCATGCAATGCGCTGTACAGAGACGCGCCGTAGGAGCCTTGGGGCGGAGCGCCGTACAAATATATGCCGTTGGATATAATCAGTATAGGAGGCCGTTTAATTTTTCATATTTTGTCGCGCGTGGCGACCTTTGCACGTGATAGCTGGCTATATGCCTACTAGAATGTTTTGCATATTCGGGGAGGTTCAATTATCTGGTTGCATGCAGCGTAGAACAATACATGCATGTAAGCATCTTGACCATATTATTCCGAGTCCTACTACTATCCTGCAGGGAGATTCTTGTGGTCGCCTCGTCTGACGCCTGACCAATCCACCTTGCCCATTAGATATTTTTTCACGTGTGCTGTCAGGGATATTGATCGGATCGAATAAGTAGATGGGGGGACTGGAACGTGATGTTGTAGACGTAGCTCATCAGGAAATACGGCGAACTTGCTGCTTGTGGCGGGGCAGCAGGCATCGTCGACTATAAATAGGCTTTTCCACTTACTCAATCGATCGATCTTTTTTAGTAGAGTGTCAAGTCTTGAATCTGGCCAACCAACCAAGCTACACACTCGCTATAGCTTTGGGGACAGCCACCTTCAGAACAGGTAAGCACACATGCATTGCACCCTATAGGAAAAGGGAGAGAAGGACGACAACAATGTTTCTATTTTATTTCCAGCTTCTTGGAAATACTTCTCTAGGTAAAATAATAGCAATTTTCTTTGCACTGTATAAGGAGTTGAAAATATGTACTCATTTTTATAATTGTTACATAAAGAGTAGATGTCATGTGGGTCTTGCGGCTGCGTGCGTACCATCAGGTGCAGGATATTGTCTCAATTGGAAGGGAGGATGCCGCAATCGCCTATCATGACCAGAGTTAGGGCTCAATTTTCACCAGCAGCCTCACCTCCCTAACTCATCATCGAGACTAGATGTGGATCATGAGATCCACCACAACTATCCAGGCCGTGGCACTGCCGTTTAGCAGGTCGGTGCCTGATCATTGTCTGAGGTAATCTGCCGCCACTTCGCCACACGGGCTTTGTCCAGCATCGACTCCGGCAGCGACGGGAGGGGTGGAGAAGGGGGGCGGTTGGAAGGGACAGGTGGTGGGCACTTTGGTGTGACCCGGCGCAGCCCACTACAGGAATGGGCAGTGGTGCCGACGGCCAACGCCTACGCCGACGGCCAAATGTCGGTGCCGTCGGCGTAGGGGGCCTCCAGGAGAGCTCGCCAAAACAACCGTCGGCGTAGGCATGCCGTCGGCGTAGTCGGCCATACGCCGCCGGCTGCCCTCGGCGTACTCGGGCCGTCGGCGTAGACTGGAGACACGTGGCCCCGAAGTTTCCCGCCGTCACGGCGTTACTTATACGCCGACGGTCGCCCTCGGTGCACTCTAGGCCGTCGGCGTATGCCCTGCATAGTGTTTTTTATTTTTTGTAGTTAATGTCATGTATTGAATTTATACTTATTTATTTAATAATATCAATCATTTAAATATGGTTATATTTTTTATCAGTTGGACAAATTCGTACCCCTTCAAATAACCGTCTCCACATGTCCGCATGAAATAACGTTGCGAATCTTGTCTCTCACAGCGACATGTTGACAAATTGTGTTAGTGTTATCGTATGCATGTATTTAAATTTTATGTCTCACACATTTTGAAGAAGTTGTTCAAAGATTCCATGTTTTTCCTACGTCGGAGTGCGGTAGTTCCAAAACCCGGCATCGTCTACCCCCCCCCCCTAGATATTATCCGGATGGGAGGGGGTACCCCGATGGACATTTCTCCCTATTATATTTGTGTTTGGTTAGGTCATAGCCCCATGCAAAAACAATGTGCTAGGGCCACATGCATCTTCCCTAGGGACCCCGAGGCACCGGAATCCCCCTTCCACCAAAACCCTAGCTCGTGTGTCCCGCGTCGTCTACCCCCCTAGACGTGCATCGTAAGGGGGTAGCAAAGTGTAGCCTTCTCTTGGTTTGTATTTGGTTAGGTCATAGCAACATGACAAAACAAGGTTGGACCCAAGATTCATCGGCGAGGTCTCGTACGGAGAAAGCTATAGGGGTAGATCTTCGAACCCCCTCTGTCTAGGGTTTCGCCGGATAAAGACCACCGGAGCATCGTCTAACGTAGGAAACATGCATGTATGTGTCCCTAACATATGTGTATAGGTGTGACCCAAGGTTGGTACATGCAATATAGGTAGTTCCCGGGCATGGCCTTTTTCAGAGACATGGGCTGTTAACACTTGGTGAAATCCAGGATCTGTACGTGGAAACTCCCGCTACGGGTCTACCGGAGCCTATTTCATGGTAAAGTGGGCCCAACCTTTGCTTTCCATGTATATATGTTCTAAACAAACCAAAATAAAGCAGAAGATCCATTGGCGAGGCCTCGTACGGAGAAAGCTATAGGGGTAGATCTCCAAACCCCCTCTGTCTAGGGTTTCGCCGGATAAAGACCACCGGAGCATCGTCTAATGTAGGAAACATGCATGCATGTGTCCCTAACATATGTGTATAGGTGTGACCCAAGGTTGGTACATGCAATATAGGTAGTTCCCGGGCATGGCCTTCTTCAGAGACATGGGCTGTTAACACTTGGTGAAATCCAGGATCTGTACGAGGAAACTCCCGCTACGGGTCTACCGGAGCCTATTTCATGGTAAAGTGGGCCCAACCTTTGCTTTCCATGTATATATGTTCTAAACAAACCAAAATAAAGCAGAAGATCCATCGGTGAGGCCTCGTACGGAGAAAGCTATAGGGGTAGATCTCCGAACCCCCTTTGTCCAGGGTTTCGCCGGATAAAGACCACCGGAGCATCGTCTAACGTAGGAAATATGCATGCATGTGTCCCTAACATATGTGTATAGGTGTGACCCAAGGTTGGTACATGCAATATAGGTAGTTCCCGGGCATGGCCTTCTTCAGAGACATGGGCTGTTAACACTTGGTGAAATCCAGGATTTGTACGTGGAAACTCCCGCTACGGGTCTACCGGAGCCTATTTCATGGTAAAGTGGGCCCAACCTTTGCTTTCCATGTATATATGTTCTAAACAAACCAAAATAAAGCAGAAGATCAATCGGCGAGGCCTCGTACGGAGAAAGCTATAGGGGTAGATCTCCGAACCCCCTCTGTCCAGGGTTTCGCCGGATAAAGACCACCGGAGCATCGTGTAACATAGGAAACATGCATGCATGTGTCCCTAACATATGTGTATAGGTGTGACCCAAGGTTGGTACATGCAATATAGGTAGTTCCCGGGCATGGCCTTCTTCAGAGACATGGGCTGTTAATACTTGGTGAAATCCAGGATTTGTACGTGGAAACTCCCGCTACGGGTCTACCGGAGCCTATTTCATGGTAAAGTGGGCCCAACCTTTGCTTTCCATGTATATATGTTCTAAACAAACCAAAATAAAGCAGAAGATCCATCGGCGAGGCCTCATACGGAGAAAGCTATAGGGGTAGATCTCCGAACCCCCTCTCTCTAGGGTTTCGCCGGATAAAGACCACCGGAGCATCGTCTAACGTAGGAAACATGCATGCATGTGTCCCTAACATATGTGTATAGGTGTGACCCAAGGTTGGTACATGCAATATAGGTAGTTCCCGGGCATGGCCTTCTTCAGAGACATGGGCTGTTAACAATTGGTGAAATCCAGGATCTGTACGTGGAAACTCCCGCTACGGGTCTACCGGAGCCTATTTCATGGTAAAGTGGGCCCAACCTTTGCTTTCCATGTATATATGTTCTAAACAAACCAAAATAAAGCAGAAGATCCATCGGCGAGGCCTCGTACGGAGAAAGCTATAGGGGTAGATCTCCGAACCCCCTCTATCTAGGGTTTCACCGGATAAAGACCACCGGAGCATCGTCTAACGTAGGAAACATGCATGCATGTGTCCCTAACATATGTGTATAGGTGTGACCCAAGGTTGGTACATGCAATATAGGTAGTTCCCGGGCATGGCCTTCTTCAGAGACATGGGCTGTTAACACTTGGTGAAATCCAGGATCTATACGTGGAAACTCCCGCTACGGGTCTACCGGAGCCTATTTCATGGTAAAGTGGGAAAAAATAAAAAAGAGTAAAAAAAAAGTTTACATATGTGACCTTGTTTAAAAATATAAAAGAAAATATAAAAGATTACATATGTGACCTTGTTTAAAAAAAGAGTAAAATAAAATAAAATAAAAAGTAAAAAAAAATAAAAAAAATTAAAAAAGCATACGCCGACGGCCTCGGCTATGCCGACGGCGTATAGGCCAACCCTAAATCTTGCGCGGGGCCGCCTTCTCTTTCTTTCTCCCCATTCTATCCTGCGCCGCCACCGCACCCTGCCCCCACCGGCCCGCCGCCGCACCCTGCCCCTCCCGTCGCCGCACGCCGCGCCGCACGCCGGCCCTCCCGCACGCTCGCCGCCCCTCCCGCACGCCGCGCCGCCCCTCCCGCGCGCTCCGGCCCCTCCCTGCACGCTCACCGCCCCTCCCGGCCCACCCCCTGCGCGCGCCGCCCCTCCCGGCCCACCCCCTGCGCGCCGCCCCTCCCGGCCCACCCCCTGCGGGCTCCGGCCGCGGCGAGGCCGTCCGCCGCCCGCCGCCCCTCCCACTGCAGCCCCTCCTCGGCGCCCCTCCCCCTGCAGCCGGCCGTCCCCACCCCCTCCGCAGCCCCTCCCCGGCCGCCCCCCGCACCGGTGAGCATTTTTTACATATGTGTTGTTTTTTTAATTAGGAATTAAGTATTTGTTTCATTTGTTTCATAGATATTGGATTGTAGATAGTAGATTTTAGGTTAGCAATTAATTTGATTGTATTTGTTGCATAGATAGTGGATTCTAACCCATTTGTTTACCATTAGGTCGGTGTCCCGGAGGTCGGTGTCTCGGAGGTCGGCGTCCTGGAGGTCGGCGTCCCGGAGGTCGGTGTCTCGGAGGTCGGCGTCCCGGAGGTCGGCATCCCGGAGGTCCACGTTCTCGGAGGTCGGCGTTCCTGGAGGTCCGCGTCTACTTCCTCTACCGCCGAGGGTGAGCTAGAACTCCGTCCCCTCTCTCGCATTTTTTTATGTTAGTAGATTTCATTTGCACGTCCAGTCGCGTAACTGAGGTGTCACTTCCCGTCCGCGAGCGTTACGCGGATAAATATGCATTAGAGGTCGACATATTACAAAGCGTAACGCTTGCGGCATTTACGGGACAGTCGCCGGATCCGTAGATTGAGTACGTTTTCCATGTTCTACCTTGGTCCGAGTCAAGATTTCGGTAGCGCCTCCCCGTTGTTCTCCGGATGCACATCCTCTCGGCATTTTGCCGAGACGTGTATCGGGAGAGCAGCGGGGAGGTGCTGCCGAAATTCTGCCTCGGACCAGGGTAGAACATGGAGAACGTACTCAATCTACGGATCCGGGGGCTGCTAGGAGCCCACCTAGTAGAGCTGTAGGTTGATGCATGCGTTTTGTCCGGTAGCTAGAAAAATAAAAATATGATGCTTATAATTTCATGCTATTATTTGATATGAAATGCTATGTTTCTGGTTCGGCTCCCAATAAAGCAGAGGATGGCTGATAATGGATGGATGTACAGTGGCCGTGTTAGTGCGACTAATAAAACAGATCAGTGGATATGCAAGACTCAAATGTTAGTGAAAGAGTTAGCGCGTGCTAGAAAGGGGCGGGTTCGGGCACTTTGTCCTTGCAGTCGTTGCTTGAAGCATCACCGTCAAGGAAAAGATGACATGTATAAACACCTTCTGCAATATGGGTATATGTCTCACTACGTCACGCATATCGACTTTGATGAGCATGAGCGTGACAGAGGCGACGTCATGCGGCAGCGGCTCAATGGCAATGAGTACGATGGGGTCAGAGACCTTCTAGATGATCTCATCCATGGCGACATGCCGGATTCGCCACATTCATGGGAGGAAGCGCCAGAACCGGACGAACCGCCAGAACCGGAGGAACCGGAGCCAACTGCGAAGGCCTTCTATGATATGTTGGCCGCGGCTAAGAAGCCTCTGTACGATGGTGCGTCGATTTCTCAGCTCGATGCCATCTCTCTAGCCGACAAGACCCAGTACTCCACCACCCGTAACGGCTTCGAAGCTAGTCTGAGAACAACTGGTAACATGTTGCCGAAAGGGCATTGTCTGCCTCAAAGCCTGCACGAGACAAGGAGACTCATGAAAGATCTCAACATGGGTTATCAAAAGATAGAGTGTTGTCCAAAAGGTTGCCTTCTATTTTGGAAACAGTTTGCGGAGGAAAATTATTGTACTATTTGTAAGGCCTCCAGGTATGAAGAGGTAAAGGGAAAGGATGGTCAGGTGAGATAGTCAAAGATCCCGAAGTCGATTCTTCGGTATCTCCCATTCATAAAAAGAATCCAGCGGCTTTACATGAGTGAGGAGACCGCCAAACAGATGACTTGGCACAAGAAGGGGACAAGAATCGATAAGGGGAAGATGGGTGACGAGGTTTATCCCTGGCAATGCCCATGTTTCGGGGATTTCGATTCATAGAGAGCATGTGGGCGCTTGGCGGATTCGACGGCTTCAGACAGAAACAGGGGGTGCACACGAATTTACCCAGGTTCGGCCCCCCGGAGGGTAAAGACCTACATCCTGCTTGTCTGATCTTGTATTGCTGGTATATGAGGAGCTGTTACAATGGCGCGCAGATGCAATCTGGCGGAGGTGGAAGAAGATGGCGTGGCTAACCTATACGAGGTTGTTTTGTAGGCTATGCGAATCTGTCCAGAGATGGCCCTAGGGGTGCCCCTTGGTGGCTTTATATATGCAGCCAGTTAGGGTTTACAGGTAGTTTATGCCTTCTACTCCAAGTTAAAGTGCTGGGCTTTGCGGGCTTCGGGTACCCTTCGAGCGGGCTTCTTCCTTGGCAGGAACCAGGTAGGCAAATATCGAGGACCCATTTGTAATTCCTTCGTCAATGGGACATCCATCTGATGGTAAGGCATGGAAGAACTTCGATGAAAAATACCCCGATAAGGCAGCTGATGCTCGGAATGTCAGAATTGCGATAGCAACAGATGGCTTCAATCCATATGGAATGTCGACTGCTAATTACAGCTGCTGGCCCGTGTTTGTTATTCCGCTCAATCTCCCTCCCGGAGTCCTAATGACGAGGAAGACCATGTTTCTGTCGCTGATCATTCCAGGGCCCGACTACCCGGGTAAGAATTTGAGTGTCTACATGCAGCCGATTGTGGATGATTTGAACCACTCTTGGCACCACGGGACGTTGACATACGATCGAGCATCAAAGACAAACTTCTACATGAAAGTTTGGTTGCAGTATACCATGCATGACATGCCCGGGTACGCCTTAACATGCGGATGGTGTACAGCTGGTAAGTGGCCATGCCCAGTGTGCAGGCACCGGCTTTAGTTCCTTTGGCTAAACTCAGGTGGCAAGTATGTTGCGTTTGACATGAATCGACAGTTTCTCAAACGGAGGCATCCGTTCAGAGAAGACATAAAGAACTTTAAGAAGGGCAAAGTTGTGCATGAAGTAAAAGAGGTGCCAAAGTTCGATGGTGCAGCTGTTGATGCCGAGCTACGTGCTCTCGTGCCTACGGAGCCGGGAAATGGCCATCAATTTTAGGGATATGGTGTAACGCACAACTGGACTCACGTGGCAGCCTTAACGAAGCTCGAGTATTACAAGGACCTCGAACTTCCCCATAACATCGATGTGATGCACACCAAAAAGAATGTCGGGGAGTCCCTCTTTCACACAGTCCTGAACATTCCTGGGAAGTCAAAGGATAATGTCAAGGCTAGAGTCGATGTTGAGAAGCTCTGTGATAGGAAGAGATTATACATGCAGCCTCCTACTGGCCGTCGAAAGAATTGGTTCAAGCCGCATGCCAACTTCTGCCTTGATTCCATCCAAAAGAAGGAGGCATTCAAGTGGCTCAAATACGTCGTGATGTTCCCTGATGGTTATTGTTCGAATATAAGTAAGGGAGTCAATCTTTCGACTGGAAAAGTCACCGGGCTCAAGAGTCATGACTATCATATATGGATTGAGAGGCTGATGCCGGTGATGGTTCGAGGGTATCTCCCCGAGAAAGTCTGGCGAGTGCTTGCAGAGTTGAGCCATTTCTTCCGCACGCTCTGTGCTAAGGAGACATGTCCTCTGGTTATTGAGAAGCTGCAGGTTCAAGTGCCGGAGTTGCTATGCAATTTGGAGATGATCTTTCCGCCAGGGTTTTTTACTCCAATTGCACATCTCATTGTTCACCTCGCGAACGAGGCACTCTTGGGTGGCCCGGTGCAGTTTCGTTGGCAGTTTTGTATTGAGAGAGAGTTTAAGTATATTCGGAGGATAACTGGAAACAAAGCCAAGATTGAAGCATGCATAGGCGAGGCAACATGCCTTCGGGAGATGGCAGACGCCGCGACAACGTATTATCCTGATGAAGTTCCCACTCTGCATAACCCGGTCTCTCGTTACAATGTTGATGTACCCAAGAATGACCCCAAGCTCGAACTATTCCAATATCCCGGTGGCAAGGCCGGTAGAGGACAAAAATATAAATTGGAGAAGGAAGAGAAGGATTGCATTATGCTCTATGTGCTTATGAACATGAAGGAAGTGCTCGAGTTCATTAGGTAAAATGTAGTACAAATTACTTTGCATCTACTAACCTGGTCTCGGTCTAATGCTTATTTTTTCCTTTTAGCGAATTAACGGACGAACAGTGGTCGGGAACGACGGATCCCTCTCCCGCGGAGTTGGACACTCTACTGAAAGAGGGTGCTCCCGGAAATAAAATAAACTTTACGTCCTGGTTCATGAAAAAAGTAATTTCTTACATTGCAAAACATGACTTGTCCCTCTTATTCCACGTAATTAATGCACACAATAAATTCGAACTGTACTTGTAGGGAGCTGATGGCAATGTTGAGATGACAGATGAGTTGAGATGTGTTTCCCAAGGTTGTAACCGTGACGTTATGAAGTATGAGAAGTATGATGTGAATGGATTTCGCTTCCATACAGAGGCACACCAGAAGGGCCGAGCGAATCCAAAAACTGTAAATACTGGGGTCTTCACCGGAGGAGACGATGGCCTTGATTACTACGGAAGGTTAGAGAATGTATATGAGCTGACATTCAATCGTACGAACATACAACTCAATCTCGTTGTGTTCAAGTGTCATTGGTTCGACCCAAGGGGTGGACAGAGAAGTACCAAGTCTATTGGGTTAGTTGAAGTTAGGCCTTCAACCACCTATAGCGGAGCCGATGTCTTTGTTGTGGCTCACCAAGTGACAAGGGTATAGTTAATAGAGCCCGTTAGTTAAGTACCCCTGAGGCCCATTAAGCTAGGCCCAATTGTAATGATAAGTCGAATACGAGTTCTTACCGTATGTCGATATTGTAATCTGTATCGGACCCTACCCGATCCTCGAGACCTGGCCACCTATATATAGGGGCCAGGAGGGGACGGTGAGGGGCAGATTGAAAGCAAGCCAGGTTGAACACCCAAGTTTACTTTCGATACACACCTATTTTGACTAACTTTACCTTCGAGTTCATCCGACGCCCTATCTCCCCGATCCTAAGTCCTTCATCTAGGACATTTGTCGAGTTAACCCTCGTCAATTGGCGCCGACCGTGGGGACTTTGGGCGTTGGAATCATGAATTCGACGGCTTTTTCGCTTTTAGCCAATGGCAGTTCGGAAGTCGACGGAAGTCAAGAGGTGGAACTAACCATCGGAAGTTTAAGCATCCTCATCGGGCCGTCGGGTTCCTCTCGCCTTTCGGATCCGACGAAACAAGATCAAGATCCGTCGGCACAAGAACCCGAAACAACAGTAATGATGGAGTATTCTGAAGGCTCTTCCAGCGAAGTAAACTCGCCGGTCAGCCTAGAAGAAGTGCAAAAAGAAAAGATCGCAGAAGACAACGAAGAAAAGGAAAATTTTGACGTGGAAGTCCAACTCAAAGATCTCACGATCTGCCTCAACGATAAGTCAACGGATACATGGAAGACAGGATTAGAGGTTTCTGAAGACAGTGACTCGATTTTCTCAAGCTTCAAGGGCAACATCGGCAAACAGTGCCAGGTGCTCGCCATTATAGGGGATAATTTAGAAGAATTCGACGAAAACGACAATCCAGTATTAAACCCAGCAAATATCGACAGAGGAGCAAATCACCTAGCAGAAGGGCAAACACCAGAGTCCCTCGCAAGCAGGGAAAAAATTCGACTATCAGTCTACGAATGGAGGATAATAAGAGAAGCCGTAGAACACGGCACTCCAATACCATCAAGTTCTAGCAAAGACATGTTTTTGGGGTATCACTACGCCCTAAGGCAGCAGGCCAAGCAATTAGCAAAGGAGAAAGCAGAGATACAAAGAAGAAAAGATTCAATCATTGCAGCTAGCGAGGCTGCTCGAAAAGCACGGAGCGACGCATCACACAGCAACGCAAGGAAAAATCGTCGACACGGTTCAAGGTACGACAACCTCGAGTATTCTGACAGGCAAAGTATTTCCAAAAACCTCGACTCGTCCTTCCTATCGGTCGACGAGCAGGGAAACATCCTACCAAAAACTCCTGAAGCAGCACTAGTGGCAGCACAAGCATATCTACTCACAACTCGACCAAGTCCAGGAGATCCTAGAGAACATATGCATAGAGCAGCACTGAACGGACTCAATATGGTGGGCCACAAGCTATCAACAAAAGGAGACGAAGCACATCACCACAAGGAAGCGCACAAAGCAAGATCACCTCGCCGTCACAATAGTCCTCGGCATAGAAGCAGCAAACACCGATCTCGATCGCCATCACCAAAACAGCATGGTGGAACTCGAAGATCGCGATCCCCAAATGAAAGGTGCGACTATGAAGACGACGAAAAGGAGATGGGGGCATCGTGCTTTACTCGTAGGGTTCGCACCACTCCAGTTCCTAAGGGATTCAAGCTACCTCATGACCAGCAAAAGTACGACGGATCACAGGAACCACAATCATGGCTCGCAGATTACTTACAAGCAGTTCAAATACTAGGAGGAACCAAAGAAACAGCAATGCAAAGTTTGCAGTTACACCTCACCGGCGCAGCAAGGTCATGGTTGAGCAAACTAGAGAAAGAATCCATTGGAAGCTGGGAAGACCTCACAAAGCAATTCACAAGCAACTTCAGGTCGACGTACAAACGGCCAGCATCAATAGAAGAAGTCAAGGCATGCGTACAGCAACGCGACGAAACACTACGGGCATACATCCAAAGATGGAGCCTCATCAAAAATTCAGCAGTCAAAGTTTCAGACGAAAGAGCAATAGACGCGTTCATCATTGGATTAAGGCGAAGAGACCTAGTCGAAGAGATGGGTAGAATCAAGCCAAAAACAGTGTCAGATCTCATGGACACAGCAAACAGATTTGCAGATGGAGAAGATGCGTGCAACAACAAACGGACACGATCTCTAGAGGACGACAGAAGAAACAGATATGGAAGTCAAAGGAGACGATCCCGAAACTACGACACCTACGGCTCTCATAGCCAAGTCGCCGCAGGATATAAAGACAACAGTTATCAAGGAAACGACCGCAGAAGCTCGGGATATCGCAACTACGGAAGAGAGGAGTATAAGAAGTTCCCACCAAGAGAATCCAGAGAGTACAACCCATCACCAGAGGATATGCTCAACGGGCCTTGTCATATACATTCAGCGTTCGTCGACGGGAAGCGAGTATCAAGGCACGCGATGAAAGACTGCACAACATTCCTAAAACTACAAGAAGCAGCAATAAACAAACAAACCGAGGCAAGGCGACAAGGATTCGAAGGTAGTAACAATCCCGCGACAAACCAGCAAGGAAACAACGGAGCTCCTCAAGGACAAGACCAGCAAAACAAGGGACACGACGATGACGACGAAGGGTACGTCCCATCAAAAGGACACATCACAACAATGATACAACCTGTGCCCAAGTCGAATAAAGAAGAAAAGAGTATAACTCGACAAGTCAACCTAGCAGTCATGTCGCCTCCAGCTACAACAGAATATCTGCATTGGTCAGAACAACCAATCGAGTTCAACAGAGAGGACCACCCCATAACAGTACCTCGGCCAGGAAACGCGCCTCTGGTACTCAAAGCTCAAATCGGCGCGTATGATGTCGACAGAATATTCATGGACGCAGGAAGTGGAATTAACCTGATATATGCGAAAACACTCAGGGCAATGCACATATCATTGGAATTCCTAAAACCAACAGATTGCTCCTTCCATGGAATCGTACCAGGAAGTGCTAATTACCCGTTGGGTCGAATAGCACTCAATGTTTGCTTCGGCAACCGACAAAACTACAGAAGAGAAAAACTAGACTTCGAAGTCATGGACTAGCCATCGCAATATCACGCGATCCTCGGACGACCCGCGTTTTCGCGATTCATGGCAGTGCCTCACTACACATATTTGGTACTTAAAATGCCAGGACCAAAAGGAATAATCACAGTGAAAGGAAGCTTTGAAGTTTCAGATCTCTGCGACAGGGAATTCCACAAGATGGCGCAAAATTTTGGCGTAATAGCCAACCATGCAGAAAAGGCAAAGAGCGCGACTACAGAAGGCGTCAAGCTACTCGAAGGATGCGTCGCGGAGCCCGAGACGAAGAAGCCACGAATAGGAACATCAGGAGAAGACACAGGCGCAGAAGAAAAAGGGAAAGTCACGATGACATAAGCATCATAAAGACAATAGAGTAGAACAATAAAGGCTGTAAAAGCCACGAGTTATTCCAGGGGCAATGCCCTCAAGATCCAGAACACAGGTCACAGGCCGGATCTCTTGGGTCACCCCATGTATCTTACATTAAAAGTATAAATAAAGACAAAGCGTTCCTCATATCCGAGTTTACGAGTCTTTCAAAGAGAAGAACCATACAAATACGCCTTGAGAATAAATTTCAGACATATAGTCGCGAAATAAATAATCTCTCGCGTTCCACACACACTTTACAACATCGGGTTGTCAGAATCATCTACGCCTAAAGGATCTAAATAATGATACTCGCGGAAAAACGCAGCATCCGCCTCTAGAAGCCTAGCTACAGGTCTTCGAGGTTGAAGCGTGTTCTCCATATGAACCCGAAGGCTAGCTCCACCTGGAGCTAAACTTAAGGACATTGTGCTATAATTCAATCTGGGGTGCCACTTGCGTATCCACCCGAGAGCAAAATTGGCACCAGCCACTAAGTTCAGTTCTATTAACCTATGAATACGATGGCTGGATCTGAAAGTATCAAGAAGTGGGAAAGTTGCAGGCAAAGGATTATGGGGAAGCATGATGGAGTGCATAGTTGTAAGAGCTCGCCGGCAACCATCGACTGACTCGCCAATATGCTGGGCACGGTCTTGAAGCAATACAATGGCGCTCCGGCGTCGAGGATCAGACCACAAAGTCTCGTAGCCAGTCGACATCTTCTCCAAAGCAGCATTTCGCTCAGCAACTCGACGTTCTTCAGCAGCAAAATCCAAGCAAGTACCTACAATGGCAAATATATCACAAAAGAAGTGCACAAACAACCAAAGAAGGAGTCGAAAGAAAACTCACATCGCAACAGCTCGCAAGCAGACTCGACAATGCCAAGAATGAAAGATTCGCACTCTTCATTATGAACAACCTTCGCCGTCAAGCTGGAGACCTTTTCTTCAAGTGAAGAGATTTTCTTCATATAGCCACCGGCTAGGCTAGCCTTTTTAATAGCCATCTGTGCTTCGCATTTGGCCAAGGATAGGCGAGTTTCAAGGTCGGATATCCTGGAAGAGTATTCCGAGCATTGGCTGCATCGACTAGGAGTCGACGAAATATGAGGACCGAACCCACGAGCAGAGGAAGGAGCAGAATCATGAGTCAAAGGATCACTGACGCGCGTCGACTGCAGGCCAAAAGGAAAAGAAAGGAGAAACAATTTCAGAGAGGCAGCATAAAATTTCTTACGAAGAGGATATATTTACATAAGAGTACAACCCTATGGCTAAGGTTCTCGGGTTGTACTTAATTGAACTCTTTACATTCAAAAGGAGAAAACCAAATACTACAAAGAAGCTGAATCTACGCCACCTCAGCATTGTGCTCCGTGGAAGAAGGGGGTGCGGCCAGTTCCTCGCTAGAAGTCGATGGTGGCACTGGAGCCTTCGGCGCTGGACGTGGTGCAGCAGGCACAACAGAGGCTGCCAAAGGAGAAATTGTTGTCAGCAATGCAGGCGCCAACTTCTTCGCCTTCTCGAAAAACACCTTCATCTCGTCACGGGTGTGGCCATGGGGGGAGTTAACTTTCTCCTAGTCAAAATCTGTACCATGCGCAAGAGAAAGGGCAATGGCACCTTCGGCGCCGCGCTTAATGGACAGCCCCTTCAGATGGAGAGTAGGGTCTTCATCACTGTCAAAAGTCTTGGCGAGTTCAGTCAGGTTGTCCTTCGGGATTGCCATCTTTTTCTTCGGCCACAACCCGGCAAATAGCCGTGACAGAACGCGGCCAACCAACTCGAAAGTTTCCTAGATAGATATCCAGTTTTCTTCGAGTAGGTTAACCGCATCCATAAGAGGATCATCGTCCGTTTGCAGGGACGACGGAGATACCTCTGTGAATTCTAAGTAATAGAAAAGAAAAGAAGAGACAAGCGTCAACAAATACACCAGTGCAACAGGAGACAAAAAACAGAAGACAAGTCGAAGAACTTACTTTCGGCAGCAGTAGACATGGTGTGAAGACGCTCTGCCATGGCTTGCTCTCGCTGAGCATTTTCCTTGTTGGCATCAGCTAAAGCCTTTTCCGCTTTCTTCACCTTGGCAACCGCAGATTTCTGCGACTTCTCAGCACTGGCCTTAGCAGCGGTCGCAGCGTCATAAGCTTTTTGCGAAGCTTTGAGTTCTGCTTCCAGCGAAGCAATTCGAGCATTGGCGGCTGCTAAAGCAGCTGCATAAGAAATCGACAGGGAATCAAATAAGTAACAAAGGATAAAGTGAAGAAGACAAGTGGTGATTGGATGACAAAATTATACCTTCGGAAGCTTTTGCAACCTTTAGGTACCCCGCACACTCCGTGCCCAGGGCGATAAATCTCTTCACCAAAGCCTGATAAAAGAAGAGTATCAGAGAAGAAGTACATGAAAGGAAAAAAGGGAAAGAAGAATTGCTCACACCATCAGAAGAAACTGTAGAAGCATGGGCCTCCAGAGAAACCTCGGCTTCTTTGGTTTTCTTCGCGCGTTTGAGGTTTCGGGCTTGAGTTTGAGAAACCTTCTTTACAGAGGCCCTGGTAGCCCTCGGCACAACATTTGGTTCGACAGGCTCATCAACCGTCACAAGAGAAGGTGGTGGAACAGCCGTCGTATATGTTGGTGGTTCTTCATCATCACTGCATGAAAAGTATAAGTTCTAGACAAAAGGCAAGAACAAGGAAATTGAAAAGTTCGACTACAATACTTACGATGCAAGCATATCGAAGTACTCCATATCTTCTGCAAGAGCGGGGGTTTTTCCAGCCGCTGCAGAACTCGATGAAGCAATTTCGTCGACACGTTTTCTTTTCTTGTCGACACCAATATCTTCAGCAAATACAGGAGGAGTCGATGTCGATGAACTGGTTTCCTCTTCTGAATCTTCGACATCATCTCCGTCCTGGCTTTCGTCAGCCTCGGGGGCTTCAGATGCAGGAGAGGCTAGATCAGCCGGAAGGGGCCCTTCCTCCGGAAGAGGAGGACGAGAAACAATGAATTGGTGACCCTGCATATTAATAAATCAGCAGAGTGCAGAAGCAAAGGATAACGCAAGTCGAAACTAAGAAAAGTCTGATAACGAATGAATATAGAGATGCATACCTCAGGAATAGGGTGCACGGAGTCGAAGAAATCTGCCTTCAAGTCAGCAACTGAGTGTTCCTTGGTGAGCTTGGTGAGATTCCTGACTCGCTTGTCGACATCTTCTTTCAACATCAGATCCTCAGATATGCGAGTAGGGTCTTCTAAGCCAGAGTAAGTCCAAAGCTTGGTGAGGCGGTGTTGTAGGGGTTGAACTCGACGTTGTATGAAAAACGCCATGAGTTGGATACCCGACAAAGCACCTCCTAGGCCTGTTTTCAGAGTTTGAATGCGGGATAGAAGAGGAAGAATTTGTGCAACCTCCGCATCTGAGGGAAGCGAGTCCCATGACTTCAATTTCTTCACCTCTTGAGAAGCGTCAAGGGGAGGAAGGCCGAATTCATCTTCAGGAGAGGATTTGCGGTCCTTGATATAGAACCACTTTTTCCTCCACCCTTGGACAGATGCGGCCATAGAAAATTCAAGATACTGCGCCTCAGGGCGCACAGAAACAACGGCTCCGCCCAGTTCGGGTTTCCTTGCCAGAGAAACATTGGGGCGGAGGCGAAAGATCGATCTCCAGAGAATGAAGTGGGGCTCAATGCCCAAAAATGACTCGCAGAGAGTCACGAAGCAAGCAATATGGAGAAGGGAATTTGGTGTGAGCTGATGGAGCTGTACACCATAGACAAATAGCAGCCCACGGAGAAACTCGTGGGCAGGAAGGGACAGACCGCGGAAGAGCAAAGCAAGGAACATTACCCGGTAACTGCTCGGGGGCTTCGGGATCCGTTCGGTGCTGGGAAACTTGATGGAATCTTCGGCAGCAATGAGGCCGTCCACCGTGGCTTTCTCCACCTCCTTCTCGGTGATGGTGGAGCGAACCCAGTTGGTGGCAGAAGACTTGGCCATAGCGATCTTGGTGGCCAGATGCTTCACGCGCATTCAGCACAAAAGTGCGCTCGGGGGCTCCACAAGAGAGGAAGAGATAGATGAGATCAGCAATGGAGGCGGCGGAGGGAACGAGCTGGTAAACAGTGCGATTCCCCACTACGCCATTTATATACCTTCTGGGAGAAGGATCGTGGGCTGAGACGTGGCGCAAAGATCGGAAACGCCAGCCCACTAACGGTCAAAAATCGTGCAGCCCACTAACGGTCAAAAATCGTGCAGCCCACTAACGGTCAAAAAATCGTGAAAGTTACGATGCTACCCATACAACGGTTTGCACTGATGAAGGGCCACGTCTTCGTTGACATCATCGAATATATATAAAGGAAAAAAGGATGGCGCCGACAAATGCCAAGCTTATAGGAAAAAAAGAGAGTTCATATATGAAGGATTTTTGGTTCTAGCCTTGGGGGCTGTTACTTTCAAAAATATCGAATGGAGCTCTTCATTGAAGTAGTGAACTCGAATTCGACGACAAGGCGTTCTCGAAAGTATCTTGAAATGAAGAACTTTGGAGTTGAAGTGTTTCGAGTTGAAGTATGACGAGCTACATTATCTCTTGAGCCTATACTCGAAAAACCCTTTTTTCGACTATAGCCTCGGGGGCTACTCCCATCGGGAGCGCTGAGCGCGCACCCGACGATATTTGTTGATTAAGCATTAGAGATTGGAGAAGTATAGAGTGTTACTCCCATCGGGAGCGAGTTTTATGGTTGTAGAGACCCGAATATTTTCAGTCAAAATTTGGCTGCGACATAAAATTCTCGAGTTGTGTTATCGCAACACGACTCGAATGCCGTGATTTATCACGAAGGTAAGACCCCGGGATCCGTCCTGTGTGGCCTGGTATACGCACATGGATGTGCTCTGCTGGTATGTATCCGTGTCTACGACGCGAAGAAAATCCTGGTGGACGCACTGGGTACCCTGAGAACCACTGGGATTCATTCTTTGTAAGTCCTAAATGCGGCAAAAGAATGGATTTGACCGGTATCCCGAATTCAAGTCCAAGGGGATTGAATTTGAAGTAGGTGACAAGTATCTGTTCCGGCAGTTAACTGACCTCTTGATCCGTCAGAGTTGTCAGGCTTGTTCATAAAGACCCCTTGCGAGCAAATTATCATCAATATAAGTCAAAAGACCAAGTCGAAGATTTGAAGATAAAGTCGAAGAATTGATCAAGTCGAAGATTTGAGGATTAGAGATTCAACCCGAATCTGCAATTCTGGTAGAATCTCAGGGGCTACTGACAAGGGTATAGTTAATAGAGCCCGTTAGTTAAGTACCCCTGAGGCCCATTAAGCTAGGCCCAATTGTAATGATAAGTCGAATACGAGTTCTTACCGTATGTCAATATTGTAATCTGTATCGGACCCTACCCGATCCTCGAGACCTGGCCACCTATATATAGGGGCCAGGAGGGGACGGTGAGGGGCAGATTGAAAGCAAGCCAGGTTGAACACCCAAGTTTACTTTCGATACACACCTATTTCGACTAACTTTACCTTCGAGTTCATCCGACGCCCTATCTCCCCGATCCTAAGTCCTTCATCTAGGACATTTGTCGAGTTAACCCTCGTCACCAAGCTAAGCAAGTTTATTATTTGCCATACCCATGCCAGAAATCGGAGCTCAAGGGTTGGGAAGTCGTGTTCCAGGTATCGCCACATGGTAACGTGTTCTAGCACGTAGCAAAATTTGTTGCGTCGGATCTTGGGTACGTGTTCCGAGAAGAGTCATATCCCACTATTATCAAGGTTAGAGTTAGTGTTGTACTAATAAATTATCCATGCTACTCAAGCTGACATAATAGGTGAGGGAGAATCACACTTTTTAAAGAGATTTCCTATTCTGGGTTTTACACGCCAGAGGGGTTTGTAGGGCTGAGAGGCCAAGTCAATCATGAGCATAGGGTTCAACACACATTCAAGAAACACACAAGACAACTGCAAACACTATCAAAAACATACAAGGCAAACAACAAACAATTGCAGAAATCACACGAGGTACTTCAAGTACCAAGATGCCTATCAACTCATGATATTTGGGGTTAGTCCTATTCATCCTAGGGTCATGGTTGGGCATAGTTGTTGACTCCTTCATTTGCTTGACTCTCGCTTCAGTTGAGATTGATGGTAGTTGATGAGGTAGCCGCAGTGTTGTTGGGCTGTTGTCATTGAGTTTGCAAGTGCAGATCTTGTAGGTACTCTTGCTCACATTACACAGATGTGAGGTCTTCGGAAAGGTTGTTGAAGTCCTTCCTTTGCGATGATGTCTCATGACAGGCCTAAAAATTTCTAGTCAAGCAACCGAGAACTTGGTCCTTGACGACTGCAAAGGTGCGAGTCCAGGGAGGAACAAGGTCAGCTCCTTGACAAAGCTGTTGGTGTTAACCAAAAGCAAAATATTTTTCAACATCCTTGTTCCTTTGCAGCTGGAGAGGTTTGAGGATGCCCTTCGGAAGTTTGCTCCTTCTTGTGCTGCGAAGCTCCAGGTCTTGTTGGGGACATCGTCCAACAGGTAGTTTTGAAGAAGATGAGACAGATGGAGTAATAATCTTCAAACATTTTTGGAAACTAGAGAAATAAGATTAGAAATTTTTGAAGAGGCGAGAAAGGTATAAGCCATACTATTGGCTACTTAGAGGAAATAACTTTTGCAATTTGTTTTAGCAAAATATTCCTTTCCTATCTAACGCCCATGCTAACTAAGGTCTCCTATAGTCAGGATGGCTCTGATACCAACTCTGTGGGGACCCCGGATTATCCATCCAGAATACCCGATATGCATACAACTCACGATCCCATGATCAGTGTGTCGTGAATCCACATATCCGAGTTGATAACAGAATTACATCATCCATTACAGTATCGAATAATATACTTACAATTGGTCACAAGACCAAGCATGATATTGCCACGCAGGGCAAGTCTATAACTAAGCAGCGGATACCAAGCAGCGTTGATGACCCAAGTCATGCCTACTACCCTACATGCAACTGACTGGGAGACGTTCCTAGTTCGCACCGGCGTCGACGAACTCTCCTCACCATCATTCTCATAACCTTCTTCATAATCTGGCCAAGTTAATAGCCAGGGACAAAGCCGTGAGTACATTTTGGAATTGTACTCGCAAACCATCTAGGAGAAGATAAACACATGCTATTTGGGCTGTAGCAAGGTTGGCATGGCTAAAGGCAGCTTAATACTCGAATGTTTCTCTTGTCGATATAGCATGTCCTACGACATTGCTATATCCTTATTAAAGAAGATTTGTAGAAAGATTCTCGTGTCGATATAGCATGTCATACGACATCTCTATATCCTTATTAAAGAAGATACTTATAAGAGAAATCTTTGCAAAAGCTCTAGGAAAGGGGGAAACTCCTTTTCAAGAGAAAAGCCGGCGGCCAATCAAACATGACCACCATCCATTATTAATTCCGGTCAATCACACATGACCACTTTCCACCTTCGACAGTACCCTCCAAGTACTCTGAAACCAAGCACGTGCCACGGCAGTACCCTCCGAGTACTCCGTCCGACACTTTCTCCATTTCTTTCCGAAATCCACATTTGAAAAACAAAACTGACATTGGGCTAGGCAACGGTCGTCCCAACCGTCCATGACCGAGGACTCGGCTATTCGAATAGATTACACTCTGCAGAGGTTGTACACTTTACCCACACCATTCGATAAATCCGCCGGGATACCACCACGGACCGTCATTCACAAGTATGCGGGTTCGGATAATCGATCGAAGCCCTCCATCTATCTACCTTAGTACGGGTGCCTACCCTGTGGAGTTTACCTCCCCGGCACGTCCCGGCAGTACCTCCTCCAGAGCGTAACTCCGGCGCCACGGCGGGAGAACCCAAGTGTCTTCCGGCCGGATAAATCCCAATGGATCCCGATTTACTATTGCCCATAGTCTGGCGGCAATCCGGATTCCAGGGTCCTACAGACCCTTATATAGTATGAGGCTCCCCGCACTAAAGCAAATAAACTTCAAACTAAGCCCGTCACATACCGGGTAATGTGGTTGCACGGGAGTAATTGGTTTGGCGAACACTTATACACAATGTCCTTTTTCAGAAAAATCCACCAACTCCTTCATCTCCCATTGTCCACTCCTCATTTATGAAATCATTTCAAAACATCTCAATGGAGTAGTAACTACTCCAAGGTTTTCGAAACCATTTTTCGAAATATTTCCCCGAGAGAGTATTCCCAATCCTAGAGTTTTTGGCTCCACTACAAGTGTTTCCCAAAGACCTCGATGCTAATCATCGGGTCTCTACCTTTTAGGGTATTGAGTAGGTGTCAAAGGTGTCATCTTTAGAGATGATAGCAATTCGACTTGTGAAGCTAAGTCACCAACTATTGCTATATAAGGGACATAGCAATATACGAAAACAATGCATAATAGTAGAAACAAGAGTAGAGCAATGCATAGTGTAGTAATAGGATTCAGATATGCATCAAGTAGATGGCTTGCCTTAATAGCTTGTCCCTGGTCTCCTTCTTCTTGGTATTCAAAGATCTCTCCCTCCTCCGCACACTCGTCGTTCGAATCTATCGCCGAAAAAATGACAACAACTCCAATAAGCACACATGCATACAAGGTTAACACTCAATCATGCAACACACTACTTAACTTTGAGTACCAGAAACAAACAAGTTTAGATATCCAACCAACAATTTTCTCTTCAAGAAAACATTATCCACAAAGTAGCAAATCAATTTCTATTGCAACTAAGCCTTATTCTCAAGCAAACAAGTTGCAGGCATCCACATGCATCAAGATAAGACATCCAGCATACATTCAGGCAACTAACAATATTATAGAACCAACAAAGTTGGAATTGGGTCAAAAGAGCAAATGGGTGATTTATCATGAATTTCCTATTCACACTAACACTAGACAAGGTAATTTATTTCCCTAAATCTTTGTGTAGATCCAAAAATTCTACCAGAGACCCTCTTAGATAGCTTATTCAATACAGAACACACCAGAGGTGGAATCACCTAAAAATATTAAACATACTAGGTACAATAAATAAAACCATGCAAATTGCTAATAACACCAAAATAATTACTGCAGGAAAAAATATTGCTCCTAAAATAGAAAATAAAGTTCCTCAAGCACCACCATACAACAGAGCATCACTGAAAATTGGAATTGCTCAATTTGAATAAACAAAACTCCAGATTTGGATTTATGAATGAAAAGTGACTAGATCTACCAATTTAAATTCAAGTAATTCTACAGAGCTCGAAATTTCATGCAACAAGTACCACAGGATAGATAATAATCTAAGGAGTTCACAGAAATTTGAATCATCCAATTTGGGCTTCTAATTATTTTTCTACGAATTTTGGGAGTTTGCAGATCTGGGACAAAGAGTAATGAAATTCTCTGAAAAAAAACAAGTGACGGGTCAGATTTAAACTTGATATGGGCCGATCTGGGGGGGGGGGGGGAGACTGGCCCACTATGCGCTGCACCAGACCATTGCTATATTAAAAAAAAGAGCGATTGCTTTAAAATCCGTGCTACAGGCTAATGCATGCACGATGCCTGGGTTGCTCTACTCGTCGGAGATTGAACCGGAGCTCACCGAGGGAAGGTCCGGAGGCGATGGAGGATTGGCGCGGGACATGGAGGAGGTCCGGCTGGTTCATCTGGAGCGCTCAGACTAGCTCCAGGACGCCTGCTTGGTCGGGAGCGAACTCAGCTTCGCGGACGGACAACGACGGCGACGGAACTCGACGATGGCGTGATGCATGCGAGCTGCAGGAAAAAGAGAAGGGGATGGTTAGGACTGGCATGTCTCAGAGAAGAAGAAAGAGACAGAGAGAGAGGGGCGGAGGCGGTCTCTATCGGCCTGGCGATGGGGAGCTGGCCACGGCGGCGCGTCGGTCGAACTCGAGGAAGAAAGGGACGGGAGCGCTGAGGCTCGGTCTGGTTCTTACTGAGAGGGAGTGGTTCCTTCGTTCTGGGTCGAGTGGGAAGGAGTGGGGGCTTGGGACGGATTTAACTAAGGGGGCGGTATGGGCACGGCCAGACGCGTCGCTCGTCGACTGGCGGAGGCGTGCGGCGAGAGCGTCCAGGCGAAAAGGACAAGACTTGGTCTGGGGTGGAGCCAGTGTGTGTTGGGTCACGGGGCAAGGTCTGTGGCGAGAGGGAAGACGCGGAGGTGGTTGGTCGGCTCGGGAAGGAGATATAAACTGGGTGCCCGCCACGTGTTCGACGAATGGTCGAGCATCGGAGCACGGACGAGAGAGGACGGTAGAAACAAAACAAATAGCTGGCGTGATAGAGAAGGCATCAAGGATACTTAGTGGATGACAGAGGCGAGGTTGCTTAGTCAGAGGAGCTCGTTTTGAAAAAAAATAGGCAATGCCATCGGCCATCACGGGCATCCGAGAGAGAGAGCGTCTAGGGTTGGCTAGGAGGGCTTGCAGGTGTCGGTAGGGATGCAGGTTGGGGTCAGTGGTCGCTGCATAACACTGGTTGAGAAAGATATGAGAGAGGAAGAGAGATATGGCGGTGGCATGCATAAATATAAGCATGGCCGGCTCACTTCCATGCCAAGTTCAAATGGACAAAGAAATGTGCCCAGTGGTTAATGTGGGTCGACCATGTGGTTACGCTTCTGATGTTTTGCCACATTGGGTGCTTTGGTGAGGATTATAAAAGATTTAGAGAGATGGAGGTGGAAATAGAGATTAAGGTCTATGATGATCATGATGGCATATGATCACCTTTTGGTTTGCCAAGGTGATGAAGTCAGATGGTAGATCAGAAGTTTGGGTTTGATGTAGAGAAGATGCCATTGGAATAAGAATCTTATTTGTAGTTGTTTGGTTACCATGTGTGAGCATGTTCTAATTTTGATTTCCAACTGTCCCGATTACGTAAGATAACACATTGTAATTGTTTTTTTATAAACTGAACTTATGACTAAAATGGTGCAAGGAAATGGCATATTTGTCAGTCCCATGCACCTTGGTAAGAGGGTAAGAGATAATAGCAAGATAGACGGTACTTAGAATCATCCTCAAATTTATTTTGAGAGCTTTCATATGATTTTGGGATTGGGTGGGATTTGACTTTTTGTAACCTGCACTGAAAGGTTTCGTATAGCGAAGTGGGGTTTTGAAGAAAATAGCCTCAAACACTTTTATAAACTGAGAGTAAGATTCCCATAATTTTCAAAGACAAGAATGATACCCGAGGGGTACCTCTCCCATCTCTGCTCTTATTCTGAAAATAAGAAAACACTTATGGAAAATACTTTTTATAAAAATATATTTGGGAAGTAAAATGGGTGCACATATAGAGTGAACCTCGTTTTTCTAATTTTGGATAAACTTTCTTTAAAAAAATACTCTTTTCATAAGAAATAGAGTTTTTAGGGTTTACAGATAGGAAAATATCAAAATAGGTTTTTCTTGGAGGATAGACTAAAAATAATTTTATAGGAATACCCCCACTGGCCATTTTATAGTTTGATATGCTTTAGATAGGTTAGGCCACACGCCTACCTGTAGATCATAGCTACACACAAGCAACTTAATCATAGTCAAACAGGGTCACACAAGGTCAACTCATCACAATAGTCAAACATTAGCAATTAATCAAGCATCACCAAAATCAATGGTTGAAAAAGTGCTCAATGACGATCATGCCATGATCAAGTTGAAAAGAGTTTCTAATAACAGAGTAAAGCTTTTGTAAATTTTTCATAAA
The DNA here is from genome assembly GCA_007115705.1 of Dactylis glomerata. NCBI lineage: Eukaryota > Viridiplantae > Streptophyta > Magnoliopsida > Poales > Poaceae > Dactylis > Dactylis glomerata. The sequence continues at coordinate 2,495,837 of QXEO01000450.1, read as the reverse complement.
CTAGTGGCGACATAAACATCACCTTTATCAAGTTTTCTCAAAGGTGTTTGAAATCCTTTTATAAATATCAACAAAATATAAGTTTGTAAAATAGTGGGACCACTCTACTTTGTAGGTCCCGATAATTTTGTAAATACTTAGTTTCGATAAAAGCTTTGTCTCAAAGATAAATCTTGGCGCTTATTTTGGTCAAATAAGATGATATGAGAAAGGAGAGGTTGCCAAGATGATGGTTTTGGAAAGTAGCTAGAATCATAAATAAAAGGCATGATCACAAGGGCACAAGGATTGTGTTGGTTCACAATATTATTCAACAAGCAACTCAATTAGACATCATTAACATAACAACCAAGACAAACAAGCAAGAAATAGTACTTCCAGAGGTTTGCACAAAAAGTTTTTGTTGGCCCTCATTTTTGGATCACTAAACTCTACTTAAACAGGGTTACAAAAAATGGGGTGTTACAGATCTTCCCCCCTTAAACAGAATCTCGTCCCGAGATTCCTAAGCGTAGAAGTAAGAGGTGCTAAGACTATGCTAGTGTTAGGTCTCAACTGATTCTCTTCCAATTCACCGATGATAATCTGAGTTGCATCAAGGACTTGTTTTTGCTGAAGGTGTAGATGGTCTTCAGTTGCTGAAGTTGATGGCTGAAGTGTTGATGTTGCCAAAAGTATCCTGTCGAAACCTCGTCAGGGACATTTTTAAGGTTTGCGGGTATAGGCTATCTAGTATGTCCGAAAAGATTCTTCGAGAGTTAGAGGATTTTCAGCCCGCCAATTGAGGTCTTGAAGAGTAGAGGCTCCTCGGGTAGCTGTTGTTGTCTTGGGGTTGTCGCTCCCTTCGTGTAGATTGATGGAGTCTTCAATTCTTGGTGTTGCGCCTGGAAGCTAGATGTTGGTGTAGACCCTTAATCTTGAGTTTGCAGTCCATTAAGGATAGTAGACAAGAGCATTTATGCTTCGGTCTTGATAGGCACGTCAAATTTGTTGACTTAGTACTCTATGCTTCCTAAGTACCAATGCGCAGGTTAGTCCTAGTAGAAACCATTCTTCTGGGTTGTCTTGCGATTGAGCTAAAAACACTCCAGGTGGCAGAGCACCACCAATGGTGTGTCTTCCAGTGGTCAATGGTCTAATTCTTCTTGTCTTCGGGTTGGTGGCAACCATTGAAGATCTTCTTGCTTCACCATCTTCTTTTAGCCTTGAGAATCTTGAGGTATATTGGGATACCTTGAGTCAACTTCATCTTCTGAGAAATCTTCATGTGGATCTCCATCCGTGGCATAAGTCAGTTTTGGTTTCAAACCCGTCAAAATTTTGGACGCGCGAGCGAGTTAGTTAGAAAAGTCTTCACTTCTTCTCGTTGCTACCTCCTTTGGGATCTCCTAAATGCGGAGTCAGCCTTGATGGCTTGATTTTGGGAGAGTCTTCGCTCTTCTATTTGCTCAGTGCAGATCAATCACGTAAGTCTTCGGGCTTCAAGCGGCGACATTGGCTTGATATTCTAAAGTCAGGCTTGGCTTTGATACTTCCATGCTCAATGTTAGTTGGCCGGTTAGAATATTAGCAAGTGTTGGGGTGTTAAGAGAGTATGATCAATGTTAGCAAAACTTCTAGATTTAAGGTTAGGCGATCCAGGATAGTGAAGTCTTTCTCTTCTAGAAGTCTTGTGTAGTCCCGGCGGGCCTATCTTCTGCTTCCTTGACGTTGTAGAGATGCCTTGACAAAGCTTGAAGCACGTAGCAAAATTTGTTGCGTCGGATCTTGGGTACGTGTTCCGAGAAGAGTTGGAGCTCTGATTAGGAAGTTCTGGCCGGGGAAATACACTCCCCTGGACATGGTCCCCAGTGGCGAGCCGAAGCTAGCCACTACTTGGGCAGACTACCAGGCTGCTCCGGGCGTAGGCTTCAGGACAGCTGCTGAGGCTGTGATCACCAAGTTTTGGGTAAGACATATTTCTCGAGTTTCATTCATAGTGATGAACCAATGTGCTAACTCATGACTCTCACAATTGTTTTATGCATGATTGAAGTGCTTTTATCGTGTGGATGAGGAGGATGCGCAGAGGGCGGACTGGACTTTGCTTGGAGCTTGTGAGAAGTTGACACCGCAGGTGTGGTACAACCATAAGGTAACGGCCGCTAGTCAGTTCTGGGCTGAAAGGGGAAAGAGGGTCAAGAAGGAGGACATTGTTGGTCGGAATCCTAATCCCGACTTCGAGATGTCGCTGGATGACTTCATGTCGGTGAGTGAAATGTTAATGAGATCCTATATTGCTGTTAACTTGCCATTGCATTATCTTGAGTTGAGTATTGCATTTTCAGGTTGTCCCTGAATGGGCTGAGGCGCATCGAGAGGCATGGGCGGAGCTGGTTAGTACGAGGTGGCTCAGGGCAGACGAGGAGTTTGCAGCCGTGTCGATGCGGAACTCGGATAACCGAGGCGACGGTGGAACACACTGTGCGGGAAACCGCAGCTTTGATCGCTTCAAGGGGAAGATGGTATGTACATACATGGAATCATGCATAACATTTATACTTTATACGCATAACATTTCTGTTCGTGATGCAGGTGGCTGAGGCACCGCCAGGGGAGGAGATTCACGATGTCATGGTATATGACATGATGCGGAGGAAGAAGCCCGTTGCCTCGGCGCCTCCGGACGCCGCCCCCCAGTACTACGGCAACGCCGGGGAGCAGATAGAGGACTACTGCCAGATGGTGCAGTCTCGTCACCCGGAGGTGGATGACCCTAGACGCGCGGAGACCGACGAGGAGTCGTTGGTCCTGTCGGGGCATGGGTTGCAGCATGGCCGTCTCAAGGTGCTTAATTCAAAGGTCAAGCATTCCCTCACCACGAGCTTCACGCGCCTCAAGGCGGTCCTCACCCCTGACAGCGCCCCTATCCCGCCTCGTGACCACCCTCGTCGACCCAGATATGATGTAAGTTTTCCTCATTTCCATCCTCTTTGCGACTTTCGGTCCTGCATGGCTAAGTGCTGATGATATTCATTGTTTGTGAAATGGTAGGCTGCTTTCGAGGCGGCCTTCGATGCGGCTCATGAGCAATATCAGGAGGCCTTTCGGCTGCACCAGGAGGCGACTACAGCCTACATGGCGTATCTACATGTAAGTCTGAACCTTTCTTTTTGAAAAAGATGACAAGTCCCACTTCCCCTAGTTTGAAAAAGATGACAAGTCCCACATCTAAACTATCTTGCAGGCGTCGATGATGGCTATGTGATCTGGAGCGAGTTTCGATGTAGGGGAGCAGCCTCCCATACCGGGGCCGGCGCCATTGATGCCATCGAGGGAGAGTTTCGCTAGGACCTACTACGCATCGACGGCGATAAGTTCTTTTGCCAAACCAATGGTTGCCGCTTTCCTTTGCCTCGCAAGTTGCTAACATCTAGGGAACATGTAGGGAACGGCATCTTCCTTTGCCTCGCGGGGTGGGCGTCAGATGACACCGGTCCATCCCGATGGTCCTTCTCCTGGCCGTTCTCGTGGTACTACTCCTACTGGTACTTCTCCTGGCGGTTCTTCTGCAGCTTCTACTGGGCATAATTTCGCAGAACATCGGCAACCTACTTTCACTAGGGGAGATCTCGGGTTCACCCCGACCCCGTCTCCAGAGTAGTAGGGATTTCCGCCTTGAGATACTATGTGTGTCGCTACTTGCATGTCGATACTTGCGTGTTGCTACTTGTGTGTTGCTACTTGTCTGTCGTGTCGCTACTTGTCTGTCGTGTCGCTACTTGATCATCTATGTATGCCATCTATGAATTTATATATTTATGTGTATGGCACTTGCAACAGATTTCTGTGTATGGCATATATGTTTTTATATATATTTATGTGCATTTGTTGCTGTGGAACCAGTAAATCTGGAAAATAAAAAAAAATCTGGGCCCACATACGCCGAGGGCATTGCCGTCGGCGTAGAGGTGACCATAGTGGCTCGGATAAGCCATACGCCGAGGGCCAAGCCATCGGCACAGGCTACCCTCTACGCTGAGGGCTATGCCGTCGGCGTATGCCCTCGCACGGAATGCCTCGCTGCCAGCCACGTGTCCCTATACGCCGACGGCATAGCCCTCGGCGTATGCCCTAGCTGCCGTTTGGCTTGACGACTGCCGTGAGCTGCTACGCCGAGGGCCAGTACGCCGAGTGTCCCTCGGGCCGTCGGTATAGGTCCAGTACGCCGAGGGCTTCTTATACGCTGAGGGTCAGCACGCCTCCGCCGAGGGAGGTCTACGCCGAGGCGATACGCCGACGGTTGCCCTCGGCGTATGATACGCCGACGGCAATACTCTGTACGCCGAGGGTCGAAAGCCGTCGGCAACGTGCTGGATTCCCTGTAGTGGCCATGCAGGAGGGGTCGGGGGATCTCTCGTAGTCCAGCAGTATGCTTCATTGGACCGATTTCAATCGTTGTCCTATAATACTACCAACTAACAAAGCCGGCAGCCGTAAAGGATAAAGAGACGAAGAAGGATGGGGACTTCTTTGATCGATCGTGTGACTTTTACTCCATCTCATCTACCTAACTAAAGTTTAGCCCATTGCCCCATTTCACGGTCTTCTTTTCCTTTTGGGATACATGCCATGATGCATGCACGGTGGAATGATCGATCAAGCAGTCTTTGTGTAATAACACGTGAAACACAGCCTAACATCATTTGATGGGAGCGCCGGAAATCTAAAACACCTTGCACCAATTAAGCTACACGTTCGGGCAAAAGATCGATGGTAGTACTTCCTTGAACACTTTGATATATTTTCAGTGTCTGTGTCCTGCCAGTACACCGTAGACACTAGGAATAAAGAAGCAGGTACTGCTATGCGCTAGCGTGCTGTAGCAACTAGCCGTACGCGTTTTTCTTGTTTCTAAACATTCCTTCGATTTCCACCTCGGTCTAATGAATCTAGGAAGCCGTTTAGTTGCAAGTTTTTTCGCGTGTAGCGACCTCTGCACGTGGTATCTGCCTATATGCTAGACGAATATTTGTATAGAGGCCGGCGGCTAGTCGATGGTACGCGACACTGTTGTAGGGTGGTGGGGGGCGACCAGGGGCGGGGCTGCGATGTTTGGTGGCCATGGTGAATTTGGGGGGGGGGGGGGGGGGGGGGGGGGGGAGATGAGAGGCGAGATGTGGTGAACCGGTTGTGTGCGTCTGCTAAGGGGGTCTTCGCACGATTTGGTAGAGAAATTCGATGTGGCGCGAGGCGCCGGTGCTCCGAGTCCGCTCCATGTGAGTTGGGGCTCAAGCGAGAGTGTTGGTTATTTTATTGGGCTTCAAAATTCTTCCGGCGTCCTACTAGGACCGCAGATGTGAGTTTAAAAAACAGCTGGTGCTCCAATAGCTTCACTGGGAAATTCGATCTGCTATCAAGATGAACAAGAAGCCCCATCAATCAGTGGATGTACAATCTGTTGGAGGAGCACAATCAAAATCAAGTGCTGCCTCGGTGAAAGTTCACAATTATCACCCTGTGTGTGATATTGTGTCTGGATCCCGTGTCAGAAAGAAAAATCCCAAATATTTATGATAGGTGCAAGTTTAAATTGCAGAGGTGTGGGGAAGAAAGGTATGAGTGTTTTTCTGCAGGATTTGATCAAGAGTCAAATGCTAGATTTTGTGGGTCTTCAGGAAACCATAAAGAAAGATTACTCCCAGTCTTTTTTCAGGAAGATTGATCCTTTTGGTCAGTTCTGTTGGAAGTGGTCTCCCTCAGTTGGCAGAGCTGGTGGTATCCTGGGTGGCTTTAGAGTGGAAAGATTTGATGTTAGTGATGTTATCATTGGCAGATTCATCATCAGGGTGACTTTATTTGATCTCAAAATCCAGAAAAAATGGTATCTGGCTATTGTCTATGGAGCTGCTCAGGAAGATGAGAAGGAGGAATTCCTGAGAGATTTGGGGGAAATTTGTAGAGTGCAAGATTTACCTCTGTTAGTTGGTGGTGATTTCAATCTCCTAAGGGACTCTAATGATAAGAATACAACTCTGAGACCTAGCAGATGGAATGATATGTTTAATTATATCATCAATACTTGTGAACTTAGAGAGCTGGATATGGCTGGTGGCCAATACACTTGGTCTAATAATCACTCCACTCCCACTCTGGAAAAGTTAGACAGATTCCTAGTCATCAAAGAATGGGAATTATTATTTCCTCTCACTACTGTCCATAAGTTAGCCAGGGAAATTTCAGATCACAATCCTTTGATCCTTGATACAATGGAAAATAGGGAACAGAGGAGCAGAGAATTCAGATTTGAGAAAAGATGGTTGAAAGAGGAAGGTTTTCTGTTAAGGGTTGATAAAGTTTGGGCAAAAGCTGTTACCGGCAGAGATAGTTTGAGCAAATTTCAGTGCAAGCTTAAAAATGTCAGAAATAACTTGAAAGGCTGGGGTGCTAATCTTAGGGGTTTTGATATCAAAAAAAGAAAAGAACTCAATCTTGAGCTGCAGAATCTGGAAGATATTGAGGAAAACTGTCCTCTGTCCAATGATCAGTTGTTGAGGAAAAGTGCAATTTAGCAGGATCTGTTGTCCTTATTTGAGCATGAGGAGGATTTCTGGCATCAGAGAGGGAGAGGGAATTGGCTTTTAAAAGGAGACAACAATACAGAGTATTTCCACAGGATTGCCAATGGGCACAAAAGGAAAAAAAACCATTTTCTCTCTTCAAGATGGGTCAAATACTATCCAAGGGACTCCTGGTTTACTGGATCATGCTACTCTTTTCCATAAAAATCTTTTTGGTCCTCAGATTTCCAAGAATATCAAGCTTAGGGATGATGTGTGGGACATGGAGGAGAGATTATCGGAAGAAGATAGGATTGAGCTGGATAGACCCTTTTCAGAGGAGGAAATCAAATCCGTTATTGATCAGATGGAAAAGAATAAAGCTGCAGGCCCTGATGGTTTCCCCATTGAGTTCTATCAGGTCTGCTGGGGGATTATCAAAGATGATTTGATGGCAGTTTTCCATGATTTTCATCAACACAAAATCACCTTGAGTAGTATCAATTATGGTATCATTACTTTAGTCCCAAAAGGTGAGGATGCATCTGTGATTCAGAAATTCAGGCCTATCTGTCTTCTTCAGGTGTTGTTTAAGATTATCACACAGTCTTTGACAGTCAGATCTGAAGAATTTATTCCCAAATTAATTAACAGCTGCCAGAATGCTTTTATCAAGGGCAGATTCATTACTGATGGGGTGAGTTTGTTGCAAGAAATTCTCAGAGAAACTAAAGTTAGAAAACAACAAGGAGTGGTTCTGAAGTTAGACTTTGAAAAAGCCTATGACAAGGTAAATTGGGATTTTCTGTTTGACTGTTGTAGACAGAAAGGCTTCAGTGAGAAATGGTTAATCTGGATTAAGAATGCAGTTACTCAGGGGACTTTGAGTGTCAAAGTTAATGACAAGACAGGTCCATACTTTGCCAGCTGTAAAGGTGTCAGGCAAGGTGATCCTTTTGCTCCAACCCTGTTCAATTTGGTAGTTAACAGTCTGTTAAAGATGATTCACCTGGCCCAGCAAAATGGTAAGATTTTGGGGTTGGCTAGTCACTTAGTTGAATCAGGTTATGCAGTTCTTCAGTATGCTGATGATACCATACTGTTCATTCAGGATGACATTACTAGTGCAATTAATTTGAAATTGGTTTTGTATCTGTTTGAAGCTATGTCTGGTCTGAAAATAAATTTTGAGAAGAGTGAGGTTTTGCTTGTCCAACCCGATGAGGAGAAATTGATTTTTTATGCTGACCTTTTCAACTGCCAAACTGGTACTTGGCCCATTAAGTACTTGGGTACTCCTGTTTGCTATAGAAGGACCACAGTTGCTGAAATGCAGTTTGTTGGAGAGAGGATCAGGAAAGGAACAGAAGGTTGGATTTGTGGGGCCCTTTCCATTGGTGGTAGGGTGACTAAAATTGATGCCTGCTTATCTAACTCTGCTGTGTACCAGATGTCCTTGAGGCTTTTGCACAAAACCAATATAGAAGAGCTGGAAAAACCAATCAGGGCTTTCTTCTGGGCAAGCAGTAGAAATAAGAAGAAGGTCTACTGGGTTGCTTGGAAAAGAATCTGTAAACCCAAGAGTAAAGGTGGTTTGGGTATAATTTTTTTGACTAAATTCAATATCAGTTTGATGTGTAAATGGTGGTGGAAGTTAGAGGATGATGTGGGCCCTTGGCAGGATTTTATGTGGAAAAAGTATCTTAGAAATTCAGGTATTTACACTGCTACCCATAAATAGAAAGATTCAGCTCTCTGGTCTGACATGTTACATGTCAAAGACCTTTACCTCTATGGGAGGAAAATGCAAGTTGGAGATGGAACTAGAACTCACTTCTCGGGTGATAGCTAGTGTGGTCATTCTCCTTTGAAAGACAAGTTTCCTGGTTTATTTGAAATTTGCAATGATCAAGATATTACTGTGGCGAAAGCTGCTAGCAAGAGTTGGCGTCTGTCTTTCAGAAGGTGGTTATCAGTTGATCAGCAGAATCAGATGAGAGACTTGAATAATATTCTCTGTACTGTAGCCCTTTCATCTGACAAGGACAAACCAATTTGGAAGTGGACTAAGAATGGCAAGTTTTCTGTGAAATCTATGTATAAGCATCTTTGCAGCAATGGACTTGATCGATCTTTCAAGCATCTGTGGAAAGCTAAATCCCTCTGAAGATAAAAGTTTGGCTCTGGCTCATTTGGCACAATGCCATTGCTTCCAAAGACAACATGATTAAGGGAGGTTGGGGAGGAAATACTAAATGTCAGTTCTGTGATCAAGAAGAAACCATTCTTCACATGTTCTTCACTTGTGCTGCTGCCAAGTTCGTGTGGAGTTGTGTGGCTAAGTCAATTGGTGCTCCAAATCGTCCTGCTTCCTTTACCCAATTTTGTTGGTGGTTCCCCAACTTTTTCCCTGCTAGCCGTAATATTCAAATAGCAGGTGTCGCGGCCATTTGCTGGGCCATTTGGAAGCTTCGCAACAAAGCCTGTTTCGAGGGCAAATTGATTCATTCTCCCATTGAACTAATCTGTTACGCTGTTGTTTTTATGAAATATTGGGCAGGTTTAAATAATCTTGCAGATAGAGAAATGCTAGTTGCTGGCGCTGACGCTCTTTCAAGGGAGGCTATGAATATGATGCCAGGTTCTTCGTCTCAGAGGCGTAATCTGCTGGGTGCTCGTGGAAATGATGAGTCTGGTGAGATAGTGGATGCTGGAAACGGAGTCGATCGTGCTGGAAATGGAGCTGACCGCGCTGGAGATGCTTGAAGCCTGTCAAGACAGTAGCTGTTTTTAGTTTTGTTCCTTTTGAGGTCGTTGCTGGGAGGGAGTTTGCCCCAGTTTGCTGTCCGTTCTTGAAGTTGGTAGTTTAGCGCAGGTCTCTTTTGCTTTTCCTCTGCAGAAACTCCTAGTCTCACGCTAGCAGTAGGCGGCGTTTTAATTTCCAGTTTGAACTCTTTTACTTTTAAACCTCTGTGTTGGACGACTCTGTTTTCCGTTATGCTATAATGGAAATCGAGCCCATTCGTGGGTTTTCGCGTGTAAAAAATAGCTTCACTGGGAGCTGTATTGGAAGCACGGGTGAAGATGCTCATCCTTTTGGAGACGATCAACACGCCTGCTGCTAAGAACCTTGCATGTACCTATACGTGCATATCTAAACAAATACTATGCGACATCCTTCTGTACTATACAATAGTTGATGTACCCGAAACTCACAGTATACAACATTAGAAGTTTATGGCCTGATTGACACGAGGTAGTTGTAAATTGACGAACAGAAGCCGTCCGTAGATTCTCTCCACGCCTACCTTTTGACGGTTTGACCACATCGATCATTCAGTCAGTCACGTGAAAGGATGACATTCGTACTCCTAGTACCCACTACTCCTTGGCAAAGGCATCTGCGTTGCGTTGCGTTGGTCTGCGGCACGCAAGCGCATATAGTACTCCTGCCATGTTCTTCCAACTCCCAACAGTGAGTGTCCAGACCTTGAAAAATAATCGAGGCCCCACCCAGAGCTGAAAAGCTAGACGCTAGCGGAGCAGGAGACAAAAACGGGGCAAAGGCCGAAGAATGTGCAACATGGTTCGGTAGCTAGCTTTCGTGGGATTGTTGCGGTGCTGTTTGACTCTTTTGGTCACCTCCGGGTGCTCTTGGGTTCCCGTGCGGTTGGCCACTCCCTCCTGCCGCTCTCGCCATCCATGCATCCAGAGCTGCCGGCTGGGGAATTTTTGACGAAATTAAAAAAAACCATCCGCGAAATTTTTTATCAAAAAGGATCAAGTCTCAGTGGCGGCACGTCTGGCCAGACGACACGTGTCACGTGCCGTCTGGGTCAAATCCGGCAAGCCCTTGCCGCCACCCCCAGCGCCGGCATGTTGGCTGACGGTCGTCGCCGTCGACCGCCGTTTCCAGTGGTGGGCCCTGTCGCCATAGCCATAGCCGGCATGCTGACGTGGCGCTTGCCACCTGAGCCATAGCCGGCACCTTGCCGTGCCACGCCAGCATGCCGGCGTTGGCCCAGGCGGCAGGCCCCACCAGGGGTAACGGCTGTCGACGGCGTCGTCCGTCAGGAGACCTGCCGGCGCTGGGGGTGGCGGCAAGGGCTTGCCGGATTTGGCCCAGGCGGCACGTGACACGTGTCGCCTGGCCAGACATGCCGCCACTGAGACGTGGTCCTTTTTGATAATTTTTTTTGCAGGTGGTCCTTTTTGACGTTTGACTCGCATAGGTGGTTCTTTTCGTAAAAAATTCGCCGGCTGGGTAGACGTGGGAGTCGATGCTCACATCATCGTGTTGTGACTCTTCCTCCGTGTTTCGGCTGCCTTCCCAATCGAGACAGTATCCTGCACTACGTCTGAGTTCTCAATTATCCACGCATGACAGGCTCTCTCTCTCTCTGGAACAATTGCACATTTATACATGTGTCTAATCCCCTAGATAACTCAAACAAAATTGATTTTATTTTACTAAAAGCGTTTTCAGAGAAGCATAAAAGAAAAATAGAAACCTTGATGTCCTCCTCCATCTCTCCAAGCTATAGCAAGTGAGCAGGTAGGTTGGTTGGCTAGGTTCGAGACTTGACGCCTATTTATAATCGACGATGCCTGCTGCCTCGCCACAAGCAGCAAGTTTGTCCATCAGCTGACGTCTTCAACAGCATGATCCAGTCCCCCGCCTACATACTCGATCCGGTCAATATTCCTGACATGTGAAAATATGTCTAATGAGGAGTGTAGATTGGTCAGTCGTCACATCCCTGCAGGCGAGGCGACCACAAGAATCTCCCTACAGAATACTGGTGCTGACAAGCGTTGGTCTATGCCAGATACAATGACACAAGATACAATTGTTCGTAGTCATCGTACGTCGTCGTCAGAATAACCTAAAGCTATTACAAATTTAAATAATGAACTTTTGAGAAATAAAATTCACACAAATAACCTTTTTCTACAATAAGGATGGAGCATTCCATTGTGCCGCGTCGCAGACAAGGGCGCCACACACTATTGTGCCACGCCGTAGGGAAGGGTGTTGTATAATTTGTAATGCTACGCCCTTGCCTAGGACGTGCCATAATGGTGTGTGCAACCTTATCTACCGTGCGATACAATAAAATGTCACGTCCTTATCTACGGCGCGGCAGAAAATAGATATTCGTGTGAAATTCTTTCACCAAAAATTTATTATTTAAATTTGTCAGAACTTCACGTTATTTTGTTTTCATTTTACCTCTTTTCTACATCTACTAGCTGACCGATCCGTTGGTCCATCAATCAAACTCGCGACCCTCCTCGAGTGGAGTGGTTGCTTCCATCGAGCCGTCCAGGGATACCGAGTTTTCTGCTGCGTTGTCTACGCTCGGTGACGGACACTGGAGTCTTCTCGTGCGAGTCTCATCATGCATGCCAATGCCGGGCTCACCGGCTGCGGCTGCCTCTGCCGGGGTTGGTTTGAATAAAACCACCCTGCGCTCGGAGGCTGCAACGGCCAGCATTCCGATGCGCCTCGACCGGAGCTGACCGCCTCACGTACGGACCATTTACCGCTCGGCCGCGCCAGGCCAAGCAATTCGTACTGGCTATGCATGCTACTAAAGGTAACACAGTACCACATTGATTGTACTGTGCCGACGACCTGATGATTTCATCGTTTGCGGTTGGAATCTTACATGGTTCGTCTTCTTTTTGTTCGAGACATAGTGTAGGTTGATTTGTTACTATATACGCGAGATACACGTATGAACATCATGGAGTGGTTTTACTAAGGAAAAAAAGCATGCTTGCTAAACAATATATTCAAAAGAATATATCATCGTCCAATATAGAAAGTTAGTTTAAAATATAAAGATTAGCATGCAATCTCTATTTTTGGATAAGATAGAGATGACTTCAAATTTAAAATATAAAATATAAGTTGCAAAATGACTGAAATACAGTAGAAAAGAGCCAAAACAAACAAATCGAAAGCAGACCAAATTATAAGGGGCTACGTTGGGTGACTAGGCGGACGAGGATATAGGCAGGACAACTGTTTGCCACGCCTCTAGATGGACAAAAACGGACACAAAATATGTCCAAAAATCTGAACTAGAGGGTCGTCTTGGAGTCGCCCTTAGGGCATTTCTAATGGCCCAATATATTTTAGACTTAAATCGCGTTTAATTTGGACCGTTCGCGTCGGGCCGCGGATACGAAAGGGTCGTTATCCACTCCCTTGACCGTTTGCGTCGGCACTGCGTCCAGCGGGCCGATGCATTTTTAAATTTATTTATTAGTAAAACATAGGGCGAAAAAATACATAAATAAAACTGATAATGAAAAAAGCCCTAGAACTAGGGCTTCATTCGCCGTTTTGCCTACTTGTCGTCGCCGTTGTCCTCGATGAGGTCGATGTGCGGCGGCGGGTCCTAGGGAAATGTCTAGGGCACCATCGGCACCCTGGGGCTGCCTGCGCAAGAGCCTGTGGCGGCGGCTGGGGAAGCTTCTGGGGCTCGGCGTAGCCCCAGGGCCCCCAGTTCACCTGAATGGGAGGCGCGTGCGGCGGTGACTCCCAGACGGCCTGGCCCCAGCCTGCTTGAGGCTCAGGCCTGGGTGCGGGCGGTGGAGGAGGCGGCGGTGGCGGGGCGGCATGGCTCATGGATGTAGAGGCCTGCAGCTACGCGCCGAGGCCCACCCATTGGCCGAGCTCATGAAGCTCGCTCTCCTCTATGGCCCGTCCGATGGCTTCCTCCCCCGATAAGTCCGGGGGCTAGTACTCCTCCACCGGGAGCGCCACCTTCTTGGCCTCCTCTTTCTTCGACGGCGGCGGCACCCAGTAAGGGACCTGCTGCGGCAGGTAAACCTCCACAACATAGTTGTACTCTGCGTCTTCAAGGAGGCCCGATCGGCGCCTTGGGCAGAGCTCGTAGGCAGGGCGATGCGCCTCGCGGAGGAGCTTGCCGGCCAACAGTCAGCAGGCGCGGCAGCTTTTGTGGCGGTGACGGAGGAAGCCCCCACTTTTGAAGAGGAGACAATGCAGGTGGCGACACATGCCGCGGTGCAGGCGCCTCCTGGGATGAAGGCTGGAGCGAGGTGTGCGGAGGCATGGGCTATGGCAGCGTCCATTGCGGTGGAGTGGGACAATGCCATGCTGACGGTGGCGGAGGATGCGGCGCACCAGGCCGTCGCTCTACTGCAGGACCAGTCCATCGATGTCGCCACGGTCGGCTCGACGACAAGGGCCTTTCTCGGGCTGTACCGCGCCTTCACTGACCTCGTCGCTTCGGCCGATGACACAACGATGGTGGTGGTCTACGTGGAAGGCATGGTCGTACCCCAGGAGGAGGTGGACGATGCGAGTGACAAAATTGAGGCCCTCTTCGGCAATGACGATGGTGTGTCCTTGTCGGCGATGATCGACGAACAGGTGGCTTTGCTCATGTCATTCGAGACTGCGCACCACGAGGAGGTCACGCTGCAGTTTATGGCGGTAGAGCGGGAGGCTCTGGTGGCCATGCTAGTTATGCGCGCCAACACCGCGAGAAAAACGACGCGCATGGCAGCTGAGGAGGAGGCGGTGCGCGTGACGGAGGAAGCAGTGGCTCCATTTTATGAGTTTTCGCTCTCTCTCTATTCGAACAACTATACTCCCTCTGACCACTATTACTTGTCTGTAATATAGATGTATATCTAGACACTAAAATATGTCTAGATACATTCATATTAGCGATAGGTAATAGTGATCGGAGGGAGTAGCATATTTCTTGTTGTAGCGTCGAAATGCTGTGTTAGGGCATCTCCAGCGGGCCGACGCAAACGGTCCGCGCGCGTCTGAAGTGTTCTGACCGGACCGGCGCGTCGGTGGCATCCTTCCTAGCGGTGCGATGCAACCGGACCTACGCGTCCAGCCTGACCCATCCTTGGCCCATATTTGGGCCAAGTTTGCATCGGCGCGGACGCTATCGGACGGTGCACGCGTCCTCACTCGTTTACCGCGGGCCTGCTCGGCAGTGACACATCAGTATGGCATAATACTAATATTAGTTCATTAGAAGTTGATACGCCCATCACGAAAGGGCCCACAAAACAAAACAAAAAAGGCCTATCCTACAGGCTAGTGGTCAGTCTCCGCCGGCGGTGATGCCGTCCTGGCACGAGAAGTCGTGGCTACGTGGCCGTCGTTGCTATTTCGTAGCCACCCCCGCAGTCTCCCTACAGCAGGGCGGCTCCATTGCCATTGCTAGCGGCACAGATAGCAGCGTCTTGGCGGCACACAGTCCGACGGCGCTCAAGGCGGTGCTCAGTCTGGGCACAGCGGCAAGCCTCCCTCCGATCGACGTCCCTTCAGTAGGCGAGAACCTTGTCCATCTCGGCCGCCGAGTGGGCGGCGCGCTCCGCTACCTCGCGCTCCGTGGCGACGCGCTTCGCCTCCACCGCTGCCATGGCCGCCTCCGCCTTGACGCGCGCCTCGGCAAGGTCCTCCGCATGGCGTCGGTCGTACCGATCCTGTTGGGGTTCGGTTCAAATAACAAAAAATTATTCTCTACGGAACCCCGAATTTGCCAAAGGACCTATCTATTAGTAATGCTGTAACGGTAGGTGACGAGGTTTGACCCCGGCAACACCCATGCTTGAGGGCGTTCGATTCATGGAGCGATCAGGGGATCCGACAAACTCGACGGCGATCAGACGACACAGGGAAACACAAGTTTTACTCATGTTTGCCCCCTTGTTGGGTAAAGACCTACGTCTTGCTTGTCTGACTTTATTGCTTGGGTGATTACAATAGTGGTGTTTACAGCGAGGGCGTAGACTGGATCTAGCCGAAGGTGAGGAGCTCTCGAGGATTCGAGCGCTCGGGTGGAAGGTGGAAAAGTGTCTAGAGGGGTTCTTGGATCTCCCTCCCAACCTTTTATATGCGAAGGTTGGGTCTCAGGATTATTCTCCAAGTTAACTACGTATAGAGACGGTAGGTGGAAAACCCTAATCGAGTCCTACTTTGACTAGGTCTTGTTCTTCGAGTTCTTGCATTGCACGCCTAGTTTCGCTCCTGGGCCGCGCCAATCAATTATGTTTATGGGTCTTGCCATCCCTTTAGTAGACGCCCTACCTGGGCCGAAAACCAAGTAGGCCGATATCGAGGACCCTTGGGTCATTCCTTCGTCAGTAGGAGTTCGAAAACGTACCCTCATAGACCGAACCCGGGGATTACACTCCCGCACAAGCGTTGATGATTACGATGATGTAGCCGACCTCAAGGTCGATGGAGATCTTGGAGCAACGACTCCGGTGTCGCACGAGCGGCACCTACGCGTACTCACACATGTACGGCGATCATGATGACTCCTGGAACCCCCATCCTAGCCAAATGCAGTAGTAGACGGATTTGTACAAGGATCCGGAAACTCCACAGCACGACGTCATGCAGCGGTGGTGATTCCCTTCTCCTATGCAGCCCTTCGGGAGGCAACGCGAGAGCGAGAGAGGTGGAGGGTGGTGGCCAAGGGAGGCCGGCGCACCAAGGAGATCGAGGTGGCGGCTGGGGAGGAGAGGCACATGGGCAATTGGTGTGTTCTCTCCCCCCAAAAGCACCTCCTTATGTAGGGGGTAGGGGGTGCACCTTACCACCTCCCCAAGGCAGCCCTAGGGCGGCGGCCAGGGGAGGAGAGGGCGGCGGCGGCCAAGGCTGGTGGGGCCTAGCCGGCCCCCCAAAACCCTAACCCTGGCCGGCCTGAGCCAGGGGTCCAAGGCGCCCCCTTTTTCTTTCTCCCTTATGGGCTTCATTTCAGAAATTAGCCCATTAAGTGATTTTAATATTTGTTAATTACTTAATCAATTTTAATTCATTTAACTAATATTAATTAACTCATAATTAATTTTCCGCTACTCTGAAACACTTCAGGACTCTGTCGGAACCATTCCAGACACCACCGAAACTATTCCGGATTTCACCGAAACTATTTTCGGACTCTGCCGAAACTATTTTGTACTTAGTTGGAACTTTTCCCTCTCTCATAAATCATCACACATTGTTTCCGATAATACCAAAATCTTCTCTAGCATCTTGATCCCTTAGGTGTGTTACCCGATGGTTCGAGAACGCGACAGACATTACCGAGAACTCTCTGCGGTAAATGATCTTCAATCGGATCTGGAAATCTGTGATGATCCCTATGCATTCTATGAAGTTCTTTTAGTCGTTGAACCGTAATAGTCGATGAGCCTTTCCCTTTGCTTCGCTGATACTAGCATGACCTAAGATCTGATAGTCGGTATTCCCCAATACCTTGTTCAATCTTATTACTGGTGCTGTTGTTTACTCGTCCCGTGATAATTCATCTCCGTGACCTAGTCACATACTATGCAGCTTTGATGCATTCTCACCGAGTGGGCCCAGAGTATCATATCCATCATGCGGATGAGCAAATCCCGCTATTGGTCTATACGCCTCAACCTACTCCTTTGGAGAACCTAAGAGACACCTTTTTCAGTCAACCTGTTATGGTGTGACGGTTGATGCAATTAAAGTTTCCTTTGGAAATAGTGATTAAGCATAACCTCGCGGTCTAAGGACCAACCTATGACACTTTCTTCATATTGCAATATAACATCATGACACGATCGTGTTGTAATAGATACTTTGGGTAATGTCCATCATGGCATTTACTGGCATGATCTCATTGTCAATTGGCGTAATGCTCCATGATCGGGAAACCTTGATCATCAGTTGACCAATGAACTAGTACATAGAGGATTTACTAGGGACTCCTAATTATTTAATACCACACCTATATCAGTGTTTCCAATTGATATAGTTCCAGGATAGTATTAAACTTATTATGAACTATATGAAGTGTGCAAATAAGTCAAATATAATTTTCCTCTAGGGCATATTTCCTTCAAATCCTGCCATGAGCGTGCCTCCATCTCGGCGTCGCGCTTAGCCGCCGCCTTCGCGGATGGCCGCGTCTGTAGCATGCAGCTCGGCATCGCGCTCTGCCTCCGTCGCCGCCTCCACCTCCTCGTCCTCGTCCTCGTCGTCGTCCTCCACCTCCGTCTCGTCACCGTCAACAAGCAACCACGCAGAGGTCCCAGACGCCACCACGGCGGTAGTTGCGATGCGCGACTCCTTGGCCACAGTGTCGTGGATGTACATCTACGCCTCGGCCTCCACCTCGCGCGTGACGATGCCGTCGTGCAGCTATTGCACGGTGACCTTGGCGGCTTACTTGGCCACCACCTCCAGTGAGACCATGGCCGCGCTGTTGCGCATCGCACGCAAGGCCGCCATGGCAGCCTCCATTGCTACCGCCTCCATCGCCTTCCTGGCCGCAGCAGCGTGCATCTTGCCGATGACGATGTCGGCAGCCACCGCGGCCCTCCATCACCCTGTCCATCGACTCCTGGGCCACCTCGCCTTCGTGCTTGAAGGCGGCCACCTCCTCCTTTGTGTGCTGCCGGGCTAACTCCACGACCTGCACCTCCACCTCCTCCACTGTTTGGGCGGCTAAGCTCCACCGACACATATTGCGGATCGTCGTCCACTTCGCGATCATGCGGCGAGGCATGGCTAGGGTGGATTTTGGTCGGTGCTCATCAACACCGGCAGCGCATGCTTTTATAGGCGGCGTGTGGCGGGAAAGGGTGCCAGACGCGGAATAATTTCCAGCCAAGGGCGGGGGTGGGTAACAATGTCCGACCGCGCGCGTGGGGGAAACAAGAGGCATCGTCGGCAGGAGAATTTCAACCGCGCGGGAGCCGCCGGTGGTCATTGCTGATGTCTGATGCTTTGCTAGGTTGAGACTTCAAGAGTAGAGTGTTTAGCATAGGGAAGCTTGACTTTCCCCACGAAGGTGACTCGAGGGTTTATATCGAACTGTACGGGAACTATGTGTATAAAGATCCTTCATGTCCCTCCTCTAACAACCTGCAAAGTAAAATAAAATTGCTTTGTGCTCTCAACCTCACCAAGTCGTTGTCAAGCACAAGGTGTGTGTAAGTATACAAAACTAAAAATAAAATATGCAATACTAAATAAATAAATATGCAAATGCAACGGCGCTTGAAAATCTTTTGCCGCGGGAATATGTAAACTAAAGTAATATGCAATGCAATGATAAACTACAAAGGGTATGGTTGTAGTGTTTTGGTTTGTGAAATGTGATACGTCTCAAATGTATCTATAATTTTTGATGCTCTATGCTTGTTTTGCACCATTTGCTTCATGTTCTGTTTACACTTCGTGGCGTTTTTATGCGATCTCCGCAACTAACCTATTGACAAGATGCCACAGTGCCAGTTTCCTATTTCTGCTATTTTTGTGTTTCAAAAAAGCTACACAGGAAATATTCTCGGAATTGGACAAAACAAAAGCCGAAACTCCTATTTTGCTCGAAGGAAGGACGAGGACCGAACGGGAGCCGAAGGGGGGGCCAGAGGGCACCCTCACCATGGGCTGGCGTGCCCCCCTCCTGGCCGTGCCCAGGGGTGGTGAGGCCCCCCTGGTGGCCCTCTGACGCCGCCCCTTCGCCTATAGAAAGCCTTCCGAAGGAAAACCCTAAAACAGTCGGCATTTTTCCCAGAACAGTTCCGCAGCGCCGCCGCCATCAAAGACAATTTTTGGGGGACAGAAGTCTCTGTTCTGGCACCCTGCCAGGATGGGGAAGTGCCCCCGGAGCCATCTCCATCGACGCCGTCACTTCCTCCGCCGTCTCCATTAACTTCACCGCCATATCCATCAACCTTGCTGTCTCCTATGATGAGGAGGGAGTAGTTCTCCCCTGGGGCTGAGGGCTCTACCGGTAGCTATGTGGTTCACCTCTCTCTCCCATGATGTGATCTTTATATGATCGTGAGCTTTGTATCTAGTTGAATTGGTAGATGCTATTATTCAGATATTTTTCTACTCCCGTGCTTTATTATTGTAAACTCCGGAGACACCTTGTATCGTAATGTGAAGGTGACTAGTGTGCGCATTATGTGTGTCTTTTTGGTTAATGTCTCTATGAATTGTTGGTGTTTGTTGGAACCATCTAGTGCGTTCATGGTGATAGTGTGGGACAATCTAGTTTGGGGAAATACGAACTTTGAGGAGTGCTTCGTAGCCCTACGCATAATTAGTGTTTGTTTTCCATTGGAGAATAGTTTAGAGTGGCATATTGAAGTTAGTATCTATTGGTTCAATTATGTTATTTTTTTGAGAGTGTCCACTAGTGAAAGTATGATCCCTAGGCCTTGTTTCCAATTCCAAGCATTGAACACCGTTTACTTTCAGTTTTGTTACATGTTTGCTCGCAGCGATATTTATTTCAGATTGCATTTACTACTTATAATCATCACTACTACTTGTATTTCACTATCTCTTCGCCGAACTAGTGCACCTATACATCTGACAAGTGTATTGGGTGCGTTTGGGACACAAGAGACTTTCTGTATCGTAATTGCAGGGGTGTTTGAGAGGGATAGTTTTGACCTCCTCCCCCCTGAGTTCGATAAACCTTGGGTGATCCACTTAAGGGAAACTTGCTGCTGTTCTACGAACCTCTCCACTTGGAGGCCCAACACTTTCTACAAGAATAGAAGCGTGCGTACACATCAAGCTCTTTTCTGGCGCCGTTGCCGGGGAGGTAAGGTAAACGGTACTCACATCCTTTGGTTACTAAGTCTTTTAGTTGCTGGTGAGTGCTCGAAGTTATTTCCTTTAGATTCTGCAATTATATCTTTTTGTTTCTTGTTTTTATTTTCTCTAGTTAGGCTTAATGGAAAATAAAGAGTTTTATAGTGTCTTTCCTGAGTTTAGATTTGAAGTGTTTGAAAAACCTTTGCAGCTTATTTCGCATAGCAATGTTATTTGTATGAATTCTTCGAACACCGTTATTGCTAATGCTATAGAAAGATCTAAGCTTGGGGAAGCCGGTTTTGCTAAGCATGATATTTTTAGTTCCCCAGCTTTAGTGGAGAAAGTTTGCTCTGAGGATATTTTATCTCCCATATGTGATGTTTCTAATGATGTTTGTGATCCTTGTTCTTTTAAAATACCTATAAAGATTGTTGAAGGTGCTTTGAATAACTGCTATCTAGGGGATGGAACTGTCCATCCCGGTGATCATTTGCTCTTTATACATGAATTATGCGAGTTGTCCAAGTGTGCAAGTATTTCTACAGGTGAATTTAAGCTATTCTCTTTATCACTAAGGGGCAGAGCTGCAGAATGGTATAAGACGCTGAAGGATGACCGATGATACGTCTCAAAAATATCTATAATTTTTGATGCTCCATGCTTGTTTTTACACCATTTTCTTAGTGTTTCGTTACACTTCGTGGCGTTTTTATGCATTTTCCGGAACTAACCTATTAACAAGATGCCACAGTGCCAATTCCCTGTTTTCTGCTGTTTTTGTGTTTCAGAAAAGTTACACAGGAAATATTCTCGGAATTGGACGAAACAAAAGCCAAACGTCCAGATATTAAACGAAGCTTCTAGAACACCGAAGAGCAGACGGAACCGAGCCAGAGGGTGGTCTCACCACCAGGGGGCGCGGCCCAGGGCCTGGCCGCGCCGCCCTATGGTGAGCCCCACCTGGTCCACCTCTGACGTTGCCCCTTCGCCTATAAAGACCCCCTGACGGGAAAACCTAAGTACCCAATCAATTTTCCAGAAACACATCGCGATCCGCCGCCGTCGTTGACCCAAGATTGGGAGGGTCCAGAAGCTCTTCTCGGCGTAGCTAGATGGTTGTCTTCTCCACCATGTGCTTCATGTTTAGATCTCGTGAGCTGCCTTACATGATCGAGATCACCGTTATGTAATTCTACATGTTGTGTTTGTTGGGATCCGATGAATATTGGTGTTATGTTGAGTTGATGTGCTGAATATTATCTTATGTTATCTCTATGTTGTTTATGATCTTGCATGCTCTCCGTTGTTAGTAGCTATCTTGGCCAAGTAGATACTAGTGACTCCAAGAGGGGGTATTTATGCTCGATAGTTGGGTTCATGCCTCTATTTAATCTGGGGGAGTGACAGAAACCTCTAAGGTTGTAGATGTGCTGTTGCCACTAGGGAGAAAACAACATTCTTATGCCCAAGGGCATATGCTTTGTTTACATTACACACTTTGCTTAATGCAGTTATCTGTTGTTCGCAACTTAATACTTGTGGGGTGTTCGGACGATATCCCCGTGGGTGGATTATTAGTCATAGATGCAGTTGGATGGCGGTCTATGTATTTTGTTGTAATGCCCAGAGTAAATCTCATAGTGATCTTCTTGACATATCACATTTATCTTTATTCTATCAATTGCCCAACTGTAATTTGTTTACCCAGCATGTGTTATTTATCTTATGGAGAGACACCACTAGTGAACTATGGACCTCGGTCCAATTTCCTTTATATTGCTATCACCTGTTTACTTTACTCGCATTATTTACTTTCTCGCATACTACTATTGCTTTCCACTCGATACGCTCATACCTTTGTTTATAGCAAACCGGTGAGATTGATAACCTCATCATAAGTTGGGAGCAAAGTATTTGGTTGTGTTGTGTGCAGGTTCCGCGTTGCTACTAGTTGAAGATGCACTAACAAGTGTCGTAAATGGCGCCCTTGTTGGATTGTCACTAGGCTAGCAAGCATCACCTTCTGGAGTTTGGCTTTTTCCTACTGGACGATTAAATCTTGGTTTCTTACTGAGGGAAAAAGTTGCTGCTGTGCTCATCATACCTTCCTCTTGGGGTTCCCAACTAGACGGTGAAAGTACATTAACACCGTGCCGCATCAAAGACTTTTTCTGGCGCCATTGCCGGGAAAAAAGAAGACTTCTGCAAGGGGAGTTTTGCACGCACATCCTTTACTTTGTTTATTGTTTTGCTTTACTTTATTTTTACTTGCATCATTTTATCAAAAACACACAAAAATTAGTTTCCTTTATAGTTGTTTTTACTTGTCTGCTTTTAACTTTGCTAGAATGGGTACTCATGAGAACACCAAGTTGTGTGATTTTACTAGCACTAATAATAGTGATTTTATCTGTACTCCTATTGCGCCACCTGCTCCTGCTGCTTATTTTTATGAGATTAAGCCTGCTTTGTTGAACCTTGTAATGAAAGAGCAATTTTCTGGTGCTAGTACTAATGATGCTGCAGCTCATCTCAACAATTTTGTTGAGTTATGTGAGATACAGAAATATAAGGATGTAGAGAGTGATATTATTAAGCTTAAGTTGTTTCCTTTTTCTTTGAGAGGAAAAGCTAAGGATTGGTTGTTGTCTTTGCCTAAAAATAGTATTGATTCATGGGCTAAGTGTAAGGATGCTTTTATTGGAAGATACTATCCTCCTGCTAAGATTATAGCTTTGCGTAGCAATATTATGAAGTTTAGCCAGTTTGATAATAAACATGTTGCTCAAGCTTGGGAAAGAATGAAATCTATGATAAAGAATTGCCGTACTCATGGACTGACTACTTGGATGATTGTCCAAACTTTTTATGCAGGACTGAATTTTTCTTCCAGAAACCTATTGGATTCAGCTGATGGAGGCACTTTTATGTCCCTTACCTTGGGCGCCGCAACAAAGCTTCTCGACAATATGATGGTAAATTATTCTGAATGGCACACCGAGAGAGCTCCACAAGGTAAGAAGGTAAATTCTATTGAGGAAACCTCTTCCTTGAGTGATAAGATTGATGCTATAATGCTTATGCTTTCTAATGATAGGACTCATATTGATCCTAATAATGTTCCTTTGGGCTCTTTGGTTGCTCAAGAAGAGCATGCTGATGTAAATTTCATTAGAAATAATAATTTTAACAACAATGCTTATAGGAACAATTTTGCTAGTAACAATTATAGGTCGTATCCTTCTACCAATGGTAATGGTTATGGTAACTCTTATGGTAATTCCTCCAACAACACTAGGGCCGCGCCCTCCGAGCTTGAGGTCATGCTCAAGGACTTCATCAGTAAGCAATCTGCTTTTAATAAGTCTGTTGAGGAAAAGTTAGGCAAAATTGATATTCTTGCTTCTAAAGTTGATAGCCTTGCTCATGATGTTGAAATTCTAAAATTAAAAGTGTTGCCTAATGAGGTGAAAGAGAACAATACTTTTGCCACTGCTAATGCTATCCAAGTTAGAATTGATGAAAATGTTAGGATGTTAGCAGAATTGCATGCCAGATGGGAAAGAGAAGATGATATGGCTAGGAAGATAAAGGTATGTACTATTAATACCTCTAATGATGTTGTTCCTAATGCTAGCAATCCTGTTACTTTGATTGGTGTAGAGAAAACTCCTACTCCTAGTGTTAAAAAGCCTAAAACAGCAAAAACTTTTTCTCAAAAGAGTGCTGAAATTTTTCGGAGTGTAGGAGATGATAGCTCTATTTCCTTTAATGATTTTGATGTTGATGGCTGCAATATATCTGAAGTTATTTTGTTCTTGCAAAAGCTTGCTTTGACTCCTAATGCTAGTCCTATAAATGTTGCTTTTACTAAGCATATTACCAATGCTCTCATGAAAATTATGGATGAAAAGTTGAAGCAAAAAGCTTCTATTCCCAAAAGGTTAGAAAATGGTTGGGAACGCATCATTGATGCATGTTAATGGTTTTTATTGCCATACTTTATGTGATCTAGGTGCTAGTATTTCTATCATGCCTAGAAAGATTTATGATAGGCTTGATTTACCACCGCTTGAAAAGTATTATTATGATGTTCCTATTGCTGATGTTGCTAAGAAGAAACCTTTGGGAAGGATTAATGATGTTCTTATTATGTTTAACAATAACCTTGTTCCCATTGATTTTCTTGTCATGGATGTTGAATGCAATGCTTCATGTCCTATTATTTTGGGAAGACCCTTTCTTCGAACTGTAGGTGCCATCATTGATATGAGGGAAGACACTATCAAATATCAATTCCCACTCAAGAAAGGTATGGAACACTTCCCTAGGAAGAGAAAGAAATTGATATTTGACTCTATTCTTAAAGCAAATTATGAGCTTGATGCTTCATCTCTTGATATTACTTGATTTGCACTTTCTGCGCCTAGCTCAAAGGCGTTAAAGAAAAGCACTCTTGGGAGATAACCCATTGTTTTACTTTCAGTTCTTTTTCTTTTATTTGATTCTTTGAAGTTATTACTACTGTAATAACCGCTCCTTATCCTTTTTATTTCGTTGTTGTGCCAAGAGAAGCCTCTAATTTGAGTGAGGTAAGATTTGGGGATGTTGCTGTCCTGAAACAGATTTCGGTGCTGCACCATAAAAATTCGTGAAAATTCTCAGGATATCTTTTTGACCTGCGATTTCTTGTGCATATGCTCCAGGTTATATCCAAACTTTCAGTAGTTATACACTTTTTGATTTGAGTAACAGAAAACCCTCTAAAAATTCGACCTTTGTGAGTTGTTCTGTTTTGACAGATTACTGCCACTATTTGTGTTTGCCTATTTATCGCTTTCTTTTTTAGTTCTTTTGATCACGGAACTTTTGGGGAAGTTGCTACAGTAGTATATGCTTTATATGTGGTGGTTTTGAGTTGAAACCTGAAGCAAAAAGGGTTGATTAAATATTATGCTTACACTAATGTTGCTAATAGAATTGTGTTTAGTTTTGTATGAAGGAAGTTTTCAAGTGTAGGGATTGGAGAATGATGAGATGATTTGAAGAATAGACAAAAGGTCAAGCTTGGGGATGCCCACGCACCCCAAGAAATATCTAAGAGGTACAAGCGTTAAAGCTTGGGGATGCCCCCGAGGCACCCCTTCTTCATCGGCAAAAATCAGGTCACCTTTCAACACACTATATTTTTATTGCTTTATGCATTATTCCTTTTTTCTTGGAACGTCAGTTGTTTTAGTTTTCAGTTTTGTTTAGTTTTGTTTGATGAAATAAATGGTTGGACCCCAACAAATTCCTTTTGGATAAGTTGCCTTGCTTTTCATTTGCCAAGAACGCTCTGTTTTTCACTCTTATCGTTCAACGAGTGTTCTCTTTTTTCTGCTACTGCGTTTAGCTTTCATTTTTCGCCTTGATTTGTGTTCAGATCTTGTTATATCTTTGCATTAAGGTGTATTTTGACCTCTGGTCCATGTTGGTATTGAACAAAAGAGTTATTTCAAAAAGGTTCGAATGGTGTTGGAAAAGAGAAAAAATTTCATGCAAAAAAGTGGTACAAAAAGGAGCTTGTGTAGACTGCGGCTTAGACTTTTGCATGTCGTGCTTGATGTCTTTTTGATAGTATGCTTAGTGGTTTTTCTGTAGCATGACTTGTCTCAAATGACTGAGATTGCTTAATGAGCCTTTGAAAAAATCATGCGTTGTTTTTATTATTTGAAAGCATTATTTTGGTTTTCTCCTTTGATGCTTTATTTGGATTGACTTGGCGCATGCTCACACATGTTTGACTCATACAAAGTCGCCATAAGCCTCTATGATCATTTAGTTTTTGACTTTTGATGCCATCTTATGCTTCTTTTAATGTTGCTTTGTCGCTTTGCATGATTATGGCCGTTATTGCTCTCTTAGTTGGTCGCTCCCAGTCTTTTGCTAGCCCTCATTTTGTACTGAGTATGAGCTCTACTCGTGCATCCAACTCCTAAAAACCAAGTTGTTCCAATGTATCCACCATACATACCTATTAGCAATTTGCTATTCCAAAGTACATTTGACTTGCTTTTATCTATCCTTCAAATTAAACTCTTTTGGTATTATGCGAAAATTGGTCAGTAAAGCTCTCACGAACCTGATGGCACACTTTACTTTTCTCGTTCTTAAAAATTTGACATTATGGCTCTCTTATGTTGAGTTGTTATGCTTGCAAGTTGTAAGTTGGAAACTAGCCCAGCCATGCCGTCATGGGGCAAGCTTTCAACATTGCACTTCTTATTTGAGTTGATATCGTGATCTTTTGTTTATGGATACTCGCGATGTGAAATAAGCTGGGAATCTTGCGGGATCATGGAGTTTGTATACGTGTTAGAGAAACGCCTGGGCCGCTAATCTAAGCCATGCATAATTCATGGTGGAAATTTACAGCATGCCCATAGTGAACATTCGACGACGCATCTCACAATAAAAAGCTATACCAATGATAAATAAAAGATATGACGAGGTGTTCATTGTCTGTTTGTCCTGTCATTTTGATATGGGCTTGTTCCATGTCATCGGGCATGGAGGTATCCCGTTGGCGGTTCTCGATGATACGTGTATACTTACAATCACAAGAGCTTGCTTGGGACTCTAAGTCGAGTAGCATGAGGTTTGGGTATTCGTACTTCATGGGACACGAGGTTTTCAACTTATGATTTGTCAAGCATATGCATCATAAGTGTATTCGCATTAACTTTAACCATTCAAGATGCCTATGATGGGGGGCAATGAGAGCTCAAAGCTAGTAAGTACTATAATTTTTGAAGGTTTATAAAACTTGCAATCACTGTTTTCCTCTGCGAAGGGCCTTTTCTTTTACTTTTATGTTGAGTCTCCACCTTCTATCTTTATGCACCGTCTAAGAGAGCATAGTTGTCATTCTGAGTAATGATGTTTTGTCGCTATGCATGATTATGGCCGTTATTGCTCTCTTAATTGGTCGCTCCCAGTCTTTTGCTAGCCCTCATTTTGTACTGAGTATGAGCTCTACTCGTGCATCCAACTCCCAAAGACCAAGTTTGCCAATGAGTCCACTATAAATTCCTATGCATGGTATTTGTAAGCCATTCCAAGTAAATTTTCATGTGCTACCTTTCAAAAACCTTCAAAATACTTCTCGTTTTGTGACACTGTTTTCAGCTCATGGGGACGTAGTGGTCGGATTTGCTATCTTCCATATTATTTTATTCCAAAAAGAAAAACAGAGAAAAAAAGAAAAGAAAAAAGGCACTCCTCTAGGGTATGTGAATGTTGGCGGGCACCCGATGAAATTGGTTAGCCATGGTTTGTGAAAGGAAAAAGGTGGGGAGGAGTGCCAAGATTTATAAAAGAGCACAAAAGTGCCAATCTCTCTCTTCAAAACTTGCTTCATTTTTGTATGGAAGATAGTAAGAACCCCATTGCCAGTCATTGACAAAGACAACCACCTTTCTAAACCCAATTTTTATCTCTCTGTTTTTGATAAGGGTATAGATAATAGATCCTGTTAGTTGAGTACCCCTGAGGCCCATTAAGCTAGGCCCAAGTGTAATCCTAGTCGAAATACGAGTTCATGTCGTATACCGATATTGTAATATGTATCGGACCCCTCCCGTACCTTGAGACCTGGCCACCTATATATAGGGGCCAGGAGGGGACGGTGAGGGATAGATTGAAAGCAAGCCAAAGTTCATCACCACGTTTACTTTCAATACACGCCTTGTTTGACTAATTTTACCTTCGAGTTCATCCGACACCCTACTCCCCCGATCCTAAGTCCTTCATCTAGGACATTTGTCGAGTTAACCCTCGTCAGTTTTACAAATGAAAAGCTCTAGCACATGTTTAATCCCTGCTTCCCTCTGCGAAGGGCCTTTCTTTTACTTTTATGTTTAGTCTCCACCTTCTACCTTTATGTACTGTCTAAGAGAGCATAGTTGCCATTCTGAGTTTAATGTGCATAGTCCCAAAGTTTATCATTGATTGATTCATGACTATGGTTTCACTTGTTCTTAAATTATTTGTATCTAGTCGCCCTCTTAAACTTGAAGGTGTCCTGTGCATTTATGTTTTGCTATTCCATGAAGGACAAGCCGAAAACCATTTGCTATGTTTTTCCATATGATTTGAACACACGTTTGACTTTCAATGTTTCATTATTCATGATCTTTCATTTGTGTTTCTTTTCATGTTACAACATGGTTGCTAAGTTCTTATTGTCATGATTATGTCTTGTATGCCCATGTTTTAAGTTCTTTGATCCCAGCACTCAATGCTTACATAGATGATCAAGATTGTGATGGTGCATGTCACCTCAAAAATTATTCTTTTGTTATCACTTACCTACTCGAGGATGAGCAGGAGTTAAGCTTGGGGATGCTTGATACGTCTCAAATGTATCTATAATTTTTGATGCTCCATGCTTGTTTTGCACCATTCGCTTCATGTTTTGTTTACACTTCGTTGCATTTTCATGCGATTTCCGGAACTAACCTATTGACAAGATGCCACAGTGCCAGTTTCCTGTTTTCTGTTGTTTTTGTGTTTCAGAAAATCTACACAAGAAATATTCTCAGAATTGGACGAAATAAAAGCCAAAACTCCTATTTTGCCCGGAGGAAGGATGATGACCGAACGGGAGCCGAAGGGGGGCCAGAGGGCACCATGGGCTGGCGCGCCCCCCTCCTGGCCGCGCCCAGGGGTGGTGAGGCCCCCTGGTGGCCCTCTGACGCCACCTAACAAGGGTATAGATAATAGAGCCCATTAGTTGAGTACCCCTGAGGCCCGTTAAGCTAGGCCCAAGTGTAATACTAGTCGAGATACGAGTTCATGTCGTATATCGATATTGTAATCTGTGTCGGACTCCTCCCGTACCTTGAGACCTGGCCACCTATATATAGGGGCCAGGAGAGGACGGTGAGGGACAGATTGAGAGCAATCCAAACTTGAACACCACATTTACTTTCGATACACACCTTGCTTGACTGATTTTACCTTCGAGTTCATCCGACGCCCTACTTCCCCGATCCTAAGTCCTTCATCTAGGACATTTGTCGAGTTAACCCTCGTCAATTGGTGCCGACCGTGGGGACTCTGGGCGTTGGAATCATGAATTCGATGGCTTTTTCGCTTTTAGCCAACAGTAATCCAGAAGTCGACAAAAATCAGAAGATGGAGTTGATGATCGGAAGTTTAAGGTTCTACATCGGACCTTCGGGTTCAACCCGCCTTTCGGATCCAGCGGAATCAGGTCCGTCGGCAAACAAAGCCAAGACAATCACACTATCTGGATCATCAGTGGGCTCTTCCAGCGAGGTAAACTTGTCGGTCAGCTTCGCAGCAACAGAAAACACGAAAAAGGAACTCGAGAAACTCGACGGAACTCAGGAAGAACCCAACAAAGGAGTAGCAACGGGTAAACCACACAACAATCAAAAGGACCTCGCCACCGAAAGCAGTGGCGTCTCCAGGAGCGTACATCAACTATGCGTCATTATCACCAAAGCTGCGGAAGAGAACGGTCACGAAGATAATGCAGAAATCAACACGCAAGTCGACAAATCAAGGAGCAACGGTAAAAAAGGAGAAGGAGAAAATTCACATCTCCAACGGGGAGTGGAGAATTATCATGTCATCTATCAACCACGGGACAGAAGTACCCGCCAATTCAAGAAGGGAAGTTTTAATGGGATATCAATATGCATTGCATCAACACAGGAAAAAGTTGAGAAGGAAAAAGACGAGTTAAGAAGAAGCCAAGAAAACTACAGCATGTCAAGTGGAGCATATCGGGACGAATACAACGATGAATCAGAATCCACCAGAGAAAGGCATAGAGACCCGAAGCACAACAGGAGAACAACAGCGTGAGCAAGAGAAGAAAGCCGCGCAAAAAGCATAAGCAAACACCCATCAGATAATGAAGATGATTTTGTGCAAGAAACACCAGAGGCGGCATTGGTAGCAGCACAAGCATATCTACTAACCACACAACCGGAGCCTGGAGATCCGTGGGAGCACATGCATCAAGCTGCGATACGAAGCCTTGGGTTAGTATAGGATAAATTAAGGAAACACCCTCTACAGGAAAAGTCGACATATCACAAAGAGCAGCAAAAGGAAAATTTCAAGCGCAGACCCTCGCAAGGCCAAACAAGCGAGTCATTAGGCGACAAAAAAAGTAAGGAGCGAAGGGAGGACGCAAGGAATATTATAACACAAGCAAGAGTAAACAACGTGCGTTATGCATGGAGAGAATAAAACTATGAAGATGACCAAAGGATTCAAATTACTGCACGATCAGCAAAAGTATGATGGGTCACAAGAACCCACGCTGTGGTTATCAGACTACCTGCAAGAAGTGCAAATACTCGGAGGGATGAGAGCAACGGCAATGCAAAGCCTGCAGTTATACCTCACCGGCGCAGCACGGTCATGGTTAAACACACTACCCAACAATTCTATCGGGAGTTGGGGAGAACTAGAGGGCCAATTCGCAAGAAATTTTCGGTCGACATATAAACGCCCAGCGTCACTAGAAGAAGTCAAGTCATGCGTGCAGAGGAAGGATGAAACTCTGCGCTCCTATATACAGCGGTGGAGTATAATCAAAAATTCTGCAGAAGACGTCTCCGACGAGCGGGCAGTCGATGCTTTTTTAGCTGGCCTTCGCCGTTTGGACCTCGTGGAAGAGCTAGGGAGAACAACGCCTAAGACAGTATCAGAATTAATGGAAGTAGCGAATAGATTCGCCAATGGAGGGGACGCATACACCAATAAAAGAGGGCGCTCGCCAGAAGTCGACAGAGTAAGCAGGCAAAGGCGAAGGTACCGCAATGAAGATGGCCGTGCACGGCGAAATCAGATAGCCGCAAGCTATGAGAGAAGAGATGAGGAAGGCTATGAAAGCAGGGAGTTTCAGGGAGAAGGCAATCATAGAACAGAGAAACCTAAATACTCCGGACCATCAGCGGAAGACATGCTTCATGGTCCCTGCGCATCCACTATGCGTACTTAGATGGGAAGAGGGTCTCTAATCACCAGATGAAGGACTGCAGAACATTCTTAAGGTTGCAAAGTGCTATGGACCAAAACAAAGGAACACGTCAGGGAGGAAAAAAATACAAGTCAATGATATCAAATGTAGCGTCTAGCAAAGCATCTGGAATCAAAAGTATACATATCTGCAATGATCCAACCAGTGCCGAAATCCAAGAAAGAGCGGAAGATCATATCCAGACAAGTAAATCTAGCAATATCATCACCACCAGCCACAACAGAGTACTTGAAATGGTCCGATCAGCCAGTCAGGTTTAGCAGAGCAGACCACCCAAGGAAAGTACCATGGCCAGGGCATGAGCCCATGGTGTTGAAGGCGCAAATAGGGGGATATGATGTTGGGCGAGTATTTATGGATGCAGGAAGCGGCATAAATTTAATATACGCAAGAACCCTGAAGGCAATGTGCATCTCGTTGGAAAGCCTAAAGCCCACAGATTGCTCCTTCCACTGAATAGTACCAGAAGGCGCAAATTATCCCCTCGGGAGAATAGAACTCGACGTTTGCTTTGGCAATAGTAGCAATTATCGCAGAGAAAAGTTAGAGTTCGAAGTCATGGACTGGCCTTCACAGTACCATGCAATCCTGGGGCGTCCAGCATTTGCAAAATTCATGGCAGTACCTCATTATGCATATCTCGCACTCAAAATCCCAGGACCCAAAGGAACAATCACAGTGCAAGGCAGCTTCAAAGTATCCAACACTTGTGACAAAGAATTCAACTGGCTGGCGCAAACTTTCGGCATGACAGCAGAATACGCAAGATGAAAAGGAGAAACTGACCACAGCGTGCAACCCGACATTGGATGATCCCTGCCAGATCAGGCTTTCAATGCAACCCAAGACTCGAAGAAAATCCAGGTCCACTCTATGGACCCGAACAAGACTACCTCCATAGCAGTAAACCTGGATCCCGCATAGGAAGCGCGCTCGTCGAGTTCCTCTGTGAGCACTGGGAAATCTTC
This sequence comes from Dactylis glomerata, assembly GCA_007115705.1. Lineage (NCBI taxonomy): Eukaryota > Viridiplantae > Streptophyta > Magnoliopsida > Poales > Poaceae > Dactylis > Dactylis glomerata. The sequence goes on along the minus strand of QXEO01000450.1, from coordinate 2,463,665 downwards.
GCCTGATGTCCTTCAGACATGCCAGGGTTTCCCAGGGAACTCGTCGAGCATGCACTAAACGTGGATCCTAAAGCAAAGCCAGTCAAGCAACCATTGAGACGATTTGATGAACCCAAAAGGAAAGCAATAGCATCCGAGCTACACAGGCTAGAAAATGCAGGATTCATCCGAGAAATCAAAACATCGACTTGGGTATCTAATCCAGTTATTGTCCCCAAGAAAAACACAGACGTACAAAGAGTGTGAATCGACTACACATCTCTCAACAAACACTGTCCAAAGGATCCCTTTCCCCTACTTCGCATCGATCAAATAATAGACTCAATAGCGGGGTGTGCAAGGCTTTCCTTTCTGGACGCATATTCTGGTTACAACCAGATCAAATTGAAGAAAGAAGACGAGGAAAAAACAGCTTTCATAACACCATACAGCGTGTTCTGCTATCAAGTCATGCCAACGCAGGAGCAACTTACCAGTGGATGATGCAAAATTGCCTCAGAAGTCAAATAGGACGCAACATTTAAGTCTACATCGACGACGTGGTCATCACCACAAGAAAAGAAGAGTCATTAATCAGTGATTTGACAGAAACCTTCGATAACCTAAACAGGTACAAGCTCAAGCTTAACCCAACAAAATGTTCCTTTGGGGTATTAGCAGGGCAACTTCTAGGTTTCCTGGTATCAGCAAGAGGAATAGAAGCAAACCCAGAGAAGATCCAGGCAATATTAACAATGGGGAAACCAACAAAGTTGCACGACGTAGAGAAGCTTGCAGGACGCGTCGCAGCGCTAAGTCGATCCGTCGCACGATTGGGAGAAAAAGCGCTTCCTTTCTATGCACTCATGAAAAAATCAGACGACAAATTCGAGTGGACAGAAGAAGCAGATGCAGCCTTTGCACAACTGAAGAAAGTGCTCTCCACGCCACCGGTGTTGGTCGCACCAAATGAAAAAGAACCGCTACTACTATATATTACCGCAACACATCAAGTGGTAAGAACGGTACTAGTAGTCGAAAGAAGCGAAGAAGAAAAAGCTCATGGAGTACAGAGGCCATTGTATTTCCTCAGCGAAGTACTATCTCCAACAAAACAGAGGTACCCGCATTATCATAAGCTCGCATACAGCGTATTCACAACAGCACAAAAGCTACGGCAGTATTTCGCGGTGCACCCAATCATAGTAGTTAACGAAGCACCACTATCCAATATATTGAATAACCCGTCAGCAACAGGACGTGTCTCCCTATGGGGAATCGAATTGTCACCCCTGGACATCACGTACGAAAAGCGAAAGGCAATCAAATCCCAAGTATTACCAGACTTTACAGCAGAGTGGCTAGAGCTACAAAACACAGGGCCACCAGATCTATCAAGTGTGTGGATAATGTACTTCGATGGATCAAAAAGAATCCAAGGCGCAGGAGCAGGAGTAGTTCTGATATCACCACAAGGCGACAAGTTAAAGTACATTTTAAGAATGATTTTTCCTCAAGCTTCTAACAATGAAGCCGAATACGAGGCTCTGCTCCACGGAATGAAAATGGCCAAAGCATGCGGAGCAACTCGACTGAAAATATTCGGGGACTCGAATCTTGTCGTCCAACAAGTGATGAACCGATGTGATGCCATCAGTGACAATATGACAGCATATAGAACCTTATACTACTATCTCGAGGGAACATTTGATGGATGCGAAGTTTTGCATGTCAGCAGAGCCAGTAACGAGGAAGCCGACAATTTAGCAAATATCGGGTCACAGTGCCTGCCCGTACCACCAGGAGTCTTTTGGGAAGAGATCATAGAAAGATCAATAAAGAACAACAAAATTTCGACTACAGAAGAACAAGGCCAGCACCCAACAACGGGCTCGGGGGCTGGCAAGTCTGGTGTAGGAAGCACAACAGAACCAGAAGAAGTTATGATGATTGAAGAAGCCTGGATGCAGCCATACTTAGCGTACATGATAAACAAAACACTACCCGAAGACACAGTAGAAGCAAAAAGGATAATACGACGATCCAAGGCTTTTGTCGTGTTATCAGGAAAGTTGTACAAGAAAAGTATAACTGGCGTCTTACAACGATGCGTCATTCCCCAGGAGGGACAAGAAATATTAAAAGATATCCACGCAGGAGTATGAGGGCATCACGCTATTAGCAGGGCTATTGCAGCCAAAGCTTTTCGTGTAGGGTTCTACTGGTTAACAGCCATAGAAGACACAAAAGATATAGTCAGAAAGTGCGAAGCTTGTCAACGGTTCGCATCTCGACCACACGCGCTAGCAGCAGAGCTACAGCCGATACCATTAGCATGGCCTTTCGCGCAATGGGGTCTCGACATGGTAGGGAAATTATACAAGTCTTGGCCAGGAGGGCATGTCTACATGTTGGTGGCAGTAGACAAATTTACCAAATGGGTAGAAGCAGCCCCAGTAACAACCCAAGACTCCACAGTAGCAATCAACTTCATCAAGTCTATAGTATTTCAATTTGGAGTGCCGCACAGTATCATCACAGACAATGGGACAAACTTCACATCAAAAGAGTTCAAGAGTTACTGTGAAAGTATGGGAATCAAATTGAAATTCGCATCGGTAGCACATCCAAAGACAAATGGACAGGTGGAGAAAGCCAATGGCTTAATATGCAACGGGATAAAAAAGAGGCTGTTGGCACCTCTGGAGAAAGCCAAACACGCCTGGGTAGACGAGCTACCCTCCGTGATTTGGAGCCTTCGAACAACACCCAATGCAGCTACCCAAGAAACTCCATTTTTTCTGGTCCATGGTGCAGAAGCTGTGCTTCCAGTCGAAATCATGCATGAGGCCCCAAGAGTTGCGACTTACGATGAAACAACTTCTATGGAAGCTCTACAAGACGATGTTGATGCACTCGACGAAGCTAGAGACGTAGCACTCGCCAGAGCTATGCAATACCAGCAAAGCCTACGAAACTACCATAGTAGTCGAGTTCGTCCATGATCTTTCGTGGTAGGAGATTTAGTCTTGCGACTAAAGCAAGACGGTCATGGCAAATTAGAGTCCCCATGGGTGGGACCTTACATCGTGATAGAAGTAATACCAGGAGGAGCTTATCGACTACAAGACAAGAAAACGGGGAAAGATGAGAGCAACCCATGGAATGCAGAGCAACTACGGCGGTTCTATGCGTAGAAGGAGTATGGCGAACAGAAACTTTTGAGTCATTACCCTCTGAACCCAGAACATGAGGCCACGGGTCGGGTTCTTTGGGTCAACTCGACAATATGTATGAGCATTTTTCTATTTTTCTACCCGGGGGCTCCGACCCTCGAGTCGTATGAAATAAAATAAAGAAATTATTGAGATCCAGTATCCGCGATTATCTGAGAAATATTACAAGGTTGTTCGCAATCCGATATTCGACAAAATAAGCACGGTTCAAGATAACCCGATAATAAATCAAAGGGATACCTCGGAACGACAATTCGTTCCCATGGTCTATTAATAGAGGTGGTACACAATAAAATTCATCACGACTACTTATTACATATAACGCGCCAAAAGATAACCAGAGCAAGAGATTACATAAAAGGAGTATCTACTGAAAGTGTACTTCAGCTTCGTACTCCTTCTGGCACTGAGTACAATCGTAGATCTTTACATCAAACTTCGACGTACCGCAGTGGTAGTCGAAGATCATGAAGAAACCTTGATGGAGGTCGTGGTCTTCTGCAAACTGAGGCCAGCCACCCTTGAAGTACATCTCGCCGCCTCCATCATACCAGACCTCTACTTCATAGGGAGTTCCTCCTCCAGAGTGTTCATGAAGAACTGCTTCCCGCAGCTCCCGCCCAACCATGAACTTGGTGAACTTTAGTGGTACCCGCTGAATCTTGCGGCATTGAGCGCAGGCGTTGTAGAAGAAGGAATATGTTTTGGGCGGAGAAGGAGGAGAAGCATTATGTGGCGGGGCGCTCGGACCTGGTGCAGCAGTAGAAACCCTAGGCTTATTCTTACTTCCCACAGGGCGGCCAGGGTGCCGCTTCACAGGAGCCGACGACGAGGCTACCGCAGCAGGGTCCTTGGACTTGTTCTTACTGCCGCGAAGGCGGCCGCGACCTGGCTTTGCCACCGGAGCATCGATGTTCAGATGCGATCCACCTGCATAGGCCATGGAGACAAGTGCTAGGAGAAAAAGCCCTAGATGAGATGAGGAAGAAGAAGACGATGCGGCGGAGGAAGATAGTAATGAAAGGATTAGGGTTTTTACCCTCGCCAACATGATTTATTTATAAGTAAACTTTAATTGGCCTCCACAAATTAAAGGTCCAAGTACACCTACGGCCCACGAGCGGAAGATAACACATCAACAACATATCAAGGGCAAGACACATAGGAGAAAAATGCAGTATGGACGAATAAATTACAGAAGTATGTCAAAGAGCAAACCGCACCTCGTCATAGACTCGGGGGCTTATATCATCAGAAAGAACAGGAAGAATACTCAAAGCACAATTGTGCCAAGACTATCACAGGAGGCAAGCTATTAGGCGACAATATTATATTTTGAGCCTATACCCGAAAAACTTTTGGCTATAGCCTCGGGGGCTACTCCCATCGGGAGCGCTGGCCGCGCACCCGATAAAAATAAAGAGGAAAATTTGATAAAGAATTCGACAAGAAGACAAGGAGAAATTGGAGACTATGGTCGGCCACAAGTATCCGCCCATAGCCTCGGGGGCTACTTCTGTCAGGAGCACTGTCGTACGCCTGATGGCAATAGACCGACTAGAAGGAAAATGCAACATGTGCAATCGACTACTTTTCATTGACAACGAAACTGCGACTTCATTGTTGACAAAATAAAGATCGATCACTTCCATCGGGAGCCATTTTATCTACGAAAGAACAACTCGAATATCTCGTATATTCCAACAGTCAAACAAAGCTGCGACATATAATTCTCGAGTGGCGTCATCGCGGCAAAACTCAAATGCCATGATTGAAACATATCGTGAAGGTAAGACCCCAGGATCCGTCATGTGTGGCCTGGTATACGCACATGAATGCGCTCTGCTAGTAATTATCCGTGTCTACGATGCAAAGAAAATCCTGGTGGACGCACAGGGTACCCTGAGAACCACTGGGATTCGTTCTTTGTAAGTCCTAAATGCGGCAAAAGAATAAGTTTGACCAGTTTCCCGGATTCAAGTACAAGGGGATTGAATTTGAAATAGGTGACAAGTATCTATTCCGGCAGTTAACTGACCTCTTGATCCGTCAGAGTTGTCAGGCTTGTTCATCAAAACCCCTTGCGAGATAATATAATGAAAGTTGTTTATTTTTTAGTACAGGGAGAATAAGAAGTCGAAAGATTGATCAAGTTGAAGATTTGAAGATTTGAGATTCAACCCGAATCTACAATTCTGGTAGAATCTCGGGGGCTACTGACAAGGGTATAGATAATAGAGCCCGTTAGTTGAGTACCCCTGAGGCCCGTTAAGCTAGGCCTAAGTGTAATACTAGTATAGATACGAGTTCATGTCGTTTATCGATATTGTAATCTGTGTCAGACCCCTCCCGTACCTTGAGACCTGGCCACCTATATATAGGGTCTAGGAGAGGACGATGAGGGACAGATTGAGAGTAACCAAAGTTCAACACCACGTTTACTTTCGATACACACCTTGTTTGACTGATTTTACCTTCGAGTTCATCCGACGCCCTACTTCCCCGATCCTAAGTCCTTCATCTAGGATATTTGTCGAGTTAACCCTCATCACCGCCCCTCCGCCTATAAAAACCCTTCCGAAGGAAAACTCTAAAACAGTCGGCGTTTTTCCCAGAACAGTTCCGCAGCGTCGCTGCCGTTGAAGAAAAATTTCGGGGGATAGAAGTCTCTGTTCCGGCACCCTGCCGGAACGGGGAAGTGCCCCCAGAGCCATCTCCATCGACGCCGTCGCTTCCTCCGCCGTCTCCATCGACTTCACCGCCATCTTCATCAACCTTGCTGTCTCCTATGATGAGGAGGGAGTAGTTCTCCCCCGGGGCTGAGGGCTCTACCGGTAGCTATGTGGTTCACCCCTCTCTCCCATGATGTGATCTTTATGTGATCGTGAGCTTTGTATCTAGTTGAATTGGTAGATGCTATTATTCAGATATTATGCTACTCCTGTGCTTTATTATTGTAAACTCCGGAGACACCTTGTATCGTAATGTGAAGGTGACTAGTGTGCGCATTATGTGTGTCTTTTTGGTTAATATCTCTATGAATTGTTGGTGTTTGTTGGAACCATCTAGTGCGTTCATGGTGATAGTGTGGGACAATCTAGTTTGGGGAAATACGAACTTTGAGGAGTGCTTCGTAGCCCTACGCATGATTAGTGTTCGTTTTTCATTGGAGAATAGTTTAGAGTGGCATATTGAAGTTAGTATCTATTGGTTCAATTATGTTATTTTATTGAGAGTGTCCACTAGTGAAAGTATGATCCCTAGGCCTTGTTTCCAAGCATTGAACACCGTTTACTTTCAGTTTTGTTACATGTTTGCTCGCAGCGATATTTATTTCAGATTGCATTTACTACTTATAATCATCACTACTACTTGTATTTCACTATCTCTTCGCTGAACTAGTGCACATATATATCTGACAAGTGTATTGGGTGTGTTGGGGACACAAGAGACTTTCTGTATCGTAATTGCAGAGGTGTTTGAGAGGGATAGCTTTGACCTCCTCCTCTCTGAGTTCGATAAACCTTGGGTGATCTACTTAAGGGAAACTTGCTGCTGTTCTACGAACCTCTGCACTTGGAGGCCCAACACTGTCTACAGGAATAGAAGCGTGCGTAGACATCAAAATGCAATAAAGGAAATATTTTTGTATTTTCGAAATTAATAATAACTGAAAATAAAAACAGCGATAAAGTGAATGGAAAGTTGTTTCTTATAATTAAAAGTGGACCGGGGTTCATGGGTTCACTAATGCTCTCTCTCTCTCATAAAAGATATGGCAGACATATGATCATACAATTAACATAAAGGATTACAACAAAGTTCAGATTCAGATGAATTCATATGGGCATCGCGTCCTATATAGACATGTTTTGGTTATTCATCTCTCTCATACTCCACCAAGATGGGAATTTAATCTCATCATCTCAGTATTAAGATAAACTCAGAGCATAGCATTAAGCACAATAACATGAAGTTAAAATAAGAACATACTTGATCTAGTCGCGGATACTTAGCAAGGTCATGCTAGAGATATCCTATAGCATGGTATTTTCTTTATCCCTAGTGAGGCAACAAAGTAAGGTAAACACCCAAGTGACTCCAAGGACTATCCTCCCCAGAAAAATCACCCCCGTTACTCCAACTAATGTACACGTTCCCCCACACACGCTCTCATAAACATGCTTGATCATAACAAGTAAACAAGAATGGGGTACATAATATGCATCTACTCATACACTAACATTAAAGAACAATTGCAATCTCATATATTAACTCATAGAAGGATCCACCACAAAAGTGATACAAAGATGACCATAATAATGTTATGCAGCTCATATAGCGCTAAGACGATGAAGAACAAGAGAGAGATACAATAGCTACTGCCACAAACTCGTAGTCCAGAGGTGGACTACTCTCTCTTCATCATGGTGATGAAGGTAGAGTCGTCGGAGGGGATGGAGATTACACCGACAGCGCCCCACCAGAGTTTTCCTCTCCGATCTTCGTTCTCCCAGGCTCATGTTTCGTGTTTCTGTGTTTCGGCGGCGCTCTCCTTTGCGACCCACAGGGGCATCCTTTATATAGTCGGTTTTAGGTCAAGACGAATCCATCGAGACGAAGATTGATGACATCGGAGCAATGAGTGGGGAACGGACTGGCCCCACACGGCCAAGGAATCTGGCCGCATGGGCCATGCTCGTTTGTCCCTCGTGGCTCTCCTGTTGCACTTCCTTCTCTTCAAAGTCTTGTTTCACGGAAAAACTGGCTCCCACAGAGTTTCACATAATTTGGACTCTGTTTGCGTCCCTGAAAGTTAAAAACATTGAAAAGAAGGCTTTTGGTTTTCCCAGGTTAATCCGATAAAAATGAGGAACATGTGAATTATTTCCAATAATCATTAGAAAGCATGAATATAAAAAATATATGATGCAAATAAGGTAGAATATCAAGTGGTAAAGTGCAAAGATCATGTATGCATTTTACATGCATCAACATTTATCAAGGCATCACCAGACCATCAAGGTCTGACGGTCCATGGACGCGGACGATATACGTCGGGCCTGTGGGTGCACTGCCCAAATCTACTGGACCACGACCTATTTTCTATCCGTAAACCGATGCAAATAAAACAAAACAAACCATTTGCGTCAGCCGCCGGAGATGCCCTTAGTTGCGACCGGGAATTTGCGCGCTACAGAAGAAATTCTCTTTACGCAACGCATTTCGTACTCCGTAGAAAGATATTGAAGTGTCCATCGATCTTCCCACGAGATTTTTGCAGCTTCTGGCTTCGCCGATGCATGCGCATGTGGCCTAGTGGCCTTGGCAGCGTTTGCTGGTTGTTGATCCGACACAGTGGCGTCGGTGCGGCGTCTCGTGCGCGCGCCGGTGACCGATCAGCTCGAGAATATCCGGCGCCACTTGCAAAGTCTCACAAGTCGCAAGTGAATCAGTGCAGTGGCCATGGGCTGTGCGGTCGCGCCAAGAACTCGATAGTTTGCATATGGATATTTTGCACACACGGCCACACGGGTGTAAGGGCATATTCAGCGGACCGATCTAAATGAACAAACACGGTCCAAACACGTTCTCGTGAATAGAAAAATGGATAAAAATATTTTCAACGGGCTAACCCAAACAGACTGTGAACAGTGGACCGATGCATTTCCGGTCCATATGTGGGCGTGAAATGCGGACATGCGGACATCGACCACGGTGGTTGGTTGTCCACGCATGTCCGAGCCTGACCCGCACGTCAGTGAACCAAAAAATTCAGGCCACAGCGATGCTACACAAAAAGTTGCTAGCGACCATCTTTCTACTGACTACTCCTACACTACGCTACCCCTACTCGCCGTCGCCGCGCCGTGGTCCTCGTCCTGCTATCGCCTACAGCAGATCGTCGCCCCAGCCCATGTCGACGCGGTGGTGTCGGCCCATGTCGACGCGGTGGTGTCGACGCGGCATCTCGTGCGCGTGCCGCGTGACCGATCAGGCGATCAGCTCGAGAATATGCGGCGCCACTTGAAAACGTCGCAAGTCGCAACTGAATCAGTAGCCCTGGGCTGTGAGTTTGCGCCTAGAACTCGATGGTTCGAGGAAGGGAAACTAACCTGTCAGCGTTGTAGTTAAGCTTAACAGATGCGTCTAATCTAAGGGCCGTGCTAGCCGTCGGCCGACTGATCCCGGGCGACGGATCGGTCGTATAGCAGCCGTCGGATGCATATCCGAAAGGTTACGAATCGCATGCATGTTGCTTTTTATCTTCTGACCCCACGAATGCGCACGACACGTCGCTTTCTCGTCTGATGCGCAGGTGAGTACTGTAGCGGATGCTACTTTTGACCACTGGACATTACCTTGCATTAACGTTTGACCACTGGACACTATGTTGCACTAGCTTTTGACCACTGGACTTTCGCGCTGCATTAGCAAGCGACATGTTGTTCAGACTTTTCTCTACTATACTTCTCTTCAAACAGAAGCTATATGGCAACAAAAACTCTCACCCCCGCATCTTCAAAAATATAATATCACAACAAACCATCACAACAAGAGGAGAAAGAAAAATTAATGTTACACAAAATGGTGAAACAACTTTTTTTGTTGCAAATTGATTTGTTATAAAAGTCACCAACAATTTGAACAAAAATCTGAAATGATTACAGCAAAAAAAAAGTGTGTATACATCATATAAAAATATGGTCGTGCAACATTTTCTTTGCTGCCGTGATTTGCAACAAAAACTGGCAGTGTTAACAAAAATTATATACTATCACAACAAAAGAGCATGGTTTGCGATAATAAAAAAAGTAGTAAAGCAACAATTAATTTGCTACTAATTGAATTGCAAAAGAAGCTTCACTATTTCAACATACAACACAAGCAATTACAATATAATAGCCATGTATTTACAACATATAAATATCACATAAACATCATAAAAAATATGAGGAAATAAACTTGTAGCATACCTTGCAACTGTGACGTCTGCTTTCCAAGAAAAGTCATACAGATTTGTTACATTTTAAAATAACGTATACAACATTAAAAAATAGGCAAATTTGTAGCAAATATTTAGGTAACATATTGTGTGTGCGTTCACAACATATCAAGTGAACGTATGCAATATGACAATTCACTAACCTCAGACTGTCATCTATTGTGCACCCAACTTGCCGATTCGGCACCATAGGCCACAGATTCGTAAAAACTAAAAATAGCCAATCCAGGGTTACTACTACTCGATCATGTGTTTGCAGCAAAACACAAAGACACCGATTTATCAAAAATAACAAATATATGTATATAAGTACACAACACCAAAAAAATCTAATTAATCATGACATTTTTGTATCACTAGAATAAAAAATTATGGTGGATAGCTAGCTAGTCCCACCCTATTTTTTTCTCACTTCATTTCTCGTAGTCTATTACACAACAAGTACTACAACTAGCAAAAAAATGTACTATAGTACTCGGTAGCAACCATGGTCCAACAAGTAAGAAACCTGTTGTGTGCTACTCCCTTTGTCAAGAATTACCCTGCATTCTGGGTTTAATCAAAGTCAAACTTTATAAACTTTGACTAAGCGTATAAGAAAAAAAATATTAATATTTATATTATATAATAACCATCATTAGAATTGTCATAAAATATATTTTCATATTGCATGTATTTGGTTTCATAGTTATTGATAGTTTTACTAATATGTTTGGTTAAAATTTAAAAATTTTAACTTTGACCAAACACAGAATGCAGGGTAATTCCTGACAGAGAGAGTACAATGAGAGATTGTGATAGAACGTACTAGCTAGCTACTGCAAGAGGCTGCTCGGGAGGGGTCCAGAGAAAACATGCATGCAATGCTTACGAAGCTACAACACACACGAACATGGTAGGGTCCACCTACCAAAGCAGCGCGGGCAGTGCGCTGCGCGGAACAACCGATCTTTTGGGCCGATCGGTCGACCGATTACAAGTATTTCCCCTAATCTAATCAGTGGTGGATTCCTCTCGCAATCGCATGTTTCAGGGGCGTGGGCTCAAATGATGGAGCTTGTCGTGTACTCCCTTCCTTTCATTTAATCTAGAGGAGGCTCAGATATGGGTAAGCTAGCTGTAGGGACTAGGGGGGGCGCACTAGAAGAAGAAGGTGCCCGCAAAGTGTTCAACGAAAAAGGAATTTGAGTTTGGTTCCTTTTTGGCTTTCCGAAGTTTCCTCCGGTTGGCAGCCCCAGTTGCTGAATCCAGTGACCACCTTTCATCAGTTTGGGCACCACGATGCAACGAATCTTCCCCGACTAATATACTCCTGATTCATCCTAGCTGCCCAGCTCCGGTACCACGTGAGGCCTCTCTTTGTCTATTCATTCTATCAACATTTCCATTCATATTGTTTTTCGATGCTTGCAAGATAAGATCAGTCCAGCTCGATAGCAAAAGCCTTTCCTCACCTTTCTCGACTCATCCGATTTTAAATACACATTCTCTTTGGATAATGAAGAAAAGATGTACATTATGTTTTATTTAAAGATTTAGCAAGAGCATATACTATATCAAACAACACAAAGCCACCACGCACACGCAACATAGACAAGCCTGACAATGGAGAACATCATGCCATCAGGTTCTTATGCCCTAAAAATACAAAAAAAAAGGCCACATGAGCTATGTACCAGGCGCATCAACTGAATTACCCTATGATAAACCGGGAGTAGACATCCGGACCAGCAAACCCTCCAGCGAGAACGTCATGCACAATCTCTAAAAGCCACCATCGCCAGCGAACTGCTAAGCTTCAGGGCTGAGATATCCGTAAAGAGCTTCAAGCTCCCTAGTTTTGAGACTCTAAGAGCGATCCGCCTATCGCTATCGTAGGGTCTGCTTGCTCCTTTGACCACGTTCTTTCAGTCGTTGGTTGCTGTCACGCATTTCCGCCAGCTTGCTGTTGATTTGGGCTTTGAATGTTTCCCTATGTGCCAGCGTGTTCTTGCTTTTTTTTCTTCAAAGAAACATGTGCGATGGGTTCGTGACGGTTCTTGCCCAAGGCGATTTCTTGTCATGATACCCTGATCCATCCCCTCATCATCGTCCTCCTCCAATCCCATCTAGCCCCAAGCTCCCGATCTCGTGTCTCTCGCGCCCCCGTCGCCCAGCCGGTACCGCACTGCCCCACCGGACAACTCCTCCAACATTGATCCCTTTGCTGAGGCGCGCTAGGGTTTCCAGCCTCTAGTGGCGGCGGCCATTCTTTGGGTGACACCACTAGATGGCCACGCCCCCCCGCGGTCTGCTTCCCTTTATATTCCTGGCCATCTTCGCTGTGCACGGTGGCCAGTAGAGCTTTAGTCTGCAGCCCCACCCCCTTCCTTGCACATGGCAGCAGAGGAGAGCCGGGAACGAGTGCTCACAATCTCCATTGGTGAGTCCCTCTCTCTCTCTCTCTCTCTAAGAGCATCTCCAGCCATTTGAGGCCCCCAGGCCGAAATCCGGCGCTATTTAGCGCCGGATGGATGTAAATTTCGGTCTAGGGAGGCCCATGTTTCCAGCGGCGAGCCCAGGGGAATTTTTGAATTCAAACTCAATATGACGAAAAACGTTCAAAGTTCGGCGAAATATAGCGATATTTATATATATGGTGAAATTTTACATAGATAGGGCGAATTCGTAATATATTCAAATTCGGCTAATAGAATAACTAAAAACACGGCGATCTACATGCCTAATCGGCGGTAGAACGTCGTGTAGTCCCCGCCGTCGTCGGAGGAGTCGCCGTCGTCCTGTGGTGGCGGCGCCTGGCGGCTCGACCCCTGCCCAGCGTCACCGAACCGTGGCGGCGTAGGCCGGTAGAGCTCGTCGTCGCTGGACTCCTCCAGCTTGACGACCGACACGCCGCGGCTAGGTTGCGCGGCGGCGGCGGCGCGACGCTGTGCGGCCACCAGGTCCAGCAGCCGCCGCTGCTGCTCCGCCTCCTCCCGCTCCCAGTCCCGCCTGGACCACTCGAGCGCCGCGTCGAGCGGCATGGCGTTCTCGGCGGGGACGACGTCGCGCAGAGACCGGGCGATGGCCTCCGCCGTCGCCGCCTCCTCGGCGCCCGCGGCCTCCGCCTCGGTGAGGTCAGACGCGGCCTTGGCAGCGGCGTCCTTCTTCGGCTTGCGACGACGCGGTGGCGACACGGTGCGTGCCCCCTCGCGGATGACGAGGGCACCGCTATTGCGCCTCGGCGGCGCGGACGGCGGCTCCTGCTTGACGGTCCTCGGCGTGGATGCCGAGGACCGTGATGCCGACCTCGCCGACGCCGATCCGGAGGAGGCGGATGTCATCCGTCGTGGCATCCAGGAGCTCCTGCGGCGGCGGGACAGCGTCGACCGCTGTGGCGGCGGCATCCCGAGGACCGGCGAGTTGCCGTTCTCGATTTGCTCGAGAACGGCCTCGAGGGTGCGGCCGCGGGCGCTCCACCAGCGGTGGCGGCCTGCAGCGTTGTTGCGCACAGGAGGAGGAGGAGGGCCGTCGTAGGCGGCGAGCTCGTGTTTGTACCGCCGGCGGAAGAACGCGTTCCACGTCGGATAGTTGTCCGGGTAGAAGCGCGGGTCGGCGTGCTGCTCGTCGCTCATGCCCTCGATGATCTCGTCGATGGCGGCGTCGAGGGCGACGCCCGTTGGTGACGGCGGGATCGGGATGCCGCCTGCGCTCAGACGCCAACCTCCGGACGCGCGGAAGTCGGGCGGCGCCGGGTAGCCCGCCGCGTACAGTAGCCGTTCCTCCCACTGGTGGAGGGAACGTCGGCCGCAGCCGTTGTTCGCCGCGCCGTCTTCGTCGGAGGAGCCATTGTGCGCCATTGCTCGCCTGGAAGAGGTGGGGGAGGTGGGCAGTGAATCTGGGGAGAAGTGGGTGAATGTGGCCGGCCAGACGCGCGGTGGGCCGCGATATATAGGCGGCCGCGCATTAACTCGCCTCGCCGCGTGGCTGGACGTCCATCGACGGCAGCTTTTACAGCGCGCGTAAGACGATGCACGGGGAAGACGACGATGCACGAAAGACGAGACGATGAGGGCGACAACCGATCTCTCTCGCCGACACGTTGGGGCCACACGATGCGCAGGAAGTTTCTTCGCCGTTTCGTGTGTTTTTGTTTCGTCCGGAGTCCCCGAGCGCGCCCCGGAAGGCCGGGGATGGCCTGGGCTCGCCGGATGAATGAAGGCCCAAATCCGGACAAAATCGAGGAACCGGAGACGCGACTGAGCCAATTTTCGCCGTCCGAATAAAAAACAGGGTATCGAGGGCCTCGCCATGCTCGTAGCTGGATATGCTCTAAGGAGCAGCAAACAAGCTCGACGGAGGCCAGCGCTTCCTAGGATGCAAGTGGCCGATCTGGTTTGCCCCTAGGATAGGAAGGTTCTGAATTTGTTCGACCTTGCTTGCTGTTCTAAATTATATCTTTTTCTTTATATTTTTTGGTCGGTCCGTTGTCGGAGACACCATCTGGCTATGCCCCTGCCTGTTTTATGGGTCTGTATATATGTCAGTTTGTCTAACAGCCTGAATGGTAGAATGAGAACAACAAGGAAGGATAAGAGGCTGCTTTTAGGGAATTACATCACATAATTTTCACGAATTGTATTTCTGTATCCTGAAATGGTATAATTTGTTCTACGCTAACCACCTTCAAACATCATACTAATTACTTCCTCCGATCGGAAATAAGTGTCGGTAATTTTGTACTCCCTCCGTCCTAGTTCATAAGGCTTACACGTATACCTAGATCGTCATTTTGATAAATATAATCTAAATTTTACAAGATAAAAATTATACCATTAGAAAGTACAATGTTTGAACTTTTTAGTGATATATATTTTGTAGTATATAAGTTGTATTATGTTGGTTAAAATGACAACCTAGATATACGTGTAAGCCTTAAGAACTGGGACAGAGGGAGTACTAACTTAATACAAAGTTTGTATTAAGTCCCCAATAGTTATTCCTGATCTAAGGGAGTAAGCTATTCTCTTGAACTAATCGACCATTATTCTTGGCTCCTTGGACAACAATTTTATGACAGGACATGGTACCGCCATGGTAGTGTATGTTTCCAAATTTTCCCTGTGATAGTGGTACTGGGTACCATGGTAAACCATCCATCACTACCACTAAAAAAACGTATTTCCTTCATAGACCATGAGTACGCAATCCAATTCCTTGAAATTGTTTCAGTAGACAGAGGAATGTTATCATCAATAGCTTTACTATTATCAACATGATGTACTAAACTTTTCTGGTACCACTTCGCTGCGTTCTGAGTTAACAAAATATATTGATTGATACCAATTTCAATTGTAGTGAACCATTTATGATGGATTGTTGTACATAACTTTTAACCAATCATTTGAGGATCAAAGTCATGAATTTAATAAAAAACACATGATATAGCTACGCAGTCATCTAAATATGCCAATCTTCCAGTGTCTTCAACAAAGCAGTCAGAAACAGATCCTACCTTTTGGCATCTCAGCCGAGCTCTCTATAGCTCCATTCTGCATTCACCAAAGCGAATAATGTCTTTCATCTGCTTTGCCTATTTTAAGGCCTTGTGATTTAGACCTACGGGTACAGAACAGTCGAGTATATCTTGCAACCTGATACTATCTGATTTGAAGCTTTAGGATTTTTGTTTCCTTCTCCTCCAGATGAAATTATGGTTCTACGCCCAGGTTAGTTATAAGCCAATGGTCTCAGTGACAAGGGTATATATAATAGAGCCCATTACTTGTGTACCCCTGAGGCCCGTTAAGCTAGGCCCAAGTGTAATCATAGTCGAAGTACGAGTCCATGTTGTATACTGATATTGTAATATGTATCGAACCCGACCGGTTCCTTGAGACCTGGCCACCTATATATAGGGGCCAGGAGAGGCCGGTCAGGGACACATTGAAAGTAGGCCAAGCTGACCACCACGTTTACTCTCGATACACACCTTGTTTGACTGATTTTACCATCGAGTTCATCTGACGCCCTATTCCCCCGATCATAAGTCTTTCATCTAGGACATTTGTCGAGTTAACTCTCGTCAATTGGCGCCGACCGTGGGGACTCTAGTCGTTGGAATCATGAATTCGACGGCTTTTTCGCTCTTAGCCAACAGTTATCCAGAAGTCGATGGAAACCAGATATCCTTCGGGACCGTCGATTTTCAGCCTCATCCCCCAAACTTCACCCCAATATTCGAGAACCTGGATCAAGATACGGACCTGACGATCGGAAGCCTAAACTTTCGCGTCGGATCTTTAGGTTCGATTCGCCTTTCAGATCCGGCAAAACCGGATCCGTCGGCAAGTGAAACCAAGACAACTGCAATGTCCGAATCATCGGTGGGCTCTTCCAGCGAGGCAAACTCGTCGGTCAGCTTTGCAACAACAGAAATTGCAGGAGGAAAAATCGCAGAACTCAACGAAACCATGGAGAATCTCGACTTAGGGGATCAACTCGAAGACCTCATGATCTGCCATGACGACGCTTCAGACAAATCTACAGACACCTGGAAGACAGGACTAGAGCTTCATGAGGATGACGAAACAATCTTCTCAAGCTTCAACAGCAAGTTCGACAACCGGTATCAAGTACTCGCAATCGTAGGAGACAACTCAAAAGAATTCAACGAAAACAACAATCCAGTACTCAATCCAGCAAACGTAAACAGAGAAGCAAATCACTTAGCAGAAGGAGAAACTGCAGATTCTCTGGCGAGCAGGGAAAAAATTCAACTATCAGTCGAGGAGTGGAAGATAATCAAAACCGCCGTAGAGCACGGCGTACTGGTGGCGCGGTATTGAATAGTGCCAGAGAACTTGTTGGCGTGTAGTTGATGAAGTAGATGACCGGCCAGTTGGAAACCCCAAGAGAAGGTTTGATGAATATAGCAGCAAGTTTTCCCCCAGTTACGAAACCAAGGTATGTCAATCCAGTAGGAAAAAGCCAAACTCCAGAAGGTGATGCTTGCTAGCCTAGTGACACTCCAACAAGGGCGCCGTTAACGATATCTTGTTAGCGCGTCTTCAACTAGTAGCAACGTGGAACCTGCACACAACACAACCAAATACTTTGTTCCCAACTTACGATGAGGTTGTCAATCTCACCGGTTTGCTGTAAACAAAGGAATGAGCGTATCAAGTGGAAAGCAATAGTAGTATGCGAGTAAAGTAAACAGTGCGAGTAAAGTAAACAGGTAATAGCAATATAATAGAAATAGGAACAGGGTCCACAGTTCACTAGTGGTGTCTCTCTATAAGATAAAATAACACATGCTGGGTAAACAAATTACAGTTGGGCAATTGATAGAACAAAGATAACGTGCTAAGTCGAGAGGATCACTATGAGATTTACTCTGGGCATTAGAATAAGATACATAGACCGCCATCCAACTGCATCTATGACTAATAATCCACTTGTGGCGAATCAATCTGAGAACTTCATAAGTATTAAGTTGCGAACAACAGATAACTGCATTAAGCAAAGTATGTAATGTAAACAAAGCATATGCCCTTGGACATATGAATGTTGTTTTCTCCCTAGTGGCAACAGCACATCTACAACCTTAGAGGGTTCTGTCACTCCCCCAGATTAAATAGAGGCATGAACCCAACTATCGAGCATAAATACCCCCTCTTGGAGTCACTAGTATCTACTCGGCCAAGATAGCTACTAACAACGGAGAGCATGCAAGATCATAAACAACATAGAGATAACATAAGATAATATTCAGCACATCAACTCAATCATAACACAAATATTCATCGGATCCCAACAAACACAACATGTAGAATTACATAACGGTGATCTCGATCATGTAAGGCAGCTCACGAGATCTAAACATGAAGCACATGGTGGAGAAGACAACCATCTAGCTACTGATATGGACCCATAGTCCAAGGTAGACTACTCACTCATCGCGCCGGAGGCAAGCATGGCGATGAAGAATACCTCCGGTGGCGATTCCCCTCTCCGGCAGGGTGCCGGGAAGAGCTTCTGGACCCTCCCAATCTCGGGTCAACGGCAGCGGCGGATCGCGATGTATTCTAGAAAAGTGATCGGGTCTTTAGGTTTTCCCGTCGGGGGGTCTTTATAGGCGAAGGGGCATCGTCAGAAGTGGACCGAGGTGGTCTCACACATAGGGGGCGCGGCCAGGGCCTGGGCCGCACCGCCCTGTTGTGTGGGCCCCTCGTGGCCCCACTCTGTCAAATTGATGTGCTAAATTATATCTTATGTTATCTCTATGTTGTTTATGATCTTGCATGCTTTCCGTTGCTTGTAGCTATCTTGGCCGAGTAGATGCTAGTGACTCCAAGAGGGAGTATTTATGCTCGATAGTTGGGTTCATGCCTCTATTTAATCTGGGGGAGTGCCAGAAACCTCTAAGGTTGTAGATGTGCTGTTGCCACTAGGGAGAAAACAACATTTTTGTGTCCAAGGACATTTGCTTTGTTTACTTTACGCACTTTGCTTAATGCAGTTATCCGTTGTTCACAACTTAATACTCAAGGGGTACTCGGACGACTCCCCGCGAGTGGATTATTAGTCATAGATGCAGCTGGATTACGGTCTATGTATTTTGTCGTAATGCCCAGAGTGAATCTCATAGTGATCCTCATGACATATGTACGTTATTTTTATTCTATCAATTGTCCAACTGTAATTTGTTTACCCAGCATGTTGTTATTTATCTTATGGAGAGACACCACTAGTGAACTGTGGACGCCGGTCCAATTTCCTTTACATTGTTATACCGTTTTACTTTTACTCGTACTATTTACTTTCTTGCATACTATTATCCTTTTACCACTTGATACGCTCAATCCTTTATTTACAGCAAACCGGTGAGATTGACAACCTCATCATAAGTTGGGAGCAAAGTTCTTTGTTGTGTTGTGTGCAGGTTTCACGTTGCTGCTAGGTGAAGACACACCAGCAATATTCCTGACGCCATTGTCCAGAGTGTCACGAAGCTAGCAAGCATCACCTTCTGAAGTTTGTCTTTCTCCTACTGGTTCGATAAACCTTGGTTTCACAACTGAGGGAAGACTTGCTAATGTGCTCATCATACCTTCCTCTTGGGGTTCCCAACGGGCTGTACTTACACGCCATCAAGCAATTTTCTGGCGCCGTTGCCGGGGAGAAAGAAGACTTCTGCAAGGGAAGTCTCTCACGCACAATCTTTTACTTTGTTTTTGTTTTGCTTTATTTTATTTTTGCTTGCATCGTTTTATCAAAAATACTAAAAATTAGTTCCTTTATCGTTACTTTTACTTGCTTGCTTTTAGTTTTGATAGAATGGGTACCCCTGAGAACACCAAGTTGTATGATTTTACTAGCACCAAAAACAATGATTTTATCTGCACTCCTATTGCGCCACCTGCTCCTGAGGCAAATTTTTATGAGATCAAACCTGCTTTGTTGAATCTTGTTATGAAAGAGCAATTTTCTGGTGCCAGTTCTGATGATGCTGCAGCTCATCTCAACAATTTTGTTGAGCTATGTGAGATGCAAAAGTATAAGGATATAGATGGTAATATTATTAAGCTGAAGTTGTTTCCTTTCTCCTTAAGAGGAAGAGCTAAGGATTGGTTGCTATCTTTGCCTAGAAATAGTATTGATTCTTGGGATAAGTGTAAGGATGCTTTTATTGGAAAATACTATGCTCCTGCTAACATTATAGCTTTGCATAGTGATATTATGAAGTTTAGACAGTTTGATAATGAACATGTTGCTCACGCTTGGGAAAGAATGAAATCTATGATAAAGAATTGTCCCACTCATGGACTGACTACTTGGATGATTGTCCAAACCTTTTATGTAGGACTGAATTTTTCTTCAAGAAATCTATTGGATTCAGCTGCTGCAGGCACTTTTATGTCCCTTACCTTGGGCGCCGCAACGAAGCTTCTTGACAACATGATGGTAAATTATTCTGAGTGGCACACCGAGAGAGCTCCACAAGGTAAGAAGGTAAATTCTGTTGAGGAAACCTCTTCCTTGAGTGATAAGATTGATGCTATTATGCTTATGCTTTCTAATGATAGAACTCAAGTTGATCCTAATAATGTTCCTTTGGCCTCTTTGGTTGCTCAAGAAGAGCATGTTGATGTAAACTTCATTAGAAATAATAATTTCAATAACAGTGCTTATAGGAACAATTTTGCTAGCAACAATTATAGGCCGTATCCTTCTACCAATGGTAATAGTTATGGTAACTCTTATGGTAATTCCTCCAACAACACTAGGGGCGCGCCCTCTGAGCTTGAAGTCATGCTCAAGGACTTCATCGGTAAGCAAACTGCTTTTAACCAGTCTGTTGAGGAAAAGTTGGGTAAAATTGATGCTCTTACTTCTAAAGTTGATAGCCTTGCTCTTGATGTTGAACTTCTGAAACTAAAAGTTTTGCCTAATGATGTGAAAGAAAGAAATACTTTTGCTGCTACTAATGCTATTCAAGTTAGAATTGATGAAAATGTTAGGATGTTAGCAGAATTGCATGCTAGGTGGGAAAGAGAAGATAAGATGGCTAGGAAGATGAAGGTATGTAGTATTACTATCTCTAATGATGTTGTTCCAAATACTAGCAATCCTCTTACTTTGATTGGTGTAGAGAAAACTCCTACTCCTTGTGCTCAAAAGCCCAAAACTGCAAAAACTTTTTCTACAAAAAGTGCTGAAATTTTTTGGAGTATGGGAGATGATAGCTCTATTTATTTTAATGATTTTGATGTTGATGGCTGCAATATATCTGAAGTTATTTTGTTCTTACAAAATCTTGCTTTGAGTCTCAATGCTAGTTCTATCAATATTGCTTTTACAAATCATATTACAAATGCTCTCATGAAAATTAGGGAGGAAAAGTTGAAACAAAAGGCTTCTATTCCCAAGAAGTTAGAAGATGGTTGGGAGCCCATCATTGATATGCATGTTAATGGTTTTGATTGCCATGCTTTATGTGATCTAGGTGCTAGTATTTCTGTTATGCCTAGAAAGATTTATGATATGCTTGGTTTACCACCGCTTGAAAAGTGTTATTTTGATGTACCTCTTGCTGATGTTGCTAAGAAGAAACCTTTGGGAAGGATTAATTATGTTCTTATTATGGTTAACAATAACCTTGTTCCTGTTGATTTTCTTGTTATGGATTTTGAATGCAATGCTTCATGTCCTATTATTTTTGGAAGGCCTTTTCTTTGAACTGTAGGTGCCATCATTGATATGAAGGAAGGCACCATCAAATATCAATTCCCACTCAAGAAAGGTATGGAACACTTCCCTAGAAGGAGGAAGAAATTACTTTTTGACTCTATTCTTAGAGCAAATTATGAACTTGATGCTTCATCGCTTGATATTACTTGATTTGCACTTTCTGCGCCTACCTCAAAGGCGTTAAAGAAAAGCACTCTTGGGAGATAACCCAATGTTTTATTTTCAGTATTTTTCATTTTATTTGAGTCTTGGAAGTTATTAATACTGTAATGACCTCTCCTTATCATTTTTATTTCATTTTTGTGCCAAGAAGAACCTCTAATTTGAGGGAGGTAAGATTTGGGGAAGTTGCTGTCCTGAAACAGATTTCTGCACTGCACCATAAAAATTCGTGAAAATATCAGAATATGTTTTTGATTTGAACTTTCTTGTGCATATGCCCTAGGTTATATCCAAACTTTCATTAGTTTTACACTTTTCGATATGAGCAACATAAGGTCCTCGAAAAAATCAACCTTTGACAGTTGTTCTGTTTTGATAGATTTCTGCCACTATTTGTGTTTGCCTCTCGATCTCTTTATTTTTGAGTTCTTTTGATCACGGTACTTTTGAGGAAGTTCATACAGTAGTATATGCTTTATATATGGTGTTTTTGAGTTGAAACCTGAACCAAAAAGGGTTGATCTACTATTATGTTTATGCTAACGTTGCTAATAGAATTGTGTGAAGTTTTGTATAAAGTAAGTTTTCAAGTGTAGGGATTGGAGAATGATGAGATGAGATGAAGAATGGACAAAAGCTCAAGCTTGGGGATGCCCATGTAACCTCAAGAAATATCCAATAGGTACAAGCTTCAAAGCTTGGGGATGCCCCCGAGGCTTCATCGGCAAAAATCAGGTCACCTTTAAACACACTATATTTTTATTGCTTCATATTCTATGCATTTTTCTTGGAGCGTCTTTACTTTTGCTTTCAGTTTTCTTTTGTTTTGTTTGCTGCAATAAATGGTTGGACCCCAACAAATTTCTTTTGGAGGAGATATACTTCGTTTTTCATTGCCAAGAACACTCTATTTTTCACTCTTATCATTCAACGAGTGTTCTCTTTTTTCTAGAACTGCGTTTAGCTTTTGTTTTTCGCCTTGATTTTTGTTCAGATCTTGTTTTATCTTTGCATCAAGGTGTATTTAGACCACTGGTCTATGTTGGTATTCATCAAAAGATTTGTTTCAAAAAGGTTTGAATGGTGTTGGAAAAGAGAAAAAGTTTCATGCAAAAAGTGGTACAAAAAGGAGCTTGTTTAGACTGCGGCTTAGACTTTTTCATGCCATGCTTGATGTCGTTTTGATAGTATTCTTAGTGATTTTTTCTTTAGCATAACTTGTCTCAAATGACTGAGATTGCTTAATGAGCCTTTGAAAAAATCATGCGTTGGTTTTATTATACGGAAGCATTTATTTGGTTTTCTCCTTGATGCTTTATTTGGGTTGACTTGGCGCATGCTTACAACATGTTAGACTCATAAAAAGTCGCCATAAGCCTCTATGATCATTTGGTTTTTGACTTTTGATGCCATTTTATGCTTCTCTTAATGATGTTTTGTCGCTGTGCATGATTATGGCCGTTATTGCTCTCTTAGTTGGTCGCTCCCAGTCTTTTGCTAGCCCTCATTTTGTACTGAGTATGAGCTCTACTCGTGCATCCAACTCCCAAAACCCAAGTTATTCCAATGTGTCCACCATACATACCTATTAGCAATTTTCTATTCCAAGTACATTTGACTTGCTTTTATCTATCCTTCGAATTAAACTCTTTTTGGTGTTATGCGAAAATTAGTCAGTAAAGCTCTCACGAACCTGATGGCACACTTTACTTTTCTCGCTTTTAAAATTTTGACATTGTGACTCTTTAGTGTTGACGTTATGCTTGCAAGTTGTAAGTTGGAAATTAGCCAAACCATGCCGTCCTGGGGTAAGCTTTCAACATTGCACTTTCTCTTATTTGAGTTGATATCGTGATCTTCTGTTTATGGATACTCGCGATGTGAAATAAGTTGGGAATCTTGCGGGATCATGGAGTTTGTATATGTGTTAGAGAAACGTCTGGGCCGCTAATCTAAGCCATGCATCATTCATAGTGGAAATTTACAGCATGCCCATAGTGGACATTCGATGACGCATCTCAAAATAAAAAGCTATACCAATGGTAAATAAAAGAGATGCCAAGATGTTCATTATCTGTTTGTCCTGTCATTTTGATGTGGGCTTGTTCCATGTCATCGGGCAAGGAGGTACCCCGTTGGCGGTTCTCGATGATACGTGTATACTTACAATGATAAGAGCTTGCTTGGGACCCTAAGTCGAGTAGCATGAGGTTTGGGTATTCGTACTTCATGGGACACGAGGTTTTCAACTTATGATTTGTCAAGTATATGCTCATAATCGTTCTCGCATTTACTTTAACCATTCAAGATGCCTATGATGGGGGCAATGAGAGCTCAAAGCTAGTAAGTATCATAATTTTTGAAGGTTTATAAAACTTGCAATCACTGCTTCCCTCTGCGAAGGGCCTTTCTTTTACTTTTATGTTGAGTCTCCACCTTCTACCTTTATGCACCGTCTAAGAGAGCATAGTTGCCATTTTGAGTTTAATGTGCATTGTCCCAAAGTTTATCATTGATTGATTCATGATTATGGTTTTACTTCTTCTTAAATTATTTGTATCTAGTCGCCCTCTTAAACTTGAAGGTGTCCTATGTATTTATGTTTTGCTATTCCATGAAGGACAAGCTGAAAACCATTTGCTATGTTTTTCCATATAATTTGAACACACATTTGACTTTCATTGTTTCATTGTTCATGATCTTTCGTTTGTGTTTCTTTTCATGTTATGACATGGTTGCTAAGTTTTTATTGTCAAGATTATGTCTTTTATGCCCATGTTTTAAGTTCTTTGATCCCAGCACTCAATGCTTTACATAGATGATCAAGATTGTGATGGTGCATGTCACCTCAAAAATTATTCTTTTGTTATCACTTACCTACTCGAGGACGAGCAGGAGTTAAGCTTGGGGATGCTTGATATGTCTCAAATGTATCTATAATTTTTGATGCTCCATGCTTGTTTATACACCATTTGCTTTGTATTTTGTTACACTTCGTGGCATTTTTATGCATTTTCTGGAACTAACCTATTAACAAGATGCCACAGTGCCACTTCCCTATTTTCTGCTGTTTTTGTGTTTCCGAAAAGTTACACATGAAATATTCTCGGAATTGGACGAAACAAAAGCCGAACCTCATATTTTTACCGAAGCTTCGCGAAGACCGAAGATGAGACGGAGGGGGGCCAGGAGCCAGGCTCACCACAGGGGGGCGCGGCCCAGCCCCTGGCCGCGCCACCCCATGGTGAGTCTAGCTGGCCCCACCTCTAACGATGCCCTTTCGCCTATAAAGTCCCCTCGACGGGAAAAACCTAAGGGACGGATCGCTTTTCTTTGAAACATACTGCAAGCCGCCGCCGTCGTCGAAGCGAGATCAGGAGGATCTAGGAGCTCTTCCCGGCACCCTGCCGGAGGCCTTCTCCACCACCATGGTCGCCTCCGGAGTGATGTGTGAGTAGTCTACCTTGGACTACGGGTCCATAGCAGTAGCTAGATGGTTGTCTTCTCCACCATGTGCTTCATTTTTAGATCTTTTGAGCTGCCCTACATGATCAAGATCATCTTTTTATGTAATCATACATG
Organism: Dactylis glomerata; assembly: GCA_007115705.1. NCBI lineage: Eukaryota > Viridiplantae > Streptophyta > Magnoliopsida > Poales > Poaceae > Dactylis > Dactylis glomerata. The sequence continues at coordinate 2,438,465 of QXEO01000450.1, read as the reverse complement.
TTGTGTTTGTTGGGATTCGATGAGTATTGGTACTATGTCAAGTTAATGTGATGAATTATATCTTATGTTATCTCTATGTTGTTTATGATCTTGCATGCTTTCCGTTGCTAGTAGCTATCTTGGCCGAGTAGATGCTAGTGACTCCAAGAGGGAGTATTTATGCTCGATAGTTGGGTTCATGCCTCTATTTAATATGGAGGAGTGACAGAAACCTCTAAGGTTGTAGATGTGTTGTTGCCACTAGGGAGAAAACAACATTTTTGTGTCCAAGGACATTTACTTTGTTTACTTTACGCACTTTGCTTAATGCAGTTATCCGTTGTTCACAACTTAATACTCAAGGGGTACTTGGACGACTCCCCGCGAGTGGATTATTAGTCATAGATGCAGTTGGATTACGGTCTATGTATTTTGTCGTAATGCCCAGAGTGAATCTCATAGTGATCCTCATGACATATGTATGTTATCTTTATTCTATCGATTGCCCAACTGTAATTTGTTTACCCAGCATGTTGTTATTTATCTTATGGAGAGACACCACTAGTGAACTGTGGACCCTGGTTGACGAGGGTTAAACTCGACAAATGTCCTAGATGAAGGACTTAGGATCGGGGAGATAGGGCGTCGGATGAACTCCAAGGTAAATTCAGTCAAACAAGGTGGCTATGAAAGTAAATGTGGGTGTTGAACCTGGCTTGCTTTCAATCTGTCCCACATCGTCCCCTCCTGGCCCCTATATATAGGTGGCTAGGTCTCGAGGATCGGGTGGGATCCGACACAGATTACAATATCGACATACGACATGAACTCATATTTCGACTAGTATTACAATTGGGCCTAGCCTAACGGGCCTCAGGGGTACTCAACTGACGGGCTCTATTATCTATACCCTTGTCAGTAGCCCCCGAGATTCTACCAGAATTGCAGATTCGGGTTGAATCTCAGATCTTCAATTCTTCGACTTGATCAATACTGGACTTCTTCAAATCTTGAAATCTTCGACTTGGTCTTTTGACTTATCCTTTTGATATGATATTTCGCAAGGGGTCTTGGTGAACAAGCCTGACAACTCTGATGGATCAAGAGGCCAGCTAACTGCCGGAACAGATACTTGTCACCTACTTCAAATTCAATCCCCTTGGACTTGAATTCAGGAAACCGGTCAAACCCATTCTTTTTCCGCATTTAGGACTTACAAAAAATGAATCCCAGTAGTTCTCAGGGTACCCAGTGCATCCACCAGGATTTTTCTTCGCGTCGTAGACACAGATACATACCAGCAGAGCGCATCCATGTGCGTATACCGGGCCACACAGGACGGATCCTGGGGTCTTACCTTTGTGATATATTTCAATCACGGCATTCGAGTTTTATCGCGATGACATAACTTGAGAATCATATGTCGCAGCCGTGTTTGACTGATTCAATATATATAACTTTTCGAGTTATTCTTTTTTAACTTTCATGCATATCTCCCTATGGGAGTACTCGATGTCTATCTTGTTGACAATGTAGCCAAAGTTCCTTCCTAAAGAGATGCAACCAATTCAATTTGCTCTTTATTACTAGCTTCAACTCGCCTCTTTTTGTCGACTTCTTTCTATCGGGTGCGCGACAGCGCTCCTGATAGGAGTATCCCCCGAGGCTATAGCCGAAATTTTCGGGTATAGGCTCAAGAGATTTGATAAACTTGTTCCTTATACTTCTTCTTACGTCATTTGTTGACTTTATTCGCCTTTGCAATGGATTTCTCCCCTTTTTATGCTGCAAGCCCCCGAGATAAAGACAAGGTGAACTTGTGCTTCTTGACAGATACTCTCTTATTTCCTACTCTCTTCTCCTCTTTTTTTTACGCATCTCTTCTTTGATACGGTACTTCCTCTTTACTATTTGCTCTGTAAAACCCAAAAATATACTTTGGGCCTTGCCGCTCCAGAGGCCCATTAATACGTGCTTATAAATAAAGCACTCTTGGCCAGGGTAAAAAAACCCTAATTCCTTCATTAGTGCCTTTCTCCGCCGCATCGTCTTCGTCCTCCTCACCCCATCTAGGGTTTTTCGTCCCTTGCACTTGTCTCCATGGCCGATGCAAGTGAATCTCGCTTGAACATCGGTGCTCCGGTGGAAAAATGGGGCCGCGGTCGTCCTCGCGGTAGTAAAAACAAGACCACCGCAGCTGCGGTAGCATCATCTTCTGCTCTAGTGAAGCGATGCCCTGGCCGTCCGGCCAGGAGCAAGAATAAACCCAAGGTGCCCTCTGTTGTGCCAGGTCCAAGTGCTCCTTCCCCTGATGCTTCTTCTTCTTTGCCCAGAATCTATTCTTTCTTCTGCATCTGCAATGCGCAGTGCCGTGAAATTCAGCGCCTGCCACAGAAATTTACCAAGTTCATGGATGGGCGAGAACTGCGTGAAGCAGTTCTCCGTGAACACTCTGGTGGAGGAACTCCATACGAAGTGGAGGTGTGGTACGACGGCGCCGGTGAGCAATTCTTCAAGGGCGGCTGGTCGCGATTTGCAGAGGACCACGACCTCCATCAGGGGTTCTTCATGACCTTTGATTTCCATGTTGGTACGTCGAAGTTCGACGTGAAAATCTACGACGGCACCCAGGGCCAGAAGGAGTATGAAGCCGAAGTATAGCTTCATTTAGTTTGCTTCTTTATGTAATCTCCTTTCCCAGTTGTTATTCCTCGTGTTATCTGTAATAAATATTCATATCTAGATTAGTGTTTATTAATAGACCATGGGAACGAATCATGGTTCCGAGGTGTGTGCATGAATATTGTATCGGGTTCCTTTGAACCGCTTATGTCATAGACGAAATATCAGGTTGCAATCAACCTTGTAGTATGCCGCAGATAGTCAAAAATCTCGATAACTAGTTAAATTTATTTTGTACGACTCGAGGGTCTGAGCCCCCGAGCATAAAGTAAAATAGTTACACATATTGTCAATTTGACCCAATGAACCCGACCTATGGCCTCATGTTCTGGATTCAGAGGGTCAAGACTCGAAAAACTCTTTTGTCGCCTGATATCGCTTATGCGTAGAAACGTCGTAGCTGCTCTGCATTCCACGGGTTACTCTCGTCGTTCCCCGTTTTCTTGTCTTGTAGTCGATAAGCTCCTCCTGGTATCACTTCTGTGACTATGTAAGGTCCCACCCATGGGGACTCGAGTTTTCCATGGCTATCTTGTTTGAGTCGCAGAACTAGATCTTCCCCCACGAAGGACCGTGGGCAAACTCGACTACTGTGGTAGTTTTTGCAGATTTTGCTGATATTGAGTAGCTCTGGCGAGCGCTACATCTCTTGCTTCGTCAAGTGCATCGACATCATCCTGAAGTGCTTCTGTAGAAGTTGCCGCATCATATGCTACGATTCTTGGAGCTTCATGAGTTATTTCGACTGGGAGCACGGCTTCTGCGCCATGGACCAGAAAAAAGGGGTTTTCTTGAGTAGCTGCGTTAGGTGTAGTTCGTAGACTCCAAAGTACGGAGGGTAGCTCATCTACCCAAGCGTGCTTGGCTTTTTCGAGGGGTGCTAACAGCCTTTTCTTTATCCCATTACATATTAAGCTATTGGCTTTTTCAACTTGCCCATTAGACTTAGGATGCGCTACAGATGCAAATTTCAGTTTGATTCCCATACTTTCATAGTAGTTCTTGAGCTCTTTCGATGTGAAGTTTGTCCCATTATCCGTAATTATGCTGTGTGGTACTCCGAAGCAGAAAACTATGGACTTGATGAAGTTAATCGCGGCTGTGGAATCTTGAGTTGTCACTGGGGCTGCTTCTACCCACTTAGTGAATTTGTCGACTGCTACCAGCATATAAACATGCCCTCCTGGCCAGGATTTATGTAGTTTCCCTACCATGTTGAGACCCCATTGTGCGAAAGACCAAGATAATGGTATTGGTTGCAATTCTGCTGCTGGCACGTGTGGTCGAGATGCAAAACGTTGACAAGCCTCGCACTTCCTTACTATGTCTTTTGCGTCTTCAATGGCTGTTAGCCAGTAAAATCCTGCACGAAAAGCTTTGGCCGCAAAGGATCTGCTGCTAGCGTGATGTCCACATACTCCTGCGTGGATGTCTCTTAAGATTTCCTGTCCTTCTTGAGGAGTAACGCACCATTGCAACACGCCTCTTATGCTTCTCTTATATAATTTTCCTTGCAACACGACGAAAGCCTTGGATCATCGTATTATCCTTTTTGCTTGTACTGTATCTTCGGGTAGTGTTTTGTTTACCATGTATGCCAGGTATGGTTGCATCCAAGTTTCCTCGATCATCATGACTTCTTCGGGTTCAGCTATCCCGCTGCTACCAGCCCCCGAGCCTGTTGCTTGGTGCTGGGCTTGCTCTCCTGTAGTCAAGACTTTGGTGTTTTTATTGATCTCTCTATGATTTCCTCCCAAAAAACTCCTTGTGGTACGGGTAAACACTGGGACCCTATATTTGCTAAATTGCCGGCTTCCTCATTGCTTGTTCTGCTGACATGCGAAACTTTGCATCCATCAAATGTTCCTTCAAGATAATAATATAGATTTATGTATGCAGTCATGTTGTCACTGATGGCATCACACTTGTTCATCACTTGTTGGACGACGAGATTTGAATCTCCAAATATTTTCAGTCGAGTTGCTCCACATGCTTTGGCCATTTTCATCCCATGAAGCAGCGCCTCGTATTCGGCATCATTATTAGAAGCTTGAGGAAAAATCATTCTTAGCACATATTTCAACTTGTCGCCTTGTGGTGATATCAGGACTACCCCTGCTCCTGCGCCTTGAATTCTTTTTGACCCATCGAAGTACATTGTCCACACACTCGATAAATCTGGTGGCCCTGTGTTTTGTAACTCCAGCCACTCTGCTGTGAAATCTGGTAAAATTTGAGATTTGATCGCCTTTTGCTTTTCATACGTGATGTCCAGGGGCAATAGCTCGATTCCCCACAAGGAGACACATCCTGTTGCTGAAGGATTGTTCAATATATTGGATAGTGGCGCTTCGTTGACCACTATGATTGGGTGGACCGCAAAATACTGGCGTAGTTTCCGTGCTGTTGTAAAAACACTGTATGCGAGTTTCTGATAGTGCGGATACCTTTGCTTCATTGGAGATAGTACCTCGCTGACATAATACACCGGTCGTTGGACTCCATGCGCTTTTCCTTCCTCGCTTCTTTCGACTACCAATACGGTGCTCACCACTTGATGTGTTGCTAGAATATATAGTAGTAGTGGTTCTTTTTCCTTTGGTGCGACCAACACCGTGGTGTGGAAAGCACTTTTTTGAGTTGCGCGAAGGCTGTGTCTGCTTCTTCTGTCCACTCGAATTTGTCGTCTGATTTTTTCATCAATGCATAAAAAGGGAGCGCTTTTTCTCCTAGTCTTGCGACGAATCGACTTAGTGCCGCAACGCGTCCTGCGAGCTTCTGTACATCGTGCAGCTTTGTGGGCTTACCCATTGTTAATATCGCTTGGATCTTCTCTGGATTTGCTTCTATTCCTCTTGCAGATACTAGGAATCCTAGGAGTTGTCCTGCAGATACCCCAAAAGAGCATTTTGTCGGGTTGAGCTTGAGCTTGTACCTATTTAGGTTATCGAAGGTTTCTGCTAAATCACTGATTAATGACTCCTCTTTTCTTGTGGTAATGACCACGTCGTCGATGTAGACTTGGATGTTTCGTCCTATTTGACTTCCGAGGCAGTTTTGCATCATCCTCTGGTAGGTTGCTCCTGCATTTTTTAGGCCAAAAGGCATGACTTGGTAGCAGAACACACCGTAAGGTGTTATGAAAGCTGTTTTTCCTTGTCTTCTTTCTTCAACTTTATCTGGTTGTAGCCAGAATATGCATCCAGGAAGGAAAGCCTTGCGCACCCTGCTATTGAGTCAATAATCTGATCAATGCGAGGTAGAGGGAAGGGATCCTTTGGACAATGCTTGTTGAGAGATGTGTAGTCGACACACACTCTTTGCACATATGTGTTTTTCTTGGGGACTATAACTGGATTAGATCCCAAGTCGATGTTTTGATCTCTCGGATGAATCCTGCATTTTTGAGTCTGTGTAGCTCGGATGCGATTGCTTTCCTTTTAGGTTCATCAAATCTCCTCAACGGTTGCTTGACTCGCTTTGCTTTGGGATCAACGTTTAGTGCGTGCTCGACGAGTTCCCTGGGAACCCCTGGCATGTCCGAAGGACACCAGGCGAAGATTTCCCAGCGCTCACAGAGGAACTCGACGAGCGCGCTTTCCTATGCGGGATCCAGGTTTACTGCTATAGAGGTAGTCTTGTTCGGGTCCGTCGGGTGGACCTGGATTTTCTTCGAGTCCTGAGTTGTATCGAAAGCCTGGTCTGGCAGGGATCACCCGACGTCGGGTAGCACGTTGTGGTCGGTTTCGCCTTTTAGCCTCGCGTACTCTGCTGTCATGCCGAAAGTTTGCGCCAGTTTATTGAATTCTTTGTCACAGGTGTTGGATACTTCGAAACTGCCTTGTACCGTGATTGTTCCTTTGGGTCCCGGGATTTTGAGTGTGAGGTATGCATAGTGAGGTACTGCCATGAACTTTGCAAATGCTGGGCGTCCTAGGATTGCATGATACTGTGAAGGCCAATCCATAACTTCGAACTCCAGTTTTTCTTTTTGGTAATTGTTGCTGCTGCCGAAACAAACGTTGAGTTCTATTTTCCCGAGAGGGTAGTTTGCGCTTCCTGGTACTATTCCATGAAAAGAACAATCTGTTGGCTTTAAACTTTCCAGTGAAATGCACATTGCCTTCAGAGTTCTTGCATATATCAGGTTTATACCGCTTCCTGCATCCATGAATACTCTCCTGATGTCGTATCCTCCTATCTGCGCTTTTAGTACCATTGGTGCGTGCCCTGGCCTGGGTACTTTCCTTGGGTGGTCTACTCTGCTAAATCTTACTGGTTGATCGGACCATTTTAGATACTATGTAGTAGCTGGTGGTGATGATATTGCTAGGTTGACCTGTCTAGATATGCTCTTCCTCTCTTTCTTCGACTTTGGTACTGGTTGGATCATTGCTGATATGTACACTTTTGACTCCAGCTGTTTTGCGAGTCGTTGCATTTGATATCCTTGACTTATGTTTTTTCCTCCTTGTCGTGCTCCTTGGCTTGAATCCATGGCGTTTTGCAACCTTAGGAAGGTTCTGCAATCCTTCATCTGGTGGTTGGAGACTCTTTTCCCATCTAAGTAAGCGTAATGGATGCGACAGGGACCATATAGCATATCTTCTGCCGAAGGACCTGAGTACCTTGGCTTCTCCTTTCCTCTACCGTCTCTCGTTGGAAATTCAATATTTTCATAGCCTTCTTCGTTCCTTTCGGCATATCCTGCGGCTATCTGGTTTCGCCTTCCGTGGTTATCGCCATTGCGGTATCTTCGCCTTTGCCTGCTTGGTTTGTCGACTTCTGGTGAGCGCCCCCTTTTGTTGTTATACGCGTCTTCTCCATCGGCGAACCTGTTGGATACTTCTATTAACTCAGACACTGTCCTTGGCCTTGTTCTCCCTATTTCTTCTACTAGGTCCGAATGACGAAGGCCACTCGAAAAAGCGTCTATTGCTCTTTCATCGGAGACGTCTTCTGCTGGGTTTTTGGTTACGCTCCAGCGTTGTATATAAGAGCGTAGGGTTTCGTCTCTTTTCTGTATGCACGATTTGACTTCTTCCAATGATGCTGGTCGCTTATATGTTGAGCGAAAATTTCTTGCAAATTGATTCTCTAATTCCCCCCAACTTCCAATGGAATCGTTGGGTAAGGTATTTAACCAGGTCCGCGCTGCGCCGGTGAGGTGTAACTATAAACTTTGCATGGCTGTTGCTCTTGTTCCTCCTAGTATCTGTACTTCTTGCAGGTAGTCTGACAACCATAGAGTGGGCTCTTGCGACCCATCATACTTTTCTTGATCATGTGGCAACTTGAAACCTTTGGGTACCCGCGTTTTGCGAACCCTACGGGTAAAACATAACGCGCCCATCTCTTTCTCATCGTCTTCATAGTTTTCCTCTTTCCACGCATAGCGTGATTTGTTTACTCATGCTTGTGCTATTATGTTCCTTGCGTCCTCCCTCCTTTTTTGTTGCCTCTCATCTTCTGATGAATCATTGGGTTTGTTTTGCGAGGACTTGTGCTTGAATTCTACTTTTCGCTTGTCTTTTTGATGTTCCATTTTTTTCCTCTAGAAGCTTTCCCATTAACTTGTCTTCTACCAACCCGAGACTTCGTATTACGGCCTGATGCATGTGTTCTCGTGGATCTCCAGGCTCTGGTTGTCTGGTTAGTAGGTACGCCTGTGCTGCTACCAACGCTATTTCTGGTGTTTCTTGAATGAAATCTTCTTCTTCTTCTGACTGCTGCGGGCTTTGACTTTTCGCGTAGCTCTCCTCTCTTATCTGTGTTGTTGTTCTCCTATTGTGCTTTGGGTCTCTATGTCTCTCCATGCTGGATTCTGATGAATTGGTATATTCACTCCAATATCCTTCACTTGGTGTGCTGTTGTAATCTGGGCTTCTCATAATCATGTCTCTTTCCTGCCTTAACTTCTTTTTGCGCTGGTGTAGCACGTATTGGTATCCCATTAGTACTTCTCTTCTTGAATCTGCGGGTACATTGGTCCCGTGGTTGATAGCTGTCATGATCATTCTCCATTCTCCGGCCGAAACATGCACTTTCTCCTTCTCTTTCTTGCCATTGCTCCTTATTTTGTCGACTTGCATGTCGATCTCCTCGTTGCCAGCGTGATTGCTTTCTTCTTCTGCTGCTTCAGTGATGATGACGCATAATTGGTGTATGCTTCTAGAGACGCCGCTGCTTCTGCTGGCAATGTCCCTTGATTTGTCCACTGCTACTTCCACCATGGTCTTTTGCCCGGTTTCATCGGGTTCCTCGAATTTTTCCTACAGATTTTTCGTTGCTGCTAAGCTAACTGGCAAGTTTGCCTCGCTAGAAGAGCCTACAGATGATCCAGATGCTGTGATTCTCTCTGTGTTGCTCGCCGATGGAACTGATTTCGTCGGTATCGAAAGGCGAGTTGAACCCGAAGGTCCGATGTAGAAGCTGAGACTTCCGAACATCAATTCCATCTCTTGATTCTCATCGACTTCTAGATTGCTATTGGCTAAAAGCGAAAAAGTCGTCGAATTCATGATTCCAACGCCCAAGGTCCCCACGGTCGGCGCCAATTGACGAGGGTTAAACTTGACAAATGTCCTAGATGAAGGACTTAGGATCAGGGAGATAGGGCGTCGGATGAACTCAAAGGTAAATTCAGTCAAACAAGGTGGCTATGAAAGTAAACGTGGGTGTTGAACCCTGCTTGCTTTCAATCTATCCCACACCGTCCCCTCCTGGCCCCTATATATAGGTGGCCAGGTCTCGAGGATCGGGTGGGATCTGACACAGATTACAATATCGACATACGACATGAACTCGTATTTCGACTAGTATTACAATTGGGCCTAGCCTAACGGGCCTCAGGGGTACTCAACTGACGGGCTCTATTATCTATACCCTTGTCACCGGTCCAATTTCCTTTACATTGTTATACCGTTTTACTTTTACTCGTACTATTTACTTTATTGCATACTATTATCCTTTTACCACTCGATACGCTCAATCCTTTGTTTACACCAAACCGGTGAGATTGAGAACCTCATCGTAAGTTAGGAGCAAAGTTCTTGGTTGTGTTGTGTGCAGGTTTCACGTTGCTGCTAGGTGAAGACACACCAACAATATTCCTGGCGCCATTGTCCGGAGTGTCATGAAGCTAGCAAGCATCACCTTCTGAAGTTTGGCTTTCTCCTACGGGTTCGATAAACCTTGGTTTCACAACTGAGGGAAGACTTGCTACTGTGCTCATCATACCTTCCTCTTGGGGTTCCCAATGTGATGTACTTACACGCCATCACCGACGCCTCGGCGACCATGCAGGGAGGCAGGCGTCCCGGCCCTATCTACAAATAGGATGGGCAGCGAGTCGGCGTCCACATCGCCAGCAACACACACCAGAACAATGGCCAGAGGAAAATGGCTGTTCGGGTGCAAGGGCAGCTGCTTGGCGTTTTGCTGGCGCGTAGTTGACGTGGGAAAATGTAGTTCAATACCCGGCAACGGCGCCAGAAAACTTGTCGATGGCGCGGTGATGATGATGCTAGGAAACTTGATTGCGTTTGTTGATGAAGTAAAATGACCGGCCAGTTGGAAACCCCAAGAGAAGGTTTGATGAATATAGCAGCAAGTTTTCCCTCAGTTATGAAACCAAGGTTATCAATCGAGTAGGAAAAAGACAATACTCCAGAAGGTGATGCCCGCTAGCTTCACGACAGCTCCGGACAATTTATAGGGTGCCTCGTCCAAGCTTTGCTTTGCAAGCGGCAACGTGGAACCTGCACACAACACAACCAAATACTTTGTTCCCAACTTACGATGAGGTTGTCAATCTCACCGGTTTGCTTGAAACAAAGGAATGAGCGTATCGAGTGGAAAGCAATAGTAGTATGCGAGTAAAGTAAACAGTACGAGTAAAGTAAACAGGTGATAGCAATATAATGGAAATAGTACCGGGGTCGACGGTTCACTAGTGGTGTCTCTCCATAAGATAAAATAACACATGCTGGGTAAACAAATTACAGTTGGGCAATTGATAGAATAAAGACAACGTGCATATGTTGAGAGGATCACTATGAGATTTACTCTGGGCATTACAACAAGATACATAGACCGTCATCCAACTGCATCTATGACTAATAATCCATTTGTGGCGAATCAATCCGAGAACTCCACAAGTATTAAGTTGCGAACAATAGATAATGTAATGTAAACAAAGCATATGCCCTTGAGCATATGAATGTTGTTTTCTCCCTAGTGGCAACAACACATCTACAACCTTAGAGGTTTCTGTCACTCCCCCAGATTAAATAGAGGCATGAACCCAACTATCGAGCATAAATACCCCCTCTTGGAGTCACTAGCAACTACTCGACCAAGATAGCTGCTAACAACGGAGAGCATGCAAGATCATAAACAACATAGAGATAACATAAGATAATATTCAGCACATCAACTCAACTAGCGTGGTGACCCACGCATTTGCGCGGCTAGACTGCATATATATATAATATGTGATATGTATTTATGTTATCTCTATCTATCATTTTATATAATCGAGTTATTTTCCTATTACATGGATCATATCCACCTTAAAAGATTGGAAAAATCTATGCCTAATTGAATTATCGTGAGAAGAAAATCTTAAAATCTCTTGATTTAGTTGTCCGTGCTCTTCAGAACTCATAATTCTTAGTGGGCAGCTTTCTGTTTTTCTAAAACATGGTCTTAGGACAATAAAATACTTGACATGATTTCTCTGTTACGACATTTTTGTTACTAAAACACTATCTCTTAGTCACATTTTCCTTGAATCTATATTTTTGCAAAGCATATCTCTGTAACCATCAGCATAGTTTGGTTTTTATTATATTCTCATTTCTATTTTTCCTAATTTGCTTCCCGTCTATGGCATGACCAACCTCATCACTGAGTTTAAATATTAGCCCAACGTTATTCTACTCTCGGAGCCTGCCCTACATTTTTTTTCTAAACATTGTACCTATGGACTCATTGGAACTCGTAACATGCTCTGGTAGTTCTCCAGTTATATTTTGTTCTCCTAGATCGTATCTATGTTGTCTTTTTTTAGTGTATTACATTTTCTAGAGCAACTGGAACTACGTGTGTATAACCGACACACATGTTCAAATAGCTAACGTTGCTTCCCCAAAATTGCTCACACATTTTATCACTTATTAATTGGACCAATATGTCTATTTTTCTTATTCGGCGTCCATCATGCATTGAACCCTGTTCTCCTATATGCATATATTTTGATTTTTCTAATCTATTGTATATGGTGATCCACCACTAATTTGAACATGCCTCGGCTCATCCCCATTAAACTCATGTCGAAGTTATGGTCTTTCACACATTTATGTTCAATGGTCTAAGTAAACAGTACAGGCATGTTGATAGTCTTAGGCATGGTAGATTGAAAAACAACAATTGATTTTATTATATGCTTTGTTTCATTTTTAATTTACATATAAATCGAAGGAATAATCTAATAAAAATTATCAATTGAAGGTTCATGGAATTCGTGAAGAACTTACAAAAATAAACTTTTATTTTAATTTTGGGTTTTGCATACAAATAAACTTTTACCCTTTATATACGATCTACCTAGTGAAAATTACTTGTATCTTGTATACTCACCTAATTCTGTATCCACTAAGATAAGCTGCTGGTTCTGTTTTGTACTTTGATGATCGTGTCTATTGTCCCGCACCCATGCATGATGCATCCGGCGTTGATTAATCGCTCTCGCCAATCTAAGGATGTCTAGCAAATCGATGGTACCTTGTTCCTTGCATCCATCTGAGAAGGGGATCCTTGAAGATGCCGACACGGATGGCGTCATGTAGTCGTGGAGCTCGGCCAGCAACATCTCGGCCATGGCCTCCTGATCCATTATTAGCTTAGGTCTAGGTTTCTGCTTCTAGCACTTCGATGATGATCGACACCCATGCACAACTTCATCGTTAGCTAGCAATGCTGCCGCTCGCAATCTAGAAAATATCCGTCTGATCGATCCATGGAGGAGATCCTTCATGATTTTGAGAACCATCATCAGGAAGGAGAAAATCTATGCTATCGTATATTTTCCATCAACGTTGCCTGGACGACATCAAGTTTGAGTGGCCATCGATCCTAACTGACATCAATTGTCCTTTCACGTCGGCCGTTTATCGCCATGCATGGATAGCTCATCGTAGAACTCCTTGTATACTCACAGGCCTTGCTGTCGTTGCTCCGAACTCATCGGAGACTATGCCGTGCCATTGCATGAGACCCTGCCTCTTTGACGATTCACTCGACGACTTCTGCGATTGTTGTTCACATCCCACAATTTATGTTTCTGCCGGTATTGGAAGACCTAGTTGATCGTCGTGCGCAACTTTACAGGCGTGATTGGAAAATTCGCTGTGTATATATGGTTAATCTAGATGATTGTGAATCGGGATATATGTGCGGGTGAGCTGATTAAAATAAGCCGAGACGTGTTCTTGCTGTTTTATTAATCCTTCATCGAATCAAACGTATATATGCTGGAGACAACGCTGCGTCTCTTTCCTTTTCAAACCATGTGCAGGCTTTCTGATTAAAATCAGCCGAGAGCCCAAGACGTGTCCTTTTTTTGAGATGCAAGACGTGTCCTTGCTATTATCTTCATCCTTCATCTAATCAAACGTGTATATGCCGGACACATGGATGTGTCTATTTCCTTTTCCAACCTGAATCGTTACGCATCCTTTATTGCATATCTGAGCCGTCCCTTGTCCATGGTTGCATCTTGGTTGAATCCTAGCCATCGTTTGTTTGTTGTTTTAATAATATAATAGATAGATCATAACACCAATATTCATCGGATCCCAACAAACACAACATGTAGAATTACATAACGGTGATCTCGATCATGTAAGGCAGCTCACGAGATCTAAACATGAAGCACATGGTGGAGAAGACAACCAACTAGCTACTGCTATAGACCCATAGTCCAAGGTAGACTACTCACTCATCACGCCGGAGGCAAGCATGGTGATGAAGAAGACCTCCGGTGGCGATTCCCCTCTCCGGTAGGGTGCCGGGAAGAGCTTCTGGACCCTCCCGATCTCGGGTCGACGGCGGCGACGGATCGCGATGTGTTTCTAGAAAATTGATCGGGTATTTAGTTTTTTCCCGTCGGGGGGTCTTTATAGGCGAAGGGGCAGCATCAGAAGTGGACCAGGTGGCCCTCACCATAGGTGGGCGCGGGCCAGGGGCTGGCCGCGCCCCCTGGTGGTGTGGCCGCCCTGTGGCCCCCTCCGTCTCATCTTCGGACTTCTGGAAGCTTCGTTTAATATCTGGATGTTCGGCTTTTATTTCGTCCAATTCCGAGAATATTTCCTGTGTAACTTTTCTGAAACACAAAAATAGTAGAAAACAGGGAACTGGCACTGTGGCATCTTGTTAATAGGTTAGTTCCAGAAAATGCATAAAAATGCCACGAAGTGTAACAAAACACTAAGCAAATGGTGTAAAAACAAGCATGGAGCATCAAAAATTATAGATACATTTGAGACATATCAGTATCCCCAAGCTTAACTCCTGCTCGTCCTCGAGTAGGTAAGTGATAACAAAAGAAATAATTTTTGAGGTGACATGCACCTACACAATCTAGATCATCTATGTAAAGCATTGAGTGCTGGGATCAAAAGAACTTAAAACATGGGCATGAAAGACATAATCTTGATAGAAGAAACTTAGCAACCATGTTATTACATGAAAAAGAACACAAACGAAAGATCATGAAAATGAAACAATGAAACTCAAACATGTGTTCAAATCATATGGAAAACATACAAATGGTTTTCAGCTTGTCCTTCATGAGAGAGCAAAACATAAATGCATAGGACACCTTCAAGTTTAAGAGGGCGACTAGATACAAATAATTTAAGAACAAGTGAAACCAACATCATGAATCAATCAATGAAAACTTTGGGACAATGCACATTATACTCAGAATGACAACTATGCTCTCTTAGACGGTGCATAAAGATAGAAGGTGGTGACTCAACATAAAAGTAAAAGAAAGGCCCTTCGCAGAGGGAAGCAGTGATTGCAAGTTTTATAAACCTTCAAAAATTATGGTACTTACTAGCTTTGAGCTCTCATTGCCCCCATCATATGCATCTTGAATGGTTAAAGTTAATGCGAGTACAATTATGATGCATATGCTTGACAAATCATAAGTTGAAAACCTCGTGTCCCGTGAAGTACGAATACCCAAACCTCATGCTACTCGACTTAGACTCCCAAGCAAGCTCTTGTCATTGTAAGTATACATGTATCATCGAGAAACGCCAACGGGGTACCTCCGTGCCCGATGACATGGAACAAGCCCATATCAAAATGACAGGACAAACAGACAATGAACACCTCGGCATCTCTTTTATTTACCATTGGTATAGCTTTTTATTTTGAGATGCGTTGTCGAATGTTCACTATGGGCATGCTGTAAATTTCCACCATGAATTATGCATGGCTTAGATTAGTGGCCCAGGCGTTTCTCTAACACATATACAAACTCCATGATCCCGCAAGATTCCCAAATTATTTCACATCGCGAGTATCCATAAACAAAAGATCACGATATCAACTCAAATAAGAAGTGCAATGTTGAAAGCTTGCCCCATGACGGCATGGCTGGGCTAATTTCCAACTTACAACTTGCAAGCATAACAACTCAACATAAGAGAGCCACAATGTCAAATTTTTAAGAACGAGAAAAGTAAAGTGTGCCATCTGGTTCGTGAGAGGTTTACTGACCAATTTTCGCATAACACCAAAAAGAGTTTAATTTGAAGGATAGATAAAAGCAAGTCAAATATACTTTGGAATAGCAAATTGCTAATAGGTATGTATGGTGGACACATTGGAACAACTTGGTTTTTAGGAGTTGGATGAACGAGTAAAGCTCATACGCAGTACAAAATGAGGGCTAGCAAAAGACTGGGAGCGACCAACTAAGAGAGCAATAACGGCCATAATCATGCAAAGCGACAAAGCAACATTAAAAGAAGCATAAGATGGCATCAAAAGTCAAAAACTAAATGATCATAAAGGCTTATGGTGGCTTTGTATTAGTCAAACATGTGTGAGCATGCGCCAAGCCAGCCCAAATAAAGCATCAAGTTGAAAACCAAAATAATGCTTCCAAATAATTAAAATAACGCATGATTTTTTTAAAGGCTCATTAAGCAATCTCAGTCATTTGAGATAAGTCATGCTACAGCAAAACCACTAAGCATACTATCAAAAAGACATCAAGCACGATATGCAAAAGCCTAGGCCGCAGTCTAAACAAGCTCCTTTTTGTGCCACTTTTTTGCATAATTTTTTTTCTCTTTTC
The DNA here is from genome assembly GCA_007115705.1 of Dactylis glomerata. Lineage (NCBI taxonomy): Eukaryota > Viridiplantae > Streptophyta > Magnoliopsida > Poales > Poaceae > Dactylis > Dactylis glomerata. The sequence goes on along the minus strand of QXEO01000450.1, from coordinate 2,422,426 downwards.
CAACACCATTCGAACCTTTTTGAAACAACTCTTTTGATGAAAACCAACATGGACCAGAGGTCAAAATACACCTTGATAAAAAAGATATAATAAGATCTGAACAAAAATTAAGGCGAAAAATGAAAACTAAAAGCAGTTCTAGAAAAAGAGAACACTCGTTGAAACGATAAGAGTGAAAAACGGAGTGTTCTTGGCAAATGAAAAGCAAGGCAACTTCTCCAAAAGAAATTTGTTGGGGTCCAACCTTTTATTGCAGCAAACAAAACTAAACAAAACTGAAAATTAAAAACAACTGACGCTCCAAGAAAAATGCATAGTGCATGAAGCAATAAAAATATAGTGTGTTGAAAGGTGACCTGATTTTTGCCGATGAAGAAGGGGTGCCTCGGGGGCATCCCCAAGCTTTGACGCTTGTACCTCTTGGATATTTATTGGGGTGACATGGGCATCCCCAAGCTTGAGCTTTTGTCCATTCTTCAACTCACCTTATCATTCTCCAATCCCTACACTTGAAAACTAAACACAATTCTATTAGCAACATTAGTGTAAGCATAATAATGAATCAACCCCTTTTTGCTTCAGATTTCAACTCAAAACCACCACATATAAAGCATATATTACTGTAGCAATTTCCCCAAAAGTTCCGTGATCAAAAGAACTCAAAAAGAAAGCAATAAAGAGGCAAACACAAATAGTGGCAGAAATCTATCAAAACAGAACAGCTGACAAAGGTCGAATTTTTAGAGGGTTTTCTGTTGCTCAAATCAAAAAGTATATTACTAATGAAAGTTTGGATATAACCTGGGGCATATGCACAAGAAATCTCAGGTCAAAAAGATATTCTGATAATTTTCACGAATTTTTACGGTGCAGCACCGAAATCTGTTTCAGGACAGCAACATCCCGAAATCTTACCTCACTCAAATTAGAGGCTTCTCTTGGCACAACAACGAAATAAAAAATGATAAGGAGAGGTTATTACAGTAGTAATAACTTCCAAGACTCAAATAAAATAAAAAGAACTGAAAGTGAAACAATGGGTTATCTCCCAAGAGTGCTTTTCTTTAACGCCTTTGAGCTAGGCGCAGAAAGTGCAAATCAAGTAATATCAAGTGATGAAGCATCAAGCTCATAATTTGCTCTAAGAATAGAGTCAAAAAGTAATTACTTCCTTTTCCTAGGGAAGTTTTCCATACCTTTCTTGAGTGGGAATTGATATTTGATGGTGCCTTCCCTCATATCAATGATGGCACCTACAGTTCGAAGAAAGGGTCTTCCCAAAATAATAGGACATGAAGCATTGCATTCAACATCCATAACAAGAAAATCAATGGGAACAAGTTTATTGTTAACCATAATAAGAACATCATTGATCCTTCCCAAAGGTTTCTTCTTAGCAACATCAGCAATAGGAACATCATAATAGCACTTTTCAAGCGGTGGTAAATCAAGCATATCATAAATTTTTCTAGGCATGATAGAAATACTAGCACCTAGATCACATAAAGCATGGCAATCAAAACCATTAACATGCATATCAATGATGGGTTCCCAACCATCTTATAACTTCTTGGAAATAGAAGCTTTTTGCTTCAACTTTTCATCCCTAATTTTCATGAGAGCATTGGTAATATGCTTAGTAAAAGCAATATTTATAGGACTAGCATTAGGAGTCAAAGCAAGCTTTTGCAAGAACAAAATAACTTCAGATATATTGCAGCCATCAACATCAAAATCATTAAAAGAAATAGAGCTATCATCTACTACACTCCGAAAAATTTCAGCACTCTTTTGAGAAAAAGTTTTAGCTGTTTTGGGCTTTTTAACACTAGGAGTAGGAGTTTTCTCTACACCAATCAAAGTAAGAGGATTGCTAGCATTTGGAACAACATTATTAGAGGTAGTAATGGTACATACCTTCATCTTCCTAGCCATCTCATCTTCTCTTTCCCACCTGGCGTGCAATTCTGCTAACATCCTAACATTTTCATCAATTCTAACTTGGATAGCATTAGCAGTGGCAAAAGGATTGTTCTCTTTCACCTCATTAGGCAACACTTTTAGTTTCAGAAGTTCAACATCATGAGCAAGGCTATCAACTTTAGAAGCAAGAATATCAATTTTGCATAACTTTTCCTCAACAGACTTATTAAAAGTAGTTTGCTTACCGATGAAGTCCTTGAGCATGACTTCAAGCTCAGAGGGCGCGGCCCTAGTGTTGTTGGAGGAATTACCATAAGAGTTACCATAACCATTACCATTGGTAGAAGGATACGGCCTATAATTGTTACTAGCAAAATTGTTCCTATAAGCATTGTTGTTAAATTATTATTTCTAATGAAGTTTAGATCAACATGCTCTTCTTGAGTAACCAAAGAGGCTAAAGGAACATTATTAGGATCAACATGAGTCCTATCATTAGAAAGCATAAGCATTATAGCATCAATCTTATCACTCAAGGAAGAGGTTTCCTCAACAGAATTTACCTTCTTACCTTGTGGAGCTCTCCCGGTGTGTGCCATTCAGAATAATTTACCATCATATTGTCGAGAAGCTTGGTTATGGCGCCCAAGGTAAGGGACATAAAAGTGCCTCCAGCAGCTGAATCCAATAGGTTTCTTGAAGAAAAATTCAATCCTGCATAAAAAGTTTGGACAATCATCCAAGTAGTCAGTCCATGAGTAGGGCAATTCTTTATCATAGATTTCATTCTTTCCCAAGCCTGAGCAACATGTTCATTATCAAACTGGCTAAATTTCATAATATTGCTACACAAAGCTATAATCTTAGCAGGAGGATAGTATCTTCCAATAAAAGCATCCTTACACTTAGCCTATGAATCAATACTATTTTTAGGCAAAGACAACAACCAATCCTTAGCTTTTCCTCTCAAAGAAAAAGGAAACAACTTAAGCATAATAATATCACTCTCTACATCCTTATATTTCTGCATCTCACATAGCTCAACAAAATTGTTGAGATGAGCTGCAGCATCATCAGTACTAGCACCAGAAAATTGCTCTTTCATAACAAGGTTCAACAAAGCAGGCTTAATCTCATAAAAATTGGCAGCAGGAGCAGGTGGCGCAATAGGAGTACAGATAAAATCACAATTATTAGTGCTAGTAAAATCACACAACTTGGTGTTCTCATGAGTACCCATTCTAGCAAAGCTAAAAGCAGACAAGTAAAAACAACTATAAAGGAAACTAATTTGTGTGTGTTTTTGATAAAACGATGCAAGCAAAAATAAAGTAAAAGCAAAATTAAAACAAAGTAAAGGATGTGCATGAGAAACTCCCCTTGTAGAAGTCTTCTTCCTCCCCGGCAACGGTGCCAGAAAACAGCTTGATGGCACCGGTGGATATATAGATCACCGACCAGTTGGGAACCCCAAGCGGAAGGTATGATGAGCACAGCTGCAGTTTTCCCTCAGTAAGAAACCAAAGAATTTATAGTGGACACTTTTGGAACAACTTTTTTTTTAGGAGTTGGATGCACGAGTAGAGGTCATACTCAGTACAAAATGAGGGCTAGCAAAAAACTGGGAGCGACCAACTAAGAGAGCAATAACGGCCATAATCATGCAAAGCGACAAAGCGACATTAAAAAAAGCATAAGATGGCATCAAAAGTCAAAAACTAAATGATCATAGAGGCTTATGGCGACTTTGTATGAGTCAAACATGTGTGAACATGCGCCAAGTCAACCCAAATAAAGCATCAAGGAGAAAACCAAAATAATGCTTCCAAATAATTAAAACAACGCATGATTTTTTCAAAGGCTCATTAAGCAATCTCAGTCATTTGAGACAAGTCATGCTACAGCAAAACCACTAAGCATACTATCAAAAAGACATCAAGCACGACATGCAAAATCCTAGGCCGCAGTCTACACAAGCTCCTTCTTGTACCACTTTTTTGCATAAAGATTTTTCTCTTTTCCAACACCATTCAAACCTTTTTGAAACAACTCTTTTGATGAAAACCAACATGGACCATAGGTAAAAATACACCTTGATAAAAAGATATAACAAGATCTGAACAAAAATCAAGGCGAAAAACGAAAACTAAACGCAGTTCTAGAAAAAGAGAACACTCGTTGAAACGATAAGAGTGAAAAACGGAGTGTTCATGGCAAATGAAAAGCAAGGCAACTTCTCCAAAAGAATTTGTTGGGGTCCAATCATTTATTGCAGCAAACAAAACTAAACTAAACTAAAAACTAAAAACAACTAACGCTCCAAGAAAAACGCATAATGCATGAAGCAATAAAAATATAGTGTGTTGAAAGGTGACCTGATTTTTCCAGATGAAGAAGGGGTGCCTCGGGGGCATCCCCAAGCTTTGACGCTTGTACCTCTTGGATATTTTTTGGGGTGACATGAGCATCCCCAAGCTTGAGCTTTTTTCCATTCTTCAACTCATCTCATCATTCTCCAATCCCTACACTTGAAACTTCCTTCATACAAAACTAAACACAATTCTAATAGCAACATTAGTGTAAGCATAACATTGAATCAACCCCTTTTTGCTTCAGGTTTCAACTCAAAACCACCACATATAAAGCATATACTACTGTAGCAACTTCCCCCAAAGTTCCGTGATCAAAAGAACTCAAAAATAAAGCGATAAAGTGGCAAACACAAATATTGGCAGAAATCGGTCAAAACAGAACAGCTCAGCAAGGTCGAATTTTTAGAGGGTTTTCTGTTGCTCAAATAAAAAAGTGTTGAACTAATGAAAGTTTGTATATAACCTGGGGCATATGCACAATAAATCGCAGGTCCAAAAGATTTACAGAGAATTTTTACAAATTTTTACGGCGCAGCACCAAAAACTATTTCAGGACAGCAACATCCCCAAATCTTACCTCACTCAAATTAGAGGCTTCTCTTGGCACAAAAACGAAATAAAAAGGATAAGGAGAGGTTATTACAGTAGTAATAACTTCCAAGACTCAAATAAAAGAAAAAGTACTGAAAGTAAAAATATTGGGTTATCTCCCAAGAGTGCTTTTCTTTAATGCCTTTGAGCTAGGCGCAGAAAACGCAAATTAAGTAATATCAAGAGAGGCATTAAGATCAACCGTAGGAGTCTTTTCAACAAGGAATTGAATTGTGTTCAAATGAGTTTTTGAGGATCCTTTGTGATCGCGCTTTGGTACACTACTTTCATCAAAAAGATTTTCTGGACAAATCCAACTAAAATTCTTTTCCAAAGCATCATGAATTCCTACAAGTTTACAAGGTATTGGTACTCTAAAATCTTCATTGGGTGTACCAACAACCTCTATAGGCGAGCCAAGCTTATTAAATTTCTTAAAAACTTTCCTAGCTTCAATGGCCACATCTCTAAATTCTATGCGCAAAGTTTCCAAGATAAAAGCTTTCTTTTCGGGGTCTTCAATATCATGAAGCTTAAGAAACATGTGTTGCATAAAAGGATTAAGGCTAGCAAACCTAGCTTCTAACATGTGAACTAAATAAGCAGAAGCAACTTCATAACTAGAGCAAGCTCAGCCAAAGACTTTTCCTCAACATCTTTATGCATACTAATATGATTAAAGAACTCCTCAATGTTACTTTTTCCAATAATTGAACCACTACCTACTGAGAGGTCCTCCAAAACGTACTTAGGGAACAACATAATGAACTAAAAGTAAAGAAATAACAACTATAAAGGAAACTAATTTTTTTGTGTTTTTGATAAAATGATGCAAGTAAAAATAAAGTAAAGCAAAACTTAAAACAAAGTAAAGGATGTGTGTGCAAAACTCCCCTTGCAGAAGTCTTCTTTTTCCCCGGCAACGGCGCCAGAAAATTAGCTTGATGCGGCACGGTGTTGATGGTTTTTCACCGTCCAGTTGGGAACCCCAAGAGGAAGGTATGATGAGTACAGCAGCAAATTTTCCCTCAGTAAGAAACCAAGGTTTAATCGTATCTAGGACAAAGCCAATACTGCAGAAGGTGATGCTTGCTAGCTTAGTGACACTCCAACAAGGGCGCCGTTAACGATAACATGTTAGCGCGTCTTCAACTAGTAGCAACGTGGAACCTGTACACAACACAACCAAATACTTTGCTCCCAACTTACGATGAGGTTGTCAATTTCACCGGTTTGCTTGAATCAAAGGGTATGAGCGTATCGAGTGGAAAGCAATAGTAGTATGCGAGTAAAGTAAACAGTGCGAGTAAAGTAAACAGGTGATAGCAATATAAAGGAAATAGGACCGGGGTCCACAGTTCACTAGTGGTGTCTCTCCATAAGATAAAATAACACATGCTGGGTAAACAAATTACAGTTGGGCAATTGATAGAATAAAGACAACGTGCATATATCGAGAGGATCACTATGAGATTTACTCTGGGCATTACAATAAGATACATAGACCATCATCCAACTGCATCTATGACTAATAATCCACTTGTGGCGAATCAATCCGAGAACTCCACAAGTATTAAGTTGCGAACAACAGATAACTGCATTAAGCAAAGTGTGTAATATAAACAAAGCATATGCCCTTGAGCATATGAATGTTGTTTTCTCCCTAGTGGCAACAGCACATCTACAACCTTAGAGGTTTTTGTCACTCCCCCAGATTAAATAGAGGCATGAACCCAACAATCGAGCATAAATACCCCCTCTTGGAGTCACTAGCAAATACTCGGCCAAGATAGCTACTAACAACGGAGAGCATGCAAGATCATATACAACATAGAGATAACATAAGATAGTATTCAGCACATCAACTCAATCGTAACACCAATATTCATCGGATCCCAACAAACACAACATGTAGAATTGCATAACGGTGACACTAGTAGGAAAAGGCTTATAGATAGATGTTTTATCAGTGGAGCACATTATTCAATATGCTCCACTAGTATTTACTAGTGGCGCATTTGCAAATATGCTCCACTGATAATTTTCTTACTAATGGCGCATATTGTTCAAAATGCGCCACTAATATCCACGTGGGACCCACCACAAGGGTCGTCGACAAAATATCTTGTCTTATCAATGGCGCATTTGTTATATGCGCCACGCATATTTGACCATTTAGTGGCGCATATCATACCAAATGCGCCATTGATAACATTGTGGGACCCACCTGGGCCCTACTGGCCTGACCCCTGCCAGTGTTATGCGTGGCGCATATATCAATATGTGCCACTGATAATTAAAATATCAATGGTGCATATTTGTCCACTTGTCCACTTCTTCTCCTCCAACATCCATCTTTGTCCACTTCTTTCTCGTCGCGCGGACTTGGCTCAAATACGATTCTATATACACTAGGTGAGTTGTTGGAGGACATGCATGTGGATGTTTTGTGTGGCCGGTGGACGTCTCGTGTGCGGTGTACACGCATGCATGCTTGTGTGTGGTGCATGAATGTTTACAGGTGACAAAGAAGCAAGAGCATGTTGCATGGTACGGCGTGGTGCATGGATGTTTGCCGAAATGTTGATTAACTTCCGTTTCGGCAAATTTTTGCACTACCCATACGTCCTATTTTTAGGAGAGGTCATGCCGAATTTTTCCGGCGACCATACATGCATGCATGTGTGTTTGTGTGTGAGTGTATGATGGTGTGTGATTCTAAGGTACTCTCTTTTCTCTATACCGCGCAGGCAACCATGGTCAGACACATGAGCGAAGGTCAAGTGGCTAGATACAAGGAACGCGCGGTGGCCGACATGAGGATGAACAAGAGGACCCACATAAGATATCCGTGTCGAACATGCAAACTCGGGAGCTTACTCGACCCTGATTCCGTAGACCTGGAGAGTCACCTGCTCACGCATGGTTTCATGCCCGGCTATGATTCTAAAGATGACGAGGACGTCAACAATAGTGTTTCTGAAGACGAGGGCGTACATGATGATCATCACGAAGGAGATGGCGGCGGCGGACATAATGATGATCATCACGAAGGAGATGGCGGCGGCGGACATGATGATGATCATCACGAAGGAGATGGCGGCGGCGGACATGATGATGATGGAGAAGACGCGGCGTCGACGGGCACATAGACACGACTAACCTCAGCCTTGCAGGACCCACATGTTCAGGAACTGCTCCTCAAGGAGATGAGCAATGCGAAAGCTGCTGCCAGAGAGAAAGCCAAGCTGGAGCAGATGGAGATTGATGGGAAAACTCCGTTGTTTCCTGGGTGCCGACCCGAGGATACACGCTTGAGCGTCACGCTCAAGGCTCTGGAGATGAAGGCGGAAAGCAAATGGACCGACGTAAGCTTCAATAAAAACATGAGATTCTGGCAAAAACGTCTTCCCAAGGGAAACACGTGTCCAACTAATATCGAGGAGGCCAAGAAAATCGTGTGCCCTCTGGACCTGCCGTACGTTAAGTACCACGCCTGCATCAATGATTGCGCACTTTATCGGGATGAGTACGCGGAGAGAACCACATGTCCGGTGTGCGGCCAAGGACGATACAAGATAGGGAACAAGAAAGTACCTCGGAAAGTAGTATGGTACTTTCCTATCACTCCCCGTCTGCAGCGGTATTTCGTAGACCCTAAGGAAGCAAAGCTCATGCGATGGCACGTGGATAGGAAGAAGACCGAAGATGATCCGCATAAGGGCAAGATCCTGACACACCCTTCGGACGCTAGCTAGTGGAACGCACTTGACACCGACTTCCATGAGTTCGGGGCCGATCCAAGGAACATCAGGCTTGGTATGAGCACCGATGGACTCAATTCGTTTGGCAACCAGAGTAGCATGCACAGTACCTGGCCCATGTTTGTATGGTCGTACAACCTCCCTCCATGGTTGTGCACCAAGCAGAGATACGTACACATGTGTATTCTGATTCAGGGGCCAAAACAGCCAGGTATCGACATGCATTTGTATCTCGGGCTGTTGAAAGAAGAGATAGCCACGCTGTGGGAGACGCCTCCTCGTACGTGGGATGCATACTCAGAAGATTATTTCCCTTTGAGAGTCGCGTTGTTCATGACGGTGCAGGATTATCCAGGTTACAGTTACGTCTCTGGCCAGGTGAACCACGGACACAACGCATGTGTCAGGTGCATGGATAAACCCCGCATCTCTAGCTACCAAGGGATCCCGGTTCCTCGAAGAACGTGTTCCAACGGACTCGGATGTGGCTTCGAATGGATCACCCATGGAGAAAGCGCGGAGACCTGTTCAACGGTAAAGAAGAGCTTGAAAAATCCCGACGTCCGAGGAGCGGTGAAGTAATCGACGACATGCTGGAAAACTAGGAAGAGTGCCCTTTGCAGGGAAAGAAGCGTCCGAGGACAAAGCCGCTGCATGGTGTGTGGAAAGCGAGGTCTATTTTCTGGGACCTGTCGTACGAGAAATACCTCCACACGCCCCATAGCCTTGATGTCATGCACGTCACAAAGAACGTATGTGAGAGTCTGCTGGCCACTATCGTCAACATGCCGGATAGGACCAAGGACGGGATGAAGGCAAGACACGACCTGGAATTCCTTGGCATCAAGAAAGAACTTCATGGTCCGCCCGATAATGATGATGATGATGAGACGATGGACGAAGATACTCAGGGTCCCCGCAAGAGGGCTAAGAGGAGGGATGTGGTGTTTCCCGCTGCCTGCTTCACTCTAAGTGAGAAGGAGCTCGAGCAGTTTTTTAAGTGCCTCCTAGGAGTTAAAGTTTCTCACGGTTACTCTGGGAACATAGGCAGATATCTAGACGAAGCGAAGAAGAGGTTCAGCAGGATGAAGTCTCATGACTGTCATGTGTTGATGACATAGATACTTCCCATTGCGATCCGAGGGATAATGGACGAGCACGTCCGTGAGACGTTGTTTTGCCTCTGCAACTTCTTCGACGTCATCTCAAGGAAATCTATCGGCTTGAAGCAGCTCGACGCGCTGCAAGAAGAGATCATCATGATACTGTGCGAGCTCGAGATTTACTTCCCGCCCGCGTTCTTCGATATCATGGTGCATCTGCTCGTCCATCTCGTGGATGACATCATTCATCTCGGTCCGACATTCCTGCACAACATGATGCCATTTGAAAGGCTGAATGGTGTTATCAAAGGATTCGTCCGCAACAGGTCCCGTCCAGATGGAAGCATCGCCAAGGGCTTTCTGACCTACAAGTACGTCTCGTTTTGCTAGAATTATCTACGCACCAAGGAGGACGACACAGACGACCCTGTTGGTCTGCCCAAAAGGACGCACCTCGGTAGGCTTGCCGGATATGGTCACCGCGAGGGTTTTCGCGCCTTGCATGTCAGCACGAAGGGTCGACGCCCCGACTATGTCCGGGCACACCTCGTCGCGCTACAGCACATCGAATTGGTTGACCCTTGGGTGGAGGAGCACAAAAGCTTTGTAGAGCAGAAGTTCATTGACCTAGGTCGGCCGAGGAAGAAGGGAGACGTAACAAGAGAGCACAACTCCAGCTTCATGGCTTGGTTCAAGGAAAAGCTTCACGGCCTGCAGTCGACGCCTTCTACGGAGGATGAAAAACTCATTTTTGCATTATCACATTGCCCCGGGCAGAACATGAGGACATATCAGGCCTACGACATCAATGGATACAGATTCTACACCGAGGAAAGGGACAAGAGTAGCGAATATCAGAACTCAGGAGTAACAATGCTATCCTATGCCGATGACGAAGCCACCATCAAGGAAAGATTCTTCGGAAGGATCGAGGAGATCTGGGAGCTCGACTACGCTGGAGAGAAGGTGCCGATGTTCCGTGTCAGATGGGCCAAGAGCATCCAGAAAGAGGGCCGGTATTTCACCACCATGGTTATACCCGATGCCTCCGCGAAGAACGCCTCCGCAAAAAATGAGCCATGGGTACTCGCGAGCCAAGTTGACCAATGCTTCTTCATCACCGACCTGTCAAAGCCAAGCCGTGTTGTCGTGAGGAGGGGAAAGAGGAGCATCATTGGAATGGAAGGACCCGCCAACGACCAAGACTTAGAAAAGAACAGCGATCCAAAGATCGAAGAGGAATTTGACAAGTACTTCGACAAGCCGACTGCCGCAGGAAGAAGGAAGACCACCCTACCTACTAAAGGCTGTCCGTTCACGAGAAGAAACCTCAACATTCCCGGCCTAAAGTATTCAACCGCGAGGAAGAAGGGCAAGAAGATTGCAAAGAGACGCTAGCTCTAGCTAGCTAGCGCGGAATCGAGATCATGAAATTTTTTGTGTGTATGGATATCGATGTTCGTGTGATGTACATGACGATATATATATTCGTGGTTTCTTGAATAAACTATTATGATACTCGCAAATGAAGTGAGAAAAAAGTTTCTAAGTATTCGTGTATATTAATTAGTGTTTTTTAGTGTTTTTATTAGTTACTAATAAATTTTGAAGTAGTTAGTATTTGTTACTATTAAAAAAATGTAAAAAAATGTGTGAGGCAACCAGGAGTCGAACCCTGGATGCCCCAGATGCAGCACAGAGAGCTGTACCACTGAGTCAAGCTAGTATTGTTGTCATATGGGTGACCGTCGCGATATTTGACTAAGTGTCAAATATGCGTGGCGCATATCGAGCATAATGCGCCACGCATAAGTGACACTTAGCCAAATATCGGTTCGGGCCGCAACGATCAATTTCTTCCCCACCACATTTCCCCCCACACGCCTCCTCTTCCCTAGCTAACCCTAGCCGCCGCCAGTCAAAGCCGCCACCGCAGCTCGAAGCCTCCGGTCGAAGCCCCCGTCGCTGCTCGAAGCCGCCGATCGAAGCCCCCGGTCGAAGCCCCATCCTCGCCCGGTCGAAGCCGCCATCGCCGCTCGAAGCCCCATCCTCGCCCGCTCGAAGACAGCGGCAGTCTCCTCCGTCTCCTTCCCCTGCGCTTGTGGCTGCGAGAAAGGCTGCTGCACGCCCTGTTTCCCCTGCGCTCCGTCTCGGCCGTCCTCTACCCTCCTTCTCCTGCGCTTCATTGGTGAGCAATCGCTTCCCCTCTGCCCTCCTTCCCCTGCCCTCCTTCCCCTGCTAATTCTTGGATTTTAATGTGTATCCATGTTCAGATTACCCTTAGATGCTCAGATTCTACCTTGGTTGTTCTTGAATGTGTTTATTGGTTGATTGGAACTTGTTTCACTCATCACAATGACTACTGACATGACTCTTCCTATCCTACGGTCACCTAGATTCATTCTTGAGCCCCTCATGAACCTGAAAATTGTTGCAGAAAATCGTAAGGATTTAGTCTAAAATGGATCGCATTTGCAGTGTACCCACATCACATTGATGAAAAATAGATGTATCAAATAAAAACAAGTTCAAAAGGAGGTTTCAGTTTACTTGATGTATCTGCATCCTCTACACTGAATTTTGTTACGGTGATGTTGTGAAGTGTTTTTCCTCGGTCATGTACAAGTTATCATCTCTTTTAATCAGTCCAAGATTGAGAAACTTATGTAAACTGTAACTAGATTACGTTTCAGAAACATGAAGTTCCTTTGCTACTGTCTTCTACCTATCTTTGGATGCAATTTTGAGTTAGTGCCATTTGACTAGTAAGTAGTAACAGTGGAATTGACATGCATGGAGAGGAAGGATGATGCTTGCTTTTTTTCTCACTTTTGATAGAACTATTACACCTTCCTGCTATTCATAGGAGATTTAATTGCATGAATGATACGAATTTTGGTGCTTAAACTAACTGTGTGCAGACAATTGATAGTGACCCTTGCTTTGTTTGATATAGCCTCTTTTTGCTATCTATCTAACAATATTGGTTGACTGTGGAATTAACACATCTGCCTCCATGTGAGTTGATCCTGGCATGGCTGTCATAATAGGTGCCGAGAATGAATTTCACTTCTGTAAAAAAGGTGTAGCTTTTAGGACATAGCCATTTTATTCAACGTGTTGAGAGTGAGAAATGTTCAATTTAAAATTCTTGTTCCTCTAGCCTGTGTGTTAAGAGTGCAGAGTTGTGCTTCATAGTGCTATATTTATAGTTTTGATTTGAATGTTCACTTTATGATCTTTTAAGTTTTGACATACAATTATGATTCAGAAGGGTTATTTGGTTTTGAGGAAACTGAGTGTTGAAAAAAAAATGTGCTTCCGTTTTTAGCAATCTAGTAGAAAGTCACCATTTCCATCAAAATTTGATGATGATGGCTCCTGCCCTTTGAATCACTTTCCCTTCTCATTTTTAAAAAAGAATGAGCTTTGGCACACAACAGGAGGTGGTTTACTTAAGTTGGTGGCCTTAATCATATCTTTTCTGCATGAATTAGGTTAAAATATTTTTCAATTATTGCTATGTGACTAAACCGAAAGAGCATCCAAGCTAAAGATCTTGTACAATATGTAGGCCTCTTGTACAAATTTCAGGGGGGTTTTGAATTAAGACACCTGAAAGCTCTCAACCAATGGAAGCCAATGCATCTTGTAGACAAGCTGCCTGCATAAAGAAAGTAGTGAAAAGTAAAATTTTGAATAAGCTTACTTGCACTGTATTATTAGCAAGGTCCAACATACATGTTGTAGCTAATGACAAGTGGTGTAATGTTCTAATCCATTTAGCTTCCACTTCACTCCACATAATGTGGTTAGTTTTCAACAAGACTCTGTTTTTATATTTAACTCTAATTCAATCTAGGTTTATGGTTCAAGTTTCAGTGATCTGAACTGAATCTTCTGTTTCATCCATTCAAACCGGGCTACAACCTGTAATCCATAGCATAACAAGGCAAATACAAGCATCTTACATTCCCTGTTACTTATTTCATACAAGCATCTTACATTCCCTGTTCCTTCACAATACAGTTTTACTTACAAAGGATAACCTGGCATGTAGATATTGCAGAGCACCACCTACTCCAGCTACTGGATACTGGATATTTTTCTTGCAATAAAATCTACAAATAAAAACTATGTATGGTACTGGATATATATTAACTGCATGGTACTGGATATTTATGTTTTGCTGCAAGCAAACTTTGTTCATGCTACTTTAATTTTATGTCTTCCTTGATATGCTTATCCAATGATATTTATGGTTTAGTTTTGCTGTGAAAAAGATAATGACTTATCTAGCATTTTCCTGTGTACATTTTGCTGTAAGATTCATATATTTACTGGAACAAATCTTGATATGTACATTTTGCTGTAAGATTTATATATTTTGCTGTAAGATTCATACATTTTGCTGTGTGCAAATCTTGCTATGTACATCTTTACTGGGAACAAATATTTTACTGGGAACAATATATGTTGCTGTGTAGTATATTTTGATGGGATATATGTTGCTGGGAACAAATATTTTGATGTGTACATTTTGATGGGATATATGTTGCTGTGTAGTACATTTTGCTGGGAACAGTATATGTTGCTGTGTAGTACATTTTGCTAGGAACAGTATATTTACTGGAACAAATCTTTACTAGGAACAAATATTTTACTGTGTACATTTTATACATTTGTATCTTTACTGGATGGGATATATGTTACTGAATTGATGCAGGTTATTTCTAAATGAGTTGCCCATTTCTCCTGAAATGTCGATTCACTTCCGTTTCGGTTGAGAAATGGGCACTCCTAGGTCAAAAAAACAGCAAAGGTCATGCCGAATTTTTCGGTCGACTCTAGCTTAATTATTGTACTAATTAAATTATTGCATATTTTGTATGAAGTGCCGACATGTCGAGTGGAGACAAAGACATCGGGGCTGGCCCTTCTCAGCCCATGAGCGTCGAAGAAGAAGCAAGAAAAGCCAACCTAAAGTTCTAGCGGCTTGACGATGACTTGAGCGGGTCTGACGAGGAGGCCGAAGAAGGTGCGGCCGATAAAGTTGGCGAGGAGGCCGAAGAAGGTGCGGCCGATGAAGTTGACTCGGAGTCGGAATATGACTTTGAGGCCGAAGATGGCGACGACGCCGAAAGCAGCAATGGCGACGAGGAGGATGACACAAGTAGTCATGGTGGCAGTGACCGCATGGACGTCGGTGGATCGGACGCCGCCACTAAGAAGAAGAAGAAGAAGAAGAAGGAAAGGTAGGATCGGACGCCGCCGGTACTCGGCACCAAGCTCGAAGAGTTCACGTATGTGAAACCGAGTGGCCAACCCGTGGAGCCTGCGAAGCTTGCCGCTGGGTATGGCCTACAGCTCGGGTGCATCGTGCGGGAGAGCATGAGCATCAACCAGAAGAACATAAGAGCTAAGGGCAATACGCGTTTGCGCGAGCTCCTCATTGAGAAGCTTCACAACCGGTACAAGTTCCCAGAGCCGTTCGATAACAAGAAGCTCAAAGGGAACAAGGCCAACAAGTTAGCCCTCACGAGGATGAGCACAGCCTTGAGCAGCTGGAAAAGCCGAGTGAAGAAGAGGATTCTCGCCGGCAAAAGTTGGGAGGAGATAAAGAAGGCCGAGCCGATGCTCGACGAAGATGAGTTCATCAAGTTCAAGGATACGTGCCTCACTCCGGAAGGTATCGAATGGACCGAGTGGGGGAGGCGTATGCGGGACCTCAACATAGGTAACCAACGCTGCGGAGGCGGCGGTTACCGAGGAAAGAAGGCCGTTTGGGCAAAGGAGGACGCCGAGTATGCCCGTCTAGGGAAAGAGAACCCGTGGCACAAATTCACGGATGAGCAGGTGATGCAGTTTGTCCGTGCCCGCTACTATCTCCACCCCGAACTCAAGGAATTCGTTACCGACGACGATGATGTGAGGAAGTTCCAGAAAAAGCTGGTAAGGAATTTACTGCGCATCTCGATCGAGTCGATATGCGTTCTAAATTTCTAATTGGCCATCTCTTTCCTTCTCTGCAGAGAATCGAAGAAAGGTCTTGTGCTTCAAGTGCGAGCTCGTCCCAGGGGTCGATGGCGGACCCGCGGTGGGACACGCCCTTCAACAGGGCGATAAACGTGATGAAGGGGAGAGCCAAGTCCTTGCCGCCGACTTCAGCTGGCCACGTGGCCGGCTATGGTACGTACGACAAGGTTGGCGACTTCAAGAAAGAGGACTGCGAGGCGAAGAAAGAGAGGAAGGCGGCGGCAGCGGCGGTGGCGGCGACCGCAAGTGAAAGATGCGAAGTTGAAAAGCTTCAGGAGCAGATGCCGGACCTGATCACTGAGCAAGTGCAACAGAAGCTCCACGAGATCATTCCCGATGAGCTGTGGGAGGGGCTTGCTGCTTGGAATGCGGCAGGTCGACGAGGGCCGCTAGTGGTGCCCAGCATCTCCGGCAGCAACTCTATCCAGCACGTGTCGCCGGATGTGGTGACTCCCGATACCGCCAACGTCGAGGAAGCGCAGCCGGCGGCCGCTCTGGTGCCCCCTCCCGCCACCACCAACACGAATGCGCACCCGGAGGTCGCTCTGGTGACACCACCTCCCGCTGATGCCAACACCAAGCAGCCGATCGCACCGGTGCCTCCTCCCGCCACAGCTAAGGCGCAACCGACGGTGCTTCGTCGTAAGGCATCTCGGCGGGAGAATGATACCGGTGTCCCGACATTAGCCGAGCTCAACACCATTTCCAAGGTAATGACTCCGGCCAGCACATTTCATTTCCTTTGCCTTTGATGACTATAGCTAGCCAGCGACATCTCACGATATGCATGCAAACTTGTTTTCCCACAGGACACACCTTGCACACTTTTGCATTTTGTGGACGGCGAGCTGAAGGATGTTGCCAAGGGCACAATCATTCAGCCAAATAGCACAGTCATGCATCACAAGGAGATGGTCTCAGAGGTGTTCAAGGTCCGGCTGGCTCGGGTGTTGCCGGGATGCGAAGACATGGACCCCCCCACCCAACCTCAACGCGCCGATGAACATAAGACCCTTGCGGGTTGCTTCGGCTGGGTCTTGACATGGCCGAAGACCCAGATTCGGCTTGTGAAGGAACAACAAGTTACTCAGCCGCCGCCACGCATGGAAAAAGTTACTGAGCCACCGCCATGTTTGGCACCAGTTACTGAGCCGGCGCCGCCGCGTATGGCGCCACCGCCTCGGCGGCCACAACAAGTTGTCTCCGCCAACACCTCCCGTCACCAGAAGTTGTTGGCCGCCGCTTTACCGCAGCCACCACCAGCACCACATGGCAAGGCCGTCGCTGCATCCTACCTAGTACTGGTTGAGGACATCAACGATGATGATGATGACAACCCAGATGACTGGCTCAACAGCGGCGCCACCGACTCTTTGTTCATGCCAAACATGGAAGAACCCTACCGTGTCCGCGAAGATCAAAATGCTCGCACCAAAGCATGCACGCGTCTGGACTTCCATGGTGCCCTAGAGGAGACGCCTCCGGATGCTTTCGCCGCTGATCCTAAAGTCAATACGGGAAATATTTTCAGCCCCAACACACTCCATAAGGTGGTGAGCGGCGGTGATCAGTTGGCAACCGACCGTGGTGAGCAGTTGGAAACTGGTGGTCCCATCCATAAGAAGCACCACCGGAAGAGAAACAAGAAGGATAAGCCGTCTGCGAGCCAGCAGCTGGTCGGTCCGAAGAGGCCCAGGGTTCACGACGACCTGATGTCACAACCCGCTAAGGGCACCTTGCAAGGCATAATTCATGAAGCTGGAAAACCGATTATGACTGAGGAGCAGGTCGCCCACGCTTGTGGAGCGATGGTGAGCCTTATGCACGGTATTCTGTTTCTGGAGGAGGGCCTTCTTAAGGAAACAAATCCATCGTACCCCGTTTTCACGGTGAAGGTTCCAGCGGACGTGGGCTTCATCGATGATCACCCCGCGGATATCTTCTTCATATCGTACGAGGACGTCTTCAAGCTTTTCAACGCCAAACGGCTGGACCATAACTTGGTCCGCCTATACGCGCTCCAGTGGGTGATGAAGGTCAACAGAGAGGAGAAGCCTTGCGTCGCGATAGCGGACCCCTACTACATGCGTGAAGGCATGTTGTTGAATCCAGCGAACCGTTCCAGAGCAAAGGAGTACCTCCAGAAGTTCCTGCTGGACAACAAGAGTAAAAAAGACATTCTTCTTCCTTACTTTCCCGAGTAAGTGCACACTCGCTCGGTCGCCGTAATAACTTGTTATTTCTTAGTTTTCGATAGCTCCTTTTCCAACATTCTTTCGTTTCAACTATTTTGCGCAGAGACATATACTGCACATTGATCCTCGTTGACCCGAGGTACTCGGTAGCCGTCTACTTAGACTCGGGGAGTGAGGCGAAGACAAAAAACTACGCCTACATCAAGGGTGTTCTAGATGATGCTCTCGAGGGATACGCCAGGAAGGGAGGAGTCTTCAGGAAGGGGCGGAAAATGTCAAGGACGGCAGACACATGTTCAAGCATGTAATTGTCGTGGTTTCGTCAACAGATCTGCCATAGAGGTAGGGGTATGGCGGTTTGTGGAAGGGGGTGAACACGGCGGAGCGATCCGGGGTAGTGGTAGCACGAGTTTACCCAGCTTCAGATCTCGCAACGGTGGTGAGACCCTACGTGCTGCTATAATTCACTATATGGCAACAAGTGCTCGATTACAATGAGGAGGTTGGCTATCTCGCTATGCGATCGGCCGTAAACCTAGCTATTGTGTTGTCTGGTGCCCCAAGGGCTGCTCCATGCTGGGCTTATAAAGGCGCCTGGCATGGGCTACATGTTGGTACCGGAGCGGATACAACTTGGAGTCCTAGACTAAGTCCTATGCGTGTTCTACAAAGCAATCCACCATGGGCCTGTCTTCGGATCCGCCATAAGTGCCTGCGTCCAGTACCGCCGTGGCAATATCAGCAACTGGGCCGCCCGGTAGGCAATCCGCCATACCACCCCTGATGGGCCACCCTGGCTTGCTGATTTAGGACTACGTCGCTGGTATACCTATTTGGTATATCCCCAATAGTAGCCCCCAGGGAACTTCAAGATTGCCATCTACATCTGCCATGCATGTTCTTGGTGAGTTACTTCCGCCATAGCTCTTCTTCTCTTCTGTGCTAGGATGGCGGTCATCTTGATGTTCCTTCTTCCATCTACTAATCCGCCGTAAATAATGGATCAGGCGACGTAGTCATCTTAGCGAGATTTCCGGGATCCGTTGGATCATACCAGGGAAATCCGCCGTAAATTCCGGCACGTAGTTCCTTCTAGGGAAAGACTTACAGCGTACGCACTGTTTTCACCGAAGTTACTTTCTTACCCCTGGACACGTGTCACCGGATTAGGGTTTCTGCGATCAGGATGAGCGGTGGTGATGGCGGGCATGAATCTCGAGGTCTGGGGTCTATATATACCCCGGCCTCTCACCCCCGGCCGGTCACCCCTCATTTGCCCCCGTAGCATTCTCTCTCCTCAGCGCCTCCACGAGAGCTACGTCATCTCCGATGAGCCACCGCGGAAAACCTCACCGCCGGTAGCTTTTTTCGCCAGAATAGCTTGCTCAAGAACTCTAAGCACTTCATAGCGGAATCCACCCCTTCACTCAACATCATGAACTCCGGTTCTCCTTCCCGCCACCATTCCGAAGCTGAGGAGGAGGACTCCCCTCTGCAGCAATCAGCTCAGGGAGCACACCCTTCAATGGCGGATTTATATCCAGAGGACATTACCTCTGAAGCCGAAGAAGAGATGGCGGGAAACAACGCAGAGGATCCCACAGACAAGGAAGCGGATGGTGAGGCTGAGGAGGAGTAGGAGGAAGGAGCCGAGGACGAAGAAGAGCAGATCCCCCAGAACCTCCATGGGTATTGGCAAAAATCCCATGTCAAGGACATTGACGTCCAAGCCCTGGAAGGCGAGGGCACCGTGGCTCCTCAAGCCGAATCTGGATGGCGGACTGACTTCAAGGCCCCGGTGCCAGTCCCTAACCCCTCCAAAATCGTGATGCTCAAATCTCACGTGGAGAGGGGTCTCAGTATGCCTCCATCTCTTTTCTTTACCAATCTTCTGAAATTCTACGGACTGCAGCTCCACCACATATCACCAAACAGCTTGGTGTCCATGGCAGGCTACGCAGCTTTGTGCGAGGGATACCTCGGGATCCGCCCCAGGGTAGACCTCTTCCAACTTTTCTTCTCCGTGCGGGCCAATTACGAAGATGACGGATTCCTTCGAACCTGCGGAACGGTTTGCTTCCTCCCACGAAGGTCAAAGGAATACCCCTTCATCATGCCTCTGGATTCCGCCATAGGATGGAGAGGGTCCTGGTTCTACATGGCGGATAAGCCCGCGCCATCTCAAGCCCGTGGCCTCCCTTCCTTTGAGAACATAGCTGCTGAATCTCGCAACTCCTGGAAGGCTGTCAATGATGAATCCGCCACTCCCTATGTCAAGCTCTTGGCTCGGCGGATCGCCAAGCTATCTGTGGATGGCTTGAAAGGAATTGACACCATCAACTGCTGGATATCCCAGCGGATTCAGCCGCTCCAACACCACGATAGCCTGATGCACGAGTATACTGGTGCAAATGATGGCATGCATTGTTCGGACCAGGAGCTGGACCCTAAAGTGGTCGAGAAGCGCATCCGTTCTCTAATGAAGTCTCCTAGGAAGAAGCCTTTGAAGTTTGGCATGGCTATGTTTGAGAATGGCAGCTGCCCTTTGGTAAGTTCCCTTTCCGCCATAGTACCGTATGATACCTTTACATTTCATAAGAAATAACATCTTTCTCTTATCAGCTCAAATCACTTGGTCCTACACACTTTGCCCATCCCCTTCGCCGCTCCAACACCAAATCTACCGCTCAGGAGGAAGTTGTTCACTCTAGCGGGAACAAGGAGGAGAGGGCGGGGGATGTAGATGACACAGCCCGTACGACCCAGGAGAAGGTGATCCCTAAGAAGCAGGTTGGTAGCGGAAAAACTCGCGGTGGTGGCGGGATATCTGTTGATTCCCGTCGTTTCGAGGCTCAACGCAGGGTAGAGCTGGAACTGCCATCCGAGAATACCGCTACTATCAATTTGCCCAAGTCAAGGTAACCTTTCGATATCCTCCTTCATTGTTGCTGCTTTTCACTTCTAATCCTCCTTTACTCAGAAGGAAGAAACCTACTGTCAAGGAGCCATTATCCAAGCGAGCCAAGCCCTCCCCTGCCGCTATCCCGCACACCCCTGACGTACCAATTCCCTCCCCCGCTCGTATCGATATCGATATGGAGGATGCTGGTGGTCAGTTTGACCCGATGCCAGAAGCCAACCCAATGACTGAAGCTGCGGCTAATGATGTCGTCCAAAGCGAAAAGGCTTCTGGCTCGTTTCAGGGTCAAGTGGCGGATGCTCCGGCGGGGGGCAGTTTGTTTTGGAGACAAAAGCAACTTGAAGTCGTCAATCTTATTTCCAGCCAGGAAGATGCCAGCAACCAGCTGTCCAGCGGCATTGCCGCTTTTGTTGAGAAAACAGCCACCATGAAGAAGGTATGTATTCCCAGTAGCCCCCGAGCGCCATGGCGGATTATCATATATGATCCGCTATGGGGCTTCAAGAGAAACTTCTGTAAATTTTTGAATAGCATAGCCCTCGAGCGCTGGTAGTTCATACAGTGCTCTATAGAGAACTTTTAAATTTCATACTGAGTAGCCCCCGAGCGTTATGGCGTATTACTATCCGGCATAAAGCTCTTAGGAAGACAAAAAATCAGCATAAGTAGCCCCCGAGCGTTATGGCGGATACTATCCAGCATAATGCTCTAAGAGTAACTAAAAAATCATCGTGAGTAGCCCCCGAGCGTTACGGCAGATGATTATCCGGCATAAAGCTCTAAGAGTGACTAACACTTCAAATTATTTTATCAGAACTACAATAAAGTGGTAGAGGACCTGCTCCAGGTTGTCAGCTCGCAAGAGAAGGAGCTGGCAAACAAAAGTGGTCTTGTGGTGGACTTGCAGCAGCAGCTTGAGAATAGCGATAATCTTCCTTAACAAGTTTGAGTCCCTTTATGCTTATTTGATCAATGATGCGCTGATAATTCTGCCATGCAGATGCTGCCAAGCTCAAGTCCACACTTGAGGGGATGGAAAAGGGCCACGCCATTGCGATGGATGGGCTGCAGCAGCAGCTCCAGAAATCTTTGGCCGCAAACACCTCCCTCGAAGAGCAGCTTAAGGACCAGAAGCGCCAGGACCTTAAGAAGGAGAAGGAGATAGAGGATCTCCGCAAAGCCGCCGTTGTATTTGAAAAGCGGCGTGAAGGCTTTAACGAGATCCTTCATCACTTTCAGGAGACCCTACTAGGTATCAATGGCTTTCCATACTGTGAAGTTTGCAATTTTTGTTATGCCAAATAGGACGCATATTCTTTTTCCGCTATGCAGCCACTTTGGAGCAAGGCGAGGTGGATACCGCCGAGGGCTTGCGCATGGCCACCGACGCAGCGAAGAAGGAGCTTGATGGCCTTCTCAACGCTGGTCGCCAGGCGTGCGGGAGCCTGCAGATAGCGGGTTCTTCCAACCTCTCCGCCATTGCGCTTACTCAGAAGCTGCTGCTGGTGCCAGGGCTAGTGGCGGACTGGAAACAGTCCTCTGCTCGGGGTGCTGCCAGGACAGCTTTAACCTTGGCCAAGGCCCACTACCCCGAGATGGACCTGGACCTAATCACCTCCGGCATCCCGGAGAGCGGCGAGGACGGTGCACCGGTGGACGAGGCCGCCATCCGGCAAAGTGTGCTTGGATACGATCAACTGTGTGCCCTGGGCACTCAGTTGAATGTATACTATGAAGCATACGAGCTGCCAGGGTCGCCAAGCCAAGCTTCGGCATCAGTCTCCGCGGCTACTGCAGGTGGTGATGGCGGTGAAGAGGTGTCCTCCAAGGTTCCACCATCTTCTTAGGACGTGCCCTGCAATATGGCAGGAAAAATACTTTGCATCAATTCGGCCCCTGAGTGGGTCTGTAAGTTAAACTTAAACTACGTGTGAATGCTTCTGCACTGTGACTGATCTGCTTGTGGCGGATCAGTGGAATGCTTTTGAGTTTTGCAGCTCAGTTTTATGAAGTGGTTTAATTGTGCGAAGAAACTGCCAGGCCTAGTTTTATGCAACTTGCAGTTTTTAACATGCCCAGAAAACAACACTTTGAAAAAAAATCACGCGTAGGATTATGCGATCCGCCATCTGGCTCTCTGTGCTTGAATTTTCGTGAGATGGCAAAATCTTCGCACGAACAATCCGCTAGGGCGACGATACTTAATAGCAACCGTCCAAAACCCTTAGCAGATAGCGGCTTAGATCGTCAAAAAGTCACTACTCGGGAATCCACACAGAGAACATCGAATGGAGATCAAAACATAAAAAAGCTACGCGGACCGCTTATGGCGGATTTAAAAAAGACGCAAGTGCAAAGCACAATTGCGCAAAAAGGTTCCATACGATCTAAATGAATAATAAAGGAGGTAAAAGACTCAGAGAAAATCAAGAGTGAACCAAATGCTTTATTTTATTGATCATATAGAGGTGCCTATTACATAGCTAGATAAGTGCTAAGTGTAGAAATGACGTAGCTGTGCGATGTTCCATTGACGATCTGTTTCGTCGTAGATATCGTCAGGGTCTCTTCGCTTGCGCTTCTTACTGGGTCGCTTATCTAGCTCGCGAATATCAACGAGGTAGTAGGAACTATTCAGTAGAGCTTTGCTGATAACGAAGGGTCCTTCCCAAGGCGGGGATAGCTTGTGAGACTTCTGTTGTTTGAGGCGTAGCACCAGGTCACCCTCTTTGAACGAGCGTTGGCGAACTCGCCGGCTGTGATAGCGGCGGAGATTCTGCTGGTAGATGGCGGATCTCTGGGCTGCTAGGTCTCGTTCTTCTTCCAGCAGGTCCACAGATAGTAGTCTGGACGCTTCTGCATCTTCCTCCTTGTAGGCCTCGACTCTTGGAGAATCGTACTGAACATCACTTGAAAAGATTGCCTCTGCTCCGTAGACTAAGAAGAAAGGGGTAAGGCCAGTTGATCTGTTTGGTGTGGTACGTAGACTCCACAGCACAGATGGCAACTCTTCTGCCCAGGCTCCAGCTGCTCTATGTAGCGGTGCTTCTAGGCGTGGCTTGATCCCTGACATGGTTAGTCCGTTGGTCCGCTCAACTTGGCCATTAGACTGTGGATGTGCCACAGATGCTAGGTCAAGGCGGATTCCGTTGTGATGGCAGTATACTTCAACTTCTCCCTGAGACAAGTTAGTGCCATTGTCGGTAATGATGCTATGTGGGATGCCGAATCTAACCACAATGTCCTTGACAAATTTAAGGGCGGTTTTGCCATCAAGCTTTCTGATAGGCTTAGCTTCCACCCACTTCGTGAATTTGTCTACCGCTACCAGGAGGTGCGTAAATCCCGAAGGTGCTATTTTTAGTGGATCCACCATGTCCAGCCCCCAGACTGCAAAAGGCCAGGTTATAGGGATCGTATGCAGTGCTGTGGCGGGCATATGGGTTTGCTTGGAGTACATCTGGCAACCGTGGCAGAGCTCCACGATACGGTCTGCATCTGCCTTGGCTGTTGGCTAGTAAAATCCATGGCGGAATGCTTTAGCTACTAGGGATCTGGCGGCAGCGTGATGCCCACATTCGCCTTCGTGGATCTCCCTTAGTATTTTGATTTCGTCCACTTGGGATATGCACTTCATAAAGACTCTCGAGGTGCTTCGCTTATAGAGCTGGCCATCTATGATGGTGTACGCTTTGGCTCTACGTTCGATTTGTCTTTTTTGGACTTCGTCTTCGGGTAGCTTCTTGTTCGTCAGATATTCCAGGAAAGGCTCTGACCATGGCGGATTGCTAGGCAAAACCGCCATGACGGGGGAGCTTGCTAGTTCCGGATTTTCTAGATCCACCATCTTTACCGATGGTACGCGCAGATGCTCGAGGAATGCGCCTGGCGGAACTGCCTTACAGCTAGATCCTAGTTTGGACAAGGTATCGGCTGCCATGTTATCTTCTCGCCGTACGTGTTTGATATCGTACCCAAGGAAAATTTTGGCCATCTCGTCCACTTCGTCTCTGTATGCCGCCATAACTTCATTCCGAGCTTTGTATGTGCCAGCCACCTGCCGAGCAACAAGTTCAGAGTCTCCACAGCACATAATGTGTTGTACGCCGATCTCCTTTGCGACACGTAGCCCGTGTAGTAGCGCTTCATACTCCGCGATGTTGTTGGTAGTGGGGAAGTGGATCTGGAGAACATAGCTGAGCTCATCTCCCTTGGGAGATTTGAGTGTCACTCCAGCCCCCGAGCCGTGTAGCAGCTTTGATCCATCAAAGTGCATCACCCAATGCTCTGGTTCTGGGACGGGCGTAGTCTCCTGCGCTTCCTTCCAATCCGCCATAAATTCCGCCAAAGCCTGAGACATGATGGCGGTGCGAGGCTTGTAGTCGATGTCGAAAGAGGCCAATTCAATGCCCCACTTTGCAACTCGTCTTGTTGCGTCGCTGTTGTTGATGATGTCCTTCAGTGGGGCCTTGCTCACCACTGTGATTTTATGGTCATAGAAGTAATGCCTTAACTTACGAGAAGCTAGGAAAACTCCGTATGCCAACTTTTGGAAGTGAGGATAGCGCTGCTTGGATTCCGTCAGGACCTCGCTGACATAGTAGACTGGTCGCTGTACGCCGTACTCCTGCGCTTCTTCCTTACACTCTACCACGATGACGATGCTGACCACCCTGTTGGTTGCCGCCATGTATAATAACATGGGTTCCTGGTCTTCGGGAGCCGCTAGGACTGGTGCAGTGGATAACACTCTCTTCAGATCCTTAAGCGCAGCGTCTGCCTCGTCGGTCCAGATGAATTCGTCTGATTTCTTCATCAGCTTGTAGAGTGGCAAAGCCTTCTCGCCAAGACGACTGATGAATCTGCTCACTGCTGCCACGCAGCCTGTGAGTCGCTGTACATCTTTTAGATCTATGGGCCGGGAGATGTCGAGGATTGCCTTGATCTTCTCCGGGTTGACCTCAATTCCGCAGTGGGAGACGATGAATCCCAGAAGTTGTCCAGCTGGTACCCCGAAGACACACTTCGTGGGGTTAAGCATCATGTTGTACTTCCTTAGATTGTCGAAGGTCTCTTGTAAATCCGCTATAAGGCCATCTTGCTTCTTAGACATAACGGCAATGTCGTCCACATATGTGTGGATGTTTCGTCCGATTTGATCCGCCAGGCACTTTTGCATAGTGCGCTGATACGTTGCTCCTGCATTTTTCAGACCAAATGGCATTGTAACATAGCAATATGTGCCATAAGGTGTTACGAACGACGTAGCGAGCTGATCGGACTTTTTCATCTTGATCTGGTGGTATCCTGAGTAGGCATCTAAGAAACACAGTAGCTCCGATCCCGCCGTCGAGTCAATGACTTGGTCAATGCGAGGCAAGGGAAAAGGGTCCTTTGGACACGCTTTGTTCAGGCCAGTGTAATCTACACACATGCGCAGAACTTTTGTGTTTTTCTTAGAAACTAGCACAGGATTTGCCACCCACTTGGTATGGATCACTTCTTTGATGAAGCCTGCTTTCAGCAGCTTGGAAATTTCCTTTGCTATGGCGCGGCGCTTTTCATCTCCGAAGCGTCTCATGGCTTGTCTTACTGGCTTGGAGCCAGGGATTATCTGCAGGGCGTGCTCGGCGAGTTCCCTAGGTACACCTGTCATGTCAGATGGCTGCCATGCGAAGATGTCCCGGTTCTCACGGAGGAACTCGACGAGCGCGCTTTCCTATTTGGGGGACAGATTTGTCCCAATGGAGGTGGTCTTGGCGGCATCGCCAGCGACAAGTTCCACCTGTTTGGTATCAACTGTAGGCTTGAAGGTGGGAGGGGAGGCGGAAATCTCCTGCTTTGATGCCGGCATGGATTTCTTTGAACTCCTCACCGAAGAACACTGCTTCCGCGAAGGCGGCTTCTCCTTCCTCGCACTCCTTTGCCTATCTGAAGCTGCCATAAACGGTGATTATGCCATCCGGTCCTAGCATCTTCAGCTGGTTGTAGATGTAATAGGGCCTGGCATGGAAGCTGTGGAAAGCGGGGCGACCGAAGATCACGTGGTATGTACTTTTGAATGGGACTACCTCAAAGGTTATGGGCTCTTCACGGTAATTTTCTTCACTGCCGAAGGCAACCTTGAGTGTGATGGACCCGAGGGACTTAGCTTGGCGACCAGGAACCACTCCGTAAAGGGTGACAGCACTATGGCGGAGTTGGGTTTTGGTAAGGCCAAGTTTGGTCAGAGTTTCCAGGTACATGATGTTCAGGCTGCTGCCGCCATCCATTAAGCATTTGGAGAATTCATAGCCGTGGATTACAGGGCACACTACCATGGCGTAATATCCATCTGGGATGTGCTCTGGATGATCATCGCGGCTCCAGTGCACCGGTACTTCGGACCATCGGACGTACTGGCGGATTTTTGGCACGGTGGCGTTGAGGAGCGCATAGCGGCTCTCTGTGCCTTAGCCGTGGGGACTCCAAGGAACGTGTGAAAGGCTCCTTTTTTGTTTTTGATTGGATTAGCCTTGCCAGCGTCCCCCTCTGCCTTTTCGGTGGGTTTGGGCGCGGGGTCTTCATCCATATCACTGCCATCCCTAGATTCCTTGTCTTTGTCTGCTTTTCCTTTGCCACGAGGCCGTTGTCACCGGCTGTGCTTGAAGCCAGCTTCTTGATCCGCCTTGAGGTCGTTGACAAATTTGCAGTTCCGGTTGGTGTGATTACACTTTCCTGAAGCGTCGCGATGGGCGAAACATGGCATATCGCGGTATTCGTCGTAGGACACGGGGGCAGATGGCGCCGAAGCGGGAGTTGCAGAGCTCCGCGGCTGGCCACTGCTAGTAACGCGTCCCCTGCCGCGCTGGCTGCTTTGGCCCTTATCAGCGAAGGTTGTGGCCACCATATCCGGTGCTTGCTGCTCTTCTGGCGGATTCTTCCATTTGTTGCTGTTATTCCGCTTTCCAGTATTCTGGATGGCGGAAGCCTTCAGAGATTTACGGGCATCGTCGTCGGCGGCCGCGTAGTTGCTTGCAATGGTGATCATGGAATTTAGGGTTAGTTTCCCTTTGTTCCTTTCCCGCAACAGGCGATGACGGAGTAGCTGGCCTCTCTCCAAACTATCGATGAACGCGAGGATGGCAGATTCGTCGGTAACTCCTTCACAGGAGTTCTTCATATCTAGCCATCGTGCAAGGAAAGTTCGGGAGGTCTCGTCGTCAGCCCGTCGGCACCGTTGGAGGTCACCAATGTTATGGGGTCTCTTGTAAGTCCCCTCGAAGTTTTCGGTGAATGCAGTTTGCATATCGAACTAGGTTTGGATGGAATTTTCTGCCAAGTCGTTGATCCACTGCCGCGCAGTGCCAGATAGCATCAGGGGCAAATAGCGGACAGCAACGTTGGGTGATCCCCCGGCGAACTGTACTGCATTGAAGTAGTCTTGTAGCCAAGTTAAAGGCCTATCGACTCCGTTGTACTGGCGGATGTTTTTCTTGATCTTGAACCCATGCGGGATGGGCTCATCACAAATCCGTTGTCCAAAGATCTTTGGGCCGAGGAAGAAGGCTGTTTGAGACTTGGCAATCTCGTTTAGATGGGTACGGGCATCGTAGGGCTTCTGGTCCGGCGGATCCTTGCGAGAGTTCCGTGACCTTGCTGGTCCGCCACCGCCACCGCCGCCGCCATGGGGGCTGCCTGGTGGGGATGGCGAAGGGTCACGTCGTCTTTTACTCTCGCCGTCCTGCGACTGATCTCTACAGCTACGACGGCTTCCCTCTGTTCTTCGTGGAGATGGATCATCGTCATGGCGGCGGGAGCCTTGCCCTTTGTCATCGTGGTGGCGAGCGGAGCGATGCTTATCCTTGTCACCGCCACGGTGCGCGCCGTCGTCATGGTGAGATTGTTCCCTTCGCTTGGATCCGCCGTCTCTGCTGGCTTCCCATCGTGGCGGATCGTCTCTACGTCCAGCGTCACGGCTTCGCCCTCGCTTGCCATCATTGTCGTGTATGACGATTCCTCCCTTTGGGACTTCGAACGTCTTATACTTTGGTGGCGGCATGTTGGTCTTATGGCGAGGGACAACATTGTCTTGTTGGTATCCGTAAGCAGGGTAGTTCTTGTGGGGTGGCGATGGATTTCTCTGTGGGCCTTTGCCATTTGGTTTGTCATCGGAGGATATTGGGATGGCGTTCGCCCGGTTGCGAGCTTCTCTTCTTTGGATTTCTGAGGATCCGGTATGAGATTCGTTATCGGGGCGCGTACCATAGTTGCCAGCCCCCCGAGCTTTAGAGGCAGTGCTGGACCTGCATAGCGCGGGATCAGATTTGAGCCGTCGTGACGACATAGCCTTCTCCTGCTGCACTAATGCTTTGGTCATCAGTTTCACTGCCGTCTCTAGGGCTGCTGGGCTCTTATTATGCTCCAATAGCTCCTTTGCAGCCACGATATTCTCAATGGGCGGTTTCATCGCGGTTTTTGTCCATATATGGCGAATTCTTGATGTACATCTTGGCCAGAGTTTCCGCTCTTGGTACGGTGAACTCAAGGTTTTGCACCAGCTGCGGGTCGCCTCCCTCAGCCATCTGGTTCTGGATGAGAGTAACATACTTCTCCTCCATATTCCTTGCGCGCTTCAGCGTGTCTTGAGCTTTAGCAATGTCGCCATCAAGCTGCTGGCACATCTTCTCGACTCGCTTTGCTTCCTTGAGGAGTGCTCGTCTTTTCTTCTCGAGATCGTTCACATCCCTGACATAGTCAGGGGTGATTGGATCTGCTAGAGTTCCGTAGACGACCTTATCCAGCGGGGTCGTGAAGTCTTCTGGGTGCTGTTCCTTGGGGATGGCGGGTTGCGGAGGCCTGGGTCCACCGTGTATCTCAGGAAGTTGTTCCGTGGCGGGATCGGCGGCTGGTGTCGGGTTACCCTGCTCTTTGTCGGCATCTCCGTCATGGACTGCCTGAGATGGCGGATCACCGGTTGTCTGCCCAGCATCATCTCCTTTGTTGGATACGAACACCTGCTTGGCCGCTGCTTGCTGTTCTTCAAGTGCCTGCTGCGCTAATTCCGCCTCGATTTTTCTCATGGCGGCATCATAATGGTCAGAATCATAGCCTTTGCTATCCCAGTCATCCGATTCACCACTTTCGTTAAGTGCCTCAAGGATGGATTCACCTGGGCTATCTTCTCCATTGGAGGTAGATCCCGAAGTGATAGCTGCGAACGCAACAAGGCAGTACCGCGGTGTCTCTAATGCCAGATTGCTCATGGCGGATTAACAGCGGTCTTCCACCACTTCCTCCACCTCTAGGGCGGGCTGGGTGGGATTGTTTTTCAGATCCGATCTAGGCAACTTGGAAAGTTCCAGATCAGATGAGTCCTCCTCCGTATCCAGCTCGAAAGCGGTCCGTTTGGGGATTTCAGCCATACCAATCCGCTGGAAATTGGTTTCCGTGGCGGGGGTAGGGTTTGTCTCTCCAATGAAGATATGGATATCTCCGATCGGAACGACGGTGAATCGAGCGGGGTCTTCTCTAGCCGGCACCCAGAGGTTATCCGCTGGGACGATGGGGAAGCCAGAATTGTAGAGGACGCACCCGATGGCGACGGTGTCGCCGATGCTTGCGAAGGCGGATCCCGCCTGGATCCGCGCTCCAGACGCGCTATGCCCCACGGTGGGTGCCAACTGTCGTGGAGTGAGGTACTCGGTAGCCGTCTACTTAGACTCGGGGAGTGAGGCGAAGACAAAAAACTATGCCTACATCAAGGGTGTTCTAGATGATGCTCTCGAGGGATACGCCAGGAAGGGAGGCAACTTCAGGAAGGGGGCGGAAAATGTCAAGGACGGCAGACACATGTTCAAGCATGTAATTGTCGTGGTTTCGTCAACAGATTTGCCATAGAGGTAGGGGTATGGCGGTTTGTGGAAGGGGGTGAACACGGCGGAGCGATTTGGGACGGTGGTAGCACGAGTTTACCTAGCTTCAGATCCCGCAACGGTGGTGAGACCCTACGTGCTACTATAATTCACTATATGGCAACAAGTGCTCGATTACAATGAGGAGGTTGGCTATCTCGCTATGCGATCGGCCGTAAACCTAGCTATTGTGTTGTTTGGTGCCCCAAGGGCTGCTCCACGCCGGGCTTATAAAGGCGCCTGGCGTGGGCTACACGTTGGTACCGGAGCGGATACAACTTGGAGTCCTAGACTAAGTCCTATGCGTGTTCTACAAGGCAATCCGCCATGGGCCTGTCTTCGGATCCGCCATAAGCGCATGCGTCCAGTACCACCGTGGCAATATCAGCAACTGGGCCGCCCGGTAGGCAATCCGCCATACCACCCCTGATGGGCCACCCTGGCTTGCTGATTTAGGACTACGTCGTTGGTATACCTATTTGGTATATCCCCAACAGTAATCAAGTTCCCCTGCGTCAAGCAGCCGCCTAACAGTGTCAAGAAGGCCTTCTACGCCCTCCATCACATGCGGGCGATCGTCCAGAACGAACACAGGCTTACGACGCCAGCTAGTGTCCGAGCATGGGCCAAAGAGCATGCAAGGATCAAGGACGCTGAACTTAGGGACGACTTCTTCCGCATCCAGAATCAGATTGCAGCTATCTTGCAAGAATATGTCATCACAAGGGGCGGAACCTTGTCCTATGCCAGACCGTTGGCTAAGCGCGAGATCGAAGACCGGCTCCGAAAATAGCGTGACACTAGGACATGGACAACGAAAGATTGCTACAAACCATTCTCGGAGCCATGTCAACCAAAGTCTTCATGATTCTTCCTAGTCGTTTTCGCGTGTATGTCAATCGTGTGTGCTTGAGTCATAAACTTTACCGTCTGCAACTCATTCCGGTGTGTGTCTATGTGTGAGGTGTTGATGCTACTGATTTGATGAAGTAAATAACCGGCCAGTTGGGAACCCCAAGAGGAAGGTGTGATGAGTATAGCAGCTTGTTTTCCCTCAGTTAAGAAACCAAGGTTTAATCGTTCAGGAGAAGAGCAGACAATTACGACTGAAGGTGATGCTTGCTAGTTTGCGACAGCTTCGGACAATTTATATATGGCGCCTCGTCCAAGCTTTGCTTGCTAGCTGCAACGCGGAACCTGCACACAACACAACCAAGTACTTTGTTCCCAACTTGCGATGAGGTTGTCAATTTCACCGGTTTGCTTGAAACAAAGGTTATGAGCGTATCGAGTGGAAAACAGTAGAGGTATGCGAGTAAAGTACACAGTGCGAGTAAAGTAAACAGGTGATAGCAATATGATGGAAATAGGACCGGGGTCCACAGTTCACTAGTGGTGTCTCTCCATAAGATAAATAACACATGCTGGGTAAACAAATTACAGTTGGGCAATTGATAGAATAAAGATAAACGTGATATGTCAAGAAGATCACTATGAGATTTACTCTGGGCATTACAACAAAATACATAGACCGCCATCCAACTGCATCTATGACTAATAATCCACTTGTGGCGAATCAATCCGAGAACTCCACAAGTATTAAGTTGCAAACAACAGATAATTGCATTAAGAAAAGTGTGTAATGTAAACAAAGCATATGCCCTTGAGCATATGAATGTTGTTTTCTACCTAGTAGCAACAACACATCTACAATCTTAGAGGTTTCTGTCACTCCCCCAGATTAAATAGAGGCATGAACCCACTATCGAGCATAAATACCCCCTCTTGGAGTCACTAGCAACTACTCGGCCAAGATAGCTACTAACAACGGAGAGCATGCAAGATCATAAACAACATAGAGATAACATAAGATATATTTCAGTATAGCAACTCAATCATAACACCAATATTCATCGGATCCCAACAAACCAAACATGTAGAATTACATAACGGTGATCTCAATCATGTAGGGCAGCTCATGAGATCTAAACATGAAGCACATGGTGGAGAAGACAACCATCTAGCTACTGCTATGGACCCATAGTCCAAGGTAGACTACTCACTCATCGCTCCGGAGGCAAGCAGGGCGATGAAGAAGACCTCCAGTGGCGATTCCCCTCTCCGGCAGAGTGCCGGGAAGAGCTTCTGGACCCTCCCGATCTTCGGGTCGACGGCGGCGGCGGATCGCGATGTGTTCTGGAAAATTGATCGGGTCCTTGGGTTTTTTCCGTCGGGGGGTCTTTATAGGCGAAGGGGCGATGTCAGGAGTGGCCCCAGGCCTCCTCACACCATGGCGGCGCAGCTAGGGCCTGGCCCGCGCCAACCTGGTGTGAGGGCGGCCTGTGGCCCCTCTCCTACTCCTCTTCTGATCTCTGGAAGCTCCCGGACAAAATAAGACTTCAGGAACTTGTTTCGTCCAATTCCGAGAATATTTCCTGTGTATCACTTCTAAAACACAAAAACAGCAGAAAACAGGGAACTGGCACTGTGGCAACTTGTTAATGGGTTAGTTCCAGAAAATGCATAAAAGTGCCACGAAGTGTAACGAAACATTAGGCAAATGGTGTAAAAACAAGCATGGAGCATAAAAATTATAGATACGTTGGAGACGTATCAGGTGTAAACTTATAACTTGTTGATACGTCTCCAACGTATCTATAATTTTTGATGCTCCATGCTTGTTTTTACACCATTTGCCTATTGTTTCGTTACACTTCGTGGCACTTTTATGCATTTTCCGCAACTAACCTATTAACAAGTCGCCACAGTGCCAGTTCCCGGTTTTCTGCTGTTTTTGTGTTTCAGAAGAGATACACAGGAAATATTCTCGGAATTGGACGAAACAAGTTCCTGAAGTCTTATTTTACCCAGAATCTTCCAGAGATCCGAAGGAGAGTAGGAGAGGGGCCACAGGCCAGGCTCACACATGGGTGGCGCGGCCCAGGCCCTGGCCGCGCCACCATGGTGTGAGGGCGCCTAGGTCCTCCTCTGACATCGCCCCTTCGCCTATAAAGACCCCCCGACGGAAAAAACATAAGTACCCGATCACTTTTCCAGAACACATCGCGATCCGCCGCCCCCGTCGACCCGAAGATCGGGAGGGTCCAGAAGCTCTTCCCGGCACCCTGCCGAAGAGGGGAATCGCCACCGGAGGTCTTCTTCATCGCCATGCTTGCCTCCGGAGCGATGAGTGAATAGTCTACCTTGGACTATGGGTCCATAGCAGTAGCTCGATGGTTGTCTTCTCCACCATGTGCTTCATGTTTAGATCGCATGGGCTGCCCTACATGATTGAGATCACCATTATGTAATTCCACATATTTGGTTTGTTGGGATCCGATGAATATTGGTGATTATGATTGAGTTGCTGTACTGAATATTATCTTTTGTTATCTCTATGTTGTTTATGATCTTGCATGCTCTCCGTTGTTAGTAGCTATCTTGGCCGAGTAGTTGGTAGTGACTCCAAGAGGGGGTATTTATGCTCGATAGTGGGTTCATGCCTCTATTTAACCTGGGGGAGTGACAGAAACCTCTAAGGTTGTAGATGTGCTGTTGCTACTAGGGAGAAAACAACATTCATATGCTCAAGGGCATATGCTTTGTTTACATTACATACTTTGCTTAATGCATTTATCCGTTGTTCGCAACTTAATATTCATGGGGTGTTCAGACGATATCCCCGTGAGTGGATTATTAGTCATAGATGCAGTTGGATGGCGGTCTATGTATTTTGTTGTAATGCCCAGAGTAAATCTCATAGTGATCTTCTTGACATATCACGTTTATCTTTATTCTATCAATTGCCCAACTATAATTTGTTTACCCAGCATGTGTTATTTATCTTATGGAGAGACACCACTAGTGAACTGTGGACCCCGGTCCTATTTCCATCATATTGCTAGCACATGTTTACTTTACTCGCACTGTTTACTTTACTCGCATACTCTATTATTTTCCACTCG
Organism: Dactylis glomerata; assembly: GCA_007115705.1. NCBI lineage: Eukaryota > Viridiplantae > Streptophyta > Magnoliopsida > Poales > Poaceae > Dactylis > Dactylis glomerata. The sequence goes on along the minus strand of QXEO01000450.1, from coordinate 2,387,664 downwards.
ATACGCTCATCACCTTTGTTTCAAGCAAACCGGTGAGATTGACAACCTCATCGCAAGTTGGGAACAAAGTACTTGGTTGTGTTGTGTGCAGGTTCCACGTTGCTACTAGCTGAAGACTCGCCAACTCGTTTTGATCATGAAACGGCGCCCTTGTTGGAGTGTTACTAAGCCAGTCAGCATCACCTTCAGTCGTTTGTCTCTCCTCTCCAAGAACGATTAAACCTTGGTTTCTTAACTGAGGGAAAACTAGCTGCTATACTCATCACACCTTCCTTTTGGGGTTCCCAACGGGCTGGTCATTCACCACGCACAAGGAATCTTCTGGTGCTGTTGACAAGGACTTGAAGAATAAGAAGCTCCTACATCAATTACACTTTCCCACGTCAACCACGTGCCAGCAGCTAATTTTCTGGCGCCGTTGCCGGGGAGGAAGTAGAAGACTTCTGCGAGGGGAGTTTTCGCACGCACATCCTTTACTTTGTTATTGTTTTGCTTTACTTTATTTATTTTACCTGCATCGTTTTATATCAAAAACCCAAAAAAAATTAGAATCGTTGGTAGTTGTTTTTACTTGTCTTGCTTTATCATGTTTTCTATCAATGGTTGGTTTCTTTGAAACTAAATCTTTTTGGCAAGGTGGGTTCACGGAAGAGCAGCAAAATTATTATGATGAACACCGCTTGTCACAGAAAGGGAAACACTTATGGGAACAAATCAATAGATTATATATGATTGCTGGAAATGTGTACTCTACTTATAATGTTACTTATTGCTTTGATGAATCTTGTTGCTGTAGGAGGTATAAACACCTCCCTTTTCAATGTGAGTATAATGATGATGTTACCATATCTTCTTATATTAATGGAAATTACGACTTTTATGATGTGAAACAAATTGAAGAATTTATTGCTTGGAAGGGTGCATTCGAACTTGCTTATTTGCTTGAAAATACTGATGATGCACCTTATAAATATGAGGTTTATGATATACTCACATTTTGCTTTGATAATTACAAGGAAGGAAATGGCTATATTCTTAAATATCTTAATAGATGCTCTCCAACAGAAGAGATTAATGCCATGAAGGAGCCTATGGAAGAAGAAATTGCTGAAATTGGAAGCTCATTGGATGAAAAAGAGGAGGAGCGTGATGATCAAGAGGAGGAAGAATGGAGCTACCCATGTCTACCTCCCAATAAGAGTAACTCTTTAACTAATACCTTATTTGATCGCCCTCCATGCTTAACAAAGGAGGGTGAGTGTGATATTTATATTGTTGATTTTGTTCATGATGCTACTGAAAATTATTATGAGAGAGGAAAATATGGTTGTTGGAATTCTCATGTTACTAAAACACCTCTCTTTATATTGAAAGTTCCAAAGTTGCTCTTGTTTTATCTACCCATACTTGTTACTATGTGCTTCTTTGATTTATTTTCTTACAAGATTCCTATGCATAGGAAGTGGGTTAGACTTAAATGTGTTTTATATTTGCTCCTTGATGCTCTCTTTTGCTTCAATTCATAATTCTTATGTGAGCATCTTCTCAAATTGCTGAGCCTAGCTCAAAGGCGTTAAAGAAAAGCACTCTTGGGAGATAACCCAATGTTTTTATTTTCAGTACTCTTTCTTTTATTTGAGTCTTGGAAGTCATTACTACTGTAATCACCGCTCCTTATCTTATTTATTTTGTTTTTGTGCCAAGAGAAGCCTCTAATTTGAGTGAGGTAAAGATTTGGGGATGTTGCTGTCCTGAAACTGTTTTCGGTGCTGCACCGTAAAAATTCGTATAAATTCTATGTATATCTTTTGGACCTGCGATTTCTTGTGCATATGCCCCAGGTTATATCCAAACTTTTGTTAGTTGAACACTTTTTGATTTGAGCAACAGAAAACTCCTCAAAAATTTGACCTTTGTCAGCTGTTCAGTTTTGACAGATTTCTGCCAATATTTATGTTTGCCACTTTATCGCTTTCTTTTGAGTTCTTTTGATCACGGAACTTTTAGAGAAGTTGATACAGTAGTATTTGCTATATATGTGGTGGTTTTGAGTTGAAACCTGAAGCAAAAGGAGGTTGATTATATGTTATGCTACACTAATGTTGCTAATAGAATTGTGTTTAGTTTTGTATGAAGGAAGTTTTCAAGTGTAGGGATTGGAGAATGATGAGATGAGTTGAAGAATGGACAAAAGCTCAAGCTTGGGGATGCCCATGCATCACCCCAAGAAATATCCAAGAAGTACAAGCGTCAAAGCTTGGGGATGCCCCCTAGGCACCCCTTCTTCATCAGCAAAAATCAGGTCACCTTTCAAGACACTATATTTTTATTGCTTCATGCACTATGTGTTTTTCTTGGAGCGTCAGTTGTTTTAGTTTTCTTAGTTAGTTTAGTTTGTTTTCTGCAATAAATGGTTGGACCCCAACAAATTTCTTTTGGAGAAGTTGCCTTGCTTTTCATTTGCCAAGAACGCTCTAGTTTTCACTCTTATTAAAAATCGGGTGTTCTTCTTTTTCTGCTACTGCTTTTGGTTTTCGTTTTCGCCTTGATTTGCGTTCAGACCTTGCCATATCTTTTCATCAATGTGTATTTTTGCCTCTGATCTTTATTGGTTTTCATCAAAAGAGGTGTCTTTAAAAATTTCAAATGGTGTTGGAAAAGAGAAAAAGCTTTGTGCAAAATAGTGGTACAAGAAGGAGCTTGTGTAGACTGCGGCTTAGGCTTTTTCATGTCATGCTTGATGTCTTTTTGATGGTATGCTTAGTGGTTTTGCTGTAGCATGACTTGTCTCAAATAACTGAGATTGCTTAATGAGCCTTTGAAAAAATCATGCGTTGTTTTTATTGTTTGGAAGCATTATTTTGGTTTTCTCCTTGATGCTTTATTTGGGTTGACTTGGCGCATGCTCACACATGTTAGACTCTTACAAAGTTGCCAACAGCCTCTATGATCATTTAGTTTTTGACTTTTGATGTCATCTTATGCTTCTTTTAATGTCGCTTTGTCGCTTTGCATGATTATGGCCATTATTGCTCTCTTAGTTGGTCGCTCCCAGTCTTTTGCTAGCCCTCGCCTTGTACTGAGTATGAGCTCTACTCGTGCATCCAACTCCTAAAAGCCAAAGTTTTCCAAAGTGTCCACCATACATACCTACTCGCAATTTGCTATTCCAAGTAAATTTGACTTGCTTTTATTTTCTCTTCAAATTAAACTCTTACCAGTGTTATGCGAAATTCGGTCAGTAAAGCTCTCACGAACCGGAAGGCACACTTTACTTTTTCCTGTTCTTAAAAATTTGACATTGTGGTCTCTTATGTTGAGTTGTTATGCTTGCAAGTTGTAAGTTGGAGACTAGCCCAGCCATGCAGTCATGGGCAAGCTTTCAACATTGCACTTCTTATTTGAGTTGATATCGTGATCTTTTGTTTATGGATGCCTGCGGTGTGAAATGAGTTGGGAATCTTGTGGGGATCATGGAGTTTGTATATGTGTTAGGGAAACGCCGGGCCGCTAATCTAATCCAAGCATAATTCATGGTGGAAATTTGCAGCATACCCATGGTGAACATTCGACGACGCATCTCACAATAAAAAAGCTAAACAAATGGAAAATAAAAGAGATGTCGAGGTGTTCATTGTCTGCTTGTCCTGTCATTTTGGTGTGGGCTTGTTCCATGTCATCGGGCACGGAGGTACCCCATTGGTGGTTCTCAATGATATGCATATACTTACAATGACAAGAGTCTTGCTTGGGACTCTAAGTAAAGTAGCATGAGGTTTGGGTACTCGTATTCACGGGGCACGAGGTTTTCAACTTATGATTTGTCAAGCATATGCATCATAATTGTTCTCGCATTAACTTTAACCATTCAAGATGCTTATGATGGGGGCAATGAGAGCTCAAAGCTGGTAAGTACCATAATTTTTGAAGGTTATAAAACTTGCAATCACTGCTTCCCTCTGCGAAGGGCCTTTCTTCTACTTTTATGTTGAGTCACCACCTTCTATCTTTATGCACCATTAAGAGAGCATAGTTGTCATTCTTAGTGTAATATGCATTGTCCCAAAGTTCATTGATTGATTCATATTGTTGGTTTCACTTGTTCTCAAATTATTTGTATCTAGTCACGCTTTTAAACTTGAAGGTGTCCTATGCATTTATGTTTTGCTCTGTTTGAAGGACAAGCTGAAAACCATTTGTATGTTTTTCCTTATGATTTGAACACACATTTGACTTTCATTGTTTCATTTTCATGATCTTTTGTTTGTGTTCATTTGCATGTTTACAACATGGTTGCTAAGTTCTTATTGTCAAGATTATATCTTTCATGCCCATGTTTTAAGTTCTTATGATCCCAGCTCACAAATGCTTACATATATGATCAAGATTGTGTAGGTGCATGTCACCTCAAAAATTATTCTTTTGTTATCACTTACCTACTCGAGGACGAGCATGAGTTAAGCTTGGGGATGCTTGATACGTCTCCAACGTATCTATAATTTTTGATGCTCCATGCTTGTTTTTACACCATTTGCCTATTGTTTTGTTACACTTCGTGGCACTTTTATGCATTTTCCGGAACTAACCTATTAATAAGTCGCCACAGTGCCAGTTCCCTGTTTTCTGCTGGTTTTGTGTTTCAGAAGTGATACACAGGAAATATTCTCGGAATTGGACGAAACAGGTTCCTGAAGTCTTATTTTACCCGGAAGCTTCCAAAGATCCGAAGGAGAGTAGGAGAGGGGCCACGGGCTAGGCTCACATATGGGTGGCGCGGCCCAGGCCCTGGCCGCGCCACCATGGTGTGAGGGCGCCTGGGCCCTCCTCTGACATCGCCCCTTCGCCTATAAAGACCCCCCGACGGAAAAAACCTAAGTACCCGATCACTTTTCCAGAACACATCGCGATCCGCCACCGCCATCGACCCAAAGATCGGGAGGGTCCAGAAGCTCTTTATCTACAACCTTAGAGGTTTCTGTCACTCCCCCAGATTAAATAGAGGCATGAACCCACTATCGAGCATAAATACCCCCTCTTGGAGTCACTAGCAACTACTCGGCCAAGATAGCTACTAACAACGGAGAGCATGCAAGATCATAAACAACATAGAGATAACATAAGATATATTTCAGTATAGCAACTCAATCATAACACCAATATTCATCGGATCCCAACAAACCAAACATGTAGAATTACATAACGGTGATCTCAATCATGTAGGGCAGCTCATGAGATCTAAACATGAAGCACATGGTGGAGAAGACAACCATCTAGCTACTGCTATGGACCCATAGTCCAAGGTAGACTACTCACTCATCGCTCCGGAGGCAAGCAGGGCGATGAAGAAGACCTCCAGTGGCGATTCCCCTCTCCGGCAGAGTGCCGGGAAGAGCTTCTGGACCCTCCCGATCTTCAGGTCGACGGCGGCGGCGGATCGCGATGTGTTCTGGAAAATTGATCGGGTCCTTGGGTTTTTTCCATCGGGGGGTCTTTATAGGCGAAGGGGCGATGTCAGGAGTGGCCCCAGGCCTCCTCACACCATGGCGGCGCGGCTAGGGCCTGGCCCGCGCCAACCTGGTGTGAGGGCGGCCTGTGGCCCCTCTCCTACTCCTCTTCTGATCTCTGGAAGCTCCCGGACAAAATAAGACTTCAGGAACTTGTTTCGTCCAATTCCGAGAATATTTCCTGTGTATCACTTCTAAAACACAAAAACAGCAGAAAACAGGGAACTGGCACTGTGGCAACTTGTTAATAGGTTAGTTCCAGAAAATGCATAAAAGTGCCACGAAGTGTAACGAAACATTAGGCAAATGGTGTAAAAACAAGCATGGAGCATAAAAAATTATAGATACGTTGGAGACGTATCAGGTGTAAACTTATAACTTGTTGATACGTCTCCAATGTATCTATAATTTTTGATGCTCCATGCTTGTTTTTACACCATTTGCCTATTGTTTCGTTACACTTCGTGGCACTTTTATGCATTTTCCGCAACTAACCTATTAACAAGTCGCCACAGTGCCAGTTCCCTGTTTTCTGCTGTTTTTGTGTTTCAGAAGTGATACACAGGAAATATTCTCGGAATTGGACGAAACAAGTTCCTGAAGTCTTATTTTACCCAGAAGCTTCTAGAGATCCGAAGGAGAGTAGGAGAGGGGCCACAGGCCAGGCTCACACATGGGTGGCGCGGCCCAGGCCCTGGCCGCGCCACCATGGTGTGAGGGCGCCTAGGTCCTCCTCTGACATCGCCCCTTCGCCTATAAAGACCCCCCGACGGAAAAAACCTAAGTACCCGATCACTTTTCCAGAACACATCGCGATCCGCCGCCGCCGTTGACCCGAAGATCGGGAGGGTCCAGAAGCTCTTCCCGGCACCCTGCCGGAGAGGGGAATCGCCACCGGAGGTCTTCTTCATCGCCATGCTTGCCTCCGGAGCGATGAGTGAGTAGTCTACCTTGGACTATGGGTCCATAGCAGTAGCTAGATGGTTATCTTCTCCACCATGTGCTTCATGTTTAGATCTCATGAGCTGCCCTACATGATTGAGATCACCGTTATGTAATTCTACATGTTTGGTTTGTTGGGATCCGATGATTATTGGTGATTATGATTGAGTTGTTGTACTGAATATTATCTTTTGTTATCTCTATATTGTTTATGATCTTGCATGCTCTCCGTTGTTAGTAGCTATCTTGGCCGAGTAGTTGCTAGTGACTCCAAGAGGGGGTATTTATGCTCGATAGTGGGTTCATGCCTCTATTTAACCTGGGGGAGTGACAGAAACCTCTAAGGTTGTAGATGTCCTGTTGCTACTAGGGAGAAAACAACATTCATATGCTCAAGGGCATATGCTTTGTTTACATTACACACTTTGCTTAATGCATTTATCCGTTGTTCGCAACTTAATACTCATGGGGTGATCGGACGATATCCCCGTGAGTGGATTATTAGTCATAAATGCAGTTGGATGGCGGTCTATGTATTTTGTTGTAATGCCCAGAGTAAATCTCATAGTGATCTTCTTGACATATCACGTTTATCTTTATTCTATCAATTGCCCAACTGTAATTTGTTTACCCAGCATGTGTTATTTATCTTATGGAGAGACACCACTAGTGAACTGTGGACCCCGGTCCTATTTCCATTATATTGCTATCACCTGTTTACTTTACTCGCACTGTTTACTTTACTCGCATACTCTATTGTTTTCCACTCGATACGCTCATAACCTTTGTTTTAAGCAAACCGGTGAGATTGACAACCTCATCGCAAGTTGGGAACAAAGTACTTGATTGTGTTGTGTGCAGGTTCCACGTTGCTACTAGCTGAAGACTCGCCAACTCGTTCAGATCGTGAAACGGCGCCCTTGTTGGAGTGTTACTAAGCCAGTCAGCATCACCTTCAGTCGTTTGTCTCTCCTCTCCAAGAACGATTAAACCTTGGTTTCTTAACTGAGGGAAAACTAGCTGCTATACTCATCACGCCTTCCTCTTGGGGTTCCCAACGGGCTGGTCATTCACCACGCACAAGGAATCTTCTGGTGCTGTTGACAAGGACTTGAAGAATAAGAAGCTCCTACATCAATTACACTTTCCCACGTCAACCACGCGCCAGCACTTGCCTTTGTCGAAAGCATCGTTGTTGGACTTATTTACTTTTGTATGCGGGATACTTATATATAAATCTTTTCTTAGCTCGAGTACTTTCCTTTTGTCGACATGCTTGTGAATCCTTTCATTCTTTCGGTTGCATATGATATATGGCTTTGTTGACATATGTAACTATTTTCTTATAGTTTGAATACTATATATATGGGTTTGTCTACAGAGATGCCGAGATGCTACGTGGTGTACAGATGGTGGGTACCAGGAGTCTACGATGAGTGGGAGGATTGCCAGAAGCAAGTGAACAAGTTCAGCGGCAACTCCTACAAAGGGTATCCGACGAGAGAGCTGGCGGAAGCTAGGTGGAGGATCCACCTCCTAGGAGAGCGGAGAAACAACAACCGGATGAAGACCTTGATGATCGTGCTCCCGGTCTTGCTCACCATTGCGGGTGTAGTCTACTCGATCTTTTGGTAGTTTGGAACTTGGCTAAAGATGATGATCAACTTGTTGTAATGTGTAGTGTGTGTAATGTGTGAGATGCATGGACTTGGGCTATATATGCTCCAACACTTCTAATATTCGGGAACTTTGTCACTATTATGGTTCTAATTGTTTGTGATGATGATATATTTGTTTTGTACTGCATGCTGTGTATTCTGCAGTTATATTGTATACCTATATATATTCTTGTGCATTGTTGTGTATAAATACCAGAAAATATCAGTTTTTTTTGGACCTGTACGAAATATCAGTGGCGCATATTTTAAGTGTCTAGTGGCGCATTATGTATTAGTGGCGCATATCGCAATATGCGCCACGCATAAGATACTAATGGCGCATATGCTATATGCGCCACTAACCTTCAAACTATGCGTGGCGCATATTTAGATGCGCCACTGATAAACTGTTACTAGTGGCGTGGCATTGGTGGCGCATCCCATATGCGCCACGCATAGGCCAAAATGGTGCGCCACCAATAGCCTTTTTTCCACTAGTGTGATCTCGATCATGTAAGGCAGCTCACGAGATCTAAACATGAAGCACATGGTGGAGAAGACAACCATCTAGCTACTGCTATGGACCCATAGTCCAAAGTAGACTACTCACTCATCGCACCGGAGGCAAGCATGGCGATGAAGAAGACCTCTGGTGGCGATTCCCCTCTCCGACAGGGTGCCGGGAAGAGCTTCTGGACCCTCCCGATCTCGGGTCGACGGCGGCAGCGGATCGCGATATATTCTAGAAAAGTGATTGGGGATTAGGTTTTTCCCATTGGGGGGGGGTCTTTATAGGCGAAGGGGCAGCGTCAGAAGTGGACCAGGGGGCCCTCACCATAGGGCGGCGCGGCCAGGCCCTGGGCCGCGCCCCCTGGTGGTGAGGCCGCCTCCTGGCTCCTTTCCGTCTTCTCTTCGGTTCTCTGGAAGCTTCGGTAAATTTCTGGATGTTCGGCTTTTGTTTCATCCAATTCCAAGAATATTTCCTGTGTAACTTTTCCGAAACACAAAAATAGCAGAAAACAGGGAACTGGCACTGTGGCATCTCGTTAATAGGTTAGTTCCGGAAAATACATAAAAATGCCATGAAGTGTAACGAAACACTAAGCAAATGGTGTAAAAACAAGCATGGAGTATTGCTACTTGTTGATGGCGCCAGGAAATTACTGATGGTGCCAAGTTGACGTGGGAGCAGACTGTCCTTGTGCGTGGTGGATAACCAGCCCGTTGGGAACCCCAAGAGGAAGGTATGATGAGTGTAGCGGCTAGTCTTCCCTCAGTTAAGAAACCAAGGTTTAATATCGATCAGGAGAGGAGAGACAATGACGACTGAAGGTGATGCGGAACCTGCACACACACAAACAAATACTTTGTTCCCAACTTGCGATGAGGTTGTCAATCTCACCGGTTTGCTTGAAACAAAGGTTATGAGCGTATCGAGTGGAAAACAATATAGTATGCGAGTAAAGTAAACAGTACGAGTAAAGTAAACAGTGCGAGTAAAGTAAACAGGTGATAGCAATATGATGTAAATAGGACCGGGATCCACAGTTCACTAGTGGTGTCTCTCCATAGATAAAATAACACATGCTGGGTAAACAAATTACAGTTGGGCAATTGATAGAATAAAGATAACGTGATATGTCAAGAAGATCACTATGAGATTTACTCTGGGCATTACAACAAAATACATAGACCGCCATCCAACTGCATCTATGATTAATAATCCACTCCCGGGGATATCAATCCGAACACCCTAGAAGTATTAAGTTTCAAAAACAGATAATTGCATTAAGCAAAGTGTGTAATGTAAACAAAGCATATGCCCTTGAGCATATGAATGTTGTTTTCTCCCTAGTAGCAACAGCACATCTACCACCTTAGAGGTTTCTGTCACTCCCCCAGGTGAAATAGAGGCATGAACCCACTATCGAGCATAAATACCCCCTCTTGGAGTCACTTGCAACTACTCGGCCAAGATAGCTACTAACAACGGAGAGCATGCAAGATCATAAACAACATAGAGATAACAAAAGATATAATTCAGTACAGCAACTTAATCATAAACACCAATATTCATCGGATCCCAACAAACCAAACATGTAGAATTACATAACGGTGATCTCAATCATGTAGGGCAGCTCATGAGATCTAAACATGAAGCACATGGTGGAGAAGACAACCATCTAGCTACTGCTATGGACCCATAGTCCAAGGTAGACTACTCACTCATCGCTCCAGAGGCAAGCATGGCGATGAAGAAGACCTCCGGTGGTGATTCCCCTCTCCGGCAGGGTGCCGGGAAGAGCTTCTGGACCCTCCCGATCTTCGGGTCGACGGCGGCGGCGGATCGCGATGTGTTCTGGAAAATTGATCGGGTACTTAGGTTTTTTCCGTCGGGGGGTCTTTATAGGCGAAGGGGCGATGTCAGAGGGGGAGCCAGGCTCCCTCACGTGGGCCCCGCGTGGCCAGGGGGCTGGCCGCGCCGCCCCTGCGTGTGGGGCCCTGGTGGCCCCCCTCCTACTCCTCTTCGGATCTCTGGAAGCTTCCGGGTAAAATAAGACTTTAGGATGTGGTTTCGTCCAATTCCGAGAATATTTCATGTGTATCACTCTGAAACACAAAAACAGCAGAAAATAGGGAACTGGCACTATGGTGCCACTAAGTGTAACGAAACAATAGGCAAATGGTGTAAAAACAAGCATGGAGAATCAAAAATTATAGATACGTTTGAGACGTATCAAGCATCCCCAAGCTTAACTCCTGCTCGTCCTCGAGTAGGTAAGTGATAACAAAAGAATAATTTTTGAGGTGACATGCACCTACACAATCTTTATCATATATGTAAGCATTGGTGAGCTGGGATCATAAGAACTTAAAACATGGGCATGAAGATATAATCATGACAATAGAAACTTAGCAACCATGTTGTAAACATGCAAATGAACACAAATAAAAGATCATGAAAATGAAACAATGAAAGTCAAACGTGTGTTCAAATCATAAGGAAAAACATACAAATGGTTTTCAGCTTGTCCTTCAAAGAGAGCAAAACATAAATGCATAGGACACCTTCAAGTTTAAGAGGGCGACTAGATACAAATAATTTAAGAACAAGTGAAACCAACAATATGAATCAATCAATGAACTTTGGGACAATGCATATCACACTAAGAATGACAACTATACTCTTTTAATTGTGCATAAAGAAAGAAGGTGGTGACTCAACATAAAAGTAAAAGAAAGACCCTTCGCAGAGGGAAGCAGTGATTAAACATGTGCTAGAGCTTTTCATTTGTAAAACAGAGAGATAAAAATTAGTTTTGAGAGGTGGTTGTCTTTGTCAACGACTGGCAATGGGGTTCTTACTATCTTCCATACAAAAATGAAGCAAGTTTTTGAGAGAGAGATTGGCACTTTTGTGCTCTTTTATAAAGCTTGGCACTCCTCCCCACCTTTTTTCCTTTCACAAACCATGGCTAACCGATTCCATCGGGTGCCCACCAACATTCACATTCCTTGGAGGAGTGCCTTTTTTTTCTTTCTTTTTTCTCTTTTTTCTTTCTTTTTGGAATAAGCAATATGGAAGATAGCAAATCCGACCACTACGTCCCCATGAGCTGAAAACAGTGTCACAAAACGAGAAGTGTTTTGAAGGTTTTTGAAAGGTAGCACATGAAAATTTTACTTTGGAATGGCTTACAAATAACATGCATAGGAATTTATAGTGGACACAATGGCAAACTTTGGCTTTTAGGAGTTGGATGCACGAGTAGAGCTCATACTCAGTACAAGGCGAGGGCTAGCAAAAGACTGGGAGCGACCAACTAAGAGAGCAATAATGGCCATAATCATGCAAAGCGACAAAGCGACATTAAAAGAAGCATACGATGGCATCAAAAGTCAAAAACTAAATGATCATGAAGGCTATTGGCGACTTTGTAAGAGTCTAACATGTGTGAGCATGCGCCAAGTCAACCCAAATAAAGCATCAAGGAGAAAACCAAAATAATGCTTCCATACAATAAAAACAACGCATGATTTTTTCAAAGGCTCATTAAGCAATCTCAGTTATTTGAGACAAGTCATGCTACAGCAAAACCACTAAGCATACTATCAAAAAGATATCAAGCATGACATGAAAAAGCCTAAGCCGCAGTCTACACAAGCTCCTTCTTGTACCACTATTTTGCACAAAGCTTTTTCTCTTTTCCAACACCATTTAAATTTTTTATAAACACCTCTTTTGATGAAAACCAATAAAGATCAGAGGCAAAAATACACCTTGATGAAAAGATATGACAAGATCTGAACGCAAATCAAGGTGAAAACTAAAACCAAAAGCAGTAGCGGAAAAAGAAGAACACATGATAACCGATAAGAGTGAAAACTGAGTGTTCTTGGCAAATGAAAACGAGCAACGTCTCCAAAAGAAATTTGTTGGGGTCCAACCATTTATTGCAACAAACAAACAAACTAAACCAACTAAGAAAACTAAAACAACTGACGCTCCAAGAAAAACACATAGTGCATGAAGCAATAAAAATATAGTGTCTTGAAAGGTGACCTGATTTTTGCCGATGAAGAAGGGGTGCCTCGGGGGCATCCCCAAGCTTTGACGCTTGTACTTCTTGGATATTTCTTGGGGTGATGCATGGGCATCCCCAAGCTTGAGCTTTTGTCCATTCTTCAACTCATCTCATCATTCTCCAATCCCTACACTTGAAAACTTCCTTCATACAAAACTAAACACAATTCTATTAGCAACATTAGTGTAAGCATAACATACAATCAATCCTCTATTTGCTTCAGGTTTCAACTCAAAACCACCACATATATAGTAGATACTACTGTAGCAACCTCCCCAAAAGTTCTGTGATCAAAAGAACTCAAAAGAAAGCGATAAAGTGGCAAGCACAAATATTGGCAGAAATCTGTCAAAACTGAACAGCTGACAAAGGTCGAATTTTTGAGGGATTTTCTGTTGCTCAAATCAAAAAGTATTCAACTAACAAAAGTTTGGATATAACCTGGGGCATATGCACAAGAAATCGCAGGTCCAAAAGATAAACGGAGAATTTTCACGAATTTTTACGGTGCAGCACCGAAAACAGTTTCAGGACAGCAACATCCCCAAATCTTTACCTCACTCAAATTAGAGGCTTCTCTTGGCACAAAAACGAAATAAACAAGATAAGGAGCGGTCATTACAGTAGTAATGACTTCCAAGACTCAAATAAAAGAAAAAGTACTGAAAAGAAAACATTGGGTTATCTCCCAAGAGTGCTTTTCTTTAACGCCTTTGAGCTAGGCGCAGAAAATTGCGAATCAAGTAATATCAAGAGATGAAGCATTAAGATCAACAGCAGAGATCTTTTCAACAATGAAGGAAAATATGTTCAACTGAGTTTTTGAAAATCCTTTACGATCACGCTTTGGCACACTACTTTCATCGAAAGGATTTTTAGGGCAAATCCAACTGGAATTCTTTTCCCAAGCATCATGAATTCCCATAAGTTCATAAGGTATTGGTACTTTAAAATCATCGGGCGTACCAACAACCTTTACAGGCGAGCCAAGCTTATTAAACTTCTTAAAAACTTTCCTAGCCTCAATTGCAACATCTCTAAATTCTGTGCGCAAGGTTTCCAAAATAAAAGCTTTCTTTTCGGGATCCTCAATTTCATGAAGCTTAAGGAACATGTATTGCATAAAAGGATTAAGACTAGCAAACCTAGTTTCTAACATGTGAACTAAATGAGCAGAAGCAACTTCATAGCTAGGAGCTAACTCAACCAAAGACTTTTCCTCAACTTCCTTATGCATACTAATGTGATTAAAGAACTCCTCAATGTTACTTTTGCCAATAATCGAACCACTACCTACTGAGAGGTCCTCCAGAACGTACTTAGGGGTCAACATGATAAACTAAAGTAAAGAAATAACAACTACCAAGGATTCTAATTTTTTTGGGTTTTTGATATAAAACGATGCAGGTAAAATAAATAAAGTAAAGCAAAACAATAACAAAGTAAAGGATGTGTGTGCGAAAAACTCCCCTCGCAGAAGTCTTCTCTTCCTCCCCGGCAACGGCGCCAGAAAATTAGCTGCTACTTGTTGATGGCGCCAGGAAATTACTGATGGTGCCAAGTTGACGTGGGAGCAGACTGTCCTTGTGCGTGGTGGATAACCAGCCCGTTGGGAACCCCAAGAGGAAGGTATGATGAGTGTAGCGGCTAGTCTTCCCTCAGTTAAGAAACCAAGGTTTAATATCGATCAGGAGAGGAGAGACAATGACGACTGAAGGTGATGCGGAACCTGCACACACACAAACAAATACTTTGTTCCCAACTTGCGATGAGGTTGTCAATCTCACCGGTTTGCTTGAAACAAAGGTTATGGGCGTATCGAGTGGAAAACAATATAGTATGCGAGTAAAGTAAACAGTACGAGTAAAGTAAATAGTGCGAGTAAAGTAAACAGGTGATAGCAATATGATGTAAATAGGACCGGGATCCACAGTTCACTAGTGGTGTCTCTCCATAGATAAAATAACACATGCTGGGTAAACAAATTACAGTTGGGCAATTGATAGAATAAAGATAACGTGATATGTCAAGAAGATCACTATGAGATTTACTCTGGGCATTACAACAAAATACATAGACCGCCATCCAACTGCATCTATGACTAATAATCCACTCCCGGGGATATCAATCCGAACACCCTAGAAGTATTAAGTTGCGAACAACAGATAATTGCATTAAGCAAAGTGTGTAATGTAAACAAAGCATATGCCCTTGAGCATATGAATGTTGTTTTCTCCCTAGTAGCAACAGCACATCTACCACCTTAGAGGTTTCTGTCACTCCCCCAGGTGAAATAGAGGCATGAACCCACTACCGAGCATAAATACCCCCTCTTGGAGTCACTAGCAACTACTCGGCCAAGATAGCTACTAACAACGGAGAGCATGCAAGATCATAAACAACATAGAGATAACAAAAGATATAATTCAGTACAACAACTTAATCATAAACACCAATATTCATCGGATCCCAACAAACCAAACATGTAGAATTACATAACTGTGATCTCAATCATGTAGGGCAGCTCATGAGATCTAAACATGAAGCACATGGTGGAGAAGAAAACCATCTAGCTACTGCTATGGACCCATAGTCCAAGGTAGACTACTCACTCATCGCTCCGGAGGCAAGCATGGCGATGAAGAAGACCTCCGGTGGCGATTCCCCTCTCCGGCAGGGTGCCGGGAAGAGCTTCTGGACCCTCCTGATCTTCGGGTCGACGGCGGCGGCGGATCGCGATGTGTTCTGGAAAATTAATCGGATACTTAGGTTTTTTCCGTCGGGGGGTCTTTATAGGCGAAGGGGCGATGTCAGAGGGGGAGCCAGGCTCCCTCACGCGGGCCCCGTGCGGCCAGGGGGCTGGCCGCGCCGCCCCTGCGTGTGGGGCCCTGGTGGCCCCCCTCCTACTCCTCTTCGGATCTCTGGAAGCTTCCGGGTAAAATAAGACTTCAGGATGTGGTTTCGTCCAATTTCGAGAATATTTCCTGTGTATCACTCTGAAACACAAAAATAGCAGAAAACAGGGAACTGGCACTGTGGCACTTCGTTAATAGGTTAGTTCCGGAAAATGCATAAAAGTGGCACTAAGTGTAACGAAACAATAGGCAAATGGTGTAAAAACAAGCATGGAGCATAAAAAATTATAGATACGTTTGAGACGTATCAAGTATCAAAAATTATAGATACGTTAGAGACGTATCAGTCAGCGCGGAGGAAGAGAAATGGGCGTTCCCCGGCCTCGAGGACGTCCTCTTCCTCTCGGTGGCGCCACCACCGCCACTGCCTCCTCTGCGAAGGCAGCAAGCTCCTTCGCCGTCACTCGCACCACCTCGTCCTGGCCACGCCGAGGCCGACGAGGCATGGGACCCGTGGCCCGAAGCCGACGCTCCGGTGATCGTCTGGCTGCCTCCACCGCTACCCCCGCCACCAGGACCTCCGCCGCCACCCCCGCCACCAGGACCTCCACCTCCGCCCATGGAGGATTGGCCGTGGCCACAGGGGCCTCTCATCGACCTCACAGGCGATGAAGACGACGACGGCGGCCTTCCGTAGGCCAATGGCGGCGGCGGCGCAACCCTAGATTTGTCTAGGGCTTTATATATATTTTATGTTTATTTTTTCCTTTTTAATATATAAATATTAATATAAATGCATCTTAGGCCCGCTTGTCAGGACGCGAAAAAAACTTTATGCGTCGTCCCGCTGGGCGCACCACCTTACCCATTCGAACAGGCCATAAAATACTGTCCGCGGCCCGACCCAAACAGACCGAATCGGACCGATTCGGATACCAAAATGGGTCGGCCCGCTGGAGATGCCCTAAAGAGGCAAAGAAGGATGGAGACTTTCTCGATCGATTGTGTGACTTATACTCCATCTCATCTATCTAACTATAGTTTAGCCCATTGCCCCATTTTACGGTCTTCTTTTCCTTTTGGGATACATGCTATGATGCATGCACGGTGGAATGATCGATCAAGCGGTCCTTCTGGAATAGCACGTGAAACACAGCCTAACATCATTTGATGGGTGCGCCGGAAATCTAATCCCCCTGCACTAATTAAGCTACACGTTCGCGCAAATGAATGATGGTACTACGGTGAACACTTTGATATATCCAACGTCTCTGTTGTGCCAGTACACCGTACACACGCCGAATAAAGAAGCAGGTACTGCTAGACGCTAGCGTGCTGTAGCAACTGGCCGTACGCATTCTCTTGTTTCGAAACAGACCTCTGATTTCTTCACTGTCCTAACCTCGGTCAATTCTCTCGAAACAGGCTTTCGCTCCACTTTATAAATAAAGCCAGACAACGGCAGAACCGATACAAGGTGATGAGGAGATCCTCTTACACAACAGATAAAAAATAAACAAGAAAGTACAAGAAGAACCAAGACTTGCCACCGAAGACATCGACATAAGTCTGAGAGAAATCGGAGCTCCACAACGACGCCCTCAAGAGGGTAACGACGCACCCACCGCCGATGTTGAGACCGAGACGATCAAGGGTTTTCACCCGGAGCCCTAGCGTGGTAAAGGTAGCCGCAACGGCGCCCCCAAGAGGGTAACGGTACCCACAGGCATCGCCGCCGTTGGCGTCGAAACGCTGAGCTTTCGCCCGGAAAAAACCTTCACGCACACCCGATAAATCAGACCGCCCGTCGCCCCCGAGTCCGGTCTCCAGAACGCGATCTGGGAGAAGAACTTGCCGAAGCACCGTCAACGCCAGGACCCCCCGCCACCTGCTCCTTGCCATCCAAATGACCAAAGAGCGAGGCCACCACCACCGCCATGTCGCTCGCCGTAGAGCCACCCGCGGGGTCCACCTTCCGAGGCCGCCGCCTCGGCATCCAGCTCTTGTGACACAACAAGCGGTACACTGTAGGGCAGACGGATCGGACCATGGAGCTCGGATCTGGCCTCCGGCCGCGCAGCTGCCAACGGGAGGGGTTCATCCTCCACCACCTAAGGTGGTCTCCGACCGGACGCAGCAGCAGGGCCGTCAGGCCCAGATCAGCCCGAATCAGGCCCAATTCAGACCAAGATCAGTCCGAATTAGGCCCAAATCAGGCCCAAATCAGCTCGAGTAGCCCGCTGCCGCGCTGCAGTGCTATGGCCGCCGCCGCCGCGTTGCAACCTCACCGCCTCCGCCAGAGTCGTCCCCGACGCAGCCCCAACGCAGAGCCGCCGTCGAACACAAGCAGCAGTCCCCCACCGCCACCGCGCCACCGGTGGACTGCGTCGCCCACAGCCCGCGCCGCCAGGTGAAGCCGACCAGAAGGCCGCCGTCCACCAAGGCGCGCACCATCACCTCGCTGCCCGTCACGTCGACGCCACCGGACGAGCCCGAGCGCCGCCGCCATGGCTCCCGACGCAGAGCCATGCCCCAGCCCGGGAGCGCGTCGCCGCGTCCGCTCCACCGCGCAGGGGAACGAGGAGTCCCCGCCGCCGCCAGGGCTTCGCCCGGCGACGCCCCATGGCGGCGGCGGGAGAGGAGGATGGAGGAGGAGAGGGAAGGGCGGTGTGATCTAGGGTTTGCCTCCCGGCCGCCACGCGGGGGCGACACGGGAGGAAGGGGGAGAGGTCGAAGCTCCGTATTCTCCCTCGGTCAATTCAATCTAGGAAGCCGTTTAATTGCCATTTTCTGTCGCGCGTAGCGACCTCTGCACGTGCTAGCTGCCTACATGCTTAGAATGTTTGCATACGAATGTGGGAGCTTAGCTAGAGGATGTCAAAAAATATCCGACGACGCAGTGGCGGTGCCAGCACATGAATAATGGGTGTACATATACACGAAAAGTGACAGTTTAACTCATATTTCTCTAATTTATTAATGTATATTGCTCTGTACGTAGGTTAGACATAGATATACAAGCTTGTACCAAAAAATAGGTGTACATTTATACACCCATGTACTGATCTGGCTCTGCCCACCAACACGGAGGAGGTCCAATTGTTTGTCCTCGTTGTATCTTGTATCTAGCTTATGTTGCAGATAAAAGAGAAAAGGTCAAGCATAACTTAAAAAGGAGGGGAGGGGAGGGGGGGGGGGGGGGGGGGGGGCACTAGACCAATATTCAAGATTTATTGCTATAGGTGACTTTTTCTTGTACCTAACTGACAGATGGTTTTGGTCCCTTGTTGGCAACACATATATAAAGGGGTCTTAGGCTTGGATACGTTAGTCTTACAATTTTAATTATGAGCGTGTGATATAAGGTATCCGATAATATTTTGACCAATATTGATTATTATCATGTCCCATTTTTATGAGTACTGTTGTTTTTCATTTTAACACAGTGGTGATACTAATTAGAACATTCTTAGCTTGTTCTGCTTTAGATTATCCAAGTCTTATTATGTTTGACTATTCTCATAAAAATATTGTCCTTATTGTATCAATGGTCAATCAGAATGATTTGACTCATTTGAACAATGGGGCTGATTTTCTCAACTGGAAGGAAATGATTCTCTTCATGATAGAGATCAATGAACCTTACCATGCATTATATGAAGAAGCTCCTAAAGTCCCTGCTGAGGATTCTGTTGGCGACAAGGAGAAGTATTTACTGAAAGCTAAAGTATGGGAAAGGTCGGACCATTTTTCACTCTTTGTGGTAAATTATACAATCTCCATTGACATAAAGAATGCAATTCCTGACTCAGTATATGCCAAGGATTACTTGTCATCTATTGTGGAACATTTTAAAGATGTTTAAACCCGTTAAAGACAGGCTTCGAGGGTTTTTTCTACAAGGAGAATAAAGAATGAAACATTAGAAATCATTTTGTTCATTCTTATGGACCTATTGTTCCTTGTAATTAATCATTTTATGTTCGAAATTTTATGTCCTCAGTTAATGAATCTTCTGTGAGATCATATGTGCTATGACACAATTAAGATTTAAGAGAATTTAACAATGAGACATCACGAAATTATGGTCAAGATTACCACATTTCGGGGGAGTGGGGTGTGGAATCTCTCATGAAATGCATTCTTTCTCCAAGTAGGATGGAACCAACGAGAAGTCTAATTTGGAGAGTGAATGAAAATCATGTAAATGTTATAACTCCTTTTATCATGTTTACTCTATTATGAACACTATGAAACACACATGAATATGTTAAAATAGGAAGTTTGCCCACCTAATGTCGATTATGAAGCATGTGTCTTACGATTGTATTTCTGACCAACATCATTTTACGATCATTTGTCATGCTTCACTCAAGTGTCAAGGTTGTTAGTATCATGTGGCTTATGGTTATATTTCTGACCAACATCGTTTATAATCATGTGTCAAACTTCATTAAGTTCTTCTCCATCTTCTACCCAACGGTGTTGTGGTTTAGAACTGAAATGCAACCTAGAAGGATTTTGGAGGCATGATCTCCAAAATAGATGAGTGATCATCTGGAACTTGGAGCTTATGAACAAAATCTTAAGGAGTACTCCGATAGATCTTTGTTCACGTGCATCCGGTAAGTTGAGAATTATGCAATTCCTAATACAACACTCAGTGTTGACCCTCATCAGTTTCCATATTATAAATATTGTGTGTGAACATTCATCTTAGTGGATTCGTGCCATATAATATGAATTTTATGAGATGTATGACAAGGGTAAGCTTCAGTACCTAGCTAACTTGGATAGAATCTTATTGTCAAGTCATTTCTATCTTCCTAATATGGTATAAAGGATCTTGGTAGTGCTTCATATGTTGCTTGTATTGAGCTTCACGGAGATATAGGTCCAAAAGGATTATAAGTCTTATTATGATAACATATGTTGATAGAGTATGAAAGGAAAATATGATGCACTAGTACTCTATCTCATGTGCAACTAAAGTTGAGGGCAATAAAGATGAACATTTAAATATCCAAGGAACCATTTTCGCTGATCATATAATGTCGTTCCTTATGCTTCAGCTGTCAGAAGCAACATGTGAATTCAAGTATGAACATGTCCTACTTATGATTGGGATAATTGGTAAATGTGCAATAAATCTAGAAAAGGACCAAGGAAAAAGCCGATGAAACGTCATGCATTTCATGCAAGACAATAACATTTACATGCTCAAGAATACACGTTCGGTATCCCCAATATTCTGTCTCCTCCAGAAATTGATTTTGTGAGGTGTATGGATATTAAAGTATCCACATCATGTTAAATCATCACCCTCACATGTGGAGCTATATCATGGAAAAGCTCCAAAATTACATTGATGGAATCAACAATTAATGATGCAAATTATTATGTGGCATGTCAAGAGGCTATCGTGCAGGTTGTATGTCAAAAGGGTTTTCCTGAAATTAAGGTGGTAGACAATGTTTTGAAACCACTTACTGCACTATAAACATGTAGTCTTCTATTCAAGTAACAACTAGTCAAATGGTGTTACTAAGACCATTGCAATACGTTTCATGTTGTGTAAGATAGAATCTAGGATCAAATTTTGATGTTAAGCATATAAGTTCATTTCGTATGCTTTATGGATCCATCTTTCGAAGGCATACCAGCCATTTTTTGTTTCGGCATAGGATTAATAGAAGCCTTATGACACTAGAATAAAGGAACCAGTAAAGAACCACTCCCAATAAGTAAAATGTTATCCATTTTGAGATAGGCGTGTTTGTTATTGGCTATTGTAATACTTCACTTTGGCTTATTATTCCTATGGAGAATGAACGAATAAGGTTAAACCTAATGATCAAGGGAGAGAATGTTGGATTGATCTGTCAATTTTAACATATAAAAGAGAAAGATCAAACATAACACTACGATAAAAAGGAGGGCCCACTTGACCAACGTCCAAGGCTTATTCCTATACGTTACCTTTTCTTTGTACGTAACTAATCGACAGAGGCACCCCTAACCAACTGATGGTTTTGATCCCACGTTGCCAGCACATCTAATCTAAACTAATAATACGGCTTGAGGACGCGATGGTCAGAAAACCGTGGTAGGTAAAAAAACCAGCGGTCTTTTTTCTTACGTCAACAAAATCGCTCCGTCCGTCCGTGTGAAAAACCGAAGAAGCCGCGTGCACGCCCTCTCCCGGATCCCCACTTCGATCTCTCTCTACCATCTATGTTCGTCGAGAACGATCGAAGAAATCCTAGATCGAACTCTCCCGGGGCCGGATCGACGTCCAACTCTCCCGGGGCTCTTCCCCTCCGCTACCCTCTTCCAACTCTCTCGGGGCCGGATCGAGACCAAATATTTATTTCTAGCGGCTCAGCGGCGCCGCGATAGCTGCTCCCCGCT
This sequence comes from Dactylis glomerata, assembly GCA_007115705.1. NCBI lineage: Eukaryota > Viridiplantae > Streptophyta > Magnoliopsida > Poales > Poaceae > Dactylis > Dactylis glomerata. Next base: position 2,365,708 of record QXEO01000450.1, on the reverse strand, counting down.
CCCGCGAATCCTGGCGACCTTCTCCGCCATATCCCATCATCAGCTCCTCTACTCTCTCGTGGTCCAGTGCCACCGCCGGCGAGACAAACGAGCATCCGATTGTTGGCACCTGACCCTGAAATTTCTCACCGGCCTGGGCTCCACCGCCACCATGGAAGCCCATCCTGTCCACCGCCGGCGTCTCATCCAGCGCGCTCTCCTACCGCCAGCCTCCCCTTGACCGCGCACTCCTGCCGTCGGTCCTCTGGCCTCACCTCGATCGCGCGCTCCCGCCGACCTCACCTCGACCGCACGCGCCCGCCGCTGGTCCACTGGCCTCCCCTCGACTGCGCGCGCCTGCCGCCGGACCTCTGGCATCCCCACCGCGACCTCATTCTCCCTACCGCGGCGCCAAGGGTTGTGCTCACGGCGTCGTGGTCCTCCCACCGCACTGTGCCGCCGAGTGCTCCGCTTCCCCCGCCCCGGTATTCCCACCGAGCCTCAGTGGTCCCTCCTCGAGCTTCTGCACCGCGCCGCGCCGCTATCCCCGCGAATCACGCCCGAGAGGTTGTGGCGGCGGCACGACTTGATGGAGCGATGGCAGGGGAAGCAGGAGGGCGACAGCGGTAGGAGGTTGGGGAGGCAGCAAGACACGCCGGAGGTTGGCTGCGTGGCAGGGGAAACCAATCGGAGGTGGTGCTCTTGCAGGAAGTAGGCCAGGGTAGGAGGAGGTTCCGCCGGAAGGAGCAGGTGAGGCCATGGTCGTAGGTCGCCGCTGGCTATCGTTGGATTGGTGGACTTTTCCACTTGCGCCGTTTAATTTTAGTGGTAATCCACTTCGGCCGTTTAGGCCTAATTTCGCGGGCGGCGTAAGTGGTACCGGTGGACGCCGCTGCCACTTTCATCCTTGTCTGCGAGGGAAGTTTGCAGCGTATCGATCGGGGTCGCTCTGTCCCTTTGGCCGCTTGATTTTTCGGTGGATCTCGGTGCCGCTTTCTACTCGGAGGTCGGAGCTCGATGGACGGGAGGGGATGGCATCGAGAGATTGAGCGCTTCTGCTGCTGTGTGTGAGAGATTGAGAGGAGAGATTGGACAAGGAGATTGGAGCGGCTCCGTGTGCTTTGCTGTTGTTGCTGATTGCTAGCTCTCTCGCTGATGAGTGTCGCTGCTGCTGATTGCTTATCTGCCGCTGTGATTTTGCTTTTCTCCAATATTTTTTATTCTAAGTCCGTCCCCCGCCCCTCCGACGACCCCGCCTGGTTCTGCCTCCACGTAGGTAAGCAATCACTTCCCCACCGCGTTTGTGAATCTGCGGTGCCAAGACACCAAATCCATCCGATGCGGAATCGGCGCGCATGCAGGTTGCGACCAGAGGCACGAGCACGTCGACCCGGAGGCGCTGCACAGGAGCTTCGTCATGCGGGTCATGGCGGCCAGGAGCCCCAACGTCAGGCTGCAGAGAGCCATCAGCAGGAGAAACCAAGAGGTGTGCGCGTCGCTGATCTGAATTTTGTTTTCGTCGCTGCAGTGCCGATCTCACCGCTCCCGACCGACTGTTCACCTGAATTCGACTGTCAATGTCGCGCAGCTCGATGCTACCGAGATGCCCCCAATCTGTGTCGGCGAAGCCGCGGAGGACACGGATGACGAGGCTGAGCATGGCGACGGAGGCCGCCGCGAAGGCTGCGGCAAGGACCTGGCTCCGCGGCCAGAGAGACTCTCCGGTCCGGACCAAGGCGGCGAGGGTGGAGCCGTCCAGCGCGAGGAAGAAGGCTCTGACAACGCCCAGGACCAAAACTGCGCTGCGTCCAAGGCAGGAGCCATTGTTCCTCAGCGCGAAGCACCAGAAGGAGCCGGTCGCGGCGGCGGAGATGAAGGGGACCATGGTGAAGACGCTGTTCATGACCACGCCCAAGAAGGAGACGCCGGCGAAGAAGAACCAGGCTCCTCCCGTGGCCGAGGGTCTATTCCAACTTCCAAGATGAAGAAGCTCAACCTGGCGTGCCGGGAGGTGCCTAGCAGGTACTTGGCCCAGCTGTCCACTCCAAATAAGATCACCGAGAACTGCGAAGAGACGACGGCGGCGGTGAAGAGCGTGAAGAGAGTGCATCAGCCGATGAGTGGGAAGAAGGTCTTGTGCATTCATGGAGTTGATCAACAACGGAAATGCCAAGGCGAATTCAACGATGTCACGGGCAGTACATTCTGCTGAACCCATTAATTGCGTGTGTACTGCTTAACTAAGATATGATTTGCTATAAATAACACAAGATCAATTAGCAAGATCACTGTAACATTGTTCAGAAAATTTGGAATCGATAGTTCTCATTTTGTACGGTACAGCTATCTAAGGTTTGGAATTCTGATATGCATTGGACCATTGGGGAAGAAGATCCGCTGATGAGTAAGCCACCTAGCTATCTAAAGCTTCTCCCCAAGGTTTGTTTCTCGCAATTTCATATTGCCACTCTACTGCCACAACTGATTAGTGATTACTAATGCTATATATCAAGTTTATGTGGTAAAAATAGAGCATTTGAACATTTGAACTTGTAACAATTATATATCATCCAATCTCACTCATTTTGTATGCAGCATGTCCATTCATAAGAAATCGTGATAATACTTTCAAACACTCATACGTCAAAGTAGTTGCAGCTATTATGCTATACCTTGTCAGCCACCGCACTGCAACTTACCAAATCAGTGTGACAGCAAGATGCGGCTTCGCTGGTGGACAACGCCATATCCGCGGCTCCAGCGCGCATCCCCGCCTTGGTGGCTTGGTCGAGCCTCCCCTGTCCCCTCCAAGAGCATGTCCTGGCAAAATTCGAGATGTACGGATAAATTAATAGATTAGGTAAACTTGATTCACTGTGATGGGGATTTTTTTTCATATGAGAGATGCTGACATGAGTCGTGCGATGCCTACAAAGAGATTGGGCACATGTAGAGAAGAGAAATGAGATTTTTCTTGCTAGATTTTCAGGAGATGTAGAGAAGATGGGTGTGACATGTTGGTGGTTTATCCGATGGACCAAAAGCATTTTGAACAAAGAAGCGACAAAAATTGTTGGCTAAAACACAAGTAATATAATAATTCTTTGGAAAATATTAACTAAAATTTTTGGGTGCAAAGGTGTATATAAATACCAAATAGTGTCAATTCGAAGAACGCGGCTAGAAACATCTAATTTAATCCTAAAAATATCCAAAGTTAAATAAAACTCAATTAAGAATTGTGCGATGCAAATATGAGGCGAGTAAGGAGATAGAAAAAAAGATAAATGAATTGATGAAATGTTTCATTGGACGCAAGTTACACAACATAGATGAAACTAAATAAATATGTTTAATTCACATAACTAACTTAAACTTGAGAAACAAAAAAAATGAAAGCAAAATATTAAAGGGTGTAATGAAACCTTAAATCAATTTAATGTTTAAAACATAATAATTTACGTTATCAGTAGGTGTACGCAACATCGTATCATAAATTTTCACAAACATAAAAAATATTATTTAACGTCCCTATTAAACCTAGCGTTGGTAAGGATGAGCGGGGAGGAAGGGGTTGGGAAGAGAAGGGAGTGACCATGCACTGAATTGAAAGAGTTTCCTGCGGGGTTCACATTGTTTGTCGTAGCTAGAATGACATGCTTATTAGCTGGCGGAGTGGTAGAATATCATGTATGTTATCTACAATATGTTTATTCATTTATTTATTTCTCGTGGCAACGCACCGGTAGGAATAAATATGGAGAAAGTTGTGAAGTTCCCAAGTTGTTTTTTTTAGGGACGACCCACGATGGAGAGGGGATGAATGACTTAAAAAGGTAGAGCCAAATGGAGAAGTGGAAGAAAGATGCTTTGATTAATAGTTAATACTATGCTAAGGTTGTTGGTTTATTGCTTCATAGTTATGCCTCGAGATGGAGAGAGAGCACAGTGAATGGTCTCTTATCGAGTGTTGTCACATTTTATCTTCATTTAAAAGAGATAATGTATTAGTAGGAGTGGTAGGAAGGAGACGAAGAATATTAGAATCGTAAAGAAAGCATACACATAATGAATATTTTAATGATTTTGTTTCTATATTGCTTTATATTATCTCGTGGCCATTACAAATTTGTGGTTACCATAGAGATTAGGAAATTTTTATAAAGTTTGAAAAAACATCGGCACACAGCGGCAAGTGACAAGTTGCTGGAGCGGGGAGCAATGGAGTACAATGGTGACATGTTAGGGTCAGATGGCTGCAAAATATATGAATAGCGAGAGAATTTTTAACCCCGTAGCAACGCACGGGCATTCAGCTAGTATATATAAAGGGGTTATAGGCATGGATACGTTAATCTGACAATTGACGTACGATTTGATCCATCCCTTTATCCCCTAACCCTAGATCGATCTAGAGGGTGTGCTGAGGCAGCGGAAAGACCATCTCCACGACCGGCGATCTGGAGGATCATATGTCGATGCCGGCGACCCCAACACTTCATCTCCAGCGCCCCACCTCCAATCACCATGGGATACATCATGCCTGTATCGAGCAGACACGGAACGCTCCATCTTCATGTAAGTCCACTTTAATCTCTCTGCTAATGTTCATTAGGTGCACTGATTGCTGACAGCAACACGTACAGTTTATTCCTAATGATCAAGTATGCTAACAGCTTAGACCAATGCATGTCAGCACCTTGACCATGTTATTTCGAGCAGCAGTATTATGCAGGGAGATTCTCGTGGTCTCCTCGCCTGCATGGATGTGATGCCTGACCAATCTATATTACCTATTAGATATTTTTTCACATGTGTTGTCAGGAATATTGACCGGATCGAGTATGTAGATGGGGGACTAGATCATGCTATTGAAGACGTAAGCTGATGGGCAAACTTGCTGCTTGTGGCGAGGCAGAAGGCATCGTCGATTATAAATAGGGTTCCCACTTGCTCCATCCATCTCTGTCCGTAGAGTAGAGTGTCAAGTCTTGAACCCACCCTGCTCACTCGCTATAGCTTGGGCCTTGGAGAGAAGGAGGACATCAAGGTTTCTTTTTTTCTTTTCTGCTTCACTGAAAAAAGCTTTTAGTAAAATAAAATCGATTCTGTTTGCGCTGTCTAGGGGATTTTTTTGAACGGTTGACGGGTGCGAAGCACCCGACACAAGCTGCTTTCATTGCGCCTCTAGAGAGAAATTGTAGACAGGTCCACCAAGAATAGAAAATTACAACTAGGACCTGCACATTTGCAAAGGGGCCCTCAAAAAAGAAAGCTAAAATTGATCAGGTCCTCCTTCCACCTCTGCCTCTAGATCTACGACAAGACACTGGAAATCGGCATGCTGACCCGCCGTCGGGGACGCACCACTTGGGGTGGAGAGCAGATGCGCCGGCAGACCAGGCCTCTAGCAGCAACGGAGCGGCAGCCCTACTGCCTTAAAGTCCGGTGGGATGGCAGAGCAAGCTGCCTATATGCCAGCCAGAGAGGAGCTCCTTAGAAGAGGCCGGCTTCACCAGCGAGGCCGAGACACCGGGAACCAAGATCTGGGCTGGCCACCACGGCAACCAAGATCGATGGGGCAGCATCACAACCTCCGGGGAACCCGACCGACGAACCTGCCTCCACACGACGAAGAAGACAAAGCCGGCGCCGCTACCTCCCCCATGCCGCCACGGCCGGCCATGAGAAACAACACCATCCCCACCTCCCAGCTCCACCTCGCCACCACGGCCGGCCAGGAGCAACGAAGCAGAGCCGCATCTCCTTTGCAGCAAGAGGCACCCGTGGAGGCTTATTGACGAAGGCGATAGCTCCCTCCGACGGCAGCTCCTCCAATCTCGGGAGAAAGCTGCGTCGGCGAGGAACCTAGCGCCCAAATCTGAATGTCGCCCCAAACAACCGGGCAGAAGGCCCCTACCTACCCTATTTACTGCGCCGACGCCTCACCTTTGCCATCTCCGGCCGGCAAAGCCGCTGGAGAGGCTTGGGATCGGCCCAGGCGGCGGTGGTTCTCGGTGCTAGTGTTTAGGAGGCGTGGGCGAAAATAAGGACGGATCGTCTAGGGGATTAGACAAATATATAATTTGCAATTGTTCTAGAGAGAGGCTGCCATGCCTGCATGTCTACCTTGCAGGATACTGTCTCGAACTCTCGATTGTAAAGGCAGCCAAAACACAGATGAAGCGGGATGATGTGAGCATGAGCTCGCACGTTTACCGCAGGTCGCCCAGTCGGCAGCTCTGGATAAGGATGCAAGTGGGACTGCTCGCGGGAGGCCCGCTTATATCCGCATAGTCCTGCACATGTTAAGTGGGTGTTCCGCGGGAGCCCGCTAAACTTATGTGGGGGCTCACTATCCCACATATGTCCACATATGTTTGCAAATTAGTTGTTGTAATTTTAGCAAATATTATAACAAACATAGCCGGCGGCATTTCACAGCTTTTCCGTTCATGCCATATTGTTATCTAGACGAAAATATATGGTCTAGACGAAAATATGTGGAATGATTTGGAAAGTGGGATAGCCCACTTAAACATTTTAGTTTTGTTACTTGCCCACGGGTATCCATTAACGTATTATATGGGCTTAGGTAGTGGATGCCGCGGGTAGCCCGCTCCCACCTGCACCCTGCACCCTGAACCCTAAGCTTTGGATGCATGGCGAGATGCGTCTTGGCAGCAACAGGAGGGACCGAGGGAGTGGCCAACCGCACGGGAACCGAGGAGCACCCGGCCGGAGGTGAAGAAGAAAAGGGTCAAACACCACCGCAACAATCCCACGAAAGCTAGCTACCGAACCATGTTGCACATTCTTCGGCCTTTGCCCCGTTTTTGTCTCCTGCTCAAGGTTAAAAATAGCGCGCTATTTTTTCTTAGACTTTGTTTTGTAATTGCTGAAGACAGCTTATGTATCTCTACCATGTACTGTTCATTACTATAATATATCATGGTATTATTTCAAAAAAAAAAAAATAGCGCGCTATTTCATTTAGCGCAACCCTTCTCCAAACGTTATACACGCTATAACATGCTAATAGCGCGCTATATTAAAAATTAGCGTTTTCAAATTTTAATTAAAAATAAAAGATTTTAGTAAAGATAAGGTCTATAGTGAAACACATAGATGTTTTATCATGATTAGTTATGTTTAATAATTAATATTTGTATCATATGTTCGCTTACTCAACAATCTCATCTTATAATTGCTTTCTCCACACTAGTCTAAGAAAAAATAGCGTGCTATATTTGAAATAGCGCTGACGCTATGATGTTTTAGCGCGATATAGCGTGTTAATTTGCAAATAGCGTCGTAGCGAGCAAAATTGTGAAAATTTAGCGTTGATACTCAAAATACACTATAGTGTGCTAAATAGCGGGAAATAGCGCGCTATTTTTTTCCTTGCTCCTGCTCCGCTAGCGTCTAGCTTTTCAGCTCAGGGGCCTCGATTATTTTTCAAGGTCTGGACACTCACTGTTGGGAGTTGGAAGAACATGGCAGGAGTTCTATATGCGCTTGCGTGCCGCAGACCAACGCAACGAAGATAGTGGCCGACGGATGGTTGCAGTAGAGGTGCCTTTGCCAAGGAGTAGTGGGTACTAGGAGTACGAATGTCATCCCTTCACGTGACTGAATCATGTGGTCAAACCGTCAAAAGGCGTGGAGAGAATCTACCGACGGCTTCGGTTCGTCAAATTTTCAACTACCTCTTGTCAGGCCTTAAACTTCTGCTGTATACTGTGACTTTTGAGTACATCAACTATTGTATAGTACAAAAGGATGTCGCGTACTACTTGTTTATGGATATGCATGTACAGATACAAAAGGTTGCCAATATCCCAATAATTATTGTTGTATATTATGATTTTAGGACACTATTTTTGCCGATCGATATGCTTCACGATTCATATGAATCACGATATCTTTAGTATCCTAATATAAAACTGATACTATACGATTTCAAATTTATGCTTAAAAAGCGACATTAACACACAAAAACATGATAAGCAAAAGATCAGTTGCAAGGTGAACTAAATACTTAAGTAAAACAATCTTCATTAGTTTGTGCGAGATGTGAACAAAAAAAGAGTTTGTGCGTGACAAAAACCAGTCAAGTAGCCCTTTGTATTATTAGCTTTGATGCATATATTGTGCCTCAGTATTTTATTTTATGGGTTTATAGTTGGATATACTCATTCATACACTGAACATCAACGTATTTTAATATATAAATGCAACATTTACATTATGGGCATCTACGAAAGAGGTGAAATCTGCTAAAATGATTAAAATAATGAATAATTTTAGATGCATTTGGAGTATTTTTATTCCATGCGTAGATAATATTAATTATGGAAATCTCATAATATCGTGATACTACGATTTGATACTGCTAACAAGAAAATAATACCGCCCTGTATCCCGATACTAATAATCTTCGATACATGTGCATATAGAAAAATATTCGAATACTTTTTTGAACAGAGAAAGTAGTATATTAGACGGATGAGGTGCTTATACCATGTTATTGTGCGATACGGCTTTCTGGCTGCTGCCGCGTGACTACATCAACAGGCGTGTCGATCGTGTCCGGTTCATAGGCCAACCGAACCGTTGGTACATCTATCAAACTCGGGATACCGAGTTTTTTTGCGGCGTTGTATACCCTCGGCGACGGGTTGATGCGACGGGGGGCTTGTAGGCAAAGACACTGGAAGTGTTCTCGAGCGGCTCATGCATGCTGCCGGGCTCACAGGCTGCGGCTGCGCTGTGTCTACGCAGAAATGAATAAAACCACCCTGTGCTCGGGGCAGGCTCGCTTGTCCTGCAAAGGCCAGCATTCCGATGCGCCTCGACCGGAGCTGACCACATCGCGTACGGACATTTACCGCTCGGCCGCGCCAGGCCAAGCAAGTCGTACTGGCTATGCATGCTCCTATATGCTATAAAGGTAGTAACACAGTACCACAGTGATTGTACTGTGCGGACGACCTCGTGATTTCATCGTTTGCGGTTGGAATCTTACATGGTTCGTCTTCTTTCTGTTAAAAGACAAAGTGTCGGTTGATTTGTTACACGTGAGATAGCATCTAGGAGTGGTTTTAGCAAGGAAACAATGCATACTTGCTAATACAATAGATTCAATGGGAGGAAAAGTTATCTTCGTCCAATATAGAAAGTTAGTTTAGAATATAAAGATTAGTAAGCAATCTTCACATTGAATGAGATAGTGAAAACTTTAAAATAAAAGTATAAAATATACACTTGATGGTCTCTTGTACTCCATGTTCTCTTCCTAGGCTAACTATTTTGGGCACTCTTGTTCTCAAGCATTAACGTGCGCACTTTAATTCAACGGAAGGTTTACATAGTGTTTATACAACAACCTAGAACCAGTTGTGGTGTACTGTTCACCAAGAATCCTAGTGATCCCAACCGTTAGATTTAGAATAGCACTAGTAGAAAATAGGGCTTTCGTTTTGAGCTCCATAAGGCTTTAGCACCGGTTGGATTACGAACCCAGACTAAAAGGGTGATTTAGCACCGGTTCAAGCTGCCATGGAGCCCGTGGAGCTCTACCACCGGTTTGTTAGGAACCATTAGCATCGGTTCGTGCCACGAACCGGTGCTAAAGGTGTCACGTCTGCCGCGTGGCAGGCGCCAGACCTTTAGCACCGGTTTTGGGCACGGACCGGTGCTAGAGGTCCTGCCTATAAATACAGCCACCCACCAGCCTTCTCCTCTGTTTTTTTTCTTTGGAAGGTGTGAGAGAGGGTGTGCTAGTTTGATTTTTTCCTCTATGCACAAGGGGTGTTTGATGAAATGCCTAAGAGCATGATGCTACTTAAGCTCACACAAAATAAAAATGATATGAGGTGCCCGAGCGATACTTAGGTCTTGTCCTCGTTCTTTCCTCCTCAATCGAGGTTAGCACCTCTATCCTTTCATTTGTCATTGATACAAATGCATGTTTCGATATACAGTGGTCATTTCACTATTTATAATGTTCGGTAATAGTATTGGTAAACCTAATTATATGACGCAGATGAACCAACGACAATGGATGTACGGTGACCAACGCACTTCCGAGTTCATTGAAGGTCTTTGTAATTTTGGCGATGTGGCTCGGGCAAATATTCAGAATGGTTTTATGTGTTGTCCATGTGTTGACTGTGGGAACAAGAAGGAATACTCTTCCTGGAAAATCCTTCACTCCCACCTGCTTCGGAAAGGTTTCATGCCTAGCTATAATTGTTGGACCAAGCACGGAGAAAGAGGGGTTATAATGGAAGACAATGAAGAAGAAGAAGAAGAAGAGGATGATGATATGTACCCTGAATACGGTGATACTGCAATGGGGAAGCTGAAGCTGAAGGGACAGGAGAAGCTGAAGATGAAGAGGCATCAGATGAGCCTGATGATGATCTTCGTCGGGCCATCGTTGATACACACAGAGAACCAGAAAGTGTAAATGAGAAGCGGAAGTTAAAGGGTATGTTAGAGGATCACAAAAAGAAGTTGTACCCAAATTGTGAAGATGGGAACACAAAGCTCGGTACCACGCTGGAGTTGCTGCAATGGAAGGCAGAGACTGGTTTATCTGACAAGGGATTTGAGAAATTACTGAAAATAATGAAGAAGAAGCTTCCAAAGGATAATGAATTGCCTGACAGTACGTACGAAGCAAAGAAGGTTCTCTGCCCTCTAGGATTAGAGGTGCAGAAGATTCATGCATGCATTAATAACTGCATCCTCTACCGCGGTGAGGAGTACGAGAATTTGGAAGCATGCCCGGTATGCACTGCACTGCGGTATAAGATCAGACGAGATGACCCTGGTGATGTTGATGGCGAGCCCCCCAGGAAGAGGGTTCCTGTCAAGGTCATGTGGTATGCTCCTATAATACCACGGTTGAAACGTCTGTTTAGAAACAAAGAGCATGCCAGGTTGTTACGATGGCACAAAGAAGACCGTAAGAAATACGCGATGTTGAGACACCCCGCTGATGGGTCGCAGTGGAGAAAAATTGAGAGAGACTACCCAGACTTTGCAGGCGACGCAAGGAACTTAAGGTTTGGTCTAAGTACAGATGGCATGAATCCTTTTGGGGAGCAGAGCTGCAGTCATAGCACCTGGCCTGTAACTCTATGTATCTATAACCTTCCTCCTTGGTTGTGCATGAAGCGGAAGTTCATTATAATGCCAGTGCTCATCCAAGGCCCAAAGCAACCCGGCAACGACATTGATGTGTATCTAAGACCATTAGTTGATGAACTCTTACAATTATGGGCCAAACCAGGTGTACGTGCATGGGATGAGCACAAACAGGAGCCATTTGACCTACGAGCGTTGCTTTTCGTAACCATCAATGATTGGCCTGCTCTTAGTAACCTTTCAGGACAAACGAACAAGGGATACAATGCATACACGCACTGTTTAGATAAGACTAACGCTATATATTTGGAAAAATGCAAGAAGATTGTGTACTTGGGACATCGTCGATTTCTTACGACCACGCATTCCGTAAGAAAGAAAGGCAAGCATTTTAGAGGTGTGGCAGATCACCGGCAAAAGTCTGAACTCCGTACTGGTGATGATTTATTTGATATGGTCAGGGACCTAGAAGTAATCTTTGGAAAGGGTCCTGGCGGTCAATCTGTTCCAACTGACGTCGCTACCGGACACGCACCCATGTGGAAGAAGAAATCTATATTTTGGGAGCTTGAGTACTGGAAACACCTAGAGGTTCGCTCTTTAATCGATATGATGCACGTTACAAAGAATGTTTGCGTGAACCTGCTAGGCTTTCTGGGCGTGTATGGAAAAACAAAAGATACACCAGAAGCATGGGAGGATCAGCAACGTATGAAAGACCCAAACAACATGTATCCACAGAGCAAGACGGATAAAGGGCATCACTTAAGTCCTGCCAGCTACGCTCTTACCAAAGCAGAGAAGGAAATATTTTTTGAAGTCCTTTCAAGTATCAAAGTGCCATCCGTCTTCACGTCAAATATAAAGGGAATAATAAATATGACAGAGAAAAAATTCCAAAACCTGAAGTCTCATGACTGTCATGTGATTATGATGCAGTTGCTTCCGGTTGCATTAAGGGGGCTTTGATACGTCTCCAACGTATCTATAATTTTTGATGCTCCATGCTTGTTTTTACACCATTTGTCTATTGTTTCGTTACACTTCGTGGCACTTTTATGCATTTTCCGGAACTAACCTATTAACAAGATGCCACAGTGCCAGTTCCCTGTTTTCTGCAGTTTTTGTGTTTCAGAGTGATACACAGGAAATATTCTCGGAATTGGACGAAACAAGTTCCTGAAGTCTTATTTTTCCCGGGAGCATCTAGACATCCGAAAGAGAGCCGGAGAGGGGCCAGGGCCTGCCCTCACACTAGGGTGGCGCGGCCCAAGCCCTGGCCGCGCCACCCATGTGTGAGGAGCCCCTGGCTGCCCTCTCGCGATGCCCCTTCGCCTATATAAAGCCTCGGGACGGAAAACCCTAAGGGATTCGGCAATTTTCCAAAAAGAGTTCCGTAGCTCCGCCGCCGCCGTCGACGAATTTCGGGGGACAGAAGTCTCTGTTCTGGCACCCTGCCGGGACGGGGAAGTGCCCCCGGAGCCATCTCCATCGGTCTCCATCGCCGTCTCCGCCATCTCTATCGACCTCACCGCCATCTCCATCAACCTTGCTGTCTCCTATGATGAGGAGGGAGTAGTTCATCCCCGGGGCTGAGGGCTCTACCGGTAGCTATGTGGTTCACCTCTCTCTCCCATGATGTGATCTTTATGTGATCGTGAGCTTTGTATCATGTTGAACAAGTAGATGTTATTATTCAGATATTATGCTACTCCTATGCTTAATTATTATAGTGTACTCTAGTGATGTTATTAAAGTAATCTATTCCTCCTGCCATGGTGTAACGGTGACAGTGCGTGCATCGTGGTGGTACTTGGTTTAGGCTATGATCGTGATCTCTTGTGGATTATGAGAGTAATTATTACTATGATAGTATTGAGTGATCTATTCCTCCTTTCATGGTGTAAAGTTGACAGTGTGTGCACCGTGTTAGTACTTGGTCTAAGTTGCAATGATTTCTATCTTGAGTTGTGATCTGATTTGGATGTCTCTATGAGTGGTGTTTGTCAAGTACTTGATGAACTTTAAGGGGTGCTTCTGTAGCCACTACGCAATGATTAGTGTTATTCAATAGGAGAGTAATTCAGAGTACCATAGTGGAGAGAAGTTGTTTATTTGTTCAATCATGTTATATTGTTGGGAGTGTGTCCACTAGTGAAAGTATGATCCCTAGGCCTTGTTTCCAAGCATTGCACACCATTTACTTGCTGTTTTGTTACTTGTTTGCTCGCAGCGATATTTATTTCGCATCACGTTTGCTACTTATAATCATCTATACCACTTGTATTTCACTATCTCTTCGCCGAACTAGTGCACCTATACATCTGACAAGTGTATTGGGTGTGTTGGGGACACAAGAGACTTTCTGTATCGTAATTGCAGGGTTGCTTGAGAGGGATAGCTTTGACCTCTTCCTCCCTGAGTTCGATAAACCTTGGGTGATCCACTTAAGGGAAACTTGCTGCTGTTCTACAAACCTCTGCACTTGGAGGCCCAACAAGTGTCTACAAGAATAGAAGTGCGTAGACATCAAGCTCTTTTCTGGCGCCGTTGCCGGGGAGGTAAGGTAAAAGGTACTCGCATCCTCCTGTGTGAGTGCTCGAAGTTATTTCCTTTAGATTCTGCAATTACATCTTTTTGTTTCTTGTTTTTATTTTCACTAGTTAGGCTTAATGGAAAACAATGAGTTTGTTAGTCTTTTTCCTGAGTTTAGATATGAAGTGTTTGAAGAGAAAATTGAAAAACCTTTGGAGCTTATTTCGCATAGCAATGTTATTAGTACAAATGCTTTGAATCCCGTTATTGCTAATGCTATAGAAAAGTCTAAGCTTGGGGAAGCTGGTTTTGTTAAGCATGATATTTTTAGTTCCCCAGCTTTAGTGGAGAAAGTTTGCTCTGATGATATTTTATCTCCCATATGTGATGTTCCTTCTTATGATGATATGTTTGAAGAATATGCTTTGCGAAATAGTTGCTCTCTAGCTTGTGATGATACTAAACCTCTAGTTTATGATGGCTATGATGATGAGTATAATATTTTCAGTTCACCTACTATTGAGGATAAAATTAGTTATGATTACAATATGCCTCCTATTTTTGATGATTATGGTGATGAGAATAATTATTCTGTTGAATCTGCTCCTACTACTATTGTTCTTGTGGTGAGTATTAATTCTTTTATACATGTGGCTCATGATAGAGATGCTTTATGTGATAGTTATATTGTTAGTTGTATTCATGATGCTACTGAAAGTTATTATGAGAGAGGGAAACATGGTTTTATGGATCTCAACAATATTAAGTTTCCCATCTTTATGTTGCAAATCTTGAAGTGGCACTTGTTTTATCTATCCATGCTTGCTACTATGTGCCTCGTTGATTTATTTTCTTACAAGATTCCTATGCATAGGAAGTGGTTCAGATATAAATGTCTTTCACATTTGCTTTTTGATGCTCTCTTTTGCTTCAAGTTCCTATATGGCACCTTTGCCTCAAGCTTTTATATGGCGCCCACATGAGCATCTTTGCAAATTATTGCGCCTAGCTCAAAGGCGTTAAAGAAAAGCACTCTTGGGAGATAACCCAATGTTTTTATTTTCAGTACTTTTTCTTTTATTTGAGTCTTGGAAGTTATTACTACTGTAATAACCGCTCCTTATCCTTTTTATTTCGTTTTTGTGCCAAGAGAAGCCTCTAATTTGAGTGAGGTAAGATTTGGGGATGTTGCTGTCCTGAAACAGTTTTTGGTGCTGCACCGTAAAAATTCGTATAAATTATCTTTATATCTTTTGGACCTGCGATTTCTTGTGCATATGCCCCAGGTTATATCCAAACTTTAATTAGTTGAACACTTTTTGATTTGAGCAACAGAAAACCCCTTAAAAAATCGGCCTTTGTCAGCTGTTCTGTTTTGACAGATTTCTGTCAATATTTGTGTTTGCCACTTTATCGCTTTCTTTTGAGTTCTTTTTATCATGGAACTTTTGGAGAAGTTGCTACAGTAGTATATGCTTTATATGTGGAGGTTTTGAGTTGAAACCTGAAGCAAAAAGAGGTTGATTATATGTTATGCTTGCACTAATGTTGCTAATAGAATTGTGTTTAGTTTTGTATGAAGGAAGTTTTCAAGTGTAGGGATCGGAGAGTGATGAGATGAGTTGAAGAATGGACAAAAGCTCAAGCTTGGGGATGCCCATGCATCACCCCAAGAAATATCCAAGAAGTACAAGCGTCAAAGCTTGGGGATGCCCCCGAGGCACCCCTTCTTCATCGGCAAAAATCAGGTCACCTTTCAAGACACTATATTTTTATTGCTTCATGCACTATGTGTTTTTCTTGGAGCGTCAGTTGTTTTAGTTTTCTTAGTTAGCTTAGTTTTGTTTGCTGCAATAAATGGTTAGATCACATCATGTTTCTTTTGGAGGAGATGAACTCGCTTTTTATTTGCCAAGAACACTCTAGTTTTCACTCTTATCAAAAACCGAGTGTTCTTCTTTTTCTGCTACTGCTTTTGGTTTTCGTTTTCGCCTTGATTTGCGTTCAGACCTTGTCATATCTTTTCATCAAGGTGTATTTTTGCATCTGGTCTTTATTGGTATTCATCAAAAGAGGTGTTTATAAAAAGTTCGAATGGTGTTGGAAAAGAGAAAAAGCTTTATGCAAAAAAGTGGTACAAGAAGGAGCTTGTGTAGACTGCGGCCTAGACTTTTGCATGTCGTGCTTGATGTATTTTTGATAGTATGCTTAGTGGTTTTTGTTGTAGCATGACTTGTCTCAAATGACTGAGATTGCTTAATGAGCCTTTGAAAAAATCATGCGTTGTTTTAATTATATGGAAGCATTTATTTGGTTTTCTCCTTTGATGCTTTATTTGGGTTGACTTGGCACATGCTCACACATGTTAGACTCTTACAAAGTCGCCAATAGCCTCTATGATCATTTAGTTTTTGACTTTTGATGCCATCTTATGCTTCTTTTAATGTCGCTTTGTCGCTTTGCATGATTATGGCCATTATTGCTCTCTTAGTTGGTCGCTCCCAGTCTTTTGCTAGCCCTCACCTTGTACTGAGTATGAGCTCTACTCGTGCATCCAACTCCTAAAAACCAAGTTTGCCATTGTGTCCACTATAAATTCCTATGCATGGTATTTGTAAGCCATTCCAAGTAAATTTTCATGTGCTACCTTTCAAAAACTTTCAACTACTTCTCGTTTTGTGCCACTGTTTTTAGCTCATGGGGACGTAGTGGTCGGATTTGCTATCTTCCATATTGCTTATTCCAAAAAGAAAAAAAAGAGAAAAAAAGAAAGAAAAAAAGGCACTCCTCCATGGAAAGTGAATGTTGGTGGGCACCCGATGGAATCGGTTAGCCATGGTTTGTGAAAGGAAAAAAGGTGGGGAGGAGTGCCAAGCTTTATAAAAGAGCACAAAAGTGCCAATCTCTCTCTCAAAAACTTGCTTCATTTTTGTATGGAAGATAGTAAGAACCCCATTGCCAGTCGTTGACAAAGACAACCACCTCTCAAAACCAATTTTTATCTCTCTGTTTTACAAATGAAAAGCTCTAGCACATGTTTAATCTCTGCTTCCCTCTGCGAAGGGCCTTTCTTTTACTTTTATGTTGAGTCACCACCTTATTTCTTTATGCACCATTAAGAGAGCATAGTTGCCATTCTTAGTGTAATATGCATTGTCCCAAAGTTCATTGATTGATTCATATTGTTGGTTTCACTTGTTCTCAAATTATTTGTATCTAGTCGCCCTCTTAAACTTGAAGGTGTCCTATGCATTTATGTTTTGCTCTCTATTAAGGACAAGCTGAAAACCACTTGTATGTTTTCCTTATGATTTGAACACACGTTTGACTTTCATTGTTTCATTTTCATGATCTTTTGTTTGTGTTCATTTGCATGTTTACAACATGGTTGCGAAGTTTCTTATTGTCAAGATTATATCTTCATGCCCATGTTTTAAGTTCTTATGATCCCAGCTCACAAATGCTTACATACTTGATCAAGATTGTGTAGGTGCATGTCACCTCAAAAATTATTCTTTTGTTATCACTTACCTACTCGAGGACGAGCAGGAGTTAAGCTTGGGGATGCTTGATACGTCTCCAACGTATCTATAATTTTTTATGCTCCATGCTTGTTTTTACACCATTTGTCTATTGTTTCGTTACACTTCGTGGCACTTTTATGCATTTTCCGGAACTAACCTATTAACAAGATGCCACAGTGCCAGTTCCCTGTTTTCTGCTGTTTTTGTGTTTCAGAGTGATACACAGGAAATATTCTCGGAATTGGATGAAACAAGTTCCTGAAGTCTTATTTTTCCCGGGAGCATCCAGACATCCGAAAGAGAGCCGGAGAGGGGCCAGGGCCTGCCCTCACACTAGGGTGGCGTGGCCCAGGCCCTGGCCGCGCCACCCATGTGTGAGGAGCCCCTGGCTGCCCTCTCGCGATGCCCCTTCGCCTATATAAAGCCTCGGGACGGAAAACCCTAAGGGATTCGGCAATTTTCCAGAAAGAGTTCCGTAGCTCCGCCGCCGCCGTCGACGAATTTCGGGGGACAGAAGTCTCTGTTCCGGCACCCTGCCGGGACGGGGAAGTGCCCCCGGAGCCATCTCCATCGGTCTCCATCGCCGTCTCCGCCGTCTCCATCGACCTCACCGCCATCTCCATCAACCTTGCTGTCTCCTATGATGAGGAGGGAGTAGTTCATCCCCGGGGCTGAGGGCTCTACCGGTAGCTATGTGGTTCACCTCTCTCTCCCATGATGTGATCTTTATGTGATCGTGAGCTTTGTATCATGTTGAACAAGTAGATGTTATTATTCAGATATTATGCTACTCCTATGCTTAATTATTATAGTGTACTCTAGTGATGTTATTAAAGTAATCTATTCCTCCTGCCATGGTGTAACGGTGACAGTGCGTGCATCGTGGTGGTACTTGGTTTAGGCTATGATCGTGATCTCTTGTGGATTATGAGAGTAATTATTACTATGATAGTATTGAGTGATCTATTCCTCCTTTCATGGTGTAAAGTTGACAGTGTGTGCACCGTGTTAGTACTTGGTCTAAGTTGCAATGATTTCTATCTTGAGTTGTGATCTGATTTGGATGTCTCTATGAGTGGTGTTTGTCAAGTACTTGATGAACTTTAAGGGGTGCTTCTGTAGCCACTACGCAATGATTAGTGTTATTCAATAGGAGAGTAATTCAGAGTACCATAGTGGAGAGAAGTTGTTTATTTGTTCAATCATGTTATATTGTTGGGAGTGTGTCCACTAGTGAAAGTATGATCCCTAGGCCTTGTTTCCAAGCATTGCACACCATTTACTTGCTGTTTTGTTACTTGTTTGCTCGCAGCGATATTTATTTCGCATCACGTTTGCTACTTATAATCATC
Source organism: Dactylis glomerata (assembly GCA_007115705.1). Taxonomy (NCBI): domain Eukaryota; kingdom Viridiplantae; phylum Streptophyta; class Magnoliopsida; order Poales; family Poaceae; genus Dactylis; species Dactylis glomerata. The sequence continues at coordinate 2,347,161 of QXEO01000450.1, read as the reverse complement.
TATACCACTTGTATTTCACTATCTCTTCGCCGAACTAGTGCACCTATACATCTGACAAGTGTATTGGGTCTGTTGGGGACACAAGAGACTTTCTGTATCGTAATTGCAGGGTTGCTTGAGAGGGATAGCTTTGACCTCTTCCTCCCTGAGTTCGATAAACCTTGGGTGATCCACTTAAGGGAAACTTGCTGCTGTTCTACAAACCTCTGCACTTGGAGGCCCAACAAGTGTCTACAAGAATAGAAGTGCGTAGACATCAAGCTCTTTTCTGGCGCCGTTGCCGGGGAGGTAAGGTAAAAGGTACTCGCATCCTCCTGTGTGAGTGCTCGAAGTTATTTCCTTTAGATTCTGCAATTACATCTTTTTGTTTCTTGTTTTTATTTTCACTAGTTAGGCTTAATGGAAAACAATGAATTTGTTAGTCTTTTTCCTGAGTTTAGATATGAAGTGTTTGAAGAGAAAATTGAAAAACCTTTGGAGCTTATTTCGCATAGCAATGTTATTAGTACAAATGCTTTGAATCCCGTTATTGCTAATGCTATAGAAAAGTCTAAGCTTGGGGAAGCTGGTTTTGTTAAGCATGATATTTTTAGTTCCCCAGCTTTAGTGGAGAAAGTTTGCTCTGATGATATTTTATCTCCCATATGTGATGTTCCTTCTTATGATGATATGTTTGAAGAATATGCTTTGCGAAATAGTTGCTCTCTAGCTTGTGATGATACTAAACCTCTAGTTTATGATGGCTATGATGATGAGTATAATATTTTCAGTTCACCTACTATTGAGGATAAAATTAGTTATGATTACAATATGCCTCCTATTTTTGATGATTATGGTGATGAGAATAATTATTCTGTTGAATCTGCTCCTACTACTATTGTTCTTGTGGTGAGTATTAATTCTTTTATACATGTGGCTCATGATAGAGATGCTTTATGTGATAGTTATATTGTTAGTTCTATTCATGATGCTACTGAAAGTTATTATGAGAGAGGGAAACATGGTTTTATGGATCTTAACAATATTAACTTTCCCATCTTTATGTTGCAAATCTTGAAGTGGCACTTGTTTTATCTATCCATGCTTGCTACTATGTGCCTCGTTGATTTATTTTCTTACAAGATTCCTATGCATAGGAAGTGGTTCAGATATAAATGTCTTTCACATTTGCTTTTTGATGCTCTCTTTTGCTTCAAGTTCCTATATGGCGCCTTTGCCTCAAGCTTTTATATGGCGCCCACATGAGCATCGGCGGTTGATTGCGGACACATCTCATAAATGACAACATTGTTGGAGATCAGCTATACTTGTTGGCCGGGTCACCATCTTTGACTATATTGACTTTCCAAGGGTACGAGATAAATGGGAATACATTCTACACGATCGCCCAAGATAAAAAGAGCACCAACCAAAATAGTGGTGTCCGCATTGATGCAACAAACAACAACGGGCAAAAGGACACCTATTATGGTTACATAGAGGAGATATGGGAACTTGACTATGGACCTTCTTTTAAAGTCCCTTTGTTTTGGTGCAAATGGGTCAAGCTGGATGGAGTAGGGGTAAAGGTAGACCAGCTGTATGGAATGACAACAGTGGATCTCAACAATCTTGGTTACAGAGACGAACCATTCATCCTAGCCAATGATGTGGCTCAAGTTTTCTATGTGAAAGACATGTCCTCCAAACCAAAAAAAAGAAAAGATAAGGCAACGAATACATTATACGATGAGCCAAAGCGTCACATAGTTCTTTCAGGGAAAAGAAATATCGTGGGAGTTGAGGATAAGACAGACATGTCAGAAGATTATAATAAGTTTGATGAAATTCCGCCCTTCAGAGTGAATATTGACCCAAGCATCGCGTTAAATGATGAACGTACTCCATGGTTACGACCGAAGCGATCCTAATCAAGGGAGATACGCGAAGGGGGGTTCATGGCCTCCAAGACATTTTAGGTCACCATATGTATTAAATGTGCCAATTTATGGCAAACATCGAACATGATAGCTCATTTTGTGAAGGTTTTGTTGTGATGTTTGCAATTTTCCTAGTTTAATATTTTTCCTTGCAACTATAACACATAATATGACACCACGCGAAGGTTTCACATTGTTTGGATTATTTTTTAAATTCTCATACCTATTTGAAATTATATTCAAAACGGCGGGCATGAAGATTCATAGCCCGGGGTTGAGTCTCGCTAGACTTGCAGTGGATCTCTGATAAAACAACATATTATGAACTTAAAAATCATTTTTACAAAAAATCATGAGCATTATATCATATACATGTAGTTCAAACCTAGCGGGCCTCCTGTTGAATAGGCAGGAATTTGTCTTTTTCATGAGGTGTGGACGGAAAGGTTTCAGATGCACCGGCTGGGGAATTTTCCATTTAAGGTGGTCTAGTATTTTTGAAGAATGTTTTGATAGCAATGTGAAACTTTAATTTGGTGGTTGCTTCACAAAAAAACTTTTTTTGGCATCTAAAAAATGGAAAATGGTTTTTCCATGCGATGAAAAGGGAAACTTCCTTCTGCAACATCGTAAGCAATCCCAAGATGCACATGTGTGCACAATATGGGCACATTATCACAAACTATGCCTTGATTCTAGCCCTAACATTGCTCATTTGGCCGAAAAGCCATGCAACATCGAACATGATAGCTCATTTTGTGAAGGGTTTTTTGTGATGTTTGTAATTTTCCAAGTTTAATATTTTTCCTTGCAACTATAACACATAATATGACACCACGCGAAGGTTTCACGTTGTTTGGATTATTTTTTAAATTCTTATACCCGTTTGAAATTATATTCAAAACAGCGGGCATAAAGATTCATAGCCCGGAGATGAGTCTCAGCAGACTTGCGGTGGATCGCTGATAAAACATCATATTGTGGACCTAAAAATGATTTTTACAAAAAATCATGAGCATTATATCATATACATGTAGTTCAAACCTAGCGAGCCTCCTACCGAATCGGCAGGAATTTTTCTTTTTCATGAGGTGTGGACGGAAAGGTTTCAGATGCACCGGCTGGGGAATTTTCCATCTAAGGTGGTCTAGTATTTTTGAAAAATGTTTTGATAGCAATGTGAAACTTTAATTTGGTGGTTGCTTCAAAAAAAACTTTTTTTGGGCATCTAAATAATGGAAAATGGTTTTTCCGTGCGATGAAAAGGGAAACTTCCTTCTGCAACATCGTAAGCAATTCCAAGATGCACATGTGTGCATAATATGGGCACATTATCACAAACTATGCCTTGATTCTAGCCATAACATTGCTCATTTGGCCTAAAAGCCATGAAACATCGAACATGATAGCTCATTTTGTGAAGGGTTTTTTGTGATGTTTACAATTTTCCAAGTTTAATATTTCTCCTTGCAACTATAACACATAATATGACACCACGCGAAGGTTTCACGTTTTTTGAATTATTTTTTAAATTCTTATACCCGTTTGAAATTACATTTAAAACGGCGGGCATGAAGATTCATAGCCCGGAGTTGAGTCTCGCTAGACTTGCGGTGGATCTCTGATAAAACAACATATTGTGGACCTAAATATGATTTTTACAAAAAATCATGAACATTATATCATATACATGTAGTTCAAACCTAGCGAGCCCCTACCGATTTTAAAATATTTGCAACCCTACTAATTTTAACAAAATAATTTTAAGCATTTTCAATGTGTTAATATTTCATAGATATTTTCCTAATAAACATTTTGATATGCTATATTTATTTTTCTGTTTTTTATTTATTTTACAACATTTTATGGAATGTTGATCATAGCTTCAATATGGAATAAGGTGGGAACAACCAAAAAATTTAAAAACATTTCAAATGACCCTTTAGCACCGGTTCGTGGCTCAAACCGGTGCTAAAGGGGGTGGCGGTGCAGTGCCCAGAAAAACACCCTTTAGCACCGGTTGAAGCCACCAACCGGTGCTAAAGCTCTCTCCTTTATAACCGCCCGTCTTCTTCCCCGCGTCGCCAAATCGACTAAGTCCCCGTGCGCTAGGAGCCCGAGAGACGCCGGCAGGCTGCCAAATTTTTCCGCCGCCGTCGTCGCACCGCGCCGCCATCGCCTCCGCTCCGCTGTTGCCTCCCGCGCTGCGCTGGTCGCATCACCGACGCCCGCGCCCGCTCAGCCGCCTCCCGTGCCTGCGCCCGCTCGACCGCGCCTCTTGTGCCCGCCCGGCCGCCGTCGCCTCCGCTCCGTAGTCGCCGCCACACCGGCCCCTGCAAGCGCCCGCGCCCGCCCGCGCCCGCTCCGGCCGCCTCCCGTGCCCCACGCCGAGCGCCCGGCCCTGTAGGTATATTTAGGGTTAATTTAGTATTTAGGGTTAATTAGGTATTTAGGGTTAATTTAGTATATATTTAGGGTTAATTTAGTATATATTTAGGGTTAATTTAGTATTTAGGGTTAATTAGGGTTAATTTTAGAAATAGGAATAGGAATAGATTTTTATAAATCGAAATAGAATTATAGAAATAGGAATAGAATTTTAGAAATATGAAATTTTAGAAATAGAAATAGGAATAGGATTTTATAAATAGAAATAGAATTTTAGAAATAGGAATAAGATATTTCTATAAATAGAAATAGAATTTTATAATTATAGAAATATGAATATAACTTTAGAATTATAGAAATACGAATAGAATTTTAGAATTTTAGCAATTCCTCATATATTAATGTAATTTCGTATACAATTCATATAGGGTTTGGAAATTTGACATTTGTGAACCATTTAGCAATTCCTCATATATTAATGAAATTTCAAATGCAATTCAAAAAACATTGCTAATTTAGCTAGCATAGATGTGTTATATATGACACATATTTTAGAAATAGAAATAGGAATAGGAATAGGATTCTTATATAATAACTTGTAATAATTCTTTGCAGAAACTATGGATCTCAGAAGAGACGAATTCCAGGAAAACACTATCGAGGACATCATCCGCGATAATGATGACGATGTCACCTCATTGTTTCTAAACAACTCCGGTGAGGGAGATGATCAAAACCAAAGAGATGAGGGAGAAGGTGCTGGCTCTGATGAGGGAGAAGGTGCCGGTGAGGGAGAAGGCCCCGGCTCCGACGAGGGAGAAGGTGCCGATGAGGGAGAAGGTGCCGGCGAGGTAGATGTGTATTAATAAATTAAGCCTCTGTTGTATAGATGGATTATTTGATTCATATATTAACGCTCTTTCTTCTTTTAGCCCTCTGGATCGAGCCACTCTTCTGTAAATAAAAGAGGTCCGGCCAGAAGGTTGGAAGAACATGAAAGGTACCGGATAGAAAAATCAGTGAAGATGGCAAACCGATTGCTCCCGCGGCTCACGCAAGTACATTTACAAGACAATGCGGAGTTCTTGTTAGGGACAACATTCCGATCACCCTTCGAGAATGGAAGAAGACAAAGACGGAACCAGTTAAATATGTCCGCAAGAGATTGAAGAAAATTCTTTGGAAGAAGCTCATGGTTAATTTTACCCTACCAGAGGCGCCAGAGGTGGATCAAAATGAGATGGATCCAAATGAGGAGGATCCAAATAAGGAGGATTCAGATGACGATGATCATCATCTGAATATCATAGAGTGAAAAGTCAAGAAGTGGACTCTTTCGAAGATGGCAATACAATTCAACAACTGGAAGAAAAGATTGTACAAGGATTTTGTTGACAAAGAAAAGACTCCGGTGTTCACTGGACAATATGAGAAGATAAAAGACCACTGGGACGCATTCGTGGAGTACAAGACTTCGGAGGCAGCTAAGAGAAGGTCAGAAATAAATAAGAAAAATGCTGCTAAAAAGAAGTATCACCATACTATGGGGCAAGGAGGCTACAAGTCTGGCAAGCCTAAGTGGAAGAAAATGGAGGACGATCTAATTGCTAAAGGGATCATTCCGGAGACATTGAAATGGAACGATCGGTCAAGGGATTGGTTTTACGGGCATGGAGGGAAGTTGGACTCAGAAGGAAAGTGTGTATATACAAAAAAGCATGACGAAGACCCCCTTCCCATTGATGCCCTTAGAAGCGCATCAAAGGATGTTGAAGAGGGAAGGTTCCATCCTGAAAGAGAGAAGGACGAGCTCACACGCGCCCTTGGGAATGATGAACACCCAGGATGAACACAAACCACACCAGGCTTCAAACCGTGGAAACTCGGGTTTCCCGTGGAAATGAAGAAATTTCCCGATAGAAGCCGTTAGAGAAGAAAGGAAAGGGAGGAAGACCGCATGTCTCTGATAGAACAAGAGCTGAAGCGGCAATCAGACTTGTTAAATCGGATAAGCCAGCAAGGAACCGCCGCATCTCAGCCACAGATAGAAGCCGGACATGATGCTACCGGCCCACCATCTCAGCGGAAAAGCAGCGCGGCTTCCACGGACCTCCCAGAGGATGATGATGAACTGGCGATCCGCTACCCAGTGGATGATATCACGGAGTCGACATCTTGCGAGCTACATGTGAAGGTCGTGAACATAACCATGAAGGTGGCGGTCAGCTATGCCTTACCCATTGGACCTGATTCAACTTATCATTGCCGTCCGATTCCACATAGCTACGCTATTGCCGGGGTGGATGAAGTTATGGGCAGATTTGAGCAGCTGAAGCTTGACCACCCTGCGGGTGAAGGGGATTTGTATGAGCTGGGAGAAGCCAAGAAGACCACCGGTCTATGGCTAAAGGAATACATCGTGCTTCCAAATTGAACGTCAAGGTCTCCAGCGCGTCACACTTCTCCACCGCCACGTCAGCCTTCTCTGCCATTTCCGCGTCAGCCTTCTCCAACATCTCCGCCGCATCAGCCTTCTCCAACATACCAGCCTTCTCCAGCTAGTGAGTCGTCTCCGCCACCTCCGCCCACTGAGGCTCAGAGCCAAAAGCGGAAGCGTACCATCGCCGCTCCCAAGAGTAACCGATCACCGATCCGTCGACAGGAGCCCCTCCCAAGAGACCTTACGACTATACTCCGGAGGAAAATGCGGCGAAAGTACAAGAGAAATCGAAGAACTTCTTTGAAAATTTGAAGAGAAAGAAGACCGAGCAGTCCGCCGAGCAGCCTCCTCTAGATCCGAAAGTGTTAAAAATGTTGAAGAACCTTCACCAACCCGAGCCAAGGCTTGCATCAGACTATGACCGCACTATTCTCAAGTCAGATGCAGCAAAGCGGTCAAAAGGTAAATCAGTTCCTCAGCTCGGAGAACAGATGAACTCGTGCCCTCCGCTCCAAGTGTTTCCCGGTGTCCAGTATGATCCAGATATCATAGCACTGTACAAAGAGAAGGCCAAAGCTGCAGGTATGTCTGTTGCTCAGTACTTAAGCAAGTGTGATTTCCCCACGGCTGAAGTAGTGGCATACCAATACCGCCACGGGAGCCCTCTCGTCAGACCCGAGGAGATTTCGAATCTACCAACAAGAATGCAAAAATTGCATAAGTGGTACATGGAAGCCTCACAGCATGGGAAAAACTGGATCATACTGGGAATTAATGATGAGCATTACTTTCGTGGAAACAACGACATAAACATCGAATTTGCTGAATTATTTTAGTTATATAATCATGACGCCCTCGACAAATCGATGATCAGTGCCAATTGTTTGTAAGTATTATTTTTGTAATTAAGTCTTTAGCTCATCTCGTTCATTGCATGCATAATTTTACTCACTATATTATGCAGATTGAAGAAACTTGAATGCAAAAGAGGACAAATCTATGACATTGGGTTCATTGACCCATATACCGTGAATGAGCTAACTCTCCATAACCATATCAAGGACACGGAGAATAACTTGGTACGGGCGTTAAGGAAACAAGAAACCATGACGAAAATAATATTTCCTTACAACTTTAAGTGAGTGTGTTACTGTCTTATACACATTACTATTTTGGTTACTCAATGTTAAGTGTGTGTTATACGTGTGTGTAGGTATCATTTTATTCTGCTAGTTATTGAACTTGATAGAGGACGAGTACTAGTCATGGACTCAAAACAAAAACCCCTTGAGACATTTGGGGATATGATTGATACACTCCAGCGGTAATTTCAATCATTATGCATGGCACTATATCAGCAACTTTCGTTCATTTCCCGATATCAAGTAATTACTAACTTCTTTATTGATTTTCTTTGTAGGGCAGTGCTTGGAAACAGTTCACGAATAAGGCACCAGGTCCCTGGAAAAAGGAGCTTGAATTTAAACAAGTACCGGTAAGTACTACTAGCTAGGTCAGCGCATCTCTTTGGTTCTAGTTTCTATACCATTATCATCCTTGATTATTATTTTGATTGAACTCTATTCTCATAAAGTGCTTGAAGCAAGAAGACGGGAATAATTTATGTGGATTCTATGTCTGCGAGCTCATTCGAGAGACTTGCTGTGAGAAGAGAAGACTAGAACAACTAGATGTACGTAAATAATATTCACAATTTTATTTTATTACCATCATTTATGTTGAGTTTCTTCATTCATATATATTGATCCCTGATGGGGCCGAGTTGATGAAGTAAAAATGACCGGCCAGTTGGAAAACCCCAAGAGAAGGTTTTGATGAATATAACAGCAAGTTTTCCCTCAGTTATGAAACCAAGGTTATCAATCCAGTAGGAGAGAGACAAACGACTGAAGGTGATGCCCACTAGCTGCGTGATGCTCTAACAAGGGCGCCGTTAATGATAACTTGTTAGCGCGTCTTCAACCAGTAGCAACGTGGAACCTGCACACAACACAACCAAATACTTTGTTCCCAACTTACGATGAGGTTGTCAATCTCACCGGTTTGCTTGAAACAAAGGGTATGAGCGTATCGAGTGGAAAGTGATAATAGTATGCGAGTAAAGTAAACATGTGATAGCAATATAAAGAAAATAGGACCGGGGTCCACAGTTCACTAGTGGTGTCTCTCCATAAGATAAAATAATACATGCTGGGTAAACAAATTACAGTTGGGCAATTGATAGAATAAAGACAACGTGCATATGATGAGAGGATCACTATGAGATTTACTCTGGGCATTACCATAAGATACATAGACCGCCATCCAACTGCATCTATGACTAATAATCCACTTGTGGCGAATCAATCCGAGAACTCCACAAGTATTAAGTTGCAAACAACAGATAATTGCATTAAGCAAGGCGTGTAATGTAAATAAAGCATATGCCCTCGAGCATATGAATGTTGTTTTCCCCCTAGTAGCAACAGCACATCTACAACCTTAGAGGTTTCTGTCACTCCCCCAGATTAAATAGAGGCATGAACCCACTATCGAGCATAAATACCCCCTCTTGGAGTCACTAGCAACTACTCGGCCAAGATAGCTACTAGCAACGGAGAGCATGCAAGATCATAAACAACATAGAGATAACATAAGATAAAATTCAGTACATCAACTCAATCATAACCCCAATATTCATCGGATCCCAACAAACCAAACATGTAGAATTACATAACGGTGATCTCAATCATGTAAGGCAGCTCATGAGATCTAAACATGAAGCACATGGTGGAGAAGACAACCATCTAGCTACTGCTATGGACCCATAGTCCAAGGTAGACTACTCACTCATCGCTCCGGAGGCAAGCATGGCGATGTAGAAGACCTCCGGTGGCGATTCCCCTCTCTGGCAGGGTGCCGGGAAGAGCTTCTGGACCCTCTCAATCTTCGGGTCGACGGCGGCGGCGGATCGCGATGTGTTCTGGAAAAGTGATGGGTCTTTAGGTTTTTCCCGCCGGGGGGTCTTTATAGGCGAAGGGGCATCGTCAGGAGTGGACCAAGGCGACCTCACACATAGGGGGCGCGGCCCAGCCCCTGGCCGCGCCGCCCTGTTGTGTGGGGCCCTCGTGGCCCCACTCCGTCTCCTCTTCGGTTCTCTGGAAGCTTCGGTGAAATTTTGGGCGACTGGCTTTGGTTTCGTCCAATTCCGAGAATATTTCCTATGTAACTATTCTGAAGCACAAAAACAGCAGAAAACAGGGAACTGGCACTGTGGCGACTTGTTAATAGGTTAGTTCCGGAAAATGCATAAAAGTGCCACGAAGTGTAACAAAACACTAAGCAAATGGTGTAAAAACAAGCATGGAGCATCAAAAATTATAGATACATTTGAGACGTATCAGCATCCCCAAGCTTAACTCATGCTCGTCCTTGAGTAGGTAAGTGATAACAAAAGAAATAATTTTTGAGGTGACATGCACCTACACAATCTTGATCATGTATGTAAGCATTGTGCGCTGGGATCAAAAGAACTTAAAACATGGGCATGAAAGACATAATCTTGATAGAAGAAACTTAGCAACCATGTTATAACATGAAAATGAACACAAACAAAAGATCATGAAAATGAAACAATGAAAGTCAAACGTGTGTTCAAATCATATGAAAAACATACAAATGGTTTTCAGCTTGTCCTTCATGGAGAGCAGAACATAAATGCATAGGACACCTTCAAGTTTAAGAGGGCGACTAGATACAAATAATATGAGAACAAGTGAAACCAACAATATGAATCAATCAATGAAAACTTTGGGACATTGCACATTATACTAAGAATGACAATTATGCTCTCTTAATGGTGCATAAAGGTAGAAGGTGGTGACTCAACATAAAAGTAAAAGAAAGGCCCTTCGCGGAGGGAAGCAGTGATTGCAAGTTTTATAGACCTTCAAAAGTTATGTTACTTACCGGCTTTGAGCTCTCATTGCCCCCATCATAAGCATCTTGAATGGTTAAAGTTAATGCGAGAACACTTATGCTGCATATGCTTGACAAATCATAAGTTGAAAACCTCGTGTCCCGTGAATACGAGTACCCAAACCTCATGCTACTTTACTTAGAGTCCCAAGCAAGCTCTTGTCATTGTAAGTATTAAGCAAGTTCGAATGCACCCTTCCAAGCAATAAATTCTTCAATTCGTTCCACATCATAAAAGTCATAATTTCCATTAATATAAGAAGATATGGTAACATCATCATTATACTCACATTGAAAAGGGAGGTGTTTATACCTCCTACAGCAACAAGATCTATCAAAGCAATAAGTAACATTATAAGTAGAGCACACATTTCTAGCAATGATATACAATCTATTAATTTATTCCCATAAGTGTTTCCCTTTTTGTGACAAGCGGTGTTCCTCATAATATTTTTGTTGCTCTTCCGTGAACCCACCTTGCCAAAAAGATTTAGTTTCAAAGAAACCAATCATTGATAGAAAGCATTATAAAGCAAGACAATAACAAACCAACAAAAATAACAACTATAGTAGGAACTAATTTTTTTGTGTTTTTGATAAAATGATGCAAGTAAAAATAAAGTAAAGCAAAACTTAAAACAAAGTAAAGGATGTGCGTGCGAAAAAGCCCCTTTACTTTGTTTATATTGTTGAGTTTGTTTATCACACTCACAATAATTTTTAGTAGCATCATGAACAAACTCAACAATATAAATATCACACTCACCCTCCTTTGTTATCACAAACTCAACAATATAAACAAAGTAAAGGGGAGTTTTCGCACGCACATCCTTTACTTTGTTTATTGTTTTGCTTTACTTTATTTATTTTACTTGCATCATTTTATAAAAAACCCAAAAAAATTAGAATCCTTGATAGTTGTTTTTACTTGTCTGCTTTTAGTTTGCTAGAATGGCTACTCCTGAAAACACCAAGCTGTGTGACTTTACTAGCACGAACAATAGTGATTTTATCTGCACTCCTATTGCGCCACCTGCTCCTGCTGCAATTTTTTATGAGATTAAGCCTGCTTTGTTGAACCTTGTTATGAAAGAGCAATTTTCTAGTGCTAGTACTAATGATGCTGCAGCTCATCTCAACAATTTTGTTGAGCTATGTGAGATGCAGAAATATAAGGATGTTGAAAGTGATATTATTAAGCTTAAGTTGTTTCCTTTTTATTTGAGAGGAAAAGCTAAGGATTGGTTGATGTCTTTGACTAAGAATAGTATTGATTCATGGGCTAAGTGTAAGGATGCTTTTATTGGTAGATACTATCCTCCTGCTAAGATTATAGCTTTGCGTAGCAATATTATGAAGTTTAGTCAGTTTGATAATGAACATGTTGCTCAAGCTTGGGAAAGAATGAAATCTATGATAAAGAATTGTCCCACTCATGGACTGACTACTTGGATGATTGTTCAAACTTTTTATGCAGGACTGAATTTTTCTTCGAGGAACCTACTTGATTCAGCTGCTGGAGGCACTTTTATGTCCCTTACCTTGGGCGCCGCAACAAAGCTTCTCGACAATATGATGGTAAATTACTCTGAATGGCACACCGAGAGAGCTCCACAAGGTAAGAAGGTAAATTCTGTTGAGGAAACCTCTTCCTTGAGTGATAAGATTGATGCTATTATGCTTATGCTTTCAAATGATAGGACTCATGTAGATCCTAATAATGTTCCTTTGGCCTCTTTGGTTGCTCAAGAAGAGCATGTTGATGTAAACTTCATTAGAAATAATAATTTCAACAACAATGCTTATAGGAACAATTTTGCTGGTAACAACTATAGGTCGTTTCCTTCTAATGGTGATAATAGTTATCTTGGTAGACCTAAAATGCCTAGTGAAGAGAGAATTTTTGAACTTGAAAAAGCTACCAAGAATTTTATGCAGGCGCAATATGAACAGAACAGGGCTTTCGCCAAGACTATGGAGGAGCAATCAGCTCTGTTGAGGACTATTAGTCATCAACTTGAAAATTTAAACAAGGCTATTCCTGAGTTACAAGCTAAGGTTTCCAAAGCTGAAACCGATATTTCATCTTTGTCTAATGTGCAATCTTCTTTGGTTAACAGAATGTCCGCTAAACCTGATCCTTTTGCTACTGCTAATGCTATCCAAGTTAGAATTGATGAAAATGTTAGGATGCTAGCAGAATTGCATGCCAGGTGGGAAAGAGAAGATGAGATGGCTAGAGAAATGAAGGTATGTACCATTACTACCTCTAATGATGTTGCTCCTAATGCTAGCAATCCTCTTACTTTGATTGGTGTAGAGAAAGCTCCCACTCCTTGTGTTAAAAAGCCTAAAACTGCTAAAACTTTTTCTCAAAAGAGTGCTGAAATTTTTCGGAGTGTAGGAGATGATAGCTCTATTTCCTTTCATGATTTTGATATTGATGGCTGAAATATATCTGAAGTTATTTTGTTCTTGCAAAAGCTTGCTTTGACTCCCAATGCTAGTTCTTTAAATGTTGCTTTTACTAAGCATATTACCAATGCTCTCATGAAAATTAGGGATGAAAAGTTGAAGCAAAAAGCTTCTGTTCCCAAGAAGTTAGAAGATGGTTGGGAACCCATCATTGATATGCATGTTAATGGTTTTGATTGCCATGCTTTATGTGATCTAGGTGCTAGTATTTCTATTATGCCTAGAAATATTTATGATATGCTTGATTTACCACCTCTTGAAAAGTGTTATTATGATGTTCCTATTGCTGATGTTGCTAAGAAGAAACCTTTGGGAAGAATTAATGATGTTCTTATTGTGGTTAACAATAACCTTGTTCCCGTTGATTTTCTTGTCATGGATGTTGAATGAAATGCTTCATGTCCTATTATTTTGGGAAGACCCTTTCTTCGAACTGTAGGTGTCATCATTGATATGAGGGAAGGCACCATCAAATATCAATTTCCACTCAAGAAAGGTATGGAACACTTCCCTAGAAAGAGAAAGAAATTAGTGTTTGACTCTATTTTTAGAGCAAATTATGAGCTTGATGCTTCATCACTTGATGTTACTTGATTCGCAATTTTCTGCGCCTAGCTCAAAGACGTTAAAAAAAGCACTCTTGGGAGAAAACCCAATGTTTTTACATTCAGTTCTTTTTCTTTTATTTGAGTCTTGGAATTTATTACTACTGTAATGACCTCTCTTTATCCTTTTTATTTTGTTTTTGTGCCAAGAGAAGCCTCTAATTTGAGCGAGGTAAGATTTGGGGATGTTGCTGTCCTGAAACAGTTTTCGGTGTTGCACTGTAAAAATTCGTGAAAATCCTCTGTATATGTTTTCGACCTGCTATTTCTTGTGCATATGCCCCAGGTTATATCCAAACTTTCATTAGTTGAACACTTTTTGATTTGAGCAACAGAAAACCCCTCAAAAATTCGACCTTTGTCAGCTGTTCTGTTTTGACAGATTTTTGCCAGTATTTGTGTTTGCCGCTTTATCGCTTTCTTTTTGAGTTCTTTTGATCACGGAACTTTTGGGAAGTTGATACAGTAGTATATTCTTAATATGTGGTGGTCTTAGGTTGAAACCTGAAGCAAAAAGGGTTGATTCTATGTTATGCTTACACTAATGTTGCTAATAGATTTGTGTTTAGTTTTGTATGAAGGAAGTTTTCAAGTGTAGGGATCGGAGAGTGATGAGATGAGTTGAAGAATGGACAAAAGCTCAAGCTTGGGGATGCCCATGCATAACCCCAAGAAATATTCAAGAATTACAAGTGTCAAAGCTTGGGGATTCCCCCGAGGCACCCCTTCTTCATCGGCAAAAATCAGGTCACCTTTCAAGACACTATATTTTTATTGCTTCATGCATTATGCATTTTTCTTAGAGCGTCAGTTGTTTTTACTTTTCAGTTTAGTTTAGTTTAGTTTGCTGAAATAAATGGTTGGACCCCAGCAAATTCCTTTTGGAGAAGTTGCCTTGCTTTTCATTTGCCAAGAACACTCCGTTTTTTCATTCTTTTCGTTTCAACGAGTGTTCTTCTTTTTCTAAAACTGCATTTAGTTTTCGTTTTTGCCTTGATATGTGTTCAGATCTTGTTATATCTTTCATCAAGGTGTATTTTTGCCTCTGATCTTTATTGGTTTTCATCAAAAGAGGTGTTTATAAATTTTTTGAATGGTGTTGGAAAAGAGAAAAAGCTTTATGCAAAAAAGTGGTACAAGAAGGAGCTTGTGTAGACTACGGCCTAGGCTTTTGCATGTCGTGCTTGATGTCTTTTTGATAGCATGCTTAGTAGTTTTGCTGTAGCATGACTTGTCTTAAATAACTGAGATTGCTTAATGAGCCTTTGAAAAAATCATGCGTTGTTTTTATCGTTTGGAAGCATTATTTTGGTTTTCTCCTTGATGCTTTATTTGGGTTGACTTGGCGCATGCTCACACATGTTAGACTCATCCAAAGTCGCCAATAGCCTCTATGATCATTTAGTTTTTGACTTTTGATGCCATCTTATGCTTCTTTAAATGTCGCTTTGTCGCTTTGCATGATTATGGCCATTATTGCTCTCTTAGTTGGTCGCTCCCAGTCTTTTGCTAGCCCTCGCCTTGTACTGAGTATGAGCTCTACTCGTGCATCCAACTCCTAAAAACCAAGTTTGCCAAAGTGTCCACCATACATACCTATTAGCAATTTGCTATTCCAAAGTACATTTGACTTGCTTTTATCTACTCTTCAAATTAAACTCTTACCACTGTTATGCGAAAATTGGTCAGTAAAGCTCTCATGAACCGGATGGCACACTTTATTTTTCTCGTTCTTAAAAATTTGACATTGTGGTCTCTTATGTTGAGTTGTTATGCTTGCAAGTTGTAAGTTGGGAATTAGCCCATCCATGCCGTCATGGGACAAGCTTTTAACATTGCACTTCTTATTTGAGTTGATATCGTGATCTTTTGTTTATGGATACTCGCGGTGTGAAATGAATTGGGAATCTTGCGGGATCATGGAGTTTGTATATGTGTTAGGGAAACGCCTGGGCCGCCAATCTAAGCCATGCATAATTCATGGTAGAAATTTGCAGCATGCCCATAGTGGACATTCGACGACGCATCTCAAAATAAAAAGCTATACAAATGGTAAATAAAAGAGATGTCGAGGTGTTCATTGTCTGCTTGTCCTGTCATTTTGATGTGGGCTTGTTCCATGTCATCGGGCATGGAGGTACCCCGTTGGTGGTTCTCGATGATACGTATATACTTACAATGACAAGAGCCTTGCTTGGGACACTAAGTAAAGTAGCATGAGGTTTGGGTACTCGTATTCACGGGACACGAGGTTTTCAACTTATGATTTGTCAAGCATATGCAGCATGAGTGTTCTCGCATTAACTTTAACCATTCAAGATGCTTATGATGGGGGCAATGAGAGCTCAAAGCTGGTAAGTAACATAATTTTTGAAGGTCTATAAAACTTGCAATCACTGCTTCCCTCCGTGAAGGGCCTTTCTTTTTACTTTTATGTTGAGTCACCACCTTCTATCTTTATGCACCATTAAGAGAGCATAGTTGTCATTCTTAGTATAATGTGCATTGTCCCGAAGTTTTCATTGATTGATTCATATTGTTGGTTTCACTTGTTCTCAAATTATTTGTATCTAGTCGCCCTCTTAAACTTGAAGGTGTCCTATGCATTTATGTTTTGCTCTCCATGAAGGACAAGCTGAAAACCATCTGTATATTTTTCCTTATGATTTGAACACACGTTTGACTTTCATTGTTTCATTTTCATGATCTTTTGTTTGTGTTCATTTTCATGTTATAACATGGTTGCTAAGTTTCTTCTATCAAGATTATGTCTTTCATGCCCATGTTTTAAGTTCTTTTGATCCCAGCGCACAACGCTTACATATATGATCAAGATTGTGTAGGTGCATGTCACCTCAAAAATTATTTCTTTTGTTATCACTTGCCTACTCGAGGACGAGAAGGAGTTAAGCTTGGGGATGCTGATACGTCTCCAACGTATCTATAATTTTTGATGCTCCATGCTTGTTTTTACACCATTTGCTTAGTGTTTCGTTACACTTCGTGACACTTTTATGCATTTTCCAGAACTAACCTATTAATAAGTCACCACAATGCTAGTTCCCTGTTTTCTGCTGTTTTTGTGTTTCAGAAAAGCTACACAGGAAATATTCTCGGAATTGGACGAAACCAAAGCCAGTCGCCCAGAATTTCATCGAAGCTTCCAGAGAACCGAAGAGGAGACGGAATGGGGCCACGAGGTGGCCACACACTAGGGCGGCGCGGCCCAGGCCCTGGCCGTGCCCCCTATGTGTGAGACCGCCTCGGTCCACTTCTGACGATGCCCCTTCGCCTATAAAGACCCCCCGACGGGAAAAACCTAAAGACCCGATCAGTTTTCCAGAACACATCGCGATCCGCCGCCGCTGTCGACCCGAAGATCGGGAGGGTCCAGAAGCTCTTCCCGGTACCCTGCCGGAGAGGGGAATTGCCACCGGAGGTCTTCTTCATCGCCATGCTTGCCTCCAGAGCAATGAGTGAGTAGTCTACCTTAGACTATGGGTCCATAGCAGTAGCTAGATGGTTGTCTTCTCCACCATGTGCTTCATGTTTAGATCTCATGAGCTGCCCTACATGATTGAGATCACCGTTATGTAATTCTACATGTTTGGTTTGTTGGGATACGATGAATATTGGTGTTATGCTTGAGTTGATGTACTGAAATTTATCTTATGTTATCTCTATGTTATTTATGATCTTGCATGCTCTCCGTTGTTAGTAGCTATCTTGGCCGAATAGTTGCTAGTGACTCCAAGAGGGGGTATTTATGCTCGATAGTGGGTTCATGCCTCTATTTAATCTGGGGGAGTGACAGAAACCTCTAAGGTTGTAGATGTGTTGTTGCTACTAGGGGGAAAACAACATTCATATGCTCGAGGGCATATGCTTTGTTTTCATTACACACTTTGCTTAATGCAATTATCTGTTGTTCGCAACTTAATACTCATGGGGTGTTCGAACGATATCCCCATGAGTGGATCATTAGTCATAGATGCAGTTGGATGGCGGTCTATGTATCTGGTTGTAATGCCCAGAGTAAATCTCATAGTGATCCTCTCATCATATGCACGTTGTCTTTATTCTATCAATTGCCCAACTGTAATTTGTTTACCCAGCATGTATTATTTTATCTTATGGAGAGACACCGCTAGTGAACTGTGGACCCCGGTCCTATTTCCTTTATATTTCCATCACCTGTTTACTTTACTCGCACTGTTACTTTACTCGCATACTATTATCACTTTCCACTTGATACGCTCATACCCTTTGTTTTAAGCAAACCGGTGAGATTGACAACATCATCGTAAGTTGGGAACAAAGTATTTGGTTGTGTTGTGTGCAGGTTCCACGTTGCCGCTCGCAAAGCAAAGCTTGGACGAGGCGCCTTATAAATTGTCCGAAGCTGTCGCAAGCTAGTGGGCATCACCTTCAGTCGTTTGGCTCTTTCCTCTCCTGATCGACAAACCTTAGTTTCGTACTGAGGGAAAATCTTGCTGTTATATTCATCACACCTTCCTCTTGGGATTCCCAATGGGCTGGTCATTTACTCGGCATCAGACAAGCCTCTAATTTGAGCGAGGTAAGATTTGGGGATGTTGGTGCCTGAAACAGTTTTTGGTGCTGCACAGTAAAAATTCGTGAAAATTCTCTGTAAATCTTTTGGACCTGCGATTTCTTGTGCATATGACCCAGGTTATATCCAAACTTTCATTAGTTAAACACTTTTTGATTTGAGCAACATAAAACCCCTCAAAAATTTGACCTTTGTCAGTTGTTCTGTTTTGACAGATTTCTGCCAATATTTGTGTTAGCCGCTTTATCGCTTTCTTTTTGAGTTCTTTTGAACACGGAACTTTTGGGGAAGTTGGTACAGTAGTATATACTTTATATGTGGTGGTTTTAGGTTGAAACCTGAAGCAAAAAAGGGTTGATTCTATGTTATGCCTACACTAATGTTGCTAATAGATTTGTGTTTAGTTTTGTATGAAGGAAGTTTTCAAGTGTAGGGATCGGAGAGTGATGAGATGAGTTGAAGAATGGACAAAAGCTCAAGCTTAGGGATGCCCATGCATCACCCCAAGAAATATCCAAGAATTACAAGTGTCAAATCTTGGGGAAGCCCCCGAGGCACCCCTTCTTCATTGGCAAAAATCAGGTCACCTTTCAACACACTATATTTTTATTGCTTCATGCATTATGCGTTTTTCTTGGAGCGTCAGTTGTTTTTAGTTTTCAGTTTAGTTTAGTTTTGTTTGCTGCAATAAATGGTTGGACCCCAACAAATTTCTTTTGGAGAAGTTGCCTTGCTTCTCATTTGCCAAGAACACTCCGTTTTTCATTCTTATAATTTCAACGAGTGTTCTCTTTTTCTAGAACTGCGTTTAGTTTTCGATTTTCGCCTTGATTTGTGTTTAGATCTTCTTATATCTTTTCATCAAGGTGTATTTTTGCCTCTGGTCTATATTGGTTTTCATCAATAGAGGTGTTTATAAAAAGTTCGAATGGTGTTGGAAAAGAGAAAAAGCTTTATGCAAAAAAGTGGTACAAGAAGGAGCTTGTGTAGACTGCGGCTTAGACTTTTTCATGTCATGCTTGATGTCTTTTTGATAGCATGCTTAGTGGTTTTGTTGTAGCATGACTTGTCTCAAATAACTGAGATTGCTTAATGAGCCTTTGAAAAAAATCATGCGTTGTTTTTATCATTTGGAAGAATTATTTTGGTTTTCTCCTTGATGCTTTATTTGGGTTGACTTGGCGCATGCTCACACATGTTAGACTCTTACAAAGTCACCAATAGCCTCTATGATCATTTAGTTTTTGACTTTTGATGCCGTCTTATGCTTCTTTTAATGTTGCTTTGTCGCTTTGCATGATTATGGCCGTTATTGCTCTCTTAGTTGGTCGCTCCCAGTCTTTTGCTAGCCTTCATTTTGTACTGAGTATGAGCTCTACTCGTTCATCCAACTCCTAAAAACCAAGTTTTGCCATTGTGTCCACTATAAATTCCTATGCATGGTATTTGTAAGCCATTCCAAGTAAATTTTCATGTGCTACCTTTCAAAAACCTTCAAAACACTTCTCGTTTTGTGACACTGTTTTCAGCTCATGGGGATGTAGTGGTCGGATTTGCTATCTTCCATATTGCTTATTCCAAAAAGAAAAAAAAGAGAAAAAAGAAAGAAAAAAGGCACTCCTCCATGGTATGTGAATGTTGGTGGGCAACCGATGTAATCGGTTAGCCATGGTTTGAGAAAGGAAAAAAGGAGGGGAGGAGTGCCAAGTTTTATAAAAAGAGCACAAAAGTGCCAATCTCTCTCTCAAAAACTTGCTTCATTTTTGTATGGAAGATAGTAAGAACCCCATTGCCAGTCGTTGACAAAAGCAACCACCTCTCAAAACCCAAGTCTTATCTCTGTTTTACAATTGAAAAGCTCTAGCACATGTTCAATCACTGCTTCCCTCCGCGAAGGGCCTTTCTTTTACTTTTATGTTGAGTCACCACCTTCTACCTTTATGCACCATTAAGAGAGCATATTTGTCATTCTGAGTATAATGTGCATTGTCCCAAAGTTTTTATTGATTGATTCATATTGTTGGTTTCACTTGTTCTTAAATTATTTGTATCTAGTCGCCCTCTTAAACTTGAAGGTGTCCTATGCATTTATGTTTTGCTCTCCATGAAGGACAAGCTGAAAACCATTTGTATGTTTTTCCTTATGATTTGAACACACGTTTGACTTTCATTGTTTCATTCTCATGATCTTTTGTTTGTGTTCATTTTCATGTTATAACATGGTTGCTAAGTTTCTTCTATCAAGATTATATCTTTCATGCCCATGTTTTAAGTTCTTTTGATTCCAGCGCACAACGCTTACATATATGGTCAAGATTATGTAGGTGCATGTCACCTCAAAAATTATTTCTTTTGTTATCACTTACCTACTCGGGGACGAGCAGGAGTTAAGCTTGGGGATGCTGATACGTCTCAAACATATCTATAATTTTTGATGCTCCATGCTTGCTTTTTCACCATTTGCTTAGTGTTTCGTTACACTTCGTGGCACTTTTATGCATTTTCCGGAACTAACCTATTAACAAGTCGCCACAGTGCCAGTTCCCTGTTTTCTGCTGTTTTTGTGTTTCAGAAAAGTTACACAGGAAATATTCTCAGAATTGGACGAAACCAAAGCCAGTCGCCCAGAATTTCACCGAAGCTTCCAGAGAACCGAAGAGGAGACGGAGTGGGGCCACAAGGGCCCCACACAACAGGGCGGCGCGGCCAGGGGCTGGGCCGCGCCCCCTATGTGTGAGGGAGCCTCGGTCCACTCCTGATGATGCCCCTTCGCCTATAAAGACACCCCGATGGGAAAAACCTAAATACCCGATCAATTCTAGAACACATCGCGATCCGCCACCGCCGTCGACCCGAAGATTGGGAGGGTCCAGAAGCTCTTCCCGGCACCCTGCTGGAGATGGGAATCGCCACCGGAGGTCTTCTTCATCGCCATGCTTGCCTCCGGAGCGATGAGTGAGTATTCTACCTTGGACTATGGGTCCATAGCAGTAGCTAGATGGTTGTCTTCTCCACCATGTGCTTCATGTTTAGATCTCATGAGCTGCCTTACATGATTGAGATCACCGTTATGTAATTCTACATGTTTGGTTTGTTGGGATCCAATGAATATTGGTGTTATGATTGAGTTGAAGTACTGAATTTTATCTTATGTTATCTCTATGTTGTTTATGATCTTGCATGCTCTCCGTTGTTAGTAGCTATCTTGGCCGAGTAGTTGCTAGTGACTCCAAGAGGGGGTATTTATGCTCGATAGTGGGTTCATGCCTCTATTTAATCTGGGGGAGTGACAGAAACCTCTAAGGTTGTAGATGTGCTGTTGCTACTAGGGGGAAAACAACATTCATATGCTCGAGGGCATATTCTTTGTTTACATTACAAACTTTGCTTAATGCAATTATCTGTTGTTCGCAACTTAATACTTATGGAGTTCTCGGATTGATTCGCCACAAGTGGATTATTAGTCATAGATGCAGTTGGATGGCGGTCTATGTATCTTGTTGTAATGCCCAGAGTAAATCTCATAGTGATCCTCTCGACATATGCATGTTGTCTTTATTCTATCAATTGCCCAACTGTAATTTGTTTACCCAGCATGTATTATTTTATCTTATGGAGAGACACCACTAGTGAACTGTGGACCCCGGTCCTATTTCCTTTATATTGCTATCACCTATTTACTTTACTCGCACTGTTTACTTTACTCGCATACTATTATCACTTTCCACTCGATACGCTCATACCCTTTGTTTCAAGCAAACCGGTGAGATTGACAACCTCATCGTAAGTTGGGAAGAAAGTATTTGGTTGTGTTGTGTGCAGGTTCCACATTGCTACTGGTTGAAGACGCGCTAACAAGTTATCGTTAACGGCGCCCTTGTTAGAGCATCACGCAGCTAGTGGGCATCACCTTCAGTAGTTTGTCTCTCTCCTACTGGATTGATAACCTTGGTTTCATAACTGAGGGAAAACTTGCTGCTATATTCATCAAAACCTTCTCTTGCGGTTTTCCAACTGGCCGGTCATTTTTACTTTATCAACTCGGCCCCATCAAGTTTTCTGGCGCCGTTGCCGGGGAGGAAGAAGACTTCTGCAAGGGGAGTTTTTGCACGCACATCCTTTACTTTGTTTTAAGTTTTGCTTTACTTTATTTTTACTTGTATCATCTTATCAAAAATACAAAAAAAAATTAGTTTCTACTATAGTTGTTATTTTTGTTGGTCTGTTATTGTCTTGCTTTATCATGCTTTCTATCAATGGTTGGCTTCTTTGAAACTAAATCTTTTTGGCAAGGTGGGTTCACGGATGAACAACAAAAATATTATGAGGAACACCGCTTGTCACAAAAAGGGAAACACTTATGGGAACAAATCAATAGATTGTATATCATTGCTAGAAACGTGTGCTCTACTTGTAATGTTACTTATTGCTTTGATAGATCTTGTTGCTGTAGGAGGTATAAACACCTCCCTTTTCAATGTGAGTATAATGACGATGTTACCATATCTTCTTATATTAATGGAAATTATGACTTTTATGATGTGGAACAAATTGAAGAATTTATTGCTTGGAAGGGTGCATTCGAACTTGCTTATTTGCTTGAAAATACTGATGATGCACCTTATAAATATGAGGTTTATGATATACTTTCATTTTGCTTTGATAATTACAAGGAAGAAAATGGCTATATTCTTAAATATCTTAATAGATGCTCTCCAACAGAAGAGACTAATGCCTTGAAGGAACCTATGAAAGAAGAAATTGCTGAAACTGGAAGCTCATTGGATGAAAAAGAGGAGGAGAGTGATGATCAAGAGGAGGAAGAATGGAGCTACCCATGTCTACCTCCCAATAAGAGTAACTCTTTAACTAATACCTTATTTGATCGCCCTCCATGCACAATGGAGGGTCAGTGTGATATTTATATTGTTGAGTTTGTTCATGATGCTACTGAATATTATTATGAGAGAGGAAAATATGGTTGTTGGAATTCTCATGTTACTAAAACACCTCTCTTTATATTGAAAGTTCCGAAGTTGCTCTTGTTTTATCTACCCACACTTTTGACTATGTGCTTCCTTGATTTATTTTCTTACAAGATTCCTATACATAGAAAGTGGGTTAGACTTAAATGTGTTTTATATTTGCTCCTTGATGCTCTTTTTGGCTTCCA
The DNA here is from genome assembly GCA_007115705.1 of Dactylis glomerata. NCBI lineage: Eukaryota > Viridiplantae > Streptophyta > Magnoliopsida > Poales > Poaceae > Dactylis > Dactylis glomerata. The sequence continues at coordinate 2,323,610 of QXEO01000450.1, read as the reverse complement.
TTCATATTTCTTATGTGAGCAGCTTCTCAAATTACCGAGCCTAGCTCAAAGGCGTTAAAGAAAAGCACTCTTGGGAGATAACTCAATGTTTTACTTTTAGTTATTATTCTTTTATTTGAGTCTTGGAAGTTATTACTACTGTAATGACCTCTCCTTATCCTTTTATTTCGTTTTTGTGCCAAGAGAAGCCTCTAATTTGAGCGAGGTAAGATTTGGGGATGTTGGTGTCCTGAAACAGTTTTCGGCGCTGCACCGTAAAAATTCGTGAAAATTCTCTGTATATCTTTTGGACCTGTGATTTCTTGTACATATGTCCCAGGTTATATCAAAACTTTCATTAGATGAACACTTTTTGATTTGAGCAACAGAAAACCCCTCAAAAATTCGACCTTTGTCAGCTGTTCTGTTTTGACAGATTTCTGCCAATATTTGTGTTTGCCGCTTTATCGCTTTCTTTTTGAGTTCTTTTGATCACGGAACTTTTGGGGAAGTTGCTACAGTAGTATATACTTTATATGTGGTGGTTTTAGGTTGAAACCTGAAGCAAAAAGGGTTGATTCTATGTTATGCCTACACTAATGTTGCTAATAGATTTGTGTTTAGTTTTGTATGAAGGAAGTTTTCAAGTGTAGGGATCGGAGAGTGATGAGATGAGTTGAAGAATGGACAAAAGCTCAATCTTGGGGATGCCCATGCATCACCCCAAGAAATATCCAAGAAGTACAAGCGTCAAAGCTTGGGGATGCCCCCGAGGCACCCCTTCTTCATCGGCAAAAATCAGGTCACCTTTCAACACACTATATTTTTATTGCTTCATGCATTATGCATTTTTCTTGGAGCGTCAGTTGTTTTTAGTTTTCAGTTTAGTTTAGTTTTGTTTGCTGCAATAAATTGTTGGACCCAAACAAATTTCTTTTGGAGAAGTTGCCTTGCTTTTCATTTGCCAAGAACACTCCGTTTTTCATTCTTATAATTTCAACGAGTGTTCTCTTTTTCTAGAACTGCGTTTAGTTTTCGATTTTCGCCTTGATTTGTGTTCAGATCTTCTTATATCTTTTCATCAAGGTGTATTTTTGCCTCTGGTCTATATTGGTTTTCATCAATAGAGGTGTTTATAATCGTCATGATCGTCATCTGAATATCATAGAGCGGAAAGTCAAGAACGGGACTCTTTCGAAGATGGCACTACAATTCAACAACTGGAAGAAAAGATTGTACAAGGAATTTGTCGACAAGGAAAAGACTCTGGTGTTCACTGGAGCATATGAGAAGATAAAAGACCACTGGGACGCATTCGTGGAGTACAAGACTTCGGAGGCAGCTAAGAAAAGGTCAGAAATAAATAAGAAAAATGCAGCTAAAAAGAAGTATCACCATACTATGGGGCAAGGAGGCTACAAGTTTGGCAAGCCTAAGTGGAAGAAAATGGAGGACGATCTAATTGCTAAAGGGATCATTCCGGAGACATTGAAATTGAACGATCGGTCAAGGGATTGGTTTTACGGGCATGGAGGGAAGTTGGACTCAGAAGGAAAGTGTGTATATACAAAAAAGCATGACGAAGACCCCTTCCCATTGATGCCCTTAGAAGCGCATCAGAGGATGTTGAAGAGGGGAGGTTCCATCCCGAAAGAGAGAAGAACGAGCTCACACGCGCCCTTGGGAATGATGAACACCCAGGACGAACACGAACCACACCAGGCTCCAAACTATGGAAACTCGGGTTTCCCATCGAAAGGAAGAAATTTTCCAATAGAAGCCGTCTGAGAAGAAAGGAAAGGGAGGCAGACCGCATGTCTCTGATAGAAGAAGAGCTGAAGTGGCAATCAGACTTGTTAAATCGGATGAGCTAGCAAGGAACCGCCGCATCTCTGCCGCAGATAGAAGCTGCACATGATGCTACCGGCCCACCATTTCAGCAGAAAAGCAGCATGGCTTCCACGGACCTCCCGGAGGATGATGATGAATCGGCGATCTGCTACCCAGTGGATGATATCACGGAGTCAACATCTTGCGAGCTAAATGTGAAAGTCATGAACATAACCATGAAGGTGGCGGTCGGCTATGCCTTACCCATTGGACCTAATGCAACTTATCATTGCCGTCTGATTCCACATGGCTACGATGTTGCCGGGGTGGATGAAGTTATGGGCGGATTTGAGCAGCTGAAGCTTGACCACCCTGCGGGTGAAGGGGATTTGTATGAGCTGGAAGAAGCCAAGAAGACCACCGTTCTATGGCTAAAGAAATACATCGTGCTTCCAAATTGGACGCCAAGGTCTCCAGTGCGTCACCCTTCTCCACCGCCACGTCAGCCGTCTCCGCCATCTCCGCGTCAGCCTTCTCCACCATCTTTGCCACATCAGCCTTCTGCAGCATACCAGCCTTCTCCAGCTAGTGAGCCGTCACCGCCACCTCCGCCCACTAAGGCTCAGAGCCAAAAGCAGAAGCATACCATCGTTGCTCCATTGATGAGTCGTCGTAACCGATCATCGATCCGTCGACAGGAGCCCCTCCCAAGAGTACCTAAGGTTCCTCCCAAGAGACCTTATGACTATACTCCGGAGGAAAATGCGGCGATCGTACAAGAGAAATGAAAGAACTTCTTTGAAAATTTGAAGAAAAGGAAGACCGAGCAGTCCGCCGAGCAGCCTCCTCTAGATCCGAAAGTTTAAAAATGTTCAAGACCCTTCACCAACCCGAGCCAAGACTTGTATCAGACTATGACCATAATATTCTCAAGTCAGATGCAGCAAAGCGGTCGAAAGGTAAATCAGTTCCTCAGCTCGGAGAACAAATAAACTCGTGCCCCCCGCTCCAAGTGTTTCCCGATGTCTAGTATGATCCAGAGATCATAGCACTGTACAAAGAGGAGGCCGAAGCTCATGGTATGTCTGTTTCTCAGTACTTAAGCAAGTGTGATTTCCCCATGGCTGAACTAGCATACCAATACCGGCACGGGAGCCCTCTCATCAGACCCGAGGAGATTCCGAATCTACCAACAAGAATGCAAAAATTGCATAAGTGGTACATGGAAGCCTCACGGCATGGGCAGAACTGGATCATACTGGGAATTAATGATGAGCATTACTTTCGTGGAACTAACGATATAAACATCGAATTTGCTGAATTATTTCGGTTATACAATCATGACGCCCTCAACAAATCGATGATCAGTGCCTATTGTTTGTAAGTATTATTTTTGTAATTAAGTCTTAAGCTCATATCGTTCATCGAATGCATAATTTTACTCACTATATTATGCAGATTGAAGAAACTCGAATGCAAAAAAGGAGGAATCTATGACATTGGGTTCATTGACCCATATACCGTGAACAAGCATAGTCTCCATAACCATATCAAGGACACGGAGAATAACTTGGTACGAGCGTTAAGGAAACAAGAAACCATGACGAAAATACTATTTCCTTACAACTTCAAGTAAGTGTGTTACTGTCTTATACACATTACTATTTTGGTTACTCGATGTTAAGTGTGTGTTATATGTGTGCGCAGGTATCATTTTATTCTGCTAGTTATTGAACTTGATAGAGGACGAGTACTAGCCATGGACTCGAAACGTAAACCCCTTGAGACATTCGGGGACATGATTGATACACTCCATCGGTAATTTCAATCATTATGCATGGCACTATATCAGCAACTTTCGTTCATTTCCCGATATCAAGTAATTAGTAACTTCTTTATTCATTTTCTTTGCCGGACAGTGCTTGGAAACGGTTCACGAATAAGGCACCGGGTCCCTGGAAAAAGGAGCTTGTATTTAAACAAGTACCGGTAAGTACTACTAGCTAGGTCCGCGCATCTCTTTGATTCTAGTTTCAATACCATTATCATCCTTGATTATTATTTTGATTGAACTCTATTCTCGTAAAGTGCTTGAAGCAAGAAGACGGGAATAATTTATGTGGATTCTATGTCTACGAGTTCATTCGAGAGACTTGTCGTGAGAAGAGCAGAGTAGAACAACTAGATGTACGTAAACAATATTCACAATTTTATTTTATTACCATCATTTATGTTGAGTTTCTTCATTCATATATATTGATCCCCTTCTTTACATTAGATCGAACGGATGCGGGATCGTCTTCTAGCAACCGAGCGTGTACGAGCAATTCAAGAGGAAGTGGCGGGATTCTTACTTGATGAGGTCATAGCACCAACCGGAGAATACCATCGGCAATACAAATTTGGAAAATCATAATAGAAATTATATTGTATATATGCATGAACGTGTACGATGTACCATTGTGTAATATGTTCGACCAAGCACGATGAAAGATGACACTAGCTTCGATCTCTATATACATGACGATATTGTGTAATATGATGGTTTCTTTTATATGTGCATCAACGTGTTTCAAATACCCGAAAAAACCGTATTTCAAATGGCTAGGGTTTAGGGTTTTAGCCACGGCAGCGTTTAGGGGCTGCCACGTCGCCAACCTTTAGCACCGGTTCGTATTACGAACTGGTGCTAAAGGTCCATCGGCAGGAGCTCGTCTGCACGCCCACGTGGAGACCCTTTAGCACCGATTCGTAACGCAACTGGTGCTAAAGGGTTAGGGCTTTAGTCCCAGATGCGTTGCACCAGTTGCAAAACTGGTGCAAAAGGCAGTTAGCAACCGGTGCTAATGCCGTGTTTTCCACTAGTGGACACTACGGAGGTTATGGTCGGTTAATAATAACAACCATCTCAGGAGTCATACAAATGGAGCCGGCCATGAATCAGAGACATCTCCGGTAGTCGCAGTACCAGGCAGAGCCGGCCGCGAAACAAAGCCGTTTGTTCTATTAGTCACACTATTGGAGACGGTTAGTTTTTTCAGCCATCGAAGGGCTACGACATTAGAATCGGTTTCCAAAATCGGCACTAATAGACCACTTATTAGAGACCATGGCACGGAGCGGATACAACAACCAGCTCTGGACTATGTAACCGAACAGATTCTAATGGTGGGTTCGTTCTAGTGACAACAAGAGTACTATCTAGCCGATGGTATCTATCCTTAGTAATCTACACTTGTGATGACAATTTCTGCTCCTCAAGGTAACAAAAGATGTACATTTACTTGAGAACAAAAGAGTGTCAGGAAGGATGTGGAAATGGCATTCGGTGTGCTCTAAACTCATTGGGATATATTGTTCGGCACACTGCTAGAACATGGAAGGTGGAAATAAGGTGGGGGTGATGACTGTTTATGTGATTATGCACAACGTAAAGGATGAGCATGATGAAAGAATCTATGACAAATGATGACACTTGTCCTACGAACGACGCCTCCTCAAGACCTTTAAGTCCCTCAAGTGGACCCGTGACTCAAGCAAGAGCTAAAGCTCTCCAAGATAATGTGAACTACCTCCTAAGTATGTGTGACTTTGACTTCCCTATGGATCATATGCTACTTCAGTCAGATGTGTTATCTATGATCAGATACAGACTATGATAACTACCGCCACCGTACCAAGACATCGAGACCAAGGAGAAGGAACACAAAAGGCTCTAGGACCAGTTGTGTGTTGTGTCGCATGAGATCCCGGATGTACCGGCCTCGAGCCCCAGAGAAGCACAACCAGCCTCTCTCATCCTCCAGTTCTGGTACAACCGCCGCCTCCTAGGACCGGTACTACCGGATCTACAACTGTACAACTAGTGTGCCAAGCGGACGCTCTCTGTATACCCCCGGTACAAGGCCAGTAGAAGACCGAGACAATCGCAAATCCCACATAGCCTGTGTAGTATCCCCTCCAGGCTGGACCATCACAACTAAGGTTGGACCGACATCATTTCAAGAGTTTATCCATGTGCATATTAAAATCGCTAACCGGGAAATGTCATATTCAAGTTCAGAACAATTTGGTTAAGTATATGTGGATCCACCAAGAAAACAATAGTCTTCTCAGCTCATATTCACTAAATTTGTTTGGATCTGATTCTGTAATATAAATTTAAATTGTCGTGTGAACTATGTTGTTGAAACTATTGTACAATTTTATGTACAAATTATGTAAGTTCCGAAATGGCTGAAGTAGAAAAGAGCCAAAATAAACAAATAGGTCGGAGACCAAATAAGGGACGACTTTGGATGATATAGGTCGATCGACTATCTGCCACGCCTCTAAATGGACTAAAATGGACACAAATCTTCTACAATCATTAGTACTGAATCAAATGGAGCTCTGTGGTTGATTCACTTGTTTCTTCCGTGTGGGGCCCGCCTGCAGTGTCAAACTAGGTTGGGGTTGCCTGTCTGGAACGCGTATCAGTCTCTGATGGTTCATGGGCCTGAGTCGGTTTAGAGTTACAGCTGTTGAAATGTGTACGCCGAAATTCCCTCCCTTCCTTATTTTGAGAAAAGAATCGACCAAAGAAATTCCATTCAGTGGTTATGTATGATGGAATTTGAGTCGTTATTTACCGGTATTGCTCTAGGTGTCGAAAAGCTAACATAATAATAATATTAAAACAATGTTACAAAGTAAGATCTCTTTGCTTCTGGCAATGTAACTACCCAATTGTGTTTGTGTCTTGGTCTTTCCTGCTATCTTTGCTATGATTTCTTAACCTTGAGTTTTTTAACACTCCCAACATTAATATCACTCAGTTCTTGATTCTATTTTATCTCATGTAAGTAAAAGATTGACGGGCATAGATTTTATTTTAGCGAGAATGAAATTTGTGCTCCAGATGTAGGTTTCTAAGTCTTGATCCAAGTATAGATGAAGACTGAAGTGTACTCCAAGGTCTAAGCTAAGTTATTTTTTGCTATGTGGTAGGCTGATGTGTTCTTTATTGCTCAAAACAAAGCTCATCAAGTGCACCTATTGAGAGATCCTTACCTTGTTTTTGTTCCAGCTCTGATAGCTTTAAGTACGGTTGCTTTCAAGCTGCAAAGGATAATGGTTTTACGAGTTCTTACTCAAAAGAAGATGTGGAATTTCATGTGCCAGCTGTTTCTCTTATGCATAAATGATCAAATTTATATCAAATATGTTTTGCTGATAAAGTGTTTCATATATTGTGTTGTGGGTTCTTCTTGTGTCATATGTTGTATGAAATCAGCACAACTTGGCACACTGCACCACTACGCTCCGGTACAGATGGTGAAACTAGAACTGCAATTGACTGATATAAGTCGTTTAGGTGCGACTAGAAATTATGTTGTGTTAATTATAGAAACGAGGCATTTCCTGACACCAACCTTTGTTTTAAGTTGGTTTGTCGTAAGACAGAAAGAAGCGTAGGTTCATTATAAATAGTACAATCATATATTGAAGATATCTAAGAGTACAATTTTACAACTTGAGTGATATTTATGTTTTAGATTCTGGCGCAGTCAACCTGCCTAAAACAAAACAAAAAAACACTACGCCATGCATAAACGGTGCGGCATGGCGCGCATACGGTTCTAGTTATGTACGAAAATTCGAAATAGGTGGTCGCGTTAGAGTTGCCCTTATGCCCGGGAAGCCAGGAGCTAAACTAACTATGATCACACTGCCCTGCTATCTGAACTAACTGTCTAAACCTAAGAAAATTACGACTAACAGCGCGCAAGGTTTATGCTAACTTTGTAGCCGGCTCCATTTTGTTAGTTTTTTGCTCTCACTCTTTCTTCTAACAAGTGCAGGCCGAACTGTAGCATATTTCTTGCTGCGGCGTCGAAACGCTGTGTCAGTTGCGACTGGGCCAAGCCAAATTTCGATCAAACTGATGCGAGAGTTGGGAATTTCGCGCGGTACAAAAGATATTCTCTTTATGCACCGCATTTTGTACTCCGTAGAAGATATCGAAGTTTTCACCGATCTTCCCACGAGATTTTTGCTGTCTTCGCCGATACATGCGCATGGCCTAGTGGCCTTGGCAGCGTTTGGTGGTTGTTGATCGGACACAGTGGCGTCGGTGCGGCGTCTCGTGCGCGCGCCGGTGACCGATCAGCTCGAGAATATCCGGCGCCACTTTGCAAGGTCACAAGTCGCTGGTGAATTAGTGGCCTTGGGCTGTGCGCTCGCGCCAAGAACTCGATAGTAGTTTGCACATGGATGTTTTGCACGCACGCCGCTGGGTGTTTGTTGTGGCAAGATCTACTATTAGCAACTAAGAGCACCTTCAACAGCTTATCTAAAAATGGGTAAAAGGCCAATCAACAGTTTTTTTAAGCAATACTACTATGAGAAAGATGTATTGCTCCAACAGCTTCTTCCAAAGTGATCTTCTAAAAAAAAATTTAGGTAATTACTCATATTTTGACACCTTCTACCCATATATGTGTAAGAGCACATAACATTTGGGTAAGACGCCACATCAGCAAAACAAAGGCACCAAGGCACAACCGTCGGAGCTGAAGCATCTATGCGCACTGGCCGCCGCTTCCGCTGCCGCCGCCGTCGCCGGTCGTCGGCGAGCCTCCCCAAAGCCGCCCCTCACCTCCGCAGTCCCCGACGACTTCCTTCCTTGCCCCACGCGTCTCCAATCGGTCAACATCGAGCCGCCCTGCTTGCCAAGCCACCGCCAAAATTCGTCGCCGTCGGTGTCCTGTTCGCCGCCGGCAGTTTCTTACGCGACCACCGGTACCCAAGGAAGCCACCGTCGGGATCAATTTGCCTGGGGACGCTCACTGCACCCCGCTTCTCGCCGGTGCCTGACCTCGCCTCTGCCGGGTTGAGCTCGTCTCCCGAACTAGCGGAGGTCCGCCAGTGCATGGGCGACCTCCCTCGAGCGAAGAAAGTGAGAGGGAAAAAAAGAGTGACCCACTGACAGGTGGGACCTACTGGTGGAGCAAGTTTTGGGTAACAAGATATGGGTAATCTGAAAAAGCAAATGAAAATTGGTTTACCCATACCCTCTCTTTCTTATCAAACACACTTTGCTTACCCAAAATATAGGTAAGCTGTTGGAGATGATCTAACAACTACTCCCTCCGTTTTAAAATATAAGATGGTTTAGCTTTGTGAATCAAATGTATTTAGACATTTTTTAGTGTGTAGGTTCACTTGAATATACACACTAAAGCATGTCTAGATACATTTGCTTCACAAACCTAAAACATCTTATATTTTGAAACGGATGAAGTATTCCCTACGTTCAGAAATATAAGATATTTTAGCTTTGTGAATGAAATGTATCTAAACATCTTTTAGTATATAGGTTAAAGATGTCTAGATACATCTCTTTTACAAAGCTAAAACATCTTATATTTCTATAAACGGAGGGAGTACTCCACTACTGCTACAAATCCGAGGCTGTAGCAGAGTACAGATCGCCGTCCCTGTCGACGGAATTAAGGTCCAAATCACGTCGTGATCCGCTGCCAGTTCACTGTACGGCACACTGTACGTGCAGCTTACCCAAACAGGTCTCGCATCCACAGACCGGTCGATATACAAGCAATCAATCCACAGCTTTTGCTTGCACACTTGCTAACCGAAAGACCATCAAAAAACCTAACCTGATCATACGTGCTGCCCGAAGAGAAGAGAATTTCCCTGATCGACGCCTACATCGGAATTGCTTTCGCGAAGAAGAGAAACTAGCCTGTCAGCGTTGCAGTTAAGCTTAACAAATGCGTCAAATCAAATCAGTGGATGATTCCTCCCTCATGTTTCAGGGTTATGGGCTCAAATGATGGAGCTTGTCGTGTACTCCTTTCCTTCCATTTAATCTAGAGGAGGCTCAGATGGGTAAGATAGCTGTAGGGAGCACGCACTAGGAGAAGAAGGTGCCCGCAAAGTGTTGAGCGAAAAAGGAGTTTCAGTTTGGTTCCTTTTTGGCTTTCAGAAGTTTCCTCCGGTTCGTAAATTCAGTGACCATCTCCCTGTGTTTGGGCACCACGAGGCAAGGATCTTCCCCGTCTAAAATACTGACCTCGTCGACCTGCCCAGCTTCGGCACTATGTGAGACCCTCTTCTTGAAAAAGAGATTAAAAATCATTTTTGTAAAGTTTAGCGTAAAATAAACTGGGTTTGATTTTTTCATTTCATGAAATGACCCTTTTGCACGACGCCGTGGTATTTTCATATGAGGCAGGCTAGGCCCGCTTTGGTTATGTATGGTGCAGAGGGCTGGAGCGGCAAGGTTCATTACGACGGCGCCCGTTGTCATGGCGGCCCCGTGTGGATAATGTTTAAATGGCTAGGCCACGGGCAGAACTACCCACCCGTGACCCTCATCTACCCTTTATTCCTCCTCGATCCCGAGCCCCTCCTCCCCACTCTCGCACCTCATACTCCATTTCCTCTCAAATCCCTCCAAATCGGAGGGGTTTCTCCGTGGATTTAGACCTCCGTCCATCCCCAAGGTAATCTCCCTCATTATTTTTAACACTCGTTATTGTCCAAGTAAAATATTGAGATTTGGTTGTTTGCCACCACCTCCCGGAGGACCCGGTCGACGCTCCCCGGAGCACGGGGAGCGGGCGCCGCCGCCAGCGGCGACGGCGAGTTCAGGGCGCCGCCAGCTGCAGGACCCCTAAGGGTCAGAGCGCCGGAGGCCCCTGAGGCGGCGCGGCTCGCCTCGTCCTGCCTCGGCGCGCCAATGCGAAGGGGGCCGCCGGCGCCGGGCGTCCATCGGGCCGGGATCTTCGCCTTATTCCCGCTGCCCGGGGGCGTCCGCGGCGTTTCGCTCCAGAGCTCGATCCAGCGGCGACGGAGGAGTTGGAAGGATCCATCAGCTCAGGGGCGAGGAAGCAAAAATGGCACTGGAGGAAGGAGGTGAAGTGCCGGAGGTCTCGAGGAGGATCTATTTAAGGGGGGCGTCCGGCGTCGATGCGTCAAATCCCTACGCGGGAATCGAAGCGTTGGCGCAGCGCTCCGCAGTCAAGCGATGCATCATTACGACGGTTTGACGCCTCGGAGACTGCAGCGTCGCCCGCCGTTTCGTCTCGCCAGCTGCGGCCGCGCCACGCGTCCACAGCCTCTGCCTCTTCACATGGTCCTCTGACCGCGCAGTTGACGCGTGCCGTTGGAGGGCCCAGCAGCTTCTGGGGCCCCCGGCCCTTCGCTCCCTCAAGAGGGCGCGTTCGCGGGCCGGGCTCCCGGGGGCTACTGTCGGTGTTCTGGATACCGGGGTATCCCGGTCCACCTGCTCCTGGGCCCCGTCATCGGCCCATCTTCAGCCCAGGGGAGGGACAACGACCCAAGCTGCGGAGAAGACCCTCACGAGGAGGCGCCTCGTGAGGAGAACGACGACCAAAACTGCTAAGGACCAAAAGACCTCCTCACGAGCCTCTGCTGGTGAGGAGAGGAAGCACGCCCACATCAGCTCGGCACGTTTGCGTGCAGAGCAAGAAGATAACGGGCAGAAGACCGCGTACCGCCCACGCTACCCCCGACAGGGAGGAGACCAACTTTCGCTGTGCCTGCCCAAAGCAGCACAGTGGTTGTTGGCCACCCCCCTAAAAATAGCATGGACGGTGCAGGGCGCCAGGGGAAGACGTCAGCTTCCTCCACCCACTCCGGTGGACCGGCGCCACTACTCTATGAAGACTACGTCCACAGAAGAATAGAGTCTACAGCTGTCCTCCCTCCTTGGCCGTGTGTGGCAACCCCTTCCCCAAGAAGATAAGGGGAAGGAGGACCTTGGCGCTATAAAAGGAGGGGGAGGCCACCCCTTAGAGGGGATCGGATCTTCATCTTCTTCAGGTTGCTAGCTGGGCACGCAGGTTCTTCAACCTCTGGCCAGCTAGAGCTTTGTAACCAAGACCTTGTACTCCTTGCGAGGTGTCGCGTTGCAATACAAGAAGGCAGGAACTAGGGGTTTTACCTCACCACGAGGGCCCTGAACCTGGGTAAGACTCGGCGTCTCTCTCTGCAGTGCGTAGCGCGTTTGACAACTCCAGGCTTCCGTCACCGTGCTTCGCTGCGATCCTAGATCTCACACGTTCAGCCCCCTGCGTTCGAATCTTTGGGTCCGTCGCGTGGTACCCCGTGTTCTTGCGACACGAAATCCATCGACAAAATAGTTCAAACTATTTGAATAAAATGAACTTTGAATGTTTTGCAACTCAAAATATCATGCCTTGAGAAATCAATGGCCATTAGAACTAAAATCATCTTTATATCCTTAATTATCACCCACAATGTTAATTAAATTTTCACTTAATTAATATGAAGGCCTAAAATGATCTTCCCACATTTGTAAATTCAAGTTTGAACTTGAATATGCAAATCAACTCACATACCCAATTCAACTCAAATCCCATCTAGTGACAAATGCCACTTGCCATGACAAAAGAAGTGATTTCATGAGGATAATGAATATTTTACATGAGTTGCTTCAACCCTAAGCTATGTCATAAGAGCATGACACACAAATAGCTAAGTCATCCATGCAAGTGAGGAGTCATCACATAGGTGTCATCACCTCATGCTTAATGGATGAGAGCATGCCACACAAGCACCTTAGTCATCAAACGCATGCCATGAGGTGTCAACTCCTCATAGCTTTCCCAACATTATAAATAGAGGGCCAACCCAAAGGTTCACTCACACACCTCAATACCAAAGCTCATAAGAATCACACTCGGGCCAGATATTCACTGAGAGGTACAAACACTTTTTGTGAGAGAGATAAGTCAAGGACTGGGGAAGAACAATAGGATGAGGACAAGAACTTAAGAACAAATTCATCAACTAGATTAGCTCGAACTAGAAATAGAAGTAGAGTTTGATCTAGAGGATCAAAACATTAGTTGTAGAACTGATGGTGTGGTGTTGATAATGTCGATAACCGACCAGTTGGGAACCCCAAGAGAAGGTGTGATGAGCACAGCAGCAAGTTTTCCCTCAGTTATGAAACCAAGGTAATCAATCTAGTAGGAGAAAGACAAACTTAAGAAGGTGATGCTTGCTAGCTTCGCGACACTCCGGACAATGGCGCCAGACAACTTGCTGGTGCGTAGTTGACGTAGGAGCTTCTTCACCTAGCAGCAACGTGAAACCTGCACACAACACAAACAAGTACTTTGCTCCCAACTTACGATGAGGTTGTCAATCTCACCGGTTTGCTGTAAACAAAGGAATGAGCGTATCTAGTGGTAAAAGGGTAACAGTAATGCAAGTAAAGTAAACAGTGCGAGTAAAGTAAAATGGTAAAACAATGTAAAGGAAATTGGACCGGGGTCCACAATTCACTAGTGGTGTCTCTCCATAAGATAAATAAAGCATGTTGGGTAAACAAATTATAGTTGGGCAATTGATAGAGTAAAGATAACATACATACATCACGAGGATCACTATGAGGCTTACTCTGGGCATTACGACAAAATACATAGACCGTAATCCAACTGCATCTATGACTAAAAATCCACTCGCGGGGAATTGTCCGAGGACACCTTGAGTATTAAGTTGCGAACAACAGATAATTGCATTAAGCAAACTGCGTAATATAAACAAAGAAAATGTCCTTGGACACAAGAATGTTGTTTTCTCCCTAGTGGCAACAGCACATCTACAACCTTAGAGGTATCTGTCACTCCCCCAGATTAAATAGAGGCATGAACCCAACTATCGAGCATAAATACTCCCTCTTGGAGTTACTAGCATCTACTCGGCCAAGATAGCCACTAGCAATGGAAAGCATGCAAGATCATAAACAACATAGAGATAACATAAGATATAATTCAGCACATCAACTTGACATAGTACCAATACTCATCGGATCCCAACAAACACAACATGTATGGTTATATAAAGATGATCTTGATCATGCAGGGCAGCTCATAAGATCTAAACATGGAGCACATGGTGGAGAAGACAACCATCTAGCTACTGCTATGGACCCATAGTCCAAGGTAGACTACTCACACATCACTCCGTAGGCGACCATGGTGGTGGAGAAGGCCTCTGGCAGGGATTCCCCTCTCCGTCAGGGTGTCGGGAAGAGCTCCTGGATCCTCCCGATCTCGATTCGACGACGGCGGCGGCTTGCAGTATGTTTCTGGGAAAAGCGATCCGTCCCTTAGGTTTTTCCTGTTGAGGGGACTTTATAGGCGAAGGGGCGTCGTCAGAAAGTGGGCTAGGCAGCCTCACCATGGGTGGGCGCGGCCAAGGGCTGGGCCGCGCCCCCCTGTGGTGTGGCTGGCCTCTGGCCCCCCTCCGTCTCATCTTCGGTCTTCGCGAAGCTTCGATAAAAATAGGAGGTTCGGCTTTTGTTTCGTCCAATTCTAAGAATATTTCCTGTGTAACTTTTCTAAAACACAAAAACAACAGAAAACAGGGAACTGGCACTGTGGCATCTTGTTAATAGGTTAGTTCAAGAAAATGCATAAAAACGCCACGAAGTGTAACAAAACACAAAGCAAATGGTGTAAGAACAAGCATGGAGCATAAAAAATTATTGATACGTTTGAGACGTATCAAGCATTCCCAAGCTTAACTCCTGCTCGTCCTCAAGTAGGTAAGTGATAACAAAAGAATAATTTTTAAAGTGACATGCACCATCACAATCTTGATCATCAAAGTAAGCATTGAGTGTTGGGATTAAAGAACTTAAAACATGGGCATAAAAGACATAATCTTGACAATAGAAACTTAGCAACCATGTTATAACATGAAAATAAACACAAACAAAAGATCATGAATAATGAAACAATGAAAGTCAAACGTGTGTTCAAATCATATGGAAAAACATAGCAAATGGTTTTCAGCTTGTCCTTCATGGAATAGCAAAACATAAATGCATAGGACACCTTCAAGTTTAAGAGGGCGACTAGATACAAATAATTTAAGAACAAGTGAAACCAAAATCATGAATCAATCAATGATAAACTTCGGTACTATGCACATAAAACTCAGAATGGCAACTATGCTCTCTTAGACGGTGCATAAAGGTAGAAGGTGGTGACTCAACATAAAAGTAAAAGAAATGCCCTTCGCAGAGGGAAGCAGTGATCGCAAGTTTTATAAACCTTCAAAAATTATGGTACTTACTAGCTTTGAGCTCTCATTGCCCCCATCATAGGCATCTTGAATGGTTAAAGTAAATGCAAGAACGTTTATGAGCATAGGCTTGACAAATCATAAGTTGAAAATCTCGTGTCCCGTGAAGTACGAATACCCAAACCTCATGCTACTCGACTTAGAGTCCCAAGCAAGCTCTTGTCATTGTAAGTATACACGTATAATCGAGAACCTCCAACGGGGTACCTCCTTGCCTGATGACATGGAACAAGCCCACATCAAAATGACAGGACAAACAGACAATGAACACCTCGACATCTCTTTTATTTACCATTGGTATAGCTTTTTATTTTGAGATGCGTCGTCGAATGTCCACTATGGGCATGCTGTAAATTTCCACCATGAATGATGCATGGCTTAGATTAGAGGCCCAGGCGTTTTCTAACACGTATACAAACTCCATGATCCCGCAAGATTCCCAACTTATTTCACATCGCGAGTATCCATAAACAAAAGATCACGATATCAACTCAAATAAGAGAAGTGCAATATTGAAAGCTTACCCCATGACAACATGGTTTGGCTAATTTCCAACTTACAACTTGCAAGCATAACGTCAACATAAAAGAGCCACAATGTCAAAATTTTAAAAGCAAGAAAAGTAAAGTGTGCCATCAGGTTCGTGAGAGCTTTACTGACTAATTTTCACATAACACCAAAAGAGTTTAATTTGAAGGATAGATAAAAGCAAGTCAAATGTACTTTGGAATAGCAAATTGCTAATAGGTATGTATGGTGGACACATTGGAATAACTTGGTTTTTGGGAGTTGGATACACGAGTAGAGCTCATACTCAGTACAAAATGAGGGCTAGCAAAAGACTGGGAGCGACCAACTAAGAGAGCAATAACGGCCATAATCATGCATAGCGACAAAACATCATTAAGAGAAGCATAAGATGGCATCAAAAGTCAAAAACTAAATGATCATAAAGGCTTATGGCGACTTTGTATGAGTCAAACATGTTGTAAGCATGCGCCAAGTCAACCCAAATAAAACATCAAGGAGAAAATCAAATTAATGCTTCCAAATAATAAAAAGAAAGCATGATTTTTTCAAAGGCTCATTAAGCAATCTTAGTAATTTGAGACAAGTCATGCTACAGCAAAAATCACTAAGCATACTATCAAAACGATATCAAGCATGGCATGAAAAAGTCTAAGCCGCAGTCTAAACAAGCTCCTTTTTGTACCACTTTTTTGTATCAAACTTTTTCTCTTTTCCAACACCATTCAAACTTTTTTGAAACAATTCTTTTGATGAATATCAACATAGACCAGAGGTCCAAATACACCTTGATGCAAAGATAAAACAAGATCTGAACAGAAATTAAGGCGAAAAATGAAAGCTAAACGCAGTTCTAGAAAAAGAGAACACTCATTGAATGATAAGAGTGAAAAACAGAGTGTTTTTGGCAAATCAAAAGCAAGTAAATCTCCTCCAAAAGAAATTTGTTGGGGTCCAACCATTTATTGCAGCAAACAAAACAAAAGAAAACTAAAAGCAAAAGTAAAGACGCTCCAAGAAAAACGCATAGTGCATGAAGCAATAAAAATATAGTGTTTTGAAAGGTGACCTAATTTTTGCCGATGAAGAAGGGGTGCCTCGGGGGCATCCCCAAGCTTTGACGCTTGTACCTCTTGGATATTTCTTGGGGTGACAAGGGCATCCCCAAGCTTGAGCTTTTGTCTATTCTTCAACTCATCTCATCATTCTCCAATCCCTACACTTGAAAACTTCCTTCATACAAAACTTCACACAATTCTATTAGCAACGTTAACATAAACATATTAATGAATCAACCCTTTTTGGTTCAGGTTTCAACTCAAAAACACCACATATAAAGCATATACTACTGTAGCAACTTCCCCAAAAGTTCCGTGATCAAAAGAACTCAAAAAGAAAGCGATCGAGAGGCAAACACAAATAGTGGCAGAAATCTGTCAAAACAGAACAGCTGACAAAGGTCGATTTTGTTTAGGACCTTCTGTTGCTCAAATCAAAAAGTGCAAAACTAATGAAAGTTTGGATATAACCTGTGGCATATGCACAAGAAATCGCAGGTCAAAAAGATATTCTAAGAATTTTCACGAATTTGTACGGTGCAGCACCAAAATCTGTTTCAGGACAGCAACTTCCCCAAATCTTACCTCCCTCAAATTAGAGGTTCTTCTTGGCACAACAACAAAATAAAAAGGATAAGGAGCGGTTATTACAGTAGTAATAACTTCCAAGACTCAAATAATAGAAAAAATACTGAAAAGAAAACAATGGGTTATCTCCCAAGAGTGCTTTTCTTTAACGCCTTTGAGCTAGGCGCAGAAAGGTGGAAATCAAGTATTTTCGAAAGAGGCATTAAGATCAACTATTTTCTCAAGATCACCACTTACCACAGTAGGAACTTTAGAAGTTCCCGAAGATGATTCAACCTGCAAGTCACTCTTAGTTCAACTAAAAGTCTTACCAATCTTAAAAACATGCTGCGGTTTAGGCACATACACCTTGGGAACATACATAAATTTTTGCTCTTTTCCAACAAAAGCTTTCTCCTTCTTAAATTTAAGAGAAGAGAAAATTGAACTTAAAGTTTCCATAGACTCCTCTAGTTTACCAATCCTAAGGTTTTGACTATCAAGAGTAGTGCTAGCCTCTAAAACGGTGATTCTCTTACCGAAGCTTTCTATTGATTCATTAACTCGGCTAGCGTTATCAAGGATACTTGGCAAAAAAAAATCTAAAGAGTTAAGTTTTTCTAAAACTTCATCCAAAGTGACCTCAGTTTTAACAACATGGATATGTGGTACTCCCACTAAACTTTCAATTAAATTGCATGCTTCAAGAGCGGGAGTACCCAGAAAATAACCTCCTACAAGAGTATCAAGAACGTACCTATTCCAACTAGATATACCAACATAAAAATTTCTAAGGAGGATCATGGTAGAATGCATCTTCGTACACCTATGATGAGAATTGCTAATATGGTATCAAGCATCTTTCAAGCTCTCTCCCCCTTGTTGCTTAAAAGTACAAACTTCAACTTCAGGATTACTCATTCTAACAAGACTAAAAGCAAGTAAATAAAATCAACTATAAAGGAAGCTAATTTTTTTGTATTTTTTGATAAAAAGATGCAAGCAAAAATAAAGTAAAGCAAAACAAAGTAAAATATTGTGCGTGCGAGACTCCCCTTGCAAAAGTCATCTTTCTCCCCGGCAATGGCGCCAGAAAACTTGTTGCTGGTGCGGTGTTGATGATGTAGATAACCGACCAGTTGGGAACCCCAAGAGAAGGTGTGATGAGCACAGCTGCAAGTTTTCCATCAGTTATGAAACCAAGGTAATCAATTGATGACCCACAAGTATAGGGGGTCGCAACAGTCTTCGAGGGAAGTAAAACCCAAATTTATTGATTTGACACAAGGGGAGCCAAAGAATATTTATAAGCCTTAACAGATGAGTTGTCAATTCAGCTGCACCTAGAAACAGACTTGCTCGCAATGGTTTATCAGTAGCAACAGTTTTATAGTGGTGATAGTAGTAAAACAGTAGCAGCAATAGTAAAATAAAAGTAGTAATAGTAGCAATAGTAAATAGTAGGGCTAAATACTGTGAGCATAGGGATAGATGTACGGGCGTTGCATGGATAAGATAATTCATGAAATCAGTGAGACATGGGCAATTGCAGAAAAATAATGATAAAGCATCCTAGTACTAAACAACTATAGGCATGTGTTCCGTATATAGGCGTACATGCTTGCAATGAGAAACTTGCATGACATCTTCTATCCTACCAGCCTATTGCAGCAGGGCCTCAAGGGAAACTACTGGTAATTAAGGTACTCCTTTTAATAAAGTACCGGAGCAAAAGCATTAACACTCGGTGAACACATGTGATCCTCACATCACAGCCATCCCCTCCGGTTATCCCAATTTCTGTCACTTTGGGGCCTCGGGTTCCGGACAACGATATGTGTAAACAACTTATAGGTAAGATCATAAACAACAAGTATCATCATAAAACAATTGTCGGGGGGATGACCCCCGGTAGGGTCAAGAGACTAGAGAGACACAAGGTCTATGATTGACTTTATGCCGGGTTATCAAGGAAGGGCCTGGCCGGAATATAAGAGCATCGGCCAGGCCGGCATATAATGTGTATCCCGGCTGGTGTCTGGATATGCCGGCATAGCCGGAATACTTATAAAAGTGTGCCGGCATATACTTAGATATGCCGGCCTAACCATTTGGTGTGTTGTGCAGGAGCAGGGGAGGCCGGATTACCCGACCCTCGTAGGTCGTTGGTCTGGCATATAAGTCCTGGGTATGGCCAACGGTCATATCCGGGATGCTTAAGTCAACCAAGGTGTCACATCCCTACAATCAAGGAAGAAAACATCCCAGCATGGTAGCAGAGTAAGATGGCAGGGTGCACAGTGGAGGTTACCTACCCTCACTGTGCACAAGTACGAGCTTACCGCACAGAGGTAAGGCCACAGTTCAAGAGGTACAAGGTACAGGGATATGGCGTCCCATCGAGAGCAATCAGGGGCGAAGTCAAGGGTCTCTGCCATCGCCACCAGCTCCTGTTTGGAGTGTAGCCCTTGTCTTGTGGTCTTGTATGACCGTTGTAACCCTGGCCACCACTATATAAGGTGGCATAGGAGCCCTGGTAAAAGGGTGGACGTTGGAAGGTTGGTCACTCTGTACTCTCACACTTAGCAGTTCATCTTCCTTCCCTAGCAGAGAGCTTGGAAGCACCATTGTGGTGTACTACATCGATCCATATATACAATCAGTAGAGCAGGAGTAGGGGTGTTATCTCCTTACGAGAGCCCCGAACCTGGGTAGATCAGTGTCTCTTTCTGTCGTGCTCTTTAGCTCGTTCCCCTCTCCCGAATCCTCCAGCATCTAGTCGGCCCCCATTTAAGCCATCCTATGGCATATGTTGTTTCACCACGACGACATTTGGCGCCCACCGTGGGGCAGATCGATATGCTGGGCGGAGTGTTCATTCGGACGGGGTCTGTGATAGCAGCTTCGGGAGTGCGCGTGGTCTCTGGCCTCGTCCAGAGGCTAGGCTCGCTCAGTTTCGTCAGTGACAACGCCGGTTGTCTCGGTGGCCGGCCGTTCCCCAGGGATGGCCGGATTATGTCTTTCGGTTCCCACGAGGTGTACGTGGGGACTGAGAGAATTTGCAGGAAGGAGGTGCTGGTGGCGTCGGATCCTCCGTCACATCGGCTGGCTCACGCTGGGCGTAGCGCTCGCTCAGTAGAGTCGGCTGAGGTGATGATGGCCGGCACATCCGTGACGCCGGCGGAAGAGGCCGGCAAAGCAGCAGCAGCCGGAGCTTCTCCTCCGGAGCCGCCGAAGGTCAAGAGGTCGGCGCGTCCTCCGTTGGAGCGTGTGGAGAACCTGGCCGGCACTTCGGGTGTGCCGGCTAGGGGCGAGGTTCTTCTTCCCATCATCGACCGGCTTCTCGAGCCGGTGCGATCCGGCGTTGATCCGGAGCAGACAAGGGAGATCCTGGAGGGATCTCGTCAGGCCCTCGTCGACGAGGCCCTGGTCATGAACCAGGAGCGCGAACGGTTTAACCGGCAACTCCGTGAGTATGAAGCAGCCCATGGTTTTACTCCTGTAGTAATCCGGCCTAGCCGGATAGAAGAGGTTAGAACTAGAGGCGGAAATCTTAATGCTGAGATAGGAAAAGATGCTAGAGATAAGAGTCATACTGCAACTAGTACTGTGCCTAAGGTAGTCTATAGTTCGCCAGTAAAGAACCTTAGAGCTGCGGCCGAGGTAGCTAAGGATTTATCTTGTTTATCCGGCGAAGCACTGCGTGAGCAGCAAGCCCGGCTTAACCAACTTTTGTCTGAAGCTACAAAGCAGCAGGAGGCCTTTAAGAAGGCAAACCCAGGTGCCGGGGCATCCCAGTACATTGTGTCGGCGGGAGGTGCCGGTGCGAGGTCGAGGGGCCAAGCCTCGTCCCCGCATCCTAGCGCCCGGCGTGCCGGAAGTGTGACCTCTGGCCGCCGGGACAAGCAGATCCAGGTGTACGATCCGGCTGCCGCCGGAAAGCAGGCGGTGGTGCAGAAGAATGTCGGCCAAGCTGACAAGTATGTCGGCAGCAAGAAGCCCGGCCAGAGTGTGCCGGCCGGGCATGAAGCAGCAGCGGCCGTTGGTGGCCGGAGTAACAGTGCAGCCCGGCGTCAGCAACAGGGCGCCGGAGGTGCAGCGCAGCAGCAGGGTGCAGGTCATCCGGGACATCGAGAGGATGACGGCAATTCCGCCCTTGCCAGGGCGGGATATCAGCAGCAGCATCAGCAAGGCCGGCATAGTGAGCAGCGTCAGCCGGAGCAGCAGCAGCAGATGATCGCAGGCCCAATAGCATCCCGGCTTGGACCTCGGTCCTTGGAAGCCAATGATGCACGTTTCAAGCTGGACAAGATCCACCAATCAGAGTTGGTGGAGAGGCAAGGAGCTCCGGGCCCTATGTGTTTCGGACCCCGGATTATGGGGGAGCCGGTGCCTTACTACTTCCAGCTCGCGCGTGGCGCGAGGACATATAATGGCAGTACGAAGCCGGAAGATTGGTTGGAGGATTACTCCACAGCGGTGAACATCGCCGGAGGAAACCTCAGATGGGCGGTACGATATGTGCCGCAGATGTTGGAAGGTCCAGCCAGGATATGGCTGAATAATTTGCCGGCCGGGAGTATCAACGGCTGGATTGATTTCGAAGAGCAGTTTGTGTCGAACTTTACCAGTACATACAAGAGGCCCAACCGTCCGCAGCAGCTGGCTAACTGCCGGCAAGGAGTGAATGAGACTGACCGTGACTATCTGACCAGGTGGTGCACGTTGCGCAATTCCTGCGAAGGAATCAATGAGCAGCAGGCCATCATGTGGTTCGCTCATGGGTGCCAACATGGCACCATGCTGTGGCAAAAGCTTCAGAGGCAAATGCCGGCCACGCTGGCCGAAACAATCAAGATCGCTGATAGTTATGATCTGGGAGATCCCAAGCAGCCCAGTCTTGATTCACAAGGACAGGGGCAAACCCAGGGGAACACCAGCAATGCCGGGAGATCAGGGCAGTTTTATCGCCCGGATAACCGGAATAAGAGGAGAGATGAGCGGCCGGATTATCGGTATGGCTCAGCACAAGTTGCAGCTGTGGAGGAAGAGCAAGGGGGCGCTGGCAGTAGCCAGCGTCCGAGATATGAGAACTATCAGCAGCCTCAGCAGCAGCCGCAGCAGCAAGCACAGATGTTCCAGAAGAAGAATGTCTGGACCAACAAGAATGCCGGCGGAGCCGCCGGCCAGAAGAAGCAGTGGCCGAAGTATACAGTGGGTCTTGCCATGGACAAGCCTTGTGTGTTTCACACATTCCAGCCGGGAAAGCCGGCAAACCATTTGACAAGGAACTGTTCATGGCTGGACGACATATTAGCAGGTCGTGCAGGTCCCTGGGGACCGGCTAGACCCTCTGTCCCGGCAGCTCCATCGCCGTTGACAGGTGCTAATACAATTACAGTCCCACCTAGGCCGGTTAATCCTGGGAATCAGAGCAACGCCGGAAATGCCGGCGTAAATCAAGTTGACCAGAGCTATAATCCGGAATATAACGCCGGAGGCCCAGGAGCGGGCCGGAATGAGTACAAGGAGTATGATCAGAGCTATATGGTCTTTGAGACCGAGAGAACAGACAAGCAGAGCTTGTACCGCCGGAGTCTGGAGGTGAATGCCGTTATGTCGGCTGTGCCAAAGCTGATGTACTGGTCTGACCAGGCTGTTGGTTGGGACAGGGCAGATCATCCCCGGATCATGCCAAATCCCGGCGGATATGCTCTGGTGATGGATCCGACATTCGTCGGGCCGGCTAATAACGTAAGATTCAGCAAGGTCCTCATTGATAATGGAAGCAGCATCAACATCATGTATCGGGATACGATGGAGAAGCTGGGAATCAAGGAAAATATGCTGGAACCAAGCAAGACCACGTTCCACGGCATTGTGCCGGGACTTTCGTGTGCGCCGATGGGCAAGATCCGGATGGATGTCATGTTTGGCAGCCGGGATAACTGCAGGGTGGAAAACCTCATGTTCGAGGTGGTTGATCTGGAGAGCCCCTACCATGCTTTGCTGGGTAGACCGGCACTGGCAAAATTCATGGCCTCTACGCATGTGGCGTATCTGAAGATGAAGATGCCGGGACCCAAAGGAGTGATCACCATCATTGGTGATTACAAGCGTTCGATGGCATGTGCCACCGCCGGATCCAATCTGGCCGAGACTCTGATCATTGCAGAGGAGAGGAAGAGGCTCAAGCGAGCAGTGGAGATTGCTGAGACGGTCGTGGCCGGCAAATATATGCCGGGCATGACAAATCCCGGCGGCAGTGCTTCTTTTCAAGTAGGCAAGGAAGTCAAAAAGGTGCCTCTGGATGAAGCTTTCCCGGAGCGCCATGCCCTGGTTGGGGCAAGTTTGGATCCCAAATAGGAAAGCGAGCTCATCAGCTTCCTCCGTGAGAATCGGGATATCTTTGCATGGTCTACTTCGGACCTGCAAGGTGTGCCGAGGGAGCTGGCTGAGCACGCATTACACGTGAGACCCGATGCTAAGCCAGTGAAGCAGCCGCTCCGGCGGAATGCCGGCGACAGAAGGAAAGCCATATGGGAGGAAGTGGCCAGGCTCTTAGCCTCTGGCTTTATCAAGGAAGTACTTCATCCGGATTGGGTGTCTAATCCGGTTTTGGTGGAAAAGAAGAAAGACGAGCCCGCCATAGTGAAAGTATGGCGGATGTGTGTTGATTACACCAACTTGAATAAGGCATGTCCTAAAGATCCATTCCCGCTGCCTCGGATCGATCAAGTGATTGATTCCACAGCCGGATGTGAACTGTTATCATTCGTAGATGCCTATTCTGGTTTCCACCAGATCCCCTTGTTTGAGCCAGATCAAATAAAGACATCCTTTATTACCCCGTACGGGGCTTATTGCTATCTCACTATGCCGTTCGGTTTAAGAAATGCCGGCGCAACTTACCAAAGGTGCATGCAAAAGTGTTTGCACGATCAGATAGATAAAAATGTGCAGGTATATGTCGATGATATCGTCATAAAAACCAAGGAGAGCAAGACTCTCATAGATGATCTCCGGGAAACCTTTGGGAACCTGAGGAGATTCCGGATGAAGTTGAATCCGGCTAAGTGCACCTTTGGTGTGCCGGCGGGCAAGTTGCTCGGTTTCCTTGTTTCCAGCCGGGGTATTGAGGTGAATCCCGGCAAGATTCGTGCCATAGAAAGGATGAAGCCGCCGACAGATTTGAGGGAAGTACAGAAGTTCACTGGGTGCCTCGCATCCCTGAGCCGCTTCATAAGCCGGCTGGGAGAGAAAGCTCTGCCGTTATATCAGTTGATGAAAAAGTCCGACACATTTGTCTGGACAACGCAAGCAGATGCAGCTTTCAAGGAATTGAAACAGTTGTTGTCAACAGCGCCGGTATTAGCGTCGCCGATGCCCCGGGAGCCAATGTTGCTCTATATAGCGGCAACCAACCGAGTTGTCAGTGCTGTGGTGGTAGTAGAGCGAGAGGAAGGAGGCAAAACCGTGCAGAGGCCGGTATATTATCTGAGTGAAGTCCTCTCCACCTCAAAGCAAAATTACCCCCACTATCAGAAGATGACCTATGGTGTCTATATGGCGGCTAAGAAGCTCAAGCATTACTTCCAAGAGCATCCAATCCGGGTAGTGGCCGAGGCCCCTATCTCGGAAATTATAGGCAACAAAGATGCCAGCGGCCGGATAGCAAAGTGGGCAATAGAGCTTTCACCATATACACCGCAGTACGATAAGAGGGATACAATCAAGTCCCAGGTCTTGGCTGATTTCTTTATTGACTGGGCCGAGATACAGTATGAGCCACCATTGCCAGATGCCAATTATTGGAGGATGCATTTCGATGGGTCCAAGACAATCCATGGCTTGGGTGCCGGCATAGTTCTCAGTTCACCAAAGAATGACCAGCTGAGATACGTCCTGCAGATTCACTTTGCAGCATCAAATAATGTGGCGGAATATGAGGCACGTGTG
Organism: Dactylis glomerata; assembly: GCA_007115705.1. NCBI lineage: Eukaryota > Viridiplantae > Streptophyta > Magnoliopsida > Poales > Poaceae > Dactylis > Dactylis glomerata. The sequence goes on along the minus strand of QXEO01000450.1, from coordinate 2,298,540 downwards.
CATGGCCTGAAGGTGTCAAAGGACATAGGAATTCGCCGGATCATGTGCTTCGGGGATTCTGACTTAGTGATTCAGCAGTGTTCCGGCATATGGGACGCGCATGATGCTAACATGGCATCATACCGTTTCCTAGTGCAGCAGTTAAGTGGTTACTTTGAAGGTTGTGAGTTCCGGCACGTTCTCCGGGCTCAGAACGATGCAGCCGATGCATTATCCAAGCTCGGGTCTTCCCGAGATTCAATCCCGCCCGGCATTTCGCTGGAGCATCTGAGGAAGCCATCGATCAAACCCTCGCCGGAGTCATCCTCCATTTATGTCCCGCCAGGTCCGCCGGAGGAAGCAGTTCCGATGGAGATAGATGCCGGAGTCATGTCGGATAACCCGGGGACTGTTTCCTCAGTCCCGGGGACTGGGCCGACATATGCTGTTAGTACAGTATTCCGGAACAAATCTAAAGGCAAGGGTAAAATGTGCCAAGAGGTTGTGCCGGTATACCCGGGGACTGCTCCGGCATACCCGGGGACTGATTCTTCAGTCCCGGGGACTTCGCAGCCCATGGAGATCGATTATGTGTCGGTCGAAATGATGGAAATAGATCAGGCAGTGTTCACTGTCAGGGAAGTGCCCTCATGGGCACGTCCCATCATGAACTTCATGGTGGATGGTCAAGTGCCGGCGGATGAAACCGAGGCCCGCCGGGTTATAAGGAGATCCAAAGCGTATACCATCATCAACAAAGAAATATACAAGAGAAGTACCACCGGAGTATTGCAGAGATGTGTCGAATCTGAGGAGGGTCTGGAGATGCTCCGGGAAATTCACCAGGGGGAGTGTGGTCACCATGCTTCGTCCAGGGCATTGGTGGCAAAGCTATTCCGGCATGGCTTCTATTGGCCAACGGCACTGCAAGAGGCAGAAAACTTGGTCCGGAAATGTAATGGGTGTCAAAGATATGCCCACCAGATTCATCAGCCGGCATCTGCCCTGAAAACTATCCCAATAACCTGGCCCTTTGCTGTTTGGGGCCTGGATATGGTCGGGGCTTTTAAGCCGGCCAGAGGGAAAATGACCCATATCCTGGTCATGGTGGACAAGTTCACCAAGTGGATTGAAGTGAAGCCCATAAGCAAGTGTGATGGTCACACAGCAGTGAAATTCTTAAAGGATATAATCTTGAGATATGGTGTTCCTCATAGCATCATCACTGACAATGGGGCAAACTTTGCCCAAGGGCCATTTGCCAAATTTTGTGAGGAGGTGGGAATCCGGCTGGACGTTGCGTCGGTTGCCCACCCTTGTGCCAATGGCCAAGTAGAGAGATCGAATGGGCTAGTATTATCCGGCATAAAACCCCGGCTGATAGAGCCCCTGGAGAAAACTCCGGGATGTTGGCTAGATGAGCTGCCAGCAGTGCTGTGGAGTTTAAGAGCTACTCCGAATAGATCAACAGGCTACACACCATTTTTCCTGGTGTATGGAGCAGAAGCTGTGCTTCCAACAGATGTAATACATGATGCACCAAGAATAGTGCTATATACTGAGGAAGAGGCTAAAGAAGCCAGAGAAAATGATGTTGATCTGCTAGAGGAAGCAAGGGAAATAACTCTGTCAAGAACAGCAGTATATCAGCAGAACCTCAGACGCTATCATGCGCAGAAGGTAAATCCAAGGAGATTTCAAGAGGGAGATCTAGTACTCCGGCTAAAGCAAGGAACAGAAGGCCGGCATAAGTTAACTCCTCCATGGGAGGGGCCATTCATTGTGAGCAGAGCTCTGCACAATGATGCCTATTATCTTATAGATGCGCAGGACCCCAAGAAGAATAAGGTGGACAGGTCCGGAGAAGAAACCAAGAGGCCATGGAACATAGCTCTACTGCGCCCCTTTTACTCCTAAGCAACACAATGTATGTATTTCCATATTTTCCTTTGTATGCCGGCGTGTTGTGTCGGCACAAGACTAATGAATGAAATACCGGCATCCCGAAGAAGCCGGGTAACTAGCTCCGAGGTATATTTGTTGTTTATTTACAGTTTTTTGTTATATGCTGGCTGGCTTTATTTGAATGTTTCCTATGTCGGCCTAGTAATGTGTCGGCATCAAAGGCCACTCTTCGTCTCAGCTGCTGTCCGAAACCCGGCTTCATGGCTAGCAAGAGTAGATGCCGGAGATTGTCTACACATGGAAAACGGCTAAGGAAATACAAAGCAAGCGAACCGACATTTTCGTTAAAGCTAAAGTTAAAATTTAAAGTGTCGGATGATTTGAAGTCTAAGTCTCAAAGTTAAAGTACTGTATGTTCGAGGAAGCAACCTTGAGACTCATACGTCGAAGCCAATTAAGGTAGACAAGTGGCCAAGGTTGTGAAATTGAGAGGAAACAGGAAAACAACTCGGTGACTTAGCCAAAAGATGATCCGGCATTAGTAACAAGCAAACCAAGATAAAACTTGTTCAGGTAGGCAAACCAAAGGAAATTAAACGTGTATATTACATCTGCACCCGGCATACCGGGGATCTGATAAAGCTTAAAGTGTTTTTGGTGCAAAGATTCAAGGGGCAGGCGCGGGGCCGCCAGCAGGTGGAGCAGTAGCAGTCGAGATGTCGGCCTCAGGTGTGCTGGACGCAGCAGATGGAATGGAGCCATCGCCTCCGCCCGGGGCAGATGCCTGTTCCGGGGCTTCAGTGTCGGCTTCCTCAGCTTCATCTTCATCTTGGCTGGAGTCGGAACCCTCAGCAGCGGCAGATGTCCCGGCATCGTCATTCTTCTCCGGCTCGCGGATGTCCCGGACGAATTTGTCGGTGTCGGCATAGTCCACATAGCTGTGGGCCAACTCCTTGCGGCGACGGATATGATCCGGATCCGTGGTCCAGATGGATCCTTCGCGCACGGTGCGCAAAGTCTCCAAGTCTGCCTTTTCATACCAAGACAAGAAGTAGCTGAGGGCTTCGTCAGCTCCAACCCTCGCGCCGGAATCTCGCCACTCCCGGAGGCGAACCTTGGCAAGCTGCAGGTCATTGCCGAGGTCAACCAGGTCAGTGGGAGTCCTTTGTCCCGGCCAGAGGGCAGAGAATGCCTCCTGGGCGCCGTAGAAGAGCTCTTCAGTGTAAAGGGTCATGGCCTCCTTCCGGGACTGCAGGGCCAGCAGCTGCTCCGACATGTCCCAGTTGGGCGAGTCAACCGGAACACCCCGGTTTTCTCGGTCCAACTGCAAAGCCCTCTCAACGTCAGCGACGGAAGCGGGAAACATGCCTGCAGAATAGAAACAATGTTAGCAAAAGGAAAAATATGTCGGCATAGATGCTATGCCGAAAAAGATTACACTATGTCGGAAAGGATAAAAGGGGAAAGGATTTGAAGCTTACGGGCAAGGTCGGCATTCAGCTGGGCAACTGTAACCTCCCATTGGTGGCCTGCTCCTTTAGGCTATCCAGTTCAGCGTGGGCGTTGGCAGCATCAGTCTCGGAGGGTAACAAGCAGGGTATGGGTTTTCTTCAGTAGGCCCTCCCTCTGTTCCTTTTCGTCCAGCAGCTCGGTGATCCGGCCCTTCAACTGCTCAACCTCAGCCTTGTGACCGGCATCCCGGTCGTCCAGTTGCTTGGCCACATCCACCGAGGACACACAATCCTGGTGGCGTGCCTCCAGTGCAGCCTTCTCATCTGCAAAGATTTCAGGTTAAAAGGATTTGAAGAAAGAAAACAGTGACAAAGAGTAAAGGATTTGAAGTATAAAGTAGCTATCCGGGTAACAGCAGGATCCGGCATACCAGTAAGCTCTTTCACCCTCTTGAGAAGCTCGGTGACTTGCGCTTCGGCACCAGCTGAAGAATGTCGGCACAAGGTTACGTGTCGGCAAGAGTAAGCATTGCAAAGTAAAGAGAGGAAAGATATCCGGCATACAGCAGTATGTCGGCAAAGATTACATTTCAGGGACAGCTCCAGCTGAAGCTTGCTGTGTGCGTCGGAAAGCTTCCGATGCTCGCACACCAAGTCATGGAACATGTTGGCCCGGGTGTTGTTCATGAGCTGCAAAAATGCCGGGATTTGAAATGTCAGCAGAGAAATTTGACATGATAATTAAAGTGAAGATTTGTCAAGTGATCATTCTTTTAAAAGACCCGGCACAGGTGCTGCGCACCTATCCCGGCCCTCGGTGACTAGGATTTGAAGCTCGAATCGAGCTTATATCCCGGTCAAGAGGATTTGAAAGATAAATAGAGATGTGAAATTGTTAAAGACCCGGCACAGGTGCTGCGCACCTATCCCGGCCCTCGGTGACTAGGATTTGAAGCTCGAATCGAGCTTATATCCCGGTCAAGAGGATTTGAAAGATAATAGAGATGTGAAATTGTTAAAGACCCGGCACAGGTGCTGCGCACCTATCCCGGCTCTCGGTGACTAGGATTTGAAGCTCGAATCGAGCTCATATGTCGGAAAGTTAATTGCAAAAGCAGCTAAGTGCAAAAGGTCTTGGAAAATCCCGGATGTCCGTATCCCGGACAGCCGACATTTTCGGGGACTGGGGATATCTATATGTAAAGGACTTACGTTGGTGGCATCGGCCAGGCGATGAAGTCGTTGCTGAAGACTGAGAAGTTCGCAGGCAATAGGAATGGGCTTAGCGGCCAGGATATCAGCTGGGTTGCCGGTGGCCGAAGCTTCGGCCTGTTTCTTCTTCTTGGATTCAGCTGTGTCCAGGGAGCCGGCGTCATTCCATTTCTCGCAGCGCTCCTTGAGAGACCCGAGGCTTTGGTCACTCTTTGTCACCAGGGGGATGATGCCCTCAAGTTCTGGCGTGTCGAAGAAGTTGCGCCGGTAGCCAGGCCGGGCTGCTGCCCTGCCAAGATGCAGGGCCAGAGCAGAGCTGGTCCGAGGCGTTGCCTTAGGAGGAGCAGTGGCGGCGGATGGAGTGCCGGACTTGGTCGGCTGGATCTTCAATGTGCCGGACTTGGCCGGGGCAGAGGTCTTGGCCGGCGCCGTGGTCTTGGCCGGTGCAGGAGTCGTTTCAGCAGAAGGAGTTTTGGGCACGGGCTGTTCCGGTGCGGCCGGTGCATCTTGGCCAGCAGAGGCAGGATCCGGAATAGTCCGGACTTCCGGCACTAAAGGGCCTTTACCCTTGATGTCTGCTCCGGCGTCTTCAGTTGTGCCGGCGTCGCTGGTGGGCGCGCCGGAGTCTGGTGCTTCTTGGTGGGCTCCTGTGTCCATGTGGACATCAGGAGCCGGAGGTTCCTGTTGAGCCCCCGAGTCCATGTGGACGTCGGGGGCAGAGGTGTCTTGTTCCGGCGGAGGAACGTCCTTCGCCGGGGAGGAGGTCTTGTCGGGCGCAGGCGAGGATGCCGGCGCCGGGGAGGTCGTGTGGCTGGCAGAGGGTATGTCGGAGGTAGCAGTGGCCGCGGGCTTGGTAACTTTCGGGTCGCCACTCGAGCCAGAAGCTTGTTCCGGCGCAAGAGGAGCTCTGAAAGAGAAAAAACGCCAAGTCAATAATGCAAGCAAGAGATATGTCGGAAATGAAACAAGCAGAAGGAACTTACCCCGCGGCGACAGGTCTCGGTTTCTTCAGTATGGGCACGCCGACCTTCTGCCTCTTCGACTTCTGAGGTGTGTCGGACTGGGGCTTCACCCCTCGCTTCCGGCCGGCACGTCCGCCGGTGGAAGGAGGTCCCTGGTTCAGAGGGGCGGCGTCGATAACCATATCGTCCGGGATAGCTGAGGACGGCATTGGAAACTCGTAAGCAATAGGTGTTTCTGGAAAGGCGTACGCAAGTGGCATCGGGTCATAGTACAGCAGGATCTCCTCGTCAGAATCAATCTCACTCCGGTCTTGAGTATAATGCCGGGATGAAGAGCCCTTACCCATGGCAGCTGCAGCACGGGTGCTCCTGGGAAGCTTATCCCAATGATCCGGATCTTCAACATCCGCAACAGTGCGGTCCGCCGCGATCTTGATCCGGGAGTTCTCCATGGCTTGGAAGCTGAATTTCTGTATAAACAGCAAAGTCAAGTATTCAGACAAGGAAATATGCCGGTGGAAGAGGTATGTCGGATCAATATGATATGTGTCGGCAAACAGACATGTGTCGGCTTAAGTATCTATGTGCCGGACATGGACTTTATGTATCGGATAAGATGGTTTACCGTTGGGGCGGGCCTATCCCGGCTGTATGGTTCTAGCCCCCAGGCAAAAGTGGCCTGAGAGGACTTGCAGACATCCTTAATCCGGCGCAGAATGTCGGCCGGAGTCAGCTCGTGTGTGGAGTGCCGGGTGGGGTCCATTGGCCCGCTCATCTGGCAGATCTTGTGCGACCGGCGCTGCAGAGGGGAGACGCGCCGGCTTATATAGCAGGCCACCAGGTCTTGAGGAGTAAGACCGGCATCCAGGAGCTCGCCCTTAACCCGGTGAAGCGCATTCACCGGCATCACCGAGTTCTTCGGGTTGTAGGTCCAGTTCGTCATAGCCAAGGGTGGCTCGTCCACAAATGGCGGCAGGTTGAGCAGATCCTCGTCGGTGGTGTTCTTGACGTAGAAGAAGCTTTTCTGCCACTTCTTGCAAGATTCCAGGAGTTCCACCTTGGGGAAGTCCGAGCCCTTTCGGGACATGATGGTGGCCGCGCCGCAGAGGGTCATGGGGCGGTCCTTCTTTTCCTGGGCCGTCTCCGGCGGGTCGTCCTTGCTCCGGGGCGGCTCTTGGACGACTTGCTTCCGCAGTTGGAAGTACTTCGCCCAGCCTTGAGTAAGGGCCTCTATGCCGGCATAGCCCTCGCAAAAAGCAGCGAAGGCGGAGAGGATCATCACGGCATTGGCCGGGATATGATGAGGTTGTAGGTCGTAGGTGTTGAGGAAGTCCCGGAAGAAGTCCGATGCCGGCAGACCGAAGCCCCGCTCGAAGTGGGCGATGAAGACGACGCGTTCGCCGGGTTCAGGTGCCGGCACAGTTTCTCCCGCTGGTAGCCGGCATGCTACGCCCTCCGGGACTCTCCTGGTGGAGGTTACCCAGGATATGTCGGCCGGAGTAACCTCCGACCCCTCCCAGCCGGAGCGTCCTTGGGCTCGGGCCGAGGTATCTTCCTCAGAGGCCGAGGTAGCCGTCATGCTTGAAGATGCCATCTTAGTGGCCGGGATAAGGCGTGAGAGCCGGAGTCCCGTGATGTTAATCCTATCAAGGCCGGAGAAAAGAGGGAGGTTAGTCTCTCCGGCATACCACTCTCACAGATGTTAGCAGGAATAGAAGATCTACCGAGGCAGGTAAAATAGGAAGCAAATAAGGGTAAAACTCCTAAAGATGAACACCTGCGAGCGTTGCCTAGCAATGCTAGTCGAATCAAAGGGAAAACTAGCTCTGAGACCGAGGCAGATCTGAGACCGAGACCGAGGCAGAGGAAGAACAGAGGGAGGTCTCACCGGAGCTTGGCCGGCGACGATGGAGCGGCGGCGAGCGTGCAGGAAGATCCAATCTCCCTGCAATGCTGCAGAGAGAAGAGGCGGCGGCGGCGGCGTCGTCAAAGGTGATGCCGTGTGTCGTCGGGCATCGGCGTCGGCTGCGGCGGCGATGCTGCTCTTCGGACCGGCGGTGGAGCGCAGGAGGCAGAGTAGCAGGCGAGGAAGGCGAGGAAGACGATGGTGGTGGGGGGGTAAAAAGATACGTTTACCCCCGCCGCCCTGTTTATAGCGAAGAGGCGGGGTCGTGGGGATCGTGGGAGTGCTCCACTCCCCCGACCGTTTCTGCGGCGAGGCGCCACGTGGCGGCACGGAGTGGGGCGGCGGTTCCTGTAACCGTGCCATGACGCAATGATGGCGAGAAGTAACTGCTGCACTGTGAACCGTCACATCGTGGGTGATCGTTCGAGGTGGCAGGGCAGTTACAAGTTTCGATGCAAAGCTGTCAGACATGGCTTCTCGAGGAAGACTCGTCTATATGTCGGATTAATTGCCCGATGTATATGTTCCGTCCGGAATACCCTCGGGACCGGCCGGAATAAGTTTTGGAACAGGAACAGAGGCCGGGATATGTGCAGATGTGCCGGCATATAATATGATCGCCGGGGCATAATGAAGAAAGGTATGTTGAACCTGTCAAGGCTCCACAGTTATGACTGGGGAACCTCGGCAGCTTCGGGGACTAGTGTCGGGGGGATGACCCCCGGTAGGGTCAAGAGACTAGAGAGACACAAGGTCTATGATTGACTTTATGCCGGGTTATCAAGGAAGGGCCTGGCCGGAATATAAGAGCATCGGCCAGGCCGGCATATAATGTGTATCCCGGCTGGTGTCTGGATATGCCGGCATAGCCGGAATACTTATAAAAGTGTGCCGGCATATACTTAGATATGCCGGCCTAACCATTTGGTGTGTTGTGCAGGAGCAGGGGAGGCCGGATTACCCGACCCTCGTAGGTCGTTGGTCCGGCATATAAGTCCTGGGTATGGCCAACGGTCATATCCGGGATGCTTAAGTCAACCAAGGTGTCACATCCCTACAATCAAGGAAGAAAACATCCCAGCATGGTAGCAGAGTAAGATGGCAGGGTGCACAGTGGAGGTTACCTACCCTCACTGTGCACAAGTACGAGCTTACCGCACAGAGGTAAGGCCACAGTTCAAGAGGTACAAGGTACAGGGATATGGCGTCCCATCGAGAGCAATCAGGGGCGAAGTCAAGGGTCTCTGCCATCGCCACCAGCTCCTGTTTGGAGTGTAGCCCTTGTCTTGTGGTCTTGTATGACCGTTGTAACCCTGGCCACCACTATATAAGGTGGCATAGGAGCCCTGGTAAAAGGGTGGACGTTGGAAGGTTGGTCACTCTGTACTCTCACACTTAGCAGTTCATCTTCCTTCTCTAGCAGAGAGCTTGGAAGCACCATTGTGGTGTACTACATCGATCCATATATACAATCAGTAGAGCAGGAGTAGGGGTGTTATCTCCTTACGAGAGCCCCGAACCTGGGTAGATCAGTGTCTCTTTCTGTCGTGCTCTTTAGCTCGTTCCCCTCTCCCGAATCCTCCAGCATCTAGTCGGCCCCCATTTAAGCCATCCTATGGCATATGTTGTTTCACCACGACGACAACAATAACAAGTTCAGATCTGAGATCATGGCACTCGGGCCCAAAGTGACAAGCATTAAGCACAACAAGTTGCAACAATATCATAAGCACTAATAATAGATACTTGGCACCATGCCCTAACAATCTCATAGCAAATTACATGAATGATCTCATACAATCCCTACCATCCCCTTCGCCTATAGTGGGAATTACTCACATATGGATGGGGGAGTCATGGATGGTTGATGGAGAGACGTCGATGATGATGGTGATGAAGATCTCCAAATCCTAGTCCCGGCAGGGTGCCAGAACGGAGTTTCTGGTTCCGAATCGCGGTTTCTGATGGCGGCGGTGCAACGGAAGTTTATCTGGGAAAAACGTCGAACCCCCGCTCCTTTCAGGTCAGAGGGTATATGTAGGCGAAAGGAGGGGTCGAGGCGATGGCCGAGCTGGCCTCACCACAGGTGGGCGCGGCCAGGCCTGGGCCGCGCCCCCTGGTGGTGAGCCCAGCTCCCAGCCTCTCTCCGTCCCCTCTTCTGGCTCCGTGGGTCTTGTGGTAAAATATGATTTTTGCAATATTTTCCGGGATTTTTCCTGAAAGTCAGATTTCTGCACAAAAACAAGACACCAGGGCAATTCTGCTGAAAACAGCGTTAGTCCGTGTTAGTTGTATTCAAAACACACAAATTAGAGGAGAAACAATAGCAAAAGTGTTCGGGAAAGTAGATACGTTTTGGACGTATCAACTCCCCCCAAGCTTAGCTATTTGCTTGTTCTCAAGCAATTCAGTTAACAACTGAGAGCGATAAAAGAAACTTTCACAAACACATTTGCTTCATAAGATATACATATTCTAACTATATGATCAAGTACTCAGGCAATTCATAATAATAAATATGCAACTAATGTTACCTCATAGTCAAGCAAGCTATGAAAGAGTGCCAATGCAATAATAACAAGTAACATGAACATAAGAAGCTAGAAGATTGTAGTGTTCATAAATGATATGGAAGAGTGGTATCCCGCTTGCCTTTATTTGTGGAGCAAAACATAAATTTTGAGGCACCTTTGAAGTTCAAGGGAAGACTAGAAGTAAAAATATCAAAGATACAAGCATCAAAGTTATACCACAATTAACCGTGTTCTGGGACAAGCACATTACACTAAGAATAACAGCTATCCTCTCAAGAAAGTGCTTTAAAGTTAGAAGATGAAGCCTCAATATAAAAGTAAAAGAAAGGCCCTTCGCAGAGGGAAGCAGTGATTTAACATGTGCTAGAGCTTTTCATTTGTAAAACAGAGATAAAAGTTTATTTTGAGAGGTGGTTATTTCATGTCAACGACTGGCAATGGGGACTTGCTATATTCCATACTAAACAAGTGTGAGCGGTTCTGAGTTCTTTGAAAATTTGGCACATTGGTGCTCTTTTATAAAGCTTTGGCACTCCTCCATGGTACTCAATTTAATATGGAAGATAGCAATTCCGACCACTATGTCCTCATGAGCTAAAAACAGTGGCACAAAACGAGAAGCATTTGAAAGTTTTGAAAGGTAGCACATGAAAATTTACTTGGAATGGCTTGCAAATACCATGCATAGGAATTTATAGTGGACTCTTTGGGGTTACTTGGTTTTCAGGATTTGGATGCATGAGAAGTATTCCCTCTCAGTACAAGCGAAGGGTAGCAAAAGACTGGGAAGCGACAATCGAGAGAGCAATAGCTGTCATAATCATGCTTGCGACAAAACAAAATTAATATAGGCATAAAAATGATACAAGAACTCTGAGGCAAAGTAAATCATCGAGGCTTAATTGACTTTTTGTTCAGTCATATGCATGCTTGAGCATGTGCCAAGTCGATTCAAATGAAACTTTTAGAGGAGGATACCACAATATCATACCATATTATGAATAAAACAATGCAAGCAAGCGTCTACATGACATGCTACAAACTATTAGTAAATTGGAACTAATCATATGAGAGCAAGAACTACAAAGCATCCATTAAATAACATATACCTTACATGAACCGACTAAGCATGTCCACATAGATGAGTATATGTACAAAAATGAAAACAAATAGAGTTCATACCAGCCTCTTACCACATCTCGGATTGTCATATGTCATCATTATTGCCTTTCACTTGTGTGGCTTGAATAATATGAAGTGAATACCAAGCTCCAATGGAGCCACGGGAGACTGAACTCTGCAACAAACTTTACAAAACTGAAGAAGAAGAAAAATATTTTTGGGTTTTCGAATTTTGAAACAAGAACAGAAGGAAACAGCAAACAAAGTAAAATATTTTTGGATTTTTTCAAATATCAAACCAGAAATGGAGAACAAAGCAAGCCAAAGCTAGAAAACTAAAAGGCAAACAAAGAGAAACAAAGGAAATATTTTTGGTCTCTTTGTGTTTTGGAAAGCAGAAATGAAAACAAGAACAACAAAGAAAAGAAAGCGAAACATGGATATACAAAGTAACGACAAAATATGATATATAGATGAGTGTATCGTCGGCGTACCTCCCCCCATGCTTAGGCTTTTGGCCTAAGTGGAGATCAATCCCGGCTCGGCCATGAAGTAGCGTCTCCAAAATATGACGAAGAAGCACCTTCGTCCTGATATGAGCTCGAGGGCGCCCCGGTGTGGTATGCGGCGTAGTGATCGGCCGGCGCCCTCTCTTCCTCCTGGTCCACAGTGCCATGCTGCACGTGGAAACTGAGCAACCCAAGCTGCTCGTCCAACTCCTCCTTCGAGCGCGACCATGGCCTCCTATGAATACTGAACAAACTAGGCTGTGGCAAGGGAACTTCCCTTTCCTCTCCATCAGTGAATAACATTCTATAAACTAATTTTCCTGCACATGAGTTAGCAGTAACAAAGTGATGGAGCTTCATGGCAGCAATATTGAGCCTCTGTGGAGCCAACAATATATCATGGGGAGCAATAGAAAGTCCTAGAGTAGCAACAATGCACGCAGCAATAATGCCTCCATAAATAGGCCCCCTAGCGGCTAGGCGACGAGCAATAAGAGCACCGAGGTTATACTTCTTGCTAACATCAAGAGCGGTAGCTAGAAAAGCTAAATGATAGTTAGAGATATTGCTAGTGTTCCCCCTACCAAGAATGCTAGTGGCAAGATAGTAAGTAAAATATCTAATAGCTGGGAGTTGAATGTTTCTTATCTTGCCACGCTGTGTTGTGCGGTCATCATCATTAGTTACTCTTCGGTAGAGCTCGAACAAATCAGCGGGCTGTTGCAGCATCTTCTTTGCTGTCCCAAACATGGGAATACCTAAAATATCACAAAACTTCTTCAAAGACATGGTGATAGACTTATCATAAATCTTAAATGCAATGGAAGGCTTAAAATGAGAGTTAGTAAATTTAAAGCTTTCAACAAAAAAATTCGTAAGCATAGCATATTGATTACTCTCATCCGTCATGTATGTAGTCAATCCAACCCTGTCAACAAGGAGTAAGAAATCCTCAAGAATCCCTGCATCACTCAAAAAGTTAGCACAAGGGAAGGTAGATGGATGCGCATCTCCATCGTCCCCCTCAATGTTTGGTGATATAAGATCTTCATTGTAGGATATCATATATTGAGCAGTAGATCTTGAAGGCCTTGATGACCTTGGTGCTTCTCTTTCAAAGACTTCTCCATAAGTGTAGTTGTCCATTTCCCTTTTCTGAAATTTTTAACAATCCTCATAAAAAATGATTTTGAAACAAACAAATGTAGAGAACTACTATAGGGAGCTACTAGAGGGCTAACATGCATCAAAATAACATTTCTAAGCAATAGAACAATCATGCAAACTCATTTCACCTGCCACCTATAGAGCTAAAATACTCAAGAAATACTCCACTAAACAAAATTCTAGTTGGACAATCGGAGGAGTCACATACCAAAGAACAAATGCTCCAAATTTTAGCAACAAAGATGAGCTGAGCAAGGAGATCAAAAAATCACGATGGAGAGCCGCAAGAACACGGGTTTGAGCTGGGGTGTTGAGATTTTTCGGGAGAGAGAAAGAAGTGGGGATGAAGAGATAAGTGAGTGGCCAGGGGGGCCCCTCACCATGGGTGGGCGCGGCCCAGGCTTGGGCTGCGCCCCCTGGTGGTGAGGTGGCGTGGTGGGTCCCCCTGAGGTCTCCCAGGTGCCTCTCTGCCCCATTTTTGACGTAAAAATTTAAAAAGATTTTTCTAAAAAAATTCGAGAAACTTTATTTTCGAGGATTTTTCAGAAATATGATAAGAGAATAAAACTCAGGAAAATGACGGTGAAATGATAGAAAGCAAATCAAAACCAAGTGTATAGCAGCTCTAAGATACTCTAATCATGCAACTAACAAAGGGAACAAAAATGGTGCGAGTAAATATGAGTGAGGTAAAGTAAATGCGGTGAAAATGAAGTTTCATTCATATAAAATCACTTTGTTAACAAGGTTGATCAAGTCTTGTTACCAAACCTATTTTATATGAGGCAAAACTTTACAATTTAACTATATGCTTATGTTACCTCCACCTTGATAGGCATAGTCCCAATCATGATAATTTTATATTCTTCCTTGGGCTTTCGCTCTGAACAAATAATCTGACCAACTCGGATGGTCTCAACATTCTTGATTGAATTTAGAGCATTCTTTCTATCAATCTTCTTGGGAAAATAGACCGTGTACTCTTTATCATTGACATTAAAAGTTACTTTTCCTTGATTACAATTAATAACCGCACCTGCAGTGTTTAGAAAAGGTCTCCCAAGAATAATAGACATATTATCATCTTCAGGCATTTCCAACACAACAAAGTCAGTTAATATTAAACAACTGTTAGCCACTTGAACAGGAACATTTTCACATATACCAATAGGAATAGTAGTGGACTTATCAGCCATTTGCAAAGATATATCAGTTGATACCAATTTTTCTAGATCAAGTCTCTTATAAAGAGAAAAAGGCATAACACTAACTCCAGCTCCCAAATCACATAAAGTAGTTCTAACATAATTATTTTTAATGGAGCAAGGAATAGTTGGTATACATGGATCTCCAAGCTTCTCCGGAACTTTACCATCAAAAGAATAATTAGCAAGTAAAGTGGAAATTTCCTCATTAGGAATCTTCCTTTTGTTAGTAACAATATCTTTCATATACTTTGAATAAGGAGGCATTCTAATAGCATCAGTCAAAGGAATTTGCAAAAATAAAGGTCTCATCCATTCATAAAACCTGTTGTAGTGTTCTTCTTCCTTGGATTTATGTTTCTTACTAGGAAAAGGCATTGGTTTCTGCACCCAAGGTTCTCTCTCATTACCATGCTTGTTGGCAATGAAGTCCTCCTTAGTGTACTTTGCATTCTTGGCAAGCTTTTCTGGTTCCTCTTCAACTTCTTCATTATCGGAAGCATTGCCTGGTTCAGTTTCAGCATTAGAAATAGAAACACTGTTAGGATCTTTACCTATTTCAGAAGATTCTGCAACTGTTTTATGCTTCTTCTTCTTCTTCTTCTTCTTCTTGGAAGGATTATCATCTCTTGAAGTGCGTTGAGAATCTTGCTCGATCCTCTTAGGATGTCCTTCAGGATATAAGGGGTCTTGAGTGGTAGCTCCTCCTCTTGTGCGTATTTCACATGCTTGTTTTTCTCTTGAAGCATTAACTAGCAAATCTTTTTGCACCTTGGTAAGCTGATCAATTTGAGTCTGAACCATTTGAAAATGTTTAACAAGCATCTTCACATCATTGGAGGTTCTCTCCATAATATCCTGCAACTTGTTAATAGCTCCAGAATTTTCCAACAAATGATTCTGCACCCTTCTATTAAAATTATCTTGCTTAACAATAAAATTATCAAACTCATCTAAGCATTGATTAGGAGGTTTAGAGTAAGGAATATCTCTATCATCAAAGCGTTGGAGAGAGTGTACATCATTAGTAGATGAGCGAGGGATTGGCTTACATAATTCTTCTATAGGTGGTAGATTCTTTACGTCTTCAGATTTAATACCCTTCTCCTTAAGAGATTTATTGGCTTCTCTCATCACTTCATCATTTAATTCAATCATCCCTCTCTTCTTTGGTGTCGGCGCTGGAGTTGGCGCTGGTGTTGGTGTTGATGTTGGTGTTGGTGTTGATTCAGCCATAGTCCAATCATCATGATTCCCGCTTATTTTAGCCATTAGTTCTTCAGCTTCAGCCGGAGTTCTTTCCCTGAAAACACCACCAGCACAACTATCCAAGTAGGTCTTAGATTCAACAGTTAGTCCATTATAAAATATATCAAGGAGTTCATTTTTAGGTAATGGCTCTCCAGGCAGTACTCTAATTAAAGAACAAAACCTTCCCCATGATTCTGGTAGTTTCTCTCCTTTTACCTGCTCAAAGTCAAATATTTTCTGCAAAGCAGCATGTTGAGCACTAGCAGGAAAATATTTCTGAAAGAAAGTGTTAACCAAAGCAACGGGACTATCAATAGAACCAGGAGACAAATTATTAAACCAAGCTTTAGCTGCACCTTTCAATGAGAAAGGGAAAATCTTAGCAACAAAATACATACGCAGCTTAGTATCATCAGAAAACAAATTACTCAAAGAAGAAAGCTCGTTCATGTGCTCCATAGCACTCTTACTTTCAGTACCACAAAAAGGTTCTTTATCAACAATAGATATGTAAGATAAATCCAAAGAAAAATCATAGTACTTATCACTAATATATATGGGAGAAGCAGCAAACTTAGCATCAGGAGATAAATTGTATCTAACACCACGTCTTGCAAGAAGATCTCTAATAGCACCAGCATCACTAGTAGCACAAAATTCATCAATAAAGGCATCATCTAACTCAATATAAGCATCATCAAAATCGTTACTAGGGTGTTCCCTAGACTCAGGTGAACTAGCAGGTGTAACAGTAGTATTCCCCAATTGCTTAGTCCTAGCAATTGTAGCATCTAAAAAGGAACCTAACGAACCACTCTCATCAAGCATAGTAGAAGCATCATCAAAATTATCAGTCGCATTTTCAAACTCAGCAGAAGAAGTAGCAGTAGCGTGTGCATGTTGTGGTGTAAGCAACTTACTCATAACAGATGGTGAATCAAGAGCAACAGAGGTGTTCAGAGTCGTACCTCTTCTTGTAGTGGATGTCAATATAGGAACTTTTCCATCACGAGGTTTACCCATGATAAATCGATTGCAGCGAACAATATGAATTTCAAGTGAACTTACAAATAAAGCTATGCTTCTCGGCAATGGCGCCAGAAAATAGTCTTGATGACCCACAAGTATAGGGAATCGCAACAGTCTTCGAGGGAAGTAAAACCCAAATTTATTGATTCGACACAAGGGGAACCAAAGAATATTTATAAGCCTTAACAGATTAGTTGTCAATTCAGCTGCACCTGGAAACAGACTTGCTCGCTACGGTTTATCAGTAGCAACAGTTTTATAGTGGTGATATTAGTAAAACAGTAGCAGCAATAGTAAAATAAAAGCAGTAATAGTAGCAATAGTAAACAGTAGGGCTAAATACTATAGGCATAGGGATAGATGTACGGGCGTTGCATGGATAAGATAATTCATAAAATTAGTGAGACATGGGCAATTACAGATAAATAATGATAAAGCATCCTAGTACTAAACAACTATAGACATGTGTTCCGTATATAGTCGTACGTGCTCGCAATGAGAAACTTGCACGACATCTGCTGTCCTACCAGCCTGTTGCAGCAGTGCCTCAAGGGAAACTACTGGTAATTAAGGTACTCCTTTTAATAAAGTACCGGAAGCAAAGCATTAACACTCGGTGAACACATATGATCCTCACATCACAGCCATCCCCTCCGGTTATCCCAATTTTTGTCACTTTGGGGCCTCAGGTTCCGCACAACGATATGTGTAAACAACTTGCATGTAAGATCATAAACAACAAGTATCATCATAAAACAATAACAAGTTCAGATCTGAGATCATGGCACTCGGGCCCAAAGTGACAAGCATTAAGCACAACAAGTTGCAACAATGTCATAAGCACTAATAATAGATACTAGGCACCATGCCCTAACAATCTCATAGCAAATTACATGAATGATCTCATCCAATCCCTACCATTCCCTTCGCCTACAGCGGGAATTACTCACACATGGATGGGGGAGTCATGGATGGTTGATGGAGAGACGTCGATGATGATGGTGATGAAGATCTCCTCCAAATCCCCGTCCTGGCAGGGTGCCAGAACGGAGTTTCTGGTTCCGAATCTCGGTTTCTGATGGCGGCGGCGCAGCGGAAGTCTATCTGGGAAAAACGTCGAACCCCCGCTCCTTTCAGGTCAGAGGGTATATGTAGGCGGAAGGAGGGGTTGAGGCGATGGCCGAGATGGCCTCACAATAGGTGGGCGCGGCCAGGCCTAGTCCGCGCTCCCTGGTGGTGAGCCCAGCTCCCAGCCTCTCTCCGTCCCCCCTTCTGGCTCCGTGGGTCTTCTGGTATAGGATTTTTACAATATTTTCCGGGATTTTTCCTAAAAGTCGGATTTTGCACAAAAACAAGACACCAGGGCAATTCTGCTAAAAACAGCGCTAGTCCGTGTTAGTTGTATTCAAAACACACAAATTAGAGGAGAAACTATAGCAAAAGTGTTCGGGAAAGTAGATACGTTTTGGACGTATCATTAATCCAGTAGGAGAAAGCCAATCTTAAGAAGGTGATGCTTGCTAGCTTCGCGACACTCCGGACAATGGCGCCAGACAACTTGCTGGTGCGTAGTTGACGTAGGATCTTCTTCACCTAGCAATAATGTGAAACCTGCACACAACACAAACAAGTACTTTGCTCCCAACTTACGATGAGGTTGTCAATCTCACCGGTTTGCCGTAAACAAAGGAATGAGCGTATCGAGTGGTAAAAGGATAATTGTAATGCAAGTAAAGTAAATAGTGCGAGTAAAGTAAAACGATAAAACAATGTAAAGGAAATTGGACCGGGGTCCACAGTTCACTAGTGGTGTCTCTCCATAAGATAAATAAAGCATGCTGGGTAAACAAATTACAGTTGGGCAATTGATAGAGTAAAGATAACGTACATACATAACGAGGATCACTATGAGGCTTACTCTGGGCATTACGACAAAATAAATAGACCGTAATCCAACTACATCTATGACTAAAAATCCACTCGCGGGGAATCGTCCGAGGACACCTTGAGTATTAAGTTGCGAACAACCGATAATTGCATTAAGCAAAGTGCGTAATGTAAACAAAGCAAATGTTCTTGGACACAAGAATGTTGTTTTCTCCCTAGTGGCAATAGCACATCTACAACCTTAGAGGTATCTGTCACTCCCCCAGATTAAATAGAGGCATGAACCCAACTATCCAGCATAAATACTCCCTCTTGGAGTTACTAGCATCTACTCGGCCAAGATAGCTACTAGCAACGGAAAGCATGCAAGATCATAAAACACATAGAGATAACATAAGATATAATTTAGCACATCAACTTGACATAGTACCAATACTCATCGGATCCCAACAAACACAACATGTATGATTACATAAAGATGATCTTGATCATGCAGGGCAGCTCACAAGATCTAAACATGAAGCACATGGTGGAGAAGACAACCATCTAGCTACTGCTATAGACCCGTAGTCCAAGGTGGACTACTCACACATCACTCTGGAGGCGACCATGGTGGTGAAGAAGGCCTCTGGCAGGGATTCCCCTCTCCGGCAGGGTGCCGGGAAGAGCTCCTGGATCCTCCTGATCTTGATTTGACGACGATGGCGGCTTGCAGTATGTTTCTGGAAAAAGCAATCCGTCTCTTAGGTTTTTCCCGTCGAGGGGACTTTATAGGCGAAGGGGCGTCATTAGGAGGTGGGCCAGGCGGCCTCACCATGGGTGGGCGTGGCCAGGGGCTGGGCCGCGCCCCCCTATGGTGTAGCTGGCCTCTGGCCCCCCTCCGTCTCATCTTTGGTCTTTGCGAAGCTTCGGTAAAAATAGGAGGTTCGGCTTTTGTTTCGTCCAATTCCGAGAATATTTCCTGTGTAACTTTTCTGAAATACAAAAATAGCAGAAAACAGGGAACTGGCACTGTGGCATCTTGTTAATAGGTTAGTTCCGGAAAATGCATAAAAACGCCACGAAGTGTAACAAAACACAAAGCAAATGGTGTAAGAACAAGCATGGAGCATAAAAAATTATAGATACGTTTGAGACGTATCAAGAACCATTAGATCATGTTAGACATAAATCCTATTAGTGGAAAGATTGCACCAGAACACTAGAAAATATCCTACCACAATCTTACTCAAGCTATTCATAATAGTGGTCAGGATTATACCAGTCGAGCTAGAGGTGTGCTAGAGAGGATGGAGGTCGTCGGAGAGGTGCTCAGAGCCTCGGATGGAGCACATTGCAGATGTGATCTTAGCCATGGATGGATGACGTCAGAGAGGTGCCCGGAGCCACGAATGGAGGTCATTGGAGAGGTGATCGAAGCGACAGATGGAGGGCATCAGAGAGGTGCCCCGAACCATGGATAGAGGTCATCGGAGGGGTGCCTAGAGCCGCGGATGGAGGTCATCCGAGAGGTGGCCAAAGGCTCAGAGCGAGGGCGTTAGAGAGGTGTGGGCCACCACGAGGAGATCGACGGTGGAAATGGGAGGGTTTCCTGGGTGATCTAGATCAATGTGGGGAATTTCTTTTGGATAAGGTTTCGATGTATTAGGCGGGTTGGGTCGCTCTTGGACTTTAACACTTATGGAGGGTTAACAGGTAGCAATGCAAGAATAAACTTCTATACAACGGTCAACAAGCCACCATGACAGAACACTAAGAAATACTAGAACTTAAAATATGTTACATGTTCAAAAAATTATTACTTATCTAATACACATCAATCATCATCCATCTCGTCGTTATTGTCATTACGATAAACTGCACTTCTTAAATCACCAATAACATCCATCATCTTATGAGAGCGCACTTGGCAATCCTACATGGCTGCCTCCTATCTCCGATGAATTGTGTCGCCTCGTTCTGAGCTTCCTCGATGATTTCATCACGATGGATCATCTACATGTTGAAATTCCTTTCTTTGTTCAGTTAAAATTCCTTGCACGGATATTCCAACGTGCACTTGAGGTGCCTAGATTTTCTTGTTGACCACGGCTGATCAGGCCATGTCATGGCTTCCCAGGTTATAACCTCCATCCTGCATCCAAGGAACCTGAGACCCAGAAAATTTGGCTTTTCGATGTCGCATGCAACATAGAGACAAGGTGGAAGGCCTCAAACGCACCTTGACGTTAAATTCTTGTATTTTTCATTCCAATACAAGTCGTCAATAATAGATTCAAGTGGAAAGTGTGTGTGGAATTGATACGTCTCAAATGTATCCATAATTTTTGATGCTCCATGCTTGTTTTTACACCATTTTCTTAGTGTTTTGTTACACTTCGTGGCATTTTTATGCATTTTCCGGAACTAACCTATTAACAAGATGCCACAGTGCCAGTTCCCTGTTTTCTACTATTTTTGTGTTTCAGAAAAGTTACATAGGAAATTTTCTCGAAATTGGACGAAATAAAAGCCGAACATCCAGAAATTTACCGAAGCTCCCAGAGAACCGAAGAGGAGACAGAGAAGGGCCATAGGGCTGCCACACCACCAGGGGGCGCGACCTGCCCCTGGCACGCGCCCACCTGTGGTGAGGGCCCCATAGTCCACCTCTGGCACCGCCCCTTCGCCTATAAAGACCCCCCGACGGGAAAAACCTAAACACCCGATCACTTTTCCAGAAACACATCGCGATCCACCGCCGTCGTCGACCCGAGATCGGGAGGGTCCAGAAGCTCTTCCCGGCACCCTGCCGGAGAGGGGAATCGCCACCGGAGGTCTTCTTCATCGCCATGCTTGCCTCCAGCGCGATGAGTGAGTAGTCTACCTTGGACTATGGGTCCATAGCAGTAGCTAGTTGGTTGTCTTCTCCACCATGTGCTTCATGTTTAGATCTCGTGAGCTGCTTTACATGATCGAGATCACCGTTATGTAATTCTACATGTTGTGTTTGTTGGGATCCGATGAATATTGGTGTTATGATTGAGTTGATGTGCTGAATATTATCTTATGTTATCTCTATGTTGTTTATGATCTTGCATGCTCTCCGTTGTTAGTAGCTATCTTGGCCGAGTAGTTGCTAGTGACTCCAAGAGGGGGTATTTATGCTCGATAGTGGGTTCATGCCTCTATTTAATCTGGGGGAGTGACAGAAACCTCTAAGGTTGTAGATGTGTTGTTGCCACTAGGGGGAAAACAACATTCATATGGTCAAGGGCATATGCTTTGTTTACATTACACACTTTGCTTAATGCAGTTATCTGTTGTTCGCAACTTAATACTTGTGGAGTTCTCGGATTGATTCGCCACAAGTGGATTATTAGTCATAGATGCAGTTGGATGACGGTCTATGTATCTTGTTGTAATGCCCAGAGTAAATCTCATAGTGATCCTCTCGACATATGCACGTTGTCTTTATTCTATCAATTGCCCAACTGTAATTTGTTTACCCAGCATGTGTTATTTATCTTATGGAGAGACACCACTAGTGAACTATGGACCCCGGTCCTATTTCCATTATATTGCTATCACCTGTTTACTTTACTCGCATTGTTTACTTTCTCGCATACTACTATTGCTTTCCACTCGATACACTCATTCCTTTGTTTACAGCTAACCGGTGAGATTGACAACCTCATCGTAAGTTGGGAGCAAAGTATTTGGTTGTGTTATGTGCAGGTTCCACGTTGCTACTAGTTGAAGACGCGCTAACACGTTATCATTAACAGCGCCCTTGTTGGAGTGTTACTAGGCTAGCAAGCATCACCTTCTAGAGTTTGGCTTTTTCCTGGATACGATAAACCTTGGTTTCTTACTAAGGGAAAACTTCCTGCTGTGCTCATCATACCTTCCTCTTGGGGTTCCCAACTGGACGGTGAAATTACATCAACACCGTGCCGCATCAAGGACTTTTTCTGGCGCCGTTGCTGGGGAAAAAGAAGACTTCTGCAAGGGGAGTTTCGCACGCACATCCTTTACTTTGTTTTAAGTTTTGCTTTACTTTATTTTTACTTGCTTTGTTTTATAAAAAACACATAAAAAATTAGTTTCCCTTATAGTTGTTACTTTATTACTTTTAGTTCATTATGTTGTTCCCCAAGTACGTTTTGGAGAACCTCTCAGTAGGTAGTGGTTCAATTATTAGAAAAAGTAACATTGAGGAGTTCTTTAATCATATTAGTATGCATGAAGATGTTGTGGAAAAGTCTTTGGCTGAGCTTGCTTCTAGTTATGAAGTTGCTTCTGCTTATTTAATTCACATGTTGGAAGCTAGTTTTACTAGCCTTAATCCTTTTATGCAATACATGTTTCTTAAGCTTTATGATATTGAGGATCCTGAAAAGAAAGCTTTTATCTTGGAAACTTTGCGCATAGAATTTAGAGATGTTGCCATTGAAGCTAGAAAAGTTCTTAAGCGCTTTAATAAACTCGGCTCACCTATAAAGGTTGTTAGTACAAACAATGAAGGAACTGAAATACCTATACCTAGCAAGCTCTTGGGATTGTATGAAGCTTTTGAAAATAATTTTGATTGGATCTGTCCCAAAAATCTTTTTAGTGATTTGAGTGAACCAAAGCGTGATCACAAAGGGTCTTCAAAAACTTATGTGGATGAAATATAATGCCTTATTGAAAAGACTTCTGCAATTGATCTTAATGAATCACTTGATATTACTTGATTCGCACTTTCTGCGCCTAGCTCAAAGGCGTTAAAGAAAAGTACTCTTGGGAGATAACCCAATATTTTTACTTTTAGTTATTTTTCTTTTATTTGAGTCTTGGAAGTTATTACTACTGTAATAACCTCTCCTTATCCTTTTTATTTCGTTTTTGTGCCAAGAGAAGCCTCAAATTTGAGTGAGGTAAGATTTGGGGATGTTGCTGTCCTGCAACAGTTTTCGGTGCTGCACCGTATAAATTCGTGAAAATTCTCTATAAATCTTTTGGACCTGCGATTTCTTGTGCATATTCCCCAGGTTATATCCAAACTTTCATTAGTTGAACACTTTTTTATTTGAGCAATATAAAATCCTCTGAAAATTCGACCTTTGTCAGCTGTTCTGTTTTGACAGATTTCTGCCAATATTTGTGTTTGCCGCTCGATCGCTTTCTTTTTGAGTTCTTTTGATCACAGAACTTTTGGGGAAGTTGCTACAGTAGTATATGCTTTATATGTGGTGGTTTTGAGTTGAAACCTGAAGCAAAAAGGGTTGATTCATTGTTATGCTTACACTAATATTGCTAATAGAATTGTGTTTAGTTTTATATGAAGGAAGTTTTCAAGTGTAGGGATCAGAGAATGATGAGATGAGTTGAAGAACGGACAAAAGCTCAAGCTTGGGGATGCCCACGCACCCCAAGAAATATCCAAGAGGTACAAGCGTCAAAGCTTGGGGATGCCCCCGAGGCACCCCTTCTTCATCGGCAAAAATCACGTCACCTTTCAACACACTATATTTTTATTGCTTCATGCATTATGCGTTTTTCTTGGAGTGTCAGTTGTTTTAGTTTTCAGTTTAGTTTAGTTTTGTTTGCTGCAATAAATGGTTGGACCCCAACAAATTTCTTTTGGAGAAGTTGCCTTGCTTTTCATTTGCCAAGAACACTCTGTTTTTTACTCTTATCGTTTCAACGAGTGTTCTCTTTTTCTGCTACTGCGTTTAGTTTTCGATTTTTGCCTTGATTTGTGTTCAGATCTTGTTATATATTTGCATCAAGGTGTATTTTGACCTCTGGTCCATGTTGGTTTTCATCAAAAGAGTTGTTTATAAAAAGTTCAAATGGTGTTGGAAAATAGAAAAAGCTTTATGCAAAAAAGTGGTACAAGAAGGAGCTTGTGTAGACTGCGGCCTAGGCTTTTGCATGTCGTGCTTGATGTCTTTTTGATAGTATGCTTAGTTGTTTTGCTGTAGCATGACTTGTCTCAAATGACTGAGATTGCTTAATGAGCCTTTGAAAAAATCATGCGTTGTTTTAATTATTTGGAAGCACTATTTTGGTTTTCTCTTTTGATGCTTTATTTGGGTTGACTTGGCGCATGCTCACACATGTTTGACTCATACAAAGTCGCCATTGCCTCTATGATAATTTAGTTTTTGACTTTTGATGCCATCTTATGCTTCTTTTAATATCGCTTTGTCGCTTTGCATGATTATGGCCGTTATTGCTCTCTTAGTTGGTCGCTCCCAGTCTTTTGCTAGCCCTCATTTTGTACTGAGTATGAGCTCTACTCGTGCATCCAACTCCTAAAAACCAAGTTTGCCATTGTGTCCACTATAAATTCCTATGCATGATATTTGTAAGCCATTCCAAGTAAATTTTCATGTGCTACCTTTCAAAACTTTCAACTACTTCTCGGTTTGTGCCACTGTTTTTAGCTCATGGGGACGTAGTGGTCGGAATTGCTATCTTCCATATTAAATTAAGTACCCCTCGACTAGGCAGCTTCATCTGCTCGTCATTAATTTTGTATGAGAACTGGTCAGACCATTGCAATCTAATTCTAAAAAGAAAATAAGGGCACTCCTCCATGGTATGTGAATGTTGGTGGGCACCCGATGGAATCGGTTAGCCATGGGTTGAGAAAGGAAAAAAGGTGGGGAGGAGTGCCAAAGCTTTATAAAAGAGCACCAATGTGCCAAATTTTTAAAGAACTCGGAACCGCTCTCACTTGTTTATTATGGAAGATAGTAAGACCCCATTGCCATTCGTTGACATGAAACAACCACCTCTCAAAACCCAATTTTTCTCTCTGCTTTACAAATGAAAAGCTCTAGCACATGTTTAATCATTGCTTCCCTCTGCGAAGGGCCTTTCTTTTACTTTTATGTTGAGTCACCACCTTCTATCTTTATGCACCGTCTAAGAGAGCATAGTTGTCATTCTGAGTATAATGTGCATTGTCCCAAAGTTTTCATTGATTGATTCATGATGTTGGTTCACTTGTTCTCAAATTACTTGTATCTAGTCGCCCTCTTAAACTTGAAGGTGTCCTATGCATTTATGTTTTGCTCTCTCATGAAGGACAAGCTGAAAACCATTTGTATGTTTTTCCATATGATTTGAACACATGTTTGACTTTCATTGTTTCATTTTCATGATCTTTCATTTGTGTTCCTTTTCATGTTATAACATGGTTGCTAAGTTGCTTCTATCAAGATTATATCTTTCATGCCCATGTTTTAAGTTCTTTTGATCCCAGCGCACAACGCTTACATATATGATCAAGATTGTGTAGGTGCATGTCACCTCAAAAATTATTTGTTTTGTTATCACTTGCCTACTCGAGGACGAGCAGGAGTTAAGCTTGGGGATGCTGATACGTCTCAAATGTATCCATAATTTTTGATGCTCCATGCTTGTTTTTACACCATTTGCTTAGTGTTTCATTACACTTCGTGGCATTTTTATGCATTTTCCGGAACTAACCTATTAACAAGATGCCACAGTGCCAGTTCCCTGTTTTCTGCTGTTTTTGTGTTTCAGAAAAGTTACACAGGAAATATTCTCAGAATTGGACGAAACAAAAGCCGAACATCCGGAAATTTACCGAAGCTTCTAGAGAACCGAAGAGGAGACGGAGAAGGGCCACAGGGCGGCCACACCACCAGGGGGCGCGGCCTGCCCCTAGCCCGCGCCCACCTGTGGTGAGGGCCCCCTGGTCCACCTCTGGCGCCGCCCCTTCGCTTATAAAGACCCCCTGACGGGAAAAACCTAAACACCCGATCACTTTTCCAGAAACACATCGCGATCCGCCGCCGTCATCGACCCGAGATCGGGAGGGTCCAGAAGCTCTTTCTGGCACCCTGCCGGAGAGGGGAATCGCCACCGGAGGTCTTCTTCAGCGCCATGCTTGCCTCCGGCGCGATGAGTGAGTAGTCTACCTTGGACTATGGGTCCATAGCAGTAGCTAGTTGGTTGTCTTCTCCACCATGTGCTTCATGTTTAGATCTCGTGAGCTGCTTTACATGATCGAGATCACCGTTATGTAATTCTACATGTTGTGTTTGTTGGGATCCGATGAATATTGGTGTTATGATTGAGTTGATGTGCTGAATATTATCTTATGTTATCTCTATGTTGTTTATGATATTGCATGCTCTCCGTTGTTAGTAGCTATCTTGGCCGAGTAGTTGCTAGTGACTCCAAGAGGGGGTATTTATGCTCGATAGTGGGTTCATGCCTCTATTTAATCCGGGGTAGTGACAGAAACCTCTAAGGTTGTAGATGTGTTGTTGCCACTAGGGGAAAACAACATTCATATGCTCAAGGGCATATGCTTTGTTTACATTACACACTTTGCTTAATGCAATTATCTGTTGTTCGCAACTTAATACTTGTGGAGTTCTTGGATTAATTTGCCATAAGTGGATTATTAGTCATAGATGCAGTTGGATGGCGGTCTATGTATCTTGTTGTAATGCCCCGAGTAAATCTTATAGTGATCCTCTCGACATATGCACGTTGTCTTTATTCTATCAATTGCCCAACTGTAATTTGTTTACCCAGCATGTGTTATTTATCTTATGGAGAGACACCACTAGTGAACTATGGACCCCGGTCCTATTTCCATTATATTGCTATCACCTGTTTACTTTACTCGCATTGTTTACTTTCTCGCATACTACTGTTGCTTTCCACTCGATACACTCATTCCTTTGTTTACAGCAAACCGGTGAGATTGACAACCTCATCGTAAGTTGGGAGCAAAGTATTTGGTTATGTTGTGTGCAGGTTCCACGTTGCTACTAGTTGAAGATGCGCTAACACATTATCGTTAATGGCGCCCTTGTTGGAGTGTTACTAGGCTAGCAAGCATCACCTTCTGGAGTTTGGCTTTTTCCTGGATACGATAAACCTTGGTTTCTTACTGAGGGAAAACTTCCTGCTGTGCTCATCATACCTTCCTCTTGGGGTTCCCAACTGGACGGTGAAATTACATCAACACCGTGCCGCATCAGGAATCTGTAGCAAAACTGGGGTGAGTAAAGCAAGGATCTTCCCCTAGCATGAAAACACAGATAGATCTCGATCAAGAGAACCCAATAGTGTGACTACACGGAATCTATGAACCAGAAATGCGCGTGTACCGCCATCCCGCGCCTCCGCCGATGCCCGCCCCCATCTAACATATATATAGCTCTCCTCGGATGCTAGTTGTCGCCTGCTATCACTTGCCTATGCTTTCCTGCAGAGAGAGAAGAGAAGTGGGGAGAGGTTGAACAATACGAATGCGATGGCCACACTATTAAAAACAATCAGGGTGACGCTTTGTTGGTGGGCCTCACTAGTCAGTGGGACTCTGATATCCAGTCACCCGCGCCTGACCCACTCTGTAGGTCCCAGGAATGCCATTCTTTCCTTCCATCTACCGCGGCGCAAGTATGTGCCAATATCGATAATGCCATGATGAATATGCATACGCCTTCCTTGTTGGTCGCCAAGAAAAGTGAATCCGTCGGATAAAATACTTTTGGTGGAAATATAGCTTGTGTCGTCAAAAAAATTTGTCAGCTGCCGAGGTTTTAACCCAGCAATGCCCATGTTTAGGGCTTTCGATTCATGGAGAGAGCGTGGGCGCTTGGCGGATTCGACGGCTTCAGACAGAAATAGGGGTACACACAAATTTACCCAGGTTTGCCCCCTGGAGGGTAAAGACCTACATCCTGCTTGTCTGATCTTGTATTGCTTGTATAATTGGAGCTGTTACAATGGTGCGCAGATGGGATCTAGCTATGGTCGAAAGAGAGATGGCGTGTGCTAGCCTATGCGTGGGATCTATGCGAGATTATAGATTTATGCGAGATTGTCCCCCTTCTTGGCCGCCCCTCCTCGCCCTTATATGGGGGGCGAGGTCTCGGGGTCCGGTCCAAGTCGGTTACAGGTGTTTGCTAACCCTAACTAGTCTTGGGCTTCTTGGGCTTTGAGTGTCCATCTTGTTCTTGGGTTGTAGCAGGTAGGCCAATATCGAGGACCCGAGGGGTCATACCCACGTCATCAGCTATGGGGGCTTTTCTGTAGCAGATTTAGGGTGGCACAGACTGACAACTTCTCATCCCACATCCACCATTACCCCACCTGTCGGCCACTTCGAAATTATTTCCTACCCTTCGACATCTCTTCTGGCGGAGTCTTGCTAGTGCCCATGGCCCCGCTGCCGGCTGCCACCGTCGGTCCATCATGCTCCATCTCCTCCATCCACCGCCCACCGACATCGCCACCACCGTTCCTCCCCATGTTTAACCCTTTTAGTCCCGACCACACATGATTTCAAACAACCACCGGTGATGGCCAAAGCCGCGTCGTTGCCCACCATCCGAGGCATCCTAGTCGCCGTTCCTCTCAGGGACAAAGCTTGTGCATCCATCCATGACCACGGTACGATGACCGTGGGGTTGATCTTGCCCTCTACGACACCCCACTCGCCTCCGCCCACTAGTTGGTCATTGGTTTGCCCGCAACATATTTGAGGTACCAAAATTTGCTTACTATCTTCAATAAAATATGTTATTGCTATTTTGTCTTATAGTTACACTACTTTGAATATGTCGATCATATCAAATAGCCACAAAATGTTTTCTACCAAAATTCATGGATACTTCATCCGATGATTCCGACGATGATGATGATTTTTTTGCTTGGGGCTGCACTTCACCTCGATAATCATGAACATCATGCCTCCTAACGAGGATAAAACAAACAGGTGATCCGAGAGATGGACAATACTCCTCGATACCCAACACACGGCAGATTGTCGCTCGAAGAAGAGAAAGACCAAACTCCAGGTCAGGGGAGAGATCGAGAAATGACTATATCAAGAAGCAAACGAGTTGAAGATGGACCCAAACGATCTGGTCAATAAGAGACCCATGGCCTTGGGATGGCGCACTAACTAGACATTAAAGATATACCGTGCAAAGACATCAAGGTAGGCGTTACTGCAATCATCTCCTCTACGTTATATAAGGCACGGTTTGGAACCATAGAGGGGGCATGCATACATGAGTTCTCCTATCCTTAAACAGGATACTCATAGACATGGATTCATCCTCATACATGTTCATCAGAACATCCATTGTAACACCAATATATCAATCAAGATCAAACAAGCAGGAAGTAGGGTTTTTATTCATCACGGAGGCCTAAACAAGGGTACATCATCATGCCAATCTTGTTCCGAGATTCACCTCGACATCATGCCTCACTTGTTTCATTGTTTTAGCCCACCCGATGGTTGATGTCGATAAAATACCGCCATGCCTTCCAATGTAAGAGGGGCGGTCTTGGGACCTGATACAATGGACAGCGACAGAGTTGTCAGCCATGTTATGTGGATCCATTGTGTACAACTTATACTCTGGCTCAATTTTTGCGATGCTTCCGGATGCGCAAGCCATGTTCATGTATGTGGCAAAGGGAGTGCGGGCCTATAATGACTACTTCAGACTGAAGGTATATTCCACTAGTAAGCTTGGTTTTTCATCAATTCAGAAAAGCAATGACACAGTTCGTATACTTGGATATGAAGTTGCTGATGATCTTGTTGATGAGCATCTTCGTATTGGTGAGAGTACATGTGTTGATGCAATGTACTAGTTTTTGCAAAGCGGTGGTGGTAGGGTTTAGCAAGGAGTACTTGAGATGACCAAATGTTGAGGACACAACTCGGCTCTTGGCCATTGGAAACTAAAGGTGCTTTCCTAGGATGCTTGAAGGCACCGATTGCATGCATTAGAAATGTAAGAATTGTCTAGTTGCTTGGTAGTAGCGGTACAAAGGGCATGTTGACAGTTGCAGAGTTACTCTTGAAGTTGTTGCACCACAAGAGACTTGTAGATTTGTCACTCTTTTTTTGGCATGGCTAGATCACACAACGATGTCAATTTACTTCAACGCTCTCTAGTGTTTGCAAGGCTCGTGGAAGTTCAGACCCCGGAGTGTAGCTATGAGATCAATGGCCACAAGTTTACAAAAGGATACTATTTACCATATGTTATTTACCCTCAGTGGTCCATATTTGTGAAGACAATCTTAAGAGGTGTGTGGGAAGTAAGCGGAGGGCGCATTTGGTGTGCTCCAATCTCGTTAGACTATTGATCGACATCCTGCAAGAACATAGAGTGTTGATCCAATGTAAAAGGTGATGATTACTTGTTTGATCAATCACAACATGATCGTGTAGGATGAGCGTGATGCAACCAATAAACCAGGAAGTTGAGAATTTTAAGGGACGTTAATTGTGCCTGACCATCACCTAAGAATTTGAGCAGTTTCTCAGATGCATCATGATATCTCAGATATGCAACTTCAGTATGATTTGGTTGAGCACATGTGGATGCCCCTAAGAAATATGTAGTCCTTATTTGATGTCTTGTGTTGGATAATTTATTGGATTTACAATTTGTTAAACAATCATGTATATCCTTTATTTGTAATCTATATATGTTAAAAATGTCTTTCGATTAGGCCAAAACAATTTAAAAGGTAAAAAATGAGAGGAAAAATGCCCAAATAATGGGCCTCAGACTGAATTCGCGGCGGCCCACCACCGGAGGCCGCAAAAAAAACCCGTTTTGACTTTCCAAACGGGACAGTCCGCGGACCAAATTTGCGAAGTGCCGTTGGAGATGATATTTTTCTCCTCGTAAAACATCCCACTAATAAGTAGAAAAGGACTATTTGTGGCGTACTCATGTCCTTGTCTGCCTCTGAAACCAGCAACACATTGTTCAGGTTAAGGCAGGGCAGGATAATTAGGGGCGCGTGGTGGTGCGACCGGGGCCCTACACTTAAAGCCGCCATAATTGCGGCACACCACCACACCATGATGCATGATCCCCCTCCTCCTCCTCCTACTGCCGCAATAAAGCCACACCTGGCTTGTATAGAGACAGCTGTCCTAACACACACTCACGCTAGTACTCCCTCCGTTTCAAAATATAAGATGTTTTAGGTTTGTGAAGCAAATGTATCTAAACATCTTTTAGTGTGTGTATTCGAGTAAACCTACCTATTAAAAGATATGTAGATACATTTGCTTCACAAAGCTAAAACATCTTATATTTTGAAACGGAGGGAGTACTGCATAGCTATAGATAGATCACTTTGAAGCAAGCGACGATCGACGGCCGACGACGACGACACCAACTCCTTCTCCGCAATGATTCAGTGCCGAAAACATGGCCCGGAACCTATAGTTTTCCCCTTCTTTTTTGACCTAGGAGCTTCGCAGCTTACACTAACCTTTCCCCCTGCGGCCGTGACATGGGACTATAGGGCTACTAGCACCCTGCATGGCCGTAGCAGCATAATTGTCTGCATTCCCATTCCATTCCGCCTCGGTCCATCCCTCGCTATGCTGCCCCACTTCAGATTGCTCTACCGAACCTCCATTAAACTATGCGAGCTGCTCATTTCGAGCTCAATGATGGCGGTCGAGCCGTGCTCTAAAAAGCTCACTATCGGAGCATGATGGTTAATGATGGCGATCCACGGCACGGCATGTTAACCGTACCCGATGATGGCGAGGATCAACAGCGAGCGACCATTGCCGCTGGCGCCGCGCCGGAGCGCCCACGCGCCGTGTCAGGGGGACCGGCGCGGCGCCCAGAGGAGATGGATCCGCCAGCCGCGACAAACCAACACCGAATCTCTCAAACCATCGATTATTATACAAATGCATAGCAAGTCTGGTCTGAACTGGACTGAAGCCCTCCCTGAACAAGCTACCTCCAGCAGTACCAAGATCCATTCAGTCATTCAGCAAATTCTTTCTTTCAGAAAATGGGATGAAAATTACTAGAAGGTGACTTTGGAGGAGCACTGGATTCAGCGTGGATCGATCGACGGCAAAAAGTTTTGGGCTCGTTGATCGCAGTTCTTTTTTCCTTTTTACCGTGGTGGAAGTATAGGAGTAGTTGGAGAGGAGGAATCAATTGATTGATGTGAGGGACCAGGCAGCGAGGGAGAAAATGGCATGCAGTGCAGGGGCAGGCAGGCGGCAGTGGAGGCGTTTATTACTGTGGTCATAGGATCGGAGTGTGCAATTCTGGTGTAAGCCAACCTGAATGCAGCTACTGATGCTAGGGGACAGCCCTATCTCTATATCTTACCTTACCCCATCAATAATGTAGTATTGTGAGTGCAGGGTGCAGAAAAAAGAAACCATAGCCAAAAACTGCAGCTAGCAAGCCCTCTCTCCCTCACAACATGGACCACCACCTCCACCAGAACCATCATCATTCTTCATTGCTATGCTCCCACACAATTATCATCGTCTTCTCCATTCCATTCACCTCTGTCTGTTACCATGGATATTATATCTTTCTTCTCTCACACCAAGGTGAAGCAGAAAGCTGAGGGCACTACTGAGCTGAGTTGACAACATTCCACTACTTCTACTACTCTACTAGCATGTGGAACGGGGGGATAAGCTGCACTTCCAGTCATGCATCCACAGCACCCCAACAAGCAAAAGCACAAAGCAATAGAGATGGATTTAGATAGACATCTAGATATGCAAGAAGGAAACCACCTTCTTGGGCTTGCATTATAAAAAGCATCATCACCATCTCTTATCACAACTATAGATAATTACTATACCTACCTTCGCCTTCAAGGAAGTTCACTTCTTTTTTTCAGAGAAAAAGAAAGATGAAAATATAAGCTAAGTAAGAGGGAGAGAGAGAATGGCAGGAGTAAAAAGAGAAAAAGGAGCGAGCTAAGATGAGATGGGACTCGTTTCCCATGTATACTGACTGATGACTGATCCAGGCAGGGCATGATGATGGACGACGACGGCGATCCACCACCTGAGCTGAGACTTCCTTCCGGTTGGTTTTACTTTGAACAAAGCGGCGGCAGCAGCGAGAAAGAAGAGGGATCCACCGACCACTGCACTGGCGCAGCCAGCAGCAGCATCAGCTCGATCCATCTCCCCTCACATCACTGAGCAGCTGTTGGGGTTCTCGTCGCTGAAGTAGTTGTAAGGGTCCGCGTGCGGGTGCGCCTGCATCGGGTAGCCCATCGGGTACGGCATCGGCGGCCGCCCGTACCCGTACCCCATCGGCATCGCCGGGTACGCCGCCGGCGCGCCGCCGCCGCCGTGGTGGGCGTGCCCGTGGCCGTGCCCGTTCATCATCATCTGCTGTTGTTGCTGCTGCATCATTTGCTGTTGATGCTGCATCATCTGCATGTACTGCTGCTGCGCCATGGGGTTCCCGGACGCGGCGGCGGCCTGTAGCATCTCGGCGGGACCGGACGGCATGCCGCCGCCGCCCGCGCCGCCGGGGTAGAACCCTGGTGGAGGCATGCCACCGGCCGGCATGCCATGCGCGGCACCGCCACCGCCCACGTGGGGATGGTGGCCCATGGGCCCGCCGCCCATCGGGCCCATGCCAGGAAAGCCGGCACCGCCCATCATGTTAGGCCTCATCATGGCCTGCTGCTGTGGCGGCATGCCGCCCATCGGTCCACCGACACCCGGGCCGGGGCCACCCACGCCGCCCTTCTTCCCCGGCTGGTTCCCACCGCCCGGGGCGCCACCTCCTCCTCCCTTGCCGTTGTTCGGCTGACCACCGCCTCCGTTCTTCCCTCCTCCATTCCCTCCTCCGCCACCCTGGTTCTGCTTGCCACCCGCGTCCTTCTTGCCCCCGCCCCCGCCGTTGTTGCCGCTCCCCTTGATCTGCACGGGGATCTCGTTCCCGCCCTTCTTGCCGCCGCCCTTCTTGTCGCCCCCGCCGCCGCTCGGTGGCATGGCCATCTGCTTCATCATCATCTTGGGATCCTCGTCGTAGAAGTCGTCGTCGAGGCCGTCATCGTCGAAGTCGTCCTCGTCGTCGAAGTCATCGAATTCGTCGTCGAACTCGCTGCCTTCGTCCCCGAAGTCGTCCTCGGGGAGGCTGAACTTGACGGACTTGGGGTCCTTCGCCGGCGCGGCCGCGGCGAACGGCATCTTCCCGTCCATGAACTGCGGCATCTTCAGTCCCTTCATCTGCATCTGCTGTTGCAGCTGCTGAAGCCCCTGCATCTGCTGCGCCGTGGGCTGCGGCATCATCATTTTCGCGTCCTTGCCCCCACCTCCACCACCGCCGCCTCCACCGCCACCGCCACCACCACCTCCACCTTTCTGTCCTTTGCCACCGCCGGTGTCCTTGGAATGACCCTTGCCACCGGCGTCCTTGGGCTGGCCTTTGCCACCACCGTCGAGGTGCAGCTTCTGAAACTGGTTGGCCATGCCAGCTTTGGAGCCCCAGAGCTCGGCCGGCTTGCCAGCCTTGTTCAGCTTCCTGATGATGGTATCCGGATCCACCATGCCGGACACCGTCACCTTCCCCTGCTCTGCGTCTATGCTGGACTGGTACACACCTGCAGAAGAATTCAGCGAATCTCCGTCAGAGAAAAAATAAAATAAAATGGGCAGATAATTATAAACAACTGAAGCAATTTGATTTTAAAAACTTTATCTTCACCATCAATCTTGTGCAGGATCTTCTTGACTTTCTTCTGGCACCCATCACAGTGGATGTTCACTTTCAGCACACAAGTCTGCGGATTTTGGAGGAACAGAGAACACAGGGTCACCAAAGTAGCGAAACAAACAAGATAGCTAGGGGACATGGAAGGAAACACAGGTGAAAAGAAAAGCAAAGCTGCCTCCCTGCGTGATCAAAATGGCAGCAGAAACAAGAAAGAACACAGAATGTCTTTGAGTTAACAGGAAGCAAGAACTGACCTGTATCTTGAGGACCTCCTCCTTACTCATCCCTGACCACCTCAAATGCCGCACACCCCCAACAACCGGAGGGCTTCACAGATCTGGTACAACAGAGTCCACAAATCAGGGGAAGAACAAGCAGCAGCAACCACAAAACATTGCTCTCTCAAAAAACAAGCATGGGGGAGAGAGAAGGTATATATGGTATGATCACAAGGGAGAGAAAAATGCCTTCTAGCTGAAGATAACTTAATGTCCTGCAATATAATATCTCTTCACACACACTCTCACACAAAAGAGTAAGCGCTATGGGGAGAGATAGAGAGAGAAAGGAACAGAGGCTTATTAGAGTTTATGTGTTTGCAGAAAACCAAGGGCTTGGTCTATTAAGCCCGTGTGGTCCAGAGAAGGAAGAGAGGTTGGAGGAAGAAGAGAAGAAGAGAGCCTTCCTCTCCCACCCTACACAGCCAAAGCTATCTAATGAGCACAGGCAGGCACCATCATCCCCTCTCCTTACCCTTTTATTTCTCCTTTGGCCTTTGGCTCTGGACTGGAAGCCTTTCTCTTTGCCCTCCCCTCCGAAGCAGATTGTGAAATCCCAAAAGACTAGCCAAAGAGAGGATTAAATACCCTTTGTCACTTGTCAGTAAGTGCAGGGAGGTGTTCAACATGTGAGGTGTTATATTACGCTTGCCGATGCCGGGGTGATTTTTTTTTCTGTTTGTAAAATTGTTCAACTGCCAAATTTCATAACAGTCCCTCTCTGTAACTTCAGTTAGACTGTACAGTCTTCTATTTCTCTTGGGACGTGCATATGACTGCTGACCAGAGGAATATTCCGTCAAGTCTAACGCTTATATTTGTCTACGAGGTCTAGGACGAGCAATGTGCGACAAACAAACTGCTTTTAAAATTCGGCTACAAATATGTGCCCTACAGAGATGCGAAGTGGAGTAATTTACTAGCTGAGCAAGTTATGCCATGAGGCATGAGCCCATGACGTGGGTTATGCAACTCCATATTGTGAAACCATGTACTCACTAATAATATGGATCGAAGGGTAATTCTATTTGACATTTGACTAACAGGGAAAAAATGGTTTTGCATATTTTCAAGTGCCTTTAGTGCATTCCATTAGGCTTCTCAAAGTGTAAGTGTGAAGACGAGCTACCTCATGTTTGTTCGATCAAACGCTTCTATGCATTGCCTCGTAAGCTTTGAATATGTTTGCACAAACAGAAATCAGTTAATTTGATTCGTAGAATTCTTAAGATGTGGAAAAATCTTTAGATTAGGTGTCATGTTATATTATCCTATATGATCGAACAATATTTGATTGTACACAGGAAAGAAAAAGGATGATATACAAGATATTGAAGTTGATGGATATTTTCCTATATAACCCACCATAAATCCTTATAAAATATTCCATGCCTTGCAATCCTACAAATCAAATTATCTGCGTACCAATTATTTTAAAAGGCTTAGAATTATTAAAAGGGTCATTTGAAATTCGTTAACCAAATGAGCCATATTATCTGGATTAGCACACTCTTTACAGTATGATCTTGAGTGATGAGGGCATGTCTCGTCTTAAACGCTTTGCATTCATGCTATACGATCCCAAACAGTTAGAGCATGTTTGGTCCTACCACTTTACATTCATAGATCCAGTGACAAACTAGAGGAGCTCACTTTTGTCCAGTTTCAACACATTCGATAAGTTAGGATCCAAGTCATGGCATCATGCAACATCCATACAACCAGACACGTTGGGTTATTGTCCTATCGTATATGACACATTATCGATATGAATACATACAACTACTCAACTCATAGAGTCGTCACAAAAAGGTTTGGCGCGTAAGCTCCATTGCACGTCTCAACGGATCTCCAAACAACTATGAGAACGGTAAGTTTAGTCAAAGACGCCAAACACTTACGCTTCTTCATCTCATCTCTGGAGAAATTTTACCTCATTTGACCCACATATGAGTATAATGCTATAAATATTGTTCTCTTAGAAAAAATTATTTGCTAGTGCATGTCTACTTCAAAGCACGTGCGCATTTAAGCACCATATAACCATTAACATCCGTCACAACCAACAACACGTTGTCCTTTACCACATGTCAACCTTGTTGGTCATCAACTCCTCCCATTCCAAAAAATCCCCCACCCCTCACTATAGATTTCTTGCTTTCAATACATTCTACTCTCTACTTTTATGATGTAAGTTCGCTTGCTTTCCATGACATCATTGTCATTAACCATCGTTAGTGAGACATAAACAATATATCTAACATGCAACACATAACCGCTGGCAATAGTGTGAAACCTATCTGCGCAACAATGTGAAGTCTAAACCTAAACCTTCTCGCCAAGTAAGATATAAGCAACAATACATGGAGGAGAAGAAATCGTAACACAGAAAGTAAGAGATGACACACCATAACCATAAAGCGCAATCGAACAAACTCCTTAATATTAATGATTCCCCATGCCTGGAAGAGAATGAATCTCAGATACTAAATGGGGATTCTTGTGTTGTTAAGTGGTTATGTGTATCTCAAGGTTAACTATAACCCATAAGTATATTAGGAAATGAGATGTTAAGTATTAGGTAAACAAAATCAATCTATCAGTTTACATCCACCATGAATTGGCCCTCTAAGCATGTTGTAATGTGTAAAATAGATGGATAGGGAATGCGTGACACACATGATCTCTTGAACGCCATGCTTCTTACACAATAGTCGATGGATTGTGTGTGTGTGTGTATGTCATCACCACCCACAACAAGTCTATTGTCGCATGCAACAGAGACAGGGGTGGTGGGAGAGTTCCGTATACAATGCAATGTGGCTAGTGAGGAATACACGAGGCAATCTCAACATGGATCGCATTGCACCATGCCACTTTCCTGCACCTTCTTCATGGATATGTGCCAGAGGAGGAGAGGTGAGCATCTGCAGTTATTGGACATCTATTGCGTCCCTCTCCTCTTTATTTTTCTCTCGCATCAAACCCTATGGTATTCTTCATGTTTGTTGTGTAGCAAGTGCTCTTGTGTTGCACACGTGTGTCACACACATATAGTCGCTCCAAACATAACTAGGAAAATGAAGGAAAGTCGCACATTGCGGTCACTTCAATTAAATGTTGTTTGCCATGGGTATGAATAATGGGAGTACATTCTATTCCAAACGGAGAGTAACTGAACCTAGCACCTTTTGAGCTTGCCAGGGTGCTTACATAACATTAGTTAGCGAAGGATTCTTGCACTAGGAGGGGAGACCATATATAGTACTACGAGGTCTTTGTGTGATGCGAGATTCCAACAATTTGGGCCATTTGATCTGAGTCATCGGACATGATCTCTGATAAGTACAGTATGCCACAAACCATGGAACATGTGCAAACTCATCCCTCCACTTTTCCCTATTGCAAGACACGATACATCCCTAATGTCTCTCTCTCCTCACCAGATTTGGTCATCTCTAATCCGAAGCTAGAAGCTACTAGGTTGCAGGAGCAACTTAAATCAATGCGACGAGATTCAGGTCGGCCTAAATGGAGCTTGGTTGGAGGACCAGCTCAACATGCAGCTGGACATCAAAAAGTTCTTCGCACGGTTTTGTCCGGAGAATATCTTCACATGCGCCCAATTGCTTATACCTTGTGATCGAGCAATTAGCAACCCTCCTAGTTTTTCTGCTCTTGTTAACCAAGACAGACTGTATGGACACAAATTCTGCCAGAAGATATAGATCAGAAAGGATGGATTCCATTTCACAATTTGAAAAAGCAGAGGGTCTAAATTGCATATGTGCCATTTGTGGGTGACGAACTACGGCTATGTTTGATCCTATCCCTTCGCTTAGATTGGATGGCCCAGATATATGGGGAAACTGGCTCACATAGCCCATGTAGCACTAGATATTCTCTCAATGGTGCATGATTGGATAGTTCTTGTGTAGGCGGAGTTTCCTATTTTATTACAATTAAGTTAACAAAAAAATATTTGTGACTATCTTTAACATCATATACAGATAATATTTTGACAACACCATTTCCAATCGTTTGGACGTGCAATCTCCAAACTAGAATTATGACATTTTAAAAAAAATTATGCTTCATGACTAATGAAAACTAAATCTTCGTTAACCAAAAACTCATTTATAGTGTAAATATATATGAATCATCTTGAGAAGATCGATGATATGGATGCATTACACTGTTTTGGTAATTTTCTCGCAAGCCATTATTCAAAAATCATCATGACAAATGTGAATTGCCATACCATGTATTCATCACCGGTTTAAAAAACCATCGGTTAAGGAAGTGAACCAAACTTTGTTGATTACAAACTTCTAACAATTTTAAGAGAACTAAACTTTAATAGGAAGGAATAAAAATCTTTCAATTATATCATATTTCCTCGTTGGCTATACAATATTTTTGGAAGACCATTAACTAGTTTAATGAATTATAATACTCCATATATTTTAATCCATATCATAAAACTAATATATTCCATATAGTAGATCAATGTATTCCATTGGTAGTTAAAATGTATTGTGCTAATTTTTTATAATCTAATTCAAAAAAAACTATGCATGTGATTGTGCATCTATATCTCAACATTACATTGTTTTGCTTGAACAAATATTTTACTTATGCTTAGTCATGTATCACTAATTTTCAAAAGCAGCCATAGTCTATCCAAAAAATATTTTTATATGCAACAAGTAGTAATACTATAATTGGCATCGATAAATGAATGGATTTGCCTTAGTCTTGAATTTCTAGTTTCTTAAAACTCTCAAAATTTAGTATCTTCAAAAAAATGTTATGACCAAAATCCTAACCGATAGATTTAGAAAAAATACTAAACAAAAATATTTTTACCAACAATATGGATGGTAATAATAAACGATTGCTAAAGTTCAATACTCCCTCCATTCAGTTCTATTAGTCTTTTATGTATCCCTAGATCATAACTTATACCAATATAATACTCATTTTATAACACAAAAATTGTGGGGGAGGGGGGGGGCTGTTTTGGCTCCCATGTGCATATGCTCTCATTATTTGAATGTAATATTTGACATATTTTGAAATGTTAAAAAAATGAAAATTCACACGTACGTCTTCACATGTTGTGTATGCACAAAGTCATTTTATGAAAAATCGACATGTCATTTGGCCTACGTAAAAAAACAAATTTTGATGCTAAAAAGAAGACATTGCATCATACATGTTTTGTCTTTTTTACTCCGACCACGTGCAATGTCATTTTCTCGCAAAACTTTTACGAACGCATATGGATTATGAAGATGTGCATGTAAAATTTTTCATTTGATTTTTTTGACACTCAGAAATATAGTATTTTGGCATAGGGAGCATATGCACATGGGAGCCGAATTGAATTTCCAAAAAATTGTACCATTTAAACATATAACATCTAAAGTTTTTAATGACATATCTTTTGTAACACATACCTTATATTATGTTGTTCAAGTTTGATTTAATCGGCATCAAAATTTTATTATTGGTTAATTTTCATTTACTTCCTAAATATAATTGTATTCTACAAATGTTATTACTAACAATGGAAACATTATATAGTTGGGAGACTTCGACTCCTTTCCCAATTATGTGTTATTTGTCCAACAATTATACGATGCTAACTGTCTTCCAATTATAAAATATTATTTGTCTTCCAATTTTAAATTTTAATTGTCTACCAATTCTATAATATTAATTGTCTTCGAATTATCTAGTGTTAATTGTCCTCCAATTATATACCATTAATTTTTTTAAATGCTTAGAGTTATATATTGTTAATTGTATTTCGTTCTATAATGGTATTTTTTCCAATTATATAATGGTAATTTTTTCCTATTTAATATTCTTCCAAAAATATAATATTAGTTTTCTATCAATAAAATAGTGTTTATTTTCTACCAAATATATAATGGTAACTGTTTTGCTATTTAAAATTCCTCCAATTATAGAATTTTATTTTCTACCAATTAAATAATGACCATTTTCCAAATTTATAATGGTAATTGTTTCCTCTGTAAAATCCTTCCAAACATATAATATTAATTTTCTAACAATTAACTTTTTGGGATATACCACATTATGGTTTGGTTTGGAAAGTTAATCCCTTATCTGTAAGCACAACCACAAGATTGTTCATGCAGAATTCATTTATGGTGTAGATATACCTAGGCAATGGCATTGTGATTATTTAGCAAATAAAAATAAATGTGGTATAATAATTTTAGCAGATTTGCTTACCTTTAGATACGATATGTCAAAATAGTATTTATGAGTTACACGATAACATACATTTGGAAGTAAATAAAATATACAAATTATATTATTTTTAGCCATTGGGAATAGGCACATTTTTTGGAACGAGTTATAATGCTTTTATTAGTGGGAAGTTTCCCATGATTACAAGATGCCCATTTTCTACCAAATATATAATTGCAACCTTTCCTATTTAAAAAATTCTTCAATTATATAATATTATTATTCTACCAAATAAATTATGTCCATTTCTACCTAATAAATAATGGTAATCATTTCCGATTTCAAATCCTACCAATTATATAATATTAATTTTCTACCAATTAATTTTTTTGGAAGATAATAAATTATGGCATTGGTTCTGAATGTTAATTCTTCATGTCTAGGCACAACCACAAGATTATTCACGCAGAATTCATTTATGTTGAAGATATGCGCAGGCTATGGCATTTGTGACTATCCAGCAAATAAAATAAATGCAGTACAATAACTTTCAACAGCTCTTGATTGCCTTTGTATACTACTACTACATGTCAAAATAGTATTGATCGGTTACATGACCCAGTTTTGGAAGTAAATTAAAATACACCAATTATATTATTTATAGCCGTTGGGCATATTCACATTTTTGGAACATATAATGCTTTCATTTGTGGGAGATTTCTAATGATTAAATAATGTCCATTTTCTACCAAATATATAATGCTAACTTTTCTACTTAAAATTCTTGCAATTGTATAATATTAAATTTGTACCAATTAAATAAGGTTCATTTTCTACCAAATATATAATGGTAATTGTTTCCTATTTAAAATTCTTCCAATTATATAATATTAATTTTCTACCGTTTTTTTTTGAAAGATACTACATTATGGGTTGATTCGGAAAGTTAATCCTTCATGTCTAAGCAGAACCACAAGATTGTTCATGCAGAAGTCATTTATGCTATAGATATACATTGGATGTGGCATTTGTGACTACCCAGCAAATAATAATAAATTTAGTATATTAAATTTGAGCAGCTGCTGATTTATCAGCTACACGATAACGTAGTTTTGGAAGTAAATTAAAATATGTCAACTGTATTATTTCTAGCCTTTGGGTATAAATACATTTTGGATAATTATAATGGTTTGATTTGTGGGAAGTTTACAATGATTAACCCCTTAATGACTACCCTTTGATCATGCAAAAATCATTTACGGTAAAGATATGCATGATCACTGATCACCAACAAATCGAGGATATGGATGTGCGCTGCGCTGTTGGAGTGTTGGAGATAGACGGCCGGCCGTGTCATCGCGGCTTCCAGTGCACTGCATCGATCTGCAACAGGACAGTCCACCTGACGTGGACGATTTGTACACTCTAGACTTTTAACTTCAGTTACTTCCTCGGTGAGCTAGCACCACGCAATGTATGCAGTTTCGTTTTCTTGTATGTGAAAGGAGTAACGGCAATCAAATATGACAAATCTGGGCCACTTTGAATCGGTGGCGCTCAATATTTCTGACCAGGCAACTAATTAATTTATTGTGGCGAAAAGACAAGAAAAATAATTAATATCCATGACTACCCGGCAAATAATAATAAATGTAGTACGAATTGTGAAAATGCATTAAACAAGCAAATGAATAGATATGCTTTAAAGAGAAGAGCTATACTGCAAAAAAAAAACACACACATGTGATCACTGTATCTCATCCGGCAAGGGCGTGGAGTGTGACGTGACTTGGTTCCAAAACGAAAGGTCGTCGGGTGACGTTGCCACGTCTGCTTGGCGCTACAAGAGTACAAACGTGAACGTAGTGGTAGACATACAGACGTACTTGGAAATTTGTTCGCATCTAGTCTAGTGACTTTACGAGG
This sequence comes from Dactylis glomerata, assembly GCA_007115705.1. Classification (NCBI taxonomy): domain Eukaryota; kingdom Viridiplantae; phylum Streptophyta; class Magnoliopsida; order Poales; family Poaceae; genus Dactylis; species Dactylis glomerata. The sequence goes on along the minus strand of QXEO01000450.1, from coordinate 2,255,475 downwards.
AGTAGGCGGCACCGAATCCGTGTGACTGGGCCACTTTCTCCATGGGAAAGTTTTGACTTGGAACAAATTTGCATGTTAACATTTTTACAAATCGATGTTGTATTATTCTTTCTTGGGAAGGATATAGAGGGAAACTGGAGAATAGAAATGTTGAAAATAAGTATCTGGAAGATATGATTAGAGGATGGATATTTCCACCAAGCACTAACAAAAAATAGTTTTATTTTTTAGATGCCAACTATATTTGTAACGAAATTGGAGACAGTTTTGCAAGAGCCTGCGAAAGAGATGGCGTGCTCATTGGGGCCTGATGAGTGACTAGCAGGGACCCATATTCGTGTGTGTTTGAAGAACACTGGGCCACCTAGCCTGGCTTAGAAATTTCACAGGAGAAGTTTCAGATCGCACCATGATGCATGCATATGGGCCGGGGATGTCTCGCTTGGTGTAGGAAAAGAGGCCATCAAATCTGATCAAATCAGTCTAACTTGAGAAGAACGTTGTCAGGACTGATAGTTGCAGATTAGCAGTTTTGTAGTTACCTTTGTAACTCGTCGTAGTGCAGACACATATGCCAGATGACACTCGAAGAAACTCATATGCCAGAACTGAGCAAATGCCTAGAATGAGTGTATTTAGAAGATGTGCCATTCATTCAGGCGAGCGATTTGGGCTGTTGCACTTGCTAGGTGCAGAAGCCAAATGCAAATGAAATCATAATTATCAAATAAATGGAAATCAAGAGAGCGATGCTACATGAAAAATCGCTGAAATAGAGTTTTTATGAATTAAAACCATGGCAATGAAAAAAAATTGACATAGTTACCGTGCGACTGTCCTCCCTTGCATCTTGCAACTAATCTCGTCATTTTCCTCCACTCAAACACTTTGCGGTCAGAGGCTTGTCAAAGAACCAATATGTTCTTGCGCCGTACATACACTAAGGGGCGGAGCCAGCTCCCGGCGATCCCAGGCGGTTACCTAGGCTCGTCCGGCAACTCTCCGTTGGTAATCTTAATTATCAAATAAATAAAAATCAATTAGATGCCTGTAGAGGGAAAATTGTTGAAATAGAGATTTTTTGATGAATTAAAACTATGGTAATGTAAAAAAGTATTGACATACTTACCGTATGACCATCCTCCTTTGCATCTTGCAATTGATATTGCCATTTTCCTCCACTCAGGTACTTCCGGTCAAAGGCTTGTCAAAGAACCAATATGTTATTGCGCCATACATGGATAGACTCAGGGGCGGAGCTAGGTCCCGGCGACCCCAGGCGGCTACCCAGGCTCGTCGATGTGCCCAAACTTTGATCGGGCTCCATTGTTGGCTTGGCTTTGCCACTGGATAGAAAACCCCCGCCAATTGATACCTTTCAGTCCTCTTTCACAATAATTAGAAAAAGTGAGAGATTGTTGGCATGGGATCGAGGGCCCTGCTATCGCCGGATCCCCTCTCGGCTATGCTTCAAGGTTGGATCATCGACTCCATGGTTTCTTATGGATCTAATGAAGGGCGTATGTTCTTGCTTGAAAGTGGCCTTCGGCCCCGTTGTTGGAAAGAGGGCATAGAACATGAGATGTAGAGAAGGTGGCTCTTCTTTGTGGGGAATTAACAATGATAAGCCCGGTGTGGGGAATAGTTGAGATGTGTCGACTCTTTCTCCTTATGGCGTGGGTCTTGGTTAGACACACTAATCCGACACTAAGTGAACGAATCGGTCGTGTGCTTGTTGGCATTTTCTAGCATCAGTTTTGTGTGTGTTTAGAGACTAAAACTACCAAATAGGCATTGAGTGATTACCTCTTGTCAGTGTTCCCTAATATCTCAGTTAATGTGCCCACAATAGCAAACACAATTTTTTAGGTTTAAAATAATTGAGCACAAGAATCCCGGTTACACTTAATAGGATCCTTTTGGCAACCATGTGAACATATAAAGAAACTCTCAGCCAAAAGATGGATGTGTATGACGTGTTTCACTTTGCTAAATGATATCGATTAAATAGTATATCAATTCCATAAATCAGATGTATTGGTAAGTAAATAAGAAAATTATATCTACTATTTTGGATAGAAAAATATTTACTATATATAAAATAAGAGAATATACCCAAATCAAATTTGCATAGTTAAATTAAATCCAAACTCCAGTAGTAGATGAACCACTGCAGATTTTTTTGTCTAAAAGATTAATTACTTTAATATAATGGACATGATATTTTTTGGTAAAAAATGTATGAAAACAAAATGAGTTAGGTTTTCCTATTATTTACGGTGAAATAAGGCATCAAAACTTGTCCATTGGAGCTGAGACACATCTGAATCTCCCATAAGATGCAAAGGTAGATATTTTTATGGTAACTAGAATATTTGCCAATTGAGAGGCCATAGTCTTTGATATAACAAAAAAGTATTCATTTTTATCTTGCACAAAACATTGTTTCCTCTCATTTACCCAGACCTCCAGAGCAAAACACATGGCGTTTTAGACATGGATATGTTCCTAAAAGTCTTAACTTAACAATTTTGTACATAACTATTTTGATAAAAGTAATTAGAAATAATTATAAAACATTTTACAAAAACTCTATTTCATATTGACTCTTTTTTCGCAACAGCTTGTTTTGTAGAGTGAGGCGTGGAGTTGCAAGGACACCAACCAAACTAATCGGCAATCCCCAGGATCACCGGATAAATTATCTTCCCGCTAGCATAGGTCAACCGCTTATTGCATCTCTGATATTTTCTGCATTGAGCAATCCCCTTTGCTTGTTTCTATCCTCCTTGCAAAAAACGTTAAACTTGTATCAGTTTGAAGTATAGATTTGATCCATCTAATGTACAAAAAATAATAATCAAGGAACTCTCATGTTAGTGCCCAATTCACTCCTTAGGCATTTTTTCAGCATGTTGTTCCTCAATAAATTGGTAAGTTGTCAATAGTACAAATTGTATAATCCCTAAGATGGCAAGAGAAAAAATCCATTGTCTATGGTTTTATTATATTTGCCTAATGAAGTATCTAATCCATAAACTTATCGGTTATATTCCAACTAATAATTAACATGTACTAGCATGTTTAAATCGCATGTGCTCTGAAAGTAATGTACACTTATAAATATTTGATCCGTATTAGTACAACTATACAAGTGTAAGACTATGATGATAAACTGGCTATGATATATGTAACTATATTTATGATCTAACGGTTATGATCTTCCATGGTAGAATTACATATAATCTATTTAAATATGTCTAAGAAGATCCAACAATTGTTGTATATATTTTAGTATAGTTACCCACATCTGGCGGATACGATCTATTCAAATACAATTATGTAGATCTACTAAATTCTAATGTGTTTATGAATAAAGATAAAGATCTAACATGTGTAATATGTTTGGATACAGTAATGAAAATCTAAGAGATGTGTTATGTTTAAGTACATTTATGTAGATCTAACGGTTGTGATCAACTAATAAAGAGATTGTCACCAGATCGACAACCATATATTTACATTTTTGTTGAAATGTCATATGCACCTCTGTTTTTATTTTTATTTTTAGTATATACATGGATGAATTGTCTCATCATTTGTTAGATAAAGACGACATGCAAGAACTCTTTCTTCCTATCATTATGTTAGTTTTGCCTCCAACTCTCACACTCCAGGAAAATTCAAACGATTATGGCTGATCCATTATTATGCTCCATTTATGACATGTCAACACATTTGATTCTTACTGATACCATGATGCAAAGGTAGCAATCTAGCCAAGGATGGTTGTTGTTTCATCATTTGTTGGATATAGATGACATGCAAGAATTCTTTCATCATATCGTTATGTTAGTTTTGCTTGCAGCTGGCACACTCTAGGAGAATTGAAACGACCGTGATTGATCCATACATTTGAACGAGGTGAGCCCATGATCCTTTAGTGGAGCTCGTTGGATGATCTTCTAACTCACATGGAAATATCAAAAGAAAAGCATGATCGCATGGTGAGAGCCCACTCTCAGTTACCGCATCTCCTCTCCCGTTTATTTATGTGGACGTCCATGAATGAATGAATGATTTCTGATTTGATGCGCAACGGGCCAACGAGCAATAATGGACGCGGATGAATGAACCGAGTACTTGCAGTCGTGTCTCGTCCGAGGGCTGGACCAGGCAGTTGGCCGGTTGCTTGGACGCACATAGCAGCAGGTTCTGGATCCGGATGGGCCTAGCTTTGGGCTGGCTGCCAGTGCGGTCTTGTCATTCCTTCCCATGGGCATGGGCCTCTCCTCTCCTCCTCCCGGAGGGACCATTCGTACGCGCGCTCGCGTGGTACATAAGGCACGTACAGCATTCCCTAAAAACAACAAGGACAGGAACAAACACTGCGACGTGACTCAGGAAACGTTGCAATGGTACGTACTGTACTACGTGAGTGCGTTGAATTATACTTGTACGTACCACTGTCGTCGCTGTGGCTTGAACCTTGACGTGACGCATGAATGGAACGGTAAAAGGTAAAATGATGGGATTATACCGCACCGTACCGGAGGAGAATCTCCACGTGCATCCAAACTCCCCCGTACCCGACGGGCGCCCCCCAACGGCTCGTGACAGTTCGTAACTTGTAACTTGTTTTTATCTTATGAATAAAGAGCGGATTACAGTGTCAAAAAAAAAACGGCTCGTGACATCGTTCGGTCGGTCGGTCGCCAGTACACTGCCTTCCGGACCAGCGCACACATTTGAAATATAAAATGTTTTTTTTTTCTATAGGGCATTTTAGAAATTCTTTTATTTTCATCTATTAAAGAGTATTTAAGTCCTTGAAGTACTTGGGAGATTTTCCACGGGTCAATTCAAACGGAAAGCGTTTGTTTGATCGTGCCATCTCGATGTAAACGTATGAGTCGCATCACGCCGTCCCCGCATTATCGCAACTCGACGTGTCCACTCCGTCCTCAGTGGAGATCAACTCTATGCCTTGCCGGCTGATGGTGTGCTCCCACCCATCCTCAACCTGAACCGCACCCTAGTGGGCGGCGAGTCCTCGTCGAAGCACAGCAAAGCTCCACGGGCGACGGACCCAGCCAACCTCCCACATGCAGTCAACATGTTCAGCCAAATGCCAACACCGAAGATGGGGGAACATGTACAGACCGACCTTTTTCTCCCTCAATTCAAGTGGACTCAAATGCCGCCATTATTCCATCGCCCATAGGACGAGACCGATAACTGTGTCATGACCACTGACCGACATGTAGAACCCATATGCATCGGCTTGCAACATCGATGGTGAGCCACTATTCGGGATGCGTTGCTTGCCGCAATGCAAGTTTCGCGGCATAGCCACAGTACAAATGCATACACAGACAAGAGAGATTTAATGCTTTGCAAGGCTTGCTTGTATGTTGAGATGGATCCTATTTGCGGTGCCGAGCAAAAGGAAGTCATTTTGGAAGAGGATCGGAGTATACATCTATGAACATATGAGATTCAAGCTTGAGAATTTCGAGAGTGATCGGAATGACACCTCTCTACAAAAGCTTTGGAACTTCATTCAGTCGAAATGCATGACTAATGAATTGTGACCATAGGTTCCCCAATTAGAGCTTGTTTTATAAGAGTTGGTTCGAAGAGAAAACAAGGAACTTGGGGGTCTGCTGAGCTTCTGAACTCTGATGGACTGATTGCCTCTGTGGCTTTACGCGGGTAGCTAGCTAGCGACGTAGCGATGACCGCAGCCGTTGGGTGTGCAGAACAGAACGAACCGCAAAAGGCAACGCTGGACGCAGGCTTTTTGCTAGCGGGAGCACCTGCTGGCTGCTGCCGATAGCAGTAGCGTGGTCAATGCGCGCGCGCTAGCTAGCTAGGTTCGGCCGGCCGGGCACGCAGCGCAACGGTCGTGTTGGTGGCCGGGTGGACCGACGAGCGGCCGTGCGCGCGTACGTCCGGTCAACAGCCAGGCCAGCAGGGGAGCAGCGGTGCGTGGGGTGGGGGACACGCCGCCGGGTTGCTCGCTGACGCCGCCGCACGGACGACGCTCCGCCGGTGTGGATGCGACGCCGAGACGTGGCCTGGCCGTGCCGCTGCCCCATCCTGCGCGGTTTGCCCCGTTGCAGCCGCGCTTTTCTGCCTGACTGACGTCTGTAGTCTGTACCTGCGCGCACCGTTCAGTGTCGCGAGCGACTCGTTTCTGCTTGGGGCGACCGACGGCCTGTCTTTCTTTCGTTCGTTCCTGCAACAAGTGTGGTCAAGCAGGTCGGTCACCGTAGACCTACCGGGGCGCGGTGGCTTTGTTTTATTTACAACGGTTACGAGGCACGACAGCATCATCAAATGCTCCTTGTTATTGGCGGTGGCAATCTTGGCTTCCTATTCCATCAGAGGGGCGAACATAGCCTTATCGTCAGAGTCCACGAGCTCGTCCATAACCTTAGCAAATCGCCGAACACCTCATGTGCAAGGTGGTGGCGATGCGGCTCCGGGAATGCCCGGCGGGATAGCGCAACACCACGAAAAGGTGGCAGGCGGTGAGGTACAGTGTGGTGGTGCGCCGATTTGGTGGAAGAAGTGCACCGAAGGGAAAGATGCGGCGAGGCGCCGCGGCAGCGATCTACTGGAGGTGGGCGAGATGAGGCGGTCAAATTGGGGAAAAATAGCTCCTCTCGCCGACAGTGTTGGCCCGCATCATTTTTAGGCACAGCCGGCGCCCCTGCTTGCCCCCCACCCCCGTGCGCTGGGTTTCCACTGATTGCGCCGAACAAATGTTTGCGTCGCACCGGATGAAATATTAATTTGGGGGGCACGAGTGGTAGCGGTTTTCTGCGTCGGCGCCCCATATGACATTTGGGGGGCTGCTTGGGTGGAGGGGCGACTGGGATGCTCTAAAGCTTTCAAGAAAATTGCGCTCTGGAATGCTGGCGTCATTGTTAGTACCGCCTACCGCACCGGTATACTCCATTCTCGTATGCATTTGTAAACAATATCTATAGCAGATTGATCACATGATCATTTGGTTCGGGAAATTGTCCTAGAGTACCAAAAGATATGCCAACAGTGGCAGATGTCTAGATGGCGATTCTTTTTGACAAACTATATATATATATATATATATATATATATATATATATATATTAAAATTAATGATCCAGGTACATCATTACATAGCTCTCAATAGGAGAGCAAGAAAGATAGGTGCCTACTATGGTTATGATTAAACATGTATGCGAGAGCATGTGTGGGGGATGGTGTGTATTAGAGGGAGTAACATGGTAGTAGTAGTAAATTGTGACAACAACTTCATATCTACTATGGTTTTTACCAATTTTTTTGTTATCTCACTAGGAAGAAAAAGAATGCATGTACTAAAATTCTTATTGACAGCTAAGAATCCTTGCTTATATTCATAGTAGTAGTAGTGAATTGTGACAACAACTTCATATCTACTATAATTTTTACCAATTCCTTTTGTTACCTCACTAGGAAGAAAAAGAATGCATGTGCTAAAATTTTTATTGACAGCTAAGAATCCTTCCTTATATTCATGGACACTGATCCATTGTAATATGTTTTATGCATGGTAGCATATTTGTTGTTCAACACCATGCCAAAGTACTTAAGACTATACTCTGTTAATTTTTACTAGATTGCTTGGAAGATCCCTTTCTAGTGGAGTGCAAGTAAGATGTGTAGTATCATCTTTATGTTAGGATGTGATGCCCATATAAATGCTTATCAAGACACATAATAAAATCTCATCAGTATTGAGTCATCTATCTTGTTCTTAATGCCACCACAATTTCATGAGAGAGTAGACAAGTGAACCCATAAACCCCGATCCAGTTTAAACCATAAGAAACACCTTTTACTTGCTTTTACATTTTCTGTATCAATTAAATCTGAAAATAACAAAAACATATTTACCTTTTGCAACTACACACAAAATCCAAAAACACCTTTACCTTTTGCATTAGTATACTTTTTAGCTTCAGTTTACTTTCTTGCATTTTATTTTCACTTATTTATTTTATTTTGTTTCACTAATACCGAGGCCTTGTGCTTGGCAACCACACAGTAGAGTTGGGGGGAACAAGACAAAGAACTTGTTTTGCAGGTTGCTGGGCAAGGCTTGAAAAAACCCGCCAACTGTTCCCGAGAGTTCGATATTAAATCCTAATTCACCCTTGTGGGAAAATTATTTTGCTATATCACTCTGCACTTGGAGTTCCAACGAATTGGCACACTTACTTAGTGTCATCACTTATGTTTTTTTCTCAATCGGATTTATGATGGGTTTAGAATCCTGAAGCCACTATTGTCAAATGTTTGGAAAATCAGAGTCATAGGTAAAGTGACATTATAGTTTTGGTTTATGCTTAAGAACATAATTTGTTGTACTGCAGACTTTAGCGTCATGATGATGTGTGTTGTTTCTATGATAAATCACTTGAAATGAATAAGAATTTTCTTTTAGACTGACATAGACAAAGAATCTCTGGCTTCATTTTCAACATTCTTTCATAGTATCTCCAACAACTCAACTACAACAACTAGGATCAATAATAATTGGCTAGAAGCCTAGAACTAGAAGAGGGTTGAGCAAATATGCAGAAATAACAGAACAAAATGTCATCTCATATGTTACTAGTATATGAGGAAAGAAAGTGGATGTCAAAATTTTGATAACAAGAAAATCCAACCTGCTACCTTGCTACAAATGGTTTGAGATGCTACTTATTATTATGGCGCATGAGTTGTCCATTGGCATACTATGCAACCCAGATACATGTTGCCTAATTGGATTTCTTTCTATTTTTTGAACATAGGGTATTGTATCCATTTCCTCGACCTATAAAGCATAGGCATAGCTCCTGTTGTACCATTCAAATATATATATATATATATATATTTACATGTATTTTGTACGTATTAAGCATGGTGCCCGGGCACCAAGGTGCCCTGGTTATTTTACCTATATATATATATATATATGCAAAATAGCCTGCTACCACCGGTGGTAGCTATGCACCCATCATCCACCATTAGATTCTCTATAGGGAGCATGTGATTTTCTACAGGGAGCACAAGAGTTAACAGACGGAAGCGACGGTGTTTGCATGCATATTTCTATCTCTCACCACCTCAACACACCACACCATGCAACCTATTGGATTATCCACCCCAACTAACCACACACACACACCTACTACACCATCCACTCAACCTATCCATCCAAAGCCACCACACCGTGGAACCATGCAAACAAATCATCTCATCTCACCACTCACATTGTGTACTCATAGCTGCCGTATCCTTTTCTATTTAGCATTTCCCTGATACATAATCGGATTCATACCATAGCTCACTAGGACGAACACCTTGATCCATAAAAATCAGCGGTTAATTGATTTGTTGATTTTGAGAGCGCCGCTACTTAATCAAGTAGAGCTCATTTCATAAATGTCTTTTTTCTCTCGATAGGATTTATGAACTTATTTTAATTAGTTCTTACCCTCCGTCGCATTTTTGTTTGTTCTTTGAGCTTCTTCACTGTTAGAGTTTTTTCCCGAATGATTAGGGTCCGCGTATTTTTATTTGTTCTTTTAGTTTTTTCACTGTTAGGAGGGAAAAGGAAGACCATAACATTCGCGCCAACAAAAAAATCCCGCCAAAACCACACGTATGGCTAGGCAAGACGGCTACATCACATGGCATGTCTAGGTGGTTAGTGTGTTTGGAGAGTGTGCATGGCAACTAGGTGTGGCATTCCCAAAATCACCACCTTGATTGGTTAGGAAATCATACAAGGCAACTCTGCAGGTTACTTGGTTAGTAAAGTGTGCATGGCAACTAGGAATGGCATGTCTTAAATCACCACCTCCTCTAGCCATACATGGTTGCCATCCTAGGTAGATATTCAAGAGTGTGCATGGCAACTACGCATGGCAACTAGGCATGGTATGTCTAAAATCACCACATGCTCTAGCCATCCACAGTTGCCATGCTAGGTAGCCATTCAAGAGTACCATGTGCATGCAACAAACGGAGGAATTTCATCCGTTATCACCGTCATCTCCTGCTCTCTACATCGCATGCGGAGGAATACCATGCTCACATAATCCAAGGACTATGCATGCATGCATAGCTACCACCGGTGGTAGCAAATCCGCGTTAATATATATATATATATATAATTGGAATAAACAACAACAAAGATGTCACAACATTTATATTCCATAGGTTTAGACCATTAGCATGGATTTTAAGAAGAAATAAGAAACACCAAATTTGAAGTGAAATCCATATTGCGACCATCAACAATGCACAAAATATATGACTCATATTGGATAGACATACGACATCTCTAATGTACATTCAAACAACCACTCCGACGAACTAAGACTCCTCATTTAATTCTTCGACATGAATGGACGGAACAAAAACAAAACTTTGTGCACCGTGGTAGCTACACACCGCCTTAGAAACCGACACATGTCAAACGTCGTCAAATATATCCATCCACCCTACCCACCACCGCCCTGTACTATCTATCTTCTTCACAACCTTACCCAAAGGCCCGGCGACCATAGCCACGCCACACCGCAGCTCCACCAACGCTTCGGCGGCGTTGTGAGGGAGGGACGGGAGGAGGGAGGCATGGTGTGAAATCGGTGGGATGACGTGCTGCTGCACGACGACCTCCTGCCGCTCGCTACTCTCCAATTTAGGGACAGAGCTAGGGCCAACACGTGCGATGAGGTCCACGGAGGCTCCTGGGCATAGTTTTAAAAATCAAACCGGTTTAGTGGTTCGACCAGAAAAAACCTGAACCGAAGCCATCACCGGTTTTTTAAGAGTCACTGGTCCAACTAAGAAAAAACCAGAAAAACTGCATAAAAATAATGTGTTTTCATGAGGAGATGATCCTAAAACCTAGAACCTTGCTCCAAATACTTTGCATAAGGCCTAATACCACCTTTACTACACTTAGTTTGTGATCTACTATGAAAGAAAACACAAAATATATGATTCAATGCGAAAGTTTTCCAAAATTAACTTAATTGTTTATCAAATTTGATGGTTTTTTGTCGCAATTGAACCAGCTGAGCCACCGGTTCGACCAGTGAACCAGTGAGCTAGTCACCTCACCGGTTCACCCACTGGTCCGGTTTTTAAAACTATGCTCCTGGGCCGGGAGCAAGGGATGCGGCGTGGGGTCTCCGCGGTCGCGAGGAGGCGGCGCGTGGTATGGACCACCAGTTCCCTCATCTCCGCCGCCACCAGGCACTACCTCCTCTGCGAGATCGTCAAGGAGCATCCCACCCTAGAGCACGTCGAGCTCACGGACGTGCACGGCCAGGGCACGCTTTGCATGGAGTGCCGCAGCTCAAGGAGTTCACCGACAAGCCGCTCGCCGTGGCAGCCGCACCCTCTCCTGATTTTCCCCACCACCGTGCTACCTGCTCCGGCCATCTCCGCCGCCGGCCAGCACACCCACGCATAATGCTCTGTTGGAAGCAATACCTAGTAAGCTCCATACAATATTGTCCCTTACTGATGCTCACTGATACGTCTCAAACGTATCTATAATTTTTGATGCTCCATGCTTGTTTTTACACCATTTTCCTTGTGTTTTGTTACACTTCGTGGCGTTTTTATGCGATTTCTGGAACTAACCTATTGACAAGATGCCACAGTGCCAGTTCCCTGTTTTCTGCTGTTTTTGTGTTTCAGAAAAGCTACACAGGAAATATTCTCGGAATTGGACGAAACAAGTTCAGAAATTCCTATTTTTCCCGGACAAAGGACGAAGACCGAAAGAGAGCCGGAGCGGGACCAGGGGCCAGCCTCACCATGAGGGGGCACGGTCCAGCCCCTAGGTGGCCGCGCCCCTGGTGGTGAGACCACCCTGGTCCACCTCTGACGATGCCCCTTCGCCTATAAAAAGCCTCCCGACGGAAAACCCTAAAACAATCGACAAATTTCCAGAAAGAGTTCAGCAGCTCTGCCGCCGCCGCCGACAAATTTTGGGGGACAGAAGTCTCTGTTCCGGCACTCTGCCGAGACGGGGAAGTGCCCCCGGAGCCGTTTCCATCAGTCTCCATCGCCGTCTCTGCCATCTCCATCGACCTCACTGCCATCTCCACCGCTGTTGCTGCCTCCGATGATGAGAAGGGAGTAGTTCTCCCCCGGGGCCGAGGGCTCTACCGGTAGCTATGTGGTTCACCTCTCTCTCCCATGATGTGATCTTTATGTGATCGTGAGCTTTGTATCTAATTGAATTGGTAGATGTTATTATTCAGATATTATGCTACTCCCGTGCTTTATATTTGTAAACTCCAGAGACACCTTTTATCATGATGTGAAGGTGATAGTGTGTGCATTATGTGTGTCTCTTTTGGTTAATGTCTCTATGAATTGTTGGTGTTTGTTCGAACCATCTAGTGCGTTCATGGTGACAGTGTGGGACAATCTAGTTTGGGGAAATACGGACTTTGAGAAGTGCTTCGTAGCCCTACGCATGATTAGTGTTCGCTTTCCATTAGAGAATTGTTTTGAGTTGCATATTGATGATAGTATCTATTGGTTCAATTATGTTATATTTGTTGAGAGTGTGTCCACTAGTGAAAGTATGATCCCTAGGCCTTGTTTCCAAGCGTTGCACACCGTTTCCTTTCAGTTTTGTTACATGTTTGCTTGCAGCGATATTTATTTCAGATTACGTTTACTACTTATAATCATCACTACTACTTGTATTTCACTATCTCTTCGCCGAACTAGTGCACCTATACATCTGACAAGTGTATTGGGTGTGTTGGGGACACAAGAGACTTTCTGTATCGTAATTGCAGGGTTGTTTGAGAGGGATAGCTTTGACCTCTTCCTCCCTGAGTTCGATAAACCTTGGGTGATCCACTTAAGGGAAACTTGCTGCTGTTCTACAAACCTCTACACTTGGAGGCTCAACACTGTCTACGAGAACAGATGCGTGCGTAGACATCAAGCTCTTTTCTGGCGCCATTGCCGGGGAGGTAAGGTAAAAGGTACTCGCATCCTCCTGTGTGAGTGCTCGGAGTTATTTCCTTTAGATTCTACAATTATATCTTTTTGTTTCTTGTTTTTATTTTCACTAGTTAGGCTTAATGGAAAACAAAGAGTTCTTTAGTATTTTTCCTACGTTAGGATATGGAGTGTTTGAAGAGAAGATTGAAAAACCTTTGGAGCTTAATTTGCATGCTAATAGTGAAGGGTTTCGTAGCATAGTAAATCAAAAAAATTCCTACGGAGCGAACAAGAAAGCCAAGATCTAATCTAGGAGATGTAATCAACGAGAGAGGTAGATGAGATCTTCATACCCTTGAAGATATCGCACAGCGGAAACGTTCAATAGAACGTGGTTGACGTAGTCGTACTCGCCGTCTCCTCCTCGCGATCCAATCCGATCCTACGCCGCAAGTGGCGGCGCCTCCGAGAGATGCACACGTACGGTGCAGCGACGTCTCCTCCTTCCTTGGTCCAGCAAGTATGGTGGAGAGATAGATTAGATCTGCAGCACGACGGCGTGGTGCTTATGGTGGAGAGTTTCTGCGGCAGGGCTTTGCCTACGCACAGTCGCGAGAGAGAGAGGTGGAGGGGCAGCAATTGGCCGGCGGCTAGGGTTGGAGTGGGAGGGGGCTGCGCCCCTGCCCCCCCCTTATATGGGGGGCTGGGCGGCTGCCTTGGCCCCTCCTCCAAGCCCTAGGGCGGCGGCTAGGGGGGAAGAGTAGGGGGCAAGTCTTCCCCCCCCCTCTTCTGGAAGGTTCCCCTAGGGTTTCCCCTAGGGCTGGCTGGATGGGCCTTTAGGGCCTTGTGCGCTTGGCCCAAAGTGGCCAGGGAACTTCCCCTTAAGCCCACGCAGGCCTCCGACAAGTGGGCCCACGTTGGTCCCACTCCGAAACCTTCTAGAACCTTCCGGTACAATACTGATAAACTCCGAAACGATTCCGGAATCCAAAAACTGCTTTCCTTTATATGAATCTTATTCTCCGGACCATTCCGGAACCTCTCGTGATGTCCTGAATCTCATCCGAGACTCCGAACTAAAACTCATAAACCAATTATCTATTCTATCCTAGCGTCGATGCACGTTAAGTGTGTGACCCTACGGGTTCGAGAATATGCAGACATGATCTTCTATCAATAATCAACAGCGGGATCTGGAAACCCATATTGACTCCCACATATTCATCGATGATCATATCGGATGAACCACGATGTCAGGATTCAATTAATCCCGTATATGTATTCCCTTCGTCACACGATATATTACTCGCCCGAGATTCGATCGTCGGTATCGCCATACCTAGTTCAATCTCGTTCACAGCAAGTACTTTACTCATTCCGTAATCCGATATCACTTCGTGATTAACTCCTTAACCACATGCTTGCAAGCGGTGTTGATATCGATTACCGAGTGGGCCCGAAGTATATCTCTCCGACTTGGGAGGGACAAATTCCATCTCGATACATACAACCCAACAAGTACTTTCCGATCACCTGAGAGACACCTTTATGATCACCCTCACATAGGATGACGTTTGATGACCTCAAAGCTTTCTTCTGATACTAGGGAGTTGTATTATCTCATGGTCTAAGGAATACAATACTTGACATAAGAAAAGCTTCGCAAAGATGAACACGATGACACGATCTAATTGCTCTGCTTTATTTGGGTCTGTCCATCACATCATTCTCCTAATGATATGATCTCATTATTAATTGACAACTCATGTCTATGGTTAGGAAACCTTAACCATCATTAATCAATGAGCTAGTCCATAGAGGCGTACTAGGGACACGGTGTTGTTCATAAACCACACAAGTATTAAAGTTTCCGCTTAATACAATTCTAGCATGGAATATAAACATTATCATGAACAAGAATTATAATAATAACATCTTTATTATTGCCTCTAGGGCATAATTCCAACAGTCTCCCACTTGCACTAGAGTCAATAATCTAGTTTACATCTGGCAACAATCTAACACCCATGGCATTAAGGTGCTGATCATGTTTTGCTCGTGGAAGAGGTTTAGTCAACGGGTCTGCGACATTCAGATCCGTATGTACTTTGCTAATCTTCAGATCTCCATCTGCTATATAATCTCAAATTATATGGAACCGGCGGTTGATGTGCTTGGTCTTTGGATGATATCTTGGTTCCTTAGCCAGTGCTATGGCGCCAGTGTTGTCACACAATATCTCCAGTGGGTCCAAGGCATTTGGAACCACACCAAGCTCAGTGATGAAGTTTCTGATCCAAACTCCTTCACTTGATGCTTCCGAAGCAGCCATGTATTCCGCTTCTGTTGTAGATCCCGCGATCACGCTTTGCTTGCAGCTTCTCCAGCTCACAGCTCCACCATTCAAAATATAAACGTATCCCGTCTGAGATTTAGAATCATCCGGGTCGGTGTCGAAGCTAGCGTCGACGTAACCTTTTACGACGAGCTCCTCATCACCTCCATAGACCAAGAACATTTCTTTAGTCCTATTTAAATACTTTAGGATGTTCTTTACGGCTGTCCAGTGTTCCACTCCTGGATCACTTTGGTATCTGCTCGTCAAACTAAGAGCATTGGACACATCCGGTCTAGTACACAGCATGGCATACATGATAGAACCTATGGCCGAGGCATATGGCACTTTGCTCATAGTTTCTCTATCTTTTACCGTAGCTGGACACTGAGCCTTGCTCAATATCTTACCTGACAACATGGGCAATGAACCTTTCTTTGCTTTATCCATTCTGAACCTCTTCAGAACTTTGTCCAGGTATGTACTTTGGCTTAAAGCTATTAGGCGTCTTTCTCTATCTCTATAGATTTTGATGCCTAATATATAAGCAGCTTCTCCTAGGTCTTTCATTGAAAAACTTTTATTCAAATAACTCTTCACATCGTTAAGCATACCGATGTCATTTCCAATAATCAATATGTCATCCACATATAGTACTAAAAATGTCACCGAGCTCCCACTCACTTTCTTGTAGATACAAGCTTCGTAGCAATTTGGAACAAATCCAAAACTCTTGATCACTTGATCAAAACGAAGGTTCCAACTCCGAGATGCTTGCTTCAGTCCATAAATGGAACGCTGAAGTTTGCACACCTTATTAGCATCCTTAGGATTGACAAAACCTTCAGGCTGCATCATATACAACTCTTCATCAATGTTGCCATTGAGGAACGCAGTCTTGACATCCATCTGCCATATTTCATAATCATGAAACGCATCAATTGCTAATAAAATCCGAATGGACTTAAACATCGCTACGGGAGAGAAAGTCTCATCGTAGTCAACACCTTGAACTTGCCGAAAACCTTTTGCGACAAGCCGAGCTTTATAGACAGTAACATTACCATCCGCGTCCGTTTTCTTCTTGAAAATCCATTTGCACTCAACGGCCTTACGGTCGCTAGGAGGGTCCACCAAAGTCCACACTTGGTTTTCGCTCATGGATCCCAATTCGGATTTCATGGCCTCTAGCCATTTCTCAAAGTCTGGGCTCATCATCGCTTCCTCATAGTTTGCAGGTTCACTGTTGTCTAACAACAAGACTGTTAAGGCAGGGTTGCCGTACCATTCAGGAGTGGCACGTGACCTTATCGACCTGCGAAGTTCAGTAGTAGCATTGTTCGAAGTTTCATGATCTTCATCATTAGCTTCCTCTCTTGTTGGTGCAGACGGCACCGGAACAACTTCAGGTGCTGCGCTACTCTCCAGCTCGAGAGAAGGTTCAATAACCTCGTCTAGCTCTACCTTCCTCCCACTCACTTCTTTCGAGAGAAACTCCTTCTCAAGAAAGGATCCGTTCTTTGCAACAAACACTTTGCCTTCGGATCTGTGGTAGAAGGTATACCCAATCGTTTCCTTAGGGTATCCTATGAAGACACATTTCTCCGCTTTGGGTTCGAGCTTGTCCGGCATCAACTTCTTGACGTAAGCTTCGCATCCCCAAACTTTAAGAAACGACAACTTAGGTTTAGCACCAAACCATAGTTCATACGGTGTCGTCTCAACGGATTTAGATGGTGCCCTATTTAAAGTGAATGCAGCGGTTTCTAATGCATAACCCCAAAATGATAACGGCAAATCTGTAAGAGACATCATTGATCACACCATATCTAATAGAGTTCGATTCCGGCGTTCAGACACACCATTGCGCTGTGGTGTTCCGGGTGGCATGAGTTGTGAAACGATTCCGCTTGCTTTAAGATGCGTGAGAAAATCATAACTCAAATACTCACCTCCACGATCGGATCGCAGAAATTTAATTTTCCTGTTACGATGATTTTCCACTTCGTTCTGAAATTCTTTGAACTTTTCAAACGTTTCAGATTTATGTTTCATTAAATAGATATACCCATATCTACTTAAGTCATCAGTAAAAGTGAGAAAATAGCGATATCCACCGCGCGTCGAAACACTCATTGGTCCGCACACATCGGTATGTATGATTTCTAATAAGTCCGTTGCTCGCTCCATTATTCCGGAGAACGGGGTTTTGATCATCTTGCCCATGAGGCACGGCTCGCACGTGTCAAATGATTCAAAATCAAGAGACTCCAAAAGTCCATCAGAATGGAGTTTCTTCATGCGTTTTACACCAATATGACCTAGATGGCAGTGCCACAAATAAGTTGGATTATCACTATCTACTTTGCATCTTTTAGCCTCAATGTTATGGATGTGCGTTTCATTGCTTTCGAGATTCAGAAGAAATAAACCATTCACAACAGGTGCATGACCATAAAAGATGTTATTCATATAAATAGAACAACCATTATTCTCAGATTTAAATGAATAACCGTCTTGCAATAAACACGATCCAGATATAACGTTCATGCTCAACGTAGGCACATAATAACACTTATTAAGGTTTAAAACTAATCCCGAAGGTAAAACAAAGGAGAGCGTGCCGACGACCATCACATCAACTTTTGATCCATTGCCAACGCGCATCGTCACCTCATCCCTTGCTAGCCGCCGTCTATTCCGTAGCTCCTGTTTCGAGTTACAAATATTAGCAACTGAACCAGTATCATATACCCAGGCACTACAACAAGCGCTAGTAAGGTAAACATCAATAACATGTATATCAAATATACCTTTAATGGTGCCAGCCTTCTTGTCCGCTAAGTACTTCGGACAGTTGCGCTTCCAGTGACCCTTGTCCTTGCAATAGAAGCACTCAGTGTCCGGCTTAGGTCCAGACTTGAGCTTCTTCTCAGCAGGGGCAACGCGCTTGCCGCTGCCTTTCTTGAAGGATCCCTTTGCACCCTTAGCTTTCTTAAAGCTAGTGGTCTTGTTGACCATCAACACATGATTATCCTTTTTGATATCCACCTCCGCAGCTTTCAGCTTAGCGAAGAGCTCAGTGATCGTATCAGTGGAACCAATTTGATTGTGAGTAACTACAAAGCCTTTGTAGCTAGGAGGGAGTGATTGCAGAACTCTGTCAATCTTGAGCTCCTCTGGAATCTTGCAGTCCAGTTGCTCAAGGCGTTGAGTGTAGCCCGACATCTTAATGGCGTGCTCACTAACGGAACTCCCTTCCTCCATCTTGCAGTTAAAGAACTTCTCAGAGATCGCATATCTCTCAGAACGGGCCTGAGTCTGAAACATCGTTTTCAGTTCCTCAAGTATCTCAAAAGGCCCCTTGAACTCCTCAAAACGATTTTGAAGTTCCAGTTCCATAGCAAACAACATGGTACTCTTAATCACGCCATAATCATCTTTGCGTGACTGATAAACAGCTTTTTCATCAGCCGGCGCATCAATTGCAGGGGCGTCACCTAGCGCTTTCTCAAGTACATAGGCTTTTTGTCCGCCAGCGAGAATGATTCTCAGATTGCGGAACCAGTTGGTGAAGTTAGACCCATTGTTTTTAAGCTTTTCTTTCTCAGCAAAAATGTTGAAGTTGAAGTTGGACTTAGCCATTTGATCTACAAAATTTGCAAGTACAATTTAGACTATGTTCATGATAACTAGTTCAACTTAATCAAATTACTAGATGAACTCCCACTAAATTCAACATCCCTCAAGTTGTTTAGTGAACACGATCCAAATTCACCACACCTAATCCGATCTTCACGAGAAGAGATGTGGTTTCAATGGTGGACAACTAAGTGTCGATCATATCATTCATATGACTCATGTTTTAACCTTTCGGTTCGTGTGTTCCGAGGCCATGTCTGTACATGCTAGGCTCGTCAAGTCAAACCCAAGTATCTCCGCATGTGCAAAACTGGCTTGCACCCGTTGTATGTGAACGTAGAGTTTATAGCACCCGATCATCACGAGATGCTTGAAAACGACGAACTTTCGCAACGGCGCATACGAGGGGAGAACACAATTTTATCTTGATCTTTAAGTGAGGAATCATCTTATAATGCTACCGTCGCGATCTAAGCATAATAAGATACATAAAAGGATAAACATCACATGCATATAATTTTATGTGACATGGTATAGCCAATCTCCGCGCCATGATCTCCATCTTGTGCGCGCCGGCATGATCTCCATCACTCCACCATGATTGCCTCCACCACGAATAGCAACTACAACTATTGCTAACTACTTAGCGATAAAGTAAAGCTATTACATGGCGTATAAGAAGTTGACACGCAGGTCATACACAATTATAAAGACAACCATATGGCTCCTGCCGGTTGTGAACTCATCGACATGCAAGTCGTGAAAGATTACAAAACATGATCATCGCATACATCTCAATTCATACACATCATGTCTTGGGCCATACCATATCACAAAACACTCCCTGCAAAAACAAGTTAGACGCCTCTACTTTGTTGTTGCATGTTTTACGTGGCTTATGGAAGTAACAAGCTAAGAACGATTCTTACCTACGAAAAGCCACAACGGTGATATTATGGTTGCTAACATCCATTGTAAATCTCATGACTACTATAGTGAGAGAAACTGGCATCCACCAGCCGCATGTGTGGAACAAGCCACACGTCAAGTGCGGAGCCGGTCTCGCGAACGAGGTCGCGTAAAGTTGGCCTGGACCGCTTCGATCTCACTATGCCGCGCCATAAGAAATACAAAACAAAGAGGTTTGCAACAGAAAACATCAATGCCCGCAACAAGCATGTTGCGTTCTACTCGTGAAACACATCTACGCATAGATCTAGCTCTGATACCACTGAAGGGTTTCGCAGCATAGTAAATCAAAAAAAATCCTACGGAGCGAACAAGAAAGCCAAGATCTAATCTAGGAGATGTAATCAACGAGAGAGGTAGATGAGATCTTCATACCCTTGAATATATCGCACAGCGGAAACGTTCAATAGAACGTGGTTGACGTAGTCGTACTCGCCGTCTCCTCCTCGCGATCCGATCCGATCCTACGCCGCAAGTGGCGGCGCCTCCGAGAGATGCACACGTACGGTGCAGCGACGTCTCCTCCTTCCTTGGTCCAGCAAGTATGGTGGAGAGATAGATTGGATCTACAGCACGACGGCGTGGTGCTTATGGTGGAGAGTTT
The DNA here is from genome assembly GCA_007115705.1 of Dactylis glomerata. Lineage (NCBI taxonomy): Eukaryota > Viridiplantae > Streptophyta > Magnoliopsida > Poales > Poaceae > Dactylis > Dactylis glomerata. The sequence goes on along the minus strand of QXEO01000450.1, from coordinate 2,234,917 downwards.
CTGCGGCAGGGCTTCGCATACGCACAGTCGCGAGAGAGAGAGGTGGAGGGGCAGCAATTGGCCGGCGGCTAGGGTTGGAGTGGGAGGGGGCTGCGCCCCTGCCCCCCTTATATGGGGGGCTGGGCGGCTGCCTTGGCCCCTCCTCCAAGCCCTAGGGCGGCGGCTAGGGGGGAAGAGTAGGGGGCAAGTCTTCCCCCCCTCTTCTGGAAGGTTCCCCTAGGGTTTCCCCTAGGGCTGGCCGGCTGGGCCTTTAGGGCCTTGTGCGCCTGGCCCAAAGTGGCCAGGGCACTTCCCCTTAAGCCCACGTAGGCCTCCGACAAGTGGGCCCATGTTGGTCCCACTCCGGAACCTTCTAGAACCTTCCGGTACAATACCGATAAACTCCGAAACGATTCCGGAATCCAAAAACTGCTTTCCTTTATATGAATCTTATTCTCCGGACCATTCCGGAACCTCTCGTGAGGTCCTGGATCTCATCCGAGACTCCGAACTAAAACTCATAAACCAATTATCCATTCTATCCTAGCGTCGATGCACGTTAAGTGTGTGACCCTACGGGTTCGAGAATATGCAGACATGATCTTCTATCAATAATCAACAGCGGGATCTGGAAACCCATATTGACTCCCACATATTCATCGATGATCATATCGGATGAACCACGTTGTCAGGATTCAATTAATCTCGTATATGTATTCCCTTCGTCACACGATATATTACTCGCCCGAGATTCGATCGTCGGTATCGCCATACCTAGTTCAATCTCATTCACAGCTAGTACTTTACTCGTTCCGTAATCCGATATCACTTCGTGATTAACTCCTTAACCACATGCTTGCAAGCGGTGTTGATATCGATTACCGAGTGGGCCCGAAGTATATCTCTCCGACTTGGGAGGGACAAATTCCATCTCGATACATACAACCCAACAAGTACTTTCCGATCACCTGAGAGACACCTTTATGATCACCCTCACATAGGATGACGTTTGATGACCTCAAAGCTTTCTTCCGATACTAGGGAGTTGTATTATCTCATGGTCTAAGGAATACAATACTTGACATAAGAAAAGCTTCGCAAAGATGAACACGATGACACGATCTAATTGCTCTCCTTTATTTGGGTCTGTCCATCACATCATTCTCCTAATGATATGATCTCATTATTAATTGACAACTCATGTCTATGGTTAGGAAACGTTAACCATCATTAATCAATGAGCTAGTCCATTGCCCAAGCGTGGGGAAGATTGAAGTCACTAATGCTCAAATGTCCTATTCATGAGCTTCCCCATAATATTGTTATTAATAATTTTTATGCAAGGCTTTCAGGATATTACAAGGACTATCTAGATGCATGCTTTGATTGCTCTTTCAAAAGCAAGGATGTCGACGTCAAGTGGAATCTGCTTGAAACAATTCAAAACAATATTGAAGATTGGGATAGCGACAAAGGTAAATGATCAGATATAAATTATGAGTATGATTGCATTAAGTCTTTTGCTGAAACTGCTGATTTTCAAGAGCTTAGTGTTAAATATGGTCTTGATCCCCTAATTATGGTTAATTGCTTTAGAGCCTTTGCTTCCCATACTAATGTTCCCAAAGGAAATGGGGACGTGTATCATGAACCTTTCAAAGACACTTGCATAGAAAGTGATATTGTTGTTGATGATTGCAATAAACATGCTCGAACCTCTGAAAGTCCTATTTCTTATAAACATGTTAATTTTTGTGGAGTACATAGACCTTGTGAACAGAGTCACAACAAGGAAGATTATTGTATCTACCACGGGAATGAAGAAACCCGAATGTGGCACAAGGCTCTAGATGAGCTTGGTAAAAAGGTTTGTGAGCTTTATCCTTTTCTTTGTGAATTTTGCGATGACACTGGTCATTTTAATTTTCAATGCTCAAGCCCTAATAGTCACCTTTCTAATCGAATGAGTACCACAAGTTTGTATTGTGATGACAAGATTACTCTCAATCAGCATGATGAGCTTACTTTGTTTTTGGGGTGTGAAGAGATATCTAGAAAGACTTCTTTGGTAGATATGAGTGCTCCTGATATTAATAGCACCCTTCGTGGTTGTCATCTCTATTGTGTTAAAGATTGCCTCGCAAATACTTACATACAAAATCTTATAAAACATGATATTTTGCCAAGCTATGACAGGACTGATAGATGTTTCTATCTTATTAATAGAGAGGAGGAATCCTCCAAAGTTTCTTTTGTTGTTCCTGTCAGCAAACCAGATTATGTGGAGAAAATGCCTTTCAAGCCTCTACCTCCTAAAGGAGAGAGTAAGAAGAGTAAGAAGAAGAAGAAGAGGAGTAAAAGGAGAGAGGAAATAGTATCTTCCCCTAAGCATGTTGCTCCTATTATAGATTATGATAATTCTGATCTTGATGATGTTCTCATGCCGGTTACTTATGTTAGTGATCAGGATTGGGAAAAGCACTCTACTTTTGATATTGAAAATCTTTTTGGTACCAATTCTAAAAATTATAAGGTTAATAATTGTTGTACCATTAGTACTATCCATGTTCCTTCTTATGATGATATGTTTAATGAATATGCTTTGCAAAATAGCTGTTCTCTCGCTTATGATGATACTAAACCTCTAGTTTATGATGGTTATGATGATGAGTATAATATTTTCAGTTCACCTACTTTTGAGGAGAAAATTAGTTATGATTACAATATGCCTCCTGCTTTTGATGATTATGGTGATGAGAATAATTATTCTGTTGGATCTGCTCCTACTACTATTGTTCATGTGGGGAGTATTAATTCTTTTATGCATGTGGCTCATGATAGGGATGTTTTGAATGATAGTTATATTGTTAATTCTATTCATGATGCTACTGAAAGTTACTATGAGAGAGGGAAACATGGTTTGATGGATCTCAACAATATTGAGTTTCCCCTCTCTATGTTGCAAATCTTGAAGTTGCACTTGTTTTATCTATCCATGTTTGCTACTATGTGCCTCGTTGATTTATTTTCTTACAAGATTCCTATGCATAGGAAGTGGTTTAGATTTAAATGTGGTTCATATTTGCTTTTTAATGCTCTCTCTTGCTTCAAGTTCTTATATGGCGCCTTTGCCTTAAGTTCTTTTTGGGCGCCTATGTGAGCATTTTCTGAAATTACGGCGCCTAGCTCAAAGGCGTTAAAGAAAAGCACTCTTGGGAGATAACCCATTGTTTTACTTTCAGTTCGTTTTCTTTTATTTGAGTCTTGGAAGTTAATACTACTGTAATAACCGCTCCTTATCATTTTTATTTCGTTGTTGTGCCAAGAGAAGCCTCTAATTTGAGTGAGGTAAGATTTGGGGATGTTGCTGTCCTGAAACAGATTTCGGTGCTGCACCGTAAAATTTGTGAAAATTCTCAGAATATCTTTTTGACCTGCGATTTCTTGTGCATATGCCCCAGGTTATATCCAAACTTTCATTAGTTTTACACTTTTCGATTTGAGCAACAGAAGGTCCTCGAAAAATCGACCTTTGTCAGTGTTTTGACAGATTTCTGCCACTATTTGTGTTTGCCTCTCGATCGCTTTCTTTTTGGGTTCTTTTGATCATGGAACTTTTAGGGAAGTTGCTACAGTAGTATATGCTTTATATGTGGTGGTTTTGAGTTGAAATCTGAAGCAAAAAGGGTTGATTCATTAATATGCTTACATAATGTTGCTAATAGAATTGTGTTGAGTTCTGTATGAAGGAAGTTTTCAAGTGTAGGGATTGGAGAATGATGAGATGAGATGAAGAATGGACAAAAGCTCAAGCTTGGGGATTCCCATGTCACCCCAAGAAATATCCAAGAAGTACAAGCATTAAAGCTTGGGGATGCCCCTGAGACACCCCTTCTTCAACGGCAAAAATCAGGTCACCTTTCAACACACTATATTTTTATTGTTTCATGCACTATGCATTTTTCTTGGAGCGTCAGTTGTTTTTGCTTTCAGTTTTCTTTTGTTTTGTTTGCTACAATAAATGGTTGGATCACATCATGTTTGTTTTCGAGAGAGACTTACTCCATTTTTCATTGCCAAGAACACTCTAGTTTTCACTCTTATTGTTCAACGAGTGTTCTCTTTTTCTGCTACTGCGTTTAGCTTTTGTTTTTCGCCTTGATTTTTGTTCAGATCTTCTTTTATCTTTGCATCAAGGTGTATTTTTAGCACTGTTCCATGTTGGTGTTCATCAAAAGAGTTGTTTCAAAAAGGTTCTAATGGTGTTGGAAAAGAGAAAAAGTTTCATGCAAAAAAAAAGTGGTACAAAAAGGAGCTTGTTTAGACTACAGCTTAGACTTTTGCATGTCGTGCTTGATATCGTTTTGATAGTATGCTTAGTGGTTTTGCTGTAGCATGACTTGTCTCAAATGACTGATATTGCTTAATGAGCCTTTGAAAAAATCAAGCGTTGTTTTTATTATTTGGAAGCATTAATTTGGTTTTCTCCTTGATGCTTTATTTGGGTTGACTTGGCGCATGCTTAGACATGTTTGACTCATACAAAGTCGCCATAAGCCTCTATGATCATTTAGTTTTTGACTTTTGATGCCATCTTATGCTTCTCTTAATGATGTTTTGCCGCTATGCATGATTATGGCCGTTATTGCTCTCTTAGTTGGTCGCTCCCATTCTTTTGCTAGCCCTCATTTTGTACTGAGTATGAGCTCTACTCGTGCATCCAACTCCCAAAAACCAAGTTTGCCAATGAGTCCACTATAAATTCCTATGCATGGTATTTGCAAGCCATTCCAAGTAAATTTTCATGTGCTACCTTTCAAAAAACCTTCAAAACACTTCTCATTTTGTGACACTGTTTTTAGCTCATGGGGACGTAGTGGTCGGATTTGCTATCTTCCATATTGTTTATTCCAAAAAGAAAAAAAAAGAAAAAAAGAAAAGAAAAAAAGGCACTCCTCCATGGTATGTGAATGTTGGTGGGCACCCGATGGAATCGGTTAGCCATGGTTTGAGAAAGGAAAAAGGTGGGGAGGAGTGCCAAGCTTTATAAAAGAGCACAAAAGTACCAATCTCTCTCAAAAACTTGCTTCATTTTTTGTATAGAAGATAGTAAGAACCTCATTGCCAGTCGTTGACAAAAACAACCACCTCTCAAAACCAAATTTTTATCTCTCTGTTTTTACAAATGAAAAGCTCTAGCACATGTTTAATCACTGCTTCCCTCTGCGAAGGGCCTTTCTTTTACTTTTATGTTGAGTCTCCACCTTCTACCTTTATGCACCGTCTAAAGAGAGCATAGTTGTCATTCTGAGTTTAATGTGCATAGTCCCAAAGTTTATCATTGATTGATTCATGATTATGGTTTCACTTGTTCTTAAATAATTTGTATCTAGTCGCCCTCTTAAACTTGAAGGTGTCCTATGCATTTATGTTTTGCTATTCCATGAAGGACAAGCTGAAAACTATTTGCTATGTTTTCCATATGATTTAAATAAACGTTTGACTTTCATTGTTTCATTTTTTATGATCTTTCGTTTGTGTTCTTTTTCATGTTATAACATGGTTGCTAAGTTTGCTCTATCAAGATTATGTCTTTTATGCTCATGTTTTAAGTTCTTTGATCCCAGCACTCAATGCTTACTTTGATGATCAAGATTGTGATGGTGCATGTCACCTAAAAAATTATTCTTTTGTTATCACTTACCTACTCGAGTTCGTTGTTGTGCCAAGAGAAGCCTCTAATTTGAGTGAGGTAAGATTTGGGGATGTTGCTGTCCTGAAATAGATTTCGGTGCTGCACCGCAAAAATTCGTGAAAATTCTCAGAATATCTTTTTGACCTGCGATTTCTTGTGCATATGCACCAGGTTATATCCAAACTTTCGTTAGTTATACACCTTTTGATTTGAGCAACAGAAAACCCTCTAAAAATTCGACCTTTGTCAGCTATTCTGTTTTGACAGATTTCTGCTACTATTTGGGTTTGCCTCTTTATCGCTTTCTTTTTTAGTTCTTTTGATCATGGAACTTTTGGGGAAGTTGCTACAGTAGTATATGCTTTATATGTGGTGGTTTTGAGTATAAATCTGAAGCAAAAAGGGGTTGATTCATTATTATGCTTACACTAATGTTGCTAATAGAATTGTGTTTAGTTTTGTATGAAGGAAGTTTTCAAGTGTAGGGATTGGAGAATGTTGAGATGAGTTGAAGAATGGACAAAAGCTCAAGCTTGAGGATGCCCACGCACCCCAAGAAATATCCAAGAGGTACAAGTGTCAAAGCTTGGGGATGCCCCCGAGGCACCCCTTCTTCATCGGCAAAAATCAGGTCACCTTTCAACACACTATATTTTTATTGCTTCATGCATTATGCATTTTTCTTGGAGCGTCAGTTGTTTTTAGTTTTCAGTTTTGTTTTTTTTGTTTGCTGCAATAAAAGGTTGGACCCCAACAAATTTCTTTTGGAGAAGTTGCCTTGCTTTTCATTTGCCAAGAACACTCCGTTTTTTACTCTTATCGTTCAACGAGTGTTCTCTTTTTCTGCTACTGCGTTTAGCTTTCATTTTTTGCCTTGATTTTTGTTCAGATCTTGTTATATCTTTGCATCAAGGTGTATTTTGACCTCTGGTCTATGTTGGTTTTCATCAAGAGAGTTGTTTCAAAAAGGTTCGAATGGTGTTGGAAAAGATAAAAAAATTATGCAAAAAAGTGGTAAAAAGGAGCTTGTTTAGACTGTGGCTTAGACTTTTGCATGTTGTGCTTGATGTCTTTTTGATAGTATGCTTAGTGGTTTTGCTGTAGCATGACTTGTCTCAAATGACTAAGATTGCTTAATGAGCCTTTGAAAAAATCATGCGTTGTTTTTATTATTTGGAAGCATTAATTTGGTTTTCTCCTTGATGCTTTATTTGGGTTGACTTGGCGCATGCTTACATATGTTAGACTCATACAAAGTCGCCATAAGCCTCTATGATCATTTAGTTTTTGACTTTTGATGCCATCTTATGCTTCTTTTAATGTTGCTTTGTCGCTTTGCATGATTATGGCCGTTATTGCTCTCTTAGTTGGTCGCTCCCAGTCTTTTGCTAGCCCTCATTTTGTACTGAGTATGAGCTCTACTCGTGCATCCAACTCCTAAAAACCAAGTTGTTCCAATGTGTCCACTATAAATTCCTATATATGGTATTTGCAAGCCATTCCAAGTAAATTTTCATGTGCTACCTTTCAAAAAACCTTCAAAATACTTCTCGTTTTGTGACACTGTTTTCAGCTCATGGGGACGTAGTGGTCGGATTTGCTATCTTCCATATTGTTTATTCCAAAAAGAAAAAAGGCACTCCTCCATGGTATGTGAATATTGGTGGGCACCCGATGGAATCGGTTAGCCATGGTTTGAGAAAGGAAAAAAGGTGGGGAGGAGTGTCAAGCTTTATAAAAGAGCACAAAAAGTGCCAATCTCTCTCTCAAAAACTTGCTTCATTTTTGTATGGAAGATAGTAAGAACCCCATTGCCAGTCGTTGACAAAGACAACCACCTCTCAAAACCCAATTTTTATCTCTCTGTTTTACAAATGAAAAGCTCTAGCACATGTTTAATCACTGCTTCCCTCTGCGAAGGGCCTTTCTTTTTACTTTTATGTTGAGTCTCCACCTTCTACCTTTATGCACCGTCTAAGAGAGCATAGTTGTCATTCTTAGTTTAATGTGCATAGTCCCAAAGTTTATCATTGATTGACTCATGATTTTGGTTTCACTTGTTCTTAAATTATTTATATCTAGTCGCCCTCTTAAACTTGAAGGTGTCCTATGCATTTATGTTTTGCTCTCTCATGAAGGACAAGCTGGAAACCATGTGTATGTTTTTCCATATGATTTGAACACACATTTGACTTTCATTGTTTCATTTTCATGATCTTTCGTTTGTGTTCTTTTTCATGTTATAACATGGTTGCTAAGTTTCTTCTATCAAGATTATATTTTTCATGCCCATGTTTTAAGTTCTTTTGATCCCAGTACTCAATGCTCTACATAGATGATCAAGATTGTGTAGGTGCATGTCACCTCAAAAATTATTTCTTTGTTATCACTTACCTACTCGAGGACGAGCAGGAATTAAGCTTGGGGATGCTGATACATCTCAAACGTATCTATAACTTTTAATGCTCCATGCTTGTTTTTACACCATTTGCTTAGTGTTTCGTTACACTTCATGGCATTTTTATGCATTTTCTGGAACTAACCTATTAACAAGATGCCACAGTGCCAGTTCCCTGTTTTCTGCTATTTTTGTGTTTCAGAAAAGTTACACAGGAAATATTCTCGGAATTGGACGAAACAAAAGCCGAACATCCAGATATTAAACGAAGCTTCCAGAAGACCGAAGAGGAGATGGAGCTGAGCCAGAGGCTGGCCTCACCATAGGGCAGCGTGGCCTGCCCCTGGCCCGCGCCCCCTATGTGTGAGACCACCCTGGTCCACCTCTGACGCTGCCCCTTCGCCTATAAAGACCCCCCGACGGGAAAAACCTATGGACCCGATCAATTTTCCAGAAACACATCGCGATCCACCGCCGTCGTCGACCCGAGATCGGGAGGGTCCAGAAGCTCTTCCCGGCACCCTGCCGGAGAGAGGAATCACCACCGAAGGTCTTCTTCATCGCCATGCTTGCCTCTGGCGCAATGAGTGAGTAGTCTACCTTGGACTATGGGTCCATAGCAGTAGCTAGATGGTTGTCTTCTCCACCATGTGCTTCATGTTTATATCTCGTGAGCTGCCTTACATGATCGAGATCACCATTATATAACTCTACATGTTTTGTTTGTTGGGATCCGATGAATATTGGTGTTATGTTGAGTTGATGTGCTGAATATTATCTTATGTTATCTCTATGTTGTTTATGATCTTGCATGCTCTCCATTGTTAGTAGCTATCTTGGCCAAGTAGATACTAGTGACTCCAAGAGGGGGTATTTATGCTCGATAGTTGGGTTCATGCCGCTATTTAATCTGGGGGAGTGACAGAAACCTCTAAGGTTGTAGATGTGCTGTTGCCACTAGGGAGAAAACAACAATCTTATGTCTAAGGGCATATGCTTTGTTTACATTACACACTTTGCTTAATGCAATTATCTGTTGTTCGCAACTTAATATTCACGGGGTCCTCGGATGATTCCCCGTGGGTGGATTATTAGTCATAGATGCAGTTGGATGGCGGTCTATGTATTTTGTTGTAATGCCCAGAGTAAATCTCATAGTGATCCTCGCGACATATGCACGTTATCTTTATTCTATCAATTGCCCAACTGTAATTTGTTTACCCAGCATGTTGTTATTTATTTTATGGAGAGACACCACTAGTGAACTATGGACCCCGGTCCAATTTCCTTTACATTGCTATCACCTGTTTACTTTACTCGCACTGTTTACTTTCTCGCATACTACTATTGCTTTCCACTCGATACGCTCTTACCTTTGTTTACAACAAATCGGTGAGATTGACAACCTCATCGTAAGTTGGGAGCAAAGTATTAGGTTGTGTTGTGTGCAGGTTCCGCGTTGCTACTAGTTGAAGACACGCTAACAAGAATCATAAACGGCGTCCTTGTTGGAGTGTCACTAAGCTAGCAAGCATCACCTTCTTAAGTTTGGCTTTCTCCTACTGGACTGATAAACCTTGGTTTCTTACTGAGGGAAAACTGCTGTTGTGCTCATCATACCTTCCTCTTGGGGTTACCAACTGGTCGGTGATCTATATATCAACACCGTCCGCATCAAGCTCTTTTCTGGTGCCGTTGCCGGGGAGGTAAGGTAAAAGGTACTCGCATCCTCCTATGTGAGTGTTCGGAGTTATTTCCTTTAGATTCTGCAATTATATCTTTTGTTTCTTGTTTTTATTTTCACTAGTTAGGCTTAATGGAAAACAAAGAGTTCTTTAGTATTTTTCCTACGTTAGGATATGGAGTGTTTGAAGAGAAGATTGAAAAACCTTTGGAGCTTAATTTGCATGCTAATAGTGTTGTTAGTATGAATGCTTTGAACACCGTTATTGCTAATGCTATAGAAAAGTCTAAGCTTGGGGAAGCTGGTTTTGTTAAGCATGATATTTTTAGTTCCCCAGCTTTAGTGGAGAAAGTTTGCTCTGATGATATTTTATCTCCCACATGTGATGTTTCTTATGATGCTTGTGCTCCTCATCCTTTTAAAATACCTATGAAAATTGTCGAACGTGCTATGAATAACTGCTATTTAGGAGATGGAACTGTCCATCCTGGTGAGCATTTGCTCTTTATATATGAATTATGCGAGTTGTTCAAGTGTGTAGGTATTTCGATGAACAAAGTTAAGAGGAAGCTATTTTCTTTATCACTGAAGGGCAGAGCTGCGGAATGGTATAAAACGCTAAAGGATGGCCGACCTATTAATTGGGAGGAAATTGTACCTCTCTTTTATTCTAAATTCTATCCTTCTAGTGAGGTTTATAAAGATAGGAATTATATTTATAATTTTCATCCTCATGAGGGAGAAAGCATTGCCCAAGCGTGGGGAAGATTGAAGTCACTAATGCTCAAATGTCCTATTCATGAGCTTCCCCGTAATATTGTTATTAATAATTTTTATGCAAGGCTTTTAGGATATTACAAGGACTATCTAGATGCATGTTTTGATGGGTCTTTCACAAGCAAGAATGTCGATGTCAAGTGGAATCTGCTTGAAACAATTCAAAACAATATTGAAGATTGGGATAACGACAAAGGTAAATGATCAGGTATAAATTATGAGTATGATTGCATTAAGTCTTGTGCTGAAACTGCTGATTTTCAAGAGCTTAGTATTAAATATGGTCTTGATCCCCTAATTATGGTTAATTGCTTTAGATCCTTTGCTTCCCATACTAATGTTCCCAAAGGAAATGGGGACGTGTATCATGAACCTTTCAAAGACACTTGCATAGAAAGTGATATTGTTGTTGATGATTGCAATAAACATGCTCGAACCTCTGAAAGTCCTATTTCTTATAAGTATGTTAATTTTTGTGGAGTACATAGACCTTGTGAACAGAGTCACAACAAGGAAGATTATTGTATCCACCACGGGAATGAAGAAACCCGAATGTGGCACAAGGCTCTAGATGAGCTTGGTGAAAAGGTTTGTGAGCTTTATCCTTTTCTTTGTGAATTTTGCGATGACACGGGTCATTTTAATTTTCAATGCTCAAGCCCTAATAGTCACCTTTCTAATCGAATGAGTACCACAAGTTTGTATTGTGATGACAAGATTACTCTCAATCAGCATGATGAGCTTACTTTGTTTTTGGGGTGTGAAGAGATATCTAGAAAGAATTCTTTGGTAGATATGAGTGCTCCTGATATTAATAGCACCCTTCGTGGTTGTCGTCTCTATTGTGTTAAAGATTGCCTCGCAAATACTTATATACAAAATCTTATAAAACATGATGTTTTGCCAAGCTATGATAGGACTGATAGATGTTTCTATCTTATTAATAAAGAGGAGGAATCCTCCAAAGTTTCTCCTGTTGTTCCTGTCAGCACACCAGATTATGTGGAGAAAATGCCTTTCAAGCCTCTCCCTCCTAAAGGAGAGAGTAAGAAGAGTAAGAAGAAGAAGAAGAGGAGTAAAAGGATAGAGGAAATGATATCTTCCCCTAAGCATGTTGCTCCTATTATAGATTATGATAATTCTGATCTTGATGATGTTCTCATGCCTGTTACTTATGTTAGTGATCGTGATTGGGAAAAGCACTCTACTTTTGATATTGAAAATCTTTTTGGTACCAATTCTAAGGTTAATAATTGTTGTACCATTAGTACTATCCATGTTCCTTCTTACGATGATATGTTTGGTGAATATGCTTTGCAAAATATATGTTCTCTCGCTTATGATGATACTAAACCTCTAGTTTATGATGGTTACGATGATGAGTATAATATTTTTAGTTCACCTACTTTTGAGGAGAAAATTAGTTATGATTATAATATGCCTCCTGTTTTTTATGATTATGGTGATGAGAATAATTATTCTGTTAAATCTGCTCCTACTACGATTGTTCATGTGGGGACTATTAATTCTTTTATGCATATGGCTCATGATAGGGATGCTTTATGTGATAGTTATATTGTTAATTCTATTCATGATGCTACTGGAAGTTACTATGAGAGAGGGAAACATGGTTTGATGGATCTCAACAATATTGAGTTTCCCCTCTCTATGTTGCAAATCTTGAAGTTGTACTTGTTTTATCTATCCATGTTTGCTACTATGTGCTTCGTTGATTTATTTTCTTACAAGATCCCTATGCATAGGAAGTGGTTTAGATTTAAATGTGTTTCATATTTGCTTTTTAATGCTCTCTCTTGCTTCAAGTTCCTTTATGGCACCTTGCCTTAAGTTCTTTTCGGGCGCCTATGTGAGCATTTTCTGAAATTAATGCGCCTAGCTCAAAGGCGTTAAAGAAAAGCACTCTTGGGAGATAACCCATTGTTTTACTTTCAGTACTTTTTATTTTATTTGAGTCTTGGAAGTTATTACTACTGTAATGACCTCTCCTTATCATTTTTATTTCGTTGATGTGCCAAGAGAAACCTCTAATTTGAGTGAGGTAATATTTGGGGATGTTGCTGTCCTAAAACAGATTTCGGTGCTGCACCGTAAAGATTCGTGAAAATTCTCAGAATATCTTTTTGACCTGCGATTTCTTGTGCATATGCCCCAGGTTATATCCAAACTTTCATTAGTTTTACACTTTTTGATTTGAGCAACAGAAAACCCTCAGAAAAATCGACCTTTGTCAGCTGTTCTGTTTTGATAGATTTCTGCCACTATTTGTGTTTGCCTCTCGATCGCTTTCTTTTTGAGTTCTTTTGATCACGGAACTTTTGGGGAAGTTGATACAGTAGTATATGCTTTATATGTGGTGGTTTTCAGTTGAAATCTGAACCAAAAAGGGTTGATTCATTATTATGTTTATACTAACGTTGCTAATAGAATTGTTTGAAGTTTTGTATGAAGGAAGTTTTCAAGTGTAGGGATCGGAGAATGATGAGATGAGGTGAAAAATGGACAAAAGATTAATCTTGGGGATGCCCATGCAACCCCAAGAAATATCCAAGAGGTACAAGCGTCAAAGCTTGGGGATGCCCCCGAGGCACCCCTTCTTCATCGGCAAAAATCAGGTCACCTTTCAACACACTATATTTTTATTGCTTCATGAACTATGCGTTTTTCTTGGAGCATCAGTTATTTTTGCTTTCAGTTTTCTTTTGTTTTGTTTGCTGGAATAAATGGTTTGATCACATCGTGTTGTTTTGGAGAGAGACTTACTCTGTTTTCCATTACTAAGAACACTCTAGTTTTCACTCTTATCGTTCAATGGGTGTTCTCTTTTTCTGCTACTGCATTTAGCTTTTATTTTTCGCCTTGATTTTTGTTCAGATCTTGTTTTATCTTTGCATCAAGGTGTATTTAGACCACTGGTCTATGTTGGTTTTCATCCAAAGGAGTTGTTTCAAAATGGTTTGAATGGTGTTGGAAAAGAGAAAAAGTTTCATGAAAAAAAAGTGGTACAAAAAGGAGCTTGTTTAGACTATGGCTTAGACTTTTCCATGTCGTGCTTGATGTCGTTTTGATAGTATATTTAGTAGTTTTGCTGTAGCATGACTTGTCTTAAATGACTGAGATTGCTTAATGAGCCTTTGAAAAAATCATGCGTTGTTTTAATTGTTTGGAGGCATTAATTTGGTTTTCTCCTTGATGCTTTATTTGGGTTTACTTGGCGCATGCTCACAGATGTTTGACTCATACAAAGTCGCCATAAGCCTCTATGATCATTTAGTTTTTGACTTTTGATGCCATCTTATGCTTCTTTTAATGTTGCTTTGTCGCTTTGCATGATTATGGCCGTTATTGCTCTCTTAGTTGGTCGCTCCCAGTCTTTTGCTAGCCCTCATTTTGTACTGAGTATGAGCTCTACTCGTGCATCCAACTCCTAAAAACCAAGTTGTTCCAATGTGTCCACCATACATACCTATTAGCAATTTGCTATTCCAAAGTACATTTGACTTGCTTTTATCTATCCTTCAAATTAAACTCTTTTTGGTGTTATAGGAAAATTGGTCAGTAAAGCTCTCATGAACCTGATGGCACACTTTATTTTTCTCGTTCTCAAAATTTTGACATTGTGGCTCTCTTATGTTGAGTTGTTATGCTTGCAAGTTGTAAGTTGGAAATTAGCCAAACCATGCCGTCATGGGGTAAGCTTTCAACATTGCACTTCTTATTTGAGTTGATATCGTGATCTTTTGTTTATGGATACTCGCGATGTGAAATAAATTGGGAATCTTGCGGGATCATGGAGTTTGTATATGTGTTAGAGAAACGCCTGGGCCGCTAATCTAAGCCATGCATAATTCATGGTGGAAATTTACAGCATGCCCATAGTGAACATTCGACGACGCATCTTAAAATAAAAAGGTATACCAATGGTAAATAAAAGAGATGCCGAGGTGTTCATTGTCTGTTTGTCCTGTCATTTTGATGTGGGCTTGTTCCATGTCATCGGGCACGGAGGTACCCTGTTGGCGGTTCTCGATGATACATGTATACTTACAATGACAAGAGCTTGCTTGGGACTCTAAGTCGAGTAGCATGAGGTTTGGGTATTCGTACTTCACGGGACACGAGGTTTTCAACTTATGATTTGTCAAGCATATGCTTCATAATTGTACTCGCATTAACTTTAACCATTCAAGATGCCTATGATGGGGGCAATGAGAGCTCAAAGCTAGTAAGTACCATAATTTTTGAAGGTTTATAAAACTTGCAATCCCTGCTTCCCTATGCGAAGGGCCTTTCTTTTACTTTTATGTTGAGTCTCCACCTTCTACCTTTATGCACCGTCTAAGAGAGCATAGTTGCCATTCTGAGTTTAATGTGCATAGTCCCAAAGTTTATCATTGATTGATTCATGATTTTGGTTTCACTTGTTCTTAAATTATTTGTATCTAGTCGCCCTCTTAAACTTGAAGGTGTCCTATGTATTTATGTTTTGCTATTCCATGAAGGACAAGCTGAAAACCATTTGCTATGTTTTTCCATATGATTTGAACAAACATTTGACTTTCATTGTTTCATTTTTCATGATCTTTCGTTTGTGTTCTTTTACATGTTATAACATGGTTGCTAACTTTCTTCTATCAAGATTATGTCTTTCATGCCCATATTTTAAGTTCTTTGATCCCAGCACTCAATGCTTACTTTGATGATCAAGATTGTGATGCTGCATGTCACCTAAAAAATTATTCTTTTGTTATCACTTACCTACTCGAGGACGAGTAGGAGTTAAGCTTGGGAATGCTGATACGTCTCAAACGTATCTATAATTTCTGATGCTCCATGCTTGTTTTTACACCATTTGCCTTGTGTTTCGTTACACTTCGTGGCATTTTTATGCGATTTTTGGAACTAACCTATTGACAAGATGCCACAGTGCCAGTTCCCTATTTTCTGCTGTTTTTGTGTTTCAGAAAAGCTACACAGGAAATATTCTCGGAATTGGACGAAACAAGTTCAGAAACTCCTATTTTCCCCGGCAACGGCGCTAGAAAAGAGCTTGATGTCTACGCACGCTTCTATCCTTGTAGACAGTGTTGGGCCTCCAAGTGCAGAGGTTTGTAGAACAGCAGCAAGTTTTCCTTAAGTGGATCACCCAAGGTTTATCGAACTCAGGGAGGAAGAGGTCAAAGCTATCCCTCTCAAACAACCCTGCAATTATGACACAGAAAGTCTCTTGTGTGCCCAACACACCCAATACACTTGTCAGATGTATAGGTGCACTAGCTCGGCGAAGAGATAGTGAAATACAAGTAGTAGTGATGATTATGAGTAGTAAATGTAATATGAAATAAGTATCGCTGCGAGCAAACATGTAACAAAACTGAATGTAAACGGTGTGCAATGCTTGGAAACAAGGCCTAGGGATCATACTTTCACTAGTGGACACACTCTCAACAAATATAACATAATTGAACCAATAGATACTATCATCAATATGCAACTCAAAACAATTCTCCAATGGAAAACGAACACTAATCATGCATAGGGCTACAAAGCACTCCTTAAAGTCCGTATTTCCCCAAACTAGATTGTCCCACACTGTCACCGTGAACGCACTAGATGGTTCTAATAAACACCAACAATTCATAGAGACATTAACCAAAAAGACACACATGATGCGCACACTGTCACCATCACACCATGATACAAGGTATCTCCGGAGTTTACAAATATAAAGCATGGGAGTAGCATAATATCTGAATAATAACATCTACCAATTCAACTAGATACAAAGCTCACGATCACATAAAGATCTGAATAATAACATCTACCAATTCAACTAGATACAAAGCTCACGATCACATAAAGATCACATCTTTATGTGATCGTGAGCTTTGTATCTAGTTGAATTGGTAGATGTTATTATTCAGATATTATGCTACTCCCGTGCTTTATAGTTGTAAACTCCCGAGATACCTTGTATCATGGTGTGACGGTGACAGTGTGCGCATCATGTGTGTCTTTTTCGTTAATGTCTCTATGAATTGTTGGTGTTTGTTGGAACCATCTAGTGCGTTCACGGTGACAGTGTGGGATAATCTAGTTTGGGGAAATACAGACTTTGAGGAGTGCTTCGTAGCCCTACGCATAATTAGTGTTCATTTTCCATTGGAGAATTGTTTTGAGTTGCATATTGATGATAGTATCTATTGGTTCAATTATGTTATATTTGTTGAGAGTGTGTCCACTAGTGAAAGTATGATCCCTAGGCCTTGTTTCCAAGCATTGCACACCGTTTCCTTTCAGTTTTGTTACATGTTTGCTTGCAGCGATATTTATTTCAGATTACGTTTACTACTTATAATCATCACTACTACTTGTATTTGACTATCTCTTCGCCGAACTAGTGCACCTATACATCTGACAAGTGCATTGGGTGTGTTGGGGACACAATAGACTTTCTGTATCGTAATTGCAGGGTTGTTTGAGAGGGATAGCTTTGACCTCTTCCTCCCTGAGTTCGATAAACCTTGGGTGATCCACTTAAGGGAAACTTGTTGCTGTTCTACAAACCTCTGCACTTGGAGGCCCAACACTGTCTATGAGAACAGACGCGTGCGTAGACATCACTCACCATTTGTAAAACTTTCCCTCAGTGGTACAATGCAAAACATATTTGCTATTAAATCCGATTAGCAACTCACTCTCATTTAGCACCATTATCTCATCAAAGAATTTCATTCTTGTACCAGTCTGCCATTTCTTCCCCTTTTTACCTTCAAGAGAAGATAAACCAAGTGTCCGTGATGCCTCTATCATTGATACATCAATCTGATACTTGAAAGACCAGATTTGTGCATTGTAGTCAGGCATTGCCCAAACATCAATGATAGTTAAATTGGGAACCAGACAACTCGCAAAAGCAAGCATCCCCTTCATGTCCAATACTTTCTCCCAAAATCCCTCACAGGGACCACGCATCCATCAGAATGACTCATCTGTTGTGTCGAACAGCACAATTTTTCCACTTCCACCAACCAAGCCTTTGATAGTACAATGACCCCAGTGTAGGTTATCATGGTGGTTGCACTGGTGGATTGCGGTTGCAACAGAAATTCCTATCAGATAGCTAAAATGTTTGCTCCACCGAAGGTGATGACATAGTTGGTGGTATGACACTGATGCACCTTGGATGGTGATGGGTTCGTAGCATAGAAAACAAAAAATTTCCTACGCATGAACACAAAACTAGCCAAGAACATCTATGAGATGGTAGCAACGGAGACTAACCCTCGAAGACCGGTTGCGGGGATTACGTTACCACACAAACATTGCCGATGGAGACTCGATGAAGACGCACGTAGTCGACACAGTCGTTCACTTGACGTAGTCGATGTAGTGGTTCACTTGACGATCTTGAGATCGTGTACATGGCGCCACAACCGGCGGCGCCTCCGTACTCGGTCACACGTACGGCTTGTTGTCGTCTCCTCCACGCCCTCGGTCCAGCGGGGCAGCGGAAGAAGGGATCCGCCGGACACTCCAACACCACTTCAACTAAGTGTATGAAATCGAACTATAATTTCGGCAGAGCTTCGCTAAGCAATGTCGACGGTGGAGCAGCAACTATGGGAGGAAGGGAGGGGATCAAGAAGTGTGTGAAGAGGGAGAAGAGGGGCTCCTTTTATAGGAGAGGAGGTGGCAGCCCCAAGGAGGGTGGCGTCAGCCCCTAGGAGAAAATCCTCCACCTCTTCATGGTGGTAACCCCCTCTTCATGGTGGTAACCCCCTCTTAATGGTGGTAACCCCCATTTTAATTTTGCATGAGATTCATGCTAATTAAAACTCACACTAATTGAATTAATAAAACATTTTTATTTTTAATATTTGTTAATTCAATCAATTAACAAACATTAACAAAAACCCCCTTGAGTTATTTCGATATGCCAAAATAGTTTCAGCACTTTTCTGAAACAACCCTCATGTTGTCCTATAATTCGATCGGAGTATCGTATCCACTCAAAAACAACGACGTAACTTAAGTGTGTCACCCTACGGTTCGTGAATAACGTGGACATGATCGAGACTCCTCTCCGATTAATAATCATCAGTGGGATCTGGAAATCCATGACGACTCCCACTTACTCGACGATGATCTAGTGATCGTGTGAACCATTAATGAACATTGTTAATTCCTTTTGTCTCGCGATATTATTACTTGTCCAAGATCCGATCATTTGGTATCAACCATACCTAGTTCGATCTCGTTCCCGTCAAGTCTCTTTACTCGTTCCGTGATAATGCATTCCCGTGACCTAGTCACATGCTTGCAAGCGATTCCAATGCAATATTACAGAGAAGGGCCCAGAGAATATCATCCCGTCATCGGGTCGGACAAATTCCACTCTTGATCCATGAGCCTCAACTAATACTTTCAGAATACCCAAATCAACCTTTATAATCACCCTGTTATGGTGTGACGTTTGATATCATCAAAGCACGCTTCCGGTATCAGTGATTAACATGATCTCATGGTCTGAGGATTAGAACTATTTCGTATGAGTTTGATATAGCAATGAAACTTGATGACTTGATCATATTGCTATTCGTACTATGGGTGTGAGTGTTCATCACATCATTCTTCTAATGATATGACCCGTTATTAACAACATCCAATGTTCATGATCAGGAAACCTTGATCATCAGTTAATCAACGAGCTAGTATAAAAGAGAGGCTTTACTAAGAACCTTTTTAGTTTATTAATCACACAAGTATTAATGTTTCCGATTAATACAATTCTAGCATGAGAAATAAACATTTATCATAAACATGGAATATGATAATAACCACTTTATTATTGCCTCTCGGGCATATTCCCTTCAGTCTCCCACTTGCACTAGAGTCAATAATCTAGTTGATACTTGCGTATATAACACTTATGGCTTTCACGTGTTATCCATACGCGTTGCATGTGGTTAATCTGATCTCCAGATCTGACACTTTCAGTTCTGTGTGTATTTGCATGTCTTTGCATCTCTACGCATCACTTATTCTCAAATGAGATAGTTGGGTATAAATTTGGTCCTTAGGTGAGACCTTAGTTCCTTTTAGCTAAAATCATGTTGTCACTATTGTCGCACAATAGATCTTCACAGTAATAGCCAGCTTGGAACTACACCTAGTTTGATAACAAACTTCTTGACACAAATGCCCTCCTTTGCTACTTCTAAAGCAGCCATATACTCAACCTTTGTTGTAGAATCCATCACAATGTCTTAACTTTGGAACTCATCCAAATCCATCATGGAACTTCCTTCCATTACATTGTGCCACCTAAACATATAGCTAAAATTGAGATAAACTTAATTTGTATCTTGTGACAAACTTAGTATCAATGTAACACTTTACAATGAACTATGTGTCACTTTGTCATACATAATATATATCCTTAGTCCTTCCAAAGCACATAAGGATATCCTTACTATTGTCCAGTGATCATCTTATGTTATTTATCACTCTGGTATATACTCATAACATTTAGAGCATAGGACATGTCTGGATATGTACATATCACGGTGTACATGATCGATCAAATCATTCATGTGGCTTCACTCATCAAGTGTCAAAAACACCTGAATCTTGTTTCAACCTCTTCCATGCGGCAAGAACTTTTCTCGTCGTTTCCATATTGAACTTCATTCAATATTTCATCTATGTACTTTGGCACAACCATATTGGCACCTCGATCTATCTACATAGACATCGGTACCCAATATTTTTGTTTTGCCTAAGTCTTTCATTGAAATCTAATTTTAATGAAATTCTTAACCTATGTCAATAAAATATACATCATTTCCAATGAACAATATGTCTTCTACATAATGTACCAGAAATATGTCTCAGCGCTCCCACTTAATTTCTTGCGAATGCAAGCATATTCATCATATCTGATGAAACTAAACCTTTTAATTATTTCATCACGGTGAATATTCCAACTCCGGGATGCTTACTTCAACCATTGAGGTTTGCATGCCTTTTTAGCATCCTTTGACTTTACAAAACCCTTTGGACCATGTCATGTACATGTCCTAGGTAACCATTCTATTAGAAGAATGTTGTTTTGTTTGTTCAACTAACATATACCAAACTTGGCATATGTAGTGGTTGCTACAGTAATCCGTCCAAACAAAATATCGCTATGAAAGATCAAATCTTGTCATAGTCAACTCCTTGAACATAATCATAAACAGTTTTAACGATATGTCGATTATTTCATAGATGCAAAAACATCCATGTTTGTTTATAGATCCAAATACGTTCATTAGGCTTCATGCCTTTTGAGGGTCTTCCAAGTTCAGAAACTTGGTTTCTCGTATATGGAACTATCACGGATTCTATGGCTTCTAGCCATTTGACGGAGTTAGGACCCATCATCGCATCTTTGCATGTAGTCAGTTCATCATTGTCAAACAATAATGATTTGTTCTCAAATCTAACTATTTGATTGTTACCCGACTCACGCGGTTCAATAGGAACTTAGATCTCAGTGACCACAACCTTTGAGGCACAGGAGCCATGCGCATTGTGGCCGCCTCCGGGACACTTCCCAGCGCTGCGCTACTCAGCATATATAGCTTAGGTTCAACAACCTAATCAAAGTTCTACTGTCCTCCCACTTAACTTTTTGCGAAAAATTCCTTCTCAAGAAACTTGACGTTTTTAGCGACAAACACTTTTGTCTTTGGTGTTCTGGAGGAATACCCAACAGTTACTTTGGGATAACCTACAAAGATGTATTTATCCGACTTCGGTTGTAAACATTTTACATATGCCTAGCATACCAATTTTTTTAGAAAAGACAACTTGGGTTCTATCCCATGCCATAACTCATATGGTGTCATTTCAATGGATCATGATGGCGCTCTTTTCAGTGTAAAAGCGGTAGTCTCTAAAGCTTTATCCTTAAAATATAATGGCAATTTTATAGATGACACCTTTGATCCAACGATGTCAAACAAAGTTTGATTTCATCTCTCGAACACTCCATACTCCTATGGTGTTTCGGGAAATACAAGTCTATAAAATGATTCCTCAACTTTTAGGTGTTTGCTAAACTTGTAACTCAAATATATTCCTTTATGATCAAATCATAAATTCTTTATTCTCTTGTTACAATGATATTCAACTTCATCTAGAAATACTTTGAACATTTTTCAAATATTTCATACTTCTTCCTTATCAAGTAAATATACACATATATCTACTCAAATCATTGGTTAAAGTAAATAAAGTTCAAGAATTCACCACTCATGGCTACATATAATGGACTATATACATCAACATGTAGAACGTCCAATAAGTTAGTCGTCCGTTCTTCTTTGGCCTACAAACGGAGTTTTAATCATCTCTAGGAAATTTTCACAAGTGTCAATTGATTCAAAATCAAAAGGCTCTAAAATTCCATCAATATGGAGTTCCTTCATGTTTTCTTTCCAATATGATTTAAACTGTGGTGTCACTCATAAGTGATCTTCTAATCATTTGTCTTGAGACATTTTTAGCATCAGTGTTATGGATGTGAATTTCTCCAACAAGATAAGCGTTCATCCATCTTTTATGAATGCGGTAATAATTTGAACAACCATTGTTCTCATAATACCATAAAAAAATAACAATTATTAAAACAAATCTTGAAGGCTAGGTTTAATTCCAACGAAACACAATAACACTTTATTTGTTTTCGATGAGAATCATCCCATATTCATTTGCTAGTTAATTAGGCCATTGTAGTTCTTGTATTGCGTTGTTCTGTATGAAAGTTCATACCAACCAATTTAGTATCAAATACCCAAGAACCACATTGTTTTAACAAGCAATGAATACACCCATAACATGTATATCTTCTATATACCTGAGCTGGACATTTCCAGTCTTTTATTTTTTGCCAGAATAAATTTTGGATTCTCTTTTAGCAATTCTTTTTCTTCTAGAAGAATCTATCAACATCAATAGTGGCGCCATACACATGGCACATAGTTCAAGGCATGATTAGTCAAACACTAATACCCTTGGACGCGCATTTTGAAGTAGATCACCATTATCAAATATTTGGCGTTCTTCCACATTCCATTCTTTAGTAATCTTTTAGTGTAGTATACATTTTACCTACATCTTCTATTCATCCTATCATGAAAACTTTCATGATCAAGCTACTATAGCTCATGAGGATGAATTGTGAGTATAATGTTAGTTCCTAAAACCTTTTTAAGAGATTTAGACGCCTAGCATCTCCAATCTTCGCAAATTCTCATACAATACGAGAACATGTGTCTTACTAAATTATACTCTATCACATTGCAACCAAACATTGTTTCAGATGTCAAAATATCTTCCACATATGATAGTTTATGAAACAATTCTTTCAGCTCCTAGATAACCTTGATACTAAAAACAACTTTTGAATATCAAGGATCATGGAGGCAAGTGTGATACTTAGATACTAACACTGGAATTGTTACTCTTGATTTAATACTACTTATTAAATTTTATCGAGTAACCAAGGTTTGCTAAAAGTTTGAAATAGGACTTTAAACTTTAGATTGACATTCAAACAATACGATACCAATTCGTAAAGTTAATATCCAGAATTCTATAGTTCTATTATCTCAATTATAGCTAATCGCAAGGTAGTAAACGGATGCCAATGCCTACAACAAACTATGCAAATTCACTTTGATTTAGTTCATGATAAATTGAGTTCTATAATTCAAAATTAATAAGTGAACTCCCACTTAAAAACAACATCCCTCTTAGTTTTCTTAAGTGATTACACGAACCAAATTCACTATACCGCAACCGATCATCACGTGCAACGGCATAGTTTTAAAGGCGAACATCACCATGTTCATCATATCTACCATATGACTCATGTTTAACCTTTCGGTTCATGTTCCGAGGCCATGTCTGTACATGCTAGGCTCGCCAAGTAGAACCATAGCACTTGCGTGTGTAAAACTGTCATACACCCGTCGTATGTGAACGTAGAGTCTGCCACACCCGATCATCACGTGGTGTCTCGAAATGACGAACTTTCTTGACGGTGCATGCTATGGAAGAACACATTTTTATCTTGATATTTATGTGAGAGGGATCATCTTATAATGCTACCGCGCGAACAAATCTAAGCAAAATAAGATGCATAAAAGGATAAACATCACATGCATATATAATGTGATATGATATGGTCCTTCACGCATTCGATCTCCATCTTGTGCGTCATGGCATGATCTCCATCATTCCACCGGCGCAGCACCAAGGTCCATGGCGCGCCACCTTGATTGTCTTCCTCTATTACAATATATCGCTTGGATATATATATTCGGCACGCAGGCCATAAAATGAAAAAGACAACCATATGGCTCCTGCCGGTTGTTTATAACTTACAAAAAGGATCATTGCATACAATTTGTAACATAAACAATTTAACCATATCACATCACATGCCCTGCAAAAATAAGTTAGACGCTTCTAATTTGTCTTGCATATTTTACGTGGTTTGGGGCTTTCTAGGAAGAATCGTTCTTACCTACGAACATGTAACCACAGCGGTGATAAAAATATTATTAACGACTCTTTGTAAAATAGATCATAACTATAGTGGGAGAAACGTGCACCCGCAAAGCCACATATGCCGAAGCATGTCAAGTGTGGGACAAGCCTCGTGAACGTGGTCACGTAATGTTAGTCTCGATCAGCTTCCATCCCACTATGCCACTATGATCCAAATTACAAAAAATAGCACTAACATGATCATCAACGTCCACATCCACATGTGTTCTAACCGTGCATACCAACTACGCATAGAGATGGCTCTGATACCACTGATGGGTTCGTAGCATAGAAAACAAAAATTTTCCTACGCATGAACACAAAACTAGCCAAGAACATCTACAAGATGGTAGCAACGGAGACTAACCCTCGAAGACCGGTAGCGGGGATTACGTTCCTGCACAAACGTTGCCGATGGAGACTCGACGAAGACGCACGTAGTCGACGTAGTCGTTCACTTGACGTAGTCGATGTAGTGGTTCACTTGACGATCTCGAGATCGTGTACATGGTGCCACAACCGGCAGCGCCTCCGTACTCGGTCACACGTACGGCTTGTCGTCGTCTCCTCCACGCCCTCGGTCCAGCGGGGCAGCGGAAGAAGGGATCCGCCGGACACTCCAACACCACTTCAACTAAGTGTATGAAATCGAACTATAATTTCGGCAGAGCTTCGCTAAGCAATGTCGACGGTGGAGCAGCAATTATGGGAGGAAGGGAGGGGATCAAGAAGTGTGTGACGAGGGAGAAAAAGGGCTCCTTTTATAAGAGAGGAGGTGGCAGCCCCAAGGAGGGTGGCGCCAGCCCCTAGGAGAAAATCCTCCACCTCTTCATGGTGGTAACCCCCTCTTCGTGGTGGTAACCCCCTCTTAATGGTGGTAACCCCCATTTTAATTTTGCATGAGATTCATGCTAATTAAAACTCACACTAATTGAATTAATAAAACATTTTTATTTCTTTAATATTTGTTAATTCAATCAATTAACAAACATTAACAAAAAAAACCTTGAGTTATTTCGATATGCCAAAATAGTTTCGGCACTTTTCTGAAACAACCCTCATGCTGTCCTATAATTCGATCGGAGTATCGTATCCACTCAAAAATGACGACGAACCTTAAGTGTGTCACCCTACGGTTCGTGAATAACGTGGACATGATCGAGACTCCTCTCCGATCAATAATCATCAGCGGGATTTGGAAATCCATGACGACTCCCACTTACTCGACGATGATCTAGTGATCGTGTGAACCATTAACGAACATAGTTAATTCCTTTTGTCTCGCGATATTATTACTTGTCCGAGATCCGATCATTTGGTATCAACCATACCTAGTTCGATCTCGTTCCCGACAAGTCTCTTTACTCGTTCCGTGATAATGCATTCCCGTGACCTAGTCACATGCTTGCAAGCGATTCCAATGCAATATCACCGAGAAGGGCCTAGAGAATATCTTCCTGCCATCGGGTCGGACAAATTCTACTCTTGATCCATGAGCCTCAACTAATACTTTCAGAATACCCAAATCAACCTTTATAATCACCCTGTTATGGTGTGACGTTTGATATCATCAAAGCACTCTTCCGGTATCAGTGATTAACATGATCTCATGGTCTAAGGATTAGAACTATTTCGTATGAGTTTGATATAGCAATGAAACTTGATGACTTGATTGTATTGCTATTCGTACTATGGGTGTGAGTGTTCATCACATCATTCTTCTAATGATATGACCCTGTTATTAACAACATCCAATGTTCATGATCAGGAAACCTTGATCATCAGTTAATCAACGAACTAGTATAAAAGAGAGGCTTTACTAGGAACCTTTTTAGTTTATTAATCACACAAGTATTAATGTTTCCGATTAATACAATTCTAGCATGAGAAATAAACATTTATCATAAACATGGAATATGATAATAACCACTTTATTATTGCCTCTCGGGCATATTCCCTTCAGATGGTTGGATCCCACTGTTAGGATGTAGGTCTTGACTTCAGACAAGGAACTATACCATTTGTCCTTGTACAAGTTCCCTGAGACCCAAAGTACTTTGTATTCTTCGATTGGATGGTGCTGGTAGAGACCAATTACGGTGTTGTAGATGCCTTGTCCATATCGGGGTTGTGGTAGGGGAGTAAGATTGCGAATAATTGGATTGCATATGAAGAATTGTCCAAAGCAGAGACGAAGGAGGGCCAGGAGGTGGCCACACCACCTGGTGGCGTGGGTCCACCCCTGGTGGTGCCACCACCTGGCGTGGGCCCCCTGGTGCCCTCTGACATCGCCCCTCCGCCTATAAATTCACTCCGAGGCAAAAACCCTATATCAATCGGCGTCCATCCACGAAAAGTTCTGCAGCGCCGCCGCCGTCGAAAACGAAGTTTGGGGGACAGAAGTCTCTGTTCTGGCACCCTGCCGGGACGGGGAATTGCCCCCGGAGCCATCTCCATCGACTCCACCGCCATCTTCATCGTTGTTGCTGTCTCCCATGATGAGGAGGGAGTAGTTCTCCCCCGGGGTTGAGGGCTCTAGCGGTAGCTATGTGTTCATCTCTCTCTCATGGTGTGATCTATATGTGATCATGTGTTTTGTATCTAGTTGAATTAGTAGATGTTACTCTTCATCTATTATGCTACTCAAGTGGTTTTATTCTTGTAATCTCTGGAGACACCTTGTCCCATGATGTGAAGGTGACAGTGTGCGTATTATGTGTGTCTCTTAGGCTAAAGTTTATAGTTATATTTATCATGAGTTATGATTTGAGTTGGATGTCTCTATGAATTGTTGGTGTTTGTCTCGAACCGTCTAGTGCACTCAAGGTGATAGTATGGGGTAATCTAGATTGGGGAATGCAAACTTTAAGGAGTGCTTTGTATCCCTACGCATGATTAGTGTTCGTTATCCAACCAGTGAGTAGTTCAGTATAGCATATTGAAGATTGATATTTATGTGTTCAATTATGTTATCTTTGTTGAGAGTGTCCACTAGTGAAAGTATGATCCCTAGGCCTTGTTTCTAAGCATTGAAACAACATTTACAACATGTTCTGCTACATGTTTGCTCGTAGCGATTTTTATTTCAGATTGCAATTACCACTTATAATCATCCATATTACTTGTATTTCACTATCTCTTCGCCGAACTAGTGCACCTATACACCTGACAAGTGTATTGGGTGTGTTGGGGACACAAGAGACTTCTTGTATCTTAATTGCAGGGTTGCTTGAGTGGGATACCTTTGACCTCTTCCTCCCTGAGTTCGATAAACCTTGGGTGATCCACTTAAGGGAAACTTGCTGCTGTTCTACAAACCTCTGCACTTGGAGGCCCAACACTGTCTACAAGAATAGAAGCGTGCGTAGACATCAGTCATGATAGTACTAACGACAATTAAGAGCATGCAAATTTATGAGAAGTACATGATAAGCATAAATATGGGAGTCACGTTCTAACATGGAGTTGATACAACACAACTCCCTAATACTCTTTTGACAAGAGAATCCACCTCAAGTCAAATATCAGAAAAAACAAAGTATTGCATTAAGTAATGTAACATGATGTTGAAAATAATATGTAGACTTTCTAACAAGACCATCATTTCTGTCACTGGATGGTGTAAGAATTAAGTACTAGTAATCCTTTCTCCCTAGTGAGGCAATCATAGAAAGTTAAAACCATAGCAGCTAGCCTAGAGATATCTGTCACTTCCCCAAACTCGCTACAAGATTACTCCAATTAATGCACACATCCCCCACACAAGACCTAGCATACTAGTGTGACTAGAAGAAGCATACAAGAACGGGGTAACATATACATGTACTCATACATCAAGAGCATAAATATCTTTGAATCTCATAAATCATCTCACAAACAAAAGATCCACCGTAGGGGCAATACAAATATGGTCACAATCATGATGGACAGCTCATGTGACTCTAATTAGTGACACACAACAGAGAGATTGATACAAGTTACTTCCACAATTCCATAGACCAGGGATGAACTATTCCATCTTTATCATGGCACCGAAGGAGATGGTGTCGATGGAGACGGATGGGAAACCAAGAGCGGCTCCTGTAGCGTCTCCCTCCTATCCTCATAGTCTGCAGCTCCATATTGTGTATTTCATGTTACTCAACCGCCCCGTCGTGAGATCAGATGGGGGTCCCTTTTATATTTGACTTTAGGTTGAGACAGTTCCGTAGAGGCAAAGTGTGCAGCAGTGGGACACAGGAGGCGCCAGATGGGTCCCACAATGCGGCCAAGAAGTCTGGCCTCGTGGTAGGTGCTCGTTTGCACCTCGTGGAGTTCGTCGTTGATTTCTTCTTCTCGCCGTCCTCTATTTCCCGAAAAAATGGCGTGGTAAAAAGATCAGATCTGATTGACGTCTAGAAGGTCCCTAAAAGTCAAAAATATGCGAAAACAAGAAAACCCGCCCTGCAGAGTTAAAATCAAATGAAAGGAAATTGTTTAGAAAATCACTGAATTTGATGAAAAACATGTCTAGAACCTTAATAAACTATTAAATATATAAGAATATGATCTAAACAACAAACATCATAGATGCATTTTACATGCATCACTTGGCAACAAAAGAAAATAAGTTAAGAAGAAACATGCGTGTTACAAGATTATGTAACACATGCCTTATACCATTGTCAACACGCTTTCAGTCTTTGGCGTGTAATGAGAAGCAATCGAGTTCATTGTTCAGGTCGTTGTTAACGTGCCTACCAAATTAGATGATTGATACTACGCTTTTGGTGGTATAGTGGCATGGCGTGCTTGGCACTATCGAAATGAAATTACTCATGATAAACTGCCCCCACCGACTGATTCATTGAAGATATTACTAATTGGATATTGGAGAATTCTAAAGAATAGTCATGTGCCAACGGAGATGAGAATTAAAGGTAAACAACCTGTAGTTGATAACATTTATGTTCCCAAAGCTGTACCTCTGAAGCTCTCAAAAAAAAGTTGTACCTCTGAAACCAACGGGGAAGGATGGTCTAAATCGCCACCGGGTTGGGTTAAGTGGTCCATCTGTATTCTTACAAACCGGATGATGGATCTGCTGACTGTGGTATGGACATGTTATTTTCTTGGCTAGTCGATATCTAGCTTGCTGCATTGAAGTTGTAGAAGCTGAACTGTGGGCAAGTCAAGAGGGTCTGGAGCTGCCCTGGAACACAACAAGCTACCAATCATCGTGGAGTCAGATAATCAATTTATAGTTGCAGCAAAGGAAAGGACTCTGGATCGCTCAAAGTATTAAAATATAGTTTCAGAAATTAGGCTTTTAGCATGCCTAGATAGGGTGTATATTTTGTAAAAGAGGACCATTTGGAAATTAGGGTTAGCTTCTGCCTCACGAATTTTGCGAGAGCAGAACATAGTATTGGTGCTTGGCTTGGATTTGGACCTGATTTTGTTATTCAAGAGTTAGATGACGAGCTGCGTGTAGCACCGTCTTCATAATAACGGTATGTTTTACCCCAAAAAAGACATTCGGACTCGTTTGGCTTCCATCATTTGGGGCTGGAACCAAAGAATTCATTTATGATTCTAACAATTACTTGTTTGGCTGCCACGGAATTAGTTATAGAATTCATTTGAAATTTCATGGTTTTTCATCTCATGCCTAACCCTAATACCTATTGGATACCTCCTGTGGATTTGCTAAAATGAAATGATATCATCATATCATATCATTTTATTTTTACCAAATAAAATGAAATGATGGGTGCCAAACGAGAACTATATTTTCAGAGGTTTTTGAAAAAATTCTATTAATATATTTTCAAAAATATAGAATTATTTTAAACTCAGGAGTCCATAAGGGCTCGTTTGGCTCCCATCATTTGAGGCTAGAATCAAAAAATTTATTTATGATTCTAACAATTACTTGTTTGGCTGCCACGGAATTGGTTATGGAATTCATTTGGAATTCCATGGATTTTCATCTCATGCCTAACCTTAATATCTAGACGTCAATCAGATCTGAAAATCATATTTTAAAAATTAAACATTTTTAAAAACTTTAAACTCTGAACATTTCCAATAGTTGAAATCTCACGCATAGCCATTCGAAAACCTGAAGAAAACCAGTGAAGCCCACAAAACTCCAAAAAACTGATACAAAACCGGACGTGTAGAGGGCCGGCCAGAATGGATTTTCGCGTGGGCAGGACGCATTCCTTCCTGCAGTGAGCGGGGAATATGTCATGCGTCTCTGAAATACACACGTTTTGTTGTTGTTGTTGTTGTTGTGCGAATTTGCTATGCCTGTTGATTTCTGTTGGCCATTGGATAACAACCTCGTCAATCTGACGCTGATCATCCCAACTTAACAAGCTACAGATGATCTAAGAACGGCGATGGAAAGAAAACTTATTTGCCACTACATTAACTTTTACATCCAACTGAGCAGGGCCGGTCCGGAATCCGTTGCGAGACTCGAACAGGTAGAGATACAGATGATCAGAAACACAACCAAACACTTGACGAAAGATCATACAGAGTTGCACACACGCCTTGTTGCCATTATGTTACACCACCACCATCTACAGAAGGCCTTGCCTGCCTCAACGACACCCGGAGATGAGAATCCCCTACTGCAGTGCCGTGAGAACTGTAGCCCCTTCCACCTGCACAACAAGTTGAGGTTTAGCTAAATCTTCTTCCTGAAGATTGCATTCTAAGAACTTAAGCTATGGCTTATCTTACCATGAAGGTTGCGCCGCAGATTTCTTCCTCGTCGGCGGGGACAGCGGTGACCTTGTTCTTGGGGTTCTCGTACGACTTGAGGCCTCCGAGAGTGTTCCAGTAGAAGCAGCCCTGCGGGAATGGCGCCAGTGACTTGCCGCAAGATCCTTTGAGCAGGTCGATGTTGTCGGAGAAGGCGACGCAGCCGTCGGCGGTGATACCCCAGAAGAGCGGCACCTTGCCCTCCGGATCCTGATCGATGATCACCAACAAATTAAACATTGTGTCAGCCTGGATGTGCACGGAGACGAGACATACAGACCATATGATGATCGAGCAGCTAGCTAACTGTGCTTACAGATGCAACGAGAAGTGAGGAGGTGGACTTGTCGAAGAGGACGAAGGCGTAGCTGCCGGTGAGCTGGGAGAGCATGAAGCTGGCGGGGTAGGGAGCTCTGTCCCTCAGCGTCTTGTAGGCCTCGATCACGAGGAGGACCTCATTGCCGCCCTTCGAGAGGCCATACTGCTGGCTCAGCCGGCCCAAGTTGTCCAGCACTCCCTCAAACAGGCAGAAGATCTCGTCCTTGGCAGCGAAAGACCTGGAGCAACAGACAAAAGGGGAACGATACTAAGTATGTGTTTGTCTTCTATGCAAATACAAAATGAAATAGTATGTGCTGAGATCTCAATCACTAATTTTGAATTCCTGATGGTCCTCAACTGAAGAAACAACACGAAATTAGGTAAATATCGTTGAGAATGGAAAATTAGGTGAAGCATCAGTGACTTGCTGCAAAGACGCACCTAATATGGAGAAGTAAACAGCTAAACCTGTCTGAAACAATGGTGTGGAAATTCCTTGGATGCTACTCCTTTAGTGCATCTGCCTAGTACAGGATAAGATAAGATCGAAGGACAACAGGCCCTACAAATCATAGCGGTGAATTGAAAGAGATGGCCGTAGTATGGGCCAGACCAGAGGGTACCCAGCTTTCCTTTGTTTCTTCCTGATCTGTGGGTGTCAAAACCGGGTGGAGTTTGCTGGTAACAACAATTGCTCCCTACTGTTCCCTCAAAGGGTATACCAACAATAAAGAAAGCATAATCATATGGGAGATTTGGTCTCATTTCCCTAGTAAGATCTCAGTTTGCTAAAATCCCACCAGGTGTGTCCATGGAAATGTTGTCACTATCAGAGCCTGATGATATAATAAGTAACCCATATGCACCTACTAACTTGCAGGCCCAATAGTGTATCACATCTAAAAAGTACTAATATA
Source organism: Dactylis glomerata (assembly GCA_007115705.1). Taxonomy (NCBI): domain Eukaryota; kingdom Viridiplantae; phylum Streptophyta; class Magnoliopsida; order Poales; family Poaceae; genus Dactylis; species Dactylis glomerata. The sequence goes on along the minus strand of QXEO01000450.1, from coordinate 2,202,770 downwards.
TCATGGACCTATGAGGACATATACATCATTTTGATGCAGAGGCGGCCGGGCTGCCCCCTTTGGAGAAAAAATATCATGGACCTGTCATTTTTCTAACGATGGGTTCTATCGTGCTAAACTTTTAATAGCCGCCTACCGAAGAATACGAGGCCGGTTTGTTGCGAAGTCAATTGTTTGACACCATGCCTTTGGAAGGTGGCATGATGTTGACGTGCAAATTGCAAAAGATGTGGTGGCGATTTTCCAGCAGCATACGTGACAGTCCCAATGCCATCATAGCAATCCACGTCCAATTATAACAATTACACTCGGGGATATAAAAAATTGAAAATATCCCATGGGGCTGCTTGGAATGCAGAAATTTCAACTATTTATTCCCCCTTTTTTGATCTCCTAAGATCCAGGTAAAATATTTTAGTGACATTCCAAAGGAGGCCTGAAAATAGTTCTTGTGGCGATGAAATAGTTTGCGCACGGCAAATCTATGTCCCGATCGTGAGTCGCAAAACTAGGTGGATATAAGCGAAAAATGGAGGAAGAAAGGTTGGTAGCTAGATCCCTCACCTAATGGAATGGATTACCAAGGTTGTATTATTGCTTACTTTAGTCCTAGGAAAGCAACATACCCTTCTAATACGGACAAGAGACGCTGGGATTATTAGCACAAGATGCTTGTCATACGAAATTTCTATGAGTCATGTATAGCTATTTCTATGATCAAGGTAAAATATTTCAGTGGCATTCCAAAGATTCTTGAAAATAGTTTTTGTGGCGATGAAATCGTTGGAGCACGGCAAATCTACGTCCCAATCGTGGGCCGCAAAACTAGTTGGATATAAGCGAGAAACGGAGGAAGAAAGGTTGGTAGCTAGGTCCCTCACCCAATGGAATGGATTGCCAAGGTTGTATTATTGCTTACTTTAGTCCTAGGAAAGCAACATGGCCTTCTAATACGGACAAGAGACGCTGGGATTATTAGCATAAGATGCTTGTCAAACAAAATTCCTATGAAATTTCTATGAGTCATGTATAGTTATTTCTGTGAAATTCCTGCGTTCCAAATGAGTGTCCATGATCTATCCAAGCGAAGCTACAGAATCAATAGGTAACCTATGTGTGACATCTGACTCACACAAGGCATCGTCGTACAGGACGATTCTTTTTGCTTTGGAAAATACGTTGGGTGATATTCTTCGACTTACACATATTCCCCATCGTTGCAGCAATCGAAAGGACAGCTTGTGACTAGTGATGCGACTATGACTGAGATAGCCCACCTTATCATCCAGCCCTCCAGGTGGTCACAAAAATCATCCGCAACACAAGTTCTAGACTCTATACTGTAGTCTGTAGTACCATGGTTGACAGCTAAGCTCACAATCACGAAGCTTCAGTAACTGAAGAACAGCGAAAGCAGAGCAAGCGACTCTGCTTGTCGGGAAGTGCTGAACAAACGATTAATTTGTGATACAACTGCCCGTTTCGTACGACAAAAGATCTACGCATGGACAGAGAGATTCTTGAACTGAATCCATCTATGGATCTTGCAAAATATTCATGGAAATAATAAACAGAAGCTCTGATTGAGCTGATTTAGCTGCCAAGAGAGAGAAAGTGTGTCTGTCGCTACCTTGGGAGGAGGAGGGACTGGTTGGCGTGGGAGTATGCCAGGTTGCCGAGGGTGCCGAGCTCAACGGACACGGCCGGGTCGGCGCCGGCGAGGAAGCGCTTGACCAGCTCCGACGCCCGCGTCTTGGGGGACGGCGTCCGGCTCCCCGCCGCCACCAGCTCCGCTGGCACCTCCACCACCTCGCCGCTGAACACAGCCAACATCTTCGCTCCGAGTTTAACAAACTACACCTAGCTAGCTAAGCTAGAGGGAAGAAACTAAAGGTTCAGGTACTGTGTGTCTGGCCTTCCACACTCCTGGGATGGTAGGACGGAGGAGGGAGAAGCAGCGGTTATATAGGAGCGCGGTGGCAGAACCCAGGAGCCGGGCCCCTGGTTTGCTTAACCAGCTGGGTCCCGCACTGCATACGGAGTACCTTTCTTTGTGTTTGTTAGTTTAACCCCTGATTAGACCAAGTTTTAGTTCTCCTTCTCGTTGAGCCTAACACGGGTGCGCCTCGTGCACATGGTCGATGCCCTCTTTCCACCGGTGGCTGCTAATCGTGTCTTACCATCTAACCCAGCACGAGTTCGTACGGGAGGTTCACATATTTGACACGAAAACGAAAGGCGGTTGAAAAGTTCGCGGCTTTGGTTAAATTAAGCTTGAATTTTGACGCTGTCATGCATAAATTAGACACGGTGGGCTACAGGTTTATACTATCGATTTTGTGCAGCAAAGTTTGAACGACCCGGGGCAGCTAGCCGGCAGCGAGAAGTACGTGAGACGGCGAGAGGTAGAAGAAGATGAAACTGACGCGAGGATTATCCAGAGGAAAATCACGGGGAGGGAGGAGTGTGGATCCGGAGAGTGTGTGGTGCGGGGGAGGGGCGACCGGCCGGGGAAGAAGACGTGCGCGGGAGGATGGCGACGGGTGATGGGCTAGCTGGCTGCAGCTTTGCTTGCGTTGCGTCGCCGGGCGGTATCGTGTGCGCGACGCGTGTGGTTTCGTTGGCATGCGGACACGATCGAGGTGGGACGTACGCGAGCCGGAGGTTTTGGCCTCTTCGAGCAGATGACGCCGGGGGCACATGGGGCGCATTTGGTAGCCCGTAGATAGTTTTGCTAGCAGGGAGATAAAAATAGCAATTTAGTTTATGAAGTTGTCTCGGATGTATGTTTTGATTATGAATTTGTAAAACGTGAATTCTATATCATAAAGTTATCTTCTGTGAGCGTTTTGGTCACTCCGTGATGGTAATATTTTTTTTAGCAAATTTATAACCCCTACATGTTTGTTTGTTATAATTACTAGGTCCAATTTTCTGCCTTGATTATTTTTTATGGGCTCGAAAAAATTCCGATTGGTCCTTATTTATTTCTCCAATCTCACATTGCTACATGATTTTTCTTCTCTAAATCTCTCGCCTCTATCTCTGAGCCACTGCCCGCCGACACCGTAGCCTGTCTAGCCTGCCGACCCAAGGTCCTGACTCCATCCATGGGCCAGTATCACGACCAGCCCGACGGCCCCGTCCTCCCGAAATCATGGGTCACGGCGCTCCGCATGACGACGCGTGGGAGCGAGCTCCTCCAGCAGCACTGGCGAGAAGGCCGGCCTCCCCGACCACGAACTCCCACGGATGAGGAGGCAGACCCCTACCTCTGGCTAGTTGAAAATAAATCAAACACCCATTCAATCAAATCTGGATCGGCAAATCACTGGCTTCCAATCTGTTACTTGACCCAGGATCGATCCTTAGGTGCACTTTGGGGAGGAGGGTCGAGATTGAGGGATGGAGACAGATAAGTTCTCAAAAGAGAAGAAACACAATTATAAGGGTGTATTCACAAAAAAACAATCTACCACGTTACCAAACTAACGTTGGCCATCACAAAACGCTCGTGTGTGGCAACTTCGTGATCTAGAATTCACGATTTGCAAGTTTGTGACCAAATCGCACATGTGCGGCAACTTCATATACCAAATTGGCGGTTTTCTCAAAATAGTATGTTTGGATTTCTGGGCTCCTTAAGTTGTCGTGTGGCATGGTTCTTAAAGCACCTCTAGGCGTGGCTCGGGAGGAACGCTCGAATCAGCCGTTTTCGTGGAGCTTGGTCCGTTCTTTCATCTGGTCGCATGTGTTGACATCTGAGGTGGTACGTAAGCTGTTTATGCTCACTCTCCTTTATAGTGTTTCACATGCTGCTCTTGTAACCAACACAATTATGCTTTAAATTAAAATAAGTTGTACATGAAAAATATGCGTCTCGGTGATATGAATCCATTCCGACAATCGGTTTTGAGTTTCGTGAGACGTAAATCATAAATTTTATGTTTTGAGTTTTAAGAAAATTTTGTCAAATTCATCGTGCACACTCAACGGTTTGAAATTTCCTTTGAGGAGTAGGTTCACCTCAGCATTAGCACAACCCTCATGTTGTAAGTTTTCCGTTTCGATGAACATAGGTGGATAGAAAAATAACTCCGTATTATACTGTAACTTGTACATGCTACTAGGTGTGTCATCATTTCAGTTGGTTCAGTGTAAAGTCCGACTTACTACTCTTGTAATCAACATAACTATGCTTAAAATCAAAGTAATATGTGCATAAAAATATGCGCCTCGATGACATACAATTCCCACAATCAGTTTCGAGTTTTGTAGGCCATAAATCGTAAATTTTGTGTTTTTATTTTTCAATAAATTTTGCCAAAATCATCACATAGGCTTAACCGTTTGAAATTTCCTTTGAGGAGTAGCTTCACCTCCTCATTCCACACAACTTTCATGTTGTAGGGTTTTCGTTTTGGTGAAAGTAGATAAACATATCAGAAACTTGCTAGTATACTTTAACTCGGCGGATTTGCTACCATGGGTGGTAGCTACGCATACATACAGAACCGTTAGATATATCATCGTGATTCGTGTTGCTTAACGTCTGTTAGGTACTTTCCGTCGCAATCGACGCCCCATGGGTCCATGTTTGTCCTACGCAGTGTGTGCTGGCATGCGTCACAGAGGTAGGGCAGCGTCTCCACGGAGTTGGCAGCTCGACATAGAGGATCTTGGTGTTGTCGCTAATGGCGACTGAGAGAGGCAGGAAGTCCATACTGGTAGAATTAAACCAGCTGGAAAATCTATCATGGATGGCTAATCACATCAGCTCAGCTCAAGAATCCAAAATAAAAAAATGAGACTAATATCAGTCTCCCGCTGCCGAGGTCTGTTCGAGCTGAGGGTGGAGAGGCCTGAGCCAATTTCAGCTCCATGAGCAATGATGCGGCTGACTTCCTCCAAATCCACGAGAAATTTCAACAAATTACAAATTGGATCTGAATCGGGAGCACGACATGTACAAAAAAACTGATTCCTTCAAGCGAAGCAAATTCAGATCGGGACAAAATAAAAAGGTGAAAACAAATCAGATCTACACAAATTAGGAACTCTGAACTAGCTACTATGCCCACGACCGGGGGCATCATCACTGTCGGAAAAAGGATCTAGGATAAACCAAAGAAAGATAGGGGAGAACGACCGCATCATGGAAGCCCAGCTCCAGCTCGAGCACGATGGTGGACACGCAGCACACTAGCTGGCCGACCGAAATTGATGACCCGCGCGTGGATGGACGAGGACGCCGCATCTCCTCTGCCGCCTTCCCTAGCCCAGCTCCAGCGGATCCCGCAGCCCCAGAGCACCCCGTCGACGCCATGCTTTCTGTAAAATGAACTTGGGTGAACACAGGATCTGCATCAAAAAATACAACGCGATAATTAACAAAACTTTTTCCTCACATTTTTGTGCCTTTCATTGGATCTGGGTTGAGGATGCACCATTTACAAAAAAAAAATCAACATCGTCTGAATTTTAGGTCACCATAAATTTTTGCCCTTAATTTGAATGAACATGGGATCTGGTTGGGAACGAACCATGTAAAAAATCAACATCCACCCCGATTCTCTCAGACGGTGATGCAAAAGGCAAATCAGAAAATAAGAGGCAAATCAAAAGCAGATCGAAAAATGGTCGATCTCGCCTTCTGGTCGCGGGCGCGGCAAATTGCTCTAAAGGAACCAAAATCCTGAAGGTCTGGGAGGACATCTCCGTCTCCATGACTCCATCATCTCATCCAGGATCTCTGTGCGGAGTGTTGGGACGCGGTGGCCCGCGATGGCGCAGGTGCCGCGAGTAGACGTTGGCTAGCAGGAGAAGGGGATGGATCCCTAGGCTCGGGGCGGTAGGAGCTCGGCTCCATGCCCGCCGCCGACGCGGGATGCCAGTGGGAGTGCTCGATGGTGAATGAATTGCCCAGGAGACGGTGGCAGGGCCGCGTCGGCGAGTTGCGTAGTTGCGGGCTCCACCTGCGAGGGGTAGTTGCAGGAGGAGCGGGCCTGTGGGGGAGCAAGAACGGCGGACTGGGGCGGCGGCATGGCAAAACAAGCCGGCCGCCGGTATTGTTACTGTGGGACAGCCGCCGGGATCGAGACGAATGGGAGGGGAGGGGAGGACGGGAAACGAAGTCGTGGTGTGTCAGGTGGGGATGGATCGGTGCGGAGAGAGAAAAAAGCGGTCAGCCCACTGTGGGGACGGTACACAAACGGCGTTACATAATCCTACGGTGGAAAATACCCTATAGATAGATCCAACGGTTGCATATAGGTGCGTAGCTATCACCCGTGGTAGCAGGCTATTTTGCTACTTTAACTGGTACGTGTGTCAGTTCAGTTGCCTCGTTAGTTTAGTTGACTCATCATTCATGTTTATTTCGTGTTGCTCAACTCTCACCTATTCCTCTTCAAATTAACACAACCATGCTTCAAATCAAAGTACGTTGTATATGAAAAAAGATGTGCGCTGTCCGACAATCGATTTCGAGATTCATAGGTTGTAAATCGTAAATTTTGTGTTTTCACTTTTTAGTGAATTTCATCAAATTCATCTCACATGCTCAACCATTTGAAATTTCCTTCAAGAAGTCACCCTCTTAAACTTGAAGGTGTCCTATGCATTTATGTTTTGCTACTCCATGAAGGACAAGTTGAATACCACTTTGCTATGTTTTTCTATATGCTTGAAACACACACTTGACTTTCAATGCATTATTACTCATGATCTTTTGTTTGTGTTACTTTTCATGTTATAACATGGTTGCTAAGTTTTATTGTCAAGATTATGTCTTTTATGCCCATGTTTAGAGTACTTTGTGTCGGGGATATAACCCCGGGTATACCAAAGTACCCCTTTATTATGACTAATATATATATTATATATCAAGCTATATGTGCAGGAATATTAAAAAAGCAAGTAAACAACAAGATTGGGCCGGATTATATCTCGTTGGGCCGGAATATACTCTCCCATGCCGGAATACAACTTCCCGGGCCGACACATTGAAGCCCAGGCCGGATTACCACTAACCAGGCCGGGGTAAAAGCCATAAGCCGGCTGGGCCGGCGCAGCTACAACCCGGCTGGGCCGGGGCTTCCCCAGCTGTCCGGGCAGGCCGGCCTTCCTCCGTCCCGGCTGGGCCGGTCGTCCTCCACCCCGGCTGGGCCGGGTATCTTCTATCCGGCTGGGCTGCCAAGTCTCCATCCCGGCTGGGCCTCCCGCTCGTCCGCCCTGGCGTGGGCCGCCAGACGCACTCCGCCCCGGCTGGGCCGGATAAACCCCAGACGGCCGCCTTTCCTTCAGACCGGGCCGGGATGCGCGCCTTTCCCAGGCCGGCACTTCACGAGCCAGGCCGGGATTTCCATATCCCGGCTGGGTTGGCCTCTCTGCATTATTCCGGCCGGGCTGGGCCGGGACAGCCTCCCCAAGGCCGACTTAGCCTCTTCTGGGCCGGGATTTATTCCCTCCGAGACATATTATTCATCCGGCATCGACTCCATCGCCTTGTGCCAGTCTTGGGACACCTCTAGGCTCGGACTGGCACATCCTCCATCGTTATCCTGGTCTTGGGACGCCCCTTGGCTCAGACCAGCATACTCTTCATCAACTGTAGTCAGCCTTATCCTCAGGAGGAGGATAGGACTGATGACTAGGAGATCCAGAAGACACACGCTAGAAGACGAAGACCAAGTACTCCAAGTGCACACATCGATGGGACAAGCCCATGACCATGACACCAGCCACAATACCAAGGACGGTACCGTGATGATGCAGGCTACAGTGTGACAAGACCCCAGTAGTCAAACTCAGCTACAGTGTATGTGCACTGTGCAGTGGGCCTCACCTTGTCCCCTGGGCACCCTATATAAGGGGCACCAGGGGGAACGAGCAGCCCAGCCTCCAGAGGAGGCTCATTTCTCTCTCACTCCATGGGAGCTCTCCTTCTTGAGTAGCACTAGCTCTTTAGCTCCTGCCCAGTGCAGCCTTAGATAGGCAAGATGAACAGCTCAAGGAGCACCATTGTAGCTCTCATGTGTAGCTCATATAGATCAGACATGCAGGAGTAGGGGTGTTACCTCCTCACGAGGGCCCCGAACCTGGGTAGCTCGGTGTGTTAGCAGTGTGTTCTGTGCGCAGTCTTCACCGCGCCTTCCCTCCTCCGGATCCACTAGTGTACGTTCGGCCCCAACTTAAGCCACCTTGTGGCATATGCTCGTTCACCACGACGACACTTTGATCTCAGTACTCAATGCTTTACATCGTTTGATCAAGATTGTGTTGGTGCATGTCACCTCAAAAATTATTGTTTTGTTATCACTTACCTACTCGAGGACGAGCAGGAGTTAAGCTTGGGGATGCTTGATACGTCTCAAATGTATCTATAATTTTTGATGCTCCATGCTTGTTTATGCATCATTTTCTTTGTGTTTTGTTACACTTCGTGGCATTTTTATGCATTTTCTGGAACTAACCTATTAACGAGATGCCACAGTGCCAGTTCCTGTTTTCTGCTGTTTTTCTGTTTCAGAAAAGTTACACAGGAAATATTCTCGGAATTGGACGAAACAAAAGCCAAAGTTCCTATTTTTTCCGACACGAGACGGAGTCCAAAGCAGAGACGGAGGGGGGGCCAGAGGGCGGCCGGACCATGCCATGGCGCGGGCCACCCCCAGGCCGCGCCGGGCTATGGTGTGGGCCCCTGGTCCACCCCCTGACATTGCCCTTCCGCCTATATATTCTCCTCGATGAGAAAACCTAAGGGCCCGATCAATTTTCCAGAAAACATACTACAAGCCGCCACCATCGTCGACACGATATCGGGAGGGTCCAGAAGCTTTTCCCGGCACCCTGCCAGAGAGGAGAATCACCACCAGAGGCCTTCTTCATCACCATGCCTACCTCCGGAGTGATATGTGAGTAGTCTACCTTGGACTACGGGTCCATAGAATTAGCTAGATGGATGTCTTCTCTCCATGTGCTTCATGTTTAGATGTTGTGAGTTGCCTATCATGATCAAGATCATTGTTATGTAATTCTACATGTTGTGTTTATTGGGATCCGATGAATATTGAGTACTATGTCAAGTTGATTTGTGATTTTATCATCTCTATGTTGTTTATGATCTTGCATGCTCTCCGTTGCTAGTAGATATCTTGGTCGAGTAGATGCTAGTGAGTCCAAGAGGGAGTATTTATGCTCAATAGTGGGTTCATGCCTCTGGTAACTTGGGGGAGTGACAACAACCTCTAAAGTTGTAGATGTGTTGTTGCTACTAGGGAGAAAACAACAATCTTGTGTCCAAGGATATTTATATTGTTTACTTTACACACTTTGCTTAAGGCGATAATCTGTTTGTTGCAACTTAATACTCAACGGTTGTTCGGATGATATCCGGCGGGTGGATTATTAGTCATAGATGCAGTTGGATTACGGTCTATGTATTATGTTGTAATGCCCAAGTGAATCTCATAGTGATCCTCATGACATGTACATGCATTGTTTGCATTCTTTATTCTGTCAATTGCCCAACTGTAATTTGTTTACCCAGCATGTTATTTATCTTTATGGAGAGACACCTCTAGTGAACTGTGGACCCCGGTCCATTTTTTACATTCATATTACCGTTTACTATTTACAAGCATTATTTACTTTCTCGCAAACAACTATCTTTTACCACACGATATGTTTAATCCTTTGTTTACAGCAAACCGGTGAGATTGACAACCTCACTGTAAGTTGGGGCAAAGTACTTTGGTTGTGTTGTGTGCAGGTTCCACGTTGCTGTTGGTGCAAAGCTACGCCCCAGATAAGGCGCCATATATAAATTGTCTGGGGCTGTCGCTAAGCCAGCTAGCATCAACCTTCGGAAGTTGGTTCTTTCTCCTACTGGTTCGATAAACCTTGGTTTCATACTAGGGGAAGACTTGTTGCTGTGCTCATCATACCTTCCTCTTGGGGTTCCCAACTGGGTGCCTACCACACACCATCATTCTCTTCCAAAGATATACATATTTCCATGAACTATGCCATGGATATGGCTATGACCTTGGTCATTTTGCTTGAAAGTAATTAATTTTCATACATGACATGCCATTTGCCAAGGTGTTTTATAAAAGATACAAAAATCCCTATTTATTGTTTTTTGCAACTAGTACACATAAAAGTCATCATGCCAAAGGATTGCATTTGTGAAATTTTCTTTGGTTTTTCCCTTAAATTGGGGACAATTTTTTGGCATAAATATTCATAGCAACAACCTTGGTAGGGTCGAGGAGGTCTCCGAGAGGGGGGGTGAATAGGCGACTACCAAATGTTAGCTTTCCTTTGACAATCTAAGGATAAAGAAGAATATAGGTTCTCTAGATTATGCAACTACGCGAGAAAACTTTATGTCAACATACAACTAGCAAAACAAAATTGAAAAATAAGCAAGCTTGAAAGTAAGTAAAAGTTGGGAAATAACCACACAATGGAGATGTCGATACATCCCGAAGTTCACACCTTCGGGGGTGTAGCGTTTGTTGGAGCAGTGTGGTGGCACGATGATATCCAATAGACACAATGGCTATCTGTATTCTCCATGTGCCCCACACAATGCAAGGTGCCACGTGATAGCTCTGATTTTAGTCGCTTTTTATGTGAGGTTTTTCACTCAAGTTTATTCAGTTTCGATAATTTTCTGGTTTTAAATAACACTATTATTGTGAAAACAAATAAATTGTGTTTTGTATTGTGACTTTCAGGTGTTCATCAATTTTGGAAGGAGTATATGACATTTTTTAGCTAATTGGAGGAAAACAAACAAATTATCAAATTGGAGGCAGTTCATTCAAGGCCTCCATAATCTTGAACGAGCACTGATATGGTGGCAGCCCGTCTGACCGTACCATGTGCAGCCACCTTCGCATCATCAAAAGGTACAAGTTTCGTGAAGGATGCATACGCAAAAATAGACCAGAACAACCGTCACTCATTTGCGAACAGAGGAGAAAAGATCCGAAATAGAAGAAGCCTTGCCTCGATCCGATTTGTGTCCTCTGTCTTCTCGATCCTCCACTCCACCATCATTCCACTTGTATTAGAGACATAGAGAGAGATTCATGCTTGTAAGATTAGGGTTTGATAACTCTATTCATACTTTGATTCTAATTTGGTTTGATCTTCACTCTTATTGTGGAGAACTTCGGTAATATTGAGATGAACCCTATTCATTTCATGATTTCCCCATAGGTGCAGGAGATGTAGGGGATCGGTGATTATGTGATGTGTATTTATTATTTCCATATATTTGTGGCCATGATTATTATTATTATGACTGGATTGACCGTTGTGATATTCATAATGTTTGTTATCTAATTTAAGGGCCCAGACAACATGATCCAAAGAACATCGCAACGTGATCGTCTACTAGAACTTCTACAAACTCCGAGTGACACCACTTACCTCAAAGTTGATCTAGTATGACTTGGGGATAACAAGGAACCATAGAGCTTGTTGCACTAATCTGGCATAATGACCTTAGTTGTTGCTTTGTGACCATGGTTTTGAAGGAAATATGCCCTAGAGGAAAATAATAATGGACTTATTTGCATCTTTCATATAGTTCATAATAAGTTTAATACTATGATATACCTGTATCAATCGGACACATTGATATATGTGTGGTATTAAATGATAGAGTCCCTAGTAATCCTCTATTTACTAGTTCATTGGTCAACTGATGATCGAGGTTTCCCGATCATGGAGCATTACGCCAATTGACAATGAGATCATGCCATTTGGTTAAATTCCATGGTGGACTTACCCAAAGATCATATTGCAACACGATCATGTCATGATGTTCATGTTTCAATATGAAGAAAACATTGTAACTTAATCCTTAGATCGTGAGGTTATATTTAATCACTATTTCTGGAGGAAGCTTTGATTGCATCAACCGTCACACCGTAGCAGGGTGACTGAAAAGGTGTCTCTTGGGTTTCCAAAGGGGTAGGTTGAGGCATATAGACCAAGAGCGGGATTTGCTCATCTGCATGACGGATATGATACTCTGGGCCCAATCGGTGAGAATACATCAAAGCTGTGCAGCATGTGACTAGGTCACGGAGATGGATTATCATGGTACGAGTAAACAGCAATAGACGGTAATAAGATCAAATGAGGTATTGGGAATACCAATGATCAGATCTTAGATTATGCTAGTATCAGCGAAGCAAAGGGAAAAAGACATCGACGCTTACGGTTCAACGACTAAAAGAACTTCGTAGAATGCACATGGGTCATCACCGATCTCTAGATCAAATTGATGATCATTTACCGGAGAGAGTTCTCGGTAATGTCTATAGCGTTCTCGAACCGTCAGGTAACACACTTAAGGGATCTCGATGCTCAAGATGGTTTGGTAATATTCGGAAATGTCGTGTGATGATTTATGAGAGAGGTAATAGTTCCAACTAAGTTCGAAATAGTTTTGGCATCCGAAATAGTTTCGGTGGAGTCCAAAATAGTTTCGGTGTAGTTCGAAAGGGTTTTGATGAAGTCCGGAAGTGTTTCAGAGTGACAAAGAATTAATTATGAGTTAATTGAATATTAATTAAATTAATTGAATATTAATTAAATTAATTGATATTAATTAAATAATTAAAAATAGAAAAACACCTAATGGGCCTACTTTGAGAAAGAAGCCCATCAAGGGAAGGAAGAGAGGGGGCGCCTTGGGCCCTGGCCCTAGCCAGCCAGGGTTAGGGTATTGGGGGCCAGTTTGGTCGGCCCCACCCCAGCCGCTGCCCTTCTCTCCTCCTTGGCTGCCGCCCTAGGTGCCTTGGGGGAGGGGCAAGGGTGCACCCCTCCACCCCTATATAAAGAGGGGGGCCTAGGAGAGGAGAGCACAACACAACTTCATGAGCCCCTCCTCCACTGGACACCGCCCTCCACCTCCACCTGGCCGCCGGCCACCTCCTCCTCCCTATCTCTCCCGCGTGGCCTCCCGAAGGGCTGCGTAGGTGGGATATTTCACCATCGTTGCACACCATCGTGCTGTGGAGTTTTCGGATCCCTATCCAATGCCATCTACTTCTGCAATCTTTGCTGGAACAGGGATTCCGGGAGTCATCGTGATCACCGTACGTGTGTGAGTATGCAGAGGTGCCGCTCGTGCGACACCGGAGTTGTTTCTCCAAGATCTTCATGACCTTGAGGTCAGCTACGTCATCTTCATCGTCAACGCTTGTGCGGGAGCGTAATCCCTGTGTTTGGTCTATGAGGGTACGTCTCCAAACTACTGTTTACCGTTACAGCATTACTAATAGATAGGTCCTTGGACAATTCGGGGTTGCATAGCCAATAAATTTTTGTTATTTGCACCGAACCCCAACAGGTTTGTGGTAGCAGGTGGTGGGATTAATGAAGCCAGATGAAATCTACCAGGAGGAGTCTTGGCTAATTACAGGTTCCTTGCCCACTCATACCATAATATTATAATGTCATAGTACACGCATTCCATTTATTCCATTTGGCACATTCACTTTCGCCATGAACCGAGTCTCTCCCCGCCTAACTTCTCATTTCCAGGAACTCTAGATGTTTCACGTGTTCTTTTACTTTTAAAAGTTATTTACTTGTTTAGGTTCTTTATTCTCCTTTTCATATATAATCAATATCACCATTCTTTTCCCCCATTAACATTTGCAGTCAACTCACTCAAGACTTGTGACACCTTGGGTGTGACAGGAACACTTACAAAACACTTACCTTTCATCTCTTTGTTGGGATCGATATAAAACTGGAATTAATACTTCAACTAAAAACGTGCTTTAACGATTATGCGCTCTTGCAGGTCATCACCACAATCCACTATGTGGTACCCTTGGAGGCGGCATGTGAATCTTCACAAGAAAGCTTGGGGGAATATCCATAACTCAATTCAAGGCTCCCAAGAATGCACCAGAGCATTACACGATGATTAACAACTACCGTCTAGGGTACCCCAAACATCCAAAAGTAACACTATCCGCAAGTATTTTGTGAAACACTAGATCTACATCTCCTCTATCAACCTCTAAAGAATCATAGGAGATGGAGCACTAAGGAGGGATATCTAAGAATATATGAGCTCAACAACAATGGAGGAGAGATGTTGAATTCATGTCCTCCACTTGGGGAAGGCGAGGCTATCTATATGCCCCCCATATACAAATGTATTGTGATAAGGGGTTGCCCGATCTTCTCAGTGAGCCGATGTAGATGGATGATAACTTGGTGGATAATCCGTGAGACGCACACGAACTCTCCGGCTGTTCCCCCGTTGCCAATGCAACAGATCTTCAACCCTATGGATATTCGAGACACCACACACCTGCGCACGTAGCCACCGACCACGAAGCGGTTCTGCAATCTCCTAATTCCCAATGGAACAGCAGATCACACTTGAATTCTCAGTAGCAAAACTCCAGATCGAAACAAACTTGGAGTGGGGTAGATATTCCGAGCGAAACACAGAGGAATATATGATTTCAGAGGAAAGCTTACAAGCAATTTCGTTCTGATGTTTGGGGGTAATCTAAACGTAGTCTAAACGACACAAGGGGGCGCCCCAGGGGTACTTAAAGGGGTCGGGGCGACCTGGGCAAAGACCTGGCCCAAAACCAACCTGTTTTGGGCCCAAACGGACTCGGTTCGACTCAAACTGGTACATACCGACCCATACATGGGTTCGGCTCATTTTGGCACGCAGGCCATGAGTGTAGCGCGCCTTAGACTCATAGACATCGCGTCGAAGGCTGTCCTAGCGCGCCATCTCATGCTCTCTCTTATGTAGACTTGATGTTCTGGTGATCTCCGGGTGCGCCTGCCTCCCTCTCCTCCCTCGCGCACTTGATCTTCAAGTCTTGCTCATCTCGCTGCGACGCGTCTCCTCCTCGTGCAATGCTTGTGTTATCAACAAACCTAATCATACATAGATGCATAGACTTAGGTAGTATAAAGCTCTCATTAAATAAAACATCAGGTTCAATTAAGAGTGAGTTCACCTGTTGTTCCAATAGCTTTGCACGTGCTCTTGTAATTGGTCCAATCCTAATCTCGTTGGACTTCTTCGCAGCAACATCTTCATCATCAATAGGAGCAGGAGATAATGGTGGTGTAATAGGGATGTCCTCATCATCGTCCCCCCCTTCAAAAGGCGTCGACCTCGACGCTGCAATGTCTTCACCCTCATATGGTGTCAAATCAGCAACGTTGAAGCTATTGCTCACGCCATACTCAGCTATAGGAAGATCTATCTTGTAGGCATTATCATTAATCTTGGCAAGAACCTTGTATGGACCAGCACCACGGGGCAGCAACTTGGACTTACGGAGCTGTGGAAATCTGTCCTTGCGAAAGTGTACCCAAACCATATCACCGGGCTGGAACAAGACTTCCTTTCGCTTCTTGTTTGCACGATCTGCAGTATACTTGCCTTTCTTCTCAATAGCCTCTTTAGTCTTCACATGAATCTTCCTCACAAAATCTGCCCTCTTTGATGCCTCCATATTGACTCGCTCTTGGATAGGAAGAGGCAACAAATCAAGAGGCGTAATGGGTTTGAAACCATAGACCACCTCGAAAGGACATAGCTGCGTGGTAGAGTGAACCGCCCTGTTATATGCAAACTCCACATGCGGCAAACAATCCTCCCACTCACGCAGGTTCTTCTTGATCATGCATCGCAGCACTGTTGAAAGTGTGCGATTTACCACCTCCGTTTGACCATCAGTTTGGGGATGACATGTAGTGCTGAATAATAACTTTGTGCCCAGCTTTCCCCAAAGTGTCTTCCAGAAGTAGCTCATAAACTTCACATCACGATCAGAGACAATTGTCTTGGGAACTCCATGCAAGCGTACAATGTCCCTGAAAAACAGGTTAGCAATATGCGACGCATCGTCGCTTTTGTGGCAGGCAATAAAATGAGCCATCTTAGAAAATCTGTCCACTACCACAAATATAGAATCATGGCCTCTTTTAGTCCTAGGCAAACCTAATACAAAATCCATGCTAATGTCCTCCCATGGTGTAGTAGGTGCAGGTAATGGAGTATACAAACCGTGAGGCTTCAGCTTGGACTTTGACTTGTTGCACGTAATGCAACGCTTGACAAACCTGTCCACATCACGCCTCATCCTAGGCCAATAAAAGTGATCAGCGAGCATGAGTAGCGTCTTCTCACGCCCAAAGTGACCCATCAAACCGCCGGCATATGATTCCTGCAACAAGAGCAAACGCACGGACGATTCTGGAACACATAGTTTGTTAGCACGAAACAAAAACCCATCATGGATGTGATATTTATCCCATGCTTTCCCACCAGCACACATGCTATATGGTGCTGAAAAATCATGATCAGTAGCATATAAATCACACAAACTCTCTAAACCAGGAACCTTAATGTCTAATTGTGTCAACAACATGTTCTTCCTAGAGAGAGCATCAGCAACCACATTGTCTTTACCCTTTTTATGTTTAATTATGTATGGAAAAGACTCAATGAACTCAACCCACTTAGCAAGACGCCTATGCAAATTAGATTGAGCTTTCAGATATTTCAGAGCTTCATGATCAGAATGTATGATAAATTCTTTTGGCCACAAATAATGTTGCCAAACCTCAAGAACTCGAACAAGTGCATACAATTCTTTATCATAAACTGGATAGTTCAACCTCGCACCACAAAGTTTTTCAGAAAAATAGGCAATAGGCCTACCCTCTTGCATCAAAACACCACCAATACCAATGCCACTAGCATCACATTCAATCTCAAATTGCTTAGTAAAATCTGGTAGTGCAAGCAAAGGTGCAGAAGTTAACAAACGTTTCAGCTCATCAAAGGCATTATCTTGGGCTGCGCCCCATACAAATTCTACACCTTTCTTAGTTAACTCATTCAAAGGTGCAGCAATAGTACTAAAGTCTTTCACAAAACGACGATAAAAACCAGCAAGACCGTGAAAACTTCGTACTTGACTAACATTCATAGGAGTAGGCCAATTTTGAATAGCTTCAATTTTAGATGCATCTACCTCTACTCCATGCTTAGAAACAACAAATCCCAGAAATATGACCTTATCTTTGCAAAATGTGCACTTCTCAAGGTTACCATATAACTTAGCATCACGCAACACTTGCAAAACTTGTCGAATATGATCACTATGTTCAGATTCATTGCGGCTGTAGATTAATATATCATCAAAATACACAACCACAAACTTGCCAATAAAATTACGCAAAACATGGTTCATTAATCTCATGAAGGTACTAGGTGCATTAGTTAACCCAAATGGCATGACTAACCACTCATATAAACCAAATTTTGTTTTAAAGGCTGTTTTCCACTCACCCCCCTCTTTCATCCTAATTTGATGATAACCACTACGCAAATCAATTTTAGAGAAAACAGCAGCACCACTCAATTCATCAAGCATATCTTCCAAGCGTGGAATAGGGTGACGATATCGAATAGTGATGTTATTTATTGCTCTACAATCTACGCACATGCGCCAGGTACCATCTTTCTTAGGAACTAAAATAACAGGAACAGCACAAGGGCTTAAGCTCACACGAATATAACCTTTGTCGAGAAGCGCTTGTACTTGTTTCTGAATTTCTTTTGTCTCCTCGGGGTTGGTGCGGTATGGTGCTCGGTTGGGCAGCGATGCTCCTGGGATCAAGTCTATTTGATGCTCAATGCCTCGCAAAGGTGGCAAACCTGCAGGCACCTCGTCCGGAAACACGTCGCTGAATTCCTGTAACACATTAGAAACACCAATAGATAGAGGGGTCATGTCGTTAGAAACCAAAATGTTACCCTTGTACATAAGCACAAGAGGAACAGCTGTAGGATCCTCACGAAACTCTCTCAGATCAGATTTGGTGGCTAACATTACTAAGGAATGCGCTCCCTCACTCATACTTTTACCACTCAGATTTGGCTTGTGGCTCTCCCTCACCGGAAGTGTAGGCTCTCGTCTATCTACTCTCTCACTCTCTTTTTCAAGATTTACTTCAATTTTTTGACGAGATTCATTTACAATAGCTTGCGGTGTCATAGGTCTTAAGGTAACATCCTTGCCATGCCAATGTAACTGATATGTGTTGGCTTTCCCATTGTGACGGACATCACGATCATATTGCCATGGGAGGCCCAACAACAAATGACATACTGTCATAGGAACCACATCACACTCGACGGTGTCTTTATATGGTCCAATCTGAAACTCAACACGCACCATGTGGCTGATCTTCATCTCTCCGCTATCACTGAGCCACTGAATAAAATATGGATTGGGGTGCGGGATATATTTGAGCTTCAGTTTTGTACAGAGCTCTTTACTAGCCAAATTGCGACAACTCCCACCATCAATAATAACCTTGCACGCCTTGCCAGGACCAACACCAGCTTTTGTTTGAAACAAATTACACCGCTGTTCCGCAGAATCTGGGCTCACACTCAGCACCTTAGGCGAACAAACAATGGTAGGCAGTGATGACGCATCACCATAGAGCATATCATCATCCTCCTCATCCGAATTTGGATCAGCATCATCACCTGTCTCATACTCTTCAGTTTCCTCATTGATCAACATAACCTTTTTATTGGGACAGTCTCGCCGGAAGTGACCCTTGCCACCACATGTATGACAGTTCATATCCCTATTTCTTGCTGTAGAGTTGGAGGAACCAGTACCACTTGCAGCAGGTTGTGATGTTCTCTTGGCATTGGAAATAACTGAATCAGGTTTTGAGGAAGCATTACCACGGAATCCAGAAGTACCACTAGAGGTAGGCACACTAGGGTCTGTCCGTGGGGAAAAACGACCTCTACTTGTTGTAGAGCGAGGTCCAAATTTAGCATCTTCAGCCAATGTCAATTCTGCCTCACGTGCTTGATGAAGCAAATCTGTCATATCAAAGTATTGGTGATGCCGAACAATGCGTCGAATATTGTAAGTTAAACCAGCAAGAAAACGCTGCATTGTTTGTTCCTCTGGTTCGCGCACCCTAGCACGCTGCATAATCAACTCCATCTCCTGATAATAGTCATCAACAGACTTAAGACCTTGCTTCAAATTCGTCAATTTATCATAGAGAGAACGAATATAATTGCGGGGAATAAAACGAGCACGCATTGCTTCTTTCATACCCCTCCATGTAGTAATAGGTGGCTCTCGAGCTTCAAGCCTGGACTGGACAATATTATCCCACCAAAGCAATGCATATCCATCAAACTCGGAAGATGCAAATTTTATTTTTCTATCATCGGTGTACTCATGCATGCGCCATAGTTTTTCCACCTTCAGCTCCCAATTGAGGTACTCTTCCACCTCAGTAGAACCAACAAACTTGGGTACAGTGAACTTCGGTTTGCCCAGCTGATACGTCTCAAACGTATCTATAATTTTTGATGCTCCATGCTTGTTTTTACACCATTTGCCTATTGTTTCGTTACACTTAGTGGTACTTTTATACATTTTCCGGAACTAACCTATTAATGAAGTGCCACAGTGCCAGTTTCCTGTTTTCTGCTGTTTTTGTGTTTCAGAAGTGATACACAGGAAATATTCTCGGAATTGGACGAAACAAGTTCCTGAAGTCATATTTCACGGGGAAGCTCCCAAACATCCGAAGACCTGACGGAGAGGGGCCACGTGGGCCCCAGACACAGGGGCGGCGCGGCCACCCCCCTGGCTGCGCCAGCCCCATGTGAGGCCACGTGGGACCCCCTCTGACATCGTCCTTTCGCCTATATATACCCCCTGACGAGAAAAACCTAAGGGCCCGATCAGTTTTCCAGAATACACCGCGATCCGCCGCCGCCGTCGACCCGAAGATTGGGAGGGTCCAGAAGCTCTTCCCGGCACCCTGCCGGAGAGGGGAATCGCCACCGGAGGTCTTCTTCATCGCCATGCTTGCCTCCGGAGCGATGAGTGAGTAGTCTACCTTGGACTATGGGTCCATAGCAGTAGCTAGATGGTTGTCTTCTCCACCATGTGCTTCATGTTTAGATCTCATGAGCTGCCCTACATGATTGAGATCACCGTTATGTAATTCTATGATGTTGGTTTGTTGGGATCCGATGAATATTGGTGTTTATGATTAAGTTGCTGTACTGAATTATATCTTTTGTTATCTCTATGTTGTTTATGATCTTGCATGCTCTCCGTTGTTAGTAGCTATCTTGGCCGAGTAGTTGCTAGTGACTCCAAGAGGGGGTATTTATGCTCGATAGTGGGTTCATGTCTCTATTTCACCTGGGGGAGTGACAGAAACCTCTAAGGTGGTAGATGTGTTGTTGCTACTAGGGAGAAAACAACATTCATATGCTCAAGGGCATATGCTTTGTTTACATTACACACTTTGCTTAATGCAATTATCTGTTGTTCGCAACTTAATACTTTTGGGGTGTTCGGATGATATCCCCGAGGGTGGATTATTAGTCATAGATGCAGTTGGATGGCGGTCTATGTATTTTGTTGTAATGCCCAGAGTAAATCTCATAGTGATCTTCTTGACATATCACGTTATCTTTATTCTATCAATTGCCCAACTGTAATTTGTTTACCCAGCATGTTATTTATCTATGGAGAGACACCACTAGTGAACTGTGGACCCCGGTCCTATTTTAATCATATTGCAATCACCTGTTTACTTTTCCCGCACTGTTTACTTTACTAGCATATTACTACTGTTTTCCACTCGATACACTCATAACCTTTGTTTCAAGCAAACCGGTGAGATTGACAACCTCATCGCAAGTTGGGGACAAAGTATTTGTTTGTGTGTGTGCAGGTTCCACAAACACCTTCAGTCGTCATCGTCTCTCTTCTCCTGTTCGATATACCTTGGTTTCTTAACTGAGGGAAAACTAGCCGCTACACTCATCATACCTTCCTCTTGGGGTTCCCAACGGGCTGGTCATCACCACGCACAAGGACATACTGCTCTCACGTCAACTAAACGCCACAGTCTTTTCTGGCGCCATCACACGAGTAGCAGCTTCTTTTCTGGCGCCGTTGCCGGGGAAGAGAGAAGACTTCTGCGAGGGGAGTTCTTCGCACACACATTCTTTACTTTGTTATTTGTTTTGCTTTACTTTATTTTATTTTACCTGCATTGCTTTATATCAAAAACCCAAAAAAATTAGAATCCTTGGTAGTTGTTTTTACTTATCTGCTTTTAGTTTTGTTACAATGAGTAATCCTGAAGTAGAAGTTCGTAGTTTTAAGCAACAAAGGGGAGAAAGTTTAAAAGATGCTTGGTACCGTATTAACAATGCTCATCATAGGTGTACCAAAAAGCACTCTACCACTATCCTCCTTAGAAATTTTTATGTTGGTATATCCAGTTGGAATAGGTATGTTCTTGATACTCTTACAGAAGGTAATTTTCTGGGTACTCCCGCTGGAGAAGCATGCACTATAATTGAAAGTTTAGTGGGAGTACCACCTATTCATGTTGCTAAAACTGAAACCACCTTGGAGGAGGTGGTAGAAAAGCTCAGCTCCTTAGAAAAAAGTTTGCCAAGTATCCTAGAAAATGCTAGCCATGTTAGTGAATTAATAGAAAATATTGGTAAGAGAATTACCATTTTAGAGGCTAGCACTACTCATGACAATCAAAACTTAAGGATTGGTAAACTAGAGGAGTCTATGGAAACTCTTAGTTTAATCTTCTCTTCTCTTAAATTTAAGAAAGAGAAAGTGTTTGTTGGAAAAGAGCAAAAATGTATGTATGTTCCCAAGGTTTCTGCGCTTAAATCTCAACATGTTCTTAAGATTGGTAAGACTCTTAGTTCCACTAAGGGTGACTTGCAGGTTGAATCATCTTCGGGAACCTTCAAGGAGCCTACTGAGGTAACTAGCACTTCATCTATTGATATTACTTGATTCGCAATTTTCTGCGCCTAGCTCAAAGGCGTTAAAGAAAAGCACTCTTGGGAGATAACCCAATGTTTTCTTTTCAGTACTTTTTCTTTTATTTGAGTCTTGGAAGTCATTACTACTGTAATGACCGCTCCTTATCTTGTTTATTTCGTTTTTGTGCCAAGAGAAGCCTCTAATTTGAGTGAGGTAAAGATTTGGGGTTATTGCTGTCCTGAAACTGTTTTCAGTGCTGCACCGTAAAAATTCGTGAAAATTCTCTGTATATCTTTTGGACCTGCGATTTCTTGTGCATATGCCCCAGGTTATATCCAAACTTTTATTAGATGAACACTTTTTGATTTGAGCAACGGAAAATCCCTCAAAAATTCGTCCATTATCAGCTGTCCAGTTTTGACAGATTTCTGCCAATATTTGTTTTTGCCACTTTATCGCTTTCTTTTGAGTTCTTTTTGATCATGGAACTCTTGTGGAAGTTGCTACAGTAGTATATACTTTATATGTGGTGGTTTTGGGTTGAAACCTGAAGCTAAAAGAGTTGAATATATTTTATGCTTACACTAATGTTGCTAATAGAATTGTGTTTAGTTTTGTATGAAGGAAGTTTTCAAGTGTAGGGATTGGAGAATGATGAGATGAGTTGAAGATTGGACAAAAGCTCAAGCTTGGGGATGCCCATGCATCACCCCAAGAAATATCCAAGAAGTACAAGCGTCAAAGCTTGGGGATGCCCCCGAGGCACCCCTTCTTTATCGGCAAAAATCAGGTCACCTTTCAAGACACTATATTTTTATTGCTTTATGCACTATGTGTTTTTCTTGGAGCGTCAGTTGTTTTAGTTTTCTTAGTTTGTTTAGTTTGTTTGTTTGCTGCAATAAATGGTTGGACCCCGACAAATTTCCTTTGGAGGAGATGTACTCGTTTTCATTTGCAAAGAATGCTCTAGTTTTCACTCTTATCATTTATCGAGCGTTCTACTTTTTCTGCTACTGCTTTTGGTTTTCGTTTTCGCCTTGATATGCGTTCAGATCTTGTCATATCTTTTCATCAAGGTGTATTTTTGCCTCTGACCTTTATTGGTTTTCATCAAAAGAGGTGTTTATAAAAATTTCAAATGGTGTTGGAAAAGAGAAAAAGCTTTGTGCAAAATAGTGGTACAAGAAGGAGCTTGTGTAGACTGCGGCTTAGGCTTTTTCATGTCATGCTTGATGTCTTTTTGATAGTATGCTTAGTGGTTTTGCTGTAGCATGACTTGTCTCAAATAACTGAGATTGCTTAATGAGCCTTTGAAAAAATCATGCGTTGTTTTTATTGTATGGAAGCATTATTTTGGTTTTCTCCTTGATGCTTTATTTGGGTTGACTTGGCGCATGCTCACACATGTTAGACTCTTCCAAAGTCGCCATTAGCCTTCATGATCATTTAGTTTTTGACTTTTGATGCCATCGTATGCTTCTTTTAATGTCGCTTTGTCGCTTTGCATGATTATGGCCATTATTGCTCTCTTAGTTGGTCGCTCCCAGACTTTTGCTAGCCCTCGCCTTGTACTGAGTATGAGCTCTACTCGTGCATCCAACTCCTAAAAGCCAAGTTTGCCATTGTGTCCACTATAAATTCCTATGCATGGTATTTTTAAGCCATTCCAAAGTAAAATTTCCGTGTGCTACCTTTTAAAAACCTTCAAAATACTTCTCGTTTTGTGACACTGTTTTCAGCTCATGGGGACGTAGTGGTCGGATTTGCTATCTTCCATATTGTTTATTCCAAAAAGAAAAAAAAAGAGAAAAAAAGGAAGAAAAAAAGGCACTCCTCCAAAGAATGTGAATGTTGGTGGGCACCCGATGGAATCGGTTAGCCATGGTATGTGAAAGGAAAAGGTGGGGAGGAGTGCCAAGTTTTATAAAAAGAGCACGAAGTGCCAATCTCTCTCTCAAAACTTGCTTTATTTTTGTATGGAAGATAGTAAGAACCCCATTGCCAGTCGTTGACAAAGACAACCACCTCTCAAAATCAAGTTTTATCTCTGTTTTACAAATGAAAAGCTCTAGCACATGTTAAATCACTGCTTCCCTCTGCGAAGGGCCTTTCTTTTACTTTTATGTTGAGTCACCACCTTCTTTCTTTATGCACCATTAAGAGAGCATAGTTGTCATTCTTAGTGTGATATGCATTGTCCCAAGGTTCATTGATTGACTCATATTGTTGGTTTCACTTGTTCTTAAATTATTTGTATCTAGTCGCCCTCTTAAACTTTGAGGTGTCCTATGCATTTATGTTTTGCTCTCTTTGAAGGACAAGCTGAAAACCATTTGTATGTTTTTCCTTATGATTTGAACACACGTTTGACTTTCATTGTTTCATTATCATGATCTTTTGTTTGTGTTCATTTACATGTTTACAACATGGTTGCTAAGTTCTTATTGTCATGATTATATCTTTCATGCCCATGTTTTAAGTTCTATTGATCCCAGCTCATCAATGCTTGCATATATGATCAAGATTGTGTAGGTGCATGTCACCTCAAAAATTATTCTTTTGTTATCACTTACCTATTCGAGGACGAGCAGGAGTTAAGCTTGGGGATGCTTGATACGTCTCAAACGTATCTATAATTTTTGATGCTCCATGCTTGTTTTTACACCATTTGCCTATTGTTTCGTTACACTTAGTGGTACTTTTATACATTTTCCGGAACTAACCTATTAACGAAGTGCCACAGTGCCAGTTTCCTGTTTTCTGCTGTTTTTGTGTTTCAGAAGTGATACACAGGAAATATTCTCGGAATTGGACGAAACAAGTTCCTGAAGTCATATTTCACGGGGAAGCTCCCAAACATCCGAAGACCTGACGGAGAGGGGCCACGTGGGCCCCAGACACAGGGGCGGCGCGGCCACCCCCCTCGCCGCGCCAGCCCCGTGTGAGGCCACGTGGGACCCCCTCTGACATCGTCCTTTCGCCTATATATACCCCCTGACGAGAAAAACCTAAGGGCCCGATCAGTTTTCCAGAATACACCGCGATCCGCCGCCGCCGTCGACCCGAAGATCGGGAGGGTCCAGAAGCTCTTCCCGGCACCCTGCCGGAGAGGGGAATCGCCACCGGAGGTCTTCTTCATCGCCATGCTTGCCTCCGGAGCGATGAGTGAGTAGTCTACCTTGGACTATGGGTCCATAGCAGTAGCTAGATGGTTGTCTTCTCCACCATGTGCTTCATGTTTAGATCTCATGAGCTGCCCTACATGATTGAGATCACCGTTATGTAATTCTATGATGTTGGTTTGTTGGGATCCGATGAATATTGGTGTTTATGATTAAGTTGCTGTACTGAATTATATCTTTTGTTATCTCTATGTTGTTTATGATCTTGCATGCTCTCCGTTGTTAGTAGCTATCTTGGCCGAGTAGTTGCTAGTGACTCCAAGAGGGGGTATTTATGCTCGATAGTGGGTTCATGTCTCTATTTCACCTGGGGGAGTGACAGAAACCTCTAAGGTGGTAGATGTGTTGTTGCTACTAGGGAGAAAACAACATTCATATGCTCAAGGGCATATGCTTTGTTTACATTACACACTTTGCTTAATGCAATTATCTATTGTTCGCAACTTAATACTTTTGGGGTGTTCGGATGATATCCCCGAGGGTGGATTATTAGTCATAGATGCAGTTGGATGGCGGTCTATGTATTTTGTTGTAATGCCCAGAGTAAATCTCATAGTGATCTTCTTGACATATCACGTTATCTTTATTCTATCAATTGCCCAACTGTAATTTGTTTACCCAGCATGTTATTTATCTATGGAGAGACACCACTAGTGAACTGTGGACCCCGGTCCTATTTTAATCATATTGCAATCACCTGTTTACTTTTCCCGCACTGTTTACTTTACTAGCATATTACTACTGTTTTCCACTCGATACACTCATAACCTTTGTTTCAAGCAAACCGGTGAGATTGACAACCTCATCGCAAGTTGGGGACAAAGTATTTGTTTGTGTGTGTGCAGGTTCCACAAACACCTTCAGTCGTCATCGTCTCTCTTCTCCTGTTCGATATACCTTGGTTTCTTAACTGAGGGAAAACTAGCCGCTACACTCATCATACCTTCCTCTTGGGGTTCCCAACGGGCTGGTCATCACCACGCACAAGGACATACTGCTCCCACGTCAACTAAACGCCACAGTCTTTTCTGGCGCCATCACACGAGTAGCACCAGCCCATCATCATCACGGTTGGCTGGTTGGGCAAAATCATCATCAAAGCGACGACGTGCGCCGGTAGGAGCAAAACCACGACCAGGCGGAATACCAGCACCTCGGCCTCCATTCCCACGACCACCGTGACCACCAAGAAGCAAACCGTCACGACGACCAGTAGCAGCTGCAGCAGTAGCGTCATCATGTGCGTGATTGTCATCCTGGACACTCACAGCAGCCTCAGGATCATGTGGTTGCTGGTGAGGTGGACGATCAAACGAAGCTTGCAAGGTATGCACAGCTTGTGTCAAATCTGCAATAGAACGCTGAATTGTGGTCACAGTTTCTTGTGTTGCAGTGGCTATATCATGTGTTGCATTCAGCTTATTGTCAACAGCAAGCACATCGTCATGTAAACTATCACAAACAGCATTGAACCTCTTCGACAAAGTATCACGAAGAGCTTCGTATTCATTCCAACGTACGACCTCATTTGGATCCTTTTTTTGCTGCACAGCATCAGACTCAGACATGATTAGTAGGTTAGTGCAAACAAAAATAGGTGTATGGTGGAACTCTCACAACTCACTCAAAACTGAGAGAAACGAGGTATCTTACCGTTCCAAAGTGAATAGAAGAGCTTACCAACTTGTATAGGCGAAAACGTGCACGGATGTGATGTAACGAATACCGAGGGAAAGACTATCACACGACAACCAGGGTATATGGTGGGGCTTGGTATGGATACCTAACTACACCAAAGTACAAATCCTAGTGCTGACCGTATGACAAAGAACCACGGAAACACACACGGTGGAGATAAATGGGGCAATGCAACTCTGAAAATGAGCTCAAAAAGTTGAGGTATGTTGGTGGAACGCTCGGTGTTGCAAAGCACAAGAGAGACGCTAGCAATGGCTCAACGAAAACGGGCACAAGATTGCGGAACAGAGCAGCCCGTAGAGCACTAAGCACGCTAGTCTCGTAGGATGGTTCTAGACACCAAGAAAGGTTTACTAAAGGCTGACAAAGAAAAGAGACAATATGTGGACTCAGAAAAGAGAAATAACAAAGAGGAAAAAGATTTTTTTTTTTGATATTGCGCTCACGCCTGAGCACAGAATGGTTCTGAGGTGCAGCGCCTAGAACAGCCAGCGATCCAGAATTTTTTTTTTTTTACTTAATTACACGCTGATGCTTGGGCCTCCTGGGCCTGCTGGCGCTGAGTCCTGCTCGTGGCCAGCGATCGACGAGCGACTCCGCTCGAGCGCAGCTGCGCGCTGACGAGCTCGCGCCTGACCACAGAGTCAATCTGAGGTCGGGCGAGCGGCGATGCCTTTTTTTTTTTGCTTTTGACTTGTTTCCGATCGGATCTGCTGATTGCCTCGATCAAGTACTTCTTGTGAAGAACAACGTGCACAGCCAACAGTTCAGGGAAGAAGAAGGAGATCAGAGAGGGATCAAACGAAGACGAAAACTGAAACGAAGATGCAGAAAAGAACGGGGATCCTAGACTCCTACAGATTTGATGAAAAGATACGCGAAAAGACGATCAACGACTAAAACAAGTAACTCGATGCAATCTAGGCTATGGCAAAAATAAGAACCCTAATTTTTTTTGTAGGCTTTTTCTGGATAGGACAAAAACAAAAACGAATTTACGGGGATGAATTTGTGGATGCTCACCGAGTAAACGCTGGAATCTGATACCAAGATGATAAGGGGTTGCCCGATCTTCTCAGTGAGCCGATGTAGATGGATGATAACTTGGTGGATAATCTGTGAGACTCACACGAACTCTCCGGCTGTTCCCCCGTTGCCAATGCAACAGATCTTCAACCCTATGGATATTCGAGACACCACACACCTGCGCACGTAGCCGCCGACCACGAAGCGGTTCTGCAATCTCCTAATTCCCAATGGAACAGCAGATCACACTTGAATTCTCAGTAGCAAAACTCCAGATCGAAATAAACTTGGAGTGGGGTAGATATTCCGAGCGAAACACAGAGGAATATATGATTTCAAAGGAAAGCTTACAAGCAATTTCGTTCTGATGTTTGGGGGTAATCTAAACGTAGTCTAAACGACACAAGGGGGCGCCCCAGGGGTACTTAAAGGGGTCGGGGCGACCTGGCCCAAAACCAACCTGTTTTGGGCCCAAACGGACTCGGTTCGACTCAAACTGGTACATACCGACCCATACATGGGTTCGACTCATTTTGGCACGCAGGCCATGAGTGTAGCGCGCCTTAGACTCATAGACATCGCGTCGAAGGCTGTCCTAGCGCGCCATCTCATGCTCTCTCTTATGTAGACTTGATGTTCTGGTGATCTCCGGGTGCGCCTGCCTCCCTCTCCTCCCTCGCACACTTGATCTTTAAGTCTTGCTCATCTCGCTGCGACGCGTCTCCTCCTCGTGCAATGCTTGTGTTATCAACAAACCTAATCATACATAGATGCATAGACTTAGGTAGTATAAAGCTCTCATTAAATAAAACATCAGGTTCAATTAAGAGTGAGTTCACCTGTTGTTCCAATAGCTTTGCACGTGCTCTTGTAATTGGTCCAATCCTAATCTCGTTGGACTTCTTCGCAGCAACATCTTCATCATCAATAGGAGCAGGAGATAATGGTGGTGTAATAGGGATGTCCTCATCATATTGTGTTGAAACCTGCAAGCCGGATTATCTCGTCCAAGGTGGGATATTCTGGGGGAGGTTTATCATGTCTAACGTCCGGTTAAGTTTAGGGTATTTAGGGCAAAATGGCACTTGTCACCCTATAAAATACACACCTCAAACCTCCTCTGAGATGCGTTGTAACTCTTGGACCCAAATCATCTGGGATGCAGGGCCACAATAACATGGCAAGCATATGAGCAAATATACGGGGGCAAAGTGTCACTTCATGTATCCATGGATGTTACCGCCGGCATAGACCGCCAGTACGGTCACGGGCTAGGTTATCTAGGGTAAGACATGAGATTATCCGTAGATGTTAAGCACACACCAGTTTCAACTAAGGCTGATCTCTCAACCATGGGAAGTCTTTAGGGTGCATTTTAGTGGGGTTGTGTATAGGATATGATTTCAACCATAACTTCCAAAACTGTCCATCTCTTGATAGTAAGATTTTCCTATCGAATCAAGTAAATGAAAAACATGGGGGGTCACAATTTTAACTTTGAGGGGTCTCAAACCATCTCGTGCCATCTTTGAATATGCCTATAATGTTGAAGCACATGGTTAGTCTACCAATCATGTTGTCATGAACCATAAAACCACTTAAGGATGGAAAATGCCCTTTTAGGCATGAATCTTGTAACACCATATGTGTATCTTACAAAGATTCCTAGCTAGGTACCTTAAATAATTTTTGTCATTTTTTAGGAAGAAACTACTATAAACTTGTAGTTCAAGTTTGAATTACTTTCAGGAAATCAACAAAATTCATTTAAATGGGAAAAGTAGATACAAAGCTAAAAAGATCAAAATATTTAGGCATTGGCCATCTAATATGATATCCTTCATGTAAAAATTCGAGAGGTGCCATTTTGAACTATATCTTTTGTACTTGCTTCAAAAAAACACCCTTTTTGGCATTTAACAAACGATAATGGGCTCGTTATCATGAAGGAAGTATCATTTCAAATATGTGTATTGAGTTGCCCTATTTATCCTAAGCTCATATTCCAAAAATATGGCTACATGCCAAAAAGTTTGATTTGTTTTTTGCAGTTTTAGGTATTATTGCATTTTTCTTATTAAAAAGCTCTAGAAAAATGTAAATTATCATTTCTAATGAAGAAAAGAAAATAAAATTCAAAAAAATCTGCAAAGTTAAAATTATATGTGCATAATAGTTTAATTTACTCGGCAAAGGTGATTTTACCGTCCATCATGCGTGTTAACATGAACATGTGTCCAACTATATGTCGTGTGTTTTCGAATTTGCTAAGTGGCATGCCAAAAAACACTCAAACTACGAATATGCCGAGAGATTTACCACGATACCCGGCGTATGTACTTAGTTGCCGAGTGCCCAAACCCCATGCGGTCACTAGTATGTAGGATACATTAGGTTATTTTAAGATAAGGTCAGTAGTTACTTTGTCAATATGTGGTTTACTTCGACACAATTTTTTATCTCTAGATTCGTTTTCAGTGGTGCTTGCTAATAAGTAGAATTTGTATCACATAAACTAAATCCCCCTTTATCGAAAAAAATCTTTGTCAGAGTCTTGTCTTAGTGTGGGAGCGCTTGCCATAATTTGGTCACTATAGATTTATGGAAATGGTAAAGTTTTAACGATAAAAATGTTTCGCTCTTACAGGTTATTTATCGGTCTACTAGTACGTTTTGTTTATGGTCATCTATACAATGAGTAGAGAATCGTAGCCTGTTTTTAAAGGTTTGTACGCAACGGTTGGAATCTACGGTGATAGATAATTTTCCCCAACATAGATCACCGCATAATCTTTGGATAGGACCTCATTCCCCATACACAATCTACTATTTCTCGATGTTGATATGTATTTTGACTTTTATTTTATTACTATATATGGATAATTGTTGTTGTGTGCATTCTAGCTATGCAGAAGCTGGATGTAATCCTTAAACTCTTACGTAATAAAATGTCCCTTATAAAAAAATGAAACTTACGACAACAAACAACAACTTTAAGCCCTGATAGGTTGAGTCGTGGTTTGACAACTCCGTCACTCCACCAAGGGATCGACTGTCATGTGTCCTCATGCCTCCATTTGTGTGACAAAAATTACAATCAACCATTCTAATGCCTATGGTTCAGCTAGTCCAATCATAACACAAAGATAACGAGGGGTGTCACATTACACTCTTACCACCGTATATTGGTCAGGTAATTGTCAATGTAGCTGACGACGATCCACCACCACCCGCCAATCAGTGGACATGATCACCCGCCATGTTTCACTGAAAACGACTGACGTAGAACTCCAAACTCCTCTAGTCCATTAGGCTCTGCTTTTGGCCATGCAATGCCGTGTCATGACTCTGAAAACGCCTTCCACTAATTAAAACGTCCCAATCCCGGATGTTACACGTAATTATGCGTATGTGTGCACTGAGAAAAGGCAAATCTATGTGTATATACCAAAATTCTTAATCTCTCCAGTGAATCAGGAGCCAGCATGAGGCGAGCAAATGGTATTAGATATCACAGGTATCGTGACATCACTTTCGATGGGGATGTGTAAGCGAAAATTGAAAAATATAGATAGAGTAGAATCGATCAAAGTCACTGTTGATATCCCCTTTGATGATACAGTACAGAAGAAAAATTCGCTAGCACCGAAAAAATAATCGAGGACGAATCATTGTGGAGGAAACAAGCTGAGAGGGTGACTCACCAATATATCCATTTGCTGATTGACCTTCCCTTGAAAAAATCTTTGCTTATTGATCAAACTGATGGCACAACCGGATTGTGGAAACAGAGAAAAATCTCAGCAGGTCTCGACTCTTTCTGGCCCTATATGTGTTTTCTTTAGACGAACCCATACCATTGTTTGCATTATTCAGTTTTTTTTAATTAGGGCTTGCATTATTCAGTTTATCTGTCAATTATATCACTATCACTTTCAGTCAGTGTCTGTGGTTCGTAAGCACAACATTATTACCTAGTATATAATCTCAAGACATTCTATTGGTGTTACTAAATCAACCTATTGAAGAGAAACCAAGAGAAAAAAAGGTCCCCACGCCGCTCCGCTCCGGGGCAACACGGGAGGAGGCCCAACCCTAGCCCACCGCCGGCCCCCGTCTCCTGCCTCCCTCACCTCACCGCCACTAGAGGCAGTCACCGGAAAGCTCGCGGGCTCGCCGAGGACGGCGGTGGCGGGGCTTTTGCTGCTTCACCCGCGCCGTGGAGAGCTTGTGGATCTGAGGTGGCGGCCTCGTGTGGTGAGGACAGCGTCGACCTAGTGGCTGGTGGCGGATATCAGTGCTGTAGGATGCGTGCCTTAGTTGCGTGGGCGGCGAAGCGCCGGTGGGCATGCTCGTGGTGCGGAGTCCACCCGGTTGGGCCTCCAGTGCCAGATCTGAAGAAGGCACACTCCCTGGCATGACTCCTCGCTCCTCCCGGCCCTTGACTTCGGCTCTGCCTCTTTCAGTGGTTGCTGGGTGGCTGGAGGTGGGGCTCTTGACCGGGGGAAACTCTTGGCCGGCGGCGGCGACCACGGCATCAACGATGTTGCAGACGTCGTTCTCCTTCTTGAAGGTGACATCGAGGTCCATTCCCCCCTCCCTAACCTGCTTGTCTCGGGTGAAAACCGGCGGCGCGCCTGCGTTGTTCCCTTCAAGAAGGCATCGCCTTGAGATAACGGGGTTGATCGTTAGTTCGGCGTTGGGTGGTTGGTTGCCAGTAGCGGTTATTTCTTGTCAGATGTTGTAGTGCAGTGACTAGCTGAGGCCCCTGGTGCTCCGCTTCCCCGATGCTCTTGCTTGCCGGCGGGTCGACGCCCTAGAACCTGGGCGAGAGGGGAAGTTCTCCCCTCTCCGGTAGCGGCATCGTTGTAAGCTAAGCCGGCTGTCTTGGCCGTGTTTGATGTCTTCGTCACCAATCCTTCACCACTTCTTCGATGGCGATCTTCTCCCGGTGGTTTATGTCTTTCCCTGTGGTCGGTGTTTCAGGTGGCAGTGTTGTTTGTGGATGGCGGCTTGATGAGGCGGCAATGCTCAATCCCTCCTTAGCATCTCTGTTTGTGAGTGCTCTTGAGTCGACATGGCGACAGGTTGCCCTGGAGGTTGATGTGTGCATGGACTTCCTTTGTGTCTCCCTTCACCGATTCTACCTCTGCGGTCGGTTCGCAAGGCGTGACAAGGATCTCGAGGCTCAAGCGGTGCTTCATTTTTATTCTTTTTGCTTGGTGTTTCATGTTGCTGTTCTTCAACATCTTGTAAACTATGGCCGTTCGTGGCTTTATTAATTTAAAGCCGGGCACTGGGTTCCTTGTGTCTAAAAAAAATCAACCTATTGAAGGAATCTCGAACTTACGTATGGCATAGTCTCTTGTAGAATATAGAAATCGTTGTGCTAGGGTGGAGTGGTGACATGATACATCACATAATTTGCTTGTTACTGTCAACTAGGTAAAGCAACCTTGAAGAATATTCCTGCGGTGACCGGGGAGCAAAGCAACATCAACAAGTTTGACAGCGTGATGCATGGTGCAGGTAGTGCTGATTGTAGAGGGTGAAAGTGAGGGGTGAATTAGGTGGAGGACGACAGAGTCCGGATGAATCTACATTCCTATTATTGGCACTTGCTGGCTACCTGAGATTCTCTAGACTGAACCAAAATAAGTGATACGAAGTCTGGTAAGTTATGTAAGTGCGTACATATATCACAGCTGTACATAATTAGCATAGCATGTTCCCAAATTTGCCTTAACCAAAAGGGCCTTCTTACGGAATATGGTCCTGGATAATTAAGGTAGTTCTTCAGAAATTTATTGAGTGAGTGCGCAGATTAGCAGCCGAGCTACCGATCAAAAAGAAATCCTTGTATTATTTGAAATCCAATGGGCGCCCACAGAATTGGATAAGACTACGACCCATGGATTTGTCGCATTTTGCAGTTCCTGTGGATCGCGGAGAGAATCTACGCATGTACCCATGTGATTCAGTGCATGGGAATTGGAATCTTCTTTAGCTTCTGCTAATTTTGTCTATGAACTTTACTTAGTGATGTGGCTAGATACGCTGCAATTGAAATCACATGGACGCGGATGATCTAAATATCTAATTGATGCCACCTACCTGCTAATTAGCGGTGACCACGTTCTTTTCTAAGAGGTAATTGCACCACTCATACAAAAACTTATCCTTCAAGTGCATTTTCATACAAGAACTTGTGCAATGTGTTTCTGCAATACACATATTTGCGTTTCAGGTATAAAATCATACAAAAGGCTGTGAGGCAGTGCCACGCTGGTTTTGAATCTTTACAATTAAGTCTATAAGAAATAAAGTATTGGCACGTCATGAGCAGCAACCACGCCGCCGACATCCTGCGCTGCCGTGTGGCCGAGCAGGAACTCGAGGGCGAGATGCACCAGGACAATTTCTAGCTTGTCAGCCCCTGCCTCTTTGACTTCGGCGCGTCGTCCCACCCAACGCTACCTGACGTGTTGTCGCCGCCTGAAGCTTCACCGGCCTGAAAAAAGGCGCCGGCGAAACCCAGCTGCGGCCTCCTCGACACCTTGAAATGCGATGGCACCGGGTGGAGCATGCGGCGCCGCATCAAGGAGCAGCAGCGTCCGGCGCTAGCATCGGCGACTACAAAACAGAGGTCAACGTCAAGGAGCAGCATCGTCCGACGCAGGAGGAGGATAAGAGGAGCTCTGTCAGCAGCAAGAGGAAATAGATCAGGCAGAGAAAATCAACGAACAAGCCAAGCAGCGAGAGGAGTAGGAAAAAGAAGACATACAAGAGTTGCAAAAACAGAAGAAGCACCACCTAGAAGTGGGCAAGGAAGCGAAATCTGAGGCAGGAAAAACTTACAGTGGAAGGTAACCATATCATGTTCTAAGAACTGCACTTGCAATCATCTTTTATATTGTCTCCCCACTAGCAATGTATAATAATATATTAATATTTAGTTAGAATTTGGTTTCTGACAAGGGTATGGATGACAGAGCCCGTTACTTGAGTACCCCTGAGGCCCGTTAAGCTAGGCCCAAGTGTAATCCTAGTCGAGATACGAGTTCATGTCGTATACCAATGTTGTAATACGTATCGGACCCCTCTCCTACCTTGAGACCTGGCCACCTATATATAGGGGGCAGGAGAGGACAGATTGAAAGCAAACCAAGTTTATACCTACGTTTACTTTCGATACACACATTGTTTGACTGATTTCACCTTCGAGTTCATCCGACGCCCTATTTCTCCGATCCTAAGTCCTTCATATTGGACATTTGTCGAGTTAACCCTCGTCAATTGGCGCCGACCGTGGGGACTTGGGGCGTTGGAATTATGGATTCGACGGCTTTTTCGCTTTTAGCCAACAGCAGTCCAGAAGTTGACGAAAATCAAAAGATGGAGCTGGCGATCGAGAGTCTAAGCATCTACGTCGGACCTTCGGGTTCGACTCGCCTTTCGGATCCGACAAGATCAGGTGCGTCGGCAAGCAAAACCAAGACAATCACAATGTCTGGATCATCTGTGGGCTCTTCCAGCGAGGTAAACTCGCCGGTCGGTTTCGCAGCAACTAGAAAATACACAAAAGAAACGTGAAGAATTTAACGGAACTCGGGGAGAACCCGACATAGAAGTAATAGTGGACAAGTCACACGATAGCCAAAGGGACTTCGCCACCGAAAGCAGTGGCGTCTCCAGAAGCATACACCAGTTATGCGTCATTATCACTGAAGCAGCAGAAGAGAATGATCACGCAGTCAACGGATAAATCGACATGCAAGTCGACAAACTCAAGAGCAACAACAAGAAGGAGAAGGAGAAAATTCACGTCTCCACCGGGGAGTGGAGAATCATCATGTCAGCCATCAATCATGGCACGAAAGTACCCGCCAATTCAAGAAGAGAAGTACTGATGGGGCATTAGTACGCACTGCACCAACGCAGAAAGAAGTTGAGGGAGGAAAAAGACATGTTTATGAGGAACCAAGAAAACAATAGCACATCAAGTGGAGGATATTGGGATGAATACAGTGATGCATCAGAGTCCAGCATAGAAAGGCACAGAGACCCGAAGCACACCAGAAGGACAACAGCGTGGGAAAGAGAAGAAAGCCATATAAAAAGTATAAGCGCACATCCATCAGATGATGAAGAGGATTTTGTGCAAGAAACACCAGAGGCGGCATTGGTAGTAACACAGGCGTACCTATTAACTACGCAGCCAAAGCCTAGAGATCCGCGGGAACACATGCATCAAGCCGCAATATGAAGCCTCGGGTTGGTAGAAGACAAGCTAAGAAAACATCTTCCAGAGAAAAAGGCAACATATCATAAGGAGAAGCAAAAGGAAGAACTTAAGCGCTAACCTTCGCAAAACGAAACAAGCGGGTCGTCAGGCGATGAAAAGCGTAAAGCACGAAAGGAGGATGCAAGGAATATCATAGCACAAGCAAGAGTAAACAATGTGCACCATGCGTGGAAAGAAGAAAATTACGAAGACGACGAAAAAGAGATGTGCGCGCTATGCTTTACCCGAAGGGTTCGCAGAACGCGGGTACCCAAAGGATTTAAGCTGCCGCACGATCAGCAAAAGTATGATGGGTCACAAGAACCCACGCTCTGGTTATCAGATTACCTGCAAGCAGTACAAATACTCGGAGGAACGAGAGCAACGGCAATGCAAAGTTTGCAGTTACACCTCACCGGCGCAGCGCAGTCCTGGTTGAATACCCTACCCAACGATTCCATCGGGAGTTGGGGAGAACTAGAGAACCAATTCGCAAGAAATTTTCGCTCAATATACAAGCACCCAGCGTCACTGGAAGAAATCAAGTCGTGCGTACAGAGGAAAGACAAAACTCTGCGCTCTTACATACAACGGTGGAGTGTAATCAAAAATTCTGCAGAAGACGTCTCTGACGAGCGGGCAATAGATGTTTTTTCGGCTAGCCTTCGTCATTCAGACCTTGTGGAAGAGGTAGGGAGAACAAATCCTAGGACAGTATCAGAATTAATGGAAGTAGCCAACAGATTCGCCGATGGAGAGGACGCATATAACAATAAGCGGGGACGTTCACCAGAAGTCGACAGAGCAAGCAGGCAAAGGCGAAGATACCGCAATGAAGGTAGCCACGCAAGGCGAAATCAGATAGCCACGGGATATGAAAGAAGGGACGAGGAAGGCTATGAAAGCAGGGAGTTTCAAGCAAAAGGTAATCGTGGAGTAGAAAAGCCAAAGTATTCCAGCCCGTCAGCGGAGGACATGCTCCATGGACCTTCTCGCATCCACTATGCGTACCTAGATGGGAAGAGAGTTTCTAATCACCAGATGAAGGACTGCAGAACTTTCCTAAGGTTGCAAAGTGCCATGGACTCAAACCAAGAAGCACATCAAGGAGGAAAGAGTACAAGTCAAGGATATCAAGTACAACGTCTAACAAAACATCTGGAGTCAAAATTATATATATCTGAAATGATCCAACCAGTGCCAAAATCCAAAAAAAGAACGGAAGAGCATATCCATACAAGTAAATTTAGCAATATCATCACCACTAGCTACTACAGAGTACTTGAGATGGTCCGATCAACCAGTCAGATTCAGCAGAGCAGACCAGCCAAGGAAAGTGCCCAGGCCAGGACACGCGCCAATGGTGCTAAAGATGCAAATAGGGGGTACGATATAGGTCGAGTATTCATGGATGCGGGAAGCGGCATAAACCTCATATACGCAAGAACCCTGAAGGCAATGTGCATCTCACTAGAAAGCCTAAAGCCAACAGATTGTTCCTTCCACGGGATAGTACCAAGAGGCGCAAATTACCCCCTCGAGAAAATAGAACTCGACGTCTGCTTCGGCAATAGCAATAATTATCGCAGAGAAAAGTTAGAGTTTGAAGTCATGGATTGGCCTTCGCAGTATCACGCAATCCTGGGGCGCCCAGCATTTGCAAAGTTCATGGCAGTACCTCACTACGCATATCTCACGCTCAAAATTCCAGGACCCAAAGGAACAATCACGGTGCAAGGCAGCTTCGAAGTATCAAACACTTGTGACAAAGAATTCAACAGGCTGGCGCAAACCTTTGGCATGACAGCAGAATACGCAAGGTTAAAAGGCGAAACTGATCACAACGTGCTACCCGATGTTGGACGATCCCTGCCAGATCAGGCTTTCGATGCAAACCAAGACTCGAAGAAAATCCAGGTCCACCCTACGGACCCGAACAAGACTACCTCCATAGCAGTAAACTTGGATCCCGCATAGGAAAGTGCGCTCGTCGAGTTCCTTCGTGAGCGCTGGGAAATCTTCGCCTGGTGTCCTTCAGACATGCCAGGGGTTCCCAGGGAACTCATCGAGCACGCACTAAATGTGGATCCTAAAGCAAAGCCAGTCAAGCAACCGCTGCGACGATTTGATGAACCCAAAAGGAAAGCAATAGCATCCGAGATACACAGGCTAGAAAATGCAGGGTTCATCCGAGAAATCAAAGAATCGACTTGGGTGTCTAATCCAGTCATTGTCCCCAAGAAAAACACAGACGTACAAAGAGTGTGCGTCGACTACACATCTCTCAATAAGCACTGTCCAAAGGATCCCTTCCCTCCACCTCGCATTGATCAGATAATAGACTCAACAGCGGGGTGCGCAAGGCTTTCCTTTCTGGATGCATATTCTGGTTATAACCAGATCAAGTTAAAGAAAGAAAACGAGGAAAAGACAGCTTTTATCACACCGTACGGCATGTTCTGCTACCAAGTCATGCCTTTCGGCTTAAAAACGCAGGAGCAACCTACCAGAGGATGATGCAAAATGACCTCAGAAGCCAAATAGGACGCAACATTCAAGTCTACATCGACGACGTGGTCATCACCACAAGAAAAGAAGAATCCTTAATCAGTGATTTGGCAGAAACCTTTGACAACCTAAACAGGTACAAGCTCAAGCTTAACCCGACAAAATGTTTTTTGGCGTGTCAGCATGGAAACTTCTGGGATTCCTGGTATCAGCAAGAGGAATAGAAGCAAACCCAGAAAAGATCCAAGCAATACTAACGATGGGGAAACCAACAAAACTACACGACGTACAGAAGCTCGCAGGACGCGTCGCGGCACTAAGTCAATTCGTCGCTCGATTGGGAGAAAAAGCACTTCCTTTATATGCACTCATGAAAAAGTCAGACGACAAATTCGAGTGGACAGAAGAAGCGGATACAGCTTTCGAACAATTGAAAAAAGTGCTCTCCACACCGCTGGTGCTGATCGCACCAAATGAAAAAGAGCCGCTACTACTATATATTGCAGCAACACATCAAGTGGTGAGCACAGTATTAGTAGTCGAAAGAAGTGAAGAGGGAAAAGCTCATGGAGTCCAGAGGCCAGTATATTTCCTTAGCGAAGTATTATCCCCAACAAAACAGAGGTACCCTGCACTATCAAAAACTTGCGTATAGTGTATTCACATCAGCACGAAAGCTACGACAATATTTCGCGGTGCATCCAATTATAGTGGTTAACGAAGCACCACTATCCAACATATTGAACAACCCTTCAGCATCAGGACGTGTCTCCTTATGGGGGATCGAATTGTCACCCCTGGACATCACGTACGAAAAGCGAAAAGCAATCAAATCCTAAGTGCTGCCGGATTTCACAGCAGAATGGCTAGAGTTGCAAAACACAGGACCACCAGATCTTTCAAGTGTGTGGACAATGTACTTCGACAGATCAAAAAGAGTCCAAGGCGCAGGAGTAGTCCTGATATCACTGCAAGGCGACAAGTTAAAATATGTTCTAAGGATGAGTTTCCCTCAAGCTTCTAATAATGAAGCCGAATACGAGGCCCTGCTCCACGGAATGAAAATGGC
Source organism: Dactylis glomerata (assembly GCA_007115705.1). Lineage (NCBI taxonomy): Eukaryota > Viridiplantae > Streptophyta > Magnoliopsida > Poales > Poaceae > Dactylis > Dactylis glomerata. The sequence continues at coordinate 2,163,110 of QXEO01000450.1, read as the reverse complement.
CAAAGCATGCGGAGCAACTCGACTGAAAATATTTGGGGACTCGAACCTCGTCGTCCAACAAGTGATGAACAGGTGCGACGCCATCAGCGACAATATGACAGCATACAGAAACTTATACTACTATCTAGAGGGAACATTCGATGGATGCAAAGTTTCGCACGTCAGCAGGGCCAGCAACGAGGAAGCCGATAATTTAGCAAATATCGGGTCCCAGTGCCTGCCTATACCGCCAGGAGTCTTTTGGGAAGAAATCATAGAGAGGTCAATAAAGAATATCAAACCTTCGACTACAGAAGAACAAGGCCAGCACCAACCAACAGGCTCAGGGGCTGGCAAGCCTGGCAAAGGAAGCACATCAGAACCAGAAGAAGTTATGATGATCGAAGAAACCTGGATGCAGCCATATTTGGCATATATGATAAACAAGGCACTACCCGAAGACACAGTGGAAGCAAAAAGGATAATACGACGATCAAAGGGCTTCGTCGTGTTACAAGGAAAGCTATACAAGAAAAGCATAACGAGCATTTTGCAACGATGCGTCACTCCTCATGAAGGACAAGAAATACTAAAAGACATCCACGCAGGAGTATGTGGGCATCACGCTAGCAGCAGAGCCATTGCAACTAAAGCCTTTCGAGCAGGGTTCTACTGGTTAACAGCCATTCAAGACACGAAAGATATAGTCAGAAAATGCGAGGCTTGTCAACGTTTCGCATCTCGACCACATGCGCCGGAAGCAGAATTACAGCCGATACCATTATCCTGGCCTTTTGCGCAATGGGGTCTCGATATGGTAGGAAAATTGCATAAATCTTGGCCAGGAGGACATGTCTACATGTTGGTGGCAGTCGACAAATTTACCAAATGGGTAGAGGCAGCCCCCGTAACAACCCAAGACTCCACAACAGCAATCAACTTCATCAAGTCTATAGTTTTTCGCTTCGGAGTACCACACAGCATCATCACAGACAATGGGACAAACTTCACATCAAAAGAGTTCAAGAGTTACTGTGAAAGTATGGGAATCAAATTAAAATTCCCATCTGTAGCGCATCCAAAGACAAATGGACAAGTCGAGAAAGCCAATGGCTTAATATGCAACGGGATAAAAAAGAGGATGTTAGCACCCCTCGAGAAAGCCAAACACGCTTGGGTAGACGAGCTGCCCTCTATGCTTTGGAGTCTCAGAACTACACCCAATGCCGCTACTCAAGAAACCCCCTTCTTTCTGGTCCATGGCGCAGAAGCCGTGCTTCCAGTCGAGATCACCCATGAAGCCCCAAGAATTGCGACTTACGATGAGACAACTTCCATAGAAGCACTTCAGGATGATGTCGATGCACTCGACGAAGCAAGAGACGTAGCGCTCGCCAGAGCTACGCAATACCAACAAAACTTACGAAACTACCATAGTAGTCGAGTTCATCCACGATCTTTCGTGATAGGAGATTTGGTCTTACGACTCAAGCAGGATGGCCATGGCAAATTAGAGTCCCCATGGGTAGGGCCTTACATCGTGACAGAAGTTATACCAGGAGGAACTTATCGACTACAAGACAAAAAAACAGGGAAAGATGAGAGCAACCCGTAGAATGCAGAGCAACTATGGTGGTTCTACGCGTAGAAGGAGTATGGCAACAGGAACTTTCGAGTCATGACCCTCTGAACCCAGAACATGAGGCCACGGGTCGGGTTCCTTGGGTCAACTCGACAATATGTATGAGCATTTTACTATTTTTTCCACCCGTGGGCTCCGACCCTCGAGTCGTATGAAATAATATAAACAAATTATTGAGATCTGGTATCCACGATTATTTGAAAAATATTTCAAGGTTGTTCGCAACCCGATATTTGACAAAAAGCACGGTTCAAAGGCAACTCGATAAATAAGTCAAAAGTATACCTCGGAACGACGGTTTGTTCCCTTGGTCTATTAATAGAGGTGGCACAAAGTAAAATTCATCACAAGTACTTATTACACAGAACACGCAAAAGGATAACCAGAACAAGAGATTACATAAAAGGAGTATCTACTGAAAATGCACTTCAGCTTCGTACTCCTTCTGGCACTGAGTACCGTCGTAGATCTTCACATCAAACTTCGACGTACCGTAGTGGTAGTAGAAGGTCATGAAGAAACCTTGATGGAGGTCATGATCTTCTGCAAACTGAGACCAGCCGCCCTTGAAGTACATTTCGCCGTCCCCATCGTACCAGACCTCCACTTCATAGGGAGTTCCTCCTCCAGAGTGTTCGCGAAGAACTGCTTCCCGCAGCTCTCGCCCATCCATGAACTTGGTAAACTTCAGCGGCACCCGCTGAATCTCGCGGCATTGAGCGTCGGCGATGCAGAAGAAGGAATACAATTTGGGAGAAGGAGGAGGAGAAGCATTACGCAGCGGAGCGCTAGGACCTGGTGTAGCAGCGAAACCCTTGGGCTTGTTCTTACTCCCCACAGGGCGGCCAGGGCGCCGCTTTGCAGGAACGGATGATAATTACAGCAAGGTCCTTGTACTTATTCTTACTGCCGCGAGGACGGCCGCGACCCCGCTTCTCCACCTGCACACCGATGTTCAGGTGCGATCCACCAACATCGGCCATGGGGACAGGTGCTGGGAGAAAAAACCCTAGATGAGATGAGAAAGATGAAGACGATGCGGCGGAGGAATATAGTAATGAGAGAATTAGGGTTTTTACCCTCGCCAACATGGTTTATTTATAAGTAAAGTTTAATGGGCCTCCGCAGATTGAAGGTCCAAGTACATTTACGGGCTTTTATACCTAAACCACGAGCAGAAGATAAGACAGTAGCAGCACATCAAGGACATGATGAAAGGACACGGATGTCGCCTAGAGGGGGGGGTGAATAGGCGATTTAAAACTTTTACGAGCGGCTTGACAAATGCGGAATAAAACTAACGTTTAATTTGCCAAGCATACAAAACCTAAATAAACTAGGTTCACCTATGTGCACCAACAACTTATGCTAAACAAGATGAGCAACTATGTGATAGCAAGATATATATAACTTCAAGCACGAAGGCTATCACAAAGTAAATTGCATAAGTAAAGGAGCTCGGGTATAGAAATAACCGAGGCACGCGGAGACAACGATGTATCCCGAAGTTCACACCCTTGCGGGTGCTAATCTCCGTTGGAGCGGTGTGGAGGCACAAGGCTCCCCAAACGCCACGGAGGCTCACCGTAATCTCCTCGAGCCCTCCCACCAAGATGGAAGACCCGATCCACTATGGGACCCTTGAGGGCGGTCACCGATCCCGCACAAAGCTTGGGGCTACTCCACAACTTAATTGGAGGCTCCCAAATCCACAAAGCCACTAAGATTGGGGCACACTCCACAACTCAATTGGAGGCTCCCAATAATCGCCACGGAGGCACCACAAAGCTTGGGAAGATCTCCACAACTTAATTGGAGGTCCCCAAGAAATCCACTGAGCCGTCTAGGGTTCCAAGAACCCAAGAGGAAATAAGCTTCTTGCTTTCACCACCGAATCTCCGAGGAGAACTCAAACCGATGCACCAAATGCAATGGCAAGAACACACGAAGTGCTCAAATCCTTCTCTCCCAAATCCTACCAAAGCAACAAATGCTATGGAGGATATGAGAGGAAGAACAAGGAGGAAATCCACAAAGAACTCCAAGATCTAGATCCAATAGGTTCCCCTCACTTAGAGGAGAAAGTGATTGGTGGAAATGTAGATCTAGATCTCCTCTCTCTTTTCCCTTAAAAAGATGCAAGAAACATGGAGGGAAGTGAGGAGGGAGGGCAAGCTTTGAAGGTCAACAATGGAGGAGAGAGAATCTCGAAAAACGTGGTTGGTTCAAGGAAGAAGAAGGGTATTTATAGGTGGGGAAAATCTGGCCGTTGGAAGCAAATCCCGCCAAAGTTCAGCGGAAAGTCCAGCGCCGCCGGACTTTTCGCCGGACGGTCCGGTGGATAGTCCGGCGGTCGCCAGAAAGCCCTTCAGTAGTGCAGTTCGGCGGGACCGCCGGAAATTTCCGGTCCGCCGTCGGACGGTCCGGCGGCTCGCCCAAAAACCAAATAACTTTTGCAAGGAAACTCCGAATGAGATGAAACCAATTTTGTTGGAAAGCTAACAACAAGGAGAACCTCACAAAAGGTGGAAATAATGAACCAGCAAGGGAGAATTTACTATGAATTTAGAGGTAATAAGAGTCTCTATATGAGGAACCGGTAAATTCTCCAAACACCAAAAACGCAATAAGAGTTCCATACGAAATCCATTTTTGATGAGCTAGAGCTTGTCATGGAAACAACCACAAGCTCTAGAACCTCACATGGATAAAATCCAAATAAGAACCAAGAAAGATAATGCCAAGTATGCAAAGGTTTGAGCTCTCTCCGAACGATACGAATAAGCTACTCACTCGAGAGCCCCTCTTGATAGTACGGCTATCGATCCTAAACCCGGTCTCCCACACTATGAGACCGGTAAGAAAGAAACCGTATCAAGAACATATCTTTGCCTTGAGCATTCCACTTGAACTAGATGGTGACGATCTTGATCTTCTCAAGTTGGACTACCTTTCTTGATTGCGCTTGCTCGGTGAAGTCTTGCGGATTGCTCCCCCATACTTCACTATGGGAGAGACACTAGAGAAATATCTTCACATGTCCATTCCCACCAAATGGACACCGAGCTTCAAGCAAATGATATCTTCTAGAAGCCTATCTTGATCTTGCGCTTCGACTTGATCAACATTGCACTTCATCTTCTTCTTTCATAATGATGATGTCTTGAGAATGCACATGAGAGTTCACTCCATCTTATTCCTCAAGACACACTCTATAGGCTCAATTCCCTTGTGACCAATCTTCGGATCACTCCTTGAATAACACCTTGGTCATCACATAATCTTCTTTATATTCAACTTCATACAACCTTGAACCCAACATATGGATCAAGCGTTGTCTACGGACAAGTCCTACAAATATAACTCAATGCAAACATTAGTCCATAGGGATTGTCATTAATTACCAAAACCACACATGAGGGCACATGCTCTTTCACATGACACATAGGAGGAACATGCAGTACGGACGAATAAAGTACATAAGTACGTCAAGGAGCAAACCGCACCTCATCATAGACTCGGGGGCTCATATCGTCAGGAAAAGAAGGAACAAGAAAGCACAAATTGTGCCAAAATTATCACAGGAGAAAAATTATTAACCAGAAGTATTTATATTTTGAGCCTATACCCAAAAAAATTCGGCTATAGCCTCGGGGGCTACTCCCATCAGGAGCGCTGGCCGCGCACCTGATAAAAAGGCATTGTTAAGGAAAAAGTGGACAGAGAGAAGAAAAGGAAGAAATAACATAGGCGCAATCGACTACCTCTCGCCAGCAACGGACTTTGACTTCATTGTCGACAAAATAAAGATTGATTACTCCCATCGGGAGGTATTCATGAGGGTCTGAAAAGACAACTCGAATATTTTGCACATTCCAACAGTCAAACAAGGCTGCGACATATGATTCTCGAGTTGTGTCATCGCGACAAAACTTGAATGCCATGATTGAAACATATCATGAAGGTAAGACCCCAGGATCCATCCTGTCTGGCCTGGTATACGCACATGAATGCGCTCTGCTAGTAACTATCCGTGTCTACGACGCGAAGAAAATCCTGGTGGACGCACTAGGTACCCTGAGAACTACTAGGACTCGTTCTTTGTAAGTCCTAAATGTGGCAAAAGAATGGGTTTGACCGGTTTCCTGGATTTAAGTCCAAGGGGATTGAATTTGAAGTAGGTGACAAGTATCTGTTCCGGCAGTTAACTGGCCTCTTGATCTGTCAGAGTTGCCAGGCTTGTTCATCAAAACCCCTTGCGAGATAATATAATGAAAGTTTTTATGGTTGGGTACAGGAAGAGTAAGAAGTCGAAAGATTGAAAGATTGATCAAGTCGAAGATTTGAAGATTTGAGATTCAACCCGAATCTTCAATTCTGGTAGAATCTCGGGGGCTACTGACAAGGGTATGGATGACAGAGCCCGTTACTTGAGTACCCCTGAGGCCCGTTAAGCTAGGCCCAAGCGTAATCCTAGTCGAGATACGAGTTCATGTCGTATACCAATGTTGTAATATGTATTGGACCCCTCCCGTACCTTGAGACCTGGCCACCTATATATAGGGGCCAGGAGAGGACGGAGAAGGACATATTGAAAGCAAACCAAGTTTATACCTATGTTTACTTTCGATACACACCTTGTTTGACTGATTTCACCTTCGAGTTCATCCGACGCCCTATTTCCCCGATCCTAAGTCCTTCATATTGGATATTTGTCGAGTTAACCCTCGTCAGTTTCAGTGTTCCATCTTCAAAAATTATTACAATCCATCCCAAACTAAGCAAATAGAAAATGTGAGTGTTGGGTTCTTTATGAGAATTTAGTCTTAGTTGATAAAAAAATAGCCATATTCAGTATGTATAGTTAGATACGTGCACTCCATTTTGGTCAACATTGGTCATGATTTGTTGTTAGCTGCAAGTTAGAATCTAGGATCAACAAGAAGATGAACTGATCCACTACAGTGATGATACAAACCATGAGATCGATGAACACAGCTAGCTTAAATGGGCATATCTTTTTCTTGATTGACGGTGGCAGTAATAGTAGGTATCCTAGGGTGTCAGGTGGGATCCCACCTAAATCCCACCTTTAGTACATTTTGATTTTTGTAGTATAAATTCTGAGAAAAAAATTTATACTAGAATAGGCAAAATAAGCTATAAATGCGACTCACCTTATCCTTACATGCACATTGATATATACCAGAGAGGGGGAGAGGGTGGCAAGTTCAAAGAGCCTTAACAGCTTACATACATATAGAGAGAGTTCATTCTGCTAACTGATTTTCTCACTATTTGTATGGAGTACCATTGTTCTGTTGTGAACTAATGCACTCTGTCATGTCTATGTTTGTTCCTGAAAGGCTGAAATAGCTGCCTCGTTCTAATGTCTGACTGAACAGATAAACAATTTCTGCTGGCAAGCAATGGAGATAAGATGAAGATAGGAATAGACTCTCTAGCTCACGATGGCAATCAGGTGCTTTATCAAAAACAATGATGGCAAGCATGCACTGGCTATTGGTGGTGATAGTGGCCAGGCCAGCTAGTGAGCAGATGTCACCGTCGTCCACTACGGTAAGAAGAGGACGACGGGGAAGAGCAGCTTCCGCATCTGCAAGCCACATGGCACGTTCCTGTGGCCAAGCATGAGTTCAGGCATGGACATCAACGGGGGAGGCAGCAGCGGAATCATCATCGCCGCCGGCGGGTCGCTCCCACACAGCAGCAGCGGTAGGTGCCCCGGTATCGGGTCCAAGCTCCCGCTATCGTAATGAGCCCAGTTGAGATGATTGAGTCGCCGCTGGACGAGCACGTGATCGTCGCGGACTACTTCTCTAGCCCACCCTCGGCGTCGTGCACGAACGCCCACAATCTGATGTCCCTACCTAGCCCCAGGCCACCCCTCAAGCCACAATCACCCTTGAGCACCTTGCACTCCTTCGCCGGCCTCACCTTTCGCCATATGGTTAGTACCCATATAAGACACTTCTGCTTTCGCTAAATGTTTAGTCCGGCCGCCGCTGGCACCCAGCTTGTCGGCTAGGGATTTGGTCGGAAGAGAGGATTTGGGATTTCCTCTTCTAATTCACGGGGGAATTGTCACCTTTCAAAGAAACACGTGGGGTTTTCTGCAAAATGTTCAACGCACAGGCGTGCCTTCTTCCAGCATGGCAACGCCAGGGGTCGGCCTCACAGCGTTTTTGTATGATTTTGCACCTGAAACACAAGTATGTGTACTGCGGGAGCACATTTTGCAAGTTCTTGTATGAAAATGCACCTAAAGGACAAGTTTTTGTATGAGTGGTGCAATTACCTCCTTTTCTAAGCATGGTGCTCCTACAGTCCTATTAACTGTGTTAGTCTGTCTCTAGAAGTGATCATCGGTGTCCTTTTCAGTTATAATAAAAAGCCCATTATCGGAAAAATGGCTGCTGAGTTAAAAAAATCGATTAGGTTGGACTTTGCATCTCCAATGATGTCATTGCCCCTTTGTGTCATTAGCACTAGAGAGAGTAATGATGTAAACTTAGTTATTATTGGTCATATGGAAATGGTACCATGTCACGACATTTATTATCACTGGTTTTTCATCTGAAATCTCAGTTCCATTGTCTGTTGGTATCTACATTAGTGCAGTGAAGAAGAGCAAAACCACATAGTAGTTTTTGGCTGAAGTGTTTAACCTCTTTCCTTGTCATGATGATGACAAGCACTGAATCTTCTCCCTGAGTTTATCTGCTTGTCTCATAAAAGGGACATGCATACAATTGCATCGGCAAGTTGACAAGATGCATACCTAAAACTTTTACTCTACTAAGTGTGTGCTCCAATCAGCTTGAACTTGAGGCGATTGTTGTGGCCAAAGGAAACATTGCACGTATTACATGATGAAACTAAACAAAGAATCTTGTCGCTGTTAGCGCCAGCTCACACCTAGCAAATGGTTTCCAACTTTTTTGTGCATACAAAAAATGCAAGTTGTAGCGAATTAAACCTATGAATGTGATGCCTTGATTTTCTACTACTTGAACGAAGTATTTGATGTGAGCGTCTTGGTAGGACTTATATGCATGAATGGTATCATTGGTGCGCATAGTTTCCATCCAAGGCTCCCACGGGTGGAAAAAAGGCCTTCAATCCCGGTTTGTAAAGCCCATTAGTCTCGGTTGTAGCAACCGGGACTAACAAAGCAGGACTAAAGGCTCCAGCCTTTAGTCCCGGTTGCTTACGAACCGAGACCAACGGGTCTCCACGTGGCCCGGGGCATGTGCTGCGGCTGGAGGACCTTTGGTCCCGGTTCGTAACACGGACCGGGACTAAAGGTCCATTCGGAATAAAATTATATTTTCTGTTTCGGAATTTTTGTATTTTCTTTATTTCTTTATTTCTCTATTATCTAATCATCTCTATTCTCATATCTCATATCTCGTATCAAATTAGATACTTATGGCTCTCACTCTATATCTCAAATTAAATTACAATTACTTGTGGTCCTCATTTCCCGATCGGTCACCCATCCTCATACTGCTCCACCCTTAGCACGCTTAACTTCTCCATTCCTTCCCTACTAGCTTCAAGACTGCGCTCGCAATGTAACATCCCAAGATTTTATCAAATTTTGGGGAAATTTTTTTTTGCTTTTATTTGGAAGGTGTTGATTGAAATTTCACAAGGATTTAAAACTTTTGAGTTTATTTATAAGCTTTACTTCAAAAACCATTTCAAACTCCCTATCTTTCATGCTGAACTCCTATGAGAAAAACCAAATACCAAAATATTATTTTTCTTGCTTTTATTCAACTTTATGCAAACCTGCTTGCAGAGAAATGAGTTACAAAAGTATTTATAAAGATTGTTTTGCAAACCTATGATTGAGTGTGAATCTCAACTATTATTTTATAAAATACTATTTTCCTATTTTCTTTTAAAGAATTATTTTCAAACCCTTATTCTATTTTTTTTATGCAAGCAAACCCCTTGCTATGTTTATAAAGATATATTCAAAATTAGCTTTTTTCTTGAAAACATATTTATTACTGCCCTAGTTTGTTCCTCTGAATTTTAGAAAACTTTTGCTTTTGGTTTGAAGTCATTTGGATTTAATATGCAAAATCTACAAAAGATAAAAAGAAAACAAAAACAAAAAAAAACTGACCCAGTTGGGCCGACTCAGCCCAACTAGACCGACCAGCCCAGCCCGACTAAGCGAGCGCTCGGTCGTCTTCCTCGTTTCCTCGTTCACCTCCCGGAACTTAATTCTTCTCCTTCTCCTCCCATCAAATATAACGACCGTTTCTTCTCGGCTTCAACACGAAATTTATTGAAAATTCAATGGAGTAACCGTTCAGAGAATTAACTTCCAATTTTATGGTCTTAATTGCCCAAACCAAACCGACGCCCCGAATGCCACCCGTCGGCATTCACCTCCCGATCTCCCTCCTAGGTCCATTCCAAGACGAACGGAGAGAAGCACCAAGTGCCCCTTGTTCGTCTCCTCCACTTTCATTCACAAAGTTCCTTCAAAGGATGACTGTATCTCCCTTACCCTCAATGTCTAAATTCAGATCTTGTGATGTTCATCGCTACGGTACGTCGTCTCCGGCGCTCCTTAACTCGTTTCCTCTTAACAGTAGACTCCCCTTATCATTTCCTACCTCCAGGACATGATCTTATATCATATTGGTGAAGTTGGCCGCGCCGCCCGACACCGTTGCATCTCCATCCGCTTATTTCCAGCGTTAGGAGGCTTACCAGGGCTCGAAAAGGTGTCCACCATGTTCTCTTCAACATCCTCTACGCCGTCCGCTACTTCATAATCACCGGAGACCTCAACAACGTCGGACAACCAAGCAACCGCCGCCGTGGACGCGTTTCTGGCGACCTTTCCGGTGAGCTATTCCGGTGAACTATTTTGGTCCATTAGATCTGCATCTAAAGGTCACAAATAGATCACTTAAACGAAGGGGTATCCTCCAGTAGGGTAGCGCCACGTGTCAAATCTTATTGTATTTTCGGAATTCTTGGACAGATTAGTGTAGAAACTTAGAAAATCCATATCTTTCGTTTCATAAGTCCAAAAATAACAAATGATATACCGTTGGAATCCTTAGAACATCTAGAATCTAGTAGTACAATAATATCTTATAATTTATGGGTTCAATTTGAAACTATTTTCAAATTGAAATCAAACCTTCTGTTAGCTTGATTAATTCATATCTTTAGTTCTGTTAATCCAAAAATTACAAATTTGTAGTCTTTGGAATCCTCTCAACATATAGAACATCATAGAATCAAGAAATTTCAAAGTTGATACGTGCACAAACTTTGTGCATTCAAATCTATCCAAATCACTAATTTGATCATAGTTTGAATTCTATAACTTATTTTAGGATGCTTCCACTTGCAGTGACTTGGCTTTACTGCAAGCTATCCAGTAGCATCACTTCCTAGTTTTATTGAGATACTTCACTATTATTCAAATTCTAATATGAGGATTTGAGTAATTTCCATTATAAGAATAAATCTATTTCTGTTCAGTAATGTTTCCTTCTACCATAGCAAATCTTATATTCATACCTAGTCATCAATGTTATCTAAACAACATCTTGATCAAGATCATATTCACTTAGACCTATCTGATATAGTACCCACTTATTTAAATTACAAATGTGTCATTTGAGTAAAGTGTGATACTTTCAATCTTAGTTTCTACTTTTGCTACTATGGTATTGATCAAATCAACATCATAGTACTTAACCCAATCCCATTTACTCATTAGGAACCTTAAGCCATGTTTTCAAACATCATCTATACATATCCAATACCTATAGCCATTTACTCATGTCTACTCAATCTTAGCCTTGCAATGAACTATTCAATTTGCATTTGAGTTAATTGAGTACTTCAATGTTATAAGAGTCCTAGCCTAAGCTTAAGTGTAATATATACTATTTAAGAATAATTGTTGTCACACTTATTCAATAGTATTGCTATTGCACTATTTTGTCTCTTATGTGATTTACCCACATGAGATAATCCAAGATTCAATATGCTTTGATAAAGCATAAAGATCTCACTCATTATATTTGTCTAATACATATATATTCAAATTGCAATTATGCTACTTGAGTAGAATATGAATTCATCCCAAACCTAGATCATATTAATGTGGAGTTGTTATAGCCCATACCATAGTATGTGTTATACACCATGTTGATCAATGAACCATTTGAGCCATGCCCTCAAATATCAATCATTCATACCCAATCCAATACCTACTTAATTCTATTCACGTGTATTGAACTATTCAACTAGCAAATGTGCTAATTAAGCTGTTCAAGCATTCTTAAAACCTAGCCTAGTTCGTAAGTACAATAGACGCTATTTAAGAGTAATTGTTGTCACATTTACTCAATAGTGTTGAGCTGCACAAATTGACTCTTGTGTAATTTATTTCACATGAGCTATCCCTAAAACTCTTATATGCTTAGATAAAGCATAAAAACTTCATCAATTATTTTATGCCTAATCCAATTCTCTCTCAAATCATATTGATCTTCCCCAGCTAAGCTCTCAAATTCATATTCCACAATTCATGATCCTTTACCAAATCTTTCTACCATAACATCTCAATAAAACTAAATTGTTGAACAAACACGTTTCAATTGTTTGAATTGTTTGTGTAAGATTGAGGAAACCACACGTTAGGTGGCCTTGTATTGCTCATTATATAAGAGAATTACAAGGAGTCCCGGTTGCATACAACACGGACTATACACAAGGAATACACAAGCATACGTATCCTACATCTATACAAACACGTGTAGGATATGTATTCTAACACCCTCCCTCAGTCGAAACTGGGCAGCCGACGAATGTTGAGACTGTCCCGAAAGTCCAAGAAGAGAGGCGATGGTAATCCTTTGGTGAAGATGTCCGCGAACTGTGATGCACTAGGAACGTGTAGCACCTTAACCTCGCCAGTGGTAACGCGATCTCTGACGAAGTGTAGATCAATCTCCACATGTTTGGTTCGCTGGTGATGCACTGGATTCTGTGTCATGTAAACAGAACTCACATTGTCACAGAAGACCACAGAAGCATCATGTACCGATCGATGAAGCTCCAAAAGTAGCTGTCGAAGCCAACAAGACTCGGCCACCACATTTGCTACCGCCCGATACTCAGCCTCCGCACTCGATCGGGAAACAGTGTGCTGCCGCTTAGCCGACCAAGACACCAAATTCGCGCCGAGGAACACACAGTAGCCTGAAGTAGACCGTCGAGTGTCTGGACAACCTGCCCAATCAGCGTCAGAGTAGGCCAGCAATTTGTTCGATGTGCGTCGATACAAAGTGAGACCATAGTCGGTGGTGCCGCGGATGTAGCGTAGAACACGCTTCACAAGGAGCAAGTGATTAACCCGCGGATCATGCATATGAAGACATATCTGCTGTACTGCATAGGAGATATCTGGCCGAGTGAAAGTGAGGTATTGGAGACCTCCTGCAATACTGCGATATTCTGTAGGATCAGCCTCAGGATCACTAGACTGAGCTGCAAGCTTAGAAGCTGTATCAACTAGAGTGGAGATAGATTTACACTGTAACATACCAGCTTTGTCAAGAAGCTCCAATGCATACTTCTCCTGTGAGAGGAACAAACTGTCCTTAGTGCGTCTGACTGAGATGCCCAGAAAATAGTGAAGCTCACCCATATCTGTCATGCTGAACTCTTTACGAAGAGAAGCAATCAAACTATGCAACTAAGTCAGAGAAGACGCTGTCAGGATAATGTCATCCACATAGAGCAGGAGATAGGCCATGTCAGTGCCACGCCGGTAGACAAACAGGGAGCTATCGGACTTGGAGCCAACAAAACCAACAGTAGCAATGAACGAAGCAAACCGCTAAAACCATGCTCGAGGCGCCTACTTCAAACCGTAGAGAGATTTGTTGAGGCGACACACCTTGTCAGGAAATCTAGGATCAGTAAACCCGGAAGGCTGTCGAGCATACACGGTCTCGATGAGTGTGCCATTGAGGAAGGCGTTCTTGACATCAAGCTGATGAATCGGCCAGTCACTAGAGAGCGCAAGAGATAACACCGTGTGCATAGTGGCTGGCTTGACCACAGGGCTGAAAGTCTCATCAAAATCAATACCTTCGCGCTGAGTAAAACCCCGGAGGACCCAACGAGCTTTGTATCGTTCCAATGAACCATCAGACTTCATCTTGTGACGAAAGATCCACTTACCGGTGACAATATTGGCACGGCGAGGAGGATCAACCAAGTCCCAAGTGTTGTTGGAGAGGAGCGCACTGTACTCTTCAACCATTGCAGCATGCCAGTTGGGGTCTTTGAGAGCACCACGATAAGTCTTCGGTATCGGAGATAATCCTTCAACATGAAGATCAAAAATCATCTTGGGCTGCACAATGCCGTGCTTGGCACGCGTGAGCATGGGGTGAGACGGTGGCGGCGGTGGTGCTCGAGGACGGCGAGCCCGAGGAGCATCCGTAGCGGGAGGCGGGGTCGAAACCGTGGAGGGCGAGCTCGTAGAAGACTCCGGGCCACCATCATCCCTAGACGCAGCGGGCGAGGGAGCTGACGAGGTCGATCCGGGTGGCGACGATCCAGCCGGGGACGAGCCAGGCGAAGTGGCTCGAGACGGCGTGCGCGGGGTGGGAGATCCTGCCGCGGCAGGAGAAGTGCCCGCGGCAGGCTGCCGAGCAGCCGCGGCAGGCTGCCGAGCGCCCGCGGCAGAGGTTCTCGCGATCGGCGCGGTGAATGGCATCGACAACATCGGCTGCTCAACCTGCAGAAAGTCATAACTTTGCAAAGTAGGAGTAGAGGATGGTGGTGATGCGTTAGAGGCAAATGGAAAGACAGACTCATCAAACACAACATGGCGAGAGATGATGATCTTTTGGGTGGAACGATCAAGGCAGCGATAGCCATGATGTTGAGATGGATACCCGAGGAACACGCATGGCACGGAGCGTGGCGCAAGTTTATGCGGGGCAACGGCGGTGGTGTTGGGGTAGCATAAGCATCCGAAGACCCGAAGACCGGCATATGCAGGATCTACACCATGAAGAGCTCGAAAAGGCACGCGATCCGCGATGGCCTTGGAAGGTAGCCGATTGTGCAACAACACGGCTGTATGGAGAGCCTCGGCCCAGAAACGAGGTGGCATCCTAGCTTGAATGAGAAGAGTGTGAGTGATGTCATTAAGAGTGCGAATAATTCTCTCGGCTTTACCGTTTTGTTGTGAAGTATAGGGACATGAGAAGCGGAGTGCTATCCCATGGCGTTGGGCAAACGATTGTAGGGAGGAATTATCGAACTCACGGCCATTGTCACACTGGATGGCTTTCAAGGGTGCATGAAACTGAGTTTGGGCTAAGGCGTGGAGGGACGACAAGTGTGAGAAGGCTTCTGACTTGGCACGTAAAGGATACACCCAAGCGTATTGAGTGAAATCATCGAGACAAACGAGATAATACTTAAAGCCAGAAATACTCTCAACAGGAGATGTCCATAAATCACAATGTATGAGTTGAAACGGAGAATGTGTTACACGATTGGTAGAAGAAAAAGGTAGACGAACATGGCGACCTAATTGACAAGCATGACACAAACTAGATTTATTTTTATCCCTAGGAATAATGCAGGAGCGAGCTAGTGACTCCATGACCGGCCGTCCAGGGTGTCCAAGGCGCCGATGCCACATAGCAGGGTCGACGACGAGGAAGGCTTGTGGGCGGCTAGGGGAGGAGGTGCTGACAGGGTAGAGGGGTCCGGGACTATTGCATCTGAGAATCTCGGTCCTGGTTAGAAGATCCTTCACAGAAAAACCAATAGGGTCAAATTCGACGGAAACACGATTATCAATGGTGAATTTACGAACGGACAGGAGGTTTTTGACTATATCGGGAGCTACTAAGACATTGCGAAGATGCAGAGGACGCGATGGAGTAGAAATAGGAAAACGTGCATGCCCGGTAGCGGTGATCGGAAGGGTGGAACCGTTTCCGACAATGACAGCACGAGAGGAAGAAGGAGGAGGAGACACGGAGGTAAGCATACCAGGGTTCGATGTGATATGTTTATGTTATGTTATTTCTGTGCTATAGTTGGTGCGAAGAACTCCGTGCTTAGTTGAGAAAAGTGAAAACATCGTGATCTCCAAAAGGCAAGTGACACACATATCCCTTTACCCATTTTACTTATGCATTAGTGTATTCACCTCTTGTAGTATGCATGATAGGTGATTTGTTCAACTGTTTTATCAAATGCTTAGATCCTAGTAGTGTGTAGCTATCCTCAAACCCCACCTGTTAGGATGCTAAATACTTTGAAAAATATTGATGCCATGCTATGATCACTTGATAAAGGTGTTTTGTGAACAAAATTAAGAACTTCAACTAAAATGAAACACCTGGGTGGATTGGTTTGATAAGAGGCGACGAAGTAGGTGGGTTCTAGGACGCATGCCTCGTCGAGAGGATGTGGGTTCAGAATGTCGCTCGGGATGGCCACCCAGGAACAAAGAGGTTAACATGTCTTCCATGCTTAGAGTGCTTCTAGTGCAGCCTTATGACATTATGGGCTCTGTCTTGACTGATTAGATGTGAGGGTGCAACTTGTGTGCAAGAAGTGGTGGTAGTTGAATTGTAGGTTGGGAATGGAGCTTGCTAGTTAGTTGCCCTCTCCTTCTAAAAGGTCTCGTTTCATTTTATGTATGGGCATAAAATAAATCGTAAGGTGAAAGTGCACAACCCTTGCAAGGTGTCAAAACTAATCGATTAGCCGAGTCCTCGGTTATGGACAATTGAGTCTCTAGACATGGAATGTACGGAAGAATCTCATCACCTTTTTTAAATAATTAAAACTTGTGTAAAAGGGGGAGATGCCTCAGGGCTACATGCCTGGCAGTGAAAACCATGTATGTGGTGGTGACCTGAGGGATTAACCTAGTTTTGAAGACTGACTACCCGGGGCTACATACTGGCAGTGAAAACCATGTATGTGGTGGTGACCTAGGAGTTATCTTGATATTTGAAGAGTGACTACCCGGGGCTACATACTCGCAGTGAAAACCATGTATGTGGTGGTGACCTAGGAGTTATCTCGATATTAAAGAAAAATCCGAATGCTTTAAAATGTTTGATTTGGAAAATATAGGATAAAATTGGCTTTATGCAAATTAGCCTATGAGATCCACTAGCCAAATGTCATGTAGTTAGTTCTTTCACAACAGCCACCAAATATGTGTCATTTGCCAGTACATCATTGTACTGACCCCTCTGGGGCTGCATATTCAAACGTGCAGGTTTTATTTCGAGTAAGGAACCAGGAGTAGGATCTCGAGCTTACATTCCAACATGTCTGCCTGTGGCACTTGATGAAGATGGAAGCTCACTGCAACTATGCTTTATGCTGTGTACTCGTAAGGTTGAAGACCTATGTAACTAGATTTACGTTATAATATTGATGCTATTGCAATGATTACTTATTTTGTACTGTGGTGCTATCTACTGATCCAGGGAATGGCACTTAACACAGGAGTTCTGCCTTTAGCAAAAGGCAGGGCGTTACACGCAACTTCTTGATAATGGTATGCTACCAATTCTATTAACCTATACACTTTGGTAATATATAATATTACTTTTTTAAATTCCAAATAAATTCACAAAATAAGAAATAATGATTAAGAATAATAAGCATCAATGAATTTCAAATAATCTTTATGTATAATTTAATTATTAATTTTTAATAATTAAAATATTCAAAAAAGCCAAAATACTTGAAAAATCACAAATTCGAAAATTAATAGACTTTGTTAACCGAAACAAAGGGAGTACATTTTTCCAAACATACTCATCCAACATGGCTCAAAGGGAGTACATTTTCCAAGCAAGCTCATCCAAAAAATTTCCATACATAATCATCCACCTAATTATTAAGGTTAAGACGATCAACATGGCTTTTGTAGCCCTTTAGCTTCCAGAATCTCCTAGCAATCTCAAAGCCTAGGCGAGCGTCTAAAGCGGCATATAATATTTGGTTGAAGCTCAATGGAACTTTTTCCCAACCAAATATTAGTTCATCTTCTTCATCATCATCTTCTTCTTCTTCTCCCTTCTTCTTGTACTTCTTTTTGTCCTTCTTCTTCTTGTCCTTCTTCTTCTTGTCCCTCTTCTTGTTCTCAAGATGTGTCCCAATAGTAGCATTGGCCAAATCATAGAGACTCGGCGTTAGCTTGCTAGTAGGGTTTGGGACAACCTTTTGAAGATCATACACAGACGGAATAACAATTCCGTATGACCTTAGCATGCGCAGATCATTGTTGATAGCCGCACCACAAAACTTGATGGTGGTGTTCTTCAAGAAGTCCTTGAGTAGTTGCGGCACGCCATTGGCCTTACAAATTTGGAAGATCAATATCTCGGACGCCACCGAGAGTTGAAGGACGGCGGCACGCTGCGGGACCGCGTGAGTGGTGAACTCATAATCCAAGCCCACGCACTTGACCGGTGCGTCGTCGAGGAACCGTCGCTTGACGGCGCGGATCCACTTCTCCACCCTCGAAGCACGGAGAGTCTCCGTGATGGTGAAGTTCATCTCTTCGATGACGACGTAGTAGATCCGAGACCTTGGAAAAAATTGCTCCTCCATTGAGTCGAGGGAGAGAGCTCTCGAGGGCGCCGGCGGTATGGTGATATGTGGGAGATGTTTTGGGGAAGAAGAAGAGAGATGCAATGGTGTGTGCTTAGATGATCAAATGTGAGTGCTATATATAGTGTAGAGAGAGGGAGATGAGCACGCCGGCGATGAATGCAGGCGAGTTCCAATGCGGTCGCCGGCGCCGGTTCCCGATCAGCGCGACGATACGAAGCGTCGTCGTCGTTAATGTGTCGATCGATCCGAAGCGTCGTCGATCGTAACTGGCGCGAAGAGGGCGGTTCGTTTGAACGGGCCATTGGTCCCGGCTCGTGGCACGAACCGGGACTAAAGGGTGACCTTTAGTCCCGGTTTGAGCCACGAGCCGGGACTAAAGGGCCAGGAGGCATTAGTCCCGGTTGGTGGCTGAAACCGGGATTGAAGGGCTCATTTGAACCGGGACTAATGCCCCCTGGCCCACATTTTCAAATGAACTGGGACTGATGGACCCTTTAGCCGCGGATCGAATTTGGTTAGGGACTAATGGAACGAATGGAAGCCCTTTTTTCCACTAGTGTCCTAAACTAGACAACACTCTAGTCCTTGTAGACGGTAGTGTATGATTCTTCCTAGGTAGTGTTGATGGTTACTAAACAGACCAACGAGCCCAAGCGCTCTTCGGACAGAGGATTCACTGTACCCTCATGCCCATTCCTTGCAAGTCTGAGCAGCTTGATCTTGAACTCGGACGCTAATATGGCTCAATTTCATTGAAATTTGAAGGTTTTTATATAATACGGTGGAATTTAACTAAAAACGAAAGTAAGAAAATCTACTGCATGCCGAGGCGCTGGTAGAAGACGTCGTAGTCGTCGTTGTTGGACGCTGGCTCGGCCTTGGCCCCCAGCTGCTGCAGCCCTGGCCGCTGGCTCCTCCCTCTTCGCATCCTGCCGGCTGGACCTCGTTGAAGGAGGCGCGCTCCACCGCCCTCAAGCCGAGGAACTCCTCCAGATCATTCGACGTCCGGTACTGGAGCTGCTCCTCGGCATTGATGCGCGTCTTCTTTGCGGACGGCGGCAGCGGTGCATCGCCCTCCTCCTTCACCCGGAGGAGGCGGGCGCTGGATGCACCGGATGAGCCCGCCTCCTTCTTCGGCCTAAGGATGTGGGTGTTGCGCGCCGCCGTAGAGGGCGGCGAGCCGATGACGATGCCGCTGGCGCGCAATTTCCTCGGCGTGGACGAGGAAGAGCGCGACGACGACGACGGGGTCTCTATCCTGCACGGCGTCCAGCGCCGCGGCACTTGCGGCATGGTGAGCCGCGGGTTGTTGCCTGCGGCGATGTGGTCGAGGACGAAGGCGAGGGTGTAGGCGGGGACGCCCCACCACATCTTCCGCCTGGCGGCATTCTTGTTGGCCGGCGGAGGGTCGTTGCCCTCGTACTGTGCCAGCTCATGGTTGTGGCGGTTCGTGAAGAACGTCGTCCATTGGTCCACTTGTGGAGGTAGCGGCGGCCGAAGCCGTTGGCCTCGTGCCCGGCCAACTCTATGTCGTTCTGCGGCGAGGGAGAGTGGATCGTGCTAAGCTCTATGATGAGGAAAAGGCGAGGAGAGGAGGCGGTCTCGGCGAGGATGAGTGAGCGGCAATGGCGTCAGAGAGCGGGTTTTATAGGCGCGGCGAGCAGTGGGCGTGAACGTGAGGCGCGCATGCTGCTCTGCAAAGCTGCTGGTGCAGTTATTCAGCGCGGGAAGTGAGGCGACGGGCAAGTGGTGACGACTATCCGTCGGTTCTCGTCGTGCCGGATGGAAAATTAATTTGGGGGACGCGAGTGGGCGAGATTTTCTATGCCGGCACCCCCATACGGCGTTTAGAGGGGAGGGGGGGGGGGGGCTTTAGGGGGGACGAGTGAAGATGCTCTAACTGGTCCTACTAAAATGGTACAGAAAAAAAATGCTCTCTAGCTCAACAAAAATTGCAGGGCCTCACGTTTGAGACAAGGACTAGTGTTGTGGTGCCATTCAGGATCGATCGAGGTCAAGCAGTGAAGGGTGGAAGGTTCCAATAATTTCATTAAAGAAACAGGAGGAGTTGATACTGTTTCATCCCTGTCTTGGGACTGTCTTTGTGAAGAAAACTCAGAACTGTCTTATGTTGCCTTGTCATGACAATTCAGCCTGGGACTGTCTTTGTGAAGAAAACTCAGAACTGTCTTATGTTGCCTTATCATGACAATTCAGCCAACTGGAGTAGATACAATAATGGATTCTTCACAATCCAGACTATATGGAACGAGGGCTTTCAATGCCTATCACATTGCATAAATCACAAGAAAATTGTATAGTCATGTGCAATAGCTCTAGGACAACTACTTCAGTGATGCCTGTTTAGTAGTACAAGATGTGGCACTCATGTAGGGTACAGAGAGCTGCCAATACTAGCGTCAATGTTACATGGCCTGACCCTTGATGAACAGATTTCCATCACATATATCATCAATGTTTAATATGCCAAGAAGGGCCTGGTCATTTCAAATGATACCCTCCACTGCTTTGTAGCAACCAGAAATGTCAAACAATTACAGTATACACAACCTATGAGCTGCTATTTATATGGACGATCATGTATCACCCAGAGGAGCTCGCAATGGCGATACTCACTATGGTAAACAATATATACAGCCCCATAAGGCAGTAGCCCCAGAATTTGGGTACCCTAAATCGGGCCCAGGTGACCACCAACAGGGTTCCCATCAAGCTGAGAAGAAGAAATACAAATGCAACAACAATTCCAACATTGAATTCAAGTACAAAGGCTTTTGGATATACTCTTGATGTTTGCATCACTAGGGCTGTTCCTAATCCAACAAGCATGTTGAACATTGGGCCGGCAAAGCAGCCAGCAATGGCAATCGTAGGTTGGCCATTCTTGGCCAATGCCACGTCAGCAACAAGATCACCGACCGAATTGCCCCATGCCAAAACAGTCATCCCAAGTATAGCTGGAGGGAGATCCATAATGACTCCAATTGCTGCCAGGCAGTTCAGGAGCTCTCCAGCCATGGTTGAAATCCAGAAGACACTCATTACAAACGATATGAGGGTACTTGTAATGTTTTCTCTTTCTGGTGTTTCTTTCTCAAAACGGAAGTGGGATAGAGCCAAACAAAAGCTAACCAGAAGCACAACAGACCAGAGGGGAAAGCGGATTTGAGGGAAAAGAAACACTATTCGGCTATCCAATGGAATGAATGAACTGAAGGAATATAGCAGTATGAGAGGACACAAACAGATGTTTGCGCAGACATAAAATTTGTTCCACTCAGAAGGAAGTGTTGATGGTATCGTGAGCTTCAGAAGAAATGTCACAGGCCAATCCCAAACTCTTGTTACCTGCCAGAGGTTAATAACCATCAGTATGTTAGGAGGATAATGCTTATGCTAACATATGCAATCCCACAATAAACTAGGAAATGAGTGTGGTTGCAATGGATTCCTTACAATATAAAATTATACAATCATGAACTCTGTTGGACGAAAAAGGTCTATTGCTGATCAAATGATAAATATCTTAGATAAATCAATAAGTGCATTCTTCAAAAAAAAAAGGCATAGCTGATGCCCAACTTAAGCATTGTTTTACAATGGGAACAATTGTCATAGATTTCATAATTATATACAGTTATTGTGGATTGATCACAACCAAGGCATGACTTAGCTTAGTTAATGGACTTATCTCATTTAGAATGAATGATACAAAATTGTGTACAATGGGAACAAGTGCCATAGATTTCATAATTATTTACAATTATTGTAGATTGATCACAACAAGGCATAACTTAGCTCAGTTAATGGATCTTATCTCATATAGTTACAATTATTGTGTACAGCGAAGATCATCAATCTGCTATAATTTCACGATTCACAGGGGAACCTATACCAATTTTTTAAACATATTTACTGTTTCCCATGACACAGTAAAAATAAAAACATTGTGGTAAACATGGCAATGATATCAACGACAGTGACTTTGCAGAATGAGTACATCCTCACTAGTCATGGTTTTAGAAATCAAGACAGAGAAATAATCTGTACACAGGGTTATTATTGCATTTATATCATCATTGAACATATCAATTGCACTTTGCAGTAGTTTGAATTCGCATGGTTCAAATAGAAGGAATTTCCACAATTGTTAAGCTATACTAGTGTTCAAGATATTGGAACTGTACAAGGTTATGAAATGAGATGTCAAACATAATGTGTGAATGTTGTGCGTGACGTTGTATGTTAAGAATGATGAAATGGGAGCAACAATGAATCTTGAAGTAGTGATCTGTGTACCAAAACTCATAATACTCAACACTTGAGTTTGCATTAACAGTTGGATTGTAGAAAAACTGCAACACATGCAGTCTTTAGCTATTAGTTTGTGAAAAAATGGCATCATCCACCTGTTCTAAATTATTGTAAGGTGGACAATGCCTGTATGAGACGACTGTAATAGCGTTAAGTCGAACTATTCAGATGAAACTAGGTTTTTCCCTCCTTCAGCTATATGGCGTTCTAACTCAAATTCACCGACAGGAGA
Organism: Dactylis glomerata; assembly: GCA_007115705.1. NCBI lineage: Eukaryota > Viridiplantae > Streptophyta > Magnoliopsida > Poales > Poaceae > Dactylis > Dactylis glomerata. Next base: position 2,140,230 of record QXEO01000450.1, on the reverse strand, counting down.
AGAAATGACTACATCTTCTAATGGCTGACCAAGCACAACGGAGACAGTTTTATGTAGTAGCAGACCTCGATAGTTGCCACTCATCTTGGTGTTTTCCGTCAAGATTCATTTTCTACTTTGTGATGTTTATGATATCATCTAGTTTTGGAAAATCGAATAAATCATCTAATACTTTCAACAAATATTATTGATTATTAAGGTTTATGTACACCATCCATTTGGTTCATACTGTATGCAACCAGATCCCTTGCCCAGTTAAGCAAGAATAATCTAGCATTGCTAAAGCTGCGTTAACTAGCAAACTGTTTGGTCTTTGCTCAAATTCTAGACTAATATGGTATCTATGCCTAGAAAATCCCCGGCAATTGATGATAGAAAAAATCGGTTACATGTGTGGAACTGTGGATAACTGCAGTGGAAAAAGGATGATTAATGTAATTCACCTAGAATCGAAGGCTCTAACTTCTACTCCCTCCGTCCCACAATATAAGACATTTTTGGCAAGCTAAGTAGTAACCTTTCCTTTTGTTTCTGATTGTCCCATCTACAACAGCAACCAAGCCTTTAGTCCCAAACAAGTTGGGGTAGGCTAGAGGTGAAACCCATAAAATCTCGCATCCAACTCATGGTTCTGGCACATGGATAGCAAGCTTCCAAGCAGCCCTATCTAACTCCTGGTTCTGATTGTTCCATCTAATCAACAAAAATACTGAGACACTGCAAACTTATGCTCAACAAATATAAAAAAACACCTAATATATCCATGCAACAGTTGGCACTAAATTGCTAATTTACTCATCACAACAATAACTATGAATTGCAAAGAATCAAATAGCCTGGAGGGTTTGATTAGATATTTTGTCAACTGTAGATGTAGCCAATATTGGGAAAGTTAGGTGCTGGACTCATACTGTTCTACAAGTATGTTTTTTATGTATGAACCTTATTAGTTATTACCAAATCACTAAGCACCTAAGGTCCTGCTTGGATTATCTGTACAATTTACGACCCCGGAACACTTACACTGCTGTTTTGTTGTGCCCATGTCATACGGGTGAGGAAAAATACGCAAGCAAGTTACTGTTTGGAAGAAACAAGACAGGTACAACGGTGTAGCGACGTAGTGTACGTGGGTCAGCGGCGGTGGCGCAACCCTCTCCCACACGATGTGGCCAGAGTCCTTGCTAGCCAGGACCGGATTTTATTCAGGATCCAAACAGCTCTGTGACAATTTACGAGCTCTACAGCACATGAACCAGCGAGGAAAAAACCAGACCTCAAATAAAAAACGACCAACCAAGCGCTACTTCCGGCAATAATTACGGCATGTAAAATTAACACCGGTATTCCCTAAATTATGGTGAACCAAGTGGGGCCTAAGGGACGATTGAAGAAAGTGAGCATGTGGATCATCGTCACTCAGCAACCTCTTATGTAAGGGACTACATACGCTCGACTTGCTGTCCACATATATTTTCAATAATTGAAATAGAATGCGACGTCCTAAAATACAATATACCTTTTCTGGCCAGTTAGCAGATTAAATGCCTTTCTAAGTACCTACCTATGTTAGCCTACCAAAACATTCTTCCGAGAGCTAACAATTTGATACTCTGTGGAAGTATAAGACAAAACACTGAAATTTGTTCTAAGTGTTTCATACTTTGTTTCTCACATTTGATCAGGTCTCTAAGTTCAGAGAACACGTTTAAGGTAATCCATTAAAAGGATAAAGTCAATCCACTGACAAGAGTTGCAAAAACAAACCAACAACTTAACAGAGGTAGGTACTTAGAAAGGCCTCCATGACAGTGATATCAAAGACACAGCGTGAGCGTGACTTTGCAGAATGAGTACATCCTCACTAGTCATGGTTTCAGAGCATCAAGATGGAGAAATAATCTGTACACTGGGTTATTATTGCATTTTATGTCATCGTTGAACATAGCAATGGCACAATGCAGTGTTTGAATTGGCATATTTACAGTTATAACTATGATATTGAAACAATCAAACAGCCTGGAGGGGTTGATTGGATATTTTGTCAATTGAAGCTGTAGCCAATATTGGAAAGTTAAGGTGCTTGGATTCGTACTATATTACAAGTATATGTACTTTATGTACACAATGTTTTCACCATATTAGCAACTCAGATTTAAGGTGATCCATCAAAAACATAAACTCAGACGTAGTGTACGTGGGTCAGCGGCGGTGGCGCAACCCTCTCCCACGCGATGTGGCCAGAGTCCTTGCTAGCCAGGACCAGATTTTATTCAGGATCCAAACAGCTCTGTGACAATTTACGAGCTCTACAGCACATAAACCAGCGAGGAAAAAAACAGACCTCTAATAAAAAACGAGCTACTTCCGGCAATAATTACGGCATGTAAAATTAACACTGGTATTGCCTAAATTACGGTGAACCAAGCGGGGCCTAAGGGGCGATTGAAGAAAGTGAGCATGTGGATCATCGTCACTCAGCAACCTCTTATGTAAGGGACTACATACGCTTGACTTGCTGTCCACATATGATTCAATAATTAAAATAGAATGCAACCTCTTATGTAAGGGACTACATACGCGACTTTCTGGCCAGTTAGCAGATTAAATGCCTTTCTAAGTACCTACCTATGTTAGCCTACCAAAACGTCTAATATTTCGGATCAGAGGTAGTAATAACATTCTTCCGAGAGCTAACAATTTGATGCTCTGCAAAAGTATAAGACAAAACCCTGAAATTTGTCCTACACGTTTCATACTTTGTTTCTCACATTTGATCAGGTCTCTAAGTTCAGAGCACACTTTAAGGTAATCCATCAAAAGGATAAAATCAACCCACTGACAAGAGTTGCAAATAAACAAACCAACAACTTAACAGAGGTAGGTACTTAGAAAGGCATGTACTGTCTCCTATGACAGTGATATCAACGACAGCGTGACTTTGCAGAATGAGTACATCCTCACTAGTCATGGTTTTAGGGCATCAACATGGAGAAGTAATCTGTACACTGGGTTATTATTGCATTTATGTCATCATTGGACATAGCAATGGCACTATGCAGTGTTTGAATTGGCATAGTTACAGTTATAACTACGAATTAGAAACAATCAAACAGCCTGGAGGGGTTGATTGGATATTTTTTCAATTGTAGCTGTAGCCAATATTGGGAAAGTTAAGGTGCTTGGATTCGTACTGTATTACAAGTATGTACTTTATGTACACAATGTTTTGACCTTATTAGCAAATCACTAAGCACCTAAGGGAAGATTGAAGAAAGTGAGTATATGATGATCATCGTCACTCAGTAACCTCTAATGTAAGGGACTACATGCGTTTGACTTGCTGTCCACATATATTTCAAAAATAAAATAGAATGCAAAAGTTAGCAGATTAAATGCCTTTCTAAGTACCTAATATTCATTCTTCTGAGAACTAACAATTATTATTTTGCAAAAGTACAAGGCATAGCACCCAAATTTGTCCTAAGCATTTCATACTTCGTTTGTCGCGATAGATTCAAGTCACTAGGTTCAGAGCAAATGTTTAAGGTGATCCATCAAAAGCATAAAGTCAACCCACTGAAGAGAGTTGCAAATAAACAAACCAACAACTAATTATAAGTTGAAATGAGCATTTTCTAGTTGAAGACGCTACAGCCAAAGAGACAAATGACCTAAAATTGCGCAATGCTGTCTCAGTCAACTGAGATTTCAGGACACTGACAAAAAAGAACAATAAACTGAGTACAGGTTGGTGAATACCTTGGTTAGCACCGTCCAATAGGTCGCCGTGCGTTGTTTCTGATGCTCCACTACTGACACTGAGACTGGCAAGTTCATGGCCGGGCGGCCCATCTCGAGCTCGGCAGAGCAGATCACCTTCCCCGCGGCGCCCAAGTCCATGTAGAAGACCAGCCCGACGAAGAAGACGTAGAAGAGGACGAGGGCGACGGCCTGCCAGAGGAAAATCTCGGCGCTGAGGTAGACGCAGAAGAGCGCGGAGGCGGCGACGAGGTAGAAGAAGACGTCGCGGGCGAAGGAGGCCGGCGGGACGGCGAAGGGCGCCGCGATGAGGGAGACGGCCCCCACGACGAAGGCCGACACGAATGCGCCCGCGGAGACGACGGCGGCGAGCCCCGCCCGCGGGAGCCCGCCCTCGCCGCGGAGCGCGGCGGCGGATGCGAACGCGTCGGGGGCCCCGTTCCCGAGCGCGAGGAGCGTGACGGCGGCCATGGAGGGGGAGAGGCGGAGGCGGGAGGCGAGGCGGGAGACGGATGGGGAGAAGTGGGACCCCGCGGCGGCGGCGAGGAAGCGGAAGTGGATGAGGAGGAGGAGCGCGAGGACGGGGAGGGAGAGGCGGCGGTCCCCGCGCAGGAGGCAGGAGTGGAGGGCCGCGTAGTCGAGGAGCCCCGCCGCGGGGTGGGCGCGGACGGCGTCGCAGGCGGCGGCGGTGTCCGGGAGGGAGGCCATGCCATGCGATGGCTGCCGATGCGGCCGCGCGTCGGTGGGGAAGTAATGCCGGGCGGGCGCGAGGGGGATGGAGGTGGGGTGGGGGAGATGGCAGCGAGAGTGAGTGGGATCGGCACGGACGCCGACGCGTAGGGGGAGGCCGAAGCCCACCACCAGGAACAGGAAGAGCGGAGTGGGCGCTGCCGAACTTGGTGAAGGTGGTGGGACCGGCTGCCCGCGGAGAAGGTGGAAACGCAACAAGCGTGAGCCGGGGGAAATCCTAACTCCCGCTCGCTGCGGGAGCGATCTCCGTCCCGCACGCATTGCTCCGCGGGATGGGCCGGCCCAGGTAAGGTTTTTTTGTTTTTTTCTTTTCTTTTTCTGTTATCCTCATTGTTTCTTTTTTCTTTTTTTGAATCTAAACAATTTTATATATTAATTTTTTCTGTTTTCGATTTCTTTTAGTTTCGAAATTTGTTTAAATCAAAAAAATCAGTTTCGAATTTTTATTCAATTTTTAAATTTGTTCAATTCGAAACTATTTAAATTTGAAATTCGTTTCAATTTATAATTTGTTCCATTTTCGAAATTTGTTCCAATTTTGAAATTTGTTCTAATTCAAAAGTTGTTCTATTTTTTAAATTTGTTCCATTTTCGAAATTTATTCCAATTCCAAAATTTGTTCCAATTCAAAATTTGTTCCATTTTCGAAATTTGTTCCAGTTTTGAAATTATTCTTTTTAAAAAACTGTTCAAATTCAAAATTATTATATTTTTAAAAAATATTTTGGATCTGGAAAATATGCAAACTTAATAAATAACTGAAAAGAAAAAAGGAAAAAAAGATAGTATACCTGTTATTGGGCCCGAGTAAGATGGCCCATTAGAGAAATGCTCCCAGGCGGGAGCGATTCGCTCCCGCAAGGAGCGGGGTATAGCACCACCCGTGAGCCGAATTTCATGCGAGGACGAGCGGTCGAGCGGACTAGCGCACGGCCGGGTTGCAGGACTAGCGACGCTAAACTCAAGATGGGCCGTTAAATATATTGGTTATGTATGGCCTAGATATTAGAATGTGTCGGTCAATCATCAAAAGGAAAACAGGCAAATGCGGACCCGATCTGGGTCTCCACACAAGGCAGCACACACGTGCAAGACGGTCCAACTAGCGTCCTACGAATGGAGGTGACGGTTGACCGCGGCGGCCGACCTCAACGACGACGGGGATGACGTGGCTGGCCGCGGCGCCCCGGTGGAGGAAAGGCCAAGACCTCGCCGAATACGGTGACGGCGCGGCTGGCCGTGGCGTCGCCGGTGGAGGCGAGGAATAAAACTTAGGGATTAGGGTGGGGTGGGGTGCGGCCGTGCGGGAAGCTCATCGGCGACGAGATCTTAGGATTAGGGTGGGGGAAAGGTGCGGGAAGCTCGCCGGAGCTGGAGGTCGGGAGGCTTAGAGGAAGGTCGGAGGGCGGCTGCGGACCAGCGGTGGGGTTGAGATAGAGGAGGGCGGGGTGGCGAGGGGGCGTTCATGCGGCCGGCCGCGGGTGGCGGCGGCAGGCGGTCGTCCGGCGGCGGCGGGGGCACCTGGTCCAGGAAGAAGAAGAAGAAGAAGAAGAAGAAGAAGAAGAAGAGAGAGAGGAGATGGCCAGATGGGGGCATCGGGACTGGGAGGAGGAAGAAGATGGATGGGGTGCGGGTGGGCCGTTGCCCATGAAGCCTCGCGTGCGTGCGGTGATGCGGCACGGTGTTGATGTAATTTCACCGTTCAGTTGGGAACCCCAAGAGGAAGGTATGATGAGCACAGCAGGAAGTTTTCCCTCAGTAAGAAACCAAGGTTTATCGTATCCAGGAAAAAGCCAAACTCCAGAAGGTGATGCTTGCTAGCCTAGTAACACTCCAACAAGGGCGCCGTTAACGATAACATGTTAGCGCGTCTTCAACTAGTAGCAACGTGGAACCTGCACACAACACAACCAAATACTTTGCTCCCAACTTACGATGAGGTTGTCAATCTCACCGGTTTGCTGTAAACAAAGGTATGAACGTATCGAGTGGAAAGCAATAGTAATATGCGAGAAAGTAAACAATGCGAGTAAAGTAACAGGTGATAGCAATATAATGGAAATAGGACCGGGGTCCACAGTTCACTAGTGGTGTCTCTCCATAAGATAAATAACACATGCTGGGTAAACAAATTACAGTTGGGCAATTGATAGAATAAAGACAACGTGCATATGTCGAGAGGATCACTATGAGATTTACTCTGGGTATTACAACAAGATACATAGACCGCCATCCAACTGCATCTATGACTAATAATCTACTTGTGGCGAATCAATCCGAGAACTCCCCAAGTATTAAGTTGCGAACAACAGATAACTGCATTAAGCAAAGTGTGTAATTTAAACAAAGCATATGCCCTTGAGCATATGAATGTTGTTTTCTCCCTAGTGGCAACAGCACATCTACAACCTTAGAGGTTTCTGTCACTCCCCCAGATTAAATAGAGGCATGAACCCACTATCGGGCATAAATACCCCCTCTTGGAGTCACTAGCAACTACTCGGCCAAGATAGCTACTAACAACGGAGAGCATGCAAGATCATAAACAACATAGAGATAACATAAGATAATATTCAGCACATCAACTCAATCATAATACCAATATTTATCGGATCCCAACAAACACAACATGTAGAATTACATAATGGTGATCTCGATCATGTAAGGCAGCTCACGAGATCTAAACATGAAGCACATGGTGGAGAAGACAACCAACTAGCTACTGCTATGGACCCATAGTCTAAGGTAGACTACTCACTCATCGCGCCGGAGGCAAGCATGGCGATGAAGAAGACCTCCGGTGGCGATTCCCCTCTCCGGCAGGGTGCCAAGAAGAGCTTCTGGACCCTCCCGATCTCGGGTCGACGACGGCGGTGGATCGCGATGTGTTTCTGGAAAAGTGATCGGGTGTTTAGGTTTTTCCCGTCGGGGGGTCTTTATAGGCGAAGGGGCAGCGCCAGAGGTGGACCAGGGGGCCCTCACCACAGGTGGGCGCGGGCCAAGGGCAGGCCATGCCCCTGGTGGTGTGGCCGCCCTGTGGCCCTTCTCCGTCTCCTCTTTGGTTCTCTGGAAGCTTCGGTAAATTTCCGGATGTTTGACTTTTGTTTCGTCCAATTCCGAGAATATTTCTTGTGTAACTTTTCTGAAACACAAAAATAGCAGAAAACAGGGAACTGACACTGTGGCATCTTGTTAATAGGTTAGTTCTAGAAAATGCATAAAAATGCCACGAAGTGTAACGAAATACTAAGCAAATGGTGTAAAAACAAGCATGGAGCATCAAAAATTATAGATACGTTTGAGACGTATCAGCATCCCCAAGCTTAACTCCTGCTCGTCCTCGAGTAGGTAAGTGATAACAAAAGAAATAATTTTTGAGGTGACATGCACCTACACAATCTTGATCATCTATGTAAGCGTTGTGCGCTGGGATCAAAAGAACTTAAAACATGGGCATGAAAGATATAATCTTGATAGAAGAAACTTAGCAACCATGTTATAACATGAAAAGGAACACAAACAAAAGATCATGAAAATGAAACAATGAAAGTCAAACGTGTGTTGAAATCATATGGAAAAACATACAAATGGTTTTCAGCTTGTCCTTCATGAGAGAGCAAAACATAAATGTATAGGACACCTTCAAGTTTAAGAGGGCGACTAGATACAAGTAATTTGAGAACAAGTGAAACCAACATCATGAATCAGTCAATGAAAACTTTGGGACAATGCACATTATTCTCAGAATGACAACTATGCTCTCTTAGACGGTGCATAAAGATAGAAGGTGGTGACTCAACATAAAACTGAAAGAAAGGCCCTTCGCGGAGGGAAGCAGTGATTGCAAGTTTTATAAACCTTCAAAAATTATGGTACTTACTTGCTTTGAGCTCTCATTGCCCCCATCATAGGCATCTTGAATGGTTAAAGTTAATGCGAATACACTTATGCTGCATATGCTTGACAAATCATAAGTTGAAAACCTCGTGTCCCGTGAAGTATGAATACCCAAACCTCATGCTACTCGGCTTAGAGTCCCAAGCAAGCTCTTGTCATTGTAAATATATGTGTACCATCGAGAACCGCCAACGGGGTACCTCCGTGCCCGATGACATGGAACAAGCCCACATCAAAATGACAGGACAAACAGACAATGAACACCTCGACATCTCTTTTATTTACCATTGGTATAGCTTTTTATTGTGAGATGCGTCGTCGAATGTTCAATATGGGCATGCTGTAAATTTCCACCATGAATGATGCATGGTTTAGATTAGCGGCCCAGGCGTTTCCCTAACACATATAAAAACTCCATGATCCCGCAAGATTCCCAACTTATTTCACATTGCGAGTATCCATAAACAAAAGATCACGATATCAACTCAAATGAAAGATAGTGCAATGTTGAAAGCTTGCCCCATGACGGCATGGCTAGGCTAATTTCCAACTTACAACTTGCAAGCATAACAACTCAACATAAGAGAGCCACAATGTCAAAATTTTCAAACGAGAAAAGTAAAGTGTGCCATCAGGTTCGTGAGAGCTTTACTGACCAATTTTCGCATAACACCAAAAAGAGTTTAATTTGAAGGATAGATAAAAGAAGTCAAATGTACTTTAAAATAGCAAATTGCTAATAGGTATGTATGGTGGACACTTTTGGAACAACTTGGTTTTTAGGAGTTGGATGCACGAGTAGAGCTCATACTCAGTACAAAATGAGGGCTAGCAAAAGACTGGGAGCGACCAACTAAGAGAGCAATAACGGCCATAATCATGCAAAGCGACAAAGCGACATTAAAAGAAGTATAAGATGGCATCAAAAGTCAAAAACTAAATGATCATAGAGGATTATGGCGACTTTGTATGAGTCAAACATGTGTAAGCATGCGCCAAGTCAACCCAAATAAAGCCTCAAGGAGAAAACCAAAATAATGCTTCCAAATAATTAAAACAACGCGTGATTTTTTTAAAGGCTCATTAAGCAATCTCAGTCATTTGAGACAAGTCATGCTACAGAAAAACCACTAAGCATACTATCAAAAAGACATCAAGCACGACATGCAAAAGCCTAGGCCGCAGTCTACACAAGCTCCTTCTTGTACCACTTTTTTGCATAAAGCTTTTTCTCTTTTGCAACACCATTCGAACTTTTTATAAACAACTCTTTTGATGAAAACCAACATGGATCAGAGGTCAAAATACACCTTGATGCAAAGATATAACAAGATCTGAACAAAAATCAAGGTGAAAAACGAAAACTAAATGCAGTAGCAGAAAAACAGAACACTCGTTGAAACGGTAAGAGTGAAAAACTGAGTGTTCTTGGCAAATGAAAAGCAAGGCAACTTCTCCAAAATAAATTTGTTGGGGTCCAACCATTTATTGCAGTAAACAAAACTAAACAAAACTGAAAACTAAAAACAACTGACGCTCCAAGAAAAATGCATAATGCATGAAGCAATAAAAATATAGTGTGTTAAAAGGTGACCTGATTTTTGCCGATGAAGAAGGGGTGCCTCGGGGGCATCCTCAAGCTTTGACGCTTGTACCTCTTGGATATTTCTTGGGGCGACATGGGCATCCCCAAGCTTGAGCTTTTGTCCATTCTTCAACTCATCTCATCATTCTCCAATCCCTACACTTGAAAACTTCCTTCATACAAAACTAAACACAATTCTATTAGCAACATTAGTGTAAGCATAACAATGAATCAACCCTTTTTGCTTCAGGTTTCAACTCAAAACCACTCCATATAAATCATATACTATTTTAGCAACTTCCCCAAAAGTTCCGTGATCAAAGAACTCAAAAAGAAAGCGATAAAGTGGTAAACACAAATATTGGCAGAAATCTGTTAAAACAGAACAGCTGACAAAGGTCGAATTTTTTAGGGGTTTTCTGTTGCTCAAATCAAAAAGTGTTCAACCAATGAAAGTTTGGATATAACCTGGGGCATATGAACAAGAAATCTCAGGTCCAAAAGATTTACAGAGAATTTTCATGAATTTTTATGGTGCAACACCGAAAACTATTTCAGGACAGCAACATCCCCAAATCTTACCTCACTCAAATTAGAGGCTTCTCTTGGCACAAAAACGAAATAAAAATGATAAGGAGAGGTTATTACAGTAGTAATAACTTCCAAGACTCAAATAAAAGAAAAAGAACTGAAAGTAAAAAACATTGGGTTATCTCCCAAGAGTGCTTTTCTTTAACGCCTTTGAGCTAGGCGTAGAAAGTGCGAATCAAGTAATATCAAGTGATGAAGCATCAAGCTCATAATTTGCTCTAAGAATAGAGTCAAAAAGCAATTTATTTCTCTTCCTAGGGAAGTGTTCCATACCTTTCTTGAGTGGGAATTGATATTTAATGGTGCCTTCCCTCATATCAATGATGGCACCTACAGTTCGAAGAAAAGGTCTTCCCAAAATAATAGGACATGAAGCATTGCATTCAACATCCATGACAAGAAAATCAACGGGAACAAGGTTATTGTTAACCATAATAAGAACATCATTGATCCTTCCCAAAGGTTTCTTCTTAGCACATCAGCAATAGGAACATCATAATAACACTTTTCAAGTGGTGGTAAATCAAGCATGTCATAAATTTTTCTAGGCATGATAGAAATACTAGCACCTAGATCACATAAAGCATGACAATCAAAACCATTAACATGCATATCAATGATGGGTTCCCAACCATCTTCTAACTTCTTGGGAATAGAAGCTTTTTGCTTCAACTTTTCATCCCTAATTTTCATAAGAGCATTGGTAATATGCTTAGTAAAAGTAACATTTAAAGAACTAGCATTAGGAGTCAAAGCAAGCTTTTGCAAGAACAAAATAACTTCAGATATATTGCAGCCATCAATATCAAAATTATTAAAGGAAATAGAGCTATCATCTCCTACACTCCGAAAAATTTCAACACTCTTTTGAGAAAACGTTTTAGCTGTTTTAGGCTTTTAACACAAGGAGTAGGAGTTTTCTCTACACCAATCAAAGTAAGAGGATTGCTAGCATTAGGAGCAACATCATTAGAGGTAGTAATGGTACATACCTTCACCTTTCTAGCCATCTCATCTTCTCTTTCCCACCTGGCATGCAATTCTGCTAGCATCCTAATATTTTCATCAATTCTAACTTGGATAGCATTAGCAGTGGCAAAAGTATTGTTCTCTTTCACATCATTAGGCAACACTTTTAATTTCAGAAGTTCGACATCATGAGCAAGGCTATCAACTTTAGAAGCAAGAATATCAATTTTGCCTAACTTTTTCTCAACAGACCTGTTAAAAGCATTTTGCTTACCGATGAAGTCCTTGAGCATTACCTCAAGCTCGGAGGGCGCGGCCCTAGTGTTGTTGGAGGAATTACCATAAGAGTTACCATAACCATTACCATTGGTAGAAGGATACGGCCTATAATTGTTACTAGCAAAATTGTTTCTATAAGCATTGTTGTTAAAATTATTATTTCTAATGAAGTTAACATCAACATGCTCTTCTTGAGCAACCAAAGAGGCCAAAGGAACATTATTAGGATCATAATGAGTTCTATCATTAGAAAGCATAAGCATTATAGCATCAATCTTATCACTCAATGAAGAGGTTTCCTCAATAGAATTTACCTTCTTACCTTGTGGAGCTCTCTCGGTGTGTCATTCAGAATAATTTACCATCATATTGTCGAGAAGCTTCGTTGCGGCGCCCAAGGTAAGGGACATAAAAGTGCCTGCAGCAGCTGAATCCAATAGGTTCCTTGAAGAAAAATTCAGTCCTGCATAAAAAGTTTGGACAATCATCCAATAGTCAGTCCATGAGTGGGACAATTCTTTATCATAGATTTCATTCTTTCCCAAGCCTAAGCAACATGTTCATTATCAAACTGACTAAACTTCATAATATTGCTACGCAAAGCTATAATCTTAGCAGGAGGATAGTATCTACCAATAAAAGCATCCTTACACTTAGCCCATGAATCAATACTATTTTTAGGCAAAGACAGCAACCAATCCTTAGCTTTTCCTCTCAAAGAAAAAGGAAACAACTTAAGCTTAATAATATCACTTTCTACATCCTTATATTTCTGCATCTCACATAGCTCAACAAAATTGTTGAGATGAGCTGCAGCATCATCAGTATTAGCACCAGAAAATTGCTCTTTCATAACAAGGTTCAACAAAGCAGGCTTAATCTCATAAAAATTCGCAGCAGGAGCAGGTGGCGCAATAGGAGTGTAGATAAAATCACTATTATTAGTGCTAGTAAAATCACACAACTTGGTGTTCTCAGGAGTAGCCATTCTAGCAAAACTAAAAGCAGACAAGTAAAAACAACTATAAGGAAACTAATTTTTTTGTGTTTTTGATAAAACGAAGCAAGTAAAAATAAAGTAAAGCAAAACTTAAAACAAAGTAAAGGATGTGCGTGCGAAACTCCCCTTGCAGAAGTCTTCTTTTTCCTCGGCAACGGCGCGAGAAAACAAGCTGGTGCCAAGTTGACGTGGGAACATGTAGTTGATGTGGGCGCTTCTTCTTCTTCAATCCCCGGCAACGGCGCCAAAAAAAGTCCTTGATGCGGCACGGTGTTGATGTAATTTCACCGTCCAGTTGGGAACCCCAAGAGGAGGTATGATGAGCACAGCAGGAAGTTTTCCCTCAGTAAGAAACCAAGGTTTATCGTATCCAGGAAAAAGCCAAACTCCAGAAGGTGATGCTTGCTAGCCTAGTAACACTCCAACAAGGGCACCGTTAACGATAACGTGTTAGCGCGTCTTCAACTAGTAGCAACGTGGAACCTGCACACAACACAACCAAATACTTTGCTCCCAACTTACGATGAGGTTGTCAATCTCACCGGTTTGCTGTAAACAAAGGTATGAGTGTATCGAGTGGAAAGCAATAGTAGTATGCGAGAAAGTAAACAATGCGAGTAAAGTAACAGGTGATAGCAATATAATAGAAATAGGATCGGGGTCCACAGTTCACTAGTGGTGTCTCTCCATAAGATAAATAACACATGCTGGGTAAACAAATTACAGTTGGGCAATTGATAGAATAAAGACAACGTGCATATGTCGAGAGGATCACTATGAGATTTACTCTGGGCATTACAACAAGATACATAGACCGCCATCCAACTGCATCTATGACTAATAATCCACTTGTGGCGAATCAATCTGAGAACTCCCCAAGTATTAAGTTGCGAACAACAGATAACTGCATTAAGCAAAGTGTGTAATGTAAACAAAGCATATGCCCTTGAGCATATGAATATTGTTTTCTCCCTAGTGGCAACAACACATCTACAACCTTAGAGGTTTCTGTCACTCCCCCAGATTAAATAGAGGCATGAACCCACTATCGAGCATAAATACCCCCTCTTGGAGTCACTAGCAACTACTCGGTCAAGATAGCTACTAACAACGGAGAGCATGCAAGATCATAAACAACATAGAGATAACATAAGATAATATTCGGCACATCAACTCAATCATAACACCAATATTCATCGGATCCCAACAAACACAACATGTAGAATTACATAACGGTGATCTCGATCATGTAAGGCAGCTCACGAGATCTAAACATGAAGCACATGGTGGAGAAGACAACCAACTAGCTACTGCTATGGACCCATAGTCCAAGGTAGACTACTCACTCATCGCGCCGGAGGCAAGCATGGCGATGAAGAAGACCTCCGGTGGCGATTCCCCTCTCCGGCAGGGTGCCGGGAAGAGCTTCTGGACCCTCCCGATCTCAGGTCGACGACGGCGGCGGATCGCGATGTGTTTCTGGAAAAGTGATCGGGTGTTTAGGTTTTTCCCATCGGGGGGTCTTTATAGGCGAAGGGGCGGCGCCAGAGGTGGACCAGGGGGCCCTCACCACAGGTGGGCGCGCGCGGGCCAGGGGCAGGCCGCGCCCCCTGGTGGTGTGGCCACCCTGTGGCCCTTCTCCGTCTCCTCTTTGATTCTCTGGAAGCTTCGATAAATTTCCGGATGTTCGGCTTTTGTTTCGTCCAATTCCGAGAATATTTCCTGTGTAACTTTTCTGAAACACAAAAACAGCAGAAAATAGGGAACTGGCACTGTGGCATCTTGTTAATAGGTTAGTTCCGGAAAATGCATAAAAATGCCATGAAGTGTAATGAAACACTAAGCAAATGGTGTAAAAACAAGCATGGAGCATCAAAAATTATAGATACGTTTGAGACGTATCATGCGGCGAGTCCTCCTATCGCCGTTTAAAGCGGTGTACAGGACCCCCCCCCCCCCAGGAAAACAAAGCTTACATTTTGGATTTGACGGTAGAGCGAGCGGACCAGCCAACATCCGGGTTTCTTTTGGGCCAATGACGTTAAACTCGAGCTGGCCCGTTGTATATAAGGTCCAAAAGAATGGAATGTGTGTATCACTCAGCCCGGTCTCCTGTTCGGGGCTCGATGCGTGTGTTAGCACCAGGATGCTTCAAGAAACCTTCCTATGGGCCGGCCTACCTAAACCTATCGTCTTCTTCCTCCCAATATTCCTCTTCTTTGTTTATGGACGAGCTCCTCCGCCTCCCCTGCCGGCCAGGACGCCCGCCGTCATCGCCCATAGCGAGCACCACTCCTGCGGTGCCTTGCTGCCCTGCCCTCCTTGCCTGCAGTCCATCGCCGCCCTGGCTTCCCTCTAAATCTCGTCTCACCTCTGGCTCTTGCAACCTCCGACACACCCTAGAACCCCAAGCTCCGCCACTGGCGAGCTCCAGCACCCTAGAACCCTAAGTTCCCTCGCACCCAAAATCCTAAGTTCCCGATCTCACCTTCGTCGCTGAAGCCGCGACCAGCTGCATCCTCCCCGTCTCCGGTGAGGTCGGGAGTGTGGTCTTCGTCTTCCTCATTGAGCGCCATCCTCTTCCTCTCTAGCAACTATTGTGGGTCGACCCAAACTTATCGATAGGAGAGAGGTAGGCATGCGTCGATTCGTCACGGACGTGTCGAGCATTAAATAGGAATCACCGGTTCCCACCAAAAATTGTAACTCCCACTCATTGCGGGAGCGATCTCCGTCTCACCTGCATCGCTGCGTTCAGTGGGCCGGCCCAGGTAAGATTCTTTTTTCTTCCTTTCATTTTTTTGTTTTCTTTGCTTCTTTCTTTTTTTTCTTTATCTGAAATCTAAACAATTTCAAATATGTTCGGTTTCAATTTTTGTTCAGTTTCAAATTTTTATTCAAATCCAAATTTTGTTCAGTTTCAAATTTTATTCAAATCCAAAATTTGCTCAGTTTCAAAATTTGTTCAAATTTTAAATTTGTTCAGTTTTGAATTGTGTTCAAATTAAGTTTTTTTATTTTTCAAAATCTATTCATATTCAAAATTTGTTCAGATTCGAATTCTGTTCAACTTCAAAAAAAATCAAAATAAAATTATGTTCAAATCCAATATTTATTCAAATTTGAAGTGTGTTTAGATTTGAAATTAGTTCAAATTTTAAATTTGTTCAAATTCCAAATTCGAAATTTGTTTAACTTTTAAATTTGTTCTAGTTCAAATTTTAAATCTAATTTCTTTCAAAATGTAATAATAAAAACAAATATCAAAAAAGAAAAAATCTAGAGAAGAATACTTACTTGGTCCAGCCCAACACGTTGTTCGCTACCGCTAAAAGCAGGGCATAGCACATACACGTCCCCATTCTGAAAAAAACAACTCGACCCACTTCTTATTGTTACTTTCTTTGATTGAAAAAGATTGTCAGATAATTTCGTATAATTCAGTTATACTAAATTATCTGACAATCTTTTTTAATCGGAGGGAGTACAAACTTACATGCTACTTCATCTGATCCATAAAAAGAGTCGGCTTATTTTATACAACTTAGTACATAGTTGTACTAAGTCATCAACATTTATTATCAATCAGATGGAGTACTTGTATAGTTCTTTAGGCCATGGACAGTATATACCATAGTTTGATTGTGTTTCACAGGTTTTAAAGAGGATGTCCCGACCTGTTGTTTAAATAGAAATACTATAGTAACAAATACTATAGTTTAAGCTAAAGCCAAACACCTCAAAATATTTATACTATGTTTTTTTCTTAAAAAGTCATGGTATTCTGATGTTTACGTACGCGTCTATTTTTGTAGACAGTGTTGGACCTCCAAGTGCAGAGGTTTGTAGAACAGCAGCAAGTTTCCTTAAGTGGATCACCCAAGGTTTATCGATCTCAGGGAGGAGGAGGTCAAAGCTATCCCTCTCAAGCAACCCTGCAATTACGATGCAAGAACTCTCTTGTGTCCCCAACACACCCAATACACTTGTCAGATGTATAGGTGCACTAGTTCGACGAAGAGATAGTAAAATACAAGTAATATGGATGATTATAAGTAGTAAATGCAATCTGAAATAAATATCGCTGTGAGCAAACATGTAATAAAACTGAATGTAAACGGTGTTCAATGCTTGAAAACAAGGCCTAGGGATCATACTTTCACTAGTGGACACTCCCAACAAAGATAACATAATTGAACACATAAATACTAACTTCACTATGCCACTTTAAACTATTCCCCAATGGATAACGAACACTAATCATGCGTAGGGCTACGAAGCACTCCTCAAAGTTCACATTTCCCCATACTAGATTGCCCCACACTATCACCTTGAGCACACTAGATGGTTCCAACAAACACCAATAATTCATAGAGACACTAGCCAAAGAGACACACATAATGCGCACACTGTTACCTTCACATCATGGTACAAGGTATCTTCGGAGGTTATAATAATAAAGCACGGGAGTAGCATAATATATGAAGAATAGCATCTACCAATTCAACTAGATACAAAGCTCACGATCACATATAGATCACATCATGGGAGAGAGAGATAAACCACATAGCTACCGGTAGAGCCCTCAGCCCTGGGGGAGAACTACTCCCTCCTCATCATAGGAGACAGCAACGTTGGTGGAGATGGCGGTGAAGTCGATGGAGACGGCAGTGGAGGCGACGGCGTCGATGGAGATGGCTCCGAGGGCACTTCCCCATCCCGGCAGGGTGCCGGAACAGAGACTTCTGTCCCCCAAAATTCGTCGATGGCGGCGGCAGAGCTGCGAGACTTCTTCTGGAAAATTGCTGATTATTCTAGGGTTTTCCGTCGGGAGGCTTTATATAGGCGGAGAGGCGGCGTCAGGAAGTGGACCAGGGGGGCTCACCCCCTGGTGGTGCGGCCAGGAGGGCGGGCGCGCCACCCCCTGGTGTGGTGGCCCTCTGGCCCCCCTCCGACTCTCCTTCGGTCTTCGTCCTTTGTCCGGGAAAAATAGGAGTTTCGGCTTTTGTTTCGTCCAATTCTAAGAATATTTCCTGTGTAGCTTTTCTGAAACACAAAAACAGCAGAAAACAGGGAACTGGCACTGTGGCATCTCGTCAATAGGTTAGTTCTGGAAAACGCATGAAAACGCCACGAAGTGTAACAAAAGACAAAACAAATGGTGCATAAACAAGCATGGAGCATAAAAAATTATAAATACGTTTGAGACGTATCAAGCTTCCCCAAGCTTAACTCCTGCTCGTCCTCGAGTAGGTAAGTGATAACAAAACAATAATTTTTAAGGTGATATGCACCATCACAATCTTGATCAACGATGAAAAGCATTGAGTGCTGAGATCAAAGCACTTAAAACATGGGCATAAGAGACATAATCTTGACAATAAAACTTAGCAACCATGTTATAACATGAAAAGTAACACAAACAAAAGATCTGAGTAATGAAACATTGAAAGTCAAGTGTGTGTTCAAATCATATAGAAAAACATAGCAAAGTGATTTTCAGCTTGTCCTTCATGGAATAGCAAAATATAAATGCATAGGACACCTTCAAGTTTAAGAGGGCGACTAGATACAAATAATTTAAGAACAAGCAAAACCATAATCATGAATCAATCAATGATAAACTTTGGGAATATGCACATTAAACTCAGAATGACAACTATGCTCTCTTAGATGGTGCATAAAGGTAGAAGGTGGAGACTCAACATAAAAGTATAAGAAAGGCCCTTCACAGAGGGAAGCAGTGATTGCAAGTTTTATAAACCTCCAAAAATTATGATACTTACTAGCTTTGAGCTCTCATTGCCCCCATCATTGGCATCTTGAGTGGTTAAGGTTAACGTGAGTACAATTATGAAGCATATGCTTAACAAATCATAAGTTGAAAATCTCATGTCCTTTGAAGTACGAATACCCAAACCTCATGCTACTCGACTTAGGTCCCAAGCAAGTTCTTGTCATTGTAAGCATACATGTATCATCAAGAACCGTCAACGGGGTACCTCTTGCCCGATGATATGGAACAAGCCCACATCAAAATGACAAGATAAACAGACAATGAATACCTCGGCATCTCTTTTATTTACCATTGGTATAAGTTTTTATTGTGAGATGCATCGTCGAATGTCCACTATGGGCATGCTGTAAATTTCCACCATGAATGATGCATGGCTTAGATTAGCGGCCTAGGGGTTTCTCTAACGCATATACAAACTCCACGAGCTCACAAGTTTCTAACTTATTTCACATCGCAAGTAGCTATAAACAAAAGATCACGATATCAACTAAATGAAAGAAAGTGCAATGTTGAAAGCTTGCCCCATGACAACATGGCTAGGCTAATTTCCAACTTACAACTTGCAAGCATAACGTCAACATAAGAGAGCCACAATGGTCAAAATTATTAAAAGCAGAAAAGTAAAGTGTGCCGTCAGGTTCGTGAGAGCTTTACTGACTAATTTTTGCATAACACCAAAAAGTTTAATTTGAAGGATAGATAAAAGCAAGTCGAATGTACTTGGAATAGCAAATTGCTAATAGGTATGTATGGTGGACACATTGGAATACACTTGGTTTTTGGGAGTTGGATGCACGAGAAGTATTCCATCTCAGTACAAAATGAAGGGCTAGCAAAAGACTGGGAGCGACCAACTAAGAGAGCAATAACGGCCATAATCATGCATAGCGACAAAACATCATTAACCAAAGCATAAAGTGGTATCATAAGTCAAAAACCAAATGATCATAGAGGCTTATGTCGACTTGTTAGAGTCAAACATGTTGTAAGCATGCGCCAAGTCAACCCAAATAAAGCATCAAAGGAGAAAACCACAATAATATGCTCCCATATAATAAAAACAACGCACGATTTTTTCAAAGGCTCATTAAGAAATCTCAGTCATTTGAGACAAGTCATGCTACAGCAAAAACTACTAAGCATACTATCAAAATGACATCAAGCATGACATGCAAAAGTCTAAGCCGCAGTCTAAACAAGCTCCCATTTGTACCACTATAGGCATGAAACTTTTTTCTCTTTTCCAACACCATTCAAACCTTTTTGAAACAACTCTTTTGATGAAAACCAACATAGAGCAGTGGTCTAAATACACCTTGATGCAAAGATATAACAAAATCTGAATAAAAATCAAGGCAAAAAACGAAAGCTAAACGCAGTTCTAGAAAAAGAGAACACTCGTTGAACGATAAGAGTGAAAACTAGAGTGTTCTTGGCAATGAAAAACGGAGTGCGTCCTCTCCAAAAGAAACATGATGTGATCCAACCATTTATTGCAGCAAACAAAATAAAAGAAAACTGAAAGCGAAAGTAAAGACGCTCCAATAAAAACGCATAGAATATGAAGCAATAAAAAAATATAGTGTCTTGAAAGGTGGCCTGATTTTTGCCGATGAAGAAGGGGTGCCTTGCGGCATCCCCAAGCTTTGACGCTTGTACCTCTTGGATATTTCTTGGGGTGACATGGGCATCCCCAAGCTTGAGCTTTTGTCCATACTTCATCTCATCTCATCACTCTCCTTTCCCTACACTAGAAAACTTCCTTCATACAAAACTTCACACAATTCTATTAGCAACATTAGTATAAGCATGATAATAAATCCACTCTTTTGGTTCAGTTTCAAACTCAAGTATATCATCCAATAAAGCATAAGATATTGTAGCAACTTCCTCAAAAGTTCTGTGATCAAAAGAACTCAAAAAGAAAGCGATCGAGAGGCAAACACAAATAGTGGCAGAATCTGTCAAAACAGAACTGCTGACAAAGATCGATTTTTTCGAGGACCTTCTGTTGCTCAAATCGAAAAGTGCAAAACTAATACTCCCTCCGTTCAGAAATATAAGATGTTTTAGGTTTATGAAGTGAGTGTATCTAGACATCTTTTAGTGTATAGGTTCGAGCGAATCTATACACTAAAAGATGTCTAGATACACTCACTTCACAAAGCTAAAACATCTTATATTTCTAAACGGAGGGAGTAGAAGTTTGGAAATAACCTGGGGCATGCGCACAAGAAATCGCAGATCAAAAATATATTCTGAGAATTTACACGAAATTTTACGGTGCAGCGCAGAAATCTGTTTCAGGACAACTTCCCCAAATCTTACCTCCCTCAAATTAGAGGTTCTTCTTGGCACAAAAATGAAATAAAAAATGATAAGGAGAGGTCATTACAGTAGTAATAACTTCCAAGACTCAAATAAAAGAAAAAGTACTGAAAAGAAAACATTGGGTTATCTCCCAAGAGTGCTTTTCTTTAACACCTTTGAGCTAGGCGCAGTAGTTTGACAAGATGCTCACATAAACGCCGGAAAGAACTTGAAGCAAGAGAGAGCATCAAAAAGCAAATATGAAACAAATTTAAATCTAAACCACTTCCTATGAAAAATAGTCTTGTAAAAAGACAAGTCATGAAAGCACAAAGCAACAAGCATAGGAAGGCAAAACAAGTGCAATTTCAAGAATTCCAACAAAAAGAGGGGAAACTCAATATTGTTGAGATCCATCAAACCATGTTTCCCTCTCTCATAATAACTTTCAGTAGCATCATGAAAAGAATTAACAATATAACTATCACATAAAACATCCTTACCATGAGCCATATGCATAAAGAATTAATACTCCCCACATGAACAATCGTAGTAGGAGCAAATTCAACAAAATTATTCTCATCACCATAATCATCAAAAATAAGAGGCATATTGTAATCATACCTTGTTTTCTCCTCAATAGTAGGTGAACTGAAAATATCATACTCATCATTGTAATCATCATAAGCAATAGAATAGCTATCTTTGAAAGTGTGTTCATTTGTAAACATATCATCATTGAAAGGAACATGGATAGCACTAATGGTGCAACAATTATTAACCTCAGAACTTTTAGAATCGGTACCAAAAAGATTTTCAATATCAAAAGTAGAGTGCTTTTCCCAATCTTTAATATTACTTTGAATTGTTTCAAGCAGATCCCACTTTGCTTCAACCTCCTTGCTTGTGAAAGATCCCTCAAAACAGGCATCTAGATAGTCCCTGTAATGTCCTGAAAGCCTTGCATAAAAATTATTAATAACAATATTACGGGGAAGGTCATGAATGGGACATTTGAGCATTAGTGACTTCAATCTTTCCCACGCTTGGGCAATGCTTTCTCCATCATGAGGATGAAAATTATAAATATAATTCCTATCTTTATGAACCTCACTAGAAGGATAGAATTTAGAATAAAAGAGAGGTACAATTTCCTCCCAGCCAATAGGTCGGCCATCCTTCAGCGTTTTATACCATTCCGCAGCTCTGCCCTTCAGTGATAAAGAAAATAGCTTCCTCTTAACTTGGTTCATTGAAATACCTGCACACTTGAACAACTCACATAATTCATGTATAAAGAGCAAATGATCGCCAGGATGGACAGTTCCATCTCCTAAATAGCAGTTATTCATAGCACGTTCAACAACTTTCATAGGTATTTTAAAGGAACGAGGATCACAAACATCATTAGAATCATCACATATGGGAGATAAAATATCATCAGAGCGAATTTTCTCCACTGAAGCTGGGGAACTAAAAATATCATGCTTAACAAAACCAGCTTCCCCAAGCTTAGACTTTTCTATAGCATTAGCAATAACGGTGTTCAAAGAATTCATACAAATAACATTGCTATGCGAATAAAGCTCCAAAGGTTTTTCAAACACTTCATGTCCTAACTTAGGAAAAATACTATAAAACTCTTTGTTTTCCATTAAGCCTAACAAGTGAAAATAAAAATAAGAAACAAAAAGATATAATTGCAGAATCTAAAAGAAATAACTTCGAGCACTCAGCAGCAACTAAAAGACTTAGTAGTCAGAAGATGTGAGTACCTTTTACCTTACCTCCCAGCAACAGCGCCAGAAAATAGCTTGATGTCTACGCACGCGTCTGTTCTTGTAGACAGTGTTGGGCCTCCAAGTGCAGAGGTTTGTAGAACAGCAGCAAGTTTCCCTTAAGTGGATCACCCAAGGTTTATCGATCTCAGGGAGGAGGAGGTCAAAGCTATCCCTCTCAAGCAACCCTGCAATTATGATGCAAGAAGTCTCTTGTGTCCCCAACATACCCAATACATTTGTCAGATGTATAGGTGCACTAGTTCGGCGAAGAGATAGTAAAATACAAGTAATATGGATGATTATAACTAGTAAATACAATCTGAAATAAATATCGCGGTGAGCAAACATGTAACAAAATTGAATATAAACAGTGTTCAATGCTTGGAAACAAGGCCTAGGGATCATACTTTCACTAGTGGACACTCTCAACAAAGATAACATAATTGAACACATAAATACTAACTTCACTATGCCACTCTAAACTATTCCCCAATGGATAACGAACATTAATCATCCGTAGGGCTACGAAGCACTCCTCAAAGTTCGCATTTCTCCATACTAGATTGCCCCACACTGTCACCTTGAGCACACTAGATGGTTCCAACAAACACCAACAATTCATAGAGACACTAGCCAAAGAGACACACATAATGCGCACACTGTCACCTTCACATAATGGTACAAGGTATATCTGAAGGTTATAATAATAAAGCACGGAAGTAGCATAATATATGAAGAATAGCATCTACCAATTCAACTAGATACAAAGCTCACGATCACATATAGATCACATCATGGGAGGGAGAGATGAACCATATAGCTACCGGTAGAGCCCTCAGCCCCGGGGAAGAACTACTCCCTCCTCATCATAGGAGACAGCAACGTTGGTGGAGATGGCGGTAAAGTCGATAGAGACGGCGGTGGAGGCGATGGCATCGATGGAGATAGAGATGGCTCCGGGGGCACTTCCCCGTCCCGGCAGGGTGCCGAAACAGAGACTTCTGTCCCCCGAAATTTGTCGCTGGCGCCGGCGGAGCTGCGAGACTTCTTCTGGAAAATTGCCGATTGTTCTAGGGTTTTCCGTCGGAAGGCTTTATATAGGCGGAGAGGCGGCGTCAGGAAGTGGACCAGGGGGGCTCACCCCCTGGTGGCGCGGCCAGGAGGGGGGCGCGCCACTCCTTGGTGTGGTGGCCCTCTGGCACCCTCCGGCTCTCCTTCGGTCTTCGTCTTCGTACGGGAAAAATAGGAGTTTCTGCTTTTGTTTCGTCCAATTCCGAGAATATTTCCTGTGTAGCTTTTCTGAAACACAAAAATAGCAAAAAACAGGGAACTGACACTGTGGCATCTCGTCAATAGATTAGTTCCGGAAAATGCATAAAAACGCCACGAAGTGTAACAAAACACAAAACAAATGGTGCATAAACAAGCATGGAGCATCAAAAATTATAGATACGTTTGAGACGTATCATATTCTGAAAAAATACCTTAATACTCCCTTCCGACCACTATTACTTGTCCCTAGTATAGATGTATCTAGATACTAAAATGTATCTAGATACATCAATAGTAGCGATAGATAATAGTACTCAGAGGAAGTAATACTTTACTGCCGAACACAAAGTAACTGCCACCGCTGGATCACTAGATATTTCTATTGAAACCTCTTGGATATAGAGAACAAATGAGATATGAGTTTTATCTAAAACCGTAGGCATATAAATACACTCAATGGAATTTTTTAAAAAATGTGTTACATAATCTACATGCCTTTATAAAAGAGATCCTATGGATTGAAATTTATTAAAAATAGTTGTAGACTAGATGGACCTAGCGCGCTCTGCCGCGCCGTCCTCTAGTACCAACATTTAATTTTGTGACGTGGATGTATGGTCAGTGTACCATTGCATTTGGAGTCGATATGTGCCTATGTCGGATTGAAGGATATCTCCAGCAGGTCTCAAATAGAACGCGGGTGTCTGTTTCTTTTTCATGCGGGCGAACATCTCCATCTAACGGGCACCCCAAACATACCATATTTGTTTTTTTGCCCGGTCCATCCTATTTCTAGACCAAATCTAGACCGGAAATGGGGTGGGGAGGACACGTTCACCATGTCTTGTGTTTGGCCTAACCCACTTTCTATCCACCCACCCACTCTGCAAGTAATCCGGACGGGTGCACACCGTTGAATAATGTAGATACACGACAACTAAATGAAACTTTAGCTCGAAGAAAAATATATCTAGATATCATTTATCACATATACCCAAGATGCATATATCAGACTTTGTGCACAGCATAAATGAAACAGAAGGTAGGAGCTATTGCCCAACCATGTTGAGCGGATACCGACTATTTGAAAATAACTTTCTGGATATAACATCCGGTTGGATAGACATCACTAATTTTTTTTTTATCTCCACATGTGTAAAGGCAGAATTTGATGGACCAACCAGCCAATCGCTAACTCACTTGCAGCTAGGCCCTATAATATTGACACCCCGATCAGCCAGAAGTGATCAAAGCTAATTAGGAGCTTAGAGCTCTCTAGAGATGCCCTAAAACAAATTAACACAAGATGAGCTCAGGATCAGAACAGAGGAGGCTAAATATCAGTAGACAATAGTAGAATAAAAATTGATGTAAGCCCAACAGATACACTAACCTATAACAACTTCGGAGGTGTTCCAAAGAAGCACATATGGATCTACACTGAAAGGCTGAGCAAACTGACATACATAAACCTTCCTGGTGAAGAATGACCCTTAGTTCAACTCTTATAATCACATGTTAAAAATTGAACAACCTAGGTACTTCAGAAATAACATAAACAATTCTGTGTCTGTCTATTAGTGGTCATCCTTTTGGATATAGATGCGAAAATAAGAAAGTACCTAGAAGATATAACAGGGCTTCATGTTAATTCAAAATATCTTAGGGTGTATACTGAACATTTGAAGCATCAAAGTTCATTTACTTTGTTTAAAAAATGTGAAATTTGTGCCACAAAGGCTGGCCTCTATTTAATGGAATGATACTGATAGCCTCCCTTGACAAAACGCAGGCTTCTTTGGAATAGAAATGGCACAACAATGTAGCCATGTCGATATATAAACTATGAACGTGCTGAAGCTATCTCAGAACCAATAACCGAAATAGTCTAGCAGGTAACCTTTAGTATTAAAAATGCAAGCTAGCGTAAATGAGATAGGAAGTTCAGATTACTTTATCACATCTCCAAAAGATGCACGCAGAAAGGTTCTTCATATTCAGATCGGTATTTCCAGTAGTGTGAGCTTCTGTATAAAAAGAATAAATGAAAGCAAATATTAGCTGATAGTTTTAGCTTTATGGTGCTTCAAATAGGTAATACTAATTTTAGAAATTTTCATCAGATTATAGGAATCTTCACCAGACGAATCCATACAGCATTAACTAAATTATCTTAAGCTGAAACTATTTCTAATCCTATAGATATATGCCCAGAGAATTCCTTCGTAGGAAATCTTTTCTCTCTCTCTCTCTCTCTCTCTCTCTCTCTCTCTCTCTCTACACACATATATATAAATACTTTTGCAAAATTTAGCAATTATTTTTGCTATCTCAACTTACTGAACATTGTGGAGATAATTGTGTGTGATTTAAACGAACTAAAATATACCTTATTCTCGACTAAATGTGTGATTGTATACATTTAAATGAAAAAGTTTATGTAGGAAAACCTGTACACTTACAACCTTATATGTCATCAATATATTCTTAGCCGGTCTATGCTGCAATGTCCTTATTATTCTCAACTGGCTCTTGAGACAATCTATTGTTGTACAGAGATAACCTTAGAGGAACAAAGAGGAAAGATTTTTTAGCAGCACATGTATCATTAGCTGCATGCATGACATAAAAATAAGTTAAATAATAACGTACTGCTCTGGACTGGCGAGACAAGTTCTGGACTGAGCTTAGCTTTGAGAAACTTGCATCCTTAATTAACTTTTATCAGATTAAAAAGTTTAAGTAGGGTGATTAGTTCAATATCACATCTCTCCTCAAATTGCTACTGCATATCTCTACTATATTAATTGTCTAGAGGTGGTGATCGTTGGTACTTCCATGTAATCCACGCACGGTAGGAAAAGCAGCTGAAAATAACCGTGACCCACGCTCCTCCTAGCATGGCTCATCCAGCAACCCACACCCACGACTCCAGTTTTCATTTGTCCTTCCCCTCCTCCGAGAACGGCCGCCGCCGCCGTCCTCCCACGAGCTCGCCGATCTGAAGACTGTTTCTCATGGGATCAAACAGTTCAACGACCCCCGTCTGACCCCCTCCACCGATACGCCAGAATCCATGGCAACATAGCGCTGTCTACTACAAGGAGCACGCAATCAAGTACAGGAAGGGGACGGACCGAGTACCTTCCTCATACAGAGAAGATCTGCACCGTCCCCGATGATGGAGGGGGCGGGCCATCCGGGTGCCCAACTGCGACGACGCGACCACCTGGGGTGCCCAACCGTCTCGCTTCCCGGGCCTGCCAATTCCCTTGTCCCCTCTCTTCTCTGAGCGGCAGCGACCGACGTGAGACACAACGGTCGCCGGCGCCGACGACTCTGCATCCCCTTCCGTAGCCCGCCGCGCTCGACAACGGCGACTAGGATAGATAGGACGCGGCAGCGTCCCATCCCCAACCGAGGCGCACATCCCCGCTCCAATCTGCATCGGAAGCCGTCGCGCCTTCATCGCCGACAAGGAGGAGCAGTTGCACTAGGCTAAAAGCGGGCGTAGTGGTGGGTGCCCTCTCACCAGCGGACGTGGCGGGGGCTCGCCATCGTCGTCTACCGCAAGCAGCATGCCTACGTTCGTGGTCCAGGTACGCCGACTACTGAGTGTGCCTTGATGTCGTCTGATGCTTGCTCTGTCCGTCCGTCAATCACCGGAGATGATCAACAATGTTCAGACCTGGCGTCCGAGAGTCCTGTAACTGTTCTCCTCTCCTGCCTCCTTGCCTTTAATATTGGGACTGTTGATGATGCAGGATGAATATTGGGACTGTTGATGATGCAGGATGAATATTGGGACTGTTGATGATGCAGGATCGTTTCACTCCCTCTCCACACGTCAGTAATAGGCAAAGAGGAGGCTGCCCTTAGCCATCTCCTAAGAAAAGGAGCGAATCCTCATCTCAGGGATAGGTTAACTGACACTATCTTTTGTAGTTTATTTTTCTATATAGGTCTGTAAGCAAGTGGCATTAAGACTTGTCATATTGATTCAGATTCTCAAAAGCAACAATTCAGTTTTCATTTTAGGCTTCAAAGATTTACATGTACGTTGACACTGGAATTTAGTCTGCTCTATTTGCAGGATGGAGCAACAGCATTGCATTGCGCAGTTCAAGTTGGTGCCGTGCAAACTTTGAAGCTACTGATGAAGTATAAGGTGGATTTAACGTTGCTGATGCTGTAAGTTGAAAGGGCACACCTCTCATATCAGCTCAACAATTGTGCTCAAAGGGTATGGCGATAAAACTCTATACTGCTTTCTTTTATCTTTTATCATTTAATTTAACCTTAAGTCTAATGCTATGCTATATATTCGCTAAAGAAATCAATAACGCTATGTCGTAGTTTCTGGGTTGGGTCTGTCAAAACCAAACTGATTTTAAAAATTAACAAAAAATTACTATGTGATTCAATAATTTTTAGCTTGCACAATTTTCTGTTGCTGAATTTGGCATCTAATGATGCGATAAACTGGCCAAGTCAAAGCTTACATAGTCCTCTATTGTAGTATACAAAAAAAGCTTTGTTTGTTTATCTGCATGAATCATGGTTGATGGAGCTGATTTAGCGGACATGCCATTTATAGGTACAAGCAGTATGTATCCGCGCCAAGGGATGTGCCATCGACTCGATGCAACTGAATCAGTAATTTTGTTTGCATTTTTTCTGATCTTTATTGCACTTCCACTTCACATGTACATATCAGCTTGTGATAGTGTGATCTTCAATATTTTCTCCTTGTGCAATGTTATCACTTCAGTTCTCTTGCGTCAAATTATCTATGAAAACATGTCAAGCATCCTATAGTAGTAGGCTAATTATGTCTTCACATACTTACTCATGTAATTGTCTAAACTGTAGTATGTTTTGTGGATTGATTTGTTCTTCTAATAGTGTGCCAGCACGTATATGTGATATCTGCTTTCATCTCTTCCCAAGGATGCCTGCTACGTGCTGAATTGATTGACATGTTAATGAATGTGTACTTATTTCACAAATTATGCATTATTATGGGTAGGGTTCGGATTTCCAAGTCATGATGGTAATAAACTTTTACTGCTAGGAACCAGAAACCCCGGTGATACTGGGATTGTTTCATTGATGAGAAAATGAGAAACAAAGGAAATATGACTTTTAACTGCTCCTAATGGAGAATCGAAACTGCTCCTAATTAAAAAGGCTCTTAAACCTGATTGTAGGTATGCATTCTTATATATTTTGTTAGCCTTGTTGCATAATGCTGAACGTGTAAAATGGAGATGGCCATTGTTGAACTGTGTAAATCTATCTATGTATGCAGGGAAGAAGGTATTTTAGAAAAGCATGAAAATTAGTTTTAGGTAGACATTGTAGCTCTGTGCTTGTCCATAGGATACAATCATGCAAAAAATATTTTAATGCATGTCATTTGGATTAGCATTTTTTTCTTTCCCATCAAATTTACTAATGAACTATATACATGCACGTGTGATGAAAGTCTGAATCTGGGAATCTTAAAGGAAATGAAACTTGATTATTCATTAGACATTGTCTCTTATGTCTTAGTCATATGAAGTTATGCAGCAAAATCTATACGTGTGTGGAGGGCGGTAACTCTGGTCCTACTTTGGTCTTTGTTTTTGTTGACTGGATTAGATCTTGTGGGCGGTGCTGGGTCCTCGATTCGTTCTACTGGTATTTCGTTTTCGTCGCCGTTGTTCTGCAGGAGTCTCTTCTGGTTGTGGCGTGGGCCCTGTGTTGCAGTGGGACAGGCCTCTTGGGCGCGCTGCTGGCCGTCCCCCTTGTTGGCCGGAGCTGTTGCCGGTGTTTTGAGCTAGAGATTGGAGGATTGTCGCCCGCATGTGTTTCTCCGCTGCTCGATCTCGCCGCCGCTCGGCCTGCATCATGCCGCTGCTCACCACAACCAACCTCATGCCGCCACTTCCATCCTGTGCAGCGACGAGCCACCATACCAATTATTTCTGGTTCCAGTTCTCATTCTTGAGCGCCTAGGAGGTTACATTTGTTCGGATTCTTGTGATTTGGTGTTTTTGCAAGGATTTGTGGCGGCCTGAGCCCATGGACCAGCCTTCAGAGAAGGTCACCAATGCTTCATGATGGCCGTCCATCTCCTTGCCATCGTGTTTACCAAAACTATTATGTAAAAAGATGTACTCACATCATCGTGTAGTGTGAAAGAAGAAAATGTTTGTGATGTGTGCTCATGGTTGAACGAGTATCGGCAAAAGAAATTGTGTTTCGTTTGTATTTCTGTAACAATAATATATCTGAAACAAGTTTATATTCGTGTCATCTCATTTTATCGTCATACCTATTCTCAATATTTGAGTCTTGTATCCCGATGCAATGCACAGACACCTTACTAAACTAAAATTATATCGGTTGTTACAATATACTCCAAACTAGGTAGAATCTTATGGTTTTAGAATATCTTTGTGGCTGTATTTTTTCATCCATGAGAGTTTTGCATGTATTGTATTGAGATACTACAAAAAAAATAGACCGTAGCAACGCACGGGCATTCAACTAGTGACAACTATGCTCTCTTAATGGTGCATAAAGATAGAAGGTGGTGACTCAACATAAAAGTAAAAGAAAGGCCCTTCGCGGAGGGAAGCAGTGATTGCAAGTTTTATAAACCTTCAAAAATTATGGTACTTACCGGCTTTGAGCTCTCATTGCCCCCATCATAAGCATCTTGAATGGTTAAAGTTAATGCGAGAACACTCATGCTGCATATGCTTGACAAATCATAAGTTGAAAACCTCGTGTCCCGTGAATACGAGTACCCAAACCTCATGCTACTTTACTTAGAGACCCAAGCAAGGCTCTTGTCATTGTAAGTATATACGTATCATCGAGAACCGCCAACGGGGTACCTCCGTGCCCGATGACATGGAACAAGCCCACATCAAAATGACAGGACAAGCAGACAATGAACACCTCGACATCTCTTTTATTTACTATTTGTATAGCTTTTTTATTTTGAGATGCATCGTCGAATGTCCACTATGGGCATGCTGCAAATTTCCACCATGAATTATGCATGGCTTAGATTAGCTGCACAGGCGTTTCCCTAACACATATACAAACTCCATGATCCCGCAAAATTCTCAATTCATTTCACACCGCGAGTATCCATAAACAAAAGATCACGATATCAACTCAAATAAGAAGTACAATGTTGAAAGCTTGCCCCATGATGGCATGGATGGGATAATCTCCAACTTACAACTTGCAAGCATAACAACTCAACATAAGAGACCACAATGTCAAATTTTTAAGAACGAGAAAAATAAAGTGTGCCTTCCGGTTCGTGAGAGCTTTATTGACTAATTTTTGCATAACACTGGTAAGAATTTAATTTGAAGAGTAGATAAAAGCAAGTCAAATGTACTTTGGAATAGCAAATTGCTAATAGGTATGTATGGTGGACACTTTGGTAAACTTGGTTTTTAGGAGTTGGATGCACGAGTAGAGCTCATACTCAGTACAAGGCGAGGGCTAGCAAAAGACTGGGAGCAACCAACTAAGAGAGCAATAATGGCCATAATCATGCAAAGCGACAAAGCGACATTAAAAGAAGCATAAGATGGCATCAAAAGTCAAAAACTAAATGATCATAGAGGCTATTGGCGACTTTGTAAGAGTCTAACATGTGTGAGCATGCGCCAAGTCAACCCAAATAAAGCATCAAGGAGAAAACCAAAATAATGCTTCCAAACGATAAAAACAACGCATGATTATTTTTCAAAGGCTCATTAAGCAATCTCAGTTATTTGAGACAAGTCATGCTACAGCAAAACCACTAAGCATACTATCAAAAAGACATCAAGCACGACATGCAAAAGCCTAGGCCGCAGTCTACACAAGCTCCTTCTTGTACCACTTTTTTGCATAAAGCTTTTTCTCTTTTCCAACACCATTCAAACTTTTTATAAACACCTCTTTTGATGAAAACCAATAAAGATCAGAGGCAAAAATACACCTTGATGAAAAGATATAACAAGATCTGAACACATATCAAGGCGAAAATCGAAAACTAAACGCAGTTCTAGAAAAAGAGAACACTCGTTGAAATGAATAGAGTGAAAAACGGAGTGTTCTTGGCAAATGAAAAGCAAGGCAACTTCTCCAAAAGAAATTTGTTGGGGTCCAACCATTTATTGCAGCAAACAAAACAAAACTAAACTGAAAAATAAAAACAACTGACGCTCCAAGAAAAAACGCATAATGCATGAAGCAATAAAAATATAGTGTCTTGAAAGGTGACCTGATTTTTGCCGATGAAGAAGGGGTGCCTCGGGGGCATCCCCAAGCTTTGACGCTTCTACTTCTTGGATATTTCTTGGGGTGATGCATGGGCATCCCCAAGCTTGAGCTTTTGTCCGTTCTTCAACTCATCTCATCACTCTCCGATCCCTACACTTGAAAACTTCCTTCATACAAAACTAAACACAAATCTATTAGCAACATTAGTGTAAGCATAACATAGAATCAACCTCTTTTTGCTTCAGGTTTTAACCTAAAACCACCACATATAAAGCATATACTACTGTAGCAACTTCCCCAAAAGTTCCGTGATCAAAAGAACTAAAAAAGAAAGCGATAAAGCGGCAAACACAAATATTGGCAGAAATCTGTCAAAACAGAACAGCTGACAAAGGTCGAATTTTTTAGGGGTTTTCTGTTGCTCAAATAAAAAAGTGTTCAACTAATGAAAGTTTGGATATAACCTGGGGCATATGCACAAGAAATCGCAGGTCCAAAATATATACAGAGAATTTTCACGAATTTTTACGGTGTAGCACCGAAAACTGTTTCAGGACAGCAACATCCCCAAATCTTACCTCACTCAAATTAGAGGCTTCTCTTGGCGCAACAACGAAATAAAAAGGAAAAGGAGAGGTAATTACAGTAGTAATAACTTCCAAGACTCAAATAAAAGAAAAAGAACTGAATGTAAAAACATTGGATTACCTCCCAAGAGTGCTTTTCTTTAACGCCTTTGAGCTAGGCGCAGAAAATTTGCGAATCAAGTAACATCAAGTGATGAAGCATCAAGTTCATATTTTGCTCTAAGAATAGAGTCAAAAACTAATTTCTTTATCTTTCTAGGGAAGTGTTTCATACCTTTCTTGAGTGGAAATTGATATTTGATGGTGCCTTCCCTCATATCAATGATGGCACCTACAGTTCAAAGAAAGGGTCTTCCCAAAATAATAGGACATGAAGCATTGCATTCAACATCCATAACAAGAAAATCAACGGGAACAAGGTTATTATTAACCACAATAAGAACATCATTAATTCTTCCCAAAGGTTTCTTCTTAGCAACATCAGCAATAGGAACATCATAATAACACTTTTCAAGCGGTGGTAAATCAAGCATATCATAAATCTTTCTAGGCATAATAGAAATACTAGCACCTAGATCACATAAAGCATGGCAATCAAAACCATTAACATGCATATCAATGATGGGTTCCCAACCATCTTCTAACTTCTTGGGAACAGAAGCTTTTTGCTTCAACTTTTCATCCCTAATTTTCATGAGAGCATTGGTAATATGCTTAGTAAAAGCAACATTTAAAGAACTAGCATTGGGAGTCAAAGCAAGCTTTTGCAAGAACAAAATCACTTCAGATATATTGCAGGCATCAACATCAAAATCATTAAAGGAAATAGAGCTATCATCTCCTACACTCCGAAAAATTTCAGCACTCTTTTGAGAAAAAGTTTTAGCAGTTTTAGGCTTTTTAACACAAGGAGTAGGAGTTTTCTCTACACCAATCAAAGTAAGAGGATTGCTAGCATTAGGAGCAACATCATTGGAGGTAGTAATGGTACATACCTTCATCTCTCTAGCCATCTCATCTTCTCTTTTCCACCTGGCATGTAATTCTGCTAGCATCCTAACATTTTCATCAATTCTTACTTGGATAGCATTAGCAGTAGCAAAAACATTGTTCTCTTTCACCTCATTAGGCAACACTTTTAATTTAAGAAGTTCAACATCATGAGCAAGGCTATCAACTTTAGAAGCAAGAATACCAATTTTGCCTAACTTTTCCTCAACAGACTTGTTAAAAGCATTTTGCTTACCGATGAAGTCCTTGAGCATTACCTCAAGCTCGGAGGGCGCGGCCCTAGTGTTGTTGGAGGAATTACCATAAGAGTTACCATAACCATTACCATTGGTAGAAGGATACGGCCTATAATTGTTACTAGCAAAATTGTTCCTATAAGCATTGTTGTTAAAATTATTATTTCTAATGAAGTTTACATCAACATGCTCTTCTTGAGCAACCAAAGAGGCCAAAGGAACATTATTAGGATCTACATGAGTCCTATCATTTGAAAGCATAAGCATAATAGCATCAATCTTATCACTCAAGGAAGAGGTTTCCTCAATAGAATTTACCTTCTTACCTTGTGGAGCTCTCTCGGTGTGCCATTCAGAATAATTTACCATCATATTGTCGAGAAGCTTTATTGCGGCGCCGAAGGTAAGGGACATAAAAGTGCCTCCAGCAGCTGAATCAAGTAGGTTCCTCAAAGAAAATTCAGTCCTGCATAAAAAGTTTGGACAATCATCCAAGTAGTCAGTCCATGAGTGGGATAATTCTTTATCATAGATTTCATTCTTTCCCAAGCTTGAGCAACATGTTCATTATCAAACTGACTAAACTTCATAATATTGCTACGCAAAGCTATAATCTTAGCAGGAGGATAGTATCTACCAATAAAAGCATCCTTACACTTAGCCCATGAATCAATACTATTCTTAGTCAAAGACAACAACCAATCCTTAGCTTTTCCTCTCAAAGAAAAAGGAAACAACTTAAGCTTAATAATATCACTTTCAACATCCTTATATTTCTGCATCTCATATAGCTCAACAAAATTGTTGAGATGAGCTGCAGCATCATCAGTACTAACACCACAAAATTGCTCTTTCATAACAAGGTTCAACAAAGCAGGCTTAATCTCATAAAAATTTGCAGCAGGAGCAGGTGGCGCAATAGGAGTGCAGATAAAATCACTATTGTTCATGCTAGTAAAGTCACACAACTTGGTGTTTTCAGGAGTAGCCATTCTAGCAAACTAAAAGCAGACAAGTAAAAACAACTACCAAGGATTCTAATTTTTTTTGGGTTTTTGATAAAACGATGCAAGTAAAAATAAAGTAAAGCAAAACTTAAAACAAAGTAAAGGATGTGCGTGCGAAAAACTTCCCTCGCAGAAGTCTTCTTTTTCCTCCCCGGCAACGGCGCCAGAAAATATGCTTGATGCCTGGTAAATGACCGGCCCGTTGGGAACCCCAAGAGGAAGGTATGATGAATATAGCAGCAAGATTTTCCCTCAGTACGAAACCAAGGTTTATCGTTCAGGAGAGGAGCAGACAAACGACTGAAGGTGATGCCTGCTAGCGTGCGACAGCTCCGGACAATTTATAGGGCGCCTCGTCCAAGCTTTGCTTTGCTAGCTGCAACGCGGAACCTGCACACAACACAACCAAATACTTTGTTCCCAACTTATGATGAGGTTGTCAATCTCACCGGTTTGCTTGAAACAAAGGGTATGCGCGTATCGAGTGGAAAGTGATAATAATATGCGAGTAAAGTAAACAGTGCGAGTAAAGTAAACAGGTGATAGCAATATAAAGGAAATAGGACCGGGGTCCACAGTTCACTAGCGGTGTCTCTCCATAAGATAAAATAATACATGCTGGGTAAATAAATTACAGTTGGGCAATTGATAGAATAAAGACAACGTGCATATGATGAGAGGATCACTATGAGATTTACTCTGGGCATTACAACAAGATACATAGACCGCCATCCAACTACATCTATGACTAATAATCCACTCACGGGGATATCGTCCGAACACCCCATGAGTATTAAGTTGCGAACAACAGATAGCTACATTAAGCAAAGTGTGTAATGTAAACAAAGCATATGCCCTCGAGCATATGAATGTTGTTTTCCCCTAGTAGCAACAACACATCTATAACCTTAGAGGTTTCTGTCACTCCCCCAGATTAAATAGAGGCATGAACCCACTATCGAGCATAAATACCCCCTCTTGGAGTCACTAGCAACTACTTGGCTAAGATAGCTACTAACAACGGAGAGCATGCAAGATCATAATCAACATAGAGATAACATAAGATAAATTTTAGTACATCAACTCAAGCATAACACCAATATTCATCGGATCCCAACAAACCAAACATGTAGAATTACATAACGGTGATTTCAATCATGTAGGGCAGCTCATGAGATCTAAACATGAAGCACATGGTGGAGAAGACAACCATCTAGCTACTGCTATGGACCCATAGTCCAAGGTAGACTACTCACTCATCGCTCCGGAGGCAAGCATGGCGATGAAGAAGACCTTCAGTGGCGATTCCCCTCTTCGGCAGGGTGCCGGGAAGAGCTTCTGGACCCTCCCGATCTTTGGGTCGACGGTGGCGGTGGATCGCGATGTGTTCTGGAAAATTGATCGGGTCCTTAGGTTTTTCCCGTCGGGGGGTCTTTATAGGCGAAGGGGCATCGTCAGAAGTGGACCGAGGTGGTCTCACACATAGGGGGCGCGGCCCAGCCCCTGGCCGCGCCGCCCTGGTGTGAGGGCCCCTCGTGGCCCCACTCCATCTCCTCTTTGGTTCTCTGGAAGCTTCGGTAAAATTCTGGGCGACTGGCTTTGGTTTCGTCCAATTCCGAGAATATTTCCTGTGTAACTTTTCTGAAACACAAAAACTGCAGAAAACAGGGAACTGACACTGTGACGACTTGTTAATAGGTTAGTTCCAGAAAATGCATAAAAGTGCCACGAAGTGTAACGAAACACTAAGCAAATGGTGTAAGAACAAGCACGGAGCATCAAAAATTATGGATACGTTGGAGACGTATCATCCATCCAACTACATGCAGAACCGGTGCAGCCTCTAATACGTTCTTTTCTGTCAGACCATACATGGACTGAAATGTCGCTAGGCACAGATCCCAAGCACTATTTTGTGGTCCATATTTCAGGTGCAACTGAGCTCGGGCGCCAAAACGCCATGCCGCCCTACTATAGCAGCTGATAGTCCAGAATGACATAACAAATACTTGATGCGGCATGGACAAGCAAAGACACAGACTCCTCCCCCTGAGAGCTCGCTACAGTAGCCCCTGGTAGATCTCGAGTGGTCAGGCCGATCCCGATCCCCTCCGGCGGCCATGGCAGCCGGAGGTGGCGGAGGGGAGGCGCCGTAGTAGTCTAGATTCTCTAGCTAGGTTTTGCGGCATACTCGCCGCCTTTTGGGCGTCTTGCCCGGGGTTGACTCCAAGTCTCTGGCCAGGACTTGGTGTCGGCCGGCGTTGATCCGCCGCCTCGAGGGGCTTCGGTGGTCAGAGCTCATGGAGTGGGCTGGATCTGGCGACGGCGAGCCCAAATAAAGGGCCTAGGAGCCAGCAGAAGGCGTGGTACTGGAGCTGTGGCGGTCTTCTCATTCGTCATGGTGGCGGGGGAGATGGCGTTGCAGTGGAGGGCGCGGTCCTCTTCTTCTCCCGACCGGCCGTGGAGGT
Source organism: Dactylis glomerata (assembly GCA_007115705.1). Lineage (NCBI taxonomy): Eukaryota > Viridiplantae > Streptophyta > Magnoliopsida > Poales > Poaceae > Dactylis > Dactylis glomerata. The sequence goes on along the minus strand of QXEO01000450.1, from coordinate 2,102,645 downwards.
GAGGGGGTGTTGCAGAGGTGCGGTTATTCTCCTCTTCTGCGTCCCGATGTTGGTGCTGTTCGTGCTGCTATGTTCTTCTTCCTCGATGTCCTCTGGCGGCCTTGGTGGTGGCTAGTTGTGCCAAGCTTCGGAAGCCCGTGGCGGCGGTCTCGTTTGGAGCTTTCTCCGGCGATTATTGACGGCTCTGCTCCGTCTTCGCGCTGGAATCCATGGCAGTAGGGCTGCCGCTCCGCCGCTGCTCTGGTTCCGGTGCTGGATCTCCCTGCAGCCTCGCTCCAAGTGGTTCGTCCCCAGTGGAGTCGCCGCAGGCCGGCGTCGGAGCTTCGATCTGGAGGAGGATTTGGCCGGGACTTGATCGCTTTCTCAAATTTCTCCGAGGGCCTCAGTGCTTATTCCAAGGACCCCTGTGTAATTTTTTATTTTCTTAGGGTCTTGTTGTACTCCAGTTTTAATGCAGCAACTTTTCGGATGCTTGCACCCGCCCTGTTTAAAAAAAACATAACAAATACTTTGTAGGGCCCTCATACATTAAAATGGAATCTTGTAATTGATGTAGAGAACTCAGATACATGTTAGAACCCGAAAGCACACTCTCATTCACGTGTTATATAGAGTAGAAGCGCGAAAAATCTTTTTAGACTCCATCTAACAATGTATTTAAATTTGTATCTCAGCCAACAAAAGTAGTGTTATTGTCAAAATATGTTACGGAGTACTGCCTCAATTCTGTCTTATAATGTGTAGCAGACAAAGTGCTTTTAGCCTGATAACGCTTCTCTCTGCTTCCTTTTTAGTTGGGTACTGCCTACCGTTCTCCATCACAAATAAGTATACTGAGAAACTATTGAAAAACTCAAGAATTACGACCCCCGCAAAAAAAAAACTCAAGAATTACGACGCGCGAAAGAATCAACACCATGAGAATTGGATGGTTTGGATGATCCAACTACGAATATGGAAGCCTTATGAACCAAACAATGTTTCGCCGTGACAAAACTATTTCGAAAGATAAGGATAAAGATTGGGGAAGCACAACATATGGTCTTGAAGAAAAAACAATGGATCAAGTGATCGGACTCCGTAGTCCATTTGGTTGTACCAGATTTTTCCCACTTAATAAGAAGCTGATGGCAAACAACATTTTGGAAGAAAGAAACGTACGAGCACTTGTCAAGCATTTACGCGAGAGAAGGATACCTTGTCGACGCTTTGCAATTTTGGAGCAAACGTACGTACGAGCACCTGTCTGTCAGGCTGCTGTCACGTGAGAAAAGGATCTCGATTCTTGGCAATTTGGATCAGCGTACGAGCACCTGTCAGGCTGTCACGTCCTCCATCTTTTAAGGAGTAATTTTTTTCTTTTTGCGGGAACGCGTCCTCCATCTTCGTGCCACCTTTGTGTGATGAGAAGGTACTACGCACGCCGATGCTGGAACAGATGGCGCGAGATAGTGCTGAATACGCAGGGCCGAGCCGGTAAAATTCGGGGCCCTGTGCAAAATTTTAATATGGGGCCCTAGCTCAGTAAAAAGATTGAGACTATTTGACAATTATAGTGTGTATATATATGTGTCATAATATCTTACATATCATGTAACAACTTTCACTATGTCAACATTATTTTTTGTCTTTGTATGATCATCTCTAACATCATCGTAAGCAACAATAATATCAAGTGCAAGGGAAGGATGATCAAGTGATTGATTATCGGAGGATACCCGTGTTTTGTTTATAATAAATCTGTCTATAGCCCCCTCTTGCAATTTAATTAGAACATCTTAATTTTAGTTTTTCTTGCGTTTTTGGGAACCAGATTTATGTTTCCCCTTGATGAATCAAATCTTAATTCTGAAAACACTATATACAAAAGATAAAATAGCAAAATTAAAAAGATGAGGCATTAAAGTATTAACAAATTTGCAGCGATTAGATGAACCGATAAAGGGATGACCGCTGAACTCACCTCATTCAGTCGTCTGTTCGTGTCCTGGTCTAGTTGAACTGTTGCCGTTCTCCGCGAGTACCAACCGTTCCTGGTGTTGATCGGGATTGAAGATCAGCTGCAGCAATTGCCGATCAGGCTAGAGGATTAGTAGCTGAGAGGAATTGGAACGAACCCTAAATAACCTCGTCTCAGGCCATCTGGCTGGCGGCGGCTAGAGTGTCACTCACGCCCATGGGAGTCACGGGATTGAGGCAGCCTAATTAATCGATCAAAGACTCCAGTCTCCACTTCCATGCAACAAGCGGGATCGTTCGCATCGAGTCCAGCAGGACGCCTAGCGCCCAGAGGCCCAAGTCGCGTTGGTCTAATTTCTTTTCTTAGTATAAATCAATATTAGGCTTATATAAAACTAGCTGAATACCCGTGCGTTGCTACGGTTTATTAGAAAAAATATATATCGTAATAGAATATAAATAAATATTTATTCGAACTTCCGATGAAACATGCCACTTGGTTCTTTGCCCCTTAATCTCCTCCACCTCCACAGACCAACTTTCTCTACCGTCTTAGCCCAATGGATTCCTCGTTCCACAGCACCGAAGAGCCATCACTCTGGCATATCTCTTAGCCTGATCTCATGTGCTGGTGCGACTTGTCGATGATGATCACCAACGATCGAGCATGTGCATGGAAGATCCCTGAATGAAGCGGAGCGAAGACGCCGGGACAATAAATGTCACTACTCCACTCATTAGTAATTCTCAAAAATAAAAAAAATGTGCAAGCCAGCTAATTGTATCTATACTATTATTCTTTGAGATAATCCACCAAAGTATGTTTTTTGTTAAGTGTATTGAAAGAATATTGTATTCTACTAAACATGTTTAATGTTTACCAACGGCACCTACTCGTGGAAAAGAAAAAAGAATACTATTTGAATTATTAATTTTTGTAAATCTTAAAGGCTTTCATCCTAAGTGAGCCCTTCTAAAACCATGCAAAATATGTTCTAGAGAAAAAGGCGGCCGGAATCATTTGTAGATAATAAAGTCATGAAGTAAAATAATAATAATACATGAATAAAAATATGGTTTTTGAGATTTATACTTAGTAAATGACAATTCTCTTTTGCAACAAAATACAACTATACGTCAAATGAGATAGTCTGTAAACAAGAGTAGCAGACAACACTCAAACAAAATCATCAACTTGACGGAAATTATGGGGAGAAAACGTCCTATATAATGCTGCAAGAGCTGAAGGCCATGGAGATCCTATAGCTGGTCCTCATACTACTGCTCGCGGTCGAGTTGCTAGTGCCGCAAACCATGTATATCCTATAGTCGGCTAGCCGCCTTCAGCGATGTGGCTTGACCATAAGTCCACAACAGTAAGTACGTAACCATGCATGATGAAGATCTACAGGTAGCATCTGTGTTTCCCCTCCTTGTTCCCTGGTGCCGTGGTGCATGGACGTTGGGTTTCAGGTGACTGCTTTGGGGTTTGACTGAACGACGTTGGGTTTCAGGTGACTGGTTCAGGCTTGGACTGTTACCCAGGTCGTTCTGCGCGTACGCCGACGATCGGTAAACAGATTCACTCAGCTCAAGATACCTCCGCTCGATTCCTTCCAAGGGGACAATCAACACGGCAGTGTTGACGTGTTCCGTGTTCGGCGAGGTGGTGTAGGTCGTTGGCAACTATAGCTACAGCGCCGATGACGGCCTAGACGGCGTCGTCCAGAGCTGCGCGATCGCTCCATCGAAACGATATATGGAAGGGAATTGCACGCACGGGTCGATGAAGACGTTCCTCCGGGGCGATGCGTGTACCTATTTAGGGTTTATAGCAGCGAATAGGTGATCAATTTCCGTGGGCCGGCCATGATGAGAGCAGCGCAGCGCCGCATCGGACCAGCGGCAGGCGTGGAGGTCGGCGATGGGCTATGCTGCCGGCAGTTTTTCTCTCGATCAGATAGGCTAGGCTCCCTGCGGCGGCCCTTTTCTATTCTAGCTAGACCTGGTTATCGTGAGGAGATATGAAATAAATTTTCAATGCATATGAGATATGAGATATGAACATATATATAGATTCCCTGTAGATAATCTGGAGGCAAATAGATGATAGCATTAGTGCAAGTTTTTGTATCCGGCTTCAACACCTATGAACACCAAATCTGGAACCAAATATCAAATATGGAACCAAATATCTCTACCTTTATTTTCATGATCTCTATGTCCACTCAGGAAATCTGTGTAAGTTTTTTGTTTGCCCAAGCAGAACAGATACGGTCGATTATGTGATTCCTTCAGATCCATCAAATCATCTATATCACTTGACAATGGATTTAACTGAATAAAATAGTTAAACAGAGATGCACACCGCTCCATATTCTATACTCCACCGTGAGAATGGTCTCTTCCTCCGCGCTATACCTCCCTGCACAACACCTTTGTTCCTCCCTTCTCTCACCAGCCCAGCGTTAGGCTCTCATCCCCATCCCTGCAACCCTCCAGCACCACTACCCCTCCTCCCTTCTTGACCTGCTCTCTACCTGTATCTCTCTCTCTCTCCCGGCAACGCAGACGCGGACCTGCTGGATGGGCAACGCGACGGACGCTCGTCCTCGGCTCGGCTACGGCGTTTGGTGGCGAGCGCGAGCATGGAATCGAGCTGCTCAACGCGCTTGCCGAGGTCCTCGACGGCGTCGCGCTGGGCGAGCTACGCGCGCACGCGTGCATAGCCCGAAGCCCACCGCAACCTATGCAGCCGGCGCGTCCTGTCCTTGATCCACCAGCATCCACGCCTTCTACTTCTCCTCTGTTCTTGCCAGGAGGACGATTGGGCCGACATGGAGAGGTCTTCGGCCTGTGGAAAGCGGGCGCGATGCCAACGCTAGCGCCAGACGGAGAGACGCCTCGGGAGGGTTCAGTTTTCTGGTATATCGACGAACCGTTTTTTCTAACTTGGCGGTGGCAGCCATTGTAATTTGTCAAACGAAGCGGTTCAATTTTTTTTTTGGAGAGCGAAGAGCACGACACACGGATCGGTCTTTTTGACGGACGCAACATATACATTGGTTTTTTTGACGTACAAAATATAGCCGTGGGTTTTTTACGTACCACGGTTTTGTGACCATCACGTCCTCAAGCCGTATTATTAGTAGAGATTATGGGCCCCCCAAAATTTGGGGCCCTGTGCGGCCTGCACACTCGGCACAGATGGCCGCTCGGGCCTGTGAATACGCCGTATACCAAGTAAACACGCTCCATTGTATCTTTTCCGACCTTATCATACTCCTTTCGATTTATAATAACTGTTTTTAATTTAGCATAAAGTTGTACTAAATCGGTAACACCTACTCCCTCCGGTCAGAAATAACTGTCGGTGATTTTGTACTAACTTAGTACAAAGTTTGTACCAAGTCCCCGACAGTTATTTCTGATCGGAGGGAGTATTATGGATCGGAGGTTCAAAGGTTTAAAGTTAAAAACCACCTCCACGCAAAAGCCTACTCTCCTGAAATCGGTAACACTTATTATGGATCGAAAATGTTCAGCACCCTCGATAACATCAAGCAAAGATGACGGTGGGCATGGTGCTCATATTCCATAAGATCCTTGCGTTTCTTTTATTCCAAGACCCCCGTGAGACGATCATGAAGCTATGCATTTGGGTCTCTCACCATGGGCAAGAGCAATCTCGGTTCACCACTTCTCGACGTCATCAAAGCCACTCCAAGATGTTGGTTCAAAGTTAGAAAGCCTTAGAAAATCTTTTATCTAGTCCAAATGCGGTGGAATAGCAACCCTTGGAAATAAGATGACACACCGATTTGTTATGACACCGACAGGACAAACTCGACCATTGGGCCAACCACGCCGTTCAAGGAGGTCCGCTCTCGGTTTTGAATGATTAGCCACGCGAAAAATCTTGCACTTTGGTGGAACCCAAAACTTCCAAACCATGGAGTCCATAGAAGAACAGACAGACCCCACAAACTGAGCTTTGTACATCGACGAGCATGAGTAAGCCTGTTACCTGTGAGCTTCCACCAATCGAGTCTGAAAAATGGTCTTGTAAGATTAGATGAGAGGTTACTTGCCATAGATTAATGAATTCTTGCAGATTTTGGGCTGAAAGACCCGTGGAGACGTCAATTTCAAGGATCGAAGCATCATTAGTGGTTGCCTTCTGCACACACTTCTTCTACTTTTTTTTTGAACAGGTCTTCTTCTACTTGGAGAGGGTGTAAATGGAGGGAGCAATGCATTTCGGGCTGATGCCATCCGCCCAAGGGGCATTCAAAAAACACGCCTTGTAACCATCCCAAATGGTTACCTTAAGCATAAAAATCTCCATATCCTCGTTGTTGCATGTGTTTTCCATACTGGCGCATGGCCTTTTTGGGGATGTCCATTTGAGCCAAGGTTGTCTTAGCCGCAAGACTCTTGCAATTATCCATGTTGTGGATCCCAAATACCTTCGATAGAGGTTTGTCTACAAACTGTCTCCCAATTAGAAGCCTTATCGGTGCCCGCCACAACATATTATGACCAACCATAATACTCCATCCCAAAATGTAAGTCACGCTTTTATTTTGCATCATTTGTCTTGCAAAATCCTTTCTTTTCATATACCTTTGTCCTATTTTGTGAACATACTATAACTACAAATTACGGTTAAACTTAAAATTGTTGACCAACACAAATCAAGGACGCCTCACATTTAAGGAGAGATGTTAAAAAAATGAAGGACTCTCACGTTTTCGTTGCATTTTTTCTCTATCAAATATGTTTGGCACAAAAAGAATTGCACCCTGAATGTTGTATTTCTACATGTCCTGCACATATTTCTACATGTCCTGCACATATCTCTACGAGTAAGCTATACATAGCGCACTTGAATGATTAATCCAGTGAATATATGAAGAATCTCGTAACGTACAATGACAATGATGAAAGTCGCATGTTGTAACTCCATGGAAATTGCTAATCATATCATACTAATTTGTACCAACTCATGCAGATCACCAACTCATTACTCCTACCTCGCCTGGCCGGCACGCCCGGAATTACAGGCTCCCAGCGTTGCCCCTCCCCTCCACTTCTACCTTGCCCTCCTCCCACGGCCGTAAACCGCCGTAATGGCTCATGATGGCGAACGGAAGTACTTCCTACTAAAAACCAGAACCAGCACTGGCTGTACTTGCCAAAGCACGCGCATCGCTTTCCCCAAAATCAAAATTCAGAGAGAATCCCTGATACGCTTCGCTTCCCTCCCTCGCCCGTCCGTCCACAACTCTTCATAACTTTGGCCTTGCTCCCCTCCCCCACTTCCTCCAACTTCCCAGTCCTTTATGCCACGCACGCACAGGCGGCGACGGCCTCGTGAGTAGCGAGCCCCTCGTGCTCGGCCGGGCCAAGGAGGGGGATCTCTCACAAGCGGAGGTGGCGGGGATGGTGGGGGAGCCGGCGAAGCGGCTGGCGCGGCGGGTGATGAGGAGGCCGCTGGAGAAGGCCGGGAAGGTGGGGCTCGCCGCGGCGGCCGCGTCCGCCGCGGCGCTGGTGCTGCTCCTCTGCGCCGCGTCGCTCCGCGTCCCGGCCGCCGTCGACTTCGCGCTGGCGGCGCCCAGGAAGCTCTGGAGCGGCGGGGTCTCCATCGCGGCCGAGGCGGCGCCGCCGGTGGTGGCGGCGGGGGAGGAGGAGTGCGACCTGTTCGACGGGAAGTGGGTCTGGGACGACAGCTACCCGCTCTACCAGTCTAGGGACTGCCCCTTCCTCGACCCCGGCTTCCGCTGCTCCGAGAACGGCCGCCCCGACGCGTCCTACGCCAAATGGCGCTGGCAGCCGTCCCGCTGCGATCTCACAAGGTTAGTTTGTCCAAGTTCAAGTTACTAGTAACTACTGCTCGTCTCGTTGACACCAGATACTACGAATCGACTCCCCTCCGCTTGGTAACTTCGATTTGGGGGGGTTTCAAGGTTTAGATACCAATCGACTCGAATTTCGTACTAGTAGTTTCGCCAAGCTTGTCAAGGAGAAATTCCTGTTACTAGACCCTTAGATTGAAACACCTGAAATGTTTTTTAAGAAACATGACGCACTGTGGCGGTGGGATGAATGGGCACTTACTATTTTTATTCACAAGTTCCAATCCATTTTAGGATAGATGGATACGTGGCTGTGCAGATTAGGGTGTCGAGCTGGGATTTTCTAGCACTTCTTTTGGTGAATTTGTCAAACCATTGTTAGGATGGCGATGCCTTTAACTAAACTAAACCTGATGCAGTCTACCAATCAGCATGTTACATTGTCGATATGACGCTGATTAAAAACTGCAGAGGCAGTTCTGAGTTCTGACTTTGTGAGATGTAGATCCATGGCCCATGGGTGTGGATTTTATTGTCTGATACCTGCTTGGCATTAGACTATTGGAAACACGGTGAAGCAGACGACCGTCTCACCTCGGGTGTTGGTACGATTGGGAACTCGATGCCCTTTCACCCTTTGCTCTGGTTGAATTAGAAAACAATGTTGTGCACAGAGTTAGTCCTTGGGTTTGGGTAAATATATTAGTTAATTATTAAATGGTATCCTTCTATTACTCGGTCTGGCATGATGTTGCCATCTTGCCACATGTGATGAGAGGTGGTCTCTTCCTGTAATTTGCTGAGTCCTATGTTATTTCTATGCTGTTAAATATTCTGCGCAGCTGCTTCATTGAGTGTGGGATGTGTTATTGGTTAGCTTCGTTAGTTAAATTTGGAAAACTGTAGCTAGTCTAGCCTAACTTTACAGTGTCTATTTTTGACTTGTTACCAAAAAACAAACCAAGTAATGATTCGTCTTTTCATGCATGTGAACAACTTGTACCTGAATAACTTCGCGATGTCCTTCATAAACACAATTATAACTCCCTCCATTTCCAATTATAAGACGTTTTGGCAGTTCAATTTAAACTGCCAAAATATCTTATAATAAGGAACTGAGGTAGTATATAGTAAAAGGTTAATTTGATGGAAGCATCATGCAGCTGTAGAATGGTCAATAGTTTGCTGATTTATTTTTCCTCAGTTAACCCAACCCAAAGTAAACTTAAATTTTGTTTTCTAAAAATGATGTATGAACAGGCTATACAAGTCTCACCCAAAATGATTTAAAAAGTCAAATGACAATGGCATCACAGTGTTATGCTGTATATTTCCACTACCAAAGAAATAGAGTTTGATGGTGTTAGTTACTAGTTACTTGGGGGCTAGTGCTAACTGTAGCCATGCAGTACTGTGGAATTACCGTCATTGCAAAAGCAGCTAAATAATACTCCCTCCGATCGGAAATAAGTGTCGGTGACTTGGTACAAATTTTGTACTAAGTTAGTACAAAATTACCGACACTTATTTCCGATCAGAGAGAGTAACATATTGTGCCACTGTTGCTTCCATTTGATTGCTGCCGCTGATGGTGTCATTTAGGAAATCCAACATGGTTATAGTATGTAACAAATCAGGTCCAGGTGTTGGATCTTATCTAATGTGTAGCTGTGACTGCAGTGAATAGCTTACTGTGCTTAGCACATTACTGATGGACAGACAAATTAAGAACAGTGCCTTGTAATGAAGTTGGAACTTGCATGTTTGGCGCTTGTGAATTGTGATATAGTCAAACCTTTACTTAGAATAACTGCAGTACTAGTCTTACCGAGAATATCACCACCTTTGAGCAACTTCTCAGAAGCCTAAAGATAATAGCGTTGCTGCTCCTTCTGTTATGCAAGTTCATGATTTTTTTATTTCTGATCATGTCTGTGTGAGCGGAACAACCTTAATAATCTGCACTTCTCTACCATAATTGATGTCAACTTCCTGACTTGATCATACATTTTTTTTCTCCCATTAGATTTGATGCAAAAATCATGCTCGAGAAGCTACGGAACAGAAGAGTGGTATTCGTTGGTGATTCAATTGGAAGGAACCAATGGGAGTCTCTACTTTGTATGCTCTCTAGTGCTGTTCCTGACAAGAGCTCCATCTATGAAATCAATGGGAGTCCCATCACAAAGCACATGGGTTTCTTGATTTTCAAGTTTAGAGACTATAACTGCACTGTGGAGTATTACAGATCCCCTTTCATAGTCCTTCAAGGCCGTGCACCAGCTGGAGTCCCTAAGGTTGTCAAATACGCAATTAGGGTGGATGCCATGGATTGGATGTCTGGCCGGGGTAGGTGGAGGGATGCTGATATTTTGATCTTCAACACTGGGCATTGGTGGAACCACGGGAAAACAATCAGAGAGTAAGATTATATATTATGTTGACTTAATAACTTTTCTGGTGTACTGTCAAAATTTTGTTGTAGATCTCCTCTTTTGACAAACCATACCTGCTCCACGTTCATGAATTCACCTTCAAATTCTACACACCAGCAGATTAATAGTTGACTAATATATACACACTCCTGTAATTTGTCCGTCTGTATATTTTTCTATTAGCTATTTCACAGAATTATGTTATCATAGTTCATGCGACTATTGGGGATATGGAATGTTAAGATGTGGCCTTGGAACTCTTTTTTTTTATTAGTCCATACAGAGAACTTACTATGGGTGGGATATGGTTCCCAACCTGATCTATTTGATGACGGATAAATCATTATCTGTAGTTTCTTTCTTTTGCAGTCAATTATTTTAGACCAGCATAATTCATATCTGTAGTCAACTTGAACTAGGCTTATTTTATCCATACCAGGGGTGCCTATTTCCAAGAAGGAAATAAGGTGAAGATGGAGATGACCGTTCATGATGCTTACCGAAGATCAATACAAACACTATTCAATTGGATTCACAAAGAAGTTAACACAAGCAAGACCCATGTCATCTTCCGTGCATATGCTCCTGTGCACTTCAGGTCTGTGCAGTGAATCACTTATCAACGCTATGTCTTCCTTTGTATGTTTCCTTGCTAGAACATTACCTGGAGAATTATTATGTTTGAAGTCCGCCAAACAATATCGTCACATGCTGCTGACTTGACACAATAAGTTTGAGTTGGGATTTTCTCATCATGTTCTTGATTTGAAATTCCATGAATTGCACTTCACTGAGACATTTTTGTTCAATATATGATCCATCATACAGCAGTCGTTATCATCATTATGGCCAATGTATTGCAGTATGGGTTGGGTTCTCATTGAGATGTCCTGCTTCTCAAGGCAAATAAATAGTGGCTTCCTGACCTTCTATGCTATCAAACACTAGATTAACTTTTGTCATTGTTGACTTTTGTATCCATTTAATTATTTCTTTAAATTCATGAAGATATTTACTGCTCTTTAACTAGATCAATCCCTGTTTTCTGCAGAGGTGGTGACTGGAAGACTGGAGGGAACTGCCACTTGGAAACTCTTCCAGAATCGACACCGCTTAAATCGCTGGAGGCATGGGCAGACCAGCTTCAACCTGTGCATAATGTTTTTGGGAGCAGCATCAGACCCAAGTTGCCTGGGTTAACTATACTGAACGTGACACAGATGACAGCGCAACGAAAAGACGGTCACCTCTCGATATATATAAGCCCTTCAGGACCTGTCCCTCTCCACAGACAGGATTGTAGCCATTGGTGCTTGCCTGGAGTCCCTGATACTTGGAACGAGCTTCTCTACACCATCTTTATGAAAAGGCAGACGATGAGGGACCAAAATGTTTCCCTTGCTGGCTCAACAACACTGAACACCGGCTGACTAAATAGATGGAGTAGCCTTGCCCGGTGAAGCTTTTGGAATCTATGTCATGCAGGTAGGTCATCATGAAGAAGCAAGGTTCGTGATTCTCCCGCATGACGATGCTGTTGATCTGCTTCCTCATTAGGTGGCCCAATGGTGAAAAACATTTTTGTAAGATAGGAGTTGTGGCTTGCAGGGAGCTGCACCACTCTGCTATGTTGTGTGCTGAGAGGGTAGCGAGTATAAGAGCAAAGTTAAAGAAATGCATATAGCCTACTGTGGATGTGTATGTTTCACAGAGGTGGCAAAAGTGTCGGCCGATGTGATCATAGCTTAGGGGCTGCAGTCAGTGATGTAAGTAGTAGATTGGGTGCTGTGATATTGGGGGTGTTACCGTGGCAATTGTATGTAATTCAGGAATTTGTCGCCCTGGTGGGTATATTCTCAGTTGTTCCAGTTTGTTTGATTTCTATCCTATCTGGATCCCCAAATGCTTGCACCTGCCACTTCCAACATGTTCGTTACTTGTTGAATCATCTGCAAATATTGATGCAGAAAATTTGGGTGGATCCAAGGACCCAGGCACCGTATGCTTCATGTTTCTTCCGTCAGAACTCAGAACCAAACAAGTTACTCCCTCTGTCCGGAAATAATTTACTTCAATTTATCTAGATGCAATTGACTTGGATTTGTCTAGATTTGATGCAATTGACTTGGATTTTGAAACTACTATCTGCGAACTACTGGAGTTTTTTTTTTTTGAAACAAGGCAAAGCTTTGCCTATTTCATTGAATAAGAAGAGTTTAGAGTTCAAATTACAAGAAGCAATGCTCCCAACAAAAATCTACTCTCGCGGCAATATGGCACTCAAGTACTTAGCTCCGGCCAAACCCCATAGCCGGGCGCTACTCTTAATAATCTAATTGGCACGGAGGCAATGTTTCTAAAAATTCTTACATTCCTCTCATTCCAAATCTCCCAAGCGGTAAGAAGTAGCAAGGATGTGAGCCCCTTTCTCCACCTCCCATTGGCTCTAGAGACGGTGCACCACCACTCATCGATTGTGTTAAAATTAGCCCAAAGGTTGGTATCGAAGTCCACAAGCCCGAGCCATTCCTTGAGTCCGTTCCAAATTCGTAGAGAGTATCTATACTTGAATATGAGGTGCGCTGCCGTCTCCACCTCTCTCTTGCATAGTTGGCAAGGGCCACTATGGGGCCACCCCCCGACGAATGAGGCGGTCCGTTGTCCAAACACGGTTCTGGAGTATCAACCATGCAAAAGTCTTGCACTTTGGAGGAGTCCAATTTGCCCAAACCGCCGGCTTCATGAAGGAAGTGGGTGGCTCGGTGAATTGAGCTAGATAGGCCGAAGCCGAGGAGTATGTTGCGTTGTTAGTGAGCTTCCAAGTGATGGTGTCCGGCTCCTCGGTGAGTTGAACTCCTTGAATTTTGGCCCATAGGTTGAAGAACTCGTTGATATGAGTAACCGAGATTCCTCCCTCAAAGGATAGGTTTGATATCCAAAAATCATGCTCTAGGCCTTTGCTCACTAGGAAATTCTTTTTCTTTGAGATGTTGAAAATTGAGGGGGTGATTTCCTTTGGCACGGCATTCCCAAGCCAAGGAGAGTGCCAAAATGTGGCGGTCTTTCCGTTCCCGATGGAGACATTTACAAAAGCATAGAATATGTTCATATCCTCCTTATTGCAAGGGTTTCCCATACCCATCCAAGCACGCCCCGGGTCCGCCCACTCATACCATGGCCATCTTATTCTCAAAGCTCTCCCGAATTTGTCAAGGTCCAAAATACCAAGGCCTCCCATGTTTTTAGGAGAACAAACTACGTCCCATTTTACTTTGCATTTGCCACCGGAGATCTTGTCCGACGCCGCCCAAAGGAAGGCACGCTCAAGCTTGAAAATAGCCTTCAAAATGCCCTTGGGAAGAGGCAAAACGGTGAGAGGGTAGATAGCTTGGGATGCAATAACGGATTGTATGAGAGCGGCTCTCCCAGCGGTTGTGACATATTTCCCTTGCCAATGGAAAGCTTGCTAGCCATCTTGTCCACAATGTAGAAGTCTCCGCTACAAAGTCGGTGGATCCAGAGTGAAAGTCCCAAGTAGTGAATTGGAAAGTTGGAGTGCAACGCAGGAAACCCAAATAGAGCATCATCAAGGTCAATCCCGAAACATCGAATAGGCACTGGAGTAAAATTTTGGAACTTGCCGCAACAACTTCCTACAAACAACACCAACTGTTCGTTCACTAGTTCTCCTTGTCCACCCTGCCAATAAATTTGGGTATGGGTATGAGCATGAGTACTACGGAGAAATGAGTGGAAACACCTTTTTTTTGGATGTTTGTCCCATCGTGGAACGACTGTGAACATGTTGTGTCAGTGTGTGCAGCCATATGCAAATAGTTTTTGCGTGGTAGAATTTGTGAGCATGTGTATGTGATCCACAGTTCGGTGATACTATCCAGGATTTATAGTGGTTAGCTGTTGAGATTCTTCATGTTCAGCTCCCTCCCTCAACGACGTTGCTGCCGAGCTCAGACGAGCCTAAGCCGAGCCGAAACGAACCGGACTCGAGCCTGCCTCCAAAGCTCGGAGACTCGGAGTTGATTCTGGGCTCGCTCGAGCCGATTGTGGGCTCTCTCGACCTCGGCTCGACGCAGGCTCGCTGACAGCACTTCAGGATCAGACGTTGAAATCTCGTCAGACTGCGAGTCCACGAAGCGGCGATCTGCTGCTGCTGCTCTCCTCGACCCCTCCGCCTCCCAACCAACCACGACCCACGCGGCCGCCTGGAGCGATGGCCGCCGTGGAAGAGGATGCTGCGCCTGCATCCGCCTCCCCCGCTACTGATCCTGCCGCTGGTGAGTTGGCCCTTCCAGCTCTCCCTCCCCCATCCCTCGCTGGCTCGCTCCACCGGGCTGCCGCTTAGCGGAATCCCTACTTCCTTTTATCATGACAAGTTAGGTCTTCAATCCACCGGGAGCTCCTTTATTTTTTTTGCAAATTTGGAGTGGAATTGCCGTACCATTTTCATCCGATTTGACATAGGTTATTTTTCCAGTTTATACTACAGTAGTAGTTATATTCGAATCACTCCGTTTGGCAGTAAGAATAACAAAAGCTCAAACGGAATGATATGATTCATAATTGTTTCTCCCTCCATCTATGTATACAAGGCCACTTACTCTTGTCCCATGTCAAGCCTGTTTAAGTTGTATTCATTGGTGAAATTAGAAGAGTTTACATCACTCAGACTAACCTGGGGGCTGGGGCAGGGGAACTAATCCATACAGCCTACAAACAAACATTGGAGAGAATTGGGGGTAGGGGGCCAGTCTGAGCTCACGTGGCCGACGCGCTAGAGCTGACAGCTGGATTCGACTGGCTTGGTTCCAGTCTTGTGCTTCTGCTACCAGACGAGCCAATACCGCCAATACCACTGCTGGAGTCGATCCCCAGTGGTTGAAGACACGTGTAATAAAATTGTTAAGCAATGAAGTGGCTTTTGACAAATGGACAAAAATGTTGAAATAAAAGCAATAGACCAATGATCTGTACAGAGATACTAATACAAAAATATATACCTGGGTAGAAATAATTTCTAAAACATTGCCATCTTTCGCCCTTTCATGCTTGACCTGTGTTCTTGTTTTTCAGGTTCTAGTGATAATGAGATAACAGTGGAGGAAACTTCTTTTGTGCATACTGAACCTCCACAAGATGGCAGTGCGCCACCTGTGGTTACCACTGATATGGAAGTTCTCCACGATAAAGTTAAGAAACAAGTCATTAAAGAAGGCCAGGGGAAGGTACCCTCAAAATTTTCTACATGCTTTGGTAAGTACGACACATGTGATTTATCTGCCTTGCTTAATTGCTGATTTCTATCTCTCAAAAAATCTGTTGACTTCTAGGATGATGTGACCAATCTGTATTATCTATTCTTGTATTTCACATTTAATTATCTCATGTAAGTGCTATATTCACTGGTACCATGCTGAAAATCAGTTTACACGTGGGAAACCACTCCACACGTTTGGAAAGGAAAACTTTGTAACTTTACATGTGCATTGCTCCATACTGACAGAAGAACTCATAATCCTTATTCATGACCATGAGAAAGATACTCATCCCCCTTACAGTGGCGTAATATCTTAAACTTTCGCTGTATGTGTCATGCTTTATCGACCTGCTCCTCATTCCTATATATGTTTTTCTTTTCTTGCTTTCAATGGGTAAAGATATCAATTTACTTTGTTGTCCGATATTTTAGCTTTGTTCACTGTTATGCATAAGTAGCCTGCTTCCATAGAGAAAATTATTACTCCCTCCGACCACTATTACTTGTCGTTAATAAGGATGTATCTAGACACTAAAATATGTCTGATACATTCATGTTAGCGACAAGTAATAATGGTCGGAGGGAGTATATTTTCCTGTTCTATGTCTAGATTAAGGTTGCCCAGGTACTTTTAGTTTATCAGTGCGCCGTCCAGTCTTAGGTTTCAGAGGGTGTAGAAATTTAGTAATTTGTTCTGTGGTTTGAAGAACTGTGAAGTAATGGGGCTATATCTGACCTTGGTTTTACAGTGCATTAGTCTTAGGTTTCAGAGGGTGTAGAAATTTAGTAATTTGTTCTGTGGTTTGAAGAACTGTGAAGTAATGGGGCTATATCTGACCTTGGTTTTACAGTGCATTATAGAGCATGGGTTCAAGGTTCTGTACATAAATTTGAGGATACTTGGCAAGAACAGCAACCAGTTGAAATTGTCATTGGGAAAGGTACAAGTACATTTTGTTCACATATTTTATTGTCAGTTCTTCACTGCTGGATACATGTCATCTGTCATTCCCATATGGTGCTAAGTTGTCAGATTCAGACTATAATATTCTGGTTTTCTAGTGGTATGTTGTTCATTAGTCCACCAGTAACTGGTTACTGTTCACACTTAAAATGTGAAGATTTGGCATTGGACTTACTCAAAATAATTACTTTAAACCTGAGTGTAGGAAATAACTATCATGGCAATTGCCTGTATTGTTCTGTCTACAGAGAAAAAACAAATGATGGGTTTGGGCATTGGTGTTGGTAACATGAGAAGAGGCGAACGTGCGTTGTTGCATGTTGGCTGGGAGCTAGGCTATGGGAAAGAAGGAAGCTTTTCATTCCCGAATGTCCCTCCAACGACAGAGCTTGTATATGAAGTTGAACTCATTGGCTTTGATGATGCTAAAGAGGTAATGCAGAGCACCCTCACCTGCCTCATCACCACTCAATTAAAGAATGGCTTGATAAAAGATAGAGCCAATTTTCTTAATGTTAAACGCTAAATAACTTGTAGTAGACTGAGATGCTTGGTAATTGCTTGCCATTTTGTTGACCCGCAAAATAGATAAATTTGTTTACCCTTTCCCGAACACTGGATTTTTATAAGTGATCTCATAATCACGGTGACATGTTTCAACAAATTAGGGGAAAGCCCGTAGTGACATGACGGTAGAAGAGAGGATTGAAGCAGCAGATAGGAGGAAGCTTGAGGGTAACGATTACTTCAAAGAGAAGAAATATGAGGAAGCAATGCAGCAATATGAGATGGTTAGTGGTCTGCTCTACTGGCAAATGTGTTTCATTTTCCATTTGTTGAGATACTCCAGATGATGCTGTTCTACTGTTTCCTCTTTTCCAGGCTGTTGCATATATGGGAGATGATTTCATGTTTCAGTTGTTTGGGAAGTACAGGGATATGGCTTTGGCTGTGAAAAACCCCTGCCATCTCAACACGGCTGCATGCCTGATCAAACAAAAGAGATTTGACGAAGCTATTGCACAATGTAGCATCGTAAGTTCACTTGTTCTATTACATTTCATTATCTTCACTAGTTTAGGTTGTTTATAGTTTTGCGCAAAGTAGATGCTCAGTTCGACAGTAGGATGCACTGCTTGCGTTATAAGTATCAGTCTGTGCTGATATTCAGGTAGTTTTAGTTCACCTGTTTTTGCTTTTATACCTAAATAAACATTTTTATAAATGATTATCACCACCAACTTGATTTGCAAATAGTGGCTTGATGATTGGTCAACTGAATAGTCACGTCTTTCTCTTGCAATTTTGTCCCTTTTTCCCTGAAATTCACTGAGCAATTACTGTTTTGATGATAAATGGATTGAAAAATCCTATTCTACAGGTGTTGTCGGAGGATGAAACCAACGTGAAAGCATTGTTCAGACGGGGGAAAGCTAAAGCCGAGCTTGGTCAGACAGAAGCAGCAAGGGAGGACTTCCTGAAAGCCAAGAAGCACTCCCCGGAAGACAAGGAGATCATGCGGGAGCTCCGTTTGCTCGCCGAGCAAGATAAAGCCATGTACCAGAAGCAGAAGGAGCTCTACAAAGGTCTCTTCGGCCCCAGGCCTCAGCCCAAACCCAAGACCACGAATCCCCTTCTCGTCTTCTGGCAGTGGCTCGTGTCGCTAATTAGTTATCTTGCTAAGATGTTCACACGCAAGAACGACTAGCAATCTAGCACGATCGTCCTCGTGTGACGGAGACACTGAAAATCCTGATGTTATATTCCTGGCTCATTTGACTTTACACTTGGGCTTTATAGTGTGAAGAAAGTTGCTACGCCACGGTCTTTCTAGGCCTGACCACAGAGCAACATAGGTTTATAAAATGTAGTATTGGGTCCTATCTCTAGCAAGCTAAACAAGTGCTTTAGTCTCCAATTCTCCATTGTGTCATGCGCCGTGTCCACCAGTGTCCCACGGTACCACCCTGTCTACGCCAAACCATTGATTAACACAACCTTAGAAATGTTCTCGTGCCAAATCCACCGGGCTCTATGCCTGTCCTGTCTGGACTGTCGCGTCCGACATTGGACGAATTGTCGTCTATCACTTCCACCTGTTTTGACCGTGGTGGCGGTCTATAACAGTTCTATGTGTGTTTTCGTTAAGGTCATTTTTAAAAAAAAATCTTGTGTGTGTTCTCAATCTTTACCGACAGATTGGAGGCATATCAGCGGCTGGACAACATTTCTTGCAAGGGGTGTGTCAGTGGCCACAGCGCATTCGACGACCTTAGGTTCTCATTTGTTGGGTGGGCGATTCATGTGGCTCTTCGAAATCTTTAAGATTAGTTCAGCTTGTATAGTTTGGTCTTCTGTACACACCACATGGTGGATACTTGAGATGCAAAAGGTGAAGCTAAAGCCAAGGACTTTGGTGTAACACTGTAACCTTAAGTTTAATCACAAATCTTTGCCATTTCTCTTTGTTTCATACTATTCGGTCTGATGTACCTTTTTTTAATGATTCAATAAATTTGTATCGTTTGCTAAAAATTGTACTCCCAATAAGCAACGGCCATACAATGGGCCTAGCCAGCAATCCACAACCGTGAGTACATTGAGATATGTACCAGGGCATCCAGGCTATGAGATGGACGCTTGATTTACAATCACGAGTTCCTCATACAACTAAACCAATACCTCACTGACACTCCTACCAATGTGTCACGGGCTCGTTACACTATCTTATAGGAGAGGCATCTCTCGTCCCTGTAAGTCATGCTCCGTTTCCTAATCATGCTTGTCACCCGGGAACTAGCTCGAGACTAAGTTTGGTGGTGCTCATGGGTCTTGAGCTCCTCGGTGAAAACTTTAGGTTTGGCCTTTAGGGTTGTATCTGACAACATGTTAATCCCTTATTTAACTGCAAATATGGAGGATGCAATCTAAAAAAATGAGTACACGCAAGGGATGAGCCTTGCCTTTTTGTAATTTAAGAAGGGGTTTCCGCAGAGCCCGGGGCTCGACCTCGCAGGAGCGTGCACGGATGACTGTGGGCAGCTACCAACTGGTTGACGACCAGCTTTCATTGAGGATGAAAACTCATAATGTGGCCTCAATGGGTGGATCGCTCGACCGGCGATGCTTGTGTCTCCTTCCACTACTGAAGGTGTTGCTTTTGGAGAATCATTCTCATCATCGGATGGGTGTTGCCAACTGTGATGGTTGCTACTAAAGTTTTAGGGTTCATGTCGTTGATTGCATTTGAAAGGATCTTAATGGGCGACTAGAGGGGGGGGGGATAGGCGCTACACAATTTTTTTATCTTTTTCAATTTTAAGGCTTGACACAATGTAAATTCACTAGATGTGCAACTAGGTGAATTTCCTAAGTGACAAGCAAGCAGGGAAACAAGTAAGCAAGTAAGCAAGTAAGCAAGTTCGGGTAAGAAGTAACCGAGGAGCGGAGATCGGAGACACAAGGATGTATTCCCGTAGTTTCTTCCTTTTGAGGAGAAGTACGTCTACGTTGGAGAGGTGTGGTGACACGGAGTCGACCAACGCCATGGAGGCTCACCTTGTTCTCCGGTGAGCAAGCCACGGAGGCTAGCTCATTCCACTAAGCGGTGGTATTGGGGGAACTCATCGAATCCCTTACACGGAGATTGGGGCACACATCCACAACTGAATTGGAGGCTCCCAAGAAAGCCACGGAGGCTAGAGACCACAAAGACAAGAGAAATCTCGAATCAAACCACCTAGTGTTTCCAAGGAACCACTAGGAACGAATCCCTCAAGCAAAAGGAGGGGAAAAAGAAATTCCTTCGGTGGAGATGTAGATCGGGACCTCCTCCTTCGATCCTCCAAAGATCAGAGACTTTGGGTGGTTGGAAGGTGGAGATCTAGCAATGAGGTTGGCTCCAAATAGTGTCTTGTTCTTGATGAGGACGAGCAGCTTCAAGAAGATGAGGGGGAGGGGTATAAATACCCCTTCCCGAAATGTTGCCGTTGCAGCCGCCAGGGGCCAGATTATCCGGGGCAAGTTAGGGCCGGATTATCCGGCGACCGGATATTCCGGCCCAGATTTGGAATAATCCGGCCAAATATCCGGCCATGGATCTGAGTGACGCGCACCTCGCCTTCTTCTGGTCCTTAGCCGATTTCAGGGGGACCGGATATTCCGGCCCAGATTTGGAATAATCTGGCCAAATATCCGGCCATGGATCTGAGTGACGCGCACCTCGCCTTCTTCTGGTCCTTAGCCGATTTCAGGGGGGACCGGATATTTCGGCCCAGATTTGGAATAATCCGGCCAAATATCCGGCCATGGATCTGAGTGACGCGCATTTTGCCAACTTCTGGTCCTTAGCCGTTTTCAGGGGTGGCCGGATTATCCGGCCCAGATTTGGAATAATCCAGCCGAAATATCCGGCCTACTTTCTGCACAAAAACAGAGTTAAAATATCCTGGTGTTGTCAACTAACACACAAAACTAGGGAGGGCTAGAAAATGCTCTAACAATCTCCCCCTTTTTGGTGTTAGATGACAACACTATAATTTGCAATAGTAGGATCAAATAAACAAGGGAGCTCCCCCTAAAGATGTGCATAAGTTCAATTGAAGCTCCCCCTAGAGATAAGCAAGGATACAACATGGGCATAGACACAACATGCATAATAACTTTAACAAGTTCCATAGTAATTCAACGGCAAAGGAAGTTCACCAAGCACAAGATAACGATAAGTTCACAAATGAAATAAACGGAAGCACAAGCTCTCAAGAATGATAAAAGCACATGCTAGAGCTCCCAAACCAAAGCAAATCCCAATGAGAGACCTACTAGAACAACTTCTCCCCCTTTGGCATCAAGACACCAAAAAGGGACAAGAGCATACTACACGCCCCAAGAAGTCACTCAAAGTCGTCGTCGTCGTCTTCCTCATAGTCCTCCTCCTCTTCTTCATCTTCCTCAAACTCTTCTTCCTCATCCTCTTCCTCTTCATCTTCATCATCAACACGAGTGGAACGACCAACATAGAGAGACCTCTCCAACGCACCCCAATCATAGGTCTCGGAGTGCCACTTGTTGTAGGCAATGGGAGGAGTGGGAGGAGACAGAGCAGGTTGGTCCCCACTAAGCTTATGAAGAATCTCACGCTGATTATCAAGGATGGTCTTGCGCTCACAATAGGCATCATAGTTCTCACGGTGAATCTCAACCTTCATGCAAAGAACATGCTTCTGAAACCAGCTCAACTTCTTCACCCTCTTGGGCACATCCTTGGACACAAACTTGCCACTTGGGGCACTAGTACGAGCATCCCTCATGAAAGAATCTGGACCAATGGGACCAACTGGAGCCGGAGCTGGCTTGTTCTGCTTCACATAGAGCCTCTTAACCTTGTGGGACACACACTGCTTGCTGAAATCATGACCCTTGCAAGTGTCTTTGATGAGACTCATGATGAAAGGAGCGTATGGAAGAGAACCCCTACTGACCATAGCATCATACATCTCATTGAAGATAAAGTCCATCACATCAAGAGTGAAATCCGCATTCGGGTCGGTAGACGTGGCACAACCATGAGAATAGATGAGAAGATCCACCAAAGAGCTTCTGATAGCATCGTTGTTCCCTCCACTTGGAGCAATGTTCTCCCTGAAGATGCGCACAAGAAGATCATACAGAGGTAACAGACTAGCAACCTGACCAGGAACTCCATTAGGCCCATACAGATCATAGAGCAGATTCTTGTTGACTGGAAGCGGAGTGTGAATGCGATGACCAATAGGATTCGTCGGGCCATTAAAGGGATAACCCAACAACGAAGCAAACTGAGTGAAAGAGGACTCACAGTAACGGGTCCCAGTCATCCACTTGAAAGTTATGTCATCATCCGCAGAAAAGGCCAAGGTGGCATAGAACTGCACAATGAGCTGAGGATCATAGTCGCACTAACAAGTCATCAAACCTGTGAGGCCTAGCCTCTCCACCACCTGGACAGCTAGAACAAAGTACTCCTTGGACTTCAGGAAAGCAAGATCAATGGGATGCATCGGGCGAATGGGCTTACTCATGGGAGCAAAGATATCCTGAAAGATGTACAGCTGCTCTGGACACCAGAAATGACGGTCTTCAATGTGAGTGAACCTCGGCTGAGAGGCATACCAATCTTATTGCCTCAGGGCTGAGTAGGAAACTTGGCTCATGTGCTTGTAGTTGACTCGTGGTGACTTTCCTTTGTTGGCTCGAGCAGCCTTCTTAGCAACTCTTTCAGCTGCCTTAGCATCTTTGGTTGCCTTAGCCTTCCGGACGGCTGCACGCTGTTTCTGACGGATTGACACCTCATCTTCCAGAATACCATCCTCGTTGGGACGGTGGTAGCGAGGACGACTCCTCTTGGCCGGACCGGCACCTGTGAAGAGAAGAAGTGGGGAGCATGATGATGAGGATGCACACAAGTACCAGGAACATACACTAGAGTGATGAACATAGCAGAGGAACGCATGACAATGATGGTCAAGGAAAGAAAAAAAGAAAACACATACTAGGCTGGATTATCCGGTCCAAAACTGGGCCGGATAATCCGCCCCCCTGGCGAAATTTTCTCAATTCTTGACCTAACAAGTCAAAAGCGTAGATCGACTAGGTGAATCACTTAAGTATATGATGTCTACGCACGCGTCTGTTCTTGTAGACAGTGTTGGGCCTCCAAGTGCAGAGGTTTGTAGAACAGCAGCAAGTTTCCCTTAAGTGGATCACCCAAGGTTTATCAAACTCAGGGAGGAAGAGGTCAAAGCTATCCCTCTCAAACAACCCTGCAATTATGATACAGAAAGTCTCTTGTGTCCCCAACACACCCAATACACTTGTCAGATGTATAGGTGCACTAGTTCGGCGAAGAGATAGTGAAATACAAGTAGTAGTGATGATTATGAGTAGTAAATGTAATATGAAATAAGTATCGCTGCAAGTAAACATGTAACAAAGCTGAATGGAAACGGTGTGCAATGCTTGGAAACAAGGCCTAGGGATCATACTTTCACTAGTGGACACACTCCCAACAAATATAACATAATTGAACCAATAGATACTATCATCAATATGCAACTCGAAATAATTCTCCAATGGAAAACGAACACTAATCATGCGTAGGGCTACGAAGCACTCCTCAAAGTCCGTATGTACCCAAACTAGATTGTCCCACACTATCACCGTGAACGCACTAGATGGTTCCAACAAACACTAATATTTCATAGAGACATTAACCAAAAAGATACACATGATGCACACACTAGTCACCTTTACACCATGATATGAGGTATCTTCGGAGAGTATAATAATTAGGCATAGGAGTAGCATAATATCTGAATAGTAACATCTACCAATTCAACTAGATACAAAGCTCACGATCACATAAAGATCATGTCATGGGAGAGAGAGGTGAACCACATAGCTACCGGTAGAGCCCTCAGCCCCGGAGGAGAATTACTCCCTCCTCATCATAGGAGACAACAAGGTTGATGGAGATGGCGGTGAGGTCGATGGAGACGGCGGAGACGGTGATGGAGACCGATGGAGATGGCTCCGGGGGCACTTCCCCGTCCCGGCAGGGTGCCGGAACAGAGACTTATGTCCCCCGAAATTTGTCTTCGACGGCGGCGGCGCTGCGGAACTGTTCTGGGAAAAACGCCGACTCCTTTAGGGTTTTCTGTCCCGAGGCTTTATATAGGCGAAGGGGCATCGTCAGGGGGCTGCTAGGGCGCCCTCACACATAGGGGGAACGGCCAGGGGCCAGGCCGCGCCGCCCTATTGTGTGGGGCCCTCGTGGCCCCACTCCATCTCCTCTTCGGTTCTCTGGAAGCTTCGGTGAATTTCTGGACATTCGGCTTTTGTTTCGTCCAATTCCGAGAATATTTCCTATGTAACTTTTCTGAAACACAAAAACATCAGAAAATAGGGAACTGGCACTGTGGCGACTTGTTAATAGGTTAGTTCCGGACATCGCATAAAAATGCCACGAAGTGTAACGAAACACAAGGCAAATGGTGTAAAAACAAGCATGGAGCATCAAAAATTATAGATACGTTTGAGACGTATCAGCATCCCCAAGCTTAACTCCTGCTCGTCCTCGAGTAGGTAAGTGATAACAAAAGAAATAATTTTTGAGGTGACATGCACCTACACAATCTTGATCATTTATGAAAGCATTGAGTGCTGGGATCATAAGAACTTAAAACATGGGCATGAAAGACATAATCTTGACAATAAGAAACTTAGCAATCATGTTATAACATGAAAAAGAACACAAACAAAAGATCATGAATAATGAAACAATGAAAGTCAAGTGTGTGTTCAAATCATATGGAAAATATAGCAAATGGTTTTCAGCTTGTCCCTCATGGAGTAGCAAAACATAAATGCATAGGACACCTTCAAGTTTAAGAGGGTGACTAGATACAAGTAATTTAAGAACAAGTGAAACCATGATCATGAATCAATCAATGAAAACTTTGGGACAATGCACATTATACTCAGAATGATAACCATGCTCTCTTAGACGGTGCATAAAGGTAGAAGGTGGTGACTCAACATAAAAGTAAAAGAAAGGCCCTTCACAGAGGGAAGCAGTGATTAAACATGTGCTAGAGCTTTTCATTTGTAAAACAGAGAGATAAAAATTGGTTTTGAGAGGTGGTTGTCTTTGTCAACGACTGGCAATGGGGTTCTTACTATCTTCCATATAAAAATGAAGCAAGTTTTTGAGAGAGAGATTGGCACTTTTGTGCTCTTTTATAAAGCTTGGCACTCCTCCCCACCTTTTTTCCTTTCACAAACCATGGCTAACCGATTCCATCGGGTGCCCACCAACATTCACATACCATGGAGGAGTGCCCTTTTTTCTTTCTTTTTTTCTCTCTTTTTTTCTTTTTAGAATAAGATAATATGGAAGATAGCAAATCCGACCACTACGTCCCCATGAGCTGAAAACAGTGTCACAAAATGAGAAGTATTTTGAAGGTTTTTTTAAAGGTAGCACATGAAAATTTACTTGGAATGGCTTACAAATACCATGCATAGGAATTTATAGTGGACACAATGACAAACTTGGTTTTTGGGAGTTGGATGCACGAGTAGAGCTCATACTCAGTACAAAATGAGGGCTAGCAAAAGACTGGGAGCGACCAACTAAGAGAGCAATAACGGCCATAATCATGCATAGCGACAAAACATCATTGAAAGAAGCATAAAGTGGTATCACAAGTCAAAAACCAAATGATCATAGAGGCTATAGGCGACTTATTTTGTACTCAACATGGTGTAAGCATGTGCCAAGTCAACCCAAATAAAGCATCAAAGGAGAAAACCAAATAAATGCTTCCATATAATAAAAACAACACATGATTTTTTCAAAGGCTCATTAAGCAATCTCAGTCATTTGAGACAAGTCATGCTACAGCAAAACCACTAAGCATACTATCAAAAAGAAATCAAGCACGACATGCAAAAGCCTAGGCCGCTGTCTACACAAGCTCCTTTTTGTACCACTTTTTTGCATAAAGCTTTTTCTCTTTTCCAACACCATTCAAACCTTTTTGAGGAAACTCTTTTGATGAAAACCAATATGGACCAGAGGTCCAAATATACCTTGATGCAAAGATAAAGCAAGATCTGAACAAAAATCAAGGCGAAAAATGCAAGCTAAACGCAGTAGCAGAAAAAGAGAACACTCGTTGAATGATAAGAGGGAAAACTAGAGTGTTCTTGGCAAATGAAAAACGGAGCATGTCTCTCTCCAAACACATGATGTGATCCAAACATTTATTGCAGCAAACAAAGCAAAAGAAAACTGAAAACAAAAACAACTGACGCTCCAAGAAAAACGCATAGTGCATGAAGCAATAAAAATATAGTGTTTTGAAAGGTGACCTGATTTTTGCCGATGAAGAAGGGGTGCCTCGGGGGCATCCCCAAGCTTTGACGCTTGTACTTCTTGGATATTTCTTGGGGTGACATGGGCATCCCCAAGCTTGAGCTTTTGTCCATTCTTCATCTCATCTCATCATTCTCCAATCCCTACACTTGAAAACTTCCTTCATACAAAACTAAACACAATTCTATTAGCAACATTAGTGTAAGCATAGTAATGAATCAACCCTTTTTGCTTCAGGTTTCAACTCAAAACCACAAAATATAAAGTATAAACTACTGTAGCAACTTCCCCAAAAGTTCCATGATCAAAAGAACTTAAAAAGAAAGCAATCGAGAGGCAAACACAAATAGTGGGAGAAATCTGTCAAAACAGAACAGTTGATAAAGGTCGAATTTTTAGAGGATTTTCTGTTGCTCAAATCAAAAAGTGTTCAACTAATGAAAGTTTGGATATAACCTGGGGCATATGCACAAGAAATCGCAGGTCCAAAAGATATACAGAGAATTTTCACGAATTTTTACGGTGCAGCACTGAAATCTATTTCAGGACAGCAACATCCCCAAATCTTACCTCACTCAAATTAGAGGCTTCTCTTGGCACAACAACGAAATAAAAAGGATAAGGAGCGGTTATTATAGTAGTAATAACTTCCAAGACTCAAATAAAAGAAAAAGTACTGAAAATAAACAATGGGTTATATCCCAAGAGTGCTTTTCTTTAACGCCTTTGAGCTAGGCGCAGTAATTTGCAAAGATGCTCATGTGGGCGCCATATAAGAGCTTAAGGCAAAGGCGCTATATAGGAACTTAAAGCAAGAGAGAGCATCAAAAAGTAAATATGAAACACATTTAAATCTAAACCACTTCCTATGAAAAATAGTCTTGTAAAGAGACAAGTCATGAAAGTGCAAAGCAAAAAGCATAGGAAGGCAAAACAAGTACAACTTCAAGAATTGCAACATAAAGAGGGGAAACTCAATATTGTTGAGATCCATCAAACCATGTCTCCCTCTCTCATAATAACTTTCAGTAGTATCATGAATAGAACTAACAATATTACTATCACATAAAGGATCTCTATCATGAGCCACATGCATAAAAGATTTAATACTCCCCACATGAACAATCGTAGTAGGAGCAGATTCAACAGAATAATTATTCTCATCACCATAATCATCAAAAACAGGAGGCATATTGTAATCATAACTAATTTTCTCCTCAAAAGTAGGTGAACTGAAAATATTATACTCATCATCATAACCATCATAAACTAGAGGTTTAGTATCATCACAAACTAGAGAATAGCTATTTCTCAAAGCATATTCATCAAACATATCATCATAAGAAGGGACATGGATAGTACTAATGGTACAACAATTATTAACCTTAGAATTGGTACCAAAAAGATTTTCAATATCAAAAGTAGAGTGCTTTTCCCAATCATGATCACTAACATAGGTAACATGAATGGGAACATCATCCCAATCAGAATTATCATAATCTATAGCAGGATCATAATGCTTAGGGGAAGATACCGTGTCCTCTCACCTTTTACTCCTCTTCTTCTTCTTCATACTTTTCTTACTCTCTCCTTTAGGAGGGAGAGACTTGAAGGGCATCTTCTCCACATATCCTTTAGGAGGGAAAGGCATCTTCTCCACATAATCTGGTTTGCTGATAGAAACAACAGAAGAAACTTTGGAGGATTCCTCCTCTCTATTAATAAGATCAAAACATCTATTAGTCATGTCATAGCTTGGCAAAACATCATGTTTTATAAGATCTTGTAAGTAAGTATTTGCGAAACAATCTTTAGCACAATAGAGACGACAACCACAAAGGGTGCTATTAATATCAACATCTCTCATATCAACCAAAGAAATCTTTCTAGATATCTCTTCACAATTCAAAAACAAAGTAAGCTCATCATGCTGATTGAGAGTAATCTTATCATCACAATACAAATCTGCGGTACTCATTCGATTAATTGGGCATTGAAAATTAAAGTGACCCGTTTTATCGCAAAGTTCACAAAGAAAAGGATAAAGCTTACAAACCCTTTCACCAAGCTCGTCTAGATCCCTGAGCCACATATTGGTTTCTTCATTCCCGTGGGTGATTCAATAATCTTCCTTGTTGTGACTCTGTTCACAAGGTCTATGTACTCCACAAAAATTAACATGCTTATAGGAAATAGGACTTTCAGAGGTTCGAGCATGTTTATTGCAATCATCAACAACAATATCATTTTCTACGCAAGTGTCCTTAAAAGGTTCATGATACACATCCCCATTTCCTTTAGGAACATTCATATGGGAAGCAAAGGCTTTAAAGCAATCAACCATAATTTGAGGATCAAGACCATATTTAGCACTAAGCTCTTGAAAATTAGCAGTTTCAGCGAAAGACTTAATGCAATCAAACTCGTAATTCATACCTGATCCTTTACCTTTGAAGCTATCCCAACCTTCAATATTGTTTTGAATTGTTTCAAGCAGATCCCACTTGGTGTCAACATCCTTGCTTGTGAAAGACCCATCAAAGCATGCATCTAGATAGTCCGTGTAATATCCTGAAAGCCTTGCATAAAAATTATTAATAACAATATTACGGGGAAGATCATGAATAGGACATTTGTGCATTAGTAACTTCAATCTTCCCCACACTTGGGCAATGCTTTCTCCCTCATGCGGATGAAAATTATAAATGTAATTCCTATCTTTATAAACCTCACTAGAAGGATAGAATTTCGAATAAAAGAGAGGTACAATTTCCTCCCAGTCAATAGATCGACCATCCTTCAGTGTTTTATACCATTCCATAGCTCTGCCCTTTAGTGATAAAGAAAATAGCTTCCTCTTAACTTAGTTCATTGAAATACCTGCACACTGGAACAACTCGCATAATTCATGTATAAAGAGCAAATGATCACCGGGATGGACAGTTCCATCTCGTAAATAGCAGTTATTCATAGCACGGTCGACAATCTTCATAGGTATTTTAAAAGGATGAGGAGCACAAGCATCATTAGAAACATCACATATGGGAGATAAAATATCATCAGAGCAAACTTTCTCCACTAAAGCTGGGGAACTAAAAATATCATGCTTAACAAAACCAGCTTCCCCAAGCTTAGACTTTTCTATAGCATTAGCAACAACGGTATTTAAAGCATTCATACTAACAACACTATTAGCATGCGAATAAAGCTCCAAAGGTTTTTTAATTTTCTCTTCAAATCTAAACTCAGGAAAAAGACTAAAGAACTCGTTACTTTCCATTAAGCCTAACTAGTGAAAATAAAAACAAGAAACAAAAAGATATAATTACAGAATCTAAAGGAAATAACTTCGAGCACTCACCAGCAACTAAAAGACTTAGTAGCCAAAGAATGTGAGTACCTTTTACCTTACCTCCCCGGCAACGGCGCCAGAAAAGAGCTTGATGTCTACGCACGCGTCTGTTCTTGTAGACAGTGTTGGGCCTCCAAGTGCAGAGGTTTGTAGAATAGCAGCAAGTTTTCCTTAAGTGGATCACCCAAGGTTTATCGAACTCAGGGAGGAAGAAGTCAAAGCTATCCCTCTCAAACAACCCTGCAATTACGATACAGAAAGTCTCTTGTGTCCCCAACACACCCAATACACTTGTCAGATGTATAGGTGCACTAGTTCGGCGAAGAGATAGTGAAATACAAGTAGTAGTAATGATTATGAGTAGTAAATGTAATATGAAATAAGTATCGCTGCAAGCAAACATGTAACAAAGCTGAATGGAAACGGTGTGCAATGCTTGGAAACAAGGCCTAGGGATCATACTTTCACTAGTGGACACACTCCCAACAAATATAACATAATTGAACCAATAGATACTATCATCAATATGCAACTCGAAATAATTCTCCAGTGGAAAACGAACACTAATCATGCGTAGGGCTACGAAGCACTCCTCAAAGTCCGTATGTACCCAAACTAGATTGTCCCACACTATCACCGTGAACGCACTAGATGGTTCCAACAAACACCAACATTTCATAGAGACATTAACCAAAAAGATACACATAATGCACACACTAGTCACCTTTACACCATGATACGAGGTATCTCCGGAGAGTATAATAATTAAGCATAGGAGTAGCATAATATCTGAATAATAACATCTACCAATTCAACTAGATACAAAGCTCACGATCACATAAAGATCACATCATGGGAGAGAGAGGTGAACCACATAGCTACCGGTAGAGCCTTCAGCCCCGGGGGAGAACTACTCCCTCCTCATCATAGGAGACAACAAGGTTGATGGAGATGGCGGTGAGGTTGATGGAGATGGCGGACACGGCGATGGAGACCGATGGAGATGGCTCCGGGGGCACTTCCCCATCCCGGCAGGGTGCTGGAACAGAGACTTCTGTCCCCCGAAATTTGTCTTCGATGGCGGCGGCGCTGCGGAACTGTTCTGGGAAAAACGCCGACTCCTTTAGGGTTTTCCATCCTGAGGCTTTATATAGGCGAAGAGGCGTCATCAGGGGGCTGCCAGGGCGCCCTCACATGTAGGGGGCGCGGCCAGGTGCTAGGACGTGCCGCCCTATTGTGTGGGGCCCTCGTGGCCCCACTCCGTCTCCTCTTCGGTTCTCTGGAAGCTTCGATGAATTTCTGGACGTTCGGCTTTTGTTTCGTCTAATTCCGAGAATATTTCCTGTGTAACTTTTCTGAAACACAAAAACAGCAGAAAACAGGGAACTGGCACTGTGGCGACTTGTTAATAGGTTAGTTCCGGAAATTGCATAAAAACGCCACAAAGTGTAACGAAACACAAGGCAAATGGTGTAAAAACGAGCATGGAGCATCAAAAATTATAGATACGTTTGAGACGTATCAGTATACAACAAGGCCTAAGGAATGACCAACGGGAACAACTAGACTCCAAGATCTAAGCAAATAAATCTCACAAGAACTTTACCACTAGGGCTAGGAGATGCGAAATTTAGCCTCATCCATTGGAGGAACTGCTTGGAGGAACTTGTTCCCGAGGAGAAGGAGAGCACGGGACTTGAAGATCGGTCGGATCCGGCGGCCGGGGAGGCGCCGGCGAGCAAGAGGAGGAGCAGGCGGCGGTGGTGGAGAGAGAGGGGGGTCGGGGGTGGATGTAACACCCATGAATTTATATCAAATTCGAAGTGCCCGTTATGCAATCCATCACAATCCCAGAATCATTGTTGTGATTCACATAACGTAATTGGTATCATAGTCATAGCCATTAACAATAAATAATAGGGATTACATAGGTGGTCGTACAGACCAAACCTTACATTACATCAATATGCAGCGGAATAACACCTTGGGTCCATAATGCCAAGCTTCAACCGCACAGGCAAAGCTGACAGTAGGAAACGAGCCTAATTCGCAAAGTCGTCAACGATTCCTTCCTTCTTGATTTTTTCCTCCTTCAAGTCTGGCCAAGTTAATAGCCAGGGACAGAGCCGTGAGTACATTGGATGCACTCGCAAACCATCTTATAAATAAATGAAGAGGGAAATGCATGGCTCATATAATGGTCTAAGCTCTAAGTTTATTTACACAAAGCTAATTTTCTTTTCCAAATGTATTCATTAAGAGGTAAGAAAACATTTAGCTTGATAAGTAAGTTTGAGATGGAACCCTCAATTGTCGATCACTTTCTTACTCAAGTCACCTTCATAGTCATAGTCATTCCTTGTCACGATTCAGTTCATTGTTTCAACACCAGACAAAGGTTAAGTACCGCTAACCCAACTGTCCATGACCGCGGACGCGGCTATTCGAATAGTTTTACACTCTGCAGAGGTTGTACATTTTACCCACACCATCCAATTACTTATCGTGTGGGTGACATCCCAGCATAACGACGTATGCCACGACAAGCAACCAGCCATTAATGTTTCACCTGCCTGCCTTAGCATAAACACTACCGCCTAGAGTTGTACCCCTCAACACCAGAGTCCAAGAAGCTGTCCGGGGTGTGCAAAGTCCCCAGCCGCTTGAACCTCTGGAATGAAACTCACCGAGGTAGAGTCCTACCCACGATAGTCCATTTTCAATGAGGGCTCTTTGGCTTGTACCCCAACCACCTGAAAAGGAGGACCAGGCGAGCCTAGGCCGTAGCCACAGGGTGCCCTGGAAGAGGAGTCCCTGGTCGGACTTCCATTTATAGTGTGTAGGGTCTACACTAAGGAGAAACAAACTACTCCACTAAGCCCCGTCCCATACCAGGGTAATGTGGTCGTACGATAAGGTTGGTCCGGCATATACTTCACACCTCATCATTCAAGATTCAATTTATAGTCATTATCCATCCTTATGTTTCTTTCAAAAGTTTCATATTGGATAGACAATCTCCATCCAAGGTTTGCAACCTCAGTTGATAACTCTTAATAGGGTTCCCATCTAGCTTACTCCAATTTTATTAGCGGCAAAGCAAGCTAATGGAATGATGCTTGGACTAAGGAAGTAGTAGGTAACTCTGTTGGGTAGTCTTGCTAAACAAGACCTCCCTATAAACTATTCCTCTACTCTAGTAATTCAATTATGCAATTTAATTTGAAGACAAGTAAGTATGCAAGTTTAAAACTAGGTATTGGGTATGATTCAAAAGATGGCTTGCCTGGTTGGGCAATGTCGTAATAGTCTTCATCTTCATCTCGTCTTGCATAGTCTCCATCACCAATTCCTTGGTTGACTTCGGGATCCATTATCCTTACTCTCGTTATCGTCTAATCGTAGGAAAGTAAATAAGCATACAATCACCACACAATTCACAAACAACACATATTCACTACAATCAGGATACTTGGGTAAGGGAAACGATCTAGGAAGTCTATGGAGAGTGATTTCGAAGATGATTGAGTTCCGATGGATGAGATTATTGAGTGGTTGTATTTAAGTAGGGTTCATTTATTTTGGATCATGAAAATATCTCCTACAAGTCCTTATTGACTGAGTTCATGGACTACAAGTAGGTATTCAAGGTTATGATTCAACCCAAGTGGCTTCATACCATTTTGATTTCCTTGGAATCATTGAGGCAAGTTGCAAGTCTATAGATAGCTATTATTAGCTACTGGAGTTTCAAATAGCCCTGGTAAGTTTAAGATTGACCAAGGTCAGTAGTAGGGATTACTATTTGAGATATTGGTTTAACCCAAATGGATTTATAAAATCCCTAATTATAATTTTCAACTACTCAAATTCCTAAGTCAAATAGGCTTTATTTGACCATACAACACAATAGTATTTGATCTACAAGTTACTATTTCAAAACTAATTAGATAAACAGATAAATATTTCAATTTATGAATTATGAGAATTGGATTCATACTATTTTGAATTTTCTATGATTTTATATAATTTTTCTAAGCTGGTTAAGGTCATGTTTTGTTATTTTTGCTGGATTTAAACTATAAGTCTAAATGGGTTGAAAACACTTCCATTGGATAGATCATGTTCTGAGCTTTCGAACGACATATTATTTGCTAAAGTTGAATTTGTACAACTCTAGGAATTTGAGTTTGAAGTTGCAGTAATTAAACAAATACTAGAAGGTTTCTCGGCAAAAAAAAATTAAACGGACTGGAATTTATACGGGCCAGGGAGACGAAGTCGGGCCAGCCCAACTAACATTTCCCGGGCGCGCAGGAAAAAAATATAAAAGGGCTGACTGGCGGGGTCCGCTGGTCAGGGGTCTTATAACCCGAAGGGGTATGGGGACTTCCTGGCCGTCCGATTAGAATTGAATCCGACGGCCAGGGGCTGTCTTCCCCAGCCAGACGGGGACGGGAGAGGGAGAGGGCCTAGGAGTGGGCGGAGGTCGAGGGGGCTCACCGGAGCGGTGAAGAGCGTTGGCGGGGTGTCCTGGCGGCGGAGAAGGGTCTTCTCGGCCACCTCCAACAGGTACAGCGCCGGGGGAGGCCGTGGTTTGGCCGGGGCCGAACGGTGGTCTGGCGGAGCTCCTCGGTGATGGCGAGGTACCAAGGAAGAAGGGGCCGACTAGATGATGTCCAGGAGACGGAGAATCGTCTTCTTGATCTCCTAGTGCCAGCGGCAGAGTGGTAGGCGTCCTGGTTCGCCGGAGCCGAGCGGCGGCCTTGCGGTGGACTGCGGGAAGAGCATCGCCGGATGGCTTGAACTAGCAAGAGGGAGGCTAGGAGAGGATGTCTAGGAGGGAGATGTGGATTGTGTGAGTCTCCTGGCGAGCTCTGGGTGCCTTTTATAGGCCGGAGAGAGGGGGAGCGGGCGGTGTACCGGGCGGTAGTAACTCGAGGGCGACGGCTGGTGGAGGTTGATGGAGGGGTAATGAGGCTCGGGCGGCTGTTGCAGAGCACGGAGGGGAGTTAAGGAGAGATGAGAGATGACTTTCGGGGGCTTGGTACCGGAAGAATTCAAGGAGAGAGGGGGGCTATGGATTGCTCCTGTCCATGGTCGTTCCGGTGCAAGTGGTGCAAGGGGGACAGAGGGGTAATGGGGGAGAGGTACATGGCAGGGCTGAGTAATGCCCTTTGTCCTCTGGGAGGTGTTAATCCTCGTTCTACCGTAGTAACAAATTTTTTGGTTAAAATCTGCACACAAGGTGCTCGATGAAATGGCCGCAAGAATTCAAAGTTTGAATTCTTGAAAATTTAAAATTGCGTTGATCACTATATTGGATAAGAATTCTAAAACTATTTTTCTTAGGTCCAAAGGTGTTCGATTGCTTGAGGCCTAATTTGAATTTGGAATGTCCTCTGTTTCAGATTCAAACTTTGGACTAATTTTAAATGTGGTTAGGGAAATAATTTTGGAGTGTTCAAAATAGATTCTGAAAGCATGTTTCATGGTACTAGATTATCTGTAGAGAAACATCCATGTCTAGTACAATATTTTCTTAATCCAAGGAGTTGAAGTGGGCTAGTCAATAATATTTTGAAGATCACTTTCTTCCTCTTTTCTTTTTAGGGTTTGGGATCTTCGTTGATTCTTTCTAATTTCTTCTCTTGTATTCGGGTTGGCTTGACCTTACTTAACTTATGAGTTTGCTAGAAAGGTTTAGCATGTACTCATGCAAGATTTACTATGTAGGAAACAATTTTTAAGGCCACTAAACTATTTAATAAACCAAACTTATTTGATCTCAAAACTTGACTAAAGAAATTATAGGAGGTTGGAAAAGTCTTTGCAATAAGTTTTAGAACAAAGTCCTAAGGTATTGATATTTTGAAGATCGGCTCAATTCATTTTTGGCAATATCAACTTAATAAAAGCAATAGTTTTCAAAGCGGTTCTTTTTATATCAAGAAAAAAAAACTAGGATCCTTAACATAAGGTTTTATCTTCCTTCCGAATATTTTCTTTTTGAAGAATATGAAAGATTGGATCTAAGGTTTTGATTTCTAAAACTTTCTCCCTTATTTTTTTATTTGAAGCATGGGAACAAACTGCAGTGTTAGTAGACAAGAAACTAATTGTGTATTTAAAAATAAAAGTTTTTGTTGGCCCCAAAATTTGGTATTTGTATAAATTCCCTTTATTTCTATTTTCTAAAAATTTGGGTTGTTACAGTGGAAGAACTGCCAAAGTGGGCAGTTCACCCCGATGCCCCCTTTTTATATGGACAAACCGTAGGACCGGATTATCCAGCCCAAACTTGGACCGGATATTCCGGCCCCCGGATAATCCGGCCCAAAAGTGGCCCGGATAATCCGGACTGGAACTCCTTTGCTCGAGAAATTTGTGGCAGAAAAACTGGACTAGTGTGCATCGAGAGAATGTTTAGGGATGAGATGGGCTTAGGTTAGAAGGCAAACATGGAGTGGTTCTCGGCACTTGAAGTTGCAAAATGCAAGAAATCATCGAAAGACCAACCCAAGTGCCTTCCCATATCAAGACATAAACAAAACCAAGAAAACTCAAACACAAACTCAAAAGATTTTTGAGGAATAAACTCTTCAAAGGAAGAGGTCGGTGGCCGAAGCCACCATATATGAGTGTTTTGGCATTGAACCGCGAAGATATATATTTTGGGTCCATAACCAATACTCATCATTGAAGCTCACATATCACAAAATGATATTAAGAGAATGATTTCATTACTTTCGGCATTATGGGGGGAGGGATAGCCCAATTAATTAGGACCGCACTCCCCCTATATCCATGCCCACGTCTAGATTAGAACACGTGCTATCGTATGGGAATGAGTGCATACTATCAAGCCACATTGCAAGAATCAATGATATTCAACTCATGCCTCAACTCTCGGAATCTTGCTTCATCAAGGGGCTTCATGAAGATGTCGGCGAGTTGATCATTTGTACCTACATAAGATAGGTTAATATCACCTCGATTGACGTGGTCCCGGATGAAGTGATGCCGGATCTCAATGTGCTTCATCTTGTTGTGTTGAACCGGATTATGAGCAATCTTGATGGCACTCTCGTTGTCACACAAGAGTGGAACCTTGTTGCAATGAACTCCATAGTCCTTCAACGTTTGCCGCATCCAAAGGAGTTGAGCACAACAACTCGCCGCGGACACGTACTCGGCTTTGGCGGTGGAGAGAGACACACAATTTTGCTTCTTGGAAGACCAACTAACCAAGGACCTACCAAGAAGTTGGCAAGCCCCGGAAGTTGACTTCCTATCCACTTTGTCTCCCGCCCAATCCGAGTCCGAGTACCCAACAAGCTCGAAACTTGATCCCTTCGGGTACCAAAGGCCAAAAGTTGGGGTATGAATCAAATATCGAAAGATTCTTTTCACGACCATCAAATGGCTTTCCTTTGGTGCGGCTTGGTATCATGCACACATTCTCACACTAAGCATGATATCGGGTCTAGATGCGCAAAGATAAAGAAGCGAGCCAATCATAGAACGGTAAAGCTTTTGATCCACCTCTTTACCACTAGGATCGAGATCAAGAGTAACCTTTGTCGGCATGGGGGTTTTGGCTCCTTTAACTCCGGAGTCCATGTTGAATTTCTTGAGCATGTCTTGAATGTACTTGGCTTGATTGATGAAAGTCCCTCCTCTCAATTGCCAAATTTCAAAGCCAAGAAAGAATTTCAACTCTCCCATCATGGACATCTCGAATTTGTCTGTCATTAGCTTTGCAAATTCATCATTGAAGAGTTTGTTAGAAGAGCCAAAAATGATATCGTCTACATAAATTTGGCATATGAAAAGCTCCCCATTGACTTTCTTAGTAAAAAGAGTTGGGTCAATGAGCCCTATTTCAAACCCACAGTCTACTAATAACTCTTTAAGATGCTCGTACCACGCACATGGGGCTTGTTTAAGGCCATAAAGTGCCTTATCGAGTTTGTAGACATGGGTCGGGAAATCAGGGTCCTCAAAGCCCGGGGGTTGCTTCACATAGACCAATTCATGTAGAGGACCGTTGAGAAAAGCACTCTTCACATCCATTTGATATAACTTAAAATTGAAGTGAGAAGCATAAGCAAGGAGGATACGGATTGACTCGAGACGAGCCACGGGAGCGTAGGTCTCCCCATAGTCAATTCCTTCAACTTGAGAGTATCCTTGAGCAACCAAGCGAGCCTTGTTCCTCACAACAATCCCATTGGCATCTTGTTTGTTCTTGAACACCCACTTGGTTCCGATGACATTGCGGCAATCCTTGGGCTTCTCCACCAAAGTCCAAACTTTGTTGCGCTTGAAGTTGCTGAGTTCTTCGTGCATAGCTTCCACCCAATCCGGGTCTTCAAGTGCCTCAAACACCTTTTGAGGTTCCACACAAGAGACGAAGGCATGATGGATACTAAAGTTGGCTAGTTGTCTCCTTGTAGAAACCCCTTTTCTCACACTTCCAACCACACTATCCAAGGTATGGCTCCCCTTGCAAAGAGCCTCTTCCACTTTCCTTGCACGGCGAGCTTGAGCTTCTTCAAAAGACTCTTGAGAAGCCACTTGGTCATCACCACCATTTTGGTCCTCGCCTTGACCTTGATCATCATCATGAGCATACTCGTCATCTTGGGCTCGGCCTTGATCTACCATTGGTGAAGAATCACCACCGTCCACTTGGTCTTGATCTTGGCCTTGCTCGCTTGAGTGAGGGTCTAGAGCTTGTCTTTGGTTAGCATCAATCGGACCTTGCGAAGCTTGTGGAGCTTGTGAAGGTGAAGGCTCCACTTGAGTAGAGCATAGTCCTTCTCCTTCCGCCAAAAGGTGTCCCTCAATGGGTATGAGATGACCCACACCCATTCTTCTTATGGCTTGAGGAGGTATTTCGTTACCTACATCACAAACACCACTTTGCTCCACACGGGAGCCGTCATTCTTGTCGAATCTCACGTTAGAAACTTCAACAACATGAGCGGACTCTTTGTCAAAGATTCTAAAAGCATGAGATTCGGTGGCATAACCAACAAAGATACCCTCAAGAGCTTTAGAGTCAAACTTGGACAAATGAACACCCTTTCTAAGATAGAAGCACTTACAACCGAATACTCGAAAGTATTTGATGTTAGGCTTGTTGCCGGTGAGGATCTCATACGGAGTCGTGTTCAAGCCCTTGCGGAGATATAGCCGGTTAGAAGCATGACAAGCGGTATTGATAGCTTCGGCCCAAAAGTTATACGGAGACTTAAACTCCGCTAACATTGTCCTAGCCATGTCCATCAAGGTCCGGTTCTTCCGCTCGGCTACACCATTTTGTTGTGGAGTGTAGGGAGTCAAGTATTGATGATGAATTCCCTCATCACTCAAGAATTCATTCACGGTGTAGTTCTTGAACTCCGTCCCATTGTCACTTCGAATCAACAAGATTTCTTGGCCATATTGACGTTCCACTTCCTTGATGAAGTCCTTGACGGTTTGTTGGGTCTCGTATTTGTGCTTGAAGAAGTAGACCCATGTATATCTTGAGTAGTCATCAACAATCACCAAGCAATACTTCTTCCCTCCTAGACTTGCGTGAGATGGAGGGCCAAAGAGGTCCATGTGAAGGAGCTCTAAGACCCTCTTAGAAGAAATGATCGTCTTGCTAGGATGAGGAAGTTCATGCATCTTTCCTTCAATGCAAGCTCTACACACACGATCTTTGGCAAAGGTTAGATCGGTTAGTCCTAGGATGTGGTTATCTTTATAGAGACTTTGCAAAGTTCTCATATTGACGTGGCCTAGCCGGCGATGCCAAAACCATCCCACGTCAAATTTAGCCATTAGGCAAGTCGCGGCTTTAGTGACCTTCTCCGAGAAGTCAATCACATATAAGCCATTTTCGACATGCCCAACAAAGGCTACTTTCAGAGACTTGCTCCACAAAAGAACCACAATCCCAACATCAAAGAAAGTTGCAAAGCCCATATCGGCAAGTTGAGCTACGAAAAGTAAATTATAAGAGAGAGACTCAACAAGCATGACATTTTCAACGGTAACATCTTGAGAGATAACAACTTTACCAAGACCCAATACCTTTAACCTTGAGGAATCTCTATAGATGACGTAGCCCGCACTAGATGAACCGGTGCGAAGCTCCTTCACCAACTCTTTGCTTCCGGACATATGATTGGTAGCACCACTATCAATTATCCATTGTCCCGCACCGGAAGCAAAGCCCTACAAGAGATCAAGTCTTGTTTTTAGGTCCCTATTTTTCAATGGGTCCTCTTTTGTTAGTGACAAGGGTCTTAGGAACCCAAATAGACCAAGCAATGTGTTCATTAGGTGAACCAACAAATTTAGCATAAACATGCCCATCATAAGCACGGCGAAGAACATAGGAAGGGTTATATTTTCCCGCAAAGTCGTTGTGATTGGGCATTGCCTTTTTGGCATTCCCAACCACCTCCTTCACAAGCTCCCCCTCCTCCTCGAAAACATTGCCATCCTCATCAAAGCATATGTCATTTGGGATGCGCTTCTTAGGAGGAGGAGTAGGCACAAAGAACTTCGTCTTCTTGTTGTTCTTCTTCTTGTTCTTCTTCTTCTTAGACTTGGGGATGAAACCAATTCCGGTCTTGTCACCATGTTGCTTTTGAGCACTCAAAAGCTCATCAAGCCTTGTGTCACCATTTGGGGAATCTTTCTCTTAAAGAGGGTTAGTTTGACAAGTACTTGCAATAAAAGTGCTAGAAGGGAACTTGGTTGCTTCTTTAGCAATTATAAGGTTAAGTTTTTCATTTTGCAACCTAAGTTCATTGGCAACGGATTGAGCAATGTCTCGATCACTTTTAAGCCTAGCAATGTCCAAATTATGAGACTCTTCAAGACCCAACTTGGATGCCTCAAGTGCCATCCTTAGGTCTTGCTCAACCTCAAGGGATTGAGTGAGTGTGGCAATTTCATCGGCATACTCACGAGCATGCCCTTCTAGCTCAAAAATTCGTTCCTCATTTTTATCATTAAGTTGGAGAGACTCATTATATTGATCTAGGAGAATCTCAAAGCGAGCTTTGGTCTCCCCATGCAAGGTTGACATGAATGTGCCCAATTCATTAGGCTCATCCTTATCACTACTAGTATCAACACAATCCATCAAGGTAAGCTTCTAGGTATGATGGGTGTAAAAGAAGGTGATACCTTTGTAGCGTGAGCCATTAGACATGTTCCCTTGGAGTTGGAGCGCTTGGACTCATTTGCGGAAGCGAAGAGGGATGGTGAAGAGATAGGCTTGGCGATGGCAGCCCTTCCTACTTCTTCATCATCACTTGCATCATCACCGGATGGATATTCTTCTTGAGTCGTCAAAGCGTGTATTGGAACGGCTTTCTTCTTGTCGAAGTTCCTTGGTGGGTAAGACTTAGCCTTCATCTCCTTGCGGATGAGTCTTCCATTGTGATCTTCCACTCTTTCATAGGGACAATCCGCAATGAAGTGGTGTTGGTTACCACAATTGTAGCACGTCCTCACTCTACTTGTGGCTTTAGGCTTGGTGGGGCTAGATGACTTCCACTTCTTCATGAATGCCCTTTGAGCGAGAGCCATGTGCTCGGCATGGGCATACTTCATATCCTCGGGACTTCCACCCATTGACTCTCCCTCTTCCATCAAGCTTGCTTCTTCATGAAAAGAGACTTTGGCCTTCAAAGCAAGGTTGGGTGCACGCACACCACGTGCACGAGCTAGAGCATCATCCGCATTCTTCTCGGAGATCTTCCTTGCCACAATCTCTTGCAAGATATCATGAGCGGTCATCTTCCTAAAGTTGGCATCTCCCTTGATTGAGTTCACCGTATCTTTCAAGAAGGGCAAGAGGGCTTGGACGAACTTCCTCTTCATCCATCTCCCATCACATTGAGTAGAGCCGAGGTCGACTAGCTTCACTTGGAGTGCCGAGAGACGCTGATGAAGTTCTTCGGGAGATTCACCATCAAACATGGCGAAGTTGTCCGCTTCATTAGATGCCTCATCAAACTTGGACTCTTGAATGCTCTCGTTGCCGATGAAGAGGTTGGTGAGAGCATCCCAAGCTTCCTTGGCGGAGGTGATGTTGCGGACGAACGCCTTGTCCTTCTCGGTAAGAGACATGTGAATGAGATGCAAGGCGGAGGCATTGAGTTGCTTGTCGATTTGCTCCCAAGGTAGCAAGTTGGTCAAATCCTTCGAAGTTGGATGGAAACCCTGCTCAATGATCCTCCAAAGCTCAATAGACACAAAGTTTATGTGAGAGCGCATGTTATCTTGCCAATTGGCAAAGCTAGAAGCATCAAGTGGTGGCGGTGGGACGAATGAAGCAAGGTGTGGCATTTGAAGGTGTCTTCCGGAGACATAGCTCGTAGGATGTGGAATTTCCGTGCTATGTCCCCGAGAGGTGTCATCTTTCTTGGGTGGGTCATCGCTGCTCTCATCCCCATCCTTGCCCGGATCATCCTCGTTTAAGGATGGTTTATCCTTATCGGGGGTGTCAACCGGGGTTGGTGGAGTGGTACTAGACGTTCCACTAGTGAGAGCATCAAGTAGAGATTTTTGGCTTTCCATGGCTGCCATCATAGCATCCATTCGTGTCATTATACTATTAAGATCCGCCTTAGTGGCGGGCTCCTCGTCGCCCATAATCTCTTAGGTGGTTAAGCCCAATCAAAGAGCACTAGGCTCTGATACCAATTGAAATTATCTTAATGGGCGACTAGAGGGGGGGTGAATAGGCGCTACACAATTTTTTTATCTTTTTCAATTTTAAGGCTTGACACAATGTAAATTCACTAGATGTGCAACTAGGTGAATTTCCTAAGTGACAAGCAAGCAGGGAAACAAGTAAGCAAGTAAGCAAGTTCGGGTAAGAAGTAACCGAGGAGCGGAGACCGGAGACACAAGGATGTATTCCCGTAGTTCCTTCCTTTTGAGGGGAAGTACGTCTATGTTGGAGAGGTGTGGTGACACAAAGTCGACTAACGCCACGGAGGCTCACCTTGTTCTCCGGTGAGCAAGCCACGGAGGCTAGCTCATTCCACTAAGCGGTGGTATTGGGGGAACTCACTGAATCCCTTACACGGAGATTGGGGCACACATCCACAACTGAATTTGAGGCTCCCAAGAAAGCCACGGAGGCTAGAGACCACAAAGACAAGAGAAATCTCGAATCAAACCACCTAGTGTTTCCAAGGAACCACTAGGAACGAATCCCTCAAGCAAAAGGAGGGGAAAAAGAAATTTCTTCGGTGGAGATGTAGATCGGGACCTCCTCCTTCGATCCTCCAAAGATCAGAGACTTTGGGTGGTTGAAGGTGGAGATCTAGCAATGAGGTTGGCTCCAAATAGTGTCTTGTTCTTGATGAGGACGAGCAGCTTGAAGAAGATGAGGGGGAGGGGTATAAATACCCCTTCCCGAAATGTTGCCGTTGCAGCCGCCATGGGCCGGATTATCTGGGGCAAGTTAGGGTCGGATAATCCGGCGACTGGATATTCCGGCCCAGATTTGGAATAATCCGGCCAAATATTCGGCCATGGATCTGAGTGACGCGCACCTCGCCTTCTTCTGGTCCTTAGCCGATTTCAGGGGGGACCGAATATTCCGGCCCAGATTTGGAATAATCCGGCCATGGATCTGAGTGACGCGCACCTCGCCTTCTTCTGGTCCTTAGCCGATTTCAGAGGGGGACCGGATATTCCGGCCCAGATTTGGAATAATCCGGCCATGGATCTGAGTGACGCGTATTTTGCCAACTTCCGGTCCTTAGCCATTTTCAGGGGTGTCCGGATTATCCGGCCCAGATTTGGAATAATCCGGCCGAAATATCTGGTCTACTTTCTGCACAAAAACAGAGTTAAAATATCCTGGTGTTGTCAACTAACACAGAAAACTAGGAAGGGCTAGAAAATGCCCTAACAGCGTTGACATGTTTTGCAGTCTTGATTTTCTCGAGAAGCTTGACTACAGAGGCCCGTGACTAATGTGATATTTGGTTGATATAGTACTATCTTTTATCAAGAGAAATAAGAACATCGTGGTACAATACACACATTCTTTAGGCCCTGCTTGGTTTCCAGTTTTTTTTTTGCCAAAACGGGAGTAAACTTTCATGGACCTGGAGATGACAAGCTAAAAATCTGTCATGGGCTAGAATACCTGACGACGGACGGAATTTTAAACGAGCTTCCAAGCGGGACCTTAGGATGAAGATGCAACATGATGGAGAAATTAGTCAATTGGATGCTCTCCCTTGGTACGGGGCCAAGAAAGATAGAGGCGATTGGGAGGTGGCGCCTAAACCCATCTAGCGTTATGTTCTTCTGTCGGCGACGCCACCGGTCTGCTCCGTCTCCGGTGGCCTCATGGCCTTGGGGGTGTGGCAGACCATGGTCACTCGCTGGCTGAAGTTTATTTGTTGTTTGTTTGTGTCCTTTTTAGTGTCTTCTTTAGGATGTTGAGTTGACGGTTACATCCTAAAGTAAGAGTAATGTCTTCACCGCTCTATTCTCGCTCTGGTGGTGCATCTAGCAGACTAGCACCGACAGAGGGAGTGTGGAGTTGTGTGTCCGGCGAAACTTTTGAAATTTTGTCTTTTTCACGTTTGTTGGTGTGGTTTTAGGTTAGTCTCTTCCGATCTACGGTTACCACCTCTGGTGATGGATGATGCTCTAGTGCGATGGTACCTTAGCATGACGAGTATATGTTTATCTACTACATATAACAAGCTCTACTACGATAAGCTTTTTTCGGCTTCGGTGATGGAGTGGCGAGGACGACGCACGCCTTCTGCTTGCGCTGTGCTAGTCGTCGCTAGGTGGTTCAAGGACATATTTATAATTTTTTTTACTTTTGAATCTTTTTATGCTGTTGTTATGATTATTAAATAGATTAGTGAGATTTTTAGAAAAAAAAACATTAATGAGAAATTGTGTACTAGTAGTGGGATGAAAAGTGAGATCGATGGTGGAAACAATCGGACCAATCTACCGATGCATAGAGTTGTCCGAAAAACTAGGAACTCTTCGTCGCGAGCCGTGGCTGCCGGAAAAGCTTTACACCTCATTACCGA
The DNA here is from genome assembly GCA_007115705.1 of Dactylis glomerata. Lineage (NCBI taxonomy): Eukaryota > Viridiplantae > Streptophyta > Magnoliopsida > Poales > Poaceae > Dactylis > Dactylis glomerata. Next base: position 2,057,791 of record QXEO01000450.1, on the reverse strand, counting down.
CCGTCGACCGGTGATCTCACGGATCTCCATGCATATGACGGTAGCATAACCGCTTCCGGCAAGGCACTCGCTTCCAGCCTCCCCTCCCACGCTTCCATCCCGGCGCCGGCCCACCCCAACCAACCCTCCCGATGGACGCCGTCGCGTTCCCGCCGCCTCCGGCCCCCTTCCTCGACGACGACTTCGACTTCGGCGACTTCACCTTCGCGTCCGCCGCGCCACAGCCTGCGCCTCCGTCTCCGCAGCCGGCTGCTTTCGCGGCCTTCGACGACGACTGGGGCGACTTTGTGGCGGGCTCCCTCGGATCCAACCCGGACGGCGGGTCCGCCGCTGCCGCCACCCCTCCGACGGACAAGCCATCCGCCGGCGCATGGGAGAAGCCCCGCGGCCCTCTGCCCCTATCCCTGTTTGGAGCCGATGACAAGGAGGGGGACGACGACGAAGGGCCGCCCGTGCCGCCGCCCACGAGCACGGCCACGGCGCGCCAGCGGACCCCGACGTTCGAATCCGAAGGGTCGAGGACCGCGGATCTGAAGGACCTCATCGTCGGCCTCTACGGATCTCAGCCTGCGCCCGCCACCGACGCGCCAGAGGCGAGCACGCCGGAGGATGATGACGGATTCGGGGACGACGGCTGGGAATTCAAGGCCGCGCCTTCCTCGGATGTAGGTGGACCAGCGCACGGGGAAGGAATTGAGGTGAGCTTGTAATTTCTTCCCGTCGCGATACCTCTTCCTAGATGTCTTTGTCAACATTTCATATATGTGCCGACAGTATAGTACAGTGATATCGACGCGATTTGTAAAGAACGTATGGATTGCGCTAGTACAGTGCAACGCTCAGTCGCTCACAACCGACGTGATAAATGTAACTGTTTCTGAGCTTCTGGGGTCCTGCAAATTGCCAAGGAAACTTGACACTTCACCAAACACAGTCACACACAAGTGCTAAGGAAAGAATTAGCTAGCTTATGAAGCGTGGGATTTTTATTTCTTACTAATTTGTTGCTTGTTGATTAGAGTTAGTTCAATTCAAATTGAGGTGAGCTTGTAATTTCTTCCCATCGCCATATCTTTCCTAGATGTCTTTGTCAACATTTCATGAAATGTTGCGCCAACTTACAGTTATAGTGACATCAACGCGATCTGCAGTACAGTGCCACACTCACAACTGACGTAGTAAATGTTATTGTTTCTGATCTTCCGGGGTCCTTCCAATTGCATTATGGCAGTACATTACATCATGTTTTTTTTAGATCAGTACACCATGGCATGTTTTTTTTAGATCAGTACACCATGGTATGTCGAAGCTAAGGAAACTTGACGCTTCACCAGAAACACGCAAGTGTTAAGGAAAGAGTTAGCTAGCTTATGAAGCAGGGGATGTTTAGAAAATTTCTGGCTACGCTCTGGTGGGAAATGAAGCTCACATACTGAAGCAGTAAATAGTACGATTGTCCGGCGGAGTAAGGTAGTGGAACTTTATCAATGGGTTGACCGGTTGAGTTTGTCTCATGAAACCTCTTTGTATATCGAATTGACCCGATCCTTAGACAGTATTTCTGTGTTAGTAATCCCTACAAAAGATGGACCAAATTCATGAATTGCAATTATTCATTGCGTATTTTTGTATAAGAACAACATACTCTACCTCATTTACCAACCTTTTTGTCAGTTGTTTCTAGCCCTTCTTTTTCTTTCTCCTAATCTGGTTTGATCTGAATATTTGAGCATTTTCAGGATATGCCAAAATCATTGGACAGTGACCAGGAAGACTGGTCGCTTTTTACCAGTGTCAATAATAAACCAAACCATGTTCAGACTATGGATCATGTTGTAAATCATGAGTCCACAGGGCAAAGCATGAAGACCTTCAGTTATCATCCTGATAATAGTTCATCCATACTCAACTTGTACAAAGAACAAAACCTGGTTGATGATGTTCATGTTCCTCAAAGTTGTTCAGAAAGTGTGCTGAGCTCGTCTGATTTGTTCTCGAACAATGAAATGGTAAGTATTTCATGGTTGTTTTAGTTACCGATGGATACCATTATTTTATTTTGATATACGCTAATGATCAGTGATCAGAACTCTTCGTATGGAACAGATGAAAACCATTCCATTAAATCAGCAAGCGATAGCATTTTGATTGATTTCTACCATAAGCTGAGAGAAGAGTCTGTGGCAATGATATTTCAGTATAATAAGGAAATTAAGGTCGATCATTGTTCATTACATTTAGAAGACATTTTTGGTACTTTTACCCTTTCTAATTCATTATTTAATATGAATTTAGGAGGCCCAGAAGAGTTCTACACATTCAGATAGAAATAACAAGGTGGCAGCAATAGAAGGGGAGATTCAGGTGTGCTCTGCATATGTTTTGCTATATGAACTTTATCTTGTGAATTTATTAATGATTTTCTTATGTGCTGCAAAACAAAACAAAAAAATTGCTGCAAACAAAAAAAATATTTAGTGTGTATTATTCAGCTAGTTACTACTTAGCTCAATCCTTTATGATTTCTAGGAAATTTGTGAGAAACTACAAGATTCTTCACTTGCGGAAGACTTCTGCACAGAGGAACAGTCTTCGAGGGATGCATGTATTTCTGAACTCCTTAAAAGTACCAAAGAGGAACACGTGAAGGATTTTGAGGAACAGTATCATTTAGCAGAAAAACTAGCACTGGTATGCATAATCCTAATTATTGAGACATCTTAGTATTAGTATGGATTCATCTCTACTATTATTAGCAAAAAAATGCACAAACCATTTCTTCTTTCCTGTTTCACTAATTCAGAGTATCTTCCAACTTATTCTCTAGTTACTCAAGATTAGTTTCTATAGATGAAAGCATAACTGAATGTGAATAATGATTTGAGTGGTGCACTGGTGCATTCCTTGCACAGTTCTGCAGTCCATGTCAGACTTACCCTCTTTAAGTTATCTGTAGATTAAGCGAAGTTGTTTGCTTCTTCTGTCCAGTTTCCGTAGTGATTAATTCCTGGAATTATTCCAATTAATGGTCCACAAAAGTCTGGAATATGTGCAATTGATCTTGGAATTTACCATTTTACTTCCCGCTTCTTGTTCTCAGTGATTCATGAATTGATCTTGTTTGGTTTGTTGATCTGATCGAATACAGGCACATCATGACATGTGTTTGGCAGTTGAACTTTACAAGCACAGTGTATCAACCCTACGTACCTTGGAACTAGCATCCAGAGAGGAGCAATGTGATTATGTCGCCGCGTGGTACAGTATGTTTCTGTCCTGTACTCAAGAACTACAGCATGGTGCTGTGCTTTGGCAAGAATCTTGTCATGCAAAAGTCTGTGACCAAGTAATTTCTGAAGGTATATATTTGAACAATGAGTGGTACTGTATCATTTGGGTTACAGATAGAAGATCAACCATAAACCTGGTATTGTGTTGGTTATACAGGTGCTCATTGCTTCATTGCTCTTGGGGAGATCTACAGAGTTGCACAAATCTTGCATTTGTCCTTGCAGTATTTCAAGCCTTGGGTTCTTGCGGATCCCGGAATGTTTACTAAAATGTCGGCTTGTTGGGACAGCTGTACTAGTGCATGGACTAGTGGCTTAGAAACAGCTCTTAGAATAATTGTTGACAGCAAACACTTGGATGCATCTGTTGCTAAAACTCTTCTGGAGATCATCAATAGTATTAATGAACTTGAGGTGGCTCATCTTCAGAATTCCCTAGCCAACAATGAGTTGACATGTCAACTAACACTCCTGCCAACTGGTCTCATGCCAGGTAATGCATCCTTGCCATAAAGGAAAATTTGAGTTGAACTTTAAGTGCCTCTTTCTACCGACTAACTAGTTACTTGACCTAATGCAGGAATGAAAGTGATTGTGTGGAACGGTAACTGCTATTTTGTTAAAGTTGCAAATTTATGGGTGAATCGGGTGTCTCCCAACCCTCCTCGGTTTTCGCTCACTCGTGTCTCTACAGTGAACGGTACAAGCAACAGCTGCCCTCCTTGTTGAGTACAAACTCAGGATTTTCTATCTAGAGGATGAAACTTGTGACTCAGTCCGGTGTAAGCATCAAAAGAAGCTTTCTGTGCCAAGACTTTTCATCAGGTTTCCTTGCAGTACAGCAATATAGGGTAAAGTAAAACATCTCCTGGACCTGTTGACCTGACCCGTGTGGCGCGGCGGGACGGCTTATGGAAGGTCAATAGATGGGGACTACGTTCCATTATGGGTCAAAGGCCATTCTTTTGTACAAGTATTATCACGATTCTTTGCGTAGTGCCTGGTTGCGGCACTGGTATAGTGAGCCGAAACAGATGTTTTTTTTTTACGATAAGCATGTATATCGTACATTTAATCTTGAGAACACTGCAGCAGCTGAGTTGTGAGAAGCAGCAAAAGCTGCTGTGAGGGCGCAAATTGGGAATTGTCACCTATGTACAAAAATTGGTGTAAAGTGAGGGAAAGCTGTATCAATCTGTTTGTGCTATCTGTAGGGTTGCAGCAGATATTGTTTGGTTCAATGACACATATTGCTAGTATCGTTCAAGACTTCAAGTATGTGGAGTAACGCAAGACAAAAAAAAAAGTATGTGGAGTAACGAGCCCACAAGATTTCGGGTAATCATTTACTGACAAAAGGAAAGTTCAGTCACCACTGGTCCTGAGCGCACTTCTTCCTTTTTGCCACCAGGAGAACTGGCGCGCGTGCGCCTTTTCGCCACCAGGATAACAATGGTGCGCGTGCAACACGGTGAGTGCGATAGGAGCAATTAGTGGCAAGAGAAGTGGAAAACTGGGTCCAGGTGAGGCCTAGGCCCTTTTTGGAACGTACAAATACATAGCACGACATGATTTAAGACTACAAGCTTGGTATGAAATGAGAATTTCCTTTTTAAAAAACTGTGCCATAGGGCTATGCATGAACATTACATGTTCGTTCCAAACATTGCTAAGATACTATCATACTAGGGGTATAATCATTGCCAGGACCAAAAGAGCCTTAGCCGACAGATTCATAACAACAGAAGAGTGGAGCCAAACACCCTCACTCTTTCCGGAACTTAATCCAGAAAAGATAAAGACAGAACATATCATCGCTGCGGTGTTGCCAACGAAAAGAGGCAAAGCATTGCCAAGGGCATTGGCTATCAAAGACGGGTTCTTGCATGAAAGATCCTTGTCTATCATGTGCTACTACTCACATTGGCCAGTTTATCGTCAAGACTGGTCAACTTCTACGAAATGAATTTCCAGGCAAGCTGCATCACATTGTCATCAACATACGGCCGCAAATCCCACATTAGACAATAGCCATCAAGCTCTGACGATGATGTTTTGAGGCACAATGCCTTAACTATCTTTTCCTGCAGGATAGCAAACTTCTGTGACAAAATAGTAACCGCAGCAAACAAAAGCAGGGGTATATAAGATGTGTGTTTTCTAACCTGCACTGAATAATCAAGCTTTAACATGTTGTGAACCAGAATTATAACACTTGAGTAACATACCGCACTGTCCAGCTGATCCACAGGCTGCTCTTCATCCTAGTAATATATTTGCATTTTCTTTTCAATGTTCATACAGGCCAAATCATTTTATCCAATTAAAAACTTCAAGGCTGAATAAAATCAATGTTTAAAAAATCGTCCGATTCAACGATTACTCAGCCGTTTAATCCGTGCTCGGTACATGACCGTGCAGAATAGCTCTAATCGGACTGATTACACGATAAGGGCGATTAAACGGTCTGACAAGCGATTAAACGGTGTCCAACGATTAACTGTCCAGCCCAAACGTCATTTTTTGGGCCCGTCTGCCCGACCCACCGCCTCCCCGCATGATTCCCCTGCCCTCGATTAATGCCGCACACTACGCCCATCTCTCCACCTCCTCTGCTAGTCTCATACGATTCAATCGGTAGACGTTTCTCCGCCGCCATAGCTAGATTCAATCGGCGGCAGCGCATTGCTCGCCTCCGGCGGGTGCACCTGGCAAGGAGTCCACGCACCTTGTTGCTGTCCTCTTTGCCATAGCGTCGCCCAGGAGCGCCTGGCCTGATGCACTCAGCTGCGCTCCACCGGCAATCAGCGATCCAGCTGCTCCAAGAGCTCGTCTCCTTCAATCCAATTCACGGTGGTATGATGCCCATCTTATTCCCTCCTTCTCCGGTTTTGGTTCAAACTGAAATCTATTTACGTTGAACTGCTAGAGTATGTAAAGTATGCAAGTACGTATTCCAATCCATAGCATGCGGCAGTCTATGTTAAAAATATTAAAATTAAAATTATTCATGTACATATATTCTCATGCAGTAGTTCTAGGGTATGAACAAGATTAGATCAGATCAGATAAATTTTTCTACATGTACAGTGTACTGGTCTGTTGAAATTATGAATTTGTGTACAGTAGTCCGTAGATGTCCAGTCCGTAGATATCCGTACATGTTTAAATGTTGTATGTACATTACTGGTGCCAATTTTCTTTTTGCACGATGTCATATATTGAAGTGTTGAACAGAGCATGGTGTTTTAGAATTTCATGTTGATTTGCTGCCAATTTTTGCAATACATGATACGTTTTGGCCTTTTTTGTAGATGGCTGCTGCTGGTGTTTCCAAGGAGGCAAGTTCCCAAACCCTTAAGAGGAATTCAGATGATATGGGATGGGAATTTGCAATGTTGATTGATCCAGATGACTTGCAAAAAGTTTGAGTCTGATAATGAATCTGAGCATGATATTGTCATGGAGGAGAATATAGAGTTTGAGTCTGATGATGATGGGATTATTGAAACCAATGACAATGAAGATGAGGAGGACGTGATGCAGCCTTGAATTTTGGGGATTTAATAATGCTATTCCTACCTATTATTCTATTTTATTTTGGTTGTGAGAGAACTAATATCAATATGTTGGACCTGGTTATGTAATTTGGACTACCATGATGCTACTTCTACATTTCTATTTTCTATGTGGACATGGCTATGTAATTTCTAATATGGATCGCTGTCATGATGCTGCTATATTTTATCTCTGGACCTAGTTACGTAATATGTCTTGCAGTGATACTGTTCTATATTCTATACTGATCTATACTTTCATAATATGTATAGATGTGATGCTTCTCTCCATTGCTTTTGTGCTGTTTCACAAAGTTTTGAAAAAAACTGGCCGATTAATAGTCGACCGATTAAATCAGTTAATAGGCCGATTTCCGATTAATCTCTAAACTTAAGCCGACCGAGCAGTTAACGATTACCGATTTTTTGAACATTGAATAAAATACATGGAGAAGGGACTGCAAAGATAATTCACACCTCAGAACAATCATCTGTCGTACTATTATCACCATCAAAACAATCTGAAGCTTTTAAGGCTGTACAGCTGGCTGTTAGCGTAGTGCTATAAGCATCTTTGACCAGGCATTCAAGTTCTTCAAGCAAAACTTTAGCTGAGCAACATAAAATGGAAAACACAGAAATATTAGATGGCATGGGCCAGTTAGAAAGGCATCAGAAAAATAACATTTAAATTCATAATCTGTGATAAGAATAAGTGAAGGTTTTGTGAACATGACAAAATGAGGTGAAAAAGTGAAATAAAATGCTTCTAGTGGCAAGTACTGTATGTGCTTCATAAAGAAGAGAAGGGGGAAAGAACAAGCAAATGGGGGAAAAATTGAGTGAGAATGAGTGTGCACTTAATGTTGCACCAATATGAGCAAATTTGGCCATCTCAGCTGTTTTAGTGCAACTGAGTAACAACACCTTTTCTGATTCCATGGACTAGTTCAATGCAGTAATAATGTGACACCACGATGGAGCGATGAAGCTACCTTTAGTTATATGATCCTTAAGTTTCTCCTCACAAGACTGTACTGCAACAAAATACTGTGTTATCAAACAAAAATAGTTGCATAAGTATTGACTAATATACATATGTTTTTTTTACAAATGAGTCAAGTTTCAGCATAATAGACATGTCCCAAGTTTAGTGTCATGTATAATAAGTAGGATCCTATAATAACATCCTAGTGTTACAAAGGGTTATACTTAAACCATACATAGTTATTAGAACATAGAATATCTTTTGGTCCTATGAGTTCTGGCTGATTTCCAACACAATAGGTATTTTCGCCATTTTCCCTAACAATCCACAAGTTCATTTTCGTCGTTGGCCTGACACTGAGCACCAACTGTATCTCTACAAATTCAAACTCTTACGGATAACTTTCTAATTAAACTAGCATACTAAAACCTGAACATAGATAATGCAGTGTGGCCTGAACAACTATTGGCCTATAGTATGTGCATCGATGGGGTTCCCATCCACACCATATACATCATGTATCTCGTATTATAATAATTGATCAAAATGAACAGAGAAATCAGAAGAACAGGGCCGTGCTAAGGGTTAGAGTAAGGGCAATGGTAGCAGAAGGCTTTTCCCTCATATTTTCCAGAAAGCATTGATTTGAACATTAGGTTGCACAAGAGGGTCTACTTTCTTGATCACGCCAGCATGCTAAGAAGACAAAGCATTTGCAAGTGTTTTATGGCATTTCTGTGTTGCCAGTTACGTATGTACAACCATGTAACTTCATCTAACCACCTAGATATAAAGAGTACAAGGAAGAAATACAAATGGACAAACATATCTGTTAAATTAGTAATAAAACAGCAGCACTCTAGTATAGGTATACGATAAGGCACAGAAAAAGTGAATTTAACTTACAGTGATTAATATTCCCGATATTTTGATGCTGAAGGTGACATCCAGCTTCAAGATAGGACTTCATTCGGTCAGTGTGGTTAGATTTAACCAACTCACTTACAGCACCTGGTCCCATGGGAATCATTGGTCTTCGAAAAAGCTCTGAAACAAGTGAGTCACAATATTTGAACATAAATGCAAAACGGTAGTAGGGGGATGTGCAATATTTATAAACATAATAATGTTTAGGCAATCCAAGCAAGATTTTACGCATAAGTTGTTCAGTGACAGATGGCACTTCAAAATATTACCATGTAATTTGCTTCATAAAGTTCACTAACAAATGGCACTTCATTCACCCAATCTTAGAACAGCTTCCAGAAAACCAATCAATAAAATTGGTCAAAATACGAAAGCATTTATCCATCTGTTAGGTATTACAGTACAAGAAAGCTAGTAAAAATGTTGACATCTGTGAGAGCAAATGATGGGAGGTTTCTACTATGGCAGCATGGCCCCATAACTAAAATACATTTTACGAATCACCAGACTTATTGATTATGTAAATGCGATTGCAGGAATGGAACCTTAAAAAATATTGAGTCCGATAGTGCAATTACGAGCAAAGGAACAACACTGGGATTTTTGTGGAGAAGAATAAACCAACCTAATTCCTGACGAAACTTTACAAGAAACCTTTTTCCCGCATCAACTAACTCCTCATACTGTGTAACCCTGTCAACAATAACAACATGCACATATTAAACATTTAGAAGCTCCACGGTCACAGGAAAAGTAGAAAAAACAGAATTTCAAGAAAACTGTATGCAGAGCAAGGAACCACATACTAGTTATATCCTACAAAATTAGCATGGCATAGATCACTAAATGTTCTCCGAAACATGAAAAAAAGGAGTAATATTATTTGTCTTCCAAAATTCAAGTCAACTGACAAGTTTTAAACAAGTTGCATAGAGCCATAAAGTTCACCAAATATTCCAAGGAAAATACTAGACACGACTCCTTGAGATCGCTGACGCTTATTGAAGATTAGCATCATGTTTTAAGATTAGCATGATGTTATAAGATTAGCAATAATTTTACCTGAAAAGTATTTGTCACTTGTTTGCATTTGGCTAAAATCTTAAACTCACACTGCAACCTTTTACCTGAATTCCCCAATGTGAGCACTAAATCTTGAAATAAGTAAGCTAACATAGCAAATGTTACAAGACAGTAATGCGGCAATTAAAACTGTGTATGTTAATATGGAAATAAGACTGCCAAAGATCATCTTTCCAGGGTGACAAAATTTTCTACATTTTTCAAACTCCAGGAAGAAAACTTTCTATTGATCTCTAGTTCTCAACTCCTACCAAATGTGTTGTCAAAACATGTTAATTCGCAATTGTTTTTGCTTATAAACAGCTCAACCAATTCACTATAGCCGCTGCAAATGGTCAATCCAGTGCACGGTATTAAAATATGTCAGGTAACAAATTACTTGGTCATGAAATCGAAGAAGCTGCGCCGAGCTTTGTCCTCATAAGACGGCGGCGGCGACGCCAGGGACGCCTCATGTGCTGCTGCTTCGGCCGCCATAAAATCCAGCTAAACCTGACAGGGGACGTGGATCTTACTGAAAACAAGAAATCCAAGTGAGGTGCGGCCGCATATATTATCTGTGCCTGCGCACAGGGCGGGTCCAGGATTTGAAGTGTCTATTCAAAATTTTAATTTTAAGATGTAAAAGTGGACAGGAAGTACCGTCGGACGAAGGCCGGCAGACAGTACTACTAGGGCTGAGTAGGGAGGCAGGGGAGGGGAAGGGGAGTCGGTCTAGACTGCGCGGCGTCGGCCTCAGCCACAAGCGTGAGATGCCGGAGCCGCGGAGCGCAGCCGCGCAGGAACGAAGAGCCGAGGACCGAGGGTCGAGGAGGCGCGGGAAGTGGTCGACCGCTCGCCACCTCCACGGGGCTGCTTCAGCCGCCTGCCGCTGTCGCCGCTGGTTTCGCCGGAGGATGGAGGAGCGAGGCGAAAGCGACGAGCAATCGCCAAATTGGCATGTGCGCCAGGGCCCAACGAGCTAATTAGGTCATTCAGAGGAGGGAGGAGGAGCCAGGCCGCCAGGCCCACTTGTTTGTCTTAAGCCGCCGCGCTCCTCTAATGCCAAAACATAGTGCTTGTAAGATTTTTATTAAGTAAAAACCGAGTAAACTTTGAGCTTTTTTACAAAACATACCAACATCTAGATTATCGAATCAATTATTCTATGAAACCCCGCACGCTACTCAAACGGGTTAGCGCATAAGCAATGGGGGCAGTGGTATGCTACCGCCCCACGTAATCACGAACCAAAAAAGTAAATGAAGCAATAGGTGTGAAGAATATTGGTCCAACCCATGATACATTCTCTCTCCCTCAAAAGCTGCTTTAGTTTCTCTCTTTCTCTCTCACCTTTTTCCCTTCATTTTCACTTTTAATGTTGAAGAGGCAGCCTCCTGTAGAAGAGACCGCATCCCTAAAAGTACATCATCCAAGCCTAAATTAGACCACCCGAACCTAGCTAAAGCTACGAGGCAGCACCCCTAGGGCTATGCATTGTACATGCCCTTATCTTTTGTAGTAGTTTCTTATTTTTTGCTCAAGTTTGGCAAAAGGTATTTTGTTGTTGTTTTCGATCGTGGGCTAGGCCCTTGTAAATCCCCCTCTCTTGTAAATAAATTTACCCTATTTATAAAATATTATGAGTAAATCGCACCGGCGGTTCTAATTCTCTTTCCACACCTTCACTTTGGTCCTAATTCTTTGAAATTGCACATCTAGGTCATAAATCTTGCATAAGTGATTCATATCAGGTCCTAAACCGATCTAACCTACGTTGACCGGTGCCACGTTGATAGTGGGACCTTGGAGGAATACCGATCACCCTGCATATTTGCAAATAGGTTCTCCAGGCTGTATTTCTTCCAAAACTTGGTCCTCGATTTTTTTTCTCCACCGTGTCTAGCACCGGATACAATGCTGAGCTTCTCCAAAATAAATAGTGAACCATACCTTGGTCTCATTGCGTTGATGTAGCGGTTACGGATGCTGCATAGCAGTAGCTGCATTACAGGACTTCGCAGGTAGTGCACTAGGGCCAACACCGTGGAAGTTCATGGGAGAGAGAGAGATACAATTCACCCTAGCGCCTTGAGAGCTCTGATAGTGAACTGCCCACATCCTACCGTTGAACGACATGGCCCGGCCCTTTATTCCCCTAAATTGAGGATTTCCAATCTGGATCCATCGCAGCTCTGAACATAGCCTTACGGCAGATGAGGGGGCGCGAGATGCCGACGAGGCACGCCCTAGCACACTAGCAGGGTGGTATGTGTCGACAGGAAAATTAGGATGCATGGGGAACGACACAGGTGGACAGACATGAGGTCAGTGACATAAGAGCATCTCTAGCCGTTTGAGGCCCCCAGGCCGAAATCCGGCGCTATTTAGCGCCGGATGGATGTAAATTTCGGCCTGGGGAGGCCCATGTTTCCAGTGGCGAGCCCAGAGGAATATTTTAATTCAAACTCAGTAAGACGAAAAACATTCATAGTTCGGCGAAATATAGAGATATTTATATATATAGGGCAAAATTTTACATATATAGGCCGAATTCGTAATATATTCGAATTCGGCCGATAGACTAACTAAAAACACGGCGATCTACATGCCTAATCGGTGGTAGAATGCCGTGTAGTCCCCGCCGTTGTCGCTAGAGTCGACGCCGTCCTGCGGTGGTGGCGCCTGGCGGCTCGACCCCTGGCCAGCATCGCCGAAACATGGCGGCGTAGGTCGGTTGAGGTCGTCGTCGCTGGACTCCTCCAACTTGACGACGGGCGCACCGTGGCTGGGTTGCACGGCTGCGGCGGCGCGACGCTGTGCGGCCGCCAGGTCCAGCAGCCGCCGCTGCTGCTCCGCCTCCTCCCGCTCCCAGTCCTGCCTGGACCACTCGAGCGCCGCGTCGAGCGGCATGGCGTTGTCGGCTGGGACGACGTCGCGGAGAGAGCGGGCGATTGCCTCGCGCGTCGCCACCTCCTCGACGCGCGTGGCCTCCGCCTCGGCGAGGTCAGACGCGGCCTTGGCAGCGCCGTTGATGGAGCGGTGATGATGGTGCCAGAAAACTTGTTGGCGTTTGTTGATGAAGTAAAAATGACCGGCCAGTTGGAAACCCCAAGAGAAGGTTTGATGAATATAGCAGCAAGTTTTCCCTCAGTTATGAAACCAAGGTAGTCAATTCAGTAGGAGGGAGACAAACGACCAAAGGTGATGCCCGCTAGCTTCGCGACAGCTCCGGACAATTTATAGGGCGCCTCGTCCAAGCTTTGCTTTGCGAGCGGCAACGTGAAACCTGCACACAACACAACCAAATACTTTGTTCCCAACTTACGATGAGGTTGTCAATCTCACTGGTTTGCTTGAAACAAAGGGTATGAGCGTATCGAGTGGAAAGTGATAATAGTATGCGAGTAAAGTAAATAGTGCGAGTAAAGTAAACAGGTGATAGCAATATAAAGGAAATAGGACCGGGGTCCATAGTTCACTAGTGGTGTCTCTCCATAAGATAAAATAACACATGCTGGGTAAACAGATTACAGTTGGGCAATTGATAGAATAAAGACAACGTGCATATATCGAGAGGATCACTATGAGATTTACTCTGGGCATTACAACAAGATACATAGACCGCCATCCAACTGCATCTATGACTAATAATCCACTTGTGGCGAATCAATCCAAGAACTCCACAAGTATTAAGTTGCGAACAACAGATAATTGCATTAAGCAAAGTGTGTAATGTAAACAAAGCATATGCCCTTGAGCATATGAATGTTGTTTTCCCCCTAATAGCAACATCACATCTACAACCTTAGAGGTTTCTGTCACTCCCCCAGATTAAATAGAGGCATGAACCCACTATCGAGCATAAATACCCCCTCTTGGAGTCACTAGCAACTACTCGGCCAAGATAGCTACTAACAACGGAGAGCATGCAAGATCATAAATAACATAGAGATAACATAAGATAATATTCAGCACATCAACTCAATCATAACACCAATATTCATCGGATCCCAACAAACACAACATGTAGAATTACATAACGGTGATCTCGATCATGTAAAGCAGCTCATGAGATCTAAACATGAAGCACATGGTGGAGAAGACAACCAACTAGCTACTGCTATGGACCCATAGTCCAAGGTAGACTACTCACTCATCGCGCCAGAGGCAAGCATGGCAATGAAGAAGACCTTCGGTGGCGATTCCCCTCTCCGGCAGGGTGCCGGGAAGAGCTTCTGGACCCTCCCGATCTTCGGGTCGACGGCGGCGGTAGATCGCGATGTGTTCTGGAAAAGTGATCAGGTATTTAGGTTTTTCCCGTCGGGGGGTCTTTATAGGCGAAGAGGCGGCGTCTGAAGTGGACCAGGGGGCCCACACCATAGGCCAGCGTGGGCCAGGGGTGGGCCGCGCCCCCTGGTGGTGTGGCCGCCCTCTGGTCCGGCTCCGTCTCCTCTTCGGTGTTCTGGAAGCTCCGTGAAATATCTGGACGACTGGCTTTGGTTTCGTCCAATTCCGAGAATATTTCCTGTGTAACTTTTCTGAAACACAAAAACAGTAGAAAACAGAGAACTGGCACTGTGGCATCTCGTTAATAGGTTAGTTCCAGAAAATACATAAAAATGCCACGAAGTGTAACGAAACACTAAGCAAATGGTGTAAAAACAAGCATGGAGCATCAAAAATTATGGATACGTTGGAGACGTATCAGCATCCCCAAGCTTAACTCCTGCTCGTCCTCGAGTTGGTAAGTGATAACAAAAGAAATAATTTTTGAGGTGACATGCACATACACAATCTTGATCATCTATGTAAGCGTTGTGCGCTGGGATCAAAAGAACTTAAAACATGGGCATGAAAGATATAATCTTGATAGAAGAAACTTAGCAACCATATTATAACATGATAATGAACACAAACAAAAGATCATGAAAATGAAACAATGAAAGTCAAACGTGTGTTCAAATCATATGGAAAAACATACAAATGGTTTTCAGGTTGTCCCTCATGGAGTAGCAAAACATAAATGCATAGGACACCTTCAAGGTTAAGAGGGCGACTAGATACAAGTAATTTGAGAACAAGTGAAACCAACAATATGAATCAATCAATGAAAACTTTGGGACAATGCACATTATACTCAGAATGACAACTATGCTCTCTTAATGGTGCATAAAGGTAGAAGGTGGTGACTCAACATAAAAGTAAAAGAAAGGCCCTTCGCGGAGGGAAGCAGTGATTAAACATGTGCTAGAGCTTTTCATTTGTAAAATAGAGACAAAAATTGGGTTTTGAGAGGTGGTTGTTTCATGTCAACGACTGGTAATGGGGTCTTACTATCTTCCATAATAAACAAGTCAGAGCGGTTCTGAGTTCTTTGAAAATTTGGCACATTGGTGCTCTTTTATAAAGCTTTGGCACTCCTCCCCACCTTTTTCCTTTCTTAAACCATGGCTAACCGATTCCTTCGGGTGCCCACCAACATTCACATACCATGGAGGAGTGCCCCTTTTTTCTTTTTAGAATTAGATTGCAATGGTCTGACCAGCTCTCATGCAAAATTAATGACGAGCAGATTAAGCTGCCAAGTCGAGGGGTACTTAATTTAATATGGAAGATAGCAATTCCGACCACTACGTCCCCATGAGCTAAAAACAGTGGCACAAAACGAGAAGCAGTTGAAAGTTTTGAAAGGTAGCACATGAAAATTTACTTGGAATGGCTTACAAATACAATGCATAGGAATTTATAGTGGACACTTTAGAACAACTTGGTTTTTAAGAGTTGGATGCACAAGTAGAGCTCATACTCAGTACAAAATGAGGGCTAGCAAAAGACTGGGAGCGACCAACTAAGAGAGCAATAACGGCCATAATCATGCACAACGACAAAGTGACATTAAAAGAAGCATAAGATGGAATCAAAAGTCAAAAACTAAATGATCATAGAGGCAATGACGACTTTGTATGAGTCTAACATGTGTGAGCATGCGCCAAGTCAACCCAAATAAAGCATCAAAGGAGAAAACCAAAATAATGCTTCCAAATAATTAAAACAACGCATGAATTTTTTCAAAGGCTCATTAATCAATCTCAGTCATTTGAGACAAGTCATGCTACAGCAAAACCACTAAGCATACTATCAAAAAGACATCAAGCACGACATGCAAAAGCCTAGGCAGCAGTCTACACAAGCTCCTTCTTGTACCACTTTTTTGCATAAAGCTTTTTCTCTTTTCCAATACCATTCAAACTTTTTATAGCCAACTCTTTTGATGAAAACCAATAAGGACCAGAGGAAAAAATACACCTTGATGCAAATATATAACAAGATCTGAATAAAAATCAAGGCGAAAATCGAAAACTAAACGCAGTTCTAGAAAAAGAAAACACTCGTTCAAATTATAAGAATGAAAAACGGAGTGTTCTTGGCAAATAAAAAGCAAGGCAACTTCTCCAAAAGAAATTTGTTGGGGTCCAACCTTTTATTGCAGCAAACAAAACAAAACAAAACTGAAAACTAAAAACAACTGACGCTCCAAGAAAAACGCATAATGCATGAAGCAATAAAAATATAGTGTCTTGAAAGGTGACCTGATTTTTGCCGATGAAGAAGGGGTGCCTCGGGGGCATCCCCAAGCTTTGACGCTTGTACCTCTTGGATATTTCTTGGGGTGACATGGGAATCCCCAAGCTTGAGCTTTTGTCCATTCTTCAACTCATCTCATCATTCTCCAATCCCTACACTTGAAAACTTCCTTCATACAAAACTAAACACAAATCTATTAGCAACATTAGTGTAAGCATAACAATGAATCAACCCTTTTTGCTTCAGGTTTCAACTCAAAACCACCACATATAAAGCATATACTACTGTAGAAACTTCCCCAAAAGTTCCGTGATCAAAAGAACTCAAAAAGAAAGCGACAAAGCGGCAAACACAAATATTGGCAGAAATCTGTCAAAACAGAACAGTTGACAAAGGTCGAATTTTTAGAGGGTTTTTTGTTGCTCAAATCAAAAAGTGTTCAACTAATAAAAGTTTGGATATAACCTGGCTCATATGCACAAGAAATCGCAGGTCCAAAAGATAAACAGAGAATTTTCACGAATTTTTACGTTGCAGCACCGAAAACTGTTTCAGGACAGCAACATCCCAAATCTTACCTCACTCAAATTAGAGGCTTCCCTTGGCACAAAAATGAAATAAAAAGGATAAGGAGCGGTTATTACAGTAGTAAACTTCCAAGACTCAAATAAAATAAAAAGAACTAAAAGTAAAAACATTGGGTTATCTCCCAAGAGTGCTTTTCTTTAACGCCTTTGAGCTAGGCTCAGTAATTTGAGAAGATGCTCACATAAGAGATATGAATGGAAGCCCAAAAAATAGCATCAAGGAGCAAATATAAAATACAAGAAAATAAATCAAAGAAGCACATAGTCACAAGTATGGGCAGATAAAACAAGAGCAACTTTGGAACTTTCAATATAAAGAGAGGTGTTTTAGTAACATGAGAATTCCAACAACCATATTTTCCTCTCTCATAATAATTTTCAGTAGCATCATGAACAAACTCAACAATATAAATATCACACTCACCCTCCTTTAAGCATGGAGGGCGATCAAATAAGGTATTAGTTAAAGAGTTACTCTTATTGGGAGGTAGACATGGGTAGCTCCATTCTTCCTCCTCTTGATCATCACTCTCCTCCTCTTTTTCATCCAATGAGCTTCTAGTTTCAGCAATTTCTTCTTCCATAGGCTCCTTCAAGGCATTAGTCTCTCCCGTTGGAGAGCATCTATTAAGATATTTAAGAATATAGCCATTTTCTTCCTTGTAATTATCAAAGCAAAATGTAAGTATATCATAAACCTCATATTTATAAGGTGCATCATCAGTATTTTCAAGCAAATAAGCAAGTTCGAATGCACCCTTCCAAGCAATAAATTCTTCAATTTGTTCCACATCATAAAAGTCATAATTTCCATTAATATAAGAAGATATGGTAACATCATCATTATACTCACATTGAAAAGGGAGGTGTTTATACCTCCTATAGCAACAAGATTTATTAAAGCAATAAGTAACATTATAAGTAGAGCACACATTTCTAGCAATGATATACAATTTATCAATTTGTTCCCATAAGTGTTTCCCTTTTTGTGACAAGCGGTGTTCCTCATAATACTTTTGTTGCTCTTCCGTGAACCCACCTTGCCAAAAAGATTTAGTTTCAAAGAAACCAACCATTGATAGAAAGCATGATAAAGCAAGACAATAACAGACCAACAAAAATAACAACTATAGTAGGAACTAATTTTTTTGTATTTTTGATAAAACGATGCAAGTAAAAATAAAGTAAAGCAAAACTTAAAACAAAGTAAAGGATGTGCGTGCGAAACTCCCCTTGCAGAAGTCTTCTTTTTCCCCGGCAACGGTGCCAGAAAACTTGTTGATGGCGCGGTGATGATGGTGCCAGAAAACTTGTTGGCGTTTGTTGATGAAGTAAAAATGACCGGCCAGTTGGAAACCCCAAGAGAAGGTTTAATGAATATAGCAGCAAGTTTTCCCTCAGTTATGAAACCAAGGTAGTCAATCCAGTAGGAGGGAGACAAACGACCGAAGGTGATGCCCGCTAGCTTCGCGACAGCTCCGGACAATTTATAGGGTGCCTCGTCCAAGCTTTGCTTTGCGAGCGGCAACGTGGAACCTGCACACAACACAACCAAATACTTTGTTCCCAACTTACGATGAGGTTGTCAATCTCACCGGTTTGCTTGAAACAAAGGGTATGAGCGTATCAAGTGGAAAGTGATAATAGTATGCGTGTAAAGTAAATAGTGCGAGTAAAGTAAACAGGTGATAGCAATATAAAGGAGATAGGACCGGGGTCCATAGTTCACTAGTGGTGTCTCTCCATAAGATAAAATAACACATGCTGGGTAAACAAATTACAGTTGGGCAATTGATAGAATAAAGACAACGTGCATATGTCAAGAGGATCACTATGAGATTTACTCTGGGCATTACAACAAGATACATAGATCGCCATCCAACTGCATCTATGACTAATAATCCACTTGTGGCAAATCAATCCGAGAACTCCACAAGTATTAAGTTGCGAACAACAGATAATTGCATTAAGCAAAGTGTGTAATGTAAACAAAGCATATGCCCTTGAGCATATGAATGTTGTTTTCCCCCTAGTAGCAATAGCACATCTATACCCTTAGAGGTTTATGTCACTCCCCCAGATTAAATAGAGGCATGAACACACTATCGAGCATAAATACCCCCTCTTGGAGTCACTAGCAACTACTCGGCCAAGATAGCTACTAACAACGGAGAGCATGCAAGATCATAAACAACATAGAGATAACATAAGATAATATTCAGCACATCAACTCAATCATAACACCAATATTCATCGGATCCCAACAAACACAACATGTAGATTTACTTAACGGTGATCTCGATCATGTAAAGCAGCTCACGAGATCTAAACATGAAGCACATGGTGGAGAAGACAACCAACTAGCTACTGCTATGGACCCATAGTCCAAGGTAGACTACTCACTCATCGCGCCGGAGGCAAGCATGGCGATGAAGAAGACCTCCGGTGGCGATTCCCCTCTCCGGCAGGGTGCCGGGAAGAGCTTCTGGACCCTCCCAATCTTCGGGTCGACGGCGGCGGCGGATCGCGATGTGTTCTAGAAAAGTGATCAGGTATTTAGGTTTTTCCCGTCGGGGGGTCTTTATAGGCGAAGAGGCGGCGTCTGAAGTAGACCAGGGGGCCACACCACAGGCCGGCGCGGGCCAGGGGTGGGCCGCGCCCCCTGGTGGTGTGGCCGCCCTCTGGTCCGGCTCCGTCTCCTCTTTGGTGTTCTGGAAGCTCCGTAAAATATCTGGACGACTGGCTTTGGTTTCGTCCAATTCCAAGAATATTTCCTGTGTAACTTTTCTGAAACACAAAAACAGTAGAAAACAGAGAACTGACACTGTGGCATCTCGTTAATAGGTTAGTTCCGGAAAATGCATAAAAATGCCACAAAGTGTAACGAAACACTAAGCAAATGGTGTAAAAACAAGCATGGAGCATCAAAAATTATGGATACGTTGGAGACGTATCAGCCGTCCTTCCTCGGCTTGCGACGACGCGGCGGCGACGCGGTGTGCGCCCCCTCGCGGATGACGAGGGTGCCGCTGTTGCACCTCGGCGGCGCGGACGGCGGCTCCTGCTTGACGGTCCTCGGCGTGGATGCCGACGACCGTGATGCCGACCTCGCTGACGCCGATCCGGAGGAGACGGATGCCATCCGCCGTGGCATCCAGGAGCTCTCCCAGCGGCGGGACAGCATCGGTCGTTGTGGCGGCGGCATCCCGAGGACCGGCGAGTTGCCGTTCTCGATGTGCTCGAGAACGGCCTCGAGGGCACGGCCGCGCGCGCTCCACCAGCGGCGGCGGCCGGCGGCGTTGTTGCGCGCAGGAGGAGGAGGAGGGCCGTCGTAGGCGGCGAGCTCGCGTTCATACCTTCGCCGAAAGAACGCATTCCACGCCGGATAGTTGTCCGGGTCGCTCATGCCCTCCAGGATCTCGTCGATGGCGGCGTCGAGGGCGGCGCCCTGTGGCGGCGGCGGGATCGGGATGCCGCCCGCGCTCAGACGCCAACCTCCGGGCGCGCGGAAGTCGGGCGGCGCCGGGTAGCCCACCGTGTAGAGCAGCTGTCCCTCCCACTGGTGGAGGGAACGCCGGCCGAAGCCGTTGTTCGTCGCGCCGTCGTCGTCAGAGCCATTGTTCGCCATTGCTCGCCTGGAGGAGGTGGGGGAGGTGGACAGTGGAAATGGGGAGAAGTGGGTGAATGTGGCCGGCCAGACGCGCGGTAGGCCGCGATATATAGGCAGCCGCGCATTAACTCGCCTCGCCGCGTGGCTGGACGTCCATCGGCGGCAGCTTTTACAGCGCGCGGAAGACGATGCGCGGGGAAGACGACGATGTGCGGAAGACGAGACGATGAGGACGACGACCGATCTCTCTTGCCGACAAGTCGGGGCCACACGACGCGCGGGAAGTTTCTTCGCCATTTCCCGCGCATTTCTTTCGTCCGGAGTCCCCGAGCGCGCCCCGGAAGGCCGGGGATGGCCTGGGCTCGCCGGATGGATGAAGGCCCAAATCCAGGCCAAATCGAGGAACCAAGGACACGACTGGACCGATTTTCACCGTCCGGATGAAAAAACAGGGTGCCGGGGACCTCGCCGGGCTCGTGGCTGGAGATGCTCTAAGGATGGATAAGGTGTTGGATAGCGGATATCCATTTCGGCTCACGGGAGCAAATGAACCTATTACTGAAAAACATATTTTAAAATGTCAAAAAATTCGGAACAAAAATTCTGCATGTACATCTTGACATATTATGTCTGTACACAAATTTTCAGAAGAAAAGAACATTTTTTATGTCCTATATAAAAAAGACAAATTTATGTATGAACATATCACTATTTACAGGACATATTTTTGTCTTTTTTACTGATGCCACATAAAATGTTCTTTGTTGTCAAAAACTTATGTGCCAATATAGAATGTCCTGATCTACATGCTAAATTTATTTTTAGAATTTTTTGACATTTTAAATTGGTTTTTTAATACATTTTCCATAATAGGTTCATATACACCTGAGAGCCAAAACACGACAAACACCATAAGTCTAGTTCCATAAGGACCAACTTTTGGAAGAAATACAATCTACAGGGGCTATTTGCAAATATGTAGGGTGACCTATTCCATCAAGGTCCCACTGCCAACATGGCACCAATCAAAACTAGTCAACCCGGTCATAGGACCAAAGTGAAGGTGCGAATTAGGATCTCCCGGTTTACTCATGTTGTCTTCTTGGCCTCCCGTACAGTTTTCAGCTCAAAAACCAGGCGGGTAAACGGAATTGACCGAGACATCCTCTGGTAACAGTTGACAAAGAACAGACAATTCAAGAACCAAATGCGTGAAAACTAGGCGCATACCATATGAAGGGGTGTACAGTATCGATTGCATTATTCCACCTGACATTTAAGTGATACACTGCAGTAAAACCTGAGCAAATTTCCATAACTAGAGCGTAGGTTTCAGAGCTGAAGGTGGATCCTATGATGACACCATAGGGAAAAGAGCTCGTTTAGCAAAACTATAGGATTATACATAGCCACCAAGCAACGTTTTGGCCTAGTCAAAAATCTGGCAAACCACGAGCTAGGCTAGTAGTAGCCTAGTCGTCCAGCTCAATGATCTTCACGACCGAGGAATCTCCCACCTTCTGGCAGACGACAACACGGTCATGCGATTTGATCACACCAGACGCTTTGCCGTGGTCAAGAGCAACCTTCAACACCGACTCATTTGTAGTGCTAGTCGATTCAGCCTGCAGGACAAAGAGAAACAAGATCATTGTAAGTGATCAGCCAAGCAGTAGATGGGTCGAAAGCAAATCAAGCAATTTATATATCTGAATATACAAATATCAAATTCATTTAAGGTGTAGGGCATCAGCCTCACTGGTGCACTGTTGTACAATAGTACTACCTCCGATTCGAAATATAAGGCATATTACCAAGGCTTTAACTAACAATTAGTCTATTTATATGTATTTAATGTGAAATAAAATTGATATACTGGTAATTGTATTCTTATTCAAAAGTACTCTACTTGTGAATATGATTTTTATCCAATTTAACAAACAAGTTGAATAAGTTTTGATTAAAAAAATAGGATGTCTAATCCATACTGCATTATTACAAGTGGATCTAGCCTAGTACTATGTGCAAAGCATTCTGTGTATTCACAGTTAAATCTGGGAATATACACTTGTCACAAACTATCTATATCCTCTTTATGATCAGAACAAGGGCAACAAGGTAAATAGTTTGGTTTTTCATACTACATTTTGTATGCCCATCAACTTAAATGGCAAGTATATGAAGCTACAAGCAACTAAGAAGCCATTCCTCCACCACTGTTAGGTCATCTGGTTTTGCAATTGAACAGAACCACCAAGCATGTTCCGCATACATACGTTGAGCCAACAAAGGTAAGGCGAGTTAACTTACTGGGTGACGTGGATCAGCAAGCATGGGAAAGAGGCCTCTAACTATGAGTGACTGTCTTGCCTGCAGGAAAATAATGCAACATATGAGTGACAACTGTATCAAACACCAGGAGTAAACCATACTGCTTTCCATAGGAAAATAATAATCTACAGTACATGTTGATTAGGAAGTGTTCTGTTGAACAGCATAAGAATTATGCACTTAAAAAATAAAGAAACACTACATACCATCACTAAAAATGCCAAAGAAATAGGATGCCATATCAAGGTCAAACATCAAGTTAATTGCTAAGTGGCATACATTTCCTAGCATATTATATCACACACACTTGTATTATTGTATATACTTCTGTATTGAGTACCATGCTAGTTTGAAGCATTACTCACATAGCAAATACGGAAAGCACTAAAGCAGGCTGCAAACAAAAGATAAAGTCTGTTACATACTTCAAATGCGCCCGTGAAGCTCCACTTCAGTTGGTTTGTTTTAAGACGAGGAATGACAACAGACAGAACAGGCATCGTGGGCCTGTACTTGGCAATTAGCCTGCAGATAGAACAAAGAACATATGAGATTAATTTCCATTAAACTGCAATCCTATACAAGCAATATTCTTTGATTTCTACCTTGCAGCCCTTCCAGATGAGGTAAAGCAAATGATGACAGAAGCCTTCACTTTGATAGCAGCCCGCACCTAGCAAATAGATAGGAACTATTTCAGACTTATAAACCCAAGTTTCATATACTCTGGAATTGAAGACACAAAATGCCCCATGTAAACAGTAACAAAAGGTTGGAAAATGAAAAGAAGCTAAGTACGCACTGCAGAGGAAGCAATAGATTCCAAGTGGGTCATGGGTTCTCCCACGTATTTCACGGTCCGCTTGAAGTATAAATCTTGGTTGAAGACCTTCTCAGCCTTTAAAACAGAACAAAGCACCAACATATATCAGCAGAGGGAAAAGGCTGGAAGCAACAACATTTGAGTACTGAAGATTTTTTTAGGACATCGAAGCGCTATTTGGACGGATGGTATTTCTTGGTGATGTTTTGGTATGTAAGTCAAGAACTACGAAACTTTACCAGCCAATACTACTCTTCCTAACAGGCCCTGAGTGTCTATCAAGAAAACATAGAAGTCGAAAGAAATTTCACCTCAGCACAAATTCTGCCTACTGTTGAAATAGTCTCAACTGGGTACAACCCACGGAGAGTCTCAGCACCAAGGAGAATGGCATCACTACCTGAACAAAGCAATTGGGATTCCTGTTAAACTTTTTTCATAATAGTTCTATTCAGGTGCACAAGGTGCAACTTCATATTAAGAGCTAGAGTATATGAAAGTCTGCAAGTCGCAAGAAACATCAACAACAATTCACCATCCAGTACTGCATTTGCCACATCAGTTGCCTCCGCACGAGTGGGCCTGAGGTTGTCAGTCATACTGTCCACAACACGAGTAACGACAGCAGGCTTTCCAGCCATGTTGCACTTGTGGAGAGCAGATTTTTGGAATAAAAACACCTACAGAATGGGTATGGATTAAATTTCAAATAAAAGCAGTTCCCGATGGAGGACCCTTAATAATCTGAAAACAGGAAAACAAATTGAAGGAGATAACACTGTCACTAAGCTTTATGTGGAGCGGAACACGTTTTAATCAAGCAATGCCTCCAGAACTGCTAAAGAAGGTTGAGATAGCCAACCTTTTCGGGTGGAAGATCAATTCCGAGGTTTCCCCTTGACAGAATTATACCATCTGCTTCTTCCAGGATTTCATCAAAATGGTTTAAGCCCTGCAAAAGTAACAAGGAGTGAGTAAGTGGTAAACAAATTAAATTAGCTCAGAATTGTTGAAGGAGTATCTTGGAAGTTACCTCCACATTCTCTATTTTGGCAAAAATCAGAGTTTGGCTAAGATCACCTAACTTTGAGAGGTACTCCCGTGCCTGTAGAAAAAATACTAGCGCCATTAGGAAAATTCTGAGGTACAGAATGCAAACAAACTATTGAGGCACAATTAACCTAAATGAAGATGGACACTATCAAGAAAATATGGCACTTTGAAGTACACTCCAAAAGTATCCGTGTAATATCCTGAGTTACTTACTTGCCGCACATCTTCCGCATGCCGTGTGTAAGAAAGCGAGAGGAAGTCAATCTTGTTCGGAGCGCCCCATTTTTTCATAACCTGAAAATGATGCATGCTCACAAGTCATACAATGAATTATAGCAGGGAGCTCCGGTTGGATGAATTATTATTGCTTTTTAGCCGAAACTCTTGTAAGTTCTGAGGCAGGTTAAAAGACAAGGAGCAACCAATTCGCCAGGAGGTATAAATTCATATTCTGAGAAGAGTTCCTTACATCCTTATCCTCATCAGACAGTGTGGGTAAGTCGATATGGATCTGGGAGCAGTGCAATGTGAAGAGTGACCCAGCCAGGGTAGCTGAGTTCTTGATGACACAAACCACATCATCCCCTTGAACTTCAGAAACCTACATCGGGAAGATGAGAGTTTTGACATCAGAAAAGATGAATAACAAACAAAATCCTGTAACAGGCATATAAAATATCAGATATGTCAAGCTTCTCACCTCTAACCAAACTGAAGTAGTCTCACTGCCAGTGAACAGATATTGCCCAACAAATATTGTGTCCCCTGGTTTCAAGGCCTGCAAAGAGCCAAATGATAGATCTTACTTACATGAGTGTGTAATTATGAGTAGCAATTGGGATCTGCTTGTAGCTACCGCCACACAAGTAAACGCAGACAGTGCAAGATTCATGAAGATAAGAGGTTTTACCTTGGCGAGTCCAGAGAAATTGATGGGCAGCAATTTGGAGGAGGCCTCCTGTCCCTGGTGAGGGGTGAGCACAACAGACTCATTCTCTTCAAGCGAGATAGTGACCTCGCTCTTGTTCACCACTTGCAGCTCAGGGCCGACCGTGTCAAGCATAACCTGCATCCAGAAGAACGACACATATGTCAGATCAAACCTGAAAGAAATTTCACATAGCTGGTATCAGATCCATTCTACCAGTTAGCAGCCATCAAACTCTACACTTACGGCGCATAGCTTCTTGGTGGCCTTGATGGCGAGCTTGAGGTTCTCGAGCGTCTCCTGGTGGTACGCGGCGTCGCCCCACGAGAAATCGAAACGGGCCACTGCGAAATCCCCCCACAAACGCAGCAGATCATCAGTATACACAAAAATAAAACGCCGTTCACGGGAGCGAGCTGGGTTGGACGGTGAGACGAACCAGACATGCCGGCCTTGAGGCAGGCGGAGATGGCCTCCACGGAGCGCGACTTGGGCCCCAGCGTCCCCACGATCTTCGTCATGGCCGGGAAGAAATTCTGCTTTTCGTTCGCGAGGGTTCGAACAAGCAACCAGTTAGGGCTCGGCGATCTGCGCGCAGATCGACAAATCTGGAGGGAAATGGAGATGGGAGCAGAGCGCTTACGGGCTTGGACGGCTCGAGGATGGAGACCATCCGGATGGGCTCCTCGAGGAGCAGGTTGGTGGAATGCATCTTCGCCTGCTGGCTCGGATGGGATCGGCGGCGAGGTGGCGACGGCGGCGGGGCTGCCCTCCTCTCTCCTTCTTCTTCTTCCCCAAGCTAGAAAAGGAAAAGAGGAATTGTCCGAGACCTAGTGCGATGCGATGCTGCTCTCTCCTCCTCTCTTTTATTAACTCGCCAGAGGCATATGCCTTCCGGTGGGCCGAAGCGGTGGTATGGCGACACGCGGGTTTTGACGGCCGCTGCCGGGTTTTGATGGGCAGGGCCAGCCCGGCCCGGACCCGTGAACCGGGCGGACGATTGGAGGGGGGGTTTTGACTTTTAGCGCAAGCTTTGACTCGTTTCTCCTTCCATTCTGACGTGCTGTCTCGTGGACATGGACCGTTGCTTTTTTTGCTGTCTTGTTTGACAAGTTGATTTTCTCTTCTAGAACGTTGTTTATGACCTGGAGAGCGACGTTTATTGCGGCTATAAATGGTTGCTAAAATGGGAGCGGATTTGTGATCGTCTTGGCCTCTTGGGTCGTTTCCAAGATCTTTCTTTCAAATTCAAAAGTTAACTAATGTGGTATCTCAACCACATGGGGGCATCAGCTCGTGTATAAGGGGGATTTATCATTTGTCATGATTTTTTCTACAATTTGATTATAAATCCCACATGTCCATGCATCTTTGTATACATCATAGAACACAATAACAATTTGGCATGTGATGATGGATTACCTCCGTCTTGACATCTTCTCTTGCATTCTTGCTATGTTTATTAATATTAAAAATAAAATGTGTGATAAAGCAAGACTCCTTGTATAATGGAGAAAGAACACGTCTTACAGTGAAAAGATTATGATCCCTTCACGAAGAAAAATCAGCCCTATTCAGATGCTTCTCTCTTCTTGACCTCGACGGTAATCTCATCTGAAATATCTAACAAGAAACTAATGACGCGCCGATTGAAGATACTATAGTCAAATGACCACTTGTACTTGCACTTCTAGGATGTTTAAATTGTGTTTTTCGGGGTGAAGCTATAATTGTCAAGCACCATTTGCCCGACAAGGTACTACACATGCAGTTCACAATAAAAATCGTTTTTGTAACAAATTCTTGGTAGATACTACCTTTTCTTTAGAGTCAGATGTACTACTTGGTACGCAGTCCCTCCTTTCCAAAATATTAGATGGTTTGGGAGTTTAATTTGAAATCCCAAAGCGTCTTATATTTAGGAACAACCCAATAATTGTGATTGATGTTCACTTTAATACATCAACTTAGAAACCCCTTATGCTTAGTCTACTATTATCATAAGTGATATATCGCGGTTCCAAATGATGTTGACAACGTACTCATATCTGAGAATAAGCATATTTTTCTAAGAATTATGTGAAAGGACATTTGCCCCCTTAGTTGATTTCAATTACTCATAAGCAATTAGGGGACTAATATGTGTGCAAAGTCTATGGGCAGGTTTAAATTGCATAAGTGTAAACTAGCACGCGTCGGTGAGCCCTCAAATGGAAAAGATGAAAAGAGAAGGCTTCCAGTGAGTTTATTTTTCTTTGATCCCTTTGTGATCTTGTGTATCATCACTTTATTTTTAGGGAAGTCGCCACTAATGAGAAGGGACGTTTAATGCAAAAGAGAACAACCCATTTTCCATATCCTTATTATCAAAACAAGATAGTTGGGTATCTCGAGTAACATGGTCTAATGGCAATAAGCTATGTATACAAATTCAATAGGACTCCAGGCGCATAGTGTTCAAGCAAGTGGCTATTTCCCTCTCTAGGTTTTTTTTTTTTGAACGGTCCCTCTCTAGGTAGATTATTGGTTACAAGGACTCACATGGTCAGTATCTCCCTGACGAGGGTTAACTCGGCAAATGTCCTAGATGAAGGACTTAGGATCGGGGGAAGAGGACGTCGGATGAACTCAAAGATGAAGATTTAGACAAACAAGGCGAAAACATGATGCGTGTTGAGAATAAGCTAGTAAACAATTGGCTCAATCTCAATCTGTCCCTGGCCGGCCTCTCCTGGCCCCTATATATATAGTTGGCCAAGTCTCGAGGATCTGGTCGGGTTCAATACAAATTACAAAGCTGTTACGACATGATCTCGTATTCGACTATAACTATGCCTGGGCCTAGTTCTTATTGGGCTATTACCCGAACGGGTCCGAGGGGTACCAAGATAACAGGCCTTGATAGCTATACCCTTGTCAGTAGCCCCCGAGATTCTACCAGAATTGTAGATTCAGGTTGAATCTCAAACCTTCATATCTTCAATTTGTAATCTTCGGCTTGATCAATCTTCATCTTCTTCTTTCTCTCGATTTCATTGAATATTTCATATTTCTTAAATTTCCATGGGTATTTTGGTTAACAAGCCTGGTGCTTCTGACGGATCAGGAAACCAGTTAATTGCCTGAGCAAAAACTTGCTACCTACTTCAAACTTAAGTCCCCAGACTCGAATTCGGTACCTGGCGTAACCTAGTCTTTTCCCGCATTTAGAACTTACAAAGGCGTGGATTTCAGTATTTCTTAAGGTACCAAGTGCGTCCACCAGGATTTTCTTCGTATTGTAGATACGGAAATTTACTAGCAGAGCGCATTCATGTGCGTATACTAGGCCATGCAGGACAAGATCCTGAGGTCTTACCTTCATGATCTTTGCAACCACGGTATTCAAGCATTTCATCACGACGGACGCGGCTTGAGAATCAAAATGTTATCGTGAGCCTTGTTTGGCTATTTCAATGCCCGAAATCTTTGAGTTGTCTTCTTCAACTAGTCGCAAATCCCACCCGATGGGAGCGAATTATCAAATTTATTATCTGGTGTTTATCACTGATGATGAAGTCGATAATTTACTCCTATTGTGTAACATCCCAGGATGTGAGACTAGAAGTAGAGAGGAAATAGATGTGTGCATTGCATTCATGCATAGAAAATCTGAGAAATTTTCACGCTTTTAAATAAAACTTGTCAAAGTGATTGAAGTTTCTCTTGAGTTGATGGAATTGAAGTAGCTCAACAACTGAAGTGTGATAAACTTCAACATGACCTTTGTTAACAACCTTGCTTTGGGTAGAGATAATAACAACAATTAAAAGAGATGAATGTGAGATAGAATTAATATGTTAACACATCACTTTAGAACCTTATATCCAATCCTACCATGATCACATGGTATTTCATAACCTAAATCATTGAAACCATGCCTAGCATTAAGAAAGATAACACAAGTCTTACCCTTGAGTCTTAATCTATCTGATCATCATATTTTGACATGTTGGATTATTATACATCCAACTATTTTCAGCTCTAGAACCAGAAGAGAGAGAGTCCATAACCATGCTAGTGTTATTCTTATCTTTTGAGACAGAACCTTAGGGTATACTCCAGAAGCTCAGAAGTAGGAGGGACTAATCTAATATCAAGTTGATTAGAGGAGATGTCTCAATTATAGGTGAGGTGTATACCTCAGAGAGATATTATTAAGGAAGACATCAAATGTGTAGTATCTTGGGGTTGAGAAGTGATATGGTGTTCTCTTAAGTTAAATGGTATTCTAAGAGAATAGATGGTACAAGTAAATCATGGACCTTGATTAGCCAAATGGAACCCAAACCATTGATCAAAGGATTATAATGATCATCTTGATATCACAGTGAGTGTGGGATACATGATTAACCAAGTAGGAACCTAAGCTATATAATCAATGGATCAGAAAGATCATTATCATGTCACACTAAGTGGAAGAGTGACATATGTAAAGTCATTGGATCAAATATAACCAAGTTATGATACAAGAGAAGTATTATTCATGTGGTGGGAGGTAGATCCTATATGGATACCACAGTGGTGGAGATTATATTCTTAATATCTGAAGGTAGATACAATCAAGTATTGATGTCTAGAGACAATGAGTAAAATTAAGAGAAGAAGCAACCACAAGGTAGAGTGTGGATTATTAGTAGTATAGTATCTTGTCCCTAGAAGTCAACATCTAGGGTAATGCATTGATTGGATTAACTAGATCTCAAGGACAAGTGTTGATGATGATCTTAATAATAACACCTTGAGTAGGAGTATGAAGGAAATTAAATAAATCCATTATGGGAGTTGATGAAGGAAATAAAAGAGATTCCTTATGGGAGTTGATGAAGGAAATAAGAGGATCATGTATAGTACATGATTATACTTGTTGGATAAAGATAATAAGTTATCCATGACACCTAATGTGATAAGCAGATATCGTCCTAAAACTAGGGGAGAGGAGGGTACTAAGTTGAGTATATATCAACTAGGAGATACCATTCTTAGGGAAGCCATATAGAAAGCCTTGGGCTAGATGCAAGTTTTCGTTAGGAAGCAAATTGATATAGATGGAGGAGACCACAAGCCTATACCCTAGATTGAGGTTGAAACTAAAATCTATGCCACCCTAGTTCCATCTTAGTGAGGAGAGAAATGCAATCATATCCAAACCTATTCCTTTGCATCTATCCTTTTGGAACCTACTCTGTAATTCCAAATCCAACTTATGCATACTTTGATAATCACAAGGGATTTTACCATTCTAAGACTTAATCTTAAATCTACTAATTGTGTCTAAACAACACTTCTTATGATTCCAAGCTAAATCTATCTTTTAGTGATCTACTCACTTGCAAAATAGGTGTATCTTAATGCTTAACTCAAATCTTCTTTAGTAAGAAGAAAAGGAGAAACATCCTTAAGCAATAAAAGCAAAGAATCAAGGGACTACTAGTGCCTTGGAATGGCCCATGGGGCATTTTCATGTTATTAAGAAATCATGAATAATACAAAATAATGTTTTACAAACCATACACCCTCAGAGGAAGTCACATTCTAATACAAACTCTAGATAATTGTTACCTACCACCTAAATACAAGTTAATGTCCCTGTACACTACTAGTAATATTTACAAGCTTTGTGAAAAAAATTCTAACACACAAGAGGTAGTATTTGAGATTGTTCTTTGTAGGATCCCTAATTAATCCTAACAAGATATAATAATCTCATGTGGGAATGTATCTATATTATTCCCTAATACATGTCTATGCAGTGTTTAGGGTCCTATATCTGTCTCAGGATAATACTTAAACATCAAAAGACCTGCAAGATAGTTTGGAAATTTAAGTTAGATATAAGAATCAGAAAACAGAAATGGAAAAAGAAGTGAAGCAAAAAAAACAAGGAAGCCGGCCAGTGGACCGCAGCCCACCAAACCGGCCCATTAACCAGCCCACCGAGAGCCCGGCCACTTACCTATTCGCTATATCGCCGACAGGCGGGACCCACCCATTAGAGGAGACGGTCATCGTCTTCCTCTTCCCTTTGCAGGCACGCTCGACAGCGCGACGGCGCCGAACTCCACGTCGACAGCTGCCACCCTCTGCACCCTATAAAGCTTCCTCTGCCGCTGTCGGAAACCCTAGAAGGCCGCCGTCACCTCCCAATTTCTCTGTCTCTCTCAATCTCTCACAGTCATTCCAGATCGCCGCCAGCCAAGTCTCTGGCTAGCCACAGATGGGAGCAGTCTCAGAGTCCATGGAGTGATCTAGGAGGAGCACCTCGTCGAGTGGATCATCTGGAAGAAGTCTCGCATCAAAGGGAGCTAGGAGTACCGTGAATCGAAGACGCTTTCTGTCGCTGATGATCGTTAGAATCCGCAAAGTAGTGCTCGCCGCCACCTCCAATTAGTTTCATCGAGCATCTATTCAAGATTAGGGTATTTATGCGCATCTCCCGAGCTCCTTAATTCATCAGCTTTTGATCTATAGCTCGTGTTCGTTATCTGGCTGGAGCTCACCGCCACGGGAGTGCTTGTCGGAGCATCTCCGGTGATCATTTCTGAGGGAGCGCCGCCACCAGTGAGTACAACAGCGTCTCCTAATTTGATTTCATGGTCGCGCGCATCCGAGGAAACCTTCCAACGTTGCCCCGTCGTCATTGACCCTCGCCGGTGGTGAGCCCCAGAGCTGGTCAAATGTTTGACCCGGTCAAGCCTACATGGCATATGACCTGGCACTAGCCCCACGAGTGAGTGTGTGTGGTTAGAGCAGTTGCTGATGTAAAAAGTTTTTACTGTTAACTAAAATACCAAAATATCCAAAAAATAGCTGAAGGTTTGCAAATTCATAACTAATCCAAATAAAATCATAAAAATGCAAATAATATATCAAAATGATCACAAACAAAATATCTATCTGTTTATGTTATAATCTTGCATACTTGTGCGAAACACTTTTGAATGTAATTTAGAAACATGCTTAAGTAGTATTTTGAAATTTGAATTTAAACCAAGTTAAAATAATTCAATTGACTTTTGAAAATACTAGATAAATTTACAAATACTTAAATAATGTTATTGCAATTAACTTTTTATCATTCTAAAATGTTAATTCCAAACTTTACTATTAGTATTTTAAAACCCTAAATCTATTTTCCTAAATACTTATAAAAGTGCTAAATTCAAGAAAAAACCTAAATGGATATTAATCTATGATTTAAACTTATCTCTTAACTCTAAACTATTGTTCATCAGTTGTTTCATTAAAAGTTACTTAAAACTCTTAAGTCAATTTTAATTACTTCAAATTTGACTTAAATCCTAAAACTATTTCTCTTAAATGTTAAGGTTTAGAAAATATCTTAAATAAGTATTTACTTGTGTTTAGAATCTATGTTCAACTATAATCTATTGACTAATAGTTGTTTCATAAATGCTAACTCAATTTTAGGAATCATTTAAAATTGCGATTCAAATCCTACTATCTAATAATAAAGGAACTTGTGTTTCATTAATCACTTCAACCTGCCTATAGAGTAAATGACCACTAAAAGGTAATTTTGTACTAAATGTCCATTATGAAATATGTTCTTCAAAGGTTATTCTTTTAAGAACATATCAAATAAGCACTTCACCAAACCATATGCTTTCTGATAACAATTGCCTAGATAGGTTAAGATTGTTGTCAACCCTAAAACCGATGAATGATGTTATATGATATGCTTACTTCAACCTTGCATGTCCATGAACAACCAATTGTTTGCTATTCATAAGAAGCAACTTAAAATTGCTACTTACATGCCCTCACCATTAATCATTATTCTCTTGTGACTAGAAGTGATGCTAAACCCTAAAATAATATTCTTCTTTTAAGCTTTACTCTTATACTTATTAATCATGGTAAGATAAACTAAAACCCTTAAACAACCTTGTGTGTGGTATTACAACTAAAAGTGCAACACACCACAAAAAGATCACCACCATTTAATAATAACAAATTATCGGGGTTAGCTTACGCTTAGAGCGATGCATAGCATATATTATGCATATCATGCTGCAGATTTCTAACATCATCCTGATACGTCTCAAACGTATCTATAATTTTTTATGCTCCATGCTTGTTCTTACACCATTTGCTTAGTGTTTTGTTACACTTTGTGGCATTTTTATGCATTTTCCGGAACTAACCTATTAACAAGATGCCACAGTGCCAGTTTCCTGTTTTCTGCTGTTTTTGTGTTTCAGAAAAGTTACACAGGAAATATTCTTGGAATTGGACGAAACAAAAGCCAAACCTCCTAATATTTACCGAAGCTTCCAGAAGACCGAAGAGGAGACGGAGGGGGGCCACGGGCCGGCCACACCATGGGGCGGCGTAGCCAGCCCCTGGCTCGCGCCCCCTATGGGTGAGGCCGCCTTGGTCCACTCCTGACGCCGCCCCTTCGCTTATAAAGACCCCCCGACGGGAAAAACCTAAAGACCCAATCAATTTTCCAGAAACACATCGCGATCCGCCGCCATCATCGACCCAAGATTGGGAGGGTCCAGAAGCTCTTCCCGGCACCCTGCCGGAGAGGGGAATCGCCACCGGAGGTCTTCTTCATCTCCATGCTTGCCTCCGGCACGATGAGTGAGTAGTCTACCTTGGACTATGGGTCCATAGCAGTAGCTAGATGGTTGTCTTCTCCACCATGTGCTTCATGTTTAGATCTCGTGAGCTGCCTTACATGATCGAGATCATCCTTATGTAATTCTACATGTTGTGTTTGTTGGGATCCGATGAATATTGGTGTTATGTTAAGTTGATGTGGTGAATATTATCTTATGTTATCTCTATGTTGTTTATGATCTTGCATGCTCTCTGTTGTTAGTAGCTATCTTGGCCAAGTAGATACTAGTGACTCTAAGAGGGGGTATTTATGCTCGATAGTTGGGTTCATGCCTCTGTTTAATCTGGGGGAGTGACAGAAACCTCTAAGGTTGTAGATGTGTTGTCGCCACTAGGGAGAAAACAACAATCTTGTGTCCAAGGACATTTGCTTTGTTTACATTACACACTTTGCTTAATGCAGTTATCTGTTGTTCGCAACTTAATACTCAAGGGGTCCTCGGATGATTCCCCGCGAGTGGATTATTAGTCATAGATGCAGTTGGATGGCGGTCTATGTTTTTTTTTGGTAATGCCCAGAGTAAATCTCATAGTGATCCTCGTGACATATGCACGTTATCTTTATTCTATCAATTGCCCAACTGTAATTTGTTTACCCAGCATGTCGTTATTTATCTTATGGAGAGACACCACTAGTGAACTGTGGACCCCGGTCCAATTTCCTTTACATTGCTATTACTGTTACTTTTACTCGCACTGTTTACTTTTTCGCATACTACTATTACTTTCCACTCGATACGCTCAATCCTTTGTTTACAGCAAACCGGTGAGATTGACAACCTCATCGTAAGTTGGGAGCAAAGTTCTTGGTTGTGTTGTGTGGAGGTTCCACGTTGCTGCTGGTGCAAAGCAAAGCCCTGGACGAGGCGCCTTACAAATTGTCCGGAGCTATCGCGAAGCTAGCAGGCATCACCTTCTGAAGTTTGGCTTTTTCCTACTGGTTCGATAAACCTCGGTTTCTTACTGAGGGAAAACTTGCTACTGTGCTCATCATACCTTCCCCTTGGGGTTCCCAACTGGGTGGTTATCTGCCCGCATCAAGCAACTTTTTCTAGTGCCATTGTCGGGGAAAAAGAAGACTTCTGCAAGGGGAGTTTCGCACGCACATCCTTTACTTTGTTATTTGTTTTGCTTTATTTTATTTTTGCTTGCATATTTTTATCAAAAATACAAAAAAAATTAGTATCCTTTATAGTTGTTACTTTATTACTCTTAGTTCATTATATTGTTCCCTAAGTATGTTTTGGAGGACCTCTCAGTAGGTAGTGGTTCTATTATTGGGAAAGGTAACATTGAGGAGTTCTTTAATCATATTAGTATACATAAAGGTGTTGAGGATAGATCTTTGGCTGAGCTCGCTCCTAGTTATGAAGTTGCTGCTGCTTATTTAGTTCACATGTTGGAGGCTAGGTTTGTTAACCTTAATCCTTTTATGCAACAAATGTTTCTTAAGCTTCATGATATCGAAGACTCCAAAAAGAAAGATTTTATCTTGGAGACTTTGCGTAGAGAATTTAGAGATGTTGTTATTGAAGCTAGGAAAGTTTTTGAGCGTTTTAATATGCTTGGCTCGCCTGTTAATGTTGCTGGTACAAACAATGAAGAAACCAAAGTACCAATACCTAGCAAACTCTTGGGATTGCATGAAGCTTTGGAAAATAATTTTAATTAGATCTGTCCTGAAAATCTTTTTAGTGAATTCAGTGAACCAAAGCGTGATCACAAGGGGTCTTCAAAAGCTTATGTGGATGCAATACAATGTCTTATTGAAAAGACTTCTGCTATGGATCTTAATGCATCACTTGATATTACTTGATTCGCACTTTCTGCGCCTTGCTCAATGGCGTTAAAGAAAAGCACTCTTGGGAGATAACCCAATGTTTTACTTTCAGTTCTTTTTCTTTTATTTGAGTCTTGGAAGTTATTACTACTGTAATAACTGCTCCTTATCATTTTTATTTCGTTGTTGTGCCAAGAGAAATCTCTAATTTGAGTAAGGTAAGATTTGGAGATGTTGCTGTCCTGAAACAGATTTCGGTGGTGCATCGTGAAAATTCGTGAAAATTCTCAGTATATCTTTTTGACCTGCAATTTCTTGTGCATATGCCTCTGGTTATATCCAAACTTTCATTAGTTTTACAATTTTTTAGTTGAGAAACAGAAAACCCTCAAAAAAATTGATCTTTGTCAGCTGTTCTGTTTTGATAGATTTATGTCACTGTTTGTGTTTGCCTCTCGATCACTTTCTTTTTGAGTTCTTTTGATCACGGAACTTTTGGGGAAGTTGCTACAGTAGTATATGCTTTATATGTGGTGGTTTTGAGTTGAAATCTGAACCAAAAAAGGGTTGATTCATTATTATGCTTACACTAATGTTGCTAATATAATTGTGTTGAGTTTCGTATGAAGGAAGTTTTCAAGTGTAGGGATTGGAGAATGATGAGATGAGTTGAAGAATGGACAAAAGATCAAGCTTGGGGATGCCCACGCACCCCAAGAAATATCCAAGAGGTACAAGCATCAAAGCTTGGGGATGCCCCCAAGGCACCCCTTCTTCATCGGCAAAAATCAGGTCACCTTTCAACACACTATATTTTTATTGCTTTATGCACTATGCATTTTTCTTAGAGCGTCTTTAGTTTTCAGTTTTGTTTAGTTTTGTTTGCTGTAATAAATGGTTGGACCCCAACAAATTTTCTTTTGGAGGAGATGTACTCATTTTCATTCGCCAAGAACACTCCGTTTTTCACTCTTATCGTTCAACGAGTGTTCTCTTTTTCTGCTACCACATTTAGTTTTCGTTTTTCGCCTTGATTTTTATTCAGATCTTGCTTTACATTTGTATCAAGGTGTATTTGGACCTCTGGTCCATGTTGGTATTCATCAAAAGAGTTGTTTCAAAAAGGTTTGAATGGTGTTAGAAAAGAGAAAAAAATTCATGCAAAAAAGTGGTACAAAAAGGAGCTTGTTTAGACTGTGGCTTAGACTTTTGCATGCCGTGCTTGATATCGTTTTGATAGTATGCTTAGTGGTTTTTTTGTAGCATGACTTGTCTCAAATGACTGAGATTGCTTAATGAGCCTTTGAAAAAATCATGCGTTGTTTTTATTATTTGGAAGCATTAATTTGGTTTTCTCCTTGATGCTTTATTTGGATTGACTTGGCGCATGCTTACAACATGTTTGACTCATACAAAGTCGCCATAAGCCTTTATGATCATTTAGTTTTTGACTTTTGATGCCATTTTATGCTTCTCTTAATGATGTTTTGTCGCTATGCATGATTATGGCCGTTATTGCTCTCTTAGTTGGTCGCTCTCAGTCTTTTGCTAGCCCTCATTTTGTACTGAATATGAGCTCTACTCGTGCATCGAACTCCCAAAAACCAAGTTATTCCAATGTGTCCACCATACATACCTATTAGCAATTTGCTATTCCAAAGTACATTTGACTTGCTTTTATCTATCCTTCAAATTAAACTCTTTTTGGTGTTATGCAAAAATTGGTCAGTAAAGCTCTCACGAACCTGATGGCACACTTTACTTTTCTCATTCTTAAAATTTTAACATTGTGGCTCTCTTATGTTGAGTTGTTATGCTTGCAATTTTTAAGTTGGAAATTAGCCAAACCATGCCGTCATGGGGTAAGCTTTCAACATTGCACTTCTTATTTGAGTTGATATCGTGATCTTTTGTTTATGGATACTCGCGGTGTGAAACAAGTTGGGAATCTTGTGGGATCATGGAGTTTTTATATGTGTTAGAGAAACGCTTGGGCCGCCAATCTAAGCCATGCATAATTCATGGTGGAAATTTACAGCATACCCATAGTGAACATTCGATGACGCATCTCAAAATAAAAAGCTATACCAATGGTAAATAAAAGAGATGTCGAGGTGTTCATTGTCTGTTTGTCCTGTCATTTTGATGTGGGCTTGTTCCATGTCATCGGACACGGAGGTACCCCTTTGGCGGTTCTCGATGATACGCATATACTTACAATGACAAGAGCTTGCTTGGGACTCTAAGTCGAGTAGCATGAGGTTTGGGTATTCGTACTTCATGGGACACGAGGTTTTCAACTTATGATTTGTCAAGCATATGCTTCGTAATTGTACTCGCATTAACTTTAACCATTCAAGATGCCTATGATAGGGGCAATGAGAGCTCAAAGCTAGTAAGTACCATAATTTTTGAAGGTTTATAAAACTTGCAATCACTACTTCCCTCTGCGAAGGGCCTTTCTTTTACATTTATGTTGAGTCTCCACCTTCTACCTTTATGCACCGTCTAAGAGAGCATAGTTGTCATTCTGAGTTTAATGTGCATAGTCCCAAAGTTTATCATTGATTGATTCATGATCATGGTTTCACTTGTTCTTAAATTATTTGTATCTATCGCCCTCTTAAACTTGAAGGTGTCATATGCATTTATGTTTTGCTATTCCATGAAGGACAAGCTGAAAACCATTTGCTATGTTTTTCCATATGATTTGAACACACATTTGACTTTCATTGTTTCATTTTTCATGATCTTTCATTTGTGTTTTTTTTCATGTTATAACATGGTTGCTAAGTTTCTTAGATCAAGATTATGTCTTTCATGCCCATTTTTAAGTTCTTTTGATCCCTGCACTCAATGCTTCCATAGATGATCAAGATTGTGATGGTGCATGTCACCTCAAAAATTATTCTTTTGTTATCACTTACCTACTCGAGGACGAGCAGGAGTTAAGCTTGGGGATGCTTGATACGTCTCAAACGTATCTATAATTTTTGATGCTCCATGCTTGTTCTTACACCATTTGCTTAATGTTTTGTTACACTTCGTGGCATTTTTATGCATTTTCCGGAACTAACCTATTAACAAGATGCCACAGTGCTAGTTCCCTATTTTCTGCTATTTTTGTGTTTCAGAAAAGTTACACAGAAAATATTCTCGGAATTGGACGAAACAAAAGCCGAACCTCCTAATATTTACCGAAGCTTCCAGAAGACCAAAGAGGAGACAGAGTGGGGCCACGGGCCGACCACACCATGGGGCGGCGCGGCCAGCCCCTGGCCCGTGCCCCCTATGGGTGAGGCCGCCCTGGTCCACTCCTGACACCGCCCCTTCGCCTATAAAAACCCCCCGACGAGAAAAACCTAAAGACCCGATCAATTTTCCAGAAACACATCGCGATCCGCCGCCGTCGTCGACCTGAGATCGGGAGGGTCCAGAAGCTCTTCCCGGCACCCTGCCGGAGAGGGGAATCACCACCGGAGGTCTTCTTCATCGCAATGCTTGCCTCCAGCACGATGAGTGAGTAGTCTATCTTGGACTATGGGTCCATAGCAGTAGCTGGATGGTTGTCTTCTCCACCATGTGCTTCATGTTTAGATCTCGTGAGCTGCCTTACATGATCGAGATCATCCTTATGTAATTCTACATGTTGTGTTTGTTGAGATCCGATGAATATTGGTGTTATGTTAAGTTGATGTGGTGAATATTATCTTATGTTATCTCTATGTTGTTTATGATCTTGCATGCTCTCCGTTGTTAGTAGCTATCTTGGCCAAGTAGATACTAGTGACTCCAAGAGGGGGTATTTATGCTCGATAGTTGGGTTCATGCCTCTATTTAATCTGGGGGAGTGACAGAAACCTCTAAGGTTGTAGATGTGCTATTGCCACTAGGGAGAAAATAACAATATTGTGTCCAAGGACATTTGCTTTGTTTACATTACACACTTTGCTTAATGCAGTTATCTGTTGTTCGCAACTTAATACTCAAGGGGTCCTCGAATGATTCCCCGTGAGTTGATTATTAGTCATAGATGCAGTTGGATGGCGGTCTATGTATTTTGTTGTAATGCCTAGAGTAAATCTCATAGTGATCCTCGTGACATATGCATGTTATCTTTATTCTATCAATTGCCCAACTGTAATTTGTTTACCCAGCATGTCGTTATTTATCTTATGGAGAGACACCACTAGTGAACTGTGGACCCCGGTCCAATTTCCTTTACATTGCTATTACTGTTTACTTTTACTCGCACTGTTTACTTTCTTGCATAGTACTATTACTTTCCACTCTATACGCTCAATCCTTTGTTTACAGCAAACCGGTGAGATTGACAACCTCATCGTAAGTTGGGAGCAAAGTTCTTGGTTGTGTTGTGTGCAGGTTCCACGTTACTGCTGATGCAAAGCAAAGCCCTGGACGAGGCGCCTTATAAATTATCCGGAGCTGTCGCGAAGCTAGCAGGCATCACCTTCTGAAGTTTGGATTTTTCCTACTGGTTCGATAAACCTCGGTTTCTTACTGAGGGAAAACTTGCTACTGTGCTCATCATACCTTCCTCTTGGGGTTCCCAACTGGGTGTTTATCTGCCCGCATCAAGCACATCCCTACCGGGTGATGATTGTTATTTCATAATTGGGATTTCTTTCGTATCGAAGACCTTGACTTGCATAATCTTGTAGTTAAAAAGGCAAGTTCACTCTTGCTCATACTTCTTGAGTATTTTATAAAATTACTTGCAAATATATATCTGTGGTATTACTACTGCATTTAAAAGCAAAAGGCTCTGTCTTCATAAATAATATGAAGTAGTGGTTTCAACCAGAATGGTTGTTGCCCTAGGATGGTGGGCAGTGGGACCATGGTATGAGTATGGTGGAGGTCCCACTGCAACTGGAAAATTCACCTAGGATTAATAACCAATGGCGCCAGTGATTCTAGCGCCGTAAACTACGGTCAACCATAAGATATGTTATGGGACGGAGAAGTCAGCTGTATCTTTTTCCTCTCGCATATCAACGGATCAGTAGCGGAGGGTTGTCCTTCCTGGTCTACCTATAGCGTATAGGGGGGATGCGGGATTCCTGCCGGTCTACCTATGGTATATAAGAGGACAGACTAGCTAATTGATCTATGATGGACTGTAAGGGTCACCCAGAATGGTCTACCCATAATGTATAGGTGCGGGCACGGTGGGGTCCAGAATGGTCTGCCTATGTGGTGGAGCCCATAGTGTAAAGGTGTGGACCGGTGCGCCAAACGGTCTACATATGTGGTATAGGTGCGGGTAGACTTACAAAAGGGTGGGTCTACAGGGTCACGGAGATGAACAATGATTGGCTTGGATCATCGACTGGGCCCCATACCAAGGAAGTGTGGAAGATGCCAGCTACTCGGATGTGCAACAAGGCTTTGATCTCTTATGGATACAAGTGACCACCTTTGCAGAGTGTAAGAAAGTATCTGGATACTGATGTCTCACAGGACCCGTTGAGAAACCCCAAGAGGAAGGTATGATGAGCACAACAGTAAGTTTTCCCTCAGTATGAAACCAAAGTTTAATCGACCAGTAGGACAAAGAAATCACTTCTGAAGGTTGATGCTAGCTGACTTTGGCAGGGCGCACTACCAGTGTCAGTCAACAACGTGGAACCTACACACAACACAACCAAACTAGTTTGCCCCAACTTACAGTGAGGTTGTCAATCTCACTGGTTTTGCTGAAAACAAAGGATTAGATGTATAGTGTGGAAAGAGATGTTTGTTTGCGGTGAATGAAATAAAATAGTACTTGCGGAAAGAAAACAACGTTTGCAGTAGATGGTATTATCAATGTAAAACAATGGACCAGGGTCCATAGTTCACTAGAGGTGTTTCTCCATAAAGATAAATAACATGCTTGGTGAACAAATTACAGTTGGACAATTGACAAATAGAGAATGCATAACAATGCAT
This sequence comes from Dactylis glomerata, assembly GCA_007115705.1. Classification (NCBI taxonomy): domain Eukaryota; kingdom Viridiplantae; phylum Streptophyta; class Magnoliopsida; order Poales; family Poaceae; genus Dactylis; species Dactylis glomerata. The sequence continues at coordinate 2,015,624 of QXEO01000450.1, read as the reverse complement.
GTACATGACATGAAGATCACTATGAGATTCATTTGGGCATTACAACATAATACATAGACCGTAATCCAACTGCATCTATGACTAATAATCCACCTTCAGGATATCATCCGAACAACCTTTGGGTATTAAGTTGCAAGCAATAGATTATTGCATTAAGCAAAGTGTGTAATATAAACAATACAATTATCCTTGAACAAAAGATTGTTGTTTTCTCCCTAGTAGCAACAGCACATCTACAACCATAGAAGTTATTATCACTCTCCCAGATTACTAGAGGCATGAACCCACTATCGAGCATAAATACTCCCTCTTGGAGTCACAAGCATCTACTTGGCCAAAGTATCTACTAGCAATGGAGAGCATGCAAGATCACAAATAACATAGACATGATAGATCAATAGTCAACTTGACATAGTACTCAATATTCATCGGATCCCAACAAACACAACATATAGCATTACAATAAGATGATCTTGATCATGTTAGGCAGCTCACAAGATCTAAACATGGTGGCACAAAATAGGAGAAGACAACCATATAGCTACTGATATGGACCCATAGTCCAAAGATGAACTACTCACGCATCACTCCGGAGGCAAGCATGGTGATGAAGAAGGCCTCCGGTGATGATTCCCCTCTCTGGCAGGGTGCCGGGAAGAGCTTTAGAACCCTCCCAAACTAGGGTCGACGGTGACGATGGCTACATAACTTTTCGTGGATGGAGGTTTGGGCCCTTAGGGTTTTCTCGAAGATCTGAATTTATAGGCGGAAGGGCGAGGTCAGTGGACGCCCAAGGGGCCCACACCATTGGGCGATGTGGCCAGGGGGTGGGTCACACCACCACCAGGTGTGGCCGGCTCGTTGCTCGTTTCCATCTCTCCTTTGGACTTCGTCTTTGTGTCAGTAAAATAGGAACTTTGGCTTTTGTTTCGTCCAATTCCGAGAATATTTCCTTCAGTAAAAACCTGGAATAGAAAAATAGCAGAAAACAGGAACTGGCACTGTGGCATCTTGTTAATAGGTTAGTTCCAGAAAATGCATAAAAATGCCACGAAGTGTAAACAAAACATAAAGCAATTGGTATAAAACAAGCATGGAGCATAAAAAATTATAGATACGTTTGCAACGTATCAGCATCCCCAAGCTTAACTCATGCTCGTCCTCGAGTAGGTAAGTGATAACAAAAATAATTTTTGAGGTGACATGAAGCCAACACAATCTTGATCAAGTTATTGTAAAGCATTGCAAGCTAAGATCAAAGTACTCTAAACATGGGCATAAAAGATATAATTCTAACAATAGAACTTAGCAACCATGTTTCAACATGAAAAGCAACACAAACAAAAGATCATGAATAATAATGCATTGAAAGTTATTTGTTTGTTTTGAGCATAGAGAAAGCATAGCAAAGTGGTATTCAGCTTGTCCTTCATGGAATAGAAAACATAAATGCATAGGACACCTTCAAAGTTCAAAGGGTGACTAGATACAAATAATTTGAGAACAAGCAATACCATAATCATGAATCAATCAATAGTAAATTTTGGGACTATGCACATTATACTCAGAATGACAACTATGCTCTCTTAATTGGTGCATAAGGATAGAAGATGAAGACTCAACATAAAAGTAAAAAGAAAGGCCCTTCGCAGAGGGAAGTAGGGATTGACAAGTTTTATAAAGCTTCCAAAAATTATGGTACTCATTAGCTTTGAGCTCTCATTGCCCCTATCATAAGCATCTTCAATGGTTAAAGTTAATGTGAGTGCAAATATGAGTTATATGCTTAACAAATCACAAGATGAAAATCTCATGTCCCTTGAATACAAGTACCTAAACCTCATGCTACTCGACTTAGGTCCCAAATAAGTTCTTGTCATTGTAAGCATACATGTATCATTGAGAACGTCAATGGGGTACCTCCTGCCCGATGATATAGAAGCTTTCCCATATCAAAATGACAAGACAAACAGACAATGAACACCTCGACATCTCTTTTATTTACTATTGGGTATAGCTTTTCATTATGAGATGCGTCGTCGAATGCCCACTATGGTTATTCTGTAAATTTCCACCATGAATGATGCATGGCTTAGATTGGCGGCCCAGGCGTTTCTCTAACACATATACAAACTCCATGAGCTTACAAGTTTGCACCTCATTTCACACCGCTAGGCATCCATAAATAAAAGATCATGATATCAACTAAATAGGAATAAGTGCAATGTTGAAAACATCCCCCATGAAAGCATGGTTGTGCTAACTCTCAACTCACAATTTGCAACATATAATCTTCATAAGAGAGTCACAATGGTCAAGTTTATTAAGTGCAATAAAGTAAATGTGCCATCAAGTTCGTGAGAGCTTTACTAACTAATTTTCTCATAACAAAATTTTAATTTGGAAGATAGATAAAAGCATGATGAATATACTTGGAATAGCAATAATGTTAATAGGTAGATATGGTGGACACATTGGAAAACTTTGGTTTTTTTTGGAGTTAGATGCACGAGTAGAGCTCATACTCAGTACAGGTGAAGGCTAGCAAAAGACTGGGAGCGACCAACAAAGAGAGCAATAACGACCATAATCATGCATAGCGACAAAACATTATTAATCAAAGCATAAAGTGATATTACAAGTCAAAAACTAAACAATCATAGAGGCTTGAGGTGACTGGTTCATAGTCATAACATGGTGTAAGCATGCGCCAAGTCAACCGAAATAAAGCATCAAACCACAATATTATGCTTTTGTATGATAAAAACAACACATGATTCTTTCAATGGCACATTAAGCACTCTCAGTCATTTGAGACAAATCATGCTACAACAATAACTAATAAGCATATAATCAAAATAATATCTAGCATGACATGCTAAAGTCTAAGCCACAGTCTAAACAAGCTTCCTTTTGCACTACTATAAGCATGAAATATTTTACTCTTCTCCAATACTAATCAACTTATTTGAAACAACTCTCAAAGATAATAATCAACAAAGACCAGAGGGCTAAACACACCTAACTAAAAAGAACTAACAAGTTCTGAACAAAATAAGGGTGAAAATAAAAGCTAAATGCAGTACTAGCAATAGAGAACACTCACAGAACAATAAGAGTGAAAACTAGCGTGTTCTAGGCAATGAAAATGGAGTGTGTCTTCTCTAAAAGAAGTATGCTGGGATCCAACCATTTATTACAGCAAACAAAGTAAAATAAAACTAAAAACAAAAATAAAGACGCTCCAAGAACAACACATAGCATATGAAGCAATAAAAATATAGTGTCTTGAAAGATGACCTGATATTGTTGTTGATGAAGAAGGGGGTGCCTTGGGCATCCCCAAGCTTTGACGCTTGTACTTCTTGGATATTTCTTGGGGTGACATGGGCATCTCCAAGCTTGAGCTTTTGTCCATCCTTGATCTCATCACATCATTCTTCTTTCTCTACACTTGAAAACTTCCTTCATACAAAACTTCACACAATTCTCATTAGCAACATTAGTATATGCAAGATAGTAGATCCATTTTTGGTTCAGTTTCAACTCAAGAACAACATCCATTAAAACATTGGCTACTGTAGCAACTTCTTTTAAAAGCTCTTATGATCAAAATAACTAAAAAAGAAAGAGATTAAGAGGCAAATGCAAATAGTGGCAGAAATCTGTCAAACCAGAATAGCAGGTAAAGATCGATTTTTTCGAAAATATTCTGTTGCTCAAATCGAAAAGTGCAAAACTAACGAAAGTTAGATAATAACCTGGGGCATGTGCACAAAAAATTGCAGATCAAAATACTATTCTGATATTTTTCACGATATTTTACAACGAAGCACAGAAATCTGTTTCTGGACAGCAAATTCCCCAAATCTTACCTTCTTCCTATTAGAGGCTATTCTTGGCACAAAAATGAAATAAAAAGGATAAAGAGAGGTTGTTATAGAGGTAACAACTTCCAAGACTCAACAAAAGAAAAATTACAGAAATAAAACATGGGTTATCTCCCAAGAGTGCTTTTCTTTAACGCCTTTCAGCTAGGCGCAGAAAGCAAGAATCAAGTATTTTCAAGTGAAGAAGCATCAAAATCAATACCAGAAATCTTTTCAACAAGGAATTGTATTTTATCCATATAAGTTTTAGAAGATCCTCTCTCAGCATCCTTTGGTTTTCTACTTTCATCAGATGAGTTTTCAGGAACAATCCAATCAAAATTATTTTCCAAAGCTTCATGCATTCCTAAAAGTTTAAAAGGTATTGGTATTTTGATTTCCTCCCCATTTTTGGGTTTGGTTTTGTCTATCTTTTCAAATGTACCAATAACATCTACACATGAACCTAGCATATTAAAATGATCAAAGACTTTCCTGGCTTCTATAACAACATCTCTAAATTCTTTACACAAAGTTTCTAGAATAAAATCTCTCTTTTCAGTGTCTTCAACATCATGAAGTTTAAGAAACATTTGTTGTATTATGGGGTTAAGGTTAACAAACCTAGCCTCCAACATGTGAACTAAGTAGGCTGCAGCACTTCCATAATTAGGAGCAAGTTCTGCTAAGGATCTATTCTCAATATCTTTGTGCTTACTGACATGATTAAAGAATTCTTCTATGTTATCTTTCCCAATTATAGAACCACTACCTACTGATAAGTCTTTCAGAATGTACTTAGGGATTAACATAATGAACTAAAAATAAGGTAACAAAATACCAACTATAAAAGGAACTAATTTTTTGTGTTTTTGATAAAAAGAAGCAAACAAGACAAAGTAAAAAAAAACTAAGCAAAATAATAACAAAGTAAAGAGATTGGAAGTGAGAGACTCCCCTTGCAGAAATCCTCTTTCTCCCCGGCAACGGCACTAGAAAATAGTCTTGATGTCTCACATGACCCATTTGGAAACCCCAAGAGGAAGGTATGATGAGCACAACAGTACGTTTTCCCTCAGTATGAAACCAAAGTTTAATCGACCAGTAGGAGAAAGAAATCACTTCTGAAGGTTGATGCTAGCTGACTTTGGCAGGGCGCACTACCGGTGTCAGTCAACAACGTGGAACCTGCACACTACACAACCAAACTACTTTGCCCCAACTTACAGTGAGGTTATCAATCTCACTGGTTTTGCTGAAAACAAAGGATTAGACGTATAGTGTGGAAAGAGATGTTTGTTTGCGGTGAATGAAATAAAATAGTAGTTGCAGAAAGAAAATAACATTTGCAGTAGATGGTATTATCAATGTAAAAGAATGGACCAGGGTCCACAGTTCACTAAAGGTGTCTCTCCATAAAGATAAATAACATGCCGAGTGAACAAATTACATTTGGGCAATTGACAAATAGAGAATGCATAACAATGCATGTACATGACATGAAGATCACTATAAGATTCATTTGGGCATTACAACATAATACATAGACCATAATCCAACTGCATCTATGACTAATAATCCACCTTCAGGATATCATCCGAACAACCTTTAGGTATTAAGTTGCAAACAACAGATTATTGCATTAAGCAAAGTGTGTAATGTAAACAATACAATTATCCTTGAACAAAAGATTGTTGTTTTCTCCCTAGTAGCAACAGCACATCTACAACCTTAGAAGTTATTGTCACTCTCCCAGATTAATAGAGGCATGAACCCACTATTGAGCATAAATACTCCCTCTTGGAGCCACAAGCATCTACTTGGCCAAAGTATCTACTAGTCAACTTGACATAGTACTTAATATTCATCGGATCCCAACAAAAACAACATGTAGCATTACAATAAGATGATCTTGATCATGTTAGGCAGCTCACAAGATCTAAACATGGTGGCACAAAATAGGAGAAGACAACCATCTAGCTACTGCTATGGACCCATAGTCCAAAGATGAACTACTCACGCATCACTCCGGAGGCAGGCATGGTGATGAAGAAGGCCTTGATGGCTTGTAAATAACAGCCCGTTGGGAACCCCAAGAGGAAGGTATGATGAGCACAGCAGCAAGTCTTCCCTCAGTTGTGAAACCAAGGTTTATCGAACCAGTAGGAGAAAGCCAAACTTCAGAAGGTGATGCTTGCTAGCTTCACGATAGCTCCGGACAATTTATATGGCGCCTCGTCTAGAGCTTTGCTTTGCACCAGCAACAATGTGAAACCTGCACACAACACAACCAAGAACTTTGCTCCCAACTTACGATGAGGTTGTCAATCTCACCGGTTTGCTGTAAACAAAGGATTGAGCATATCGAGTGGTAAAAGGATAATAGTATGCGAGAAAGTAAATAGTGCAAGTAAAAGTAAAACGGTGTAACGATGTAAAGGAAATTGGACCGGGGTCCACAGTTCACTAGCGGTGTCTCTCCATAAGATAAATAACAACATGCTGGGTAAACAAATTACAGTTGGGCAATTGATAGAGTAAAGATAACGTACATATGTCATGAGGATCACTATGAGATTCACTCTGGGCATTACGACAAAATACATAGACCGTAATCCAACTGCATCTATGACTAATAATCCACTCGCGGGGAGTCGTCCGAGTACCCCTTGATTATTAATTTGTGAACAACGGATAACTGCATTAAGCAAAGTGCGTAAAGTAAACAAAGCAAATGTCCTTGGACACAAGAATGTTGTTTTCCCCCTAGTGGCAACAGCACATCTACAACCTTAGAGGTTTCTGTCACTCCCCCAGATTAAATAGAGGCATGAACCCAACTATCGAGCATAAATACTCCCTCTTGGAGTCACTAGCATCTACTCGGCCAAATAGCTACTAGCAACGGAAAGCATGCAAGATCATAAACAACATAGAGATAACATAAGATATATATTCAGCACATCAACTTGACATAGTACCAATACTCATCGGATCCCAACAAACACAACATGTATAATTACATAAAGATGATCTTGATCATGTAGGGCAGCTCACAAGATCTAAACATAAAGCACATGATGGAGGAGACATCCATCTAGCTATTGCTATGGACCCATAGTCCAAGGTAGACTACTCACACATCACTCCGGAGGCGACCATGGTGGTGGAGAAGGCCTCCGGTAGGGATTCCCCTCTCCGACAGGGTGCCGGGAAGAGCTCCTGGATTCCCTGATCTCGTTTCGACGATGGTGGCGGCTTGTAGTATGTTTCGAGGAAAAGTGATCCGTCCCTTAGGTTTTTCCCATTGAGGGGACTTTATAGGCGAAAGGGCATTGTTAGAGGTGGGGCCAGCTGGCCTCACCATGGGGTGGCATGGCCAGGGGCTGGGCCGCGCCCCCTGTGGTGAGCCTGTCTCCTGGCCCCCATCCGTCTCATCTTCGGTCTTCGCGAAGCTTCCGTAAAAATAGGAGGTTCGGCTTTTGTTTTGTTCGATTCCGACAATATTTCCTATGTAACTTTTCTGAAACACAAAAACAGCAGAAAACAGGGAATTGGCACTGTGGCATCTTGTTAATAGGTTAGTTCCAGAAAATGCATAAAAATGCCACGAAGTGTAACAAAACTCAAAGCAAACGGTGTATAAACAAGCATGGAGCATCAAAAATTATAGATACGTTTGAGATGTATCAGGCCTCCGGTGATGATTCCCCTCTCCGGCAGGGTGCCGGGAAGAACTTTAGAACCCTCCCGAACTAGGGTTAACAGTGACGGTGGCTACACAACTTTTCGTGGATGGAGGTTCGGGCCCTTAGGGTTTTCCCGAAGATGTGAATTTATAGGCAGAAGGGCAAGGTCGGCGGACGCCCGAGGGGCCCACACCATGGGGCAGCATGGCCAGGGGGTGGGCTGCGCCACCACCAGGTGTGGCCGGCTCGTTGCTCATTTTCATCTCTCCTTTGGACTCCATCTTCGTGCCAGGAAAATAGGAACTTTGGCTTTTGTTTCGTCCAATTCCGAGAATATTTCCTTCAGTAAAAACCTGGAATAGAAAAACAGAAGAAAACATGAACTGGCACTGTGGCATCTTGTTAATAGGTTAGTTCCAGAAAATGCATAAAAATGCCATAAAGTGTAAACAAAACCTAAAGCAATTGGTATAAAACAAGCATGGAGCATCAAAAATTATAGATACGTTTGCAACATATCAGATACTCCCTATTCCGGGAAGGAGCTATGAACATGACAGAAAAGGAGCCCATCGAAGCTCTGGTCAACCTGTGAAGATTGACATGCATAGTTTTCGGAATAAAAGCAACCTCTGTCGTCGTGGTGAAACAACATATGCCATGGGATGGCTTAAATGGGGGCCGAACTAGATGCTGGAGGATTCGGGAGAGGGGAACGAGCTGAAAAGCACGACAGAAAGGAACACAGATCTACCCAGGTTCGAGGCTCTCATAAGGAGATAACACCCCTACTCCTGCTCTACTGGTTATATACTTGGATCGATGGAGTATACAACAATGGCGCTTCCAAGCTCTATGCTAGAGGAGGAAGATGAACTGCTCAGTGTAGGAACACCGAGTGACCAACCCTTTACTAGGGCTCCCTGTGCCACCTTATATAGTGGTGGCCAGGGTTACAACGGTCACCTAAGACCAGGAGACACCAACTACACTCCGAATAGGGCAAGCTGACGAGGGCAGACGCCCTTGACTTTCACCCTGATTGCTCTCGATGGGACTCACCCTTGCTGTATCTTGTACTACCAGGACTGTGACCATACCTCTGTGAGGTAAGCTCTGTACTTGGGCACAGTGAGGGTAGGTAGACCACCACTGTGCCCCCTGTCAACACGATCTTCCTCCATGCTGAACTGAACCTTTCCTTGATAGTAGGGATGTGACGCCTTGGTTGACTCATGTAACCCGGATATGAACGTTGGCCATATACCGGACTTATATGCCGGACCAATGACCTATGAAGGTCGGGTAATCCGGCCTCCCCTGCTTCTGCACAACACATCAAATAGGTAGGCCGACATATCTAAGCATATGCCGGCACTCCTCAATTAGTATCCCGGTTGATCCGGCATATCTATACTGCCACCGGGATACACTTATATGCCGGTCAGTGCCGACGCTCCTCTATTCCGGCCAGACCCCATCTACGTCAACCGACATAAAGTCAACCTTACTATTTGTAACTTTCCAGCCTCTTGACCCTACCGGGGGTCATCCCCCCGACATTAGTCCCCGAAGCTGTCGAGGTCCCCCAGTCTTGACTGAGGGGCCTTGGCAGGTTCAACATATCTTCTTTTCATTATATCTCGTCTCTATCGTTATATGCCGACGATTTGATTATATGCCGGGACATCCGCACATATACCGGCTATTGTTCCTTCTCCAAAAGTTATCCCGGCCGGTCCCGGGGTATTCCGGACGGAACCTATTCCCCGGGCAGCTATTCCGGCATGATGGGACTTCCTTGAGAAGCCAAGCCCGACGGTTTGCCTCGAAACTTGCAACTGCCCTGCCATCATGAACGGTCATACGACGTGACGGTTCGCAGCGCCTTTACTGCAGGCCATCATTGCCTAGTGGCTCGGTTACTGTAACCGCCGCCCCACTCTGTGCCGCCACGTGGCTACCTCCCGCAGAAACGGTCGGGGTAGTGGAACACTCGCCACGATCCCCACGACCCTGGTCCTTCGCTATAAATACGGGGGTGGGGGTAAACTTGCTCTTTTTACCCCCACAGTGCCTTCTTCTTCCTCCGCTCCTCTGCCTCTTGCGCTTCCTCGCCGGACCGAAGAACAGCGAAGGAGCACCGCCGCCGTCCTGCTCCACGCCGGCGCCGACGCTCGACGACGCCCGACGTTTCCGTCGACGACGCCGCCGCCGCCTCTTCTCTTTACAACATTGCTGTGGGATCGGATCTTCCTCTGCACGCTCGCCGCCGCTCCATTGCCGCCGGCCAAGCTTCGGTGAGTTCATCCTCTGTTCTTCCTCTTTAATGCTTTTTCGCAGCCTTGCTCCGGTATCACTATGCGCTTAGATCTTTAGCAGTTTCTGTTCCTAGTATCCTCTTGCCTCGATTAGCATTGCCAGAGAAGCTCTTCTATGGTTCACAGATGTTCTTGCGTAGAGCTTATTTCCACGCTTTGTTTCCGGTTTTAACTGCGTTGCTAGATCTTCCTTTCCCGCTGACTTCTGTGAGAGTAGTATGCCGGAGAGACTAACCTCCCTCTTTTCTCTGATATTGATAGGACTAACACCACGGGACTCCGGCTCTCACGCCCTGTCCCGGCCATCAAGATGGCATCTTCAAGTATGACGGCCACCTCGGCCTCGGAGGAAGATACCTCGGCCCAGCTCCAAGGACGCTCCGGCTGGGAGGGGTCGGAGGTTACTCCGGCCGACATATCATGGATCACCTCCACGAGAAGAGTCCCGGAGGGTGTGGCATGCCGGCTACCAGCGGGAGAAACTTTGCCGGCACCGGAACCCGGCGAACGAGTCGTCTTCATCGCCCACTTCGAGCGGGGCTTTGGTCTGCCGGCATCGGACTTCTTCCGGGACTTCCTCGACACCTACGATCTACAACCTCATCATATCCCGGCCAATGCCGTGATGATCCTCTCCGCCTTCGCTGCCTTTTGCGAAGGCTTCGCCGGCATAGAGCCTTTTACCCAAGCCTGGGCGAAATACTTCCAACTGCGGAAGCAAGTCGTCCAAGAACCGCCCCGGAGCAAGGATGACCCGCCGGAGACAGCTCAAGAGAAGAAGGACCGCCCCATGACCTTATGTGGTGCGGCCACCATCATGTCCCGGAAGGGCTCGGACTTCCCCAAGGTGGAGATGCTTGAATCTTGCAAGAAGTGGCAGAAAAGCTTCTTCTATGTCAAGAATATTACGGATGTGGATCTGCTCAACCTGCCGCCATTCGTGGACGAGCCACCCTTGGCCATGAAGAATTGGACTTACAATCCGAAGAACTCCGTGATGCCGGTTAATGCCCTCCACCGGGTTAAGGGCGAGCTCCGGGATGCCGGCCTTACCCCTCAAGATTTAGTGGCATGCTTTATCAGCCGGCGTGTCTCCCCTCTACAGCACCGGTCACATAAAATCTTCCAGATGAGCGGGCCCATGGACCCCACCCGGCATTCTACACACGAGCTGACTCCAGCCGACATTCTGCGGCGGATCAAGGACATCTGCAAGTGTTCCCAGGCCACTTTTGCCTGGGGACTTGAACCGTACAGCCGGGATCGCCCCGCACCAACGGTAAACCCTCCTGGTCGATACATAATCTCTTGTCCGGCATATAGATACTTAAGCGGACACATATCTATTTACCGACACATATCATGCTTGGCTCGACACATTGCTATTTGCCTACATATTCCTTTGTTTGATCAATTGACTTTGCTCTTATGCAGAAATTCAGCTTCCAGGCCATGGAGAACTCCCGCATTGTCATAGCTGCAGACCGTACTGCCGCAGATCCTGAAGACCCGGACCATTGGGACAAACTTCCCCGGAGCACCCGTGCTGCAGCTGCCACGGGTAAGGCCTCCTCACCCCGGCAATCTACTCAAGACCGGAGTGAGGGTGATTCTGACGAGGAGATCCTGATGTATTATGACCCGATGCCACTTGCATATGCCTTTCCTCCCACATCCTTTGCTTATCCTATGCCGTCCTCAGCTATCCCGGACGACGAAGTAATCGACGCTGCGCCATTAAGCCAGGGACCTCCTCCTGCCGGCGTACGCAGTGGCAAGAAGCGCGGGGTCAAACCCCAGGCTGAGCCGGCACAGAAGAGACAGAAGGTTTCGGCGCCTCGCCCGAAGAAACCTCGACCTGTTGCCCCGGGGTAAGCTTCTTTTCTTTGTATTTCCTCCGACATATCTCTTACTTTGATTATTAACTTGGTGTTTTCTCTTTTTCAGGGCTCCTCTTGCACCGGAACAAGCTTCTGGCTCGAGTGGCGGCCCGAAGGTTACCAAGCCAGCGGCCACTGCTACCTCCGACATACCCTCTGCCAGTCATACGACCACCCCGGCGCCGGCATCTTCGCCCGCGCCTGATAGAAACACCTCCCCGGCGAAGGACGATCCTCCGCCGGAGCAAGACAACTCTGCCCCCGACGTCCACATGGACTCGGGGGCTCAACAGGAACCCTCGGCTTCTGATGTCCATATGGACACAGGAGCCCAACAAGATGCCCCAGATTCCGGCGTGCCCACCAGCGGCACCGGGACTACTGAAGACACCGGCGCAAGCAACAAGAGCGCCGGCACAGATATCAAAGGAAAGGGGCCTGCAGTGCCGGAAGTCCGAACTATTCCGGAACCTGCCCCTGCTGGGCAAGCTGCACCTGCCGCGCCGGAACAACCAGCGCCCAAGACTCCTTCCACGGAGAAGACTCCTGCCCCGGCCAAGACCTCTGCCCCGGTCAAGTCCGGCACCCTCAAGATCTAGCCGACCAAATCCGGCACACCGTCCGCTGCCACTGCTCCTCCTAAAGCAGCATCCCGGCCCAGCTCTGCTCTGGCCCTGCATCTTGGCAGGGCAGCATCCCGGCCTGGCTACCGGCCCAGCTTCTTCGACACGCCGGAACTTGAGGGCCGCGTCTCCCTGCTGTCGAAAAGCGACAAGAGCCTTGGATCTCTCAAGAAGCGCTGCATCAGGTGGAATGATGCTGACAGTATGGACACTGCCGACTCCAGGAGCAAGAAATTGGCCGAAGCTTCGGCTACTGGCGATCCATCTGATATCTTGGCCGCGAAGCCCATTCCAATTGCCTGCGAACTCCTCAGCCTCCATCAAAGACTTCACCGTTTGGCCGATGCCACCAACGTAAGTCTTTTTTACATATATACATATCCCCAGTCCCCAAAAATGTCGGCTGTCCGGGATACGGACATCCGGGATTTTCCAATACCTTTCTTAGTTAACTGCTCTCAAATTAACTGTCCGACATATGAGCTCGATCCGAGCTTCAAATCCTAGTCACCGAGAGCCGGGATAGGTGCGCAGCACCTGTGCCGGGTCTTCAACAATCTGAATACTTCATATAATCTTCAATTGTACCGGTATGCTAGACTTTTCTCATAACCTTTCAAATCCTAACACTTTTTCTGCGCATGAACAATGCACGCGCTGACATGTACCACGACTTGGTGTGCGAGCACCGAAAGTTGTCAGATGCGCATAGCAAGCTCCGGCTTGAACTGTCCCAGAAAGGTAACCTCTACCGACATATCCTTATGTACCGGATGACTAGCTTTCTTTTTTCTCCATACACATTTTGCCGGCACACCTTAATATGCCGACACATAACCTTTTACCGTCATTCTGCAGCTGGTGCCGAAGCCCAAGTCACTGAGCTTGTCAAGAGGGTGAAGGAGCTGATAGGTACGCCGGATCCTGATGTCACCCAAATAGACACTTTATACTTCAAATCCTTTATCTCTTGTCACTGTTTTCTATCTTCACACTATTTTGACTTCAAATCTTTCCAGATGATAAAGCTGCACTGGAGGCACGTCACCAGGACTGTACGCCCTCAGTGGATGTGGCCAAGCAACTGGACGACCGGGATGCCGCTCACAAGGTCGAGATAGAGCGGTTGAAGGGCCGGATCGCCGAGCTTCTGGAGGAGAAGGAGCAGAGGGAGGGCCAACTCAAGAAAGCCCAGGAGCTGCTTGTCACCTCCGAGACTGATGCCTCCAACGCCCATGCCGAACTGTCTAGCTTGAAGGAGCAAGCAACAAAATGGGAAGTTACAGTTGCACAGCTCAATGCCGACCTCGCCAGTAAGCTTCAAATCCTTTTTCCTTATCCTGCCCGGGATATCATGATCCTTTCCGGCATAACCTTTACGCCGACATATACCCCTTTGGCTAACATTATTTCTATTTCTCAGACATGTTTCCCGCTTCCGTCGAAGACGTTGAGAGGGCTCTGCAGTTGGATCGAGAGAACCGGGGTGTTCCGGTTGACTCGGCCAATTGGGACATGTCGGAACAGCTGTTGGCCCTGCAATCCCGGAAGAACGCCATGACCTTCTTCACGGAAGAACTTTTTCTTGGCGCCCAGGAGGCATATTCTGCCCTCTGGCCGGGGCAAAGGACTCCCACCGACCCTGTTGATCTCGTCAATGATCTACAGCTTTCCAAGATTCGCCTCCGAGAATGGCGGGACTCCGGCGCGAGGGTAGGAGCTGATGAAGCTCTCAGCTACTTCCTCTCTTGGTACGAAAAAGCTGACTTGGAGACCTTGCGCACTGTGCGCGAGGGATCCATCTAGACCACGGATCTGGAACATATCCGGCGTCGGCAAGAATTAGCCCACAGCTATGTGGATTATGCCGACACCGAGGCCTTTGTCCGGGATATCCGCGAGCCGGAGAAGACGGCAGACGACGCCAAGGATGCTGCTGACGCCGAGGGCTCTGACTCCAGCCAAGACGAAGAGGAAGCTGATGAAGCCGGCACTGATGCTCCGGAACAGGGGTCTGCCCCGGGCGGAGGTGATGGCTCCATTCCATCTGCTGGGTCCGGCACTCCTGAAGCCGACATCTCCACTGCTACAGCTCCTCCAGTCGGCGGCTCTGTTTCTGCCGCTGCTCCTTGACTTTGCAGCACCAAAAACTTTAAGTTTTATCAGATCCCCGGAATGCCGGGTGCAATTGTAAGATACACATTTAATTTCCTTTGGTTTGCTACCTGAACAAGTTTTAACTTGGTTTGCTTGTTTATCAATGCCGGATCATCTTTTGGCTAAGTTACCGAGTTTGCTTTCCTGTTTCCCTAACTCCACAACCTTGGCTACTTGTCTACCTCTTTTGGCTTTTGACTTATGAGTCTCAAGGTTGCTTCATTAAACATACAGTACTTCAACTTTGAAACTTAGACTTCAAATCATCCGATATTTCAAGTTTTATCTTTAGCTTTATCATAAATGTCGGTTCGCTTGCTCTATATTTCCTTAGCCGTTTTCCATGTGTAGACAATCTCCGGCATCTACTCTTGCTAGCCATGAAGCCGGGTTTCGGACAGCAGCTGAGTCGAAGAGCGGCCTTTGGTGCCGACACACTACTAGGCCGACATAGGAAACACTCAAATCAAGCCAGCCGACATATAAATAAAAACTGAAAATAAGCAACGATATATCTCGGAGGCAGTGCCCGCTCTCTTCGGGATGCCGACATTTCATTTATTAGCCTTATACCGGCATAAAGTGCCGGCACACAAAGTAAAATATGGAAATACATACATTGTGCTTCTCAGGAGTAAAAGGGGCGGAGTAGGGCTATGTTCCATGGTCGCTTGGTTTCTTCTCCCGACCTGTCCGCCTTGTCCTTCTTGGGGGCCTGCGCATCTATAAGATAATAGGCATCATTGTGCAGAGCTCTGCTCACAATGAATGGCCCCTCCCATGGAGGAGTTAATTTATGCCGGCCCTCTGTGCCTTGCCTTAGCCGGAGTACTAGATCCCCCTCTTGGAATCTCCTTGGATTCACCTTCTGCGCATGATAGCGTCTGAGGTTCTGCTGATATACTGCTGTTCTTGACAGTGTTACTTCTCTTGCTTCTTCCAGCAGATCCACATCATTTTCCCTGGCTTATTTAGCCTCTTCCTCAGTATATAGCACTACTCTTGGTGCATCATGTATTACATCTGTTGGAAGCACAGCTTCTGCTCCATACACCAGGAAAAATGGTGTGTAGCCTGTTGACCTATTCGAAGTTGTCCTTAAACTCCAAAGCACTGCTGGCAATTCATCTAGCCAACATCCCGGAGTTTTCTCTAGTGGCTCAATCAGCCGGGGTTTTATGCCGGATAACACTAGTCCATTTGACCTCTCTACTTGGCCATTGTCACAAGGGTGAGCGACCGACGCAATGTCCAGCCAGATTCCCACCTCCTCACAAAATCTAGCAAATGGCCCTTGGGCAAAGTTCGACCCATTGTCAGTGATGATGCCATGGGGAACACCATATCTCGAGATTATATCTTTTAAGAATTTCACTGATGTGTGACCGTCACACTTGCTTATGGGCTTCACTTCAATCCATTTGGTGAACTTGTCCACCATGACCAGGATATGGGTCATCTTTCCTCTGGCCGGCTTAAAAGCGCCGACCATATCCAGGCCCCAAACAGCAAAGGGCCAGGTTATCGGGATAGTCTTCAAGGCAGATGCCGGCTGATGAATCTGGTGGGCATATCTTTGACACCCATTGCATTTCCGGACCAAATCTTCTGCCTCTTGCAGTGCCGTCGGCCAATAGAACCCATGCCGGAATACCTTTGCCACCAATGCTCTGGATGAAGCGTGGTGACCACACTCCCCCTGATGAATTTCCCGGAGCATCTCCAAACCTTCAGCAGATTCAACGCATCTCTGTAATACTCCGCTGGTACTTCTCTTGTATATTTCTTTGTTGATGATGGTATATCCTTTGGATCTCCTTATAACCCGGCGGGCCTCATTTTCATCCGTCGGCACTTGACCATCCACCAGGAAATCCATGATTGGACGCGCCCACGAGGGCACTTCCCTGACAGTGAACACTGCCTGATCTATCTCCATCATTTCGACCGACACATAATCGATCTCCATGGGCTGCGAAGTCCCCGGGACTGAGGGATTAGTCCCCGGGTATGCCGGAGCAGTCCCCGGGTATACCGGAACAATCTCTTGGTACATCTTACCCTTGCTTTTATTTCTGCTCCGGAATACTGTACTTACAGCATATGCCGGCCCAGTCCCCGGGACTGAGAGTGCAGTCCCCGGGTTATCCGATCTGGCTCCGGCGTCTACCTCCATCGGGACTGCATCATCTGGGCTTGGCGGGACATAAATGGATGATGACTCCGGTGAGGGCTTGATTGACGGCTTCCTCAGATGCTCCAGCGAAATGCCGGGCGGGATTGAATCTCCGGAAGATCCCAGCTTGGACAATGTATCGGCTGCTTCATTCTGAGCCCGGGGAACATGCCGGAACTCACAACCTTCGAAGTAACCGCTCAACTGCTGCACCAGGAAATGGTAGGATCCCATGTTTGCATCATGCGCATCCCATATGCCGGAACATTGCTGAATCACCAAATCGGAATCACCGAAACACATAATCCGGCGAATGCCTATGTCCTTAGACACCTTTAGGCCATGCACAAGTGCCTCATATTCCGCCACATTGTTCGATGCGGCAAAATGAATCTGCAGAACATATCTCAATTGGTCATTCTTGGGTGAACTGAGCACTATGCCGGCACCCAGGCCATGTATTGTCTTGGAACCGTCGAAATGCATCCTCCAATAATTTGCATCTGGCAATGGTGGCTCATATTGTATCTCTGCCCAGTCAATGAAGAAATCAGCCAACGCCTGGGACTTGATTGTATCTCTCTTGTCATATTGAGGAGTATATGGTGACAACTCTATTGCCCACTTGGCTATCCTGCCACTGGCATCTTTGTTGCCTATGATCTCCGAGATAGGGGCCTCGGCCACTACCCGGATTGGATGCTCTTGGAAGTAATGCTTGAGCTTCTTGGCCGCCATATAGACACCATATGTCATCTTCTGATAGTGGGGGTAGTTTTGCTTTGAGGTGGAGAGGACTTCGCTCAGATAATATACCGGCCGCTGCACGGTTTTGCCTCCTTCCTCTCGCTCTACTACCACCACTGCACTGACGACTCTATTGGTTGCCGCTATATAGAGTAACATTGGCTCCCTGGGCATCGGAGATGCCAACACCGGCGCTGTTGACAACATCTGTTTCAGCTCTTTGAAAGCTGCATCTGCTTGCATTGTCCAGACAAATGTATCGGACTTCTTCATTAATTGATATAACGGCAAAGCTTTCTCTCCCAGCCGGCTTATGAAACGGCTGAGGGAAGCGAGGCACCCAGTGAACTTCTGTACTTCCTTCAAATCTGTCGGCGGCTTCATCCTTTCTATGGCACGAATCTTGCCGGGATTCACCTCAATACCCCGGCTGGAAACAAGGAATCCGAGCAACTTGCCCGCTGGCACACCGAAGGTACATTTTGTCGGGTTCAACTTCATCCGGAATCTCCTCAGGTTTGCAAAGGTTTCTCGGAGGTCATCTATGAGAGTCCTGCCCTCCTTGGTTTTTATGACGACATCGTCGACATATACCTGCACATTTTTATCTATTTGATCGTGCAAACATTTTTGCATACACCTTTGGTAGGTTGCGCCGGCATTTCTCAATCCGAAAGGCATGGTGAGATAGCAATAAGCCCCGTACGGGGTAATAAAGGATGTCTTTATTTGATCCAACTCATACAAGGGGATCTGGTGGAAACCAGAATAAGCATCTACGAATGATAACAGTTCACATCCAGCCGTGGAATCAATCACTTGATCGATCCGAGGGAGCGGGAATGGATCTTTAGGGCATGCCTTGTTCAAGTTGGTGTAATCAACACACATCCGCCATACTTTTACTATGGCGGGCCCATCCTTCTTCTTTTCCACCAAAACCGGATTAGACACCCAATCCGGATGTAGTACTTCTTTGATAAAGCCGGAGGCTAGGAGCCTGGCCACTTCCTCCCATATTGCCTTCCTCCTATCATCCGCATTCCGCCGGAGCGGCTGCTTTACCGGCTTAGCATCCGGCCTTACATGCAGTGCGTGCTCAGCCAGCTCCCTCGGCACACCTTGCAGGTCTGAAGTAGACCATGCAAAGATATCCCGATTCTCACGGAGGAAGCTGGTGAGCTCGCTTTCCTATTTGGGGTCCATACCTGCCCCGATGAGGGCATGGCGCTCCAGGAAAACTTCATCCAGAGGCACCTTCTTGACTTCCTTGCCCACTTGAAAAGAAGCACTGCCACCTGGGTTCATCATGCCCGGCATAGATTTGCTGGCCACGACTGTTTCAGCAATCTCTACTGCTCGCTTGAGCCTCTTCTTTTCCTCTGCAATGATCAGAGTCTCGGCCAGATTAGATCCGGCTGTTGCACATGCCATCGAGCGCTTGTAATCACCAATGATGGTGATCACTCCCTTGGGCCCCGGTATCTTCATCTTCAGATACGCAACATGCGTAGTGGCCATGAACTTTGCCAATGCCGGCCTCCCCAGCAAGGCATGGTAGGGGCTTTCCAGATCCACCACCTCAAACATGAGGTTCTCCACCTTGCAGTTATCCCGGTTGCCAAACATGACATCCATCCGGATCTTGCCCATCGGCGCACATGAAAGTCCCGGCACAATGCCGTGGAATGTGGTCTTGCTTGGCTCCAGCATATTCTCCTTGATGCCCAGTTTCTGCATCGTATCCCGATACATGATGTTGATGCTGCTTCCATTGTCAATAAGGACCTTGCTGAATCTCACGTTATTAGCCGGCCCGACGAATGTCGGATCCATCACCAGAGCATACCCGCCGGGATTTGGCATGATTCGGGGATGATCGTCCCTGTCCCAGCCAATGGCCTGGTCAGACCAGTACATCAGCTTCGGAACAGCCGACATAACAGCATTCACCTCCAAACACCGCCGGTACAAGCTCTGCTTGTCGGTTCTTTCGGTCTCAAAGACCATGTAGCTCTGATCATGTTCCTTGAACTCATTTCGGCCCGCTCCTGGGCCTCCGGCACTATATTCCGGATTATAGCTCTGGTCTATTTGATTTACGCCGGTATTTCCGGCATTGCTCTGATTCCCGGGATTAACCGGCTTGGGCGGGACTGCAACTGTATTGGCACCTGTCAACGGCGATGGAGCTGCCGGGATAGATGGCCTAGCCGGTCCCCAGGGACCTGCACGACGTGCTAATATGTCGTCCAGCCATGAACAGTTTCTCGTCAAATGATTTGCCGGCTTACCCGGCTGGAACGTGTGAAACACACAAGGCTTGTCCATGGCCAGACCCACTGTATACTTCGGCCATTGCTTCTTCTGGCCGGCGCCTCCGCCGGCATTCTTGTTGATCCAAACATTCTTCTTCTGGAATGGCTGCGCTTGCTGCTGTGGCTATTGCTGAGGCTGCTGATAGCCCTCATATCTCGGACGCTGGCTACTACCGGCGCCCCCTTGTTCTTCCTCCACAGCAGCTACTTGTGCCGTTCCATACCGGTAATCCGGCCTTTCATCTCTTCTCTTGTTCCGGTTATCAGAGCGATAGTATTGCCCTGGTCTCCCGGTGCTGTTGTTGTTCCCCTGGGTCTGCCCCTGTCCTTGTGAATCAAGGGTGGGCTGCATGGGATCTCCCAGAGCATAACTATCGGCAATCTTGATTGTCTCGGCCAACGTGGCCGGCATTTCCCTCTGAAGCTTTTGCCACAACATGGTGCCATGCCGGCACCCATGAGCGAACCACATGATGGCCTGCTGCTCCACAACTCCTTCGCAGGAATTGCGCAATGTGCACCACCTGGTCAGATAGTCACGGTCGGTCTCATTCACTCCTTGCCTGCAGTTAGCCAGCTGCTGAGGACGGTTCGGCCTCTTGTATGTACTGGTGAAGTTTGACACAAACTGCTCTTCGAAATCAACCCAGCCATTGATACTTCCGGCCGGTAGATTATTCAGCCATATCCTGGCTGGTCCTTCTAGCATTTGCGGCACATATCGTACCGCCCATCTGAGGTTTCCTCCGGCAATGTTTACTGCAGTGGAGTAGTCCTCCAACCAATCTTCCGGCTTTGTACTGCCGTTATATGTCCTCGCGCCACGCGCGAGCTGGAAGTAGTAGGGTACCGGCTCACTGATACGTCTCAAACGTATCTATAATTTTTGATGCTCCATGCTTGTTTCTACACCATTTGCCTATTGTTTCGTTACACTTAGTGGCACTTTTATACATTTTCCGGAACTAACCTATTAACGAAGTGCCACAGTGCCAGTTTCCTGTTTTCTGCTGTTTTTGTGTTTCAGAAGTGATACACAGGAAATATTCTCAGAATTGGACGAAACAAGTTCCTGAAGACTTATATCACGGGGAAGCTTCCAGACATCCGAAGAAGAGACAGAGGAGGGCCACGTGGGCCCCACACGCACAGGCGGCGCGGCCAGGCCCCTGGCCGCGCCACCCCTGTGTGAGGGGGCCTGGTCCCTCCTCTGACATCGCCCCTTCGCCTATAAAGATCCCCCGACGAGAAAAACCTAAGGGCCCGATCAGTTTTCCAGAATACATCGCGATCCACCGCCGCCGTCGACCCGAAGATCGGGAGGGTCCAGAAGCTCTTCCCGGCACCCTGCCGGAGAGGGGAATCGCCACCGGAGGTCTTCCTCATCGCCATGCTTGCCTCCGGAGCGATGAGTGAGTAGTCTACCTTGGACTATGGGTCCATAGCAGTAGCTAGATGGTTGTCTTCTCCACCATGTGCTTCATGTTTAGATCTCATGAGCTGCCCTACATGATTGAGATCACCGTTATGTAATTCTATGATGTTGGTTTGTTGGGATCCGATGAATATTGGTGTTTATGATTAAGTTGCTGTACTGAATTATATCTTTTGTTATCTCTATGTTGTTTATGATCTTGCATGCTCTCCGTTGTTAGTAGCTATCTTGGCCGAGTAGTTGCTAGTGACTCCAAGAGGGGGTATTTATGCTCGATAGTGGGTTCATGTCTCTATTTCACCTGGGGGAGTGACAGAAACCTCTAAGGTGGTAGATGTGCTGTTGCTACTAGGGAGAAAACAACATTCATATGCTCAAGGGCATATGCTTTGTTTACATTACACACTTTGCTTAATGCAATTATCTGTTGTTCGCAACTTAATACTTCTAGGGTGTTCGAATGATATCCCCGGGAGTGGATTATTAGTCATAGATGCAGTTGGATGGCGGTCTATGTATTTTGTTGTAATGCCCAGAGTAAATCTCATAGTGATCTTCTTGACATATCACGTTATCTTTATTTTATCAATTGCCCAACTATAATTTGTTTACCCAGCATGTTATTTTATCTATGGAGAGACACCACTAGTGAACTGTGGACCCCGGTCCTATTTTAATCATATTGCAATCACCTGTTTACTTTTCCCGCACTGTTTACTTTACTCGCATACTCTACTGTTTTCCACTCGATACACTCATAACCTTTGTTTCAAGCAAACCGGTGAGATTGACAACCTCATCGCAAGTTGGGAACAAAGTACTTGTTTGTGTGTGTGCAGGTTCCACAACACCTTCAGTCGTCATCGTCTCCCTTCTCCTGTTCGATAAACCTTGGTTTCTTAATTGAGGGAAAACTTGCTGCTACACTCATCATACCTTCCTCTTGGGGTTCCCAACGGGCTGGTCATTCACCACGCACAAGGACAGTTTGCTCCCACATCAACTTGGAGTAGCACTCACCCATAATCCGGGGTCCAAAGCACATAGGACCCGGAGCTCCTTGCCTCTCCACCAACTCTGACTGGTGAATCCTGTCCAGCTTGAAACGTGCATCACTTGCTGCCAAGGACCGAGGTCCAAGCCGGGACGCAATTGGGCCCGCGATCATTTTTTCCTGCTGCTGTTCCGGCTGACACTGCTCATTTTTCCGGCCTTGCTGGTGCTGCTGCTGATATCCCGCCCTGAGAAGGGCGGAATTTCCATCATCTTCCCGATGTCTCGGCTGACCTGCACCTTGTTGCTGTGCTATACCTCCGGCACCTTGCTGCTGATGCTGAGCAGCACTATTACTCCGGCCACCACCGGCCGACACTGCTCCTTGCCCGGCCGGCACATTCTGGCCAGCCTTCTTGCTGCCGACATACTTGTCAGCTTGGCCGACACTCTTCTGAACTATTGCTTGCTTTCCGGCGATTGTCGGATCATACACCTTGATTTGCTTGTCCCGGCGGCCAGAGGTCACACTTCCGGCACGCCGGGCGCTTGGATGCGGGGACGAAGCTTTGCCCCTCGACCTTGCTCCGGCACCTCCCACCGACGCAACGTACTGGGATGCCCCGGCACCTGGGTTTGCCTTCTTAAAGGCCTCCTGCTGCTTGGTAGCTTCAGACAAAAGATGGTTAAGCCGGGCTTGCTGCTCATGCAGTGCTTCGCCGGACAAATTAGATAAGTCCTTAGCTACCTCTGCTGCTGCTCTAAGATTCTTCACTGGTGAGCTATAGACTACCTTAGGCACAGTGCTAGTTGCAGTATGACTCTTAGCTCTAGTATCTTTACCTAGCTCAGTGTTAAGATCTCTACCTCTAGTTCTAATCTCATCTATCCGGCTAGGCCGGGTTACCACAGGAGTAAAACCATGGGCAGCCTCATACTCACGGAGTTGCCGGTTAAACCATTCGCGTTCCTGATGCATGGCCAGGGCCTCGTCGACGAGGGCCTGACAAGATCCCTCCAGGACCTCCCTTGTCTGCTCCGGATCATCGCCGGATTGCACCGGCTCGAGAAGCCGATCGATGATGGGAAGAAGCACCTGACCCTTTGCCGGCACAGCGGAAGTGCCGGCCAGGTTCTCGACACGCTCCAATGGAGGACGTGCCGACCTCTTGGCCTTCGGCGGCTCCGGCGGTGTATCTCCTGCTGCTGCTGCTGCTTTGCCGGCACCATCTGCCGGCGACACTGATGTGCCGGCCATCATTACCTCAGCCGACTCTACTGAGCGAGCGCTACGCCCAACGTGAGCCAGCCGATGTGACGGAGGATCCGCCGCCACCAGCACCTCTTCCCTGCAAACTCTCTCAGTCCCCACGTACACCTCGTGGGAACCGAAAGACATGATCCGGCCATCCCTGGGGAACGGCCGGCCGCCGAGACACCCAGTGTTGTCACTGACGAAGCTGAGCGGGCCTAGCCTCTGGACGAGGCCAGAGACCACGCGCACTTCCGAAGCTGCTATCATGGACCCCGTCCGAATAAACACTCCGCCCAGCATATCGATCGGCCCCACGGTGGGCGCCAAATGTCGTCGTGGTGAAACAACATATGCCATGGGATGGCTTAAATGGGGGCCGAACTAGATGCTGGAGGATTCGGGAGAGGGGAACGAGCTGAAAAGCACGACAGAAAGGAACACAGATCTACCCAGGTTCGGGGCTCTCGTAAGGAGATAACACCCCTACTCCTGCTCTACTGGTTATATATTTGGATCGATGGAGTATACAACAATGGCGCTTCCAAGCTCTATGCTAGAGGAGGAAGATGAACTGCTCAGTGTAGGAACACCGAGTGACCAACCCTTTACTAGGGCTCCCTGTGCCACCTTATATAGTGGTGGCCAGGGTTACAATGGTCACCTAAGACCAGGAGACACCAACTACACTCCGAATAGGGCAGGCTGACGAGGGCAGACGCCCTTGACTTTCACCCTGATTGCTCTCGATGGGACTCACCCTTGCTGTACCTTGTACTACCAGGACTGTGACCATACCTCTGTGAGGTAAGCTCTGTACTTGGGCACAGTGAGGGTAGGTAGACCACCACTGTGCCCCCTGTCAACACGATCTTCCTCCATGCTGAACTGAACCTTTCCTTGATAGTAGGGATGTGACGCCTTGGTTGACTCATGTAACCCGGATATGAACGTTGGCCATATACCGGACTTATATGCCGGACCAATGACCTATGAAGGTCGGGTAATCCGGCCTCCCCTGCTTCTGCACAACACATCAAATAGGTAGGTCGGCATATCTAAGCATATGCCGGCACTCCTCAATTAGTATCCCGGTTGATCCGGCATATCTATACTGCCACCGGGATACACTTATATGCCGGTCAGTGCCGATGCTCCTCTATTCCGGCCAGACCCCATCTAGGTCAACCGACATAAAGTCAACCTTACTCTTTGTAACTTTCCAGCCTCTTGACCCTACCGGGGTCATCCCCCCGACAACCTCTTGAAGAAATGTTTATGAAAACCTGCATTATCGAACGACTCTTGAGTCTAAGGCTGTAGCTAGTGCATAAAACACCTTATTTCCTATATGAACTTGTTGGGCAACACTCGTTACTCACCCCACTCCTTCTTAACCCTTGCTTTGATTGGAGACAACTCAAGGAGGCAACCTCAAGACACCCAAGACGAAGACGAAGCTTCTACCAATGTCAGAACCATCAATGGAGTTAACAACTATATGAAGCTTGGTGGAAAACTAGAATAGGAATAGAAGGGACCCAATTCCCTAATCCTAGAACCTAAGTAGCTAGGGTATTTCTGTAGCAAACCAACTGCATTAGTTGTAGCTCTAGTTTAGTCTTCTAGTTGTTCTTTCTCGCTTGTAGTCGCCAGAACTAAACCTCTACCCATTGAGGAGGTTCTGAAGCTCTTCTGTATGATGACATTGTAATCCTATAGACATACCTTGGACCTGCGATGTTTCTGTTGTACCACTCTAATCGATGTAATACTAGTGAGACAGTATTTCATTGGTGTTATGTCAATGACTTGCATACTACACATGCAGTGGTATGTTGGGTCACCACATATCATGAAGCCGATATTTCCATCTTCATCGGGTGAGGGACCAACGCTCCCGATGGGAGTAGGTCCTAAGGCTATAGTCGAATTTTGATTCGAGTATAGGCTCAAAGTTATTCTTCTTCTGTTATTTAGACATGACCTGCATAATATAGTTCTGAGCTCATTTTTTCAAAAATTTATGTTTCATCGGGTACGCCACCGGCGCTCTCAATGGGAGTAGCCCCCGAGGCTATGGTCGGGTACTTGTAGTCGATCATAGGCTCAAAAATTCTTTGACTTGCATCTCTTTAATTTGGCTTGTATGGATAGACCTTTGTATACCAAAAGTATGATGTCATTGACATGACAACTCGCTGCAATGATTTGACCAAAGGTTGACCGTTGCACATGGGTAGCATGGTAATTTCCTGAAATTTCTGCCCATTAGTGGGCTTGCCGCTTCCGCTTTTCATGCCACGTTGCAGCCCACGTTCCTTCCATCGTAAGCTATTTAGGAGAAACCCTTTTTACTTTTACTGTTTACTAGTTCTCTTCTCCTCCACCGCCACCACTTCTTCTTCCTTGCGCTCGTTCTCTCTCGCAACTCCCAGTGCCATGCCATTGCATGCCCATCAAGCGCGTCGCTCATCACAAAATAATAGTGAAGAAGGGCACGAATAAACAAGTTGTGCGCTGGACCGCTTCCGCTTTTGTGGAAATGGATCTGAAGAAAATGAAGAAGGAATGGTTTCTGGTGGAATCCACTGAGGTTATCTTCCCCAGCACGGAGGTCATTCCTGCACCTCCGCCGGGAATTCCGGGTGATGTTTCTAGCTTTCCTCCTTTGTGGGTTCTCTCTCCCGGGCCACGAATTTCTGCATGGGTTGCTGTTTGTTTATGGCATGCAGCTGCATCAGCTCACACCCAATTCCCTCTTTCACATTGCCTGCTTCATCACTCTGTGTGAGGCATTTTTGGGCATCAATACCCACTGGGGTCTATGGAAACATCTCTTTCATCTGCGTCCCAATGCGACCAAAGATGAAATTCATGATCTCGGTGGCACCATTGTGTCTGTGCGACCAAATCGCAATACCTTGCTTTTGAGATGGCTGGATCGGTTCAAGGTTGGAGAAAGAAGTGGTTCTATATTAAGGACCAAAGATCTTCAGAAGCCGATGAATATGGACTTGCTCCCTTTGATGTTGACAAAGGACTGACGAAGCTTACTTCCTGGGACGCTCTGCCGTTAGATGCTGAAGCCGAGGAAATCAAACCATTACTGGCTCGTATCTAGGAGCTAAAGAATGCAGCGGAGAAGGAACTCAATGGGATGCAACTCATAGTTTTCTTCCTTCAACGACGAATTCAGCCACTACAAGCCAGAGTTTCCAAGCTGTGGACATATTCTGGTTTATCAGACCCTTCTCGAGTGTCCAAAAAGGATCTAGAAGTGAAGGATCTCGAGAATAGGGTGAGATCACTGACTACCCTGACTGCGAAAAAAGTAGTTCCTGCCTGTCTAGCAGTTCCCTTTGATTCCACTCATCCCTTGCCAAAGGTACTAGATTTACAACCCAAAGAAATACTCTGCTTTTCTGCTCTCATTTAATCCTGCTTATCTATCGTTGATACCTTATGTTTGCCTTGTTACAGCGTCATCTTACCCTGGCTTCATGCCCTCCCCTTTCGAAAGAAGGGTCCATTGTTGCTAAAGTTACTCCTGCTGACCTTGAAGCCCCCGAGGCTCTTGAAAATCAAGACGGTGACGGAGCCGAAGGTTCTCTAGAGCGGAGCGATTCCACTTAGTCACCTCCCCTAGCTGAATCTGAAGAACAAGGTGCAGGCAAGAAGAGGAAACATCCGAAGGACTTGACTTCCTCGGGTTCATCTAAGCCAAAAGATGTGCCGCAGGATCAATCAACTTCCAAGAACCCTCCTACCTCTCTATTTGACTTCCTTGAAGCTAACTCGTAAGTTTTTATTTTCTGGCCAATAATCATTGCTTGCTTTTATTCCCTTATTTTTGAGCCCAAATGTCCTTTCTCAGTGATGATGATGATCCAAAGGAGACTGCTGCTTTAGTTCTTCCTTCCTCGACTTCTATAGCTATGGAAAAGAACTTGCAGGAGGAGATTGCGGTGGAAACTCCACCGAAGGACACCCTGGAAAAGATTCTCAAGGCACTAGTCATGAAGCGTTGCAAGAATACGATGCAAACTGTATCTGTCCCTCTTGAGGCGCATCACACTGCTTCTTCTTCGAGTGATCTAAGTATACCTTGCGCTCTACTCTATTATATGGCCTAGTAGCTTTTGCTTATATGTATTGGTTCTTTAGCCTTTGATGCAAAAAATCTTATATCTTGGCGCTGAATGTCTTGAGATTCGTAAGGCTGCCGACGAATCCAAGGGTACGTATCTTTGTTTCCATGATTTTTCCCTTGTACTCATTTCTTGCTACTTTTGATTTTGGGTTGACCTTTCATGTCGTCTTGTTTACAGTTTCTCTGGCCAATGCCCTTGCGTGCGTGACTTCATTAGAGGCCAAACTTAAGACCACCTCCAAGGCTCTTAAGGAGGCTGATGAAAAACATGCCAAGGAAGTGTCTGTTGTCAAAGTTTCCACCGATAAAGCAGTTAGAGAAGCGGATGCCAGGGCTATCAAAGCCGAAAAAGCTTTAGTCGAGGTTTCCCAAAGGCAAGCCAATCGTGAAGAGGATGTTGTGAAATGACTCGATGACATCCTCATGTCTATTGGCAGTAAGTAATCTCTTGCTTTTGTCTTCTATTGCTTTATCCCTATTTGTCGACATGCATTTTTTTACTAGTTGTGTTTTTCGTGATACAACAGAACAATTTGGAGTAAGGATGGCAATGGGTAGGGTATGGGCAGGGTAGAGCAATACCATACCCATATCCATGTAGTCCATGGGTACAAACTTTCACCCATATCCGTACCCATGGGTATGGAACTTTACCCACGCCCATGCCCGACGGGTACCCATACCCGTTGGATACCCAGCGGGTAGATCACATATATACAAGTTATTCACTATTTTACATTGATGAATATCACATTGGGGTGGCTAAGACCTAGGATTTTGGTCACCTTAATTTAGAGATACAAGAGGATTATAGCTAGGGCTTAATTACATGAGTAGTTTGAGGGTGTGGGGCACCCATCTCCCTTTATCTCTATCAATTAGTGTTACTAGACCGCTCTAGATCCATATGCAAGTATAAATGGGTAGGATATGGGTATACCCGTGGGTTTAATGCTATACCCATGCCCTACCCATGACTTGACGGGTAGGGTATGGGTACTACCCATAGGTATAAAACGACATCCATACCCTACCCATGCGGGTACGATACCCGTGGGTACCCGTACCCATAGGTAAAATTGCCATCCTTAGCTTGGAGAAATCATCAAGCTTTGCCTGGACAACGCAAAAGATCCTCTGCTGGATACTGTTGGCATCCTGGAGTCAAACAGGAGGAATGTTAGAAACGTACTCCAGCAAACTCGCCACGTGCTTCCTCACCTATTTGTCGGGTTGTTCCTGAAGAAAAAGAAAGAATATGCCGGTCGGCAATCTTAGGAATCTGGTCGAGGCCTTCAACACCTTGGAGGATCATGTACTTCAGCTGAAGCTATCCTCTATGAGGAGAGGTGTTGAGGGGACGATTGCCATGACTCAGTCACATGGTGAAAATGTGGACTAGAAAAAGGCGAGCTCCGCTTACGCTCGACACCCGAAAGAAATGAAGGAGTTTTTTTTGGAGGCGAAGAAGTATGCCCCCAATCTTGTGTCCTTGATTCTTCCTACGCCAATGCCTTCAACTATTGCGCCTTCGTCGAGTGCGCCTGCTCCGACGGATCCCTCTCCTGCTAAGGTGGCGTAGACTTCTGCTTGTCTTCTTAGATGATGCTATATGTTGTCCCTTTTGTTGTAGTCAAAACACTTTGCTCTGTTGTCCTATCCGTAGTTATTCCTTGTAAATACTTTTTATGATGAATTGTGAATCCCGATCATTCTGTGTTTGAATTCATCTTTTTCTTCCTTGTCCAGCCTGATTTTGAGGTCGACATGCCTGAGATTGAACGTGGCTTATTGCCAATAAATACAGTTGGTACATGAATTTCTGAGGTTCCCTTTGAACCTGACTAGCCTGATCATTGTGCTGAGCATTTGTCAAGGATTGTGGATCTTGAAGGTCGATTGTCATCCTTGAAACATCAAACTAGAACTGTTATGGAACAAGCCGAGAAATCATCTGATTTGCTGAAGAAGGTGTCTTCTCTAGAGGATCAGATGTCTATCCTGATGGCGAAAATTGTTCAACTCGAAGTATGTGATGTTTATATGACCGAGATTATCGAGACATTATGCGAACAACTCCAATGTAAGTTGTTGAGAGCCCCCGAGTATCTTTGTCGATGTTTTTGTTTTGAGATATCTTTAATTTTGCTTCCTAGGTATTTGCTTGGATCCTGTTGCTGAAGATCGTCGAGTAAACGAGCAAGCTGCGGCTCTTGAGAGGGTTTCTTCGGATACCAATACTTTCTGGGATGATGCTCATTGACATAGCGCCATTGTTCTGTTGCAGGATCACACCCAATATGTTGGAGAAGCTGTTGACGGTTGTCGAAAGTCTTTGACAACTATGTTTTGAGTGATGTTGCCTAGGAACCCTCTCCCTAAAAATTTCGGCCAGCTACTCGAAGTTTTCAATATGATTCAGCGTATTCATCGGCTTATAGAGCTTAACCTGGTTGCTCATCCCAATTTTGCTCTTGGCTGGGTGCGGAAGTGGCACTCAAAGCTAAACTTCAATACTATTTCCCGGAGCTTACCTCCTCCCCAGAGATCAAGAGCCACGCTACTTCGGGTCCACATGGATGCTACACTTGAGCCTGCGCAAAGGATGATTACTAAGCTGCTTGAGGCCGATGCTGGTTTCTTCCGTGAGTACCACTATTTGAACCCACTCATGGTTTATTCGACAGATCAAGTTACTTTGTAAGAAGGATTCTGTTTGCTCACTATAATTTATTTGCTTTGTCTTGAATTGTTTCGTGAGCGTTAGAGTTTAGTTACTCTGATGTCTTTAACGACTATATCGGAATTTTCGACTTAGGACGCTATGTTGTCGTATTTTGTGCGTTTGCCGCAGTTCATGGCGTTTACCGCAGTTTAGAGTAATCTTGAGATGGAGCCCACTAGTAGAGTCGATATTGTAAACTCAAAGTATGAGGAACTTGTCTTTTATTTATTATAATGAATATAAAGATACACAGGGTGGCCTAAGGAACTCGACCGGTGGCCTGTGTTCTAGGTTCGGAGGGTCTTGCCCTTATGACTCGTGGCTGAATAGCCTTATTTGACTAACTCTACTTTCTATTTGCTTTAATAAATTGTCGCCTAGGCGGTAGGAGCCCCCGACTCGTTTGCTGTAGATTTGTTTGGGTCCTCAGTTTGGACTCAAAGTTTCTTTGCTTCTGGCTCAATGTTGTCGACTTTGTCTTCCTCGGGTTGCCTTGTAGTCATTGTGGTCTCCTTTTCTGTTTTCCTTTAAGTTGCCCATATTCGGCTATCATGCCAAATGTTTGCGCCATTTTATAGAACTCTTTGTCGCATATATCTGAGAGATCAAAGCTTCCTTTCACTATGATGATTCCATTGGGTCCTAGCATTTTGAGTACCAGGTAGGTGTAGTGAGGTACTGCCGAGAACGCGGGCCGCCCGAGGATTGTGTGATACTGAGAGGGCCAGTCCATGACTTTGAAGTCCAGCTTTTCCTTTCTGTAGTTCTGGCGGTTACTGAAGCAAACGTCGAGTGCTATTCGACCCAATGGGTAGTTTGCGCTTCCGGGTACGATTCCATGAAAAGAACAATCTGTCGGCTTGAGGAACTCTAGTGATATGCGCATTGCTTGGAGGGTTTTGCGTATATCAAATTTATACCGCTCCCTGCATCCATAAATACTCTTTCCATGTTGTACCCTCCTATTTGAGCTTTGAGTACCAGAGACACGTTACCTGGCCGAGGTACTGTTATTGGGTGGTCTTCTCTGTTGAACTCTATCAGCTGCTCAGACCAGTGCAAATATTATGTAGACACTAGAGGCGATGTTATTGCTAGATTGACTTGTCGAGAGATGCTTTTCTGCTCTTTGTTTGACTTTGGTACTGGTTGTATCATTGCAGTGATGTGTCCTTTAGACGCGATGTACCCTCCATCGTTTTCGTTTCCCTAACTTGGTTGACCTTGTCCTTGTGTGGATCTGTTTGTTGCTTGCTGATTTGTTGGAGGTGCACTGCTTGTGTTTCCGTCGTATCCTTGCCTCCTTGCTTCGGCTTGTTTATGCCCTATCGCTTCTTGCAATTTGAGGAATGTCCTGCAATCTTTCATTGCATGTCGTGATACTCTCTTGTTGTCAACAAACGCGTAGTGCATATGGCATGGCCCATTGAGCATATCATCTGGTGATTGGTTGTATTCTCTTGAACCTCTAGATTGAAACTGCTTAGTATTGGTCGAGTCTTCTCTACCACTATTTCGATACCCCGTGTTTCTGCGGTCTTCTCTTTGATAATTGCTTTCTCTGTATCCCGCGGCTACTTGACTGTGGGAGGCGTAGTTGTCGTAGTTGCGAGATCTTTGCCTCTGATTGCTATACATGTTTCCTCTATCATCTTCGGGTGATCTTGTTCTCTTGTTGTCACAAGCATCTTCGCCATCTGCGAATTTGTTCACTATCTCCATAAGTTCTGCTACTGTTTTTGGATTGATCCATCCCATTTCTTTGACTAGATCTGCCCATTGTAATCCAATTGTGAAAAGGCATCTATTGCTCTTTCATCGGAAACATCGACTGCAGAGTTTTTGATAATACTCCAGCGTTGTATATAGTTCCGTAGTGATTTGTTATGCTTCTGCGTGCAGGCTTTGACTTCTTCCGTTGATGCTGGTCGTTTGTAGGTCAAGTTGAAATTGCTTGTAAATTGCCTTTTGAGTTTGTCCCAGCTTCCAATTGTTTCTCTACCAAGCTTGCTTAACCATGACTGCGCTGCGCCGGTGAGTGTAGCTGCAAGCTCTGCATTGCTGTTTCTTTTGAACCCCCTAGTATTCTTACTACTTGTAGGTAGTCTGAGAGCCATGATTGTGGCTCCTGGGACCCGTCGTATTTCTGCTGATCATGAGGTAGTTTGAATCCTTTAGGTACGGGGGTTCTGCAAACTCTGCGAGTAAAGCATGATGCTCCCATCTCTTTTTCACCGTCCTCGTAATCGTACGCTTGTTTTGGAGACTTAGATCTTTGGGTTCCTCCATGCTGCGGGCTGTTGTGATGCTTTGGTGATGGTGAGCTAGATCATCGACTCCTGCTTCTGCGTCAAGGACTGTTGTGACGGCGTGGTGATCTAGGTTTATGGGCACCTTCATTGCAACGTGGCTCTTCTTCTCTAGCTATTAATTTGCTTCCCACTAATCTTAATCCTTGTAGTGTTGCCCAATGCATGTGTTCTCTTGGGTCTCCCGGTGTTGGTTGCGTGGTGTATAGGTATGCTTGTGCTGCTACAAGTGCCGCTTCAGGTGTTTTTGGCATGATGTTGCCTCGTTCATCGACTGATAAGAAAGATGAATCAAGGTTTCTTGAGAGGTTCCTTCTATCTGAGTGCTCGAGGTTGTCGACTCGTGAACCATGCCTGTTGTGCCTGCCTCTGTTTGTATGCAACGCGTTGCTGCGTGCTTCATGGTAAGCTTTGCTTGCTGCACTTACTGATTCCCTCCTTTTCCTAATTTCACTTTTTTCTCTTTCTAGTTGCTTCGATTGTCGATGCAGAGCATAATGGTATCCTAAGAGTACCTCTTTCCTTGCATCTATTGGGATGGCTGCGCCATTGTCGACCGCTGCTTTAATTGTCTTCCACTCATCGGCTGTTTAGTCGCACCTTTTCTCTGGTTGTAAAGGAATCTACGGTATCTCCTTCTGCCATGTGGTTTGCTCCCCTGTTTACGTTTGCTGGGTTGAGTATTGGGTTGTTGTTGTCATCGAATTCTTCTAAATTTTCTCCTATGATGGCGAACACTTGATACTAATGATTGACTTTGCTGCTGGAACTTGAGAAGATTGTCTGGTCATCCTCATAAAGTTCCAATCCTGTTTTCCACGTGTCTGTGGACTTGTCTGAGGTGCCATCGTAAAAGATCATGGAATTCCCTGCTGGTTGATGGTTGTTGTCGAAGTTTTCGTTAGAACCCTTATCTGAGTAACCCGACGATTTCCCTAGGTCGAGGTTTTCCATGATTTCGTCGAGTTCTTCAACTGTGTTTTCTATATTTTATTGAAGCTTGCCGGCGAGTTTACCTCACTGGAAGAGCCAACCGATGATTCCGATCTTGCCGTGGATGCGGCTTTTCCTACCGATGGACCCGAGTTTATCGGATCTGAAAGGCGAGTTGAGCCTAGAGATCGATCCGACGCGAAAGTTGAGGCTTCCAATCGTCAAATCCATCTCTTGATCCAAGCTTGCAAAGATCGGATCTAGGGTTGGTGGATGAAGTTGAAAATCTATGGCTCCAAAGGTGATCTGGTTTCCATCGATCTTCGAGTTGCCGTTGGATGAAAGCAAAAAAGTCGTCGAATTCATGATTCCAACGCCCAAGCTCCCCATGGTAGGCGCCAATTGACGAGGGTTAAGTCGGCAAATGTCCTAGATGAAGGACTTAGGATCGGAGGAAGAGGACATCGGATGAACTCGAAGGTGAGGTGAAGATTTAGACAAACAAGGTGAAAACGTGATGCATGTTGAGAATAACCAAGTAAACAATTGACTCTATCTCAATATGTTCCTGGCCGGCCTCTCCTGACCCACATATATAGGTGGCCAGGTCTCGAGGATCCGGTCGGGTTCAATACAAATTACAAAGCTATTTACGACATGATCTCGTATTCGACTATAACTATACCTGGGCCTAGTTTCTATTGGGCTATTACCCGAACGGGCCCCAGAGGTACCAAGATAACGGGCATTGATAGCTATACCTTGTCACTCCCTCTTCATGCAAAATAAGAAGATATCTTGTAGGGATTGTTATTAATTACCAAAATAACACTTGAGGCTCCTTACACTTTCAGATAGAGTGGAGTATACAAAAATAAAATAATGTAGCTATTTTTTAGAATGTTATTTCTTCTTTGAGGTCTTGGAGAAGATTCTTTATTCATGAGGCGTAGGGTGAATATTTTTTTGTCAAAATGGATCGGCATCCTTCTGTAGTTTTTTCCTTCGGTTTTTCTCTATATATATTGTAACCTTTTTGCATTTATCTAAACCTCTTCCTTAACAAATAAATTTCATGTGGAGGTTTCTCATACAGTTTTTGCTAAAAAATACACATATTCCCCATCTTACTCCCTAGTATACTAATTTTATCAGAACATGTGTTAGAATACGTAGACGTGTAAGGATATGCTAGGACTCTACTTCTTGCACTCCAAGTCTACTTCCCCATGTGTCTCTATATACTCCCTCCATCCCAACGCTTATGGCGCATATTTCTTGGCACAGTTATTAAGATGGGTCATATGTGGGAAACTCCTTCCTAATTTACCCCTAATAACTTCCTCCCTGTGAGTTAATTAAGGAGAACCAAAACACCCAGCGAACAATTCCCCTTCTTTCTTTGCTTCGATCTAGTCGCTTGCAGCGGAGATCCGGCTAGGCCGCACAAGATGGAGCTCCGGCTGCTGTCGAGATCGAGCGCACGCCGCCGAGATCGTGCGCATGCCGCCGAGATCAAGCGCATGCTCCGGCTGGGAGGCGTCGTCGTGTTGCACGTCGCGGTGCACCGCCGAGTGGACAAGTACTCTGCCAACGACCTGCTCTACATCGATGGCCTGCTCAGCCTCTTCTGCCGCTCAGAGGTGGTCAGGGTCTCCAAGGTCGCCGCCTAGATGCATCGTGTTCTGGTGACAAGGGGAACTGGAAGGAGGGGCAAAATTGGAAACTTAGCGATATGTTAGCACCTAGTGGACATCGCGCCTTATGCTTTGACGAAAAATTGGAAAATAAATTACGCCCTAAGCGTTGGGATGGAGGGAGTATATCCTATGAGGGCTAAGCAATAAAACAACAAATATTACGGATTATTTTACATGGTATCTAGGTGGTTAGTCTAATGACACCAATCCTAGGTCCTTTCACCACTTCTATATTGTGTCTCCTCGCCCGGGGAGATTAATCTATCCTCGGGGCACGGAAAACCCAAACCCGATCAAAGATCTGATCTATACTTAGATTAGATCAACTAGCTTAATACCCGTGCGTTGCTACGGGATAATAAAACATAATATGTGAAAATATAATTTAAATTTGTATATAATAAAATACTGTATATAAAAATGCATTTTGATTTCTTTATAATACAACCTAGCAAGCATTGAGTTTTTTCTTGATATCGTCACCCTCAATTACTCTAAAATTGGTTCAGCTTTCTCTCATGGTCTCTACCAAATATATAGTGTTTTGCAAGTGTGGCTTGTAACATAATATCTGACTCAATATCATCTGCTTGCATTAACTCAACGAATTTTTCCATAACTTCAAAAGTCCGTCTTGAAGCGCCTTAAAGTGAAGAGACATGGTTTCACATTCTCCTTTTTCATCATTGTGACAACATCAGAAATCTTCTTCTCGTCCACCATTTTGTACGGTAGCAGCAGCTGGTTGACAGCAAAAACCATAATTGGGAATCTCCAAGACTTGTTCTGCCTTTATTACATTTATTTACTCAGCACATCAGTCCCTAAGACCCTAACCCCGTCTTTACTACCAATGCATGGATTTGAACACCTAGTGCCAAGTCATCCGAAGCATCGCACGACTTCATAAGGATAGCAAGAGTTGTCCGATCGGAGCCAACACCAGAGTGAGCCATCTCCAAGAACAGAGCCACCGACTCCCGGTGCATGTCGTGCTGGCAATAGCTCGAGATTAGACCGTTCCATGACAGGGCATCCAGGTTTGGCATCTTGTCAAACAGTGACATATCGCGGCCTTGATGTCCCAGAATGTGAGAACTATTGCTAGAAGATACCCCGCGCGTTGCTGCAGAAAACCTAAAAAACAATCTAGATTTCGTCGATGCAATTGTGCTATTGATATCATAAAGAAACCATGTGAGCTATAGTTCAAGGAGGAAGTGCTTAGAATTCTCTAAACTGCTGTCAATGCAATTCCATCATTTAACTTCCTTGAATGTATAGATGCATGTATAAAAACTACATATAAATTCATAATTCTTATAGTCAAAAGCAAAACATGTCAAACTCTACACAAACTACAAAAAATTGGAATTGTATTATCGTCATAAATGATTTCAAAGTTTCTTGTGGAAGTGGGAACAAAAAAGCATCGTCCTAATTCGAAAGCAAATATACTGTATTTTTACTCTCAGTCCAAACTTACAAACTGATATGAATAAGCTTATTTGTTGTCATGCCCACTTTCCAGAGAAGAATAGAACATACTAAAACATGTCAGCATCAAGTATTTGTAAGAACTGTACATATTTGAAGCAGCAGCAATTATTATGAATGACAATGATATTAAGATGCTGCAATAAGATGTGGGAGGTACACATGTATTAGTGCTACTGAAGGGATAATTTTTTTATGTCTTACTGTCTATGAGGGCTGATAAAGAGAATTGTTGTAGGAAAGTCAGAACATAATGACCAAACTGGAGAGCTGTTTAAAATGAGGGCATCGTTAATCACATAACAAATCACTGGAGAGATGATATACAGAGCACGCTTGAAGACTTTTAAAATTGAAACAGAGGCAAAAGATTTGCCTCAATTTATTAATTAAGAAGAAGAGAATTGCCCAGTTAATTAACGGAAAACCGGGCGAAAACCATTACAATAAAACCATAAGAGAACAACACCTAAAATCCACAACCTCCAAACCAACAAGCACACTCAATCTACAACCGCGAACACCTGGAGCACCACGACGCAAAGAAGATCCACATAACGGACAACCCACAAAGGGTATATCACTCAAGCAGCTTGAAGACTTTGATGTAGAATTACCGTAGGCCAGGAGATTTTGCTAGTACAGACCTGTAAAAGAAACATCTCTAATTTGATCAAACTGAATTTTAGTAACCTGAAGAAATAACCTTGTGCCAAACTCAGTCATGTAAAATGATGTGTCAAATAAAAGAATGGGGCGCAAAGAATAATCAGAAGTTGGTTTATGCACTCAAACAGTCAAACATAATGTGTTGGTTGTCTGCATCTCATCAGTAATACTTGTAGGCTATAGCACTTGTTTAAATAATTAACAAAACTCAGTATAGTATTAAGCTATGATCTTAGAAAACAAAATCAGAAAACTGAAAGTCTGAAACACCAAACAGGGGAGTGTCTCAAAAACCAACAATACAGGAGCCGTTGGGTTTCCACACCGCGGCAAACTCCTACAGATTTTACACACCCTTATATATATCTGCACAGTAAATCACGTTAACTCCATCTTCCACTCCTTGTCGAATCTAAAAACGATACAAAGTATCAAGACATGCAACACCAAAATCATGTGCAGATTTCTTGTGCAAAGCTCAAAAGGTAGCGACGCTGACCATGGTAATGGATTCTGGCATAGAGGAGCGAGGGATGCAAACGGCTGGCGGTCAGCCGAGATGGTTTGGTTGCTCTAGTCGCGAGTGCGGAGAGGGAGTTTCACAACGACATGTCTCCAGAGGAGGCATACCACGCACGCGCAGGCGCGACCTGAGACAAGTGCCGCGCGGCCGCCGTAGGCGCACAGTCCATCCTCAATCGCTAAATCAATCCCCAATTTTTCCTTAGTGCCGCCGCCCCCTGGCCATCGCCCCCGCCAGAACTACCGCCCCGAAGCCCCATCCTCCTCCGACCGGCGTGCTCCTCAGAGGCACCATCTCCCTGGTGCCCCGTGGTTCGGCGTCGCTGTTCCTCAACACGGCCGACCGCCCTCGCGTGCTCCACCAGCCCGGTGGGTAGACGTGATGCGGGCTCTTCCTCTACTCCCGGCCGGCGAGAGACCGCGCTACCGCTGCAGGAGCGAGGAGCCGCCACGGCTGCGCCAGCTGGGTTGCCTTCCTCCCACAGTCCCACTCGTCGACCTTCTATCCTTGGACGCAGGGATGGCCTGCGACAGCAAGACCAAGACATGGAGCCCATAATCATCCGACACCTGCTGCATCAGGCTGTTGACCTCGGTTTTGCATGGAGAGCGAGGCAGACCCGGCCATGGCACCCTTCATGAAGTCGACCTGGAAGACATGTTGAGCAACTGCTGCTTGAAGTTGTCCATGATCTCGGATATCTGCAGGTTGCCCGTGCCCAGGGAGGAGTGGAGGGACTTGACGATGCTATATATCGATGCATCAACTTTAATGATGCCTGGTAATTCATGTGCTCGATGGGCTTGCGGATGGCGTTCTAGGCATGCCCTTCTTCACCTTTAGCGGCTGCCCCTTCTCGCACTTGCGCTCCTGCCGCTGCAGTGACTTTGAGGTAAGTTTGAGGTCGATCTGTGGATTTCCAGATTAGAGATTGCGCTTCCCATCTAGGGATTTCGATGAAGTTCTGGTGAGAGATCGGGCACGGGATCAGATTGGAAGAGATAGACAACCATCAAAGATTCATCGATCTCCACATCTTGCACGTCCGCTGTTTGTGCCAAAGGCGATTAGGCTTGATTGGCTGTGCCTGTTGGTGCGCTAGGGTTTCCAATGATATCTGATTTGACTTCAAGAGGAGGCGGCTGTTCCTTCCCTTGTGGGAGGAAGGAGGCAGCAGCGGCGTCTCGCTGATGGAATCCGTTTCGTTCTCCTCACGTGGCCTCTCGTGTTCAAATTGGAACCAACAAATACGTTTGGCGAAGGGATGACGGAGCACACGATTTTGTGCGCGGCTTTTTTGACGTACCACATGAAGGCCGCCGGTTTTAATTTCTAGCGTTGGTGCTTGACGTAGCACACAAGGGCTAGCTGTCGGTTTTTCTAGCGATGGTGCTTGACGTACCACACGAGGACTGCCGGTTTTTCTAGCGATGGTGCAGGACGAACGACGTT
The DNA here is from genome assembly GCA_007115705.1 of Dactylis glomerata. Lineage (NCBI taxonomy): Eukaryota > Viridiplantae > Streptophyta > Magnoliopsida > Poales > Poaceae > Dactylis > Dactylis glomerata. Next base: position 1,976,203 of record QXEO01000450.1, on the reverse strand, counting down.
GACATACGAAACAATCTATCTGGTTTTTTGACGTACCACGGTTTTTTAACCATCACGTCCTCAAGCCGTATTATTAGTAGAGATTTTTTGAAATTCTTCCTTTCATAGATTAGATCCAATTAGCCAAATAAATCATGATATTACTCTAGCCATATTCAGTGCACAACATGCTGATCGGTGTTAGCTACAAGTACACGACCGATATCAACAACAGCACACGACAACAACAACAATCTGATCTAGTAGGCCGGTCTACATCGACTCGCCACCAAACCAGGCCACATCGTCATGTGCGACATGCTTCATCGAGCTCATGCGCTGGTGCACAACCATGCGGTTTCTAGAGCAAGCGCGGTAACGTACGGGATTGCCAACGATGTCCAGGAGCGAAGCCCAACGTGGCTTGTGGACATGATCTCCCTAAACGTGTGCAAAAGCTCCATGCATGCACATGGGACTTCAAGGGCGCGACTGGTAGGTCGTAAACCTTTTTTGGCTCCTAGGGGACAAGCTCTGGGGAGCCATGATGGGTAGAGACGAGCCAAAAACCAACTTTGGCATTTTATTTGGTTGCCCACAAGACACTGTTTTGGGCAAGGAAGGGAACTGTGGTTGTGGCGTTTAGTTGGCTGCAATACACCATTCTATGGAAGGCTAATGCTAGTTAATGTTGCTTGGTTGCAGCACTACCCACTGATATGGTAACCTCTTCCTTTGAGAGGTGAGCTTACCCATCACATAGCAGACAATACAACTGACAGAGCTAGGACGTAAGCTAAACAGTTCATCATGAGGGTGTACTGCCTAATAACAGCTATCATAATTACCGATGCACCACGAGCTAATCCAATAAATTATAGCTCGTGATGCATCACTAGTTCATCATCGAAGGGGTTAGTATATATACCACCTACCAAAATATTACAGTCCAGACATTGAGTTTTCATTAGTTCCGAGCTAGTGGAATGGATATTAGGCGAGCTCCCAAAATCTGCATGACCTTAGTAGATCACAAGCACCATCAGGCATAGTAGCAAAGCAGCACCACTAATAGTGGTGCTTGCACAGCTAGGTCCTCCTCTTTTCCCCTATCATGTCAGCAAAGGTGGTACCATCAGCCTTGTTGTCTACAAGGTAGTTGATCGCTATCATGAAGTTGCGCGGAGAGAAGAGTTCTTGGGTCTGCACTAAGGGTTGATCAAAGATTGTCTTCATCTCCTGTTATTTGGTAATGGGCTTGTTCAGCAAATCCTGGTGCTTCGGGGATTGCTAAGAATGAGATGACATTTCATTAGTTTAGTTCATCAAAACAGAATGAACATGTTCAACAAATAAGTGATAGAGAATGATACGTCTCAAACGTATCTATAATTTTTGATGCTCCATGCTTGTTTTACACCATTTGCCTTGTATTTCGTTACACTTTGTGGCGTTTTTATGCGATTTCTGGAACTAACCTATTGACAAGATGCCACAGTGCCAGTTCCCTGTTTTCTGCTGTTTTTGTGTTTCAGAAATGCTACATAGGAAATATTCTCGGAATTGGACGAAACAAGTTCCAGAACTCCTATTTTTCCTGGAAGAGGACCGAAGACCGAACGAGAGTCAGAGGGGGGCCAGAGGGCAGGCACACCATGAGGGAGCGCGCCCCCCTCCTGGCTACGCCCAGGGGTGGTGAGGCCCCCCTGGTGGCCCTCTGACGCCGCCTCTCCGCCTATTTAAAGCCTTCCGAAGTCCAAACCCTAAAACAATCGGCGTTTTTCCCAGAACAGTTTCGCAGCTCCGCCGCCATCGAAGATAAATTTCGGGGGACAGAAGTCTCTGTTCCGGCACCCTGCCGGGACGGGGAAGTGCCCCTAGAGCCATCTCCCTCGGTCTCCATCGCCGTCTCCGCCGTCTCCATTGACCTCACCGCCATCTCCATCAACCTTGCTGTCTCCTATGATGAGGAGGGAGTAGTTCTCCCCCAGGGATGAGGGCTCTACCGATAGCTATGTGGTTCACCTCTCTCTCCCATGATGTGATCTTTATGTGATTGTGAGCTTTGTATCTAGTTGAATTGGTAGATGTTATTATTCAGATATTATGCTACTCCTGTGCTTTATATTTGTAATCTCCAGAGATACCTTGTATCATGGTGTGAAGGTGACTAATGTGCGCATCATGTGTATCTTTTTGGTTAATGTCTCTATGAATTGTTGGTGTTTGTTGGAACCATCTAGTGCGTTCACGGTGATAGTGTGGGACAATCTAGTTTGGGTACATACGGACTTTGAGGAGTGCTTCGTAGCCCTACGCATGATTAGTGTTCGTTTTCCATTGGAGAATTGTTTTGAGTTGCATATTGATGATAGTATCTATTGGTTCAATTATGTTATATTTGTTAAGAGAGTGTCCACTAGTGAAAGTATGATCCCTAGGCCTTGTTTCCAAGCTTTGCACACCCTTTACATTCAGTTTTGTTACATGTTTGCTTGCAGTGATATTTATTTCAGATTACATTTACTACTCATAATCATCACTACTACTTGTATTTCACTATCTCTTCACCGAACTAGTGCACCTATACATCTGACAAGTGTATTGGGTGTGTTGGGGACACAAGAGACTTTCTGTATCGTAATTGCAGGTTGTTTGAGAGGGATAGCTTTGACCTCTTTCTCCCTGAGTTTGATAAACCTTGGGTGATCCACTTAAGGGAAACTTGCTGCTGTTCTACAAACCTCTGCACTTGGAGGCCCAACACTGTCTACAAGAACAGACGCGTGTGTAGACATCAGAGAACCATGAGGTGTGTCTTCAGCTGCTCCTTGTCCATCATGATCAGAGAACTCTTGCTGCAAAATGACACTCCTGGAACATTCTTAACCTTGCACACCATTGTCCATCGTTGTTTCCACTTCCTCATGTGGTTGTATACCTGAGTAGGGCTGACTATAACACCTGAAGTCAAGAACATCATTGCACACACTCTACAGATGTGTTCTTTGAAGCCATGGGTACAGTTAAACCTCCTCTTGACTAGCACAACCCTTGCTTAGGACAAACTCTGACAGAGGTGCTCCCCACACCATATTTGGTTTGGGTGGAAGCAGAGATGGATGAGATAGTGCCTTGTCAGGTACCATCCATCCCATAGATGGTATGTTCATTAGATTGGGAGAAGGCGAGATGACCCACACCAAAAAATGAACAATGGTAAGCATGACAATCAGTTGCGCGGGGTTCATTGACCAACACTTGCCATTAAAACAATGGTAATCAAGACAGATAAGGCTTATAATGAGGGGAGCAGGATTAAGCGTAGAGGTTGGTGAGCTTGACACAGAAGAAGGAAGCACCACCATGGTTGTGCTCGATGGAGTGGATGGCAACACCACTGTGGTTGTGCTCGGTGGAGTGGAAGGCATGGTGACCTACAGTAAATTGAACATTTCAAACCATGGAACTGGTCAATCTATAGCACTAACTAACTTCACCATGAAACATAAAAATGGTTCCATACAATCTAAATCCACCATCTATGAACTAAATCTAACACATGTATGGTAAGATATATGCACTTTTACCCTACATACACATCTACCACATCCAGGGTTTGAGCTTTGTTACAGACACCCGAAGAGGACCGAGCAGAACAAAGGTTGGTGAAGATGGAGAAGGCACCCTAGAAATGACCATTGCCAAGCTCCTCGTCATAGCCAATGAAGAAGCTCTAAACATCACCTTGGATCTCGGAAGGGGAAGAGCTCGACTAAGGGGAAATGGAAGATTTGGATTTGGGCGCCGAGACATGAGCTAAATAAGGGGTCAAAATAAGACGGGTGGTGACCGAAATTCTCCAACTGCTTTTTTGTCACACCGCCTGAGCTCGTGCCATCTCCATCGCCTGCATCCGCTTGTACGCCACGTCCTTGAAAAAGCATGAGACGAGGGTGGCTTTGCGGGAATGCTCGATTTGAGCGTTCCTCCGAGGCCTGGCCTGGAGTTGCTTTGAGGGGCGTGCAGGCCACAATGTGAGCATGGACTAGGCATCTGATGGTAGCAACTCTATTCTTAAAAATGCCACTCACTGGGACTCCAAGCGTAGAGTGATGCAACAAGATAAGTTTTCCCCACAAGGGTAACTCGAGATTATTATCGAACTCTCGTGAAGCCTAGGGTTGGTTCCTTTTCCTCGCCCTTCAAACAACCTGCAATGATGAACAAACAACTTTGCATCCCCAACTAACTATGGTGGTTGCCAATCACCAACAGCTCACAAGATTAACAAAACCAAAAGAAACAGTGAGAACAAGGTTTTTGGTGAAAGAAATAAAATTAAAATAGTGCAACAGTACCTAGAGAACTTCTTATGATTAAAAGCTGGACTAGGGATCATGTTTTCACTTGATCTCCCTCTCTCATAAATATGGTGGTAATAAAGCACAAACAACAAATTAAGAGCATGCAACTACACAAGATGTCACTGATAAGCATAAACATGGCCAACACATCCAAACATAGAGTTGATGTTTAGTCAACTCACTAATACTCCTTTGACAAGGGAGTCCACCTCAAGTAAATTTAAGACTTAATAGAGTATTGCATAAAGCACTCTAACATGATGTTGAAAAAGCAGATGCATCCTTTAAACAAGGGGTCATTTCTGTCACTGGACTTTTATGCAGGTTTAACCATTCTCCCAAGTGAGGCAACCATAGAAAGGTGAAAAACTTATCAGTTCATAGATTTCTGTCACTTCCCCAAACCATTACAAGATTACTCCAACTAATGCACACATCCCCCACACGCGCCCTAGCATACTAGTGTGATCAAGACTACCAAACAAGAATGGGATAACATATACATCAACTCATACATCAAGGACATAAACATCTTTGCATCTCATAAATCATCTCACAAACATAAGATCCACCACATGAGTAATACAAATATTGTCACAATCATGATAGGCAGCTCATGTGACTCTAACTATGAAACATGAGAGAGAGAGTTTGATACAAGTTACTTCCACAATCCTCATGTCCATGGGGTGAACTACTCCCTCTTGATCATGTTACTGAAGGAGATGGTGTCGATGGAGTCAAATGGGCAACCGGGAGAGGCTCTAGAAGCGACTCTCCTATCCTCGTAGTCTTTAGATTCATAAGGTGTATTTCAGGTTTCTCTGCCACCCCCTCACGAAGTTGCCAGAGGAGGGCTATTTATAGTCGGTTTTAGGTCAAACCAAGTCCGTGGAGTCCAAGATAGATGGGCCCCACCATGTGGTTAGGGTTGTGGCCTGCTAGGTGGGCCCTTTTTTGGCCCTCGTGGCGTCCCCCATTCACTTCCTCCTCTCTAGCTCTTGTATGTCCCGAAGAAATGATGTGGCAAAAAGTTTGGGTCCATTTGATGTCTGGAAAGTCCTGAAAGTCAAAACATGGAAAAACAAGGAAATTTGTTTCACAGTGTTAAAACCAAATGAAAAGGGATTGTTTACAGGGATTTCTATTTTTGTGCCCCTGGTTCGTTAGTTGTACTCAGTTTTCCCCAGCCGCTTAAATTTTCCTCAGTTTTCCCCTCCCTCTAGTTTGAAACCCCTCGCAGACGCTCGGACGGGAGGGTTGCCGTCTGGTCAGAGGCCTTAGACCGTTACCGGTGATGGCTAGGGAGCCGCGGTGGTTGTGAATGGACCGTTGCTTTTGAATGGTGTTGACTGTTGACCCAATGAGACACGTCGGACTGGCGGTCTGTCACTCACCCAAAGCTTTCCCCTCCGCCCGAGACTGGAAGAGCTCACACACCGCCCCTCCACCGCCACGCCGTCCTGCCCTCATACCTTATGGCGTCGTCCGCCCCCGAGCCACCCCCGCCCCCACCACCACCCCCGGGAGGCGAAGAGGGCTCCGCCTCCACTAGATCTACCCCTATCGCGGTAGAGTTTGTACAGCTGCCTGGTGTGCCGATTATGCCCCTCAACGGCAGAGAAGATTGGGAATCGGAGGGATCTAACACATGGATTCCATCTGGGTAAGCATCGTCTGCCTATGTGAATTAACAGTAGGCAGTTTTTGAGCGCGAATCGTTGTTGCTCAACTAAATGCGTTGCTTTTCGAATAGGATTGATCCAGCGCTGGCTTTTCGGCTGGTGGTTAGGCTGGATACTAGCTTTTTGCGTGATTCTGAATGCAATGTGAGCGGATTTTACATCCCAGCGGTGGTTGCAACTACCATCTTGTTGAGGGATTTAAATGATAACATCTGCGCTCAGTACCCCTGGGGCGCTGGCGATTCAGTTGATTTCCAATATTTCAACAGCACGGAGGGAAGATATGTTCCACTAATTTCCGACGACGATCTGGGAATTCTTTTTGCTTTAAATGATTCTTGTCGTGTCGGTAAAATTCGTATCCATGTGGACAGGGTCCAGGCATCATCTGGTGTTGGGGCATCATCAGGTGGTCAGGCATCATGTCTCTCTAGTGTTGCTGCCTCTGCTAATCGTGTGTGCCGCCCTGCTCCTTGTAGGTCCACAGCAGCACCATCTGTCCCCAGTGCTAGTGGTAGCCAGATCGTTCCTGTGGTCGATGTGGAGGACGATGCAGAGATTGAGGATCCGTCTCCTCAAGATAATGAGGATGAGTTGATGTTTCCTGAATTGGTAGATCGATGCAGTAAGCAGGCAATGGAGGATCAATACATGGAAGATATTGCACAAGGTGCCAGATTTGATGACACTGATGATGAAGAGAAGGATGAGAACAATGACAGCCTCGTTTTAGCCGATTATGAAGGTGATGACTTGCCAACAATTGAGTGGAACAGGGAGGATCCTCAGCTTGCAGAAGGCACCGTATTTCAAACGATGATGGACTGCCATAATGCAATTACTACATATTGCATTCTCACCAAGAATGATTATGAGGTTATTAAAAGTGAGCCAGGTTGGTTCACAGTTAAGTGCCCATACAAGAGGTGTAAGTGGAGGCTGCATGCATCCACAATGCTCAGAAGCACCGTGGTTCAGGTACTACGCCAACCAGTTGTGTATTTTAGATCACGGTGTAAAATTTGTTAACTGTTATTGACATCCCTTATAATTATGTTTCAGATAAAGAAGAACTCGATCAACCATACTTGTCCACCATGAGCGGGAGTGCCAGAGGAGAAATCAAAGCTAGCGAAGACTAGGTGGTTGGCAGATGCAATCATAGATTGGCTAAGAGAAACTCCATCACTTGGTCCAACAGCACTCATAAAATTGATATCTGATAAGTTTAATATAAAAATACCTTACATGAGGATGTTCTATGTAAAGGAAATGGCTCTTGACAGGATCAATGGTCCATGGAATGAAAGCTTTCAGTTGCTTTACACTTTCAAAGCTGAAGTGGAGATGGCTAGTCCAGGCAGTGTTGTAGCGATAGACAAGCATACAGTTCCCTACAAATTGAAAAGCGGGAGGATAATGTAGAAGGAATGTTTTAGAAGGGCTTTTCTTTGTTTCAAAGCTTGCTAGAAAGGCTTTCTGGACGGTTGCAGGCCTTATTTGGCCGTGGATGCAATAGCTCTTCATGGCAGGTTTAAAGGACAGCTAGTTGCTGCTACTGCAGTTGATGGACACAATTGGATGTTCCCTGTTGCTTATAGAGTTTTGGAGGTTGAGTCAGAGGAAAGTTGTACTTGGTTTCTGCAGAATTTGCGCGACCTTATAGGTCATCCACCAGGACTTGCTATCCACATAGACGCTTGCAAAGGTTTGGAGAGTGCAGTAGAAGCAGTATTCTCTGGAGTGGAGCATAGGGAATGTATGCGACACTTGGTACATAATTTTACAAAGAAATTCAAGGGTAAAGTTTATACTGACAACCTATGGCCAGCTGCATACACATGCAGCATTAGGAAGCATCTGTTTCATTTGGAAGTGTTGTATAAACAAAAACCTAGGGTAAAGGAGTACTTGGATGAACATCATGGTAGGGTGTGGTCAAGAAGCCAATTCAATGAAATTTGCAAGGTAGACTATGTAACAAGTAACCTTGCGGAGAGTTTCAATGCAAAGGTCAAGTCATTGAAAGGGCTTATGCTGTGGCAAATATTTGATAAGATTAGGCAGATGATCATGATAAAGATCGATCTGCGTCAAAGAATTGCAGCCACAAAATATGTTGGCCATCTCATGCTCCCATCTTTGATTAAGTCTTTGCATGCCAGGGCAAAACAATTGAAGATGAAATGCATCAGAAAAGGAATGGAGGCTGAGGTAACCTACACTGACAGTAAAAACAGGCAGTGGAGGTATCCAGTGAGTTTGCTTGATAGGACATGCCATTGTAGGCGATGGCAGATCCGTGGGATACCCTGGATACACGCATTGTTTTTCATGAGTGTTATAGCGGGTGCAGAAGGTGAAGTTGATCAGTATGTGTCAGAGTATTTCTCTGTTGCCAAATTTAGGGCTGCATATGCTATGAATATTCCTACCTTGTTGGGAAAAGAGCAATGGATGAAAGTCGATCCAGGCTTCAAACTGTACTCTCCAGTTTTGACTAGACCGGCAGGTAGGCCGAGGAAGAATAGGATCAGAGCTAGTGCAGAGGGTGGTGCACCGATTCGACGACGTAAGTGCAAACGTTGTGGAACCCCTGGACACATTGCTAGGCTTTGTAAAAATCCAGTTGACCCAGCTTTTGGAATAGAAGATCAGGCGGGAGCAGCAAATGCAGAGGAGAATGAAGCAACAATTCAACATGAGGAGATTGAAGCAATGAATCGAGAGCTGCTTGAACCGATGGATTGCGAGCTGCTTGAACCGATGGATTGAGAGCAGATTGAACAGATGAATCGAGAGCTGCTTGAACCGATGGATCGAGAGCAGAGGGAACAGATGGATCTAGAGGCCGTTGAAGCAATGCATAGACAGCTGAGTGAAGGAATTGATCGAGAGCTGGGTAAACCGATGGATCAAGAGTAGATTGTAGAAGCAAGGGAAGAAAATGCATTAGAAGAAAGAGCACAAGCTTTGTATGATATGGTTGTCTCGGTCTTGGCACAACCCGAAGAGAAGAAGAAGAACAGGAAAGAGGGCAAAAGGAAGGTAGACACCGGTAATATCCCTGGTAGGGTTACCCGGAGTAAGGTGGTGGACCCAGCGAGTCACACCGGGAGCAAGAGAAAGATTTTATTTTGACCAATTAATTTGAATGTATGTGTTATTGCAAGTTTTCTATGGTCATGCACCTCGAATAAGTTCATCGCTTAAGCCACATTTATCATTTTCTAAGTGACTAAACTCAAAAAATATAGTTTTGGGTTTAGTTTAATTCAAAATAATTCAAAACATGGTGGAACCTTCCCATGGAGTCTTGTTATGTTACCTACAACCTAGAGAAATAATAATGGAAAAGGAAATATAGAGATATGAAGTTTTTCCCAAAACCACTTCCTAGTCCATGAGCTACTAGCTATGAAGATGCAGGGCTTTCTACTCAACACACCTCCCAAATACCCACTGTGCTTACAAACTTTGTCCAAATGAGTCCAAATTCATCACACTTGTGTATCTTTGAATTGCAAACAATATCACGTCGGCCAAAATGTACTATATTGTTCAAATAACACAATCTAACAATTTTTATGCCAAAAGGTTCAATTTCCCTTACTCCCTTTATTATTTGGGTGCCCCTGTTTTACTTAGTTTTACTCAGTTTTCCCCCTCCGGGTCCACTTGCTTTACTAAGTCCTACTCAGTTTTGCCCTTCCGATAAACATTTCCTCACTTTTCCCCCTCTTAGTTCTACTCAGTTTTTCTCACTTGTACTCACTGGCTGATCTCTGATTGGTCGAGATGTATGTCACACGGATCTTGGTTGGTTGATAGCTCAACGTATGCTTGCACTGTTGGATCATTTATGATCGGACGGCCTGTATATCTCTCTCTACCTCGATGGATGCATACAGAGAGAAGAGCAGAGCACATACCTACCAACCTAGGCAGTCGCATATTCCAGTCGCATCTTCCTCTCTCCTATTTCCTCTCTTACTCTGGCGGTCGCGGCGGCATGGAACTGCAGCGTGCGTTCGGCGGCGCGGATCTAACCGTGCGTGCGGCCGCGCGGATCTAACCGTGCGTGCGGCCGCGCGGAACTGTAGCGTGCGTGTGGCGGCGCGGATCTAACCGTGCGTGCGGTGGCGCGGATCTAACCGTGCGTGCGGCGGCGTGGATCTAACCGTGCGGCGGCGTGGATCTAAGAGTGCTGGTGAGGATCTAAGAGTGCCGGTGAGGATCTAACCCTCAGAAATAGTTGAAATGTCTCTCTCTGTCTCACTTTCGTTTCTCTTCTCAGATCTGTTGATGATTGATACGTCTCCAACGTATCTATAATTTTTGATGCTCCATGCTTGTTTTTACACCATTTGCCTACTGTTTCGTTACACTTCGTGACACTTTTATGCATTTTCCGGAACTAACCTATTAACAAGTTGCCACAGTGCTAGTTCCCTGTTTTCTGCTGTTTTTGTGTTTCAGAAGTGATACACAGGAAATATTCTCGGAATTGGACAAAACAAGTTCCTGAAGTCTTATTTTACCCGGAAGCTTCCAGATATCCGAAGGAGAGAAGGAGAGGGGCCACCAGGGCCCCACACATAGGGCTGGCACGGCCAGGGCCTGGGCCACGCCACCCTGGCATGAGGCCGCCTGGGCCCTCCTCTGACATCGCCCCTTCGCCTATAAAGACCCCCTGACGGAAAAAACCTAAGTACCCGATCAATTTTCCAGAACACATCGTGATCCGCCGCCGCCGTCGACCCAAAGATCGGGAGGGTCTAGAAGCTCTTCCCGGCACCCTGCCGGAGAGGGGAATCGCCACCGGAGGTCTTCTTCATCGCCATGCTTGCCTCCGGAGCGATGAGTGAGTAGTCTACCTTGGACTACGGGTCCATAGCAGTAGCTAGATGGTTGTCTTCTCCACCATGTGCTTCATGTTTAGATCTCATGAGCTGCCCTACATGATTGAGATCACCGTTATGTAATTCTACATGTTTGGTTTGTTGGGATCCGATGAATATTGGTGTTTATGATTGAGTTGCTATACTGAATATTATCTTTTGTTATCTCTATGTTGTTTATGATCTTGCATGCTCTCTGTTGTTAGAAGCTATCTTGGCCGAGTAGTTGCTAGTGACTCCAAGAGGGGGTATTTATGCTCGATAGTGGGTTCATGCTTCTATTTAACATGGGGGAGTGACAGAAATCTCTAAGGTTGTAGATGTGCTGTTGCTACTAGGGAGAAAACAACATTCATATGCTCAAGGGCATATGCTTTGTTTACATTACACACTTTGCTTAATGCAATTATCCGTTGTTCTCAACTTAATACTCATGGGGTGTTCGGACGATATCCCCGTGAGTGGATTATTAGTCATAGATGCAGTTGGATGGCGGTCTATGTATTTTGTTGTAATGCCCAGAGTAAATCTCATAGTGATCTTCTTGACATATCACGTTTATCTTTATTCTTTCAATTGCCCAACTGTAATTTGTTTACCCAGCATGTGTTATTTATCTTATGGAGAGACACCACTAGTGAACTGTGGACCCCGGTCCTATTTCCATCATATTGCTATCACCTGTTTACTTTACTCGCACTGTTTACTTTACTCGCATACTTTTACTGTTTTCCACTCGATACACTCATAACCTTTGTTTCAAGCAAACCGGTGAGATTGACAACCTCATCGTAAGTTGGGAACAAAGTACTTGGTTGTGTTGTGTGCAGGTTCCGCATTGCAGCTAGCAAACAAAGCTTGGACGAGGCGCCATATATAAATTGTCCGAAGCTGTCGCAAACTAGCAAGCATCACCTTCAGTCGTTTGTCTCTCCTCTCCAAGAACGATAAACCTTGGTTTCTTAACTGAGGGAAAACCAGCTGCTATACTCATCATACCTTCCTCTTGGGGTTTCCAACGGGCTGGTCATTCACCACGCACAAGGACTGACTGTCAACTAGGCAATCAATGATGAAGAACACCAAGACGGCGGCCGTGCCGACAGTGGTCAACGATGCTAAGATCATTGAAGCCATCGCCTACAACATCGCTGTGACGGCGCAGATCCAGCCTTCAATGTCGAAGCCTGCCGATGTCTCACTTCCGTTGCCCTCCTCAGATCTGTTGCTGATGAAGGACACCAAGACGGCGGCCGTGTCGACACTGGTCATCGATGCCAAGACGATTGAAGCCATCGCCTACAACATCGCTGCGACGGCGCAGATCCAGCCTTCAATGTCGGAGCCTGCTGATGTCTCACTTCCGTTGCCCTCCTCAGATCTGTTGCTAATGAAGGACACCAAGACGGCAGCCGTGTCGACAGTGGTCATCGATGCCAAGACGATTGAAGTCATCGCCTACAACATCGCTGCGACAGTGCAGATCCAGCCCTCCTCAGATCCATCACTCATGAAGTACACCAAGACGGCGGCGGTGCCAAGAGTGGTTGCGAAGCCGCAGATCCAGCCCTCCTCCATGTCCGAGTTTGCGGATGGCGCAGATGACCACCCCTCAGCCGCCTGTCGTCCCAGCCCTTCTAGCCCATCGGTGCGCGACTGTGTTCGACGCCGCAAATTGGGATAAATTATGATAAATTTGTATTTTTCAATTTCAAATTGGGATAAAATTGTTCGAACTACTACCTCCGTCGCAAAAAAAGCTTCTCCACTTTCTCGATGTGTCCCTGTACATCCGTATGTATGATTTGAATTCTATCCCAACTTGATTAGGAAGATTGATATGTATTTGATCCGAGAGGCTGGTACATGCTTTCACTTTTGGGATCCCTTCACTTTTATAAGATGTTCATGCATGCTAAAATTATCACGCGCATTACTTAGCACAACTAGGAAATTGTACGCCAAAATACAGTGGTTAGAGCCACACCAAAATACAGTGGTTAGAGCCATCTACTGAATAACAATTCTATACTATCTAAATCATCTACCACAACCACATAACTGCTAGGACAGGGATGACACCTAATAAAACTGCCTAGATGAATCTACTTTTCTCCTCTCCCATCACTTGAAGTTCATGTTCTAGATTTTCTACCACTTGATCAAATACGGCAAGATCTGTCTCAAGTATCAACTTCTCCTTGCGAATAAGCTCTGAATTCTTCTTTTCTTCCTCCACAGTACGCTTCAGCTCGAATATCATCAGGTTTTTACGGGCCAATTCATCACCTAAATTGGCCACCTTCTCCTCCAAATCCATCCTCTGGCTACACCACTGGGTTGATTCATCTTGGTATGCAATGTACCATGGATCATCGGCTTGCCTGGCAAACTATAACAATAATGGAAAAAAGAACAACTGAAATCACTCCAATAGGCCATGGCGGCACTTCAAATTCAATGGTAGTACAGAGAGCAGAAGCTAGATACCTGCACTTCTGACGAGGTAGGAGAAGTAGAACGTGGCCACGATATGATCGAATCCCCACCCTCGCCGGTGTACCCGCTACGACCAGACATTGAGGACTATTTCGCACCTGCAAACTCTAATAAATTACGGGAACCGAATCGATTAGGGGGCGGGGGAGGCAGAAGCGGAGGTCTTACCAAGCTATACTACCAATTGGTGCGCGGAACAAATCCCGGTCGTCATGGGCGGCGGATCTGCTTGCGGCGGACTTTCCTGTGGTGGGTACAATACGTGCAGACGAAACAAGTGCTGGAGCCGTGGTTGACGTGCAGCGCCGCAGTCCGTCTGACGCCGCCGGGAGACAGAGCCGGCGGCGTGACGAGGCGCTGGCGATGGCTGCTCCGTCCAAGGGTGGGGAATGAGCTACCAGCGGTTCTCCGATGACTAATGAGATACACAACACTAGGTTCCAGCCATGTTTAGCATAAGATTCACTTTAGATTAAGCTACGAAAATAGTCACCTGCTGGGTCTAGCTTAACAAAAATTAATTTGCGAACTTGTTGCTTCTCTCTAACTAAAAGCAGGGATATATGCCTTTTCACTAAGGGCGACCCCAGCGGTCATTGGCTGAGGCGGCCCCACGGAGTGGCTCTATATGATTTTCTCTAAATAAATAGATGACCCCAGCGGTCATTGGCTGTGGAGGCCCCACAGAGCGGCAATATATGATTTTCTCTAAATAAATAGATGACCCCACTGGTCATTGGCTGCGGCAGCCCCACAGAGCGGCAATATATGTCTTTTCCTGAAAAATACACGACCCCACTGGTCATTGGCTGCGGCAGCCCTATAGAGCGGCCCCATTTGTCATTGGTAGCACCGCATATATAATCAGGAAATAAAACGGCCCACACGTCAGCGATAGATGGATGGCTGCTCTGACGTGTCTCCTGACCCTACCCGTCAGCACCATTCAAAAGCATCGGTCCATTCACAACCACCGTGGCTCCCTAGTCGTCACCGGTAACGGTCAAGGCCTCTGACCAGACGGCAACCCTCCCGTCCGAGCGTCTGCGAGGGGTTTCAAACTAGAGGGAGGGGAAAACTGAGGAAAAGTTAAGCGGCTGGGGAAAACTGAGCACAACTAAGGACCCGAGGGCACGAAAATAGAAATCCCTTGTTTAGAAAACCCCCAGAATCAATGGCAAACAAGTCTAGGTCCTCATAAAACTATCAAATAACTAGGAATATGATCTAATAAACTACAAAGTTCATGGATGCATTTTACATGCATCAACATCCCTAAGTGTCATGGGGATGACTATCCGGGTAGGCCAAGGGCAGAGCCATCTGCTGGCTGACGTCCCATGAGTCTCCATGGCGCTAGGCCAGAAAGGCCGGCTTCGACCGAAGGGCCGTCTGCACCAGCAGCTGGTTGACGACTCCACCGCTGGAGGCCCGAGCCGGAGAAGACGACGAAACCCCTCCAACGGCTGCTTTGCCAAAAGCAGCCTGGCCCCGACAAGATCGATAGAAGCGGGGGACAAGCGTGACGCCAGCCACGCCCGGTCTCCACCAATCAACGGGCAGGAGCCTTCTCCATGAAAGGATCCGAGGCAGAACACATGGCATATGCCTCGGAGATGCCAGTCTAAGGGGGAAAGGCACTTTATAAAGTTGCCATCGCCAGACAAGGAGTCAGAAGACAGCAGGCCCACGTCACGATCGTGGCCACGGAGGAGCCGGCAGCCGGGCAGCCGGACACCTAACCTGTAACCAGGCCCCCGCCTATATAAGGGGGCCTGGACCCTTAGACTAGGGAGATCGGATCCTTCTTCTTCCTCCTCTAGACCAAACAGCTCAAGGAGCCTTGTAGCCACCGTGTGCTGAGAATAAGAAACAAGGCAGGAAGTAGGGGTGTTACCTCCGGAGTGGAGGGCCCTGAACCTGGGTAAACCGCTGGTGTCCTAGTTACACAATCTTGAGCCGGACCCGTTGTTGTACACCATCGAGCCCCTCCGTTAAGCCATCCCCATGGCTACTGTTGGGGATATACCAAATAGGTATACCAGCGACGTAGTCCTAAACCAGCAAGCCAGGGTGGCCCATCTGGGTGGTATGGCGGATTGCCTACCGGGCGGCCCAGTTGCTGGAAAGACCATGGCGGTATTGGACGCAGGAGCTCATGGCGGATCCGCGGACAAGCCCATGGCGGGTTGCCTTGTAGTACACGCATAGGACTTAGTCTAGGACTCCAAGTTGTATCCACTCTGGTACCATCGTGTTGCCCATGCCAGGCGCCTTTATAAGCCGGCGTGGAGGAGCCCTTGAGGCACATCTTAGACTTACGGCCAATCGCATAGCGAAACAGCCAACCTCATCATTGTAACCGAGCCCTTGTTGCCATATAGTGAATTATAGCAGCACGTAGGGTCTCGCCACCATTGCAGGATCTGAAGCTGGGTAAACTCGTGCTACCACCATCCCGGATCGCTCCGCCGTGTTCACCCCCTTCCACAAACCGCCATGCACCTACCCCTATGGCAGATCTGTTGACGAAACCACGACAGTTGGCGCCCACTGTGGGGCATAACGCATCAGGAGAGCGGATCCAGGAGGGATCCACCTTCGCAGGCATCGGCGACACCATCGCCATCGGGCGTGTCCTCTACGATTCTGGCTTCCCCATCATCCCAGCGGATAACCTCTCGGTGTTGGCTAGAGAAGACCCTACCCGATTTACCATTGTTTCGGTTGGAGACATCCACATCTTCATCGGAGAAACGGACCTTGCCCCCGCTACGGAAACCAATTTCCGGCGGATTGGTATGGCTGAAACCCCCAAACGGACCGCTTTCGAGCTAGATACAGAGGAGGAATCATCTGATCTAGAACATTCCAAGTTATCTAGATTGGATCTAAAAAACAATCCCACCCAACCCGCCCTAGAGGTGGAGGAAGTGGTGGAGGACCGCTCTGATTCCGCCATGAGCAATCTGGCGTTAGAAGCACCGCGGTATTGCCTTGTTGCTTTCGCAGGAACCACTTCGGGTTCTGCCTCCAATGGAGATGATAGCCCAGGTGAATCCATCCTAGAGGCACTTAACGAAAGTGGTGAATCGGATGACTGGGATAGCAAAGGCTATGACTCTGATCACTATGACGCCGCCATGAGGAAGATCGAGGCGGAATTAGCTTAGCAAGCACTTGAAGAGCAGAACGCAGCCGCCAAGCAGGTGTTCATGACTGATGCAGCACGGTGTTGATGGTTTTTCACCGTCCAGTTGGGAACCCCAAGAGGAAGGTATGATGAGCACAACAGCAAGTTTTTCCCTCAGAAAGAAACCAAGGTTTATCGAATCCAGGAAAAAGTCAATACTCCAGAAGGTGATGCTGACTAGCCTAGTAACACTCCAACAAGGGCACCGTTAACGATTCTTGTTGACTCGTCTTCAACTAGTAGCAACGCAGAACCTGCACACAACACAACCAAATACTTTGCTCCCAACTTACGATGAGGTTGTCAATCTCAATGGTTTGCTTGAAACAAAGGAATGAGCGTATCGAGTAGAAAGCAATAGTAATATGCGAGTAAAGTAAATAATGCGAGTAAAGTAAACAGGTGATAGCAATATAATGGAAATAGGACCAGGGTCCACAGTTCACTAGTGGTGTCTCTCCATAAGATAAAATAACACATGCTGGGTAAACAAATTACAGTTGGGCAATTGATAGAATAAAGACAACGTGGTATGTCGAGAGGATCACTATGAGATTTACTCTAGGCATTACAACAAGATACATAGACCGTCATCCAACTGCATCTATGACTAATAATCCACTTGTGGCGAATCAATCTGAGAATTCCACAAGTATTAAGTTGCGAACAACAGATAACTGCATTAAGCAAAGTGTGTAATGTAAACAAAGCATATGCCCTTGAGCATATGAATGTTGTTTTCTCCCTAATGGCAACAACACATCTACAACCTTAGAGGTTTCTGTCACTCCCCCAGATTAAATAGAGGCATGAACCCACTATCGAGCATAAATACCCCCTCTTGGAGTCACTAGCAACTACTCGGCCAAGATAGCTACTAACAACGGAGAGCATGCAAGATCATAAACAACATAGAGATAACATAAGATAATATTCAGCACATCAACTCAATCATAACACCAATATTCATCGGATCCCAACAAACACAACATGTAGAATTACATAACGGTGATCTCGATCATGTAAAGCAGCTCACGAGATCTAAACATGAAGCACATGGTGGAGAAGACAACCAACTAGCTACTGCTATGGACCCATAGTCCAAGGTAGACTACTCACTCATCGCGCCGGAGGCAAGCATGTCAATTAAGAAGACCTCCGGTGGTGATTCCCCTCTCTGGCAGGGTGCCGGGAAGAGCTTCTGGACCCTCCCGATCTCGGGTCGACGGCAGCGGCAGATCACGATGTATTCTGGAAAAGTGATCGGGTATTTAGGTTTTTCCCGTCGGGGGGTCTTTATAGGCGAAGGGGCAGCATCAGAAGTGGACCAGGGGGCCCACACCACAGGCCGGCGTGGGCCCGGGGCAGGCCGCGCCCCCTGGTGGTGTGGCCGCCCTGTGGCTCCTTTCCGTCTCCTCTTCGGTTCTCTGGAAGCTTCGGTAAATATCTGGACGTCTGGCTTTTGTTTCGTCCAATTCCGAGAATATTTCCTGTGTAACTTTTCTGAAACACAAAAACAGCAGAAAACAGGGAACTAACACTGTGGCATCTCGTTAATAGGTTAGTTCCGGAAAATGCATAAAAATGCTATGAATTGTAACGAAACACTAAGCAAATGGTGTAAAAATAAGCATGGAGCATCAAAAATTATAGATACGTTAGAGACGTATCAGCATCCCCAAGCTTAACTCCTGCTCGTCCTCGAGTAGGTAAGTGATAACAAAAGAAATAATTTTGAGGTGACATGTACCTACACAATCTTGATCATATATGTAAGCATTGTGCGTTAGGATCAAAAGAACTTAAGACATGGGTATGAAAGATATAATCTTGATAGAAGCAACTTAGCAACCATGTTATAACATGAAGAAGAACACAAACAAAAGATCATGAAAATGAAACAATGAAAGTCAAGCATGTGTTCAAATCATATGGAAAAACATAGCAAAAGTTTTTCAGCTTGTCATTCATGAGAGAGCAAAACATAAATGCATAGGACACCTTCAAGTTTAAGAGGGCGACTAGATACAAATAATTTAAGAACAAGTTAAACCAACATCATGAATCAATCAATGAAAACTTTGGGACAATGCACATTATACTTAGAATGACAACTATGCTCTCTTAGACGGTGCATAAAGATAGAAGGTGGTGACTCAACAAAAAAGTAAAAGAAAGGCCCTTCGCGGAGGGAAGCAGTGATTGCAAGTTTTATAAACCTTCAAAAATTATGGTACTTACCGGCTTTGAGCTCTCATTGCCCCATCATAAGCATCTTGAATGGTTAAAGTTAATGCAAATACACTTATGATGCATATGCTTGACAAATCATAAGTTGAAAACCTCGTGTTCTGTGAAGTACGAATACCCAAACCTCATGCTACTTTACTTAGAGTTCCAAGCAAGCTCTTGTCATTGTAAGTATACACGTATCATCGAGAACTGCCAACGGGGTACCTCCGTGCTCGATGACATGGAACAAGTCCACATCAAAATGATAGGACAAACAGACAATGAACACCTCGGCATCTCTTTTATTTACCATTGGTATAGCTTTTTATTATGAGATGCGTCATTGAATGTTCACTATGGGCATGCTGTAAATTTCCACCATGAATTATGCATGGCTTAGATTAGCGGCCCAGGTGTTTCTCTAACACATATACAAACTCCATGATCCCGCAAGATTCCCAATTCATTTCACATCGCGAGTATCCATAAACAAAAGATCACGATATCAACTCAAATGAAAGATAGTGCAATGTTGAAAGCTTGCCCCATGACGGCATGGCTGGGCTAATTTCCAACTTACAACTTGCAAGCATAACAACTCAACATAAGAGAGCCACAATGTCAAAATTTTAAAACGAGAAAAGTAAAGTGTGCCATCAGGTTCGTGAGAGCTTTACTGACCAATTTTCGCATAACACCAAAAGAGTTTAATTTGAAGGATAGATAAAAGCAAGTCAAATATACTTGGAATAGCAAATTGCTAATAGGTATGTATGGTGGACTCATTGGAACAACTTGGTTTTTAGGAGTTGGATGCACGAGTAGAGCTCATACTCAGTACAAAATGAGGGCTAGCAAAAGACTGGGAGCGATCAACTAAGAGAGCAATAACGGCCATAATCATGCATAGCGACAAAGCGACATTAAAAGAAGCATAAGATGACATCAAAAGTCAAAAACTAAATAATCATAGAGGCTTATGGCGACTTTGTATGAGTCTAACATGTGTGAGCATGCGCCAAGTCAACCCAAATAAAGCATCAAAGGAGAAAACCAAAATAATGCTTCCAAATAATTAAAACAACACATGATTTTTCAAAGGCTCATTAAGCAATCTCAGTCATTTGAGACAAGTCATGCTACAGCAAAACCACTAAGCATACTGTCAAAAAGACATCAAGCATGACAAGCAAAAGCCTAGGCTGCAGTCTACACAAGCTCCTTCTTGTACCACTTTTTTGCATAAAGCTTTTTCTCTTTTCCAACACCATTCGAACTTTTTATAAATAACTTTTGATGAAAACCAACATGGACCAGAGGTCAAAATACACCATGATAAAAATATATAACAAGATCTGAACAAAAATCAAGGCGAAAATCGAAAGCTAAACACAGTTCTAGAAAAACAGAACACTCGTTGAAACGATAAGAGTGAAAAACGGAGCGTTCTTCGTAAATGAAAAGCAAGGCAACTTCTCCAAAAGAAATTTGTTAGGGTCCAACCATTTATTGCAGCAAACAAAACTAAACAAAACTGAAAACTAAAAACAACTGACGCTCCAAGAAAAACACATAATGCATGAAGCAAAAAAAATATAGTGTGTTGAAAGGTGACCTAATTTTTGCCGATGAAGAAGGGGTGCCTCGGGGGCATCCCCAAGCTTTGACGCTTGTACCTCTTGGATATTTCTTGGGGTGACATGGGCATTCCCAAGCTTGAGCTTTTTTCCATTCTTGAACTCATCTCATCATTCTCCAATCCCTACACTTGAAAACTTCCTTCATACAAAACTAAACACAAATCTATTAGCAACATTAGTGTAAGCATAACAATGAATCAACCCCTTTTTGCTTCAGGTTTCAACTCAAAACCACCACATATAAAGCATATACTACTGTAGCAACTTCCCCAAAAGTTCCGTGATCAAAAGAACTCAAAAAGAAAGCGATAGAGTGGCAAACACAAATATTGGCAGAAATATGTCAAAATAGAACAGCTAACAAAGGTCGAATTTTTAGAGGGTTTTCTGTTGCTCAAATCAAAAAGTGTTCAACTAATGAAAGTTTGGATATAACCTGGGTCATATGCACAAGAAATCGTAGGTCCAAAAGATATACAGAGAATTTTCACGAATTTTTACGGTGCAGCACCGAAAACTGTTTTAGGACAGCAACATCCCCAAATCTTACCTCACTCAAATTAGAGGCTTCTCTTGGCACAAAAACGAAATAAAAAGTATAAGGAGAGGTTATTACAGTAGTAATAACTTCCAAGACTCAAATAAAAGAAAAATAACTGAAATTAAAAACATTGGGTTATCTCCCAAGAGTGCTTTTCTTTAACGCCTTTGAGCTAGGCGCAGAAAGTGCGAATCAAGTAATATCAAGTGATGAAGCATCAAGCTCATAATTTGCTCTAAGAATAGAGTCAAAAAGTAATTTCTTTCTCTTCCTAGGGAAGTGTTCCATACCTTTCATGAGTGGGAATTGATATTTGATAGTGCCTTTCCTCATATCAATGATGGCACCTACAGTTCGAAGAAAGGGTCTTCCCAAAATAATAGGACATGAAGCATTGCATTGAACATCCATGACAAGAAAGTCAACGGGAACAAGATTATTGTTAACCATAATAATAACTTCATTAATCCTTCCCAAAGGTTTCTTCTTAGCAACATCAGCAATAGGAACATCATAATAACACTTTTCAAGCGGTGGTAAATCAAGCATATCATAAATCTTTCTAGGCATGATAGAAATACTAGCACCTAGATCACATAAAGCATGGCAATCAAAACCATTAACATGCATATCAATGATGGGTTCCCAACCATCTTCTAACTTCTTGGGAATAGAGGCTTTTTGCTTCAACTTTTCATCCCTAATTTTCATGAGAGCATTGGTAATACACTTAGTAAAAGCAACATTTATAGGACTAGCATTGGGAGTCAAAGCAAGCTTTTGCAAGAACAAAATAACTTCAGATATATTGCAGCCATCAACATCAAAATCGTTAAAGGAAATAGAGCTATCATCTCCTATACTCCAAAAAATTTCAGCACTCTTTTGAGAAAAAGTTTTGGCAGTTTTAGGCTTTTTAACACAAGGAGTGGGAGTTTTCTCTACACCAATCAAAGTAAGAGGATTGCTAGCATTATGAATAACATCATTAGAGGTAGTAATGGTACATACCTTAATCTTTCTAGCCATCTCATCTTCTCTTTCCCACCTGGCATGCAATTCTGCTAGCATCCTAACATTTTCATCAATTCTAACTTGGATAGCATTAGCAGTAGCAAAAGTATTGTTCTCTTTCACATCATTAGGCAACACTTTTAATTTCAGAAGTTCAACATCATGAGCAAGGCTATCAACTTTAGAAGCAAGAATATCAATTTTGCCTAACTTTTCCTCAACAGACCTGTTAAAAGCAATTTGCTTACCGATGAAGTCCTTGAGCATTACCTCAAGCTCGGAGGGCGCGGCCCTAGTGTTGTTGGAGGAATTACCATAAGAGTTACCATAACCATTACCATTGGTAGAAGGATACGGCCTATAATTGTTACTAGCAAAATTGTTCCTATAAGCATTGTTGTTGAAATTATTATTTCTAATGAAGTTTACATCAACATGCTCTTCTTGAGCAACCAAAGAAGCTAAAGGAACATTATTAGGATCTACATGAGTCCTATCATTAGAAAGCATAAGCATAATAGCATCAATCTTATCACTCAAGGAAGAGGTTTCCTCAACAGAATTTACCTTCTTACCTTGTGGAGCTCTCTCGGTGTGCCATTCAGAGTAATTTACCATCATATTGTTGAGAAGCTTCATTGCGGCGCCCAAGGTAAGGGACATAAAAGTGCCTCCAGTAGCTGAATCCAATAGGTTCCTTGAAGAAAAATTCAGTCCTGCATAAAAAGTCTGAACAATCATCCAAGTAGTCAGTCCATGAGTGGGATAATTCTTTATCATAGATTTTATTCTTTCCCAAGCTTGAGCAACATGTTCATTATCAAACTGACTAAACTTCATAATATTGCTACGCAAAGCTATAATTTTAGCAGGAGGATAGTATCTACCAATAAAAGCATCCTTACACTTAGCCCATGAATCAATACTATTTTTAGGCAAAGAAAGCAACCAATCCTTAGCTTTTCCTCTCAAAGAAAAAAGAAACAACTTAAGCTTAATAATATCACTTTCTACATCCTTATATTTCTGCATCTCACATAGCTCAACAAAGTTGTTGAGATGAGCTGCAACATCATCTGTACTAGCACCAGAAAATTGCTCTTTCATAACAAGGTTCAACAAAGTAGGCTTAATCTCATAAAAATTTACAGCAGGAGCAGGTGGCACAATAGGAGTGCAGATAAAATCACTATTATTAGTACTAGTAAAATCACACAACTTGGTGTTCTCAGGAGTAGCCATTCTAGCAAAACTAAAAGTAGACAAGTAAAAGCAACTATAAAGGATACTAATTTTTGTGTGTGTTTTTGATAAAACAATGCAAGTAAAAATAAAGTAAAGCAAAACTTAAAACAAAGTAAAGGATGTGCGTGCGAAACTCCCCTTCCAGAAGTCTTCTTTTTCCCCTGCAACGGCGCCAGAAAAATGTCTTGATGCGGCGCGATGTTGATGGTTTTTCACCGTCCAGTTGGGAACCCCAAGAGGAAGGTATGATGAGCACAGCAGCAAGTTTTTCCCTCAGAAAGAAACCAAGGTTTATCGAATCTAGGAAAAAGTCAATACTCCAGAAGGTGATGCTGACTAGCCTAGTAACACTCCAACAAGGGCGCCGTTAACGATTCTTGTTGACTCGTCTTCAACTAGTAGCAAAGCAAAACCTGCACACAACACAACCAAATACTTTGCTCCCAACTTACGATGAGGTTATCAATCTCAACGGTTTGCTTGAAACAAAGGAATGAGCGTATCGAGTAGAAAGCAATAGTAATATGCGAGTAAAGTAAACAATGCGAGTAAAGTAAACAGGTGATAGCAATATAATGGAAATAGGACCGGGATCCACAGTTCACTAGTGGTGTCTCTCCATAAGATAAAATAACACATGCTGGGTAAACAAATTACAGTTGGGCAATTGATAGAATAAAGACAACGTGATATGTTGAGAGGATCACTATGAGATTTACTCTGGGCATTACAACAAGATACATAGACCATCATCCAACTGCATCTATGACTAATAATCCACTTGTGGCGAATCAATCCGAGAACTCCACAAGTATTAAGTTGCGAACAACAGATAACTGCATTAAGCAAAGTGTGTAATGTAAACCAAGCATATGCCCTTGAGCATATGAATGTTGTTTTCTCCCTAATGGCAAGAACACATCTACAACCTTAGAGGTTTCTGTCACTCCCCCAGATTAAATAGAGGCATGAACCCACTATCGAGCATAAATACCCCCTCTTGGAGTCACTAGCAACTACTCGGCCAAGATAGCTACTAACAACGGAGAGCATGCAAGATCATAAACAACATAGAGATAACATAAGATAATATTCAGCACATCAACTCAATCATAACACCAATATTCATCGGATCCCAACATGTAGAATTACATAACGGTGATCTCGATCATGTAAAGCAGCTCACGAGATCTAAACATGAAGCACATGCTGGAGAAGACAACCAACTAGCTACTGCTATGGACCCGTAGTCCAAGGTAGACTACTCACTCATCGCGCCGGAGGCAAGCATGGCGATGAAGAAGACCTCCGATGGCGATTCCCCTCTCCGGCAGGGTGCCGGGAAGAGCTTCTGGACCCTCCCGATCTCGGGTCGACGACGGCGGCGGATCGCGATGTATTCTGGAAAAGTGATCGGGTATTTAGGTTTTTCCCGTCGAGAGGTCTTTATAGGCGAAGGGGCAGCGTCAGAAGTGGACCAGGGGCCCACACCATAGGCCAGCGCGGGCCAGGGGCAGGCCGCGCCCCCTGGTGGTGTGGCCGCCCTGTGGCTCCTTTCCGTCTCCTCTTCGGTTCTCTGGAAGCTTCGGTAAATATCTAGACGTCTGGCTTTTGTTTCGTCCAATTCTGAGAATATTTCCTATGTAACTTTTCTGAAACACAAAAACAGCAGAAAACAAGGAACTGGCACTGTGGCATCTCATTAATAGGTTAGTTCTGGAAAATGCATAAAAATGCTACGAAGTGTAACGAAACACTAAGCAAATGGTGTAAAAATAAGCATGGAGCATCAAAAATTATAGATACGTTAGAGACGTATCAATGACCAACAAAGGAGATGATGCTGGGCAGACAACCGGTGATCCGCCATCTCAGGCAGCCCATGACGGAGATGCCGGCAAAGAGCAGGGTAACCCGCCACCAGCCGCCGATCCCGCCACGGAACAACTTCCCGAGATCCAGGGCGGCCCCAGTCCTCTGCAACCCGCCATCCCTGTAGGGCATCACCCAGAAGACTTCACGACCCCGCTGGATAAGGTCATCTATGGAACTCTAGCAGATCCAATCACCCCTGACTATGTCAGAGACGTGAACGATCTCGAGAAGAAAAGGCGAGCAATCCTTAAAGAAGCAAAGAGAGTCGAGAAGATGGGCGAAAAGCTAGATGGACACATTGCTAAAGCTCAAGACACGCTTAAACGCGCAAGGAACATGGAGGAGAAGTACGTTACCCTCATCCAGAACCAAATGAACGAGGGCGGCGACCCGCAGCTGTCACGAAACCTTGAGTTCACCGTGCCAACCACAGAAAATCTGGCCAGGATGTATATCAAGAATCCGTCATATGTGGACAAGAACCGCGATGAAGTCAGGGCTACGCCCGTTGAAAACATCATGGCTGCAAAAGAGCTATTGGAGCATAATAAAAGCCCAGCAGCCCTAGAGACGGCGGTAAAACTGATGACCAAAGCATTGGTGTAGCAGGAGAAAGCTACGCATCACGACGGCTTGAATCTGATCCCGCGCTGTGCAGGTCCAGTACTGCCTCCAAAGCTCGGGGTAATGGCAATTATGGTACACGCCCTGATAAGGAATCTCACACCGGATCCTCAGAAATCCGAAGAAGAGAAGCTCGCAATAGGGCAGATGCCATCCCAATATCATCCGATGATAAGCCACATGGCAAGGGCCATCAAAGAAATCCATCGCCACCTCACAAGAACTACCCAGCTTATGGATACCAAGACAAGGCCCAACCTCGCCATAAGTCCAACATGCCGCCACCAAAGTACAAGACGTTTGAAATCCCACAGGGAGGAATTATCATATGCGATAATGATGGCTAGCGAGGAAGGAGTCGTGACGCTGGCTGGAGAGACGACCCGCCACGACGTGAAACCAGCCGAGATGGCTGATCTAGGCATATGGAACCATCTCGCCATGACAACGGCGCGCATCGCAACGGCGACAAAGATAAGCATCACTCTTCACGCCGACACGATGACAAAGGGCAAGGCTCCCGCCGCCATGACGATAATCCAGCTCCACGAAGAGCAGAGGGAAGCCATCGCAGTTGCAGAGATCCATCGCAGGATGCCGAGAGTAAAAGGCGTGATCCTTCACCATCCCCACCAAGCAGCCCCCATGGCGGCGGAGGTGGCGGTGGAGGCCCAGCCAGGTCACGTGCCTCTCGAAAAGATCCGCAGGACAAGAAGCCTTATGACATGCGTACCCACCTGAATGAGATTGCCAAGTCTCAAACAGCCTTCTTCATCGGCCTGAAGTGCTTTGGACAACGGATTCGTGATGAGCCCGAAGTGCTTTGGAGGAACTCCGGGCGGCGGCTCGTCGGAGATCACGGAGCTCTCATGGAGGCGCTGAGGAGAGAGAGTGCAGGGGATGAATGAAGTGTGAACTGGCCGGGGGTGAGCGGCCGGGGTATATATAGGCCCTGGACCTCGAGATTCGTGCCCGCCATCAGAACCGTTCATCCTGATCGCGGAAACCCTAGATCGGTTACACATGTCCCAGGGTAAAATAGTAACTTTTGTTAACAGTGCGAGCGCTATGAATCTTGCCCTAGAAGGAACTACGTGCCGAAAGTTACGGTGGATTTCAATGGTATGATCCAACGGATCCCAGAAATCTCAATGAATTGAAACTACGTCGCATAATCCGCTATCTACGACAGATTGAGAGATGAAGAAAAGAGGAACATCAAGAAACCACCATCCAGACGCAAGAAAGGAGACAAGCTATGGCGGATGGACTTCACCAGAAACAAGGCAAGGCGGATGGAGATGGCGATCTTGAAGTTCCCTGGGGGCTACTGTTGGGGATATACCAAATAGGTATACCAACGACGTAGTCCTGAACTAGCAAGCCAGGGTGGCCCATCAGGGTGGTATGGCGGATTGCCTACCGGGCGGCCCAGTTGCTAGAAAGACCATGGCGGTATTGGACGCAGGAGCTCATGGCGGATCCACGGACAAGCCCATGGCGGGTTGCCTTGTAGTACACACATATGACTTAGTCTAGGACTCCAAGTTGTATCCGCTCCGGTACCATCGTGTTGCCCATGCCAGGCGCCTTTATAAGCCGGCGTGGAGGAGCCCTTGAGGCACAGCTTAGACTTACGGCCAATCGCATAGCGAAACAGCCAACCTCATCATTGTAACCGAGCACTTGTTGCCATAAAGTGAATTATAGCAGCACGTAGGGTCTCACCACCGTTGCGGGATCTGAAGCTGGGTAAACTCGTGCTACCACCGTCCCGGATCGCTCCGCCGTGTTCACCCCCTTCCACAAACCGCCATACACCTACCCCTATGGCAGATCTGTTGATGAAACCACGATAGCTACTGTCACCAAAATACCATGACACGCCCACCATGGGCCAACGCGCGGCAGCGACCGGAGTAAAGTTCCGGCTGGGATCCACATCGATCTCAGCGAGAAGGTCGCCTCCGGCCTTGTCTGGAGATTCGGCATTTCGACTGCGTCAGCGACAATCTTGCTGCTACAAGAACGGCTTCGGCGACATCGGCTCCTTCCTTGATGTCGGCGGCCACCGCTTCTACGTCGCCAAGCCCTTCCCGGAGGAGGTAACCGATGTGCTTGACCCCCTCAATGATGCAGGCTCAAGCTGCGGCGAAAGCTGCGACTTTGACACCATGGTCGAGGTGATGGCCCTAGGGGATGAGGAGGGCGGCGACTCACCGCGCCCCGTGTGCCCGCTGCTCGAACGCCTTCCTCTGCAGGAGCAGAACGCTCCACTCCCAGAGCAGGACACTTTGGACGTCGCCGTCGTGGACTTGCGCGCACCGCTTGATCATGTTGTCGACCCCATCCAGGTCGCCGAGGCCCTGGAGCGGACGCGCCTCGTCCTCCTCAGCAAGGTGGCCGAGGATGAAGACACGCGACGCTACATGAGCACCATGCTCCGCGAGTTCTACGATGCGCATGGAGTCGCATCGACCGAGCCAGCCCATGGACTGCGGCGCAGCCAAGGACTGGAAGGGCGCGGCCGCGGCGGTCGTGCTCCAAGCCGCGGTGGTCAAGGCCGCGCCTAGTGGGCGGGCGGAGGCGGCCGGGCACGCCAAGATCTGCCCCGGGCAGTTGAGCAGGGATCTCAGGCTCGCCAGCCGGCTCTGCACATCCATTTGTGGCTCGACAACATGAAGACGGCGCCCAAGGGATCTGCCAGCTCAAAGCGAGCGACGGCTGACCAAGGAGGCCTGGGGGCTGCCGGCAGCGGTCAGGGGCGCAAGGAGGGCAGGTACACCCTCGAGGCAGCGCTTGACCAGCCGTGCAAATTCCACAGCACCCCCGGCAGAGAAGCGACCCACTCCACACGTCAGTGCCGTTTCATGAGAAAGCTGGAGCAGCGCGCTCAACAGCTCCCTGGAGCCTCGCAAGCGCAGCCGGCTAGAGGTCAGGAAGACCACCAACGCGAGCCGGTTGCCGAGAAGCTGGATCAGGGCGACGACGACTTCCTGGTGGTCATCGAGCCGTACCATCTCTTCATCACCCCGGGGAAAGACAAAAGGAACGACCTTTGGTACGAGGCAGAGGTGAACGCCGTCATGCTAGCGGAGCCCCAGTTCATGCACTGGTCCGAGGCGGCCATCACTTGGGGGCGCGAAGATCATCCTCGACTGATGCCCAGCCCTGGAGAATACGCTCTGGTTCTGGATCCCATCGTGTGCTCTGATACGCACACGTGCCGGTTCTCCCGCGTGCTCATCGACGGTGGCAGCAGCATCAACCTTCTGTACCGAAGCTCAATGGAGAAGCTGGGCATCCCGCTTGCTCAGCTGAAGCCGAGCCGGCTCACCTTCCATGGCATCATGCCAGGGCATTCGTGCACCCCTATGGGTAGGGTGCAGCTGGAGGTTCTCTTCGGGGAGAAAGGTAACAGTCGCCGCGAGCCAGTCTGGTTTGAGGTGGTGGGCATCAGCAGTCCCTACCATGCGCTTCTTGGTCGACCGGCCCTAGCTAAGTTCATGGTGGTGCCGCACTACGCCTATCTGAAGATGAAGCTCCCAGGACCCAAAGGCGTAATCACAGTTTCAGGATGCTTCAAGAAGTCGCTAGAGTGTGCCAAGGCCAGCTCGCAGCAGGCGGAAGCACTCGTCATTGCTGAGGAGAAGTGACAACTCCTCCACCGCGTGGAGCTGACCCAGCAAGACGTGCCGGCTCGCCAGTCACCGGTGGAGCAGTTCAAGCCGGCCAATGACACCAAGAAGATCCTGTTGGACAAGAGCGACCCATCCAAGTTCGTCATCATCGGCACCGGCCTCTCTGCTAAATAGGAAAACGAGCTCACCAGCTCCCTCCATGAGAATCGGGACATCTTCGCATGGTCTCCAAAGGACATGCCAGGTGTGCTGAGGGAGCTGGCTGAGCACTCACTCCATGTCCGGCCAGATGCCAAGCCGGTCAAGCAACCGCTGCGGTGCTTTGCAGAAGAGAAAAGGAAGGCCATTGGTGAGGAGATCGCCCAGCTCCTTGCAGCCGACTTCATCATGGAAGTGTTCTACCCTGACTGGTTGGCGAACCCAGTCTTGGTCCTGAAGAAGAACAACACTTGGCGCATGTGTATCGACTACACCAGCCTCAACAAGGCTTGCCCCAAGGACCCCTTCGCGCTACCGCGCATCGACCAGGTGATCGACTCCACAGCCGGCTGCGACCTGCTGTCTTTCCTGGACGCCTACTCAGGCTACCACTAGATCCCGCTGTATCAGCCGGATAAGATCAAGACCTCCTTCATCACCCCGTACGGAGCCTACTGCTACGTCACCATGCCCTTCGGCTTGAAGAATGCTGGAGCAACTTACCAGCGAACCATGCAGCGGTGTCTGCAAGAGCAGAGTGGGCGGAATGTGCATGCCTATGTGGATGACGTGGTCGTAAAGACCAAGCAAAGTGGCACGCTCCTCGACGATCTCAAGGAGACCTTCGCTAACCCGCGACGCTATCGCATGAAGCTCAATCCTAAGAAGTGCACCTTCGGCATGCCGGCTGGACAGCTCCTAGGTTATATCATTTCCCAGCGAGGGATCGAGGCTAACCCCTCGAAGATAAAAGCCATCGAGGCCCTAGAGCCGCCAACCAAACTCAGGGACGTGCAGAAGTTTGCCGGCTGCTTAGCCTCGCTCAGCCGATTCGTCAGTCGGCTCGGAGAAAAGGCGATGCCGCTATATCAGCTGATGAAGAAGACGGACCACTTTGCTTGGTCCTAGCGCGGTGATGAAGCCTTCAAGGATCTCAAGCGGGCCCTGTCCACAGCGCCAATCCTAGCAGCACCGGCTTCGCGAGAATCGATGCTGCTATACATTGCAGCCACCCCGCGAGTCGTCAGCATGATGATTGTGGTGGAGCGCACCAATGAAGGCAAGGAGCTGCCAGTCCAGCGCCTAGTGTATTACCTAAGTGAAGTGCTCACTCTCTCCAAGCAGAACTACCCGCACTACCAGAATGTCGCGTACGGCGTGTACATGGCGGCCAGGAAGCTGAAGCACTACTTTGAGGAGCATCCCATCACAGTGGTGAGCACCACCCCGCTCTCGGAGATCATAGGATGCAAGGATGCAACTGGCAGAGTGGCCAAATGGGCGATTGAGCTAGCTGCTCACACCATTCGGTACAAGCCCAGGACGACAATCAAGTCCCAGATCATAGCAGATTTCTTTGCTGACTGGGGAGAGCACCAGTACCTACCACCGGCTCCGGACTCCACGTACTGGTGCATGAACTTCGATGGCTCCAAGATGCTCGGGGGCTTGGGAGCCGGCGTCGTCTTCACCTCTCCCAAGGAGGACAAGTTGTTGTACGTGTTGCAGATTCATTTCCACGCATCAAACAACGTCGCTGAATACGAGGCCCTGGTGCACGGGCTCAAGCTGGCCAAGGAGATTGGCATCCGGAGGATCCTCTACTTCGGAGACTCTGACCTTGTGGTACACTAGGTCTCAGGGGAATGGGATGCCAAGGACGCCAACATGGCCTCCTACCGCTTCTACGTCCAGCAGCTCTGCAGATTCTTTGAGGGCTGCGAGTTCCATCACATCCCAGAGCAAACAACGACGAGGCGGACCGGCTATCCAAGATCGGCTCCACCAGGCAGGAGATTCCAGCTGGAGTGTCGCTGGAGGTAATCCACAAGCCATCCGTCAAGCCATCGTCGGAGTCCGGCTCCATCTTTGTGCCGGTGGACCTCGCCCTGGTCTAGGTACCATTGCTAGACCCGGGGGCTGCCGCCTCGGAGATAAAGGAGGCAGCCGGCCAGCCCAGCATGGCCGGCTCAACGAAGGACTCGGGGGCTGCCGTCTCCAAGCCTGCCCCTGCAGCCAGCCAGCTACACGAAGCCGGCACATCGACGGACCCGGGGGCTGCTGATCCCCTGGTCGCCAGTGTCTTCCACATATGGGAGATACCATCCTAGGCGGAGCCATTCTCCAACTACCTCAGCACTGGGGACTTGCCGCAGGATGAAGCAGAAGCTAGGCGACTCCAACACCGCACGTAGGCGTACACCATCATCAACAGTGAGCTGTACAAACGCAGTGTGTCTGGAATCTTCTAGAAGTGCGTCGAGCCGGAAGAAGGAAAAGAGCTGCTGAAGGAGATACACCAGGGGGAGTGCAGACATCACGCGTCTTCCAGAGCGTTGGTGGCCAAAGCTTTCCACCACGGTTTTTACTGGCCGACGGCTCTACAAGATGCAGACCAGCTGGTGAAGCATTGCAACGGCTGTCAGTGCTTCTCCAAGCACCGGAACACCCCAGCGGCGGCCCTCAAGACCATCCCGCTCACTTGGCCATTCGCTGTCTGGGGCCTTGACATGGTGGGACCATTCAAAACTGCACCCGGGGGCTTGACGCATCTGCTGGTAGCAGTGGACAAATTCACCAAGTGGATCGAGGCCAAGCCAATCAAAAAACTCGACGGCTCGTCCACCATCAAGTTCTTCAACGAGATCATCACAAGATATGGAGTCCCACACAGTATCATCACTGAAAACGGGACAAACTTCGCAAAGGGAGTCTTCACAGAGTACTGCGGCCAGAAGGGCATCCGGCTGGACCTGGCGTCAGTGGCGCATCCTCAGTCCAATGGGCAAGTGGAGAAGGCAAATAGCCTGATCCTAGCCGGTATCAAGCCAAGACTGGTCGAGCCCCTTGAGCGCTCAGCCGGCTGCTGGGTTGAAGAGTTACCCTCAGTGCTCTGGAGCCTGCGCACCACTCCTAATCATTCTATCGGCTTCACTCCTTTCTTCCTGGTCTATGGAGCAGAGGCTGTGCTGCCCACCGACATCGAATTCGATGCGCCTAGAGTTGTCCAGTACACAGAGAAGCAAGCAAAAGAAGCTCGTGAAGATGGCATCGACCTCCTCGAGGAGGCATGAAAGCAGGCCTTGGCCAGATCAGCGCTCTATCAGCAGCAGCTGCGACGATACCACAGCTGGAAAATCTGCCCACTCACGTTTCACGAAGGAGATCTCGTACTCCGGCTGGTCCAAAACACCAAGGGCATGCACAAGCTGTCCTCTCCTTGGGAAGAACCATTCATTGTCAGCCGGGTGCTAGGCAATGGGGCATATTACCTCATCGACGCACAAGAGCCTAGGAAGAACAAGGCAGATAACTCTGACAAGGAGACAGAGCGTCCCTGGAATGTCAGTCTCCTAAGACCTTTCTTCTGCTAAGGCAAAAGCTTGTACCCCGAAAAACTTGTCAATGAATAAAGGATAACGGAGCGGCTAGTTACGGCCGGCTCCGAGGAAAACACTTCATGTATGTTTTGCTTCCTGCGTTATTCACTTGACCGGCAGCCGGCTCCGGGCACCGAGCCATAGTCGGCAGCCCTAAAAAACGATCGATTCCTCGTCAGCCGGATGAGTACTACATATGAAGAAGGTCTCGAGCCCAACCTCCGTCTTCCGGCTCTGCGCAGCCGGACGGATAGGAGCCAGCAGGCCACATACAAAGGAAAATCGCAGAGAAAAAACCGTAAACAATAGAAAATCGCTCAACTAACCATTGAAGGTATTGGTCGTTGACTACATGCCGGCTAGCTCAACTGGGTGCCCAACAAACTGAAGTACTACTTCTCACCTGACGGCACGCTCCCAACCTAGACCGGCATTCGGCTACCGGCCCAAGGGAGACCAACCGGCACCAGGCTGCCGGTTGGGGGTAGAAGAGCCGAAGGGTGGGGAGATTAAGGAAAAGGTTGAGGGAACCGGGCTAGGGCAGGCCGGCAAGTAGTTGATGATCATGACTTTCAGTGTTTAGGCTGAGTAGCCACGTCAAAGAGGTTCGAAGCTAGAGCTGCCTCGCATGACGTAGGCACCATGCGAACGAATTAGTTTTAAGCCAGCTGTCATTCCAGCTACCCCAAAACTCGGGGGTCAGGGGGAAGGGGAATTGGCCCTTAAAAATCGGCCGGCTCCAATCCTTTGACCGGCTGTCCGATTAGTTGGTGTTGCGTCATGACTAGCAATAGAGCATCGGAATCGAAATCTACAAAGGCGTCCGCGAGGGAAATGGCTAAGGCCAGCGGTTTGGTGGTTCACCCCAACCGCAGCAAGGTTCTTGCGAAGGTCCGTGAGGGAGAAGCACGCCGGCTCCGGTCTTGCCCGAGCCGGCACAAGATCTAATTTCTACCTCCTATCCCCTCAAGCCGGCGCTCGCATGTACCTTCTGAAGCCGGCCAACAGAGTCTTTTTCCCTCCACGCTGAAGCCGGACGAGCTTGCCAGGAATGTCTCAACGGGTCGATGGCTATCCTAGCCCTTACCTACAGACACGCACTGCGATGGTCCTAGCGCAAGAAGAATCTCAACCACGAAATCGTCATCGTGCTCAGGATGGAAACAGAAGACATTCAAGCAAGAGCACAGCGAATGGGATTTGCAGGAAACTAAAAGTTCTTGACATAAAGCGGGCAATTACATAGAGAAGGCCACGCTAAGGGCCGATGCAACAAAAGGTGCTCCCCCACCCCAGGCTCCAGGAGTCTTCCACTAATGAAGCCGCCGGCGAGGAAGGAGCCCTGGGGACGCTCGCCGTTCACGGCCAGGGGGAGTAGGTGTGGGCACAGCCGGAGGTGTCGACGACGCGGATGCAGAAGAAGGGCGACTCAACGCAGCGGGTGAAGATGAGGGACCAGCCCATCTTCAGGTCGTAGTCCTTGACGAACTTCGGCCAGCCGTCGCGGAGGTAGCTCTTCCCTATGGTGTCGTGGTAGACCTCTACGGGGTACAGCGGCTGGCCCCCGCTGCCCTCCTCCACCATGGCGTGTGTCAGGGGGTCCCTCCCAGGGTGTCGACAAACCGGAAAGGGAGCAGCAGGCACACCTTGCACCCGGCCCGAAGATGGGCCACGAAGGTGGTGAACCCGTGCTCTGAGGTGTAGGAGAGCCGCTG
The DNA here is from genome assembly GCA_007115705.1 of Dactylis glomerata. Lineage (NCBI taxonomy): Eukaryota > Viridiplantae > Streptophyta > Magnoliopsida > Poales > Poaceae > Dactylis > Dactylis glomerata. Next base: position 1,941,474 of record QXEO01000450.1, on the reverse strand, counting down.
CCGCGCCGGCGGGCGCCAGGGCTTGTACACCACGTTGGCGGCAGCGCTAGTCGAGCCGCCGGCGGACATGGCAGCGAAGCCAGGGGGAGCCGCCCCAACAGAGACCGCGGCGCCGATGATGGCGGCGGCCGCCTCGATAGGAGTCACGGCGGTGGCGGCGGTGGTGACCGCCCCAGTGGGGGCCACAGCAGCGGCAGGTGCCGCCCCAGCAGAATCCGCGGCGGCCGTAGCTGCAAGGGCCGCCAGAGTCTTCTTGTTGCGGCTGCCCAGCGGGCGGCCGCGCTTCTGGGGCACCGGCGGTGTCGCCGCCGGGTCCTTCACCTTGTTCTTGCTCCCGAACGAGCGGCCGCATTTGCGCCCGTTCAATCCACCGGGACCTCCGGCACCAGCACCCCCGAGAGCTCCAGTCGACGACATGGCGAAGGCAAGCTGGAAAGGGGGAGGAGCTGCTCGGCAAGGAAGATGAAGGCGCAAAGAAGTGGGAGAAAACCCTCGAGAGCTCCAAGGCTTTAAAGGAGGATGAGGTGTGAAAAGCCGAGCCGGTTTAATGCGCGTAGATGGACAGATCAGACGTGTGGCGTTTCGATGGGACATATCACTGACGTAAGTAGCGCCACGCCACGTGACGTTCCCCGGAATCATTACGGTGACCGAAGAGTCCAAGCGACAAGACGCTACACTGCAGCACTCAGGCCAGTCGCAGCGTGGGTTCAGACCCCAAAGCGGTTCAAGTTCCTAGGGGCCAGGCCCTGGCTAGCGGCTACGGAGCAGCCCAAAGCCGGACCGGTCTCGGAGCCGGCGCGCCCCGAGACGGCCGGCGACGCTCCACGGAGCTTGACCTCAAGACCGACGATCTCCGAGCCAGACGAAGAATCCTAGGATTTCGACGGACGCGAGTAAACTTCGGCGAGGAATAGAACCCGCCGAAGCCCCATGCTAACCCATGAGACTTCGCCAGTTTCAGGGGCTAGTGTCGTGGGGATGACTATCCGGGTAGGCCAAGGGCAGAGCCATCTACCGGCTGACGTCCCAGGAGTCTCCACGGCGCTAGGCCAAAAAGGCCGGCTTCGACCGAAGGGCCGGCTGCACCAGCAGCCAGCTGACGACTCCACCGCTGGAGGCTCGAGCCGGAGAAGATGATGAAACCCCTCCAACGGCTGCTTTGCCAAAAGCAGCCTGGCCCCGACAAGATCGACAGAAGCGGGGGACGAGCGTGACGCCAGCCACACCCGGTCTCCACCAATCAATGAGCAGGAGCCTTCTCCATGAAAGGATCCGAGGCAGAACACAGGGCATATGCCTCAGAGATGCCGGTCCAAGGGGAAAGGCACTTTATAAAGTTGCCATTGTCAGACAAGGAGTCAGAAGACAGCGGGCCCATGTCACGACCGCGGCCACGGAGGAGCCGGCAGCTGGACACCTAACCTGTATAAGGGGGCCTGGACCCTTAGACTAGGGAGATCGGATCCTTCTTCTTCCTCCTCTAGACCGAACAGCTCAAGGAGCCTTGTAGCCACCGTGTGCTAAGAATAAGAAACAAGGCAGGAAGTAGGGGTGTTACCTCCGGAGTGGAGGGCCCTGAACTTGGGTAAACCGCTGGTGTCCTAGTTACACGATCTCGAGCCGGACCCGTCATTGTACACCGTCGAGCCCCTCCGTTAAGCCATCCCCACGGCTACTGTCACCAAAATACCACGACACCAAGCTTAACCTATGCTCGTCTGCGAGCATAAAGGCGATAAAAGTACACGAGCTTTGTAATTTATCAACTCATACATCAAGGACATAAACATCTTTGCATTTCATAAGTCATCTCACAAGCATAAGATCCACCACATGAGTAATACAAATATGGTCACAATCATGATAGGCAGCCCATGTGACTCTAACTATGAAACACGAGAGAGAGTGTTTGATACAAGTTACTTCCACAATCCTCATGTCTAGGGGGTGAACTACTCCCTCTTCATCATGTTACTAAAGGAGATGGTGTCGATGGAGTTGAATGGCAACCGAGAGCGGCTTTAGCAGCGACTCCCCTATCCTCGCAGTCTTTAGATCCATAAGGTGTATTTCGGGTTTCTCTGCCGCCCCTCACGAAGTCGCCAGAGGAGGGGTATTTATAGTCGATATTAGGTCAAACCAAGTCTGTGGAGTCCAAGATAGATGGGCCCCACCATGCGGCTAGGGCTATGGCTCGCTAGGTGGGCCCTCTTTTGGCCCTCGTGGCGTCCCCCGTTCACTTCTTCCTCTCTAGCTCTTGTATGTCCCAAAAAAATGACATGTCAAAAAGTTTGGGTCCATTTGACGTCTGGAAGGTCCCTGAAAGTCAGAACATGGAAAAACAAGGAAATTTGTTTCACAGTGTTAAAACCAAATGAAAATGGATTGTTTAGAAAACCCCCAGAATCAATGGCAAACAAGTCCAGGTCCTCATAAAATTATCAAATAACTAGGAATATGATCTAATAAACTACAAAGTTCATGGATGCATTTTACATGCATCAACATTCCCAAGCTTAACCTATGCTCGTCCTCGAGCATAAAGGTGATAAAAGTACATGAGCTATGTAATTTAATAACTCATACATCAAGTACATAAACATCTTTGCATCTCATAAATCATCTCACAAACATAAGATCCACCACATGAGTAATATAAATATGGTCACCATCATGATAGGCGCTCATGTGACTCTAACTATGAAACACAAGAGAGAGTTTGATACAAGTTACTTCCACAATCCTCATGTCCAGGGGGTGAACTACTCCCTCTTCATCATGTTACTGAAGGAGATGGTGTCGATGGAGTCGAATGGGCAACCAGGAGCGGCTCTAGCAGTGACTCCCCTATCCTCGCAGTCTTCAGATCCACAAGGTGTATTTTGGGTTTCTCTGCCGCCCCCTCACAAAGTCGCCAAAGGAGGGGTATTTATAGTCGGTTTTAGGTCAAACCAAGTCTATGGAGTCCAAGATAGTTGGGCCCCACCACGCGGCTAGGGCTGTGGCACGCTACATGGGCCCTCTTGGCGTCCCCCGTTCACTTCTTCCTCTCCAGCTCTTGTATGTCCCAAAAAAATGATGTGGCAAAAAGTTTGGGTCCATTTGACGTCTAGAAGGTCAGTGAAAGTCAAAACATGGAAAAACAAGGAAATTTGTTTCACAGTGTTAAAACCAAATGAAAAGGGATTGTTTAGAAAATCCCCAAAATCAATGGCAAACAAGTCCAGGTCCTCATAAAACTATCAAATAACTAGGAATATAATCTAATAAACTACAAAGTTTATGGATGCATTTTACATGCATCAACATCCCCAAGCTTAACCTATGCTCTTCCTCAAGCATAAAGGTGATAAAAAGTACACGAGCTTTTGTAATTTATTAACTCATAAATGAATACAATACTTTCAAGTTATGATTGCAGCTTAACTAAGAAAGCTTAACAACAATTTCATCAAGTAATAGTTCATAATATTCAACACTAGACAAAAGAAAAATAATAAACCTTGCACAAAAGAAAAAGGAGCCATGCTGATAGAAAATGAAACATGCTTGTGCAAGTGAAGTGTATGAGTGGTTCCTAAGTTGGTCAAGAATAGAGTTTTCAAGCTTTTGCTTTCTTTTGACACAGGGAAAAAAGGCTTTTCCTCTTTGAGGTAGCTGTGTTTAAACATGATGCACAAGTCCAGAGGTTAGAGAGTACTCTAGTTGTGGGAACTCCATGTGCAAGTGACAACACCAACCTTATAATTCTCCATGCTAAATAAAGTTACTTAAGAAGTGGTTACCATACTTTTTTTCTTTTTCAAAACTTTGGCACTCCTCCCAACTTTTTCTTTCACAAACCATGGCTAACCGAATTTTTTGGGTGCCCACCAACTTTTCATAACCTTGGAGGAGTGCTCTTTTTTTCTTTGGGACTGGGTATCCCTTTGCAAGTTTCCTTGCACCACTAATATAAAAATGAAAATTACAAGCACTGAGTTGTTGCTCATTTGAGTCTCAAGGTTTTAGCACGGAGAACTACACTTTTGATATCCACCACAAGAATAAAGCTGACACATGCTCTAGCATCCGGACCCAAAGTCTATAACAACATGCACACAAACTTAGGTAATAGGTAGGGTGATATAGTGCACACACAAGAAACAACTTGGTCCAAAGGAGTTTGTCTTGCATAAGCACATACTTATGAATTTGAAAAGCTAGCATAGAAGGAACTTTGACCACTAATAACTTGCAACTTCATCCATCAACACAGTTACTCTCTAAAGTGCAAAACTCATTAAAAGAACTCATGACAATAAGAATATTACCAACTACAACTGGATGGAAGAGTTTGAAAAGTTTTTCATACCTCAATCAACCATAAAGTTATACCTTGAGAGTAGTTGCAATCATACCATGCTTTCATGTAACTAATTTTCTTCCTTTGCCAAAGCTTCTTGCTACCAACTATTTCTCCTTATCCTTCCTTAAAGTAGTTCCAAGATATTCTAACAAGGTCGCAACTTAAGGTGGTCTTAAAAGGTAGAGATGATACTCCAAAACTAAAAACAAAAGAATAGATGCTCCAAGCTTAACAAAACTCTTATAGTTCTAAAAAAAGTTTGAAGATTCACAAAACAAGATTCTTACTTATGTAGAGGGATGTCGGGGGCATCCCAAGCTTATGGTCTTGACCATCCTTAAGTTCTCCTTGGTTTAACTTGGCTCCATACCTCTATGAAAAAACTTCACTACAAAAAACTTCTCCTACTCTTTTCTATGGTGTTAGATCATCATTGCATAAAAAGATATAAATCTTATCATTCTAAAAGCACCCAATTTTTTTTGGTTCTCATGTCCATACAGATGTCAAAGTGCAAAACATCTTCGAGAACTCAAAAAGACCAGTAGAGAATCAAATTAAGACTTAAAAGAAGCACTCAACAAAACATAGACAGAATCTGCCTTAAAAAACAACTGCTACTTTGAAAATTCCAACGCCCCTCTTAAAGATTTTTAAAAATTAATTTCCTGCACAGCGTGACAGAGGATGAAATTTTGAATTCAACCCAACTGGAATCACTCAATTTTGAGCTATAGAGATTTTTCGATGATTTGTTTCGTAAACAGCAGCGCATAGAAAACAACAACTCGTGATTTTTTTTTTCATCTTTTTCGTCGAAGTGGGCAAAGCTTGGCACTTTATAGCAAAAACACAAACTAAAAAGCTACAACAAACCAAAAAACAAAATCCAAATGACCGGGTTGTCTCCTGTAAAGCACTTTTTTATAGCCATATAGCTAGGCTTCATACCTTAGATTTTCAGGATGTGTACGTCCCATGAGGGCAATTCTTTGGTCCCTCATTCTTTCTTGGAAATGCTCCATACACTTCTTATGTGGGAATTAAAACTTCACATTCCCTTCTTTAATATGAGGTAAATCAATGATAGCACATGTAGTTCTCAAAAAAGGTCTACAAAGAATTATAGGACTATAGTTCTTACCTTTCATATCCATGATAATAAAGTCAACAGGCACAAAAAGTCATATGTCACTCAACAAGAACATTATTGTCTCTGCCATAAGCATTAGTGAGAGAGCAATTAGCAAGTTTCAAGTCAATATCGCACAACACTAGACCCAAGATTAAATACTGCAGGCCATGTGATTTTTTCCTATAGTGGCATAAATCATCGGTTCCCATACATCCCCAAGCTTAGGTAGAACTATGGACAAACTAGACGAAGTCGACGGAAAGCGGCCACTGCCGCGTGAAGAAGCCGTGAGTGTCGACGCAGTGCGACGAGTCGATGTAGGCAGAGTTGGAGGAAAGCGGCCACGACCACGTGAAGAAGCCACGAGCATCGACGACGAGCGGCGAGCCAACGTAGACGGAGTCGGCGAAAGACGGCCAAAACCGCATAAAGATGCCACGAGAACTCTCAAAAAGCGACAAACCGATGAAGATGGAGTCGACAGACAAGCACCAAGTATTAAGGGAAGAAAAGGGTGCAAGACAGGAGCGGCAGAAGAAGCACTGTCAAGAATCAGAGGACAAGATACCATGCCCAAAGACATCATACCTTTTTTTTCTTTTTCATTTCTTTTACAACTCAGATCTCACGTTACAATACAGAGATAGAACCACGAACATAAGATGCTGTCAGCCGGACGTGCGGGCAGCGGCGGCCAGAGATCGAGTAACGGCGGATGCCAGAGGCGGAGAGCCGGCGGTGGTCAGAGGGGAAGAGCCGGCGGTGGCAGGCCCGAGGCATAGTAGCGGTCAGAAGAGGCAGAGCCGAGAGGGCGATGTCTAGAAGATGCGGCGGCAAGGAGGGCGAGCGCGTCCGAAGGGCGTTGGCCAGGAGGACAAGCGCGGCCTGAGGGCATCGGCTAGCAGCGCCAAACTTAGATCGCAGTCACATGCAGACCGAGGAGTCAACGGCGGCGGCCGAAGGTGTTGGCGACAACGGCGGACAGGTGGAGGCGAGCAGACAGTAGTGGCATGAGAAGGGATAACAACGGCCGGAAAGAAAGTCGGCGGCGCAGCGGACCAACATCGGCCAGGAAGAGAAAAGACGAGCCAGGAAAACAACCGTATGGGTCAGGAAGAGAAGAAAAGGTTAAAACATGAGCTATATTCCCTCTAAAGGCCCGTGCTTGGATACACCCCCTCCCTCCAAACTTAAAAAGGGCACGATCGTCTTTTCTCCTTAATTATTAATACAGAGTAGTAAGTTAATTTAATTAGTACTACTCCCTCCGACCACTAATACCTGTTTTTGCATGAATAAATCTAGACACTAAATCATGTTTAGATACGTCCGTATTAGTGGTCCGGTAGGCCCGCCCTAATCTGGATCCAATCTCGTATACGTGATAGTATTATACGAGTCGATCCGGCCAATTTGTGCTCCTCGCCTCCTCCTCGGTGCTGGCGCGACGCCACCGGCACAAACGACTGGTTCACCTGTCCAGGAGCACGCGCTTGAGCACAGCGGCATGGCGCAGCAACGACAATCCGATTTCCAGCCCTTACGACGAGGACATGAGATGTTGCCGGTGGTGGTTCGTCGAGCTCCAGTCTGCCGCATCGTGATCGTGGTCGTGGCCTCGTGGGTCGTCGGAGACGACTACGCCGTGTGCCTCAGCGACATGGCGGCTGCGGCGAGGCGCACAGGCTCGACAACTGCTGCCAAGTCTTCCACATGGGGTACCTGGACTTCGATTGGGCATGGCCGGACTTCTCGATTGGGCATGGCCAGCGCAATTGCTCTCTGATCACGACGAGAGTGTACGTCAAGCGTTCTGGGCCACCACCGCTGGCATGCCCGACGCCTCCTGCTTCTTCTACTTTGGGAGAAGACTAGTGCTTCTTCTACTTTGGGAGAAGACTAGTGCAGTTCGAGCTTTTTTGTTCCTCCGATCCCCGTGTTGCTTAGGACAGGTCGTTCCATTGGACGTGTAGCAATCTAATCGGCTTGTTGAGTTTCCGTGGTACTGCGTGAGTTACTTGCTAGACTAAAACCAATCAAATCAAGGAAGCTAGCTATCGTCATATATATTGTGAGTACTAGGGCGTCTTGCTGGAAAGCCTCGCCTCAAAAACCAATCGAGAGCAACAGCCACAGCCGGTGGCGAATATAGCGCCGAAGGAAAAAAAAACCAAAGCTGCAGCCGCCTTGAGGACGCCGTCGACCACTGGCGTCGCTCGTGCCGATCAACACGGCGAGGGCGTGGCACCGCTCTCAGCCGACCACCGCATCGCTCGTCCGTGTCAACACCCTCGAGGGACGATGTGAGCGACAAGGGCAGGGCCACCACTGATTCCGTATATACGTATCCATACATATTTAATTGGCTCGTCTGCTAATTATAAATGATACCACTTGTGACGCCCCAAAATCGACACCTTGCAGATTATAGCGATCACGCCACAATCTACATGATGTCGCTTTGGAAACGCACCACCAAGCGACTCGTGCATGTGCAACATGCACGCGATGCGGGTGGAATCAAGGTAGCAACAGTTACACAAGTTCACGATGGAACCCACAAAAGAATATATTATAACCACGAAGACTCCACGAGTCAAGAATCCAAATATACATACAAAGATCCCAAATCATACATAAAGCAAATAGCATCCGAGTATGGACAAAAATATAAATGGGCCTAAGAGGCCTGAAGATAAACGATGGCGTCCAAACCCTGCCCAGGCCAAGCCGGAAGAGTAACCTTGCTAACGCCGTCGCTCCCATACCTGTGAAGATCGGGCCATCGGTTGCCGAAAAAGGAGGGAGAAAGAGAAAAGAAAAAGAAGAAAAACGAGGGTGAGTACCGAGGCACGTACTCGCGAGACTGGAATTCAGCTGTGCTCGCCTACAGGCTATATGGTGGACTTAGCGGCAACAAAAAAAAAGTATACTACAGAGACATACTACAACTTCCGTCTAAATAGAATAAGATAAGAGAGCGCATAAAAGAACCAACTAGATACTAACACCAAACATAACCCAGCCGATGAATCACCTCCTCATGACCCAAACGAAGAAGTGAATATCAAAGGCACTCACACGGTTACCAAGTTTTATTGCAGGTTTATTGTTGTAGTTGTGCTAGCTTACTACACAAGTTTATTAGTATTGAAATAGCAGGTGCAAGTTGTTCTATGATCGAGTAGTACAGCTCCAAGTCGTCCATAACCGCGGACACGGCTTTTCGAAAAGATTTAACCCTGCAGGGGTGCCCAAATGTACACACACGTACGATCAATCTATTAGGCAAGTCTCGCACCCTTAATAAAAACAGGTGCGCCATCAGGATAGTCACGACTCGCACTCTCCTTCACTACAAACAAGTCCAGGACGCCACCTAACTAAGTTTAACCCGTATCGAGAGTCCGGCCGAATCTCTGAGACGGACTTAGCTGATGCGTGAACGGTTAAGATGGATCGGAGCCCACTAGAGGATGACCACTTAACAATGCGTACCGCGCCTAGACGGACGTGCAGAACAAGGGGTTACAAGGCACATACGGCTTCCCCCAAAGTAAATTGGACCATAAGAGACAAGTTGCACGCCCGACAAGAAACAAATGAAAAACCTCAAACTAGTTGTAGCCACTGGACAAGTATGTAGATTCCGGCAGTGTCAAGGGGAGGCCCAGAAGCATACCCACGTATGATTAGAGCGCTCAGTCTCAGAACAGTTCATGCGATCTCGGGGTTCTAGGGGACACAAGTGAGCCATCGGAAAACTGGCAAAAATGACTCACCGATGCCTCTGCTTAATTCAATTTTAAGTATTAACAGTAAAGTAAGCCATGAGTATCTCCAACAACATGTATCCATAAAGTAGAGCATGTGATAACTTCCCAACCCAATAAGATAAAACAACTCCAACAACCTGAAGATGCCTACGACTCGCAAGGCCAACTCAAACAACAAGCACATGGGTAATGGGATGTATGGAAGGTGCTATGGCTTTGCTTTGGATAATAGGTGGATAGGACACGTGACTCGAATAAAGCATCGCAACACAAGGCTAGAATATAGAGCTAGCGAGAGCAAAAGTATTAAATGGGTAGAGAGAAAAGGGCTCGCCTGAAAAGATGGTCGAAGAACACCCGAAGAACTTGTCGTTGCTCACATCACCACGAAGCGTCCTATTCGCGAAGAAGCAAATCGCTACAACAAACAACGGATGCAACACTTACTACTACGGTAAAAGAATCGGCATGATCATGTGAAGCATGCATGCATGACATGTCAATTATGATGCAATGCAACTTATCAAAATTAAGCGGAATCGGAATCCCGATACAAACATATATGGTTCAAGTTGTTTTACTACCCCATAATTAATTAATTATTAGCATGGCAAAACATGGCATGGATGAGCTACACAAAATTAAATGGAACCGGGACAAAAATATATACAAATCCCACATATTCCATATTTAATTATTAGGTAATTCCTATTTACCCCCGGATATGATATGCCAATGCCACATGAATGATTTTGCATATATAAGATAGATATTCAAAATATATGGCTTAGGGTGAGGTCTCACGTTCAGATTGGAGCAGTGGCGGAGCCAGGAATTAAACTGAGCCGGGTCGAACAAATAAGCTCTAAAAAAATTTTAGCAGAAAATCGAATGTAATCAACAAAAAATGGTCCAAACAGATTCATTTGTCACATTTCATCCTGTAGAAGTATAAACTGACTAAAAAACAAGAACTAGATACAAAAGTGCTACAAATATGCCCATCGCATTTTATCTCCAATTTCAGGGGTACCGTATGACTCAATTGGTCTCCGAATTCCGGGATCGGCAACCACATTTGCTAGATCAAAGATTTTTGAAACATTTGCCTAGAACAATGAAAAGAAAACAAACTATGAGGAAAGATTTCACACTAGTAATTACTAGACAAATAGGTATCGAAACTCAAGACAAATGGGGGAAATTCAACCTCTATGCGTGCCCTCTTGCGTGCTTCTTCTTCTGTAGAGCTGCAGCGTCGTGTGCGGGGCTAGCGGCGGGCTGAGCAGAGCAGAGGGAGAGCGAGCCTTGTGTGGGGCGGCGGTCGGGAACGGGCGAGGGCGGCGGTCGAGAAGTGAGGCGACGGCTCGAAGAGGGAATGGTGGGCAGCGGGAAGAAGTGAGGCACCGGGAGGAAGAGGAGGGTTTTATGGTGGGAGGAGAAGCTCCACCGGTGCGCATTCATGGCGGGAGGTAGGCGTCGCCGCATGGCCGTCGGGCTCCGCGCGGCGCCTCGGGAACCCGCGGCGCAATAAAGGCGACGACCGACAGCGGTCGCGTCATCATAAAATAGGCTGACTGTCGGCCGCGCTCGCTTACACACGAGGCTGAGGTGTCGGTAGCGAGTTGTCGCGTGCTGCCGACGCCCTCGATAGGATCCTGCCGCGCAGGGGTCGGCGCGGGGGTGCCGGCTATTTTTTGGACTCGATGGCGCGCCGGCTTGATTTTAGAGACGCCGGTGTGGCCCTTTTTTGACCCCTGAGTCCAATTAACGCGCTGGCCGCATTTTGAGAACGGTTTTGAGGCCGCCGGTGGAGATGCTCTTAGGTCAGGCTCGTGACGGCTCGGTGCAGGTCAGCGAGAGCGAGGGCGAGAGGATTGATGCAGGGCAGCGTGCGTGGCAGCGAATCGTTACCTGTTTGGCTGTTTTTTTCTTGCCCAAAATTGAGCCGGGTCGGCTGCCCATGCTCGACCCGGTGGTGGCTCCGCCAATGGATTGGAGAGACGGATTGTAGTCGAAGTAGCGGAAGTAGTCGGCGTCACGGAAGTTGTCCCGCCATCCGATGTTTCCATAGCCGAAGCAGCGAACGCCGGATAGAAGATCTTTTGAGCAAAGAGATACAGACGTACAAAGATGAGGCTAGTTAGCTAAGCTAGCAAGCAAGCTGCTGGATGGATAGGAAAAATGAACTCAGGTGCTAGCTGAAATTAGATTCGGATCGTGAAGACGTGTAGCAGTTGCCGGACATGCACAGTCAGTTGGATGGATAGGCTAGCTGAAAAATTGGTAGAGCCATGTAGTATAAATGGCGTTGTAGATTTTAGACATGGACTGAAGTTGGCTGGGACTGACGGAGAAGCCCTGCATGTCAGATAGGAATCTGAAACAAAAAGGAATGGGAAATTGATATCCCTGAGATTCGAACACTGGATGTCAAGACCTCTGTCAAAGGAACAAACCACTGCGCTAAGCTGCTGTTGTTGTTGTGGAAAAAGACGCTGCTTTCTTGAACCAATTAAGCGACTGATCTTGTCCTTGCAGCTAGGCGACGCGGAAGAAGACGGAGACGACGGTACGAGCGAGCTGGGCGGCGGCGAGGTTGGTGGCGGCACGGGCGAACGCGCAGGAGGAGGCCGAGTGCGCGTGTGTTGCTGCGGACGCGCGAGGAGGAGGTGTCAATGTTGCTGAAGCCGGATGGTGAAGTGCCAAAGGTTGTAGACGAGGACGAGCTCGATCGACGCATGGCGGAGTTGAATGGCAGGGACGGCGACGTTTCCCTGCGGAAGAAAACGACGGTCACCGTCGGTGGGGCGACCAAGAGCAAGGCAGGGGAGGAAGGAGAGGTTCAGAAGTTGCGGACTCTCACCACAGATACGATTTCGTGGCCAAAGACGCCAGCTTGCAGGCGAGGACAGCGACGGACGAGTTCGTGCTAGCGAAGTTGCCCTCGGGAATGGGCGACCTTGCAGAGGAAGGAGAGTTGAAGAGGACGCGCGCGGGCGACGTCGTCGGGTCGAGCAGGGAGAGTTGCACTGCGGCTAGCATGCTCGGAAGCAGCAGCGAGAAAACGAGAGAGGAAAGTGGCGGCGGCAGGCAGGAGGAAGGCTAGCGCTAGGGCTGGGTTGCAGGAGAGGCCTGCTTATAAAGGGAGGAGGGTAGCGCAGATCGACGTCCCATCCACCAGGTGACCAACGTGGAGCGTCGGGATGAACGCCGTACATGGAATAAGACGACAAGATGGAGTGCTGGGCTGGAGGAAAAGGCGAGACGGGCTGTTGTGATTTTCTTCTCTTCTTTTCTATTTCTTGCAAAATTACTTCTCCTTTCCTTTGTCTTGCTGAAAGCGTTTGGGACCAAGAAGGGGAGGGAAAGAGGAATTAGAAAAGATTTCAGAATAGGCTTCAAAGATTTCGAAAACTGAATCTTCTTGTCTCAAAACAATTTACAAAGGGTTGCAAAGCAGATTTAAACAAATTCAACGCCGGCAAATGTTTTGGTTTTGTTAATTTAACTAAAATAAGAAGAGAAGGGAGGGTTTTATAAAACAATACGAACAAAATAAAATTAGATTTTAATACCACATAATTTTAGTTTCGATAAAAACGTGCAAGATGAAAGATGCATGCTGATGCATGACGCGAAAAAGAAAAAGAACAATCAATTCTAATAATGGGGATTTTTCCGGGTCGTTACAATCGACACCACTAACAAGGGATCTCGCCCCGAGATCCACGCTCGTGTAGGGGAAAGGGTTGGTTAAACTATCGGATCTTCTTGAAGTTTGCGACACCGCTAACAAGAGCTTCCTTCTCGACACCACCAACAAGGGATGCTTGCTCACGATGACGATGAAGAACTTCCGAAGAACGAACCTATTAGGGTAAAGGCAAGAGATCGTCCATCCACGTAGGAACCTAGACTTGAAAAAGAAGGTAAGAGAAAGAACTCAAACTCGCAAAGGTAAGAGGAGAGAAGCAGAGAGATAAGGAGAAAAATGCAGACTACTTAGATCTATCCAACTCATTTTTAGTAAAATAGTTTTCGACACTAAACTTTACAACGTCCGTTGGCAAGGTTATCCTACAGGCAGACTAGACCCGTGGGTATCGACAAATTATAAATATTAAAAAAAACATATTCAGTTGTTAGTTCCCTTTATACTCATAATTTTCGATCTAGAGAGGTCGTGGCATCATCCTTTAGTTTTCATATGAATCGGTGGCACATCGCAGCCTCACACAAGTTGCGGTGAAGTGTCCAATGGAAACATCGAACTTGACTCTATATATGTTAATTTGGAGAGATCTCTAAAAGTTTTTCCTCTTAGATTTGCGATGGTACTCCAATTCTCACTCCCGGATTTCCATAAATCTATATTAATTCATTTCTTCTAACTATCAAAATGATAGAACACAAGTATCCACATACACAATTCATACAACGAATTAATTTTATGTAATAATTTAGAATATGTTTCAATTTTATGTGCCATTAGTTGCAATCTCTAATTTTATTTGATCTACTCTTTTCTATACTTAAAAGGAGAGATGTTAGGTGTAAATCGTGTGAAGCAGATTATATACTCCATATTCCCTCATTCCCTGAAAACTAAATATTATATGTCCTACTATTATAATTCAATGATGAAGTGGGAATAAAGAGAATAACCAGTCTCGTACAACCCCGTCTCTCTGGATTATGCCTGTTATAATTTAACCAGTCGTCCAGCCCCATCTCAGTTTCTGTGAAGAGTCCTGCTATGCGTACGACGTTTCTCGTACGATTCTTGTACGACGCGATCGCTCCACCGTCGGACGCAGCCGCGCGCTCCTGGCGTAGTCCAACGAGATTGCTCCCCCGTTCGATTGCACGTCGTACGCATGTCGTACGCGGGGTGTCGTGTGCACAGCAATTCCGTTCTGTGAATTATGTCTGAATGGCCACCTACTTGCTCTACCACTTATCCTTCACTCAAACAGAACTATCACCTTAAGTACCTCTCACTCGTTCTTTGATGAAAAAAAGAAACGTATTCACATGGATCTGTAGAAATATGATGCATTTCCGTGCTCAGCGAAAATATTCAGAAGAAGGATGCATTTCCGTGCTCAGCGAAAATATTCAGAAGAAGCAGTGTCTCCGGCTTTCTTCAACAGTAGTTGATCTGAACAGTCTGTTCAAGACGATGTGTTCAGAACATAGTAAAGAAGCGGCAAAATTGGTTGGTCGATGCAGGTTCCTTCACCTGCGGACCGAAGCTGTTATGGTCGTTCCCCTTCTAGCGTCCGGGATCGACGCGTCCAGCAGTATTTCAGGCGAGGGGTTGAGTGGGATGGATGCGGCTGGAGGCGGGGAGCTCGGGTCAGGTGGGATGCGGTAGGCGATGGGGAAGGATCGGTCGGCAGTGCTCACCTCTCTCATCCATCTCCTGCTGTCTCCACTTCGTCCTCTCCCTAGCTCTTTTGCATCGATGTGCTGCTGCAGCAGTCCAGATCCTAGATATGATGCCAGGGGGCTCCGCCATGTTACCCTGGCAGCCCAGCCTCTCAATCACCGACGGCGCTATTGCCTTCTCCGCCTCAGGATTCACACGGCACAGCGAGGCGTCGATCTCCTCCTTCGGTCACCTCCAGAGCTCCTGCTTGTCTTCATCAACTCCATGGAGATCGTAGGAACGCGGCGAAGTCCTCACTGACAACCTGCGCGTCCCCGAGCTCCATACCGACGTCGTCCGCTCCGGTTGCCGTCGGCCCGTCGCCCTCACCAAGAATTCTCGGAACTCCCCGTAAATTTGGTGGCCTGTTTGGGACTTCGGGTTGAAATATCTAACAAAGGAAGGGGCTAGAATGAAAAAACGCCACGACGGACGGACTACTTACCACCGATCGCCGGTTTATTAGTAGAGGAGGTATGGGCCGATCTCAATCGTTGTTGTGTTTTGAGTTTGCAGAAAGGAGATGTATCAAAGCAGAAGGCCCCTCTAAAAAGACACTAATATTTATGCCACTAAATTAGTGTTATTAGATTCATGATGAAATATATTTTTATTATATAGCTTTTTTATTTGATAAATACTATTAATTTTTTGCAAAAACTTAGTCAAAGTAAAAAAGTTTGACTCTCTAAAAAAGTTGGTACACTCTTTTATGGATAGAGGAAGTACGTGCAAAATTTGCACGAGTTGCAACATGCGGGAAAGCCTAACCTAGCTTTGATATCATTTTAGAAATAAGCAATTTGTATTTTAAAAAGATCAAAGGCCAATATATAGTACATATACATGTGTCAAATATGCAAATATGCAGAAACCCTCCTAACTATTAGGGAAACTACATATCGCTCTAACAAATATTATGGGTTTTTTCTTGTACATATCAAGAGATAAACTTTCCAAAGGACAAGATATGAGCAAACAAAATTGCAGACTGGGGCTGCCCCATTTGAAAAAAAAAGATATGAGCAAAAACACAGCAACAAAGTGATCAGCAAGTATCTAATCTATGTTCTGAATTTGAACAAGACCATTAGAAAGAAAAAAAGTCCAATATATAGAATTTTGGATGTTCAGAAACAAATTGTCGGAAGATTCAACCAATATTATTCCACCACGAAATAGAGGACCTACTGAAAATTTTACTTGTATCACGTCTTTTTTTTAGACAACCCAGCTAGATTTTATTGATTGATAACAATGTTCACAGGAATACTAATATCATAAGGGTTGACCAACCACACATGTCGGCCAATATATGCATATCTAGCTAGGTTGTGGGCTTCATGATTTGATGCCCTTCCTTCAAAAACGAGCTTAAACTCTTGGAATTGTGAAGCTCTTGCTCTGATCTCTTTAACTATTGATCCATTCTTGCCAAAACCTTCCTCGTGACAATCAGAAACCACTCCTTTGCAGTCCAAAGCAACAAAGATTCTCGTCAGGCCCAGATCATCCGGTGGGTCAAACACTAACTAAATGGCCTATTTTGTTCTTTAACTGCAAGGTATTAGGCCCGGCTTTAAATTAATAAAGGCTCCAACGGCCAATCGATACAGGGTGACCTGCCATTTGGATAAAATAGTTGACATAAACATGCCAAGAACTTGACAACATACCTGTCAGCGCAGTTTAACGCGAATTGAGAGCAAATGGTCGTTTCTTGCCTGTGATGTTATATGGGCAATGCCCTCAGCAACTGAAGAGCACGATTCCAGTGTGGGCTTTCCACATTCACAATCCGCTTCAATGTAGGCACTGCTCCAGCAGCAATTATTGCTGGGTGATTCTCTGGATCCATGCTTAGATTATACAAGACAGCTAGACTAGCTTCCAATACATCCCCTTCACTCTCTTCAATCATTTTCACCAGTGGAAATATACCTCCAGCTGTGGCAACTGCTCTTGTGTATTCCATGACACCTCCAGATATTATCCTGTTCAGCTCTATTACAGCTTTTCTTTTCCTTTCAGAAGAAAATGAGGTCATCATCTGCTCAACTAGCCTGGGAATAGTGTGGTAGATAGTTATATCCATGCCTATACCACCAACACTCCGATCAACCAAGCCATGCCTTGATTCCAGCTTAACGAGGCATTCTGTGATCCAGTCCTTTGACTGTAGGGGGATATTGGACTTGAGCATTCTTCTTAACAGAGCAACAATTTTTACAGTATTTATGCTGTGGACAAAAATATCAAAGCTCAATAACTTCGCGAGTAACCTCAGAGTTGCAGCCACAGTTTGACTGACTTCAACCACAGCAGTCGGAGGCTCGTCAAGATTTTCAGGACAACCTATTGTTATGTCACAAAAGCAAAGCATATGAGATGTCATCATTTAGAGATTGCGAGCACACATAATATCATTCATTTACACCAGAACAAAAAACTTTGTTTTACCTTGATATTACTCAAAAAAAATTAAAGCACAAATTCAGTACAAAACATTTATGCCAGCTGTATCTACCACAAAATATATCACTCCAAGTTATCTGTCACAGATCAATAACAAATAGAATGTAAATGATAATCAGGTTACATCACCAAACGTTCCAAGTGACCATGATGTTAGCTGTATGTACTGAAAGCCTTGATCACTTCTGCCAAATAAGAAAATTCAGACTGGCAATCCAAGCCGAGAGCTTTCCTATAACTACTGTAAGCACCCTAATTTAAAACTCGATCTGCTTAGTGGCAGGTTGTAAGAATGAATCGGTATCTTTTGCTTGGTGTGAAAAGTTATGTGCAGTAGATTTTTCAAATAAACTAATCCCTCCGTTCCATAATTCTTGACATGACTGTAGAACAAATTTGAACTACAGTCCTGTCAAGAATTATGGAACGGAGGGAGTACTATCAACTCTCTTACTTTTGATTCTTTATTTGCACTAGATTTAACATTATTATTGTAGATGGGCTATTGAACTCTTTACACACTGCTTATCCACAAATTGCTTGACACTTACTCTCTCCGTACCACAATATAAGACATTTTGGCAAGTTGTTTTAGCTTGCTGAAATGTCTTATATTGTGGGGTGGAGGGAGTATTAAAACTCAGAAAAATCAGGGCATTGCACCTAGACCACACGGCATAACTCTAGGACAATTAAATACTCAAACAAAACATTTTTACATAGAAGTAAGTCAAAAAATTCATGTTTGCATCTCCATTTATAATTTTTATGCAAAAATGAATCAAACTACTTACCACTAATAACCCCCATTTCCAGAACAGTTTCAATCACTGACGCAGTGCAAGCAGCAGTCATGGCAGTGGCATGTTGCTCAGAAGCTGCTAAATGCTCCAAGACAGTAGCACATTTTGCTTGCAAGCTTGGAGATGATTCCTTTAGAACTTTGGTTAAGCGTGAGATCACATCAAAGTCAAAGATTGAGTCGCTACAAACATAAAAATCAGGAGGGAATGTTGTTAACAACATTAGTAGAAGATATACAACACATATTAAGAGATCAACTGAGATGATACAATCAATTGTTGTACATACTTTCTGGATAAATTATGATCCAGTGGTATGAATTCATGCTTTTCCAAGGAGGCCATTGGATTGCATGCATCAATCAGTTCAACCAAAAGTCCGAACTGATGGAGAAGGGCAGGGAATATATTTCAACACCCCCCTCATGTCTAGTCTCTACCAGAGCCTTAGACTGGGATCCATGTAGGCCGTCATTATTTTTATCAATACCGTGTTGGCCAGGTTTTGAACTCCAGACGTCTTGGACACAATACCATATTTAATTGGATATGTTAAGCTTCATGCACTAGTCAACGCAACCAAAAGTCCGAACTGGTAGAAAGGGCTAGTACAATCCACTTATACACTTTAACACCCCCACTCACGTGTGACGGAGAGGACAAGTTAACACGTGTAGAAACTCAGAGGTAGGCACAAGAGGCCTTGTACGCAGTCCGGTGACTTAGAGGCTCAAGAGGCCTATACGTGGACATAGGGGGTAACAACAATTTTAGGATAAATTGCGAAAGGCAGGATTCGAACTCGAGACCTTAGGCTTTGACACCATGTTAAGCTTCATGTACTAGCCAACGCAACCAAAAGTACAATCCACTTATACACTTCAACAGAATGCACTAACACTTCACTCAAAACTGTGAAGTGATGGAGAAACGCAGGGAGTATATTTCAACATCACCCTCACGTCTAGGCTCTAGCAGACCTTAGAGGTGGGATCCATGTATTAATAGTGCGTTGGTCGGGTTCAACTCAAGCCCAACAGTTCAAACTTCAAAACAAAGAGAAAGGGCTGGACATTATACTCCAACAGAGACATCTTCTCCACCAATAAAAGTAAAAGCAAAACCCCCATCCATAGATAAGATACTTTCTTTACAAAATATTCCCATCCTTAACTAAATGACATTTAATACTAAAAATTTACTAATTCGTAGGATTAGAAGGTGAATAAACCCAAATCATGACTATGTATTGTACAGAATTGCTGAAATGTACTGGACGATTAGAAAAAGATAGGGAATATATTAATATCAAGCAGATACCGATTACACCCGGCCTCTGCTTTAACATAATGTCCAGAGCAAGCTGAGACATCACAGATGCACACGGCCAAAAAAGAAAAAGGAGAGAAATAAAAAATATGACGTCACAGCCCCACCAAAGCAATCAGTGATTCGCAGCTGTAGTAAACTAACACCCCTAATGGCAACACCCGGACTGCGAATAAGGT
The DNA here is from genome assembly GCA_007115705.1 of Dactylis glomerata. Taxonomy (NCBI): domain Eukaryota; kingdom Viridiplantae; phylum Streptophyta; class Magnoliopsida; order Poales; family Poaceae; genus Dactylis; species Dactylis glomerata. The sequence continues at coordinate 1,921,992 of QXEO01000450.1, read as the reverse complement.
TCTCCAATAGCGATGCCTTCAGGAAGGGAACAATGCACAAACAACACCAATGGCAACACCCGGACTGCGAATAAGGTTCTCCAATAGGGACGCCTTCAAGAAGGGAACAATGCACAAACACCATAGTCACCCGATCTAACCACTGAAGTCAGTTGAAAAGGTTATCACCGTGGAGGAAGTCCGAGAGATCTTCAGACAACGCTTTCAACAAGTGAACAGCTCAAAGCCCGTCATTGTTAGGTACAACCAATTAAGTTTAGAGCGTTTTCACCCGGAAGTCGAGACGAGCACCACAAAAAACGAAGTCATCATGTTGGAGTTTGAGTTAGTATAGTACTAGTGTCCTAGGAGAGTCTAGAGTATTCTAGTGGAGTGGAGTCTGTGTTAGTGCCCTAACAGTGTCTGGAGTGTTCTAGTGTATACAATCGAGCTATATATAAGTGGGTGTGGAGGACCAAGGGACCAACCCATCTAAAAATTTGTCCCCTAAAAACAACATGGTATCAGAGCTAGGTTCCTCCTACTAACCCTAGCCACCACCATTCCACCACTACAAACACCCACTCCAGCTTTTGTGGTCAACAACACTAGGCACATTGTATCAGCTAGGCGGCGGGAGGCCGCACCCCGTTGCTCTGTGCGAGCGGTAGCCACCTCACGTCGCGAGGTGTGTTCTGTGAGGCTTGGTTGCTGTTCTACACAGGGGTTGCTCAGGAAGGTAGTCAGATTTAGGTGCTTAAAGGGGAATAAGTTAGGAGGGCTAGATTGGGGGACGAAGAGAAATTGGAGGTGGAGGAGCACCTCTGATCTGGTCGAAGATGGGAAGATACGGAGGCGATGCAGGCGGTCGTGTAGGAGCTGGGTGTCCGTGTTGTGGAGGTGATGGCTGGAGTTGTGCAGTGTAGGCTGTGGCGGTGAAGGGGACTGGGTGAAGTCTCTTGTGTGACTGTTCTTGGCCGTGGGAATAAAGGGAGGTGCAGCTGTAGACTTCCGTTCAAGTTGTCGCTGCAAGAACAGGAAAAAGAAGACAGGTGAGCTGCGGAGCTAGGGTGTGGAAGTATCAAGCAGAGTTATAGGGAAGTGCTCCCTGCAGGTGGTTGCTGGACAAGATTTTGTTTCAAGAGGAAGGTATTGCTGCTGTGTTGCGGCAGAGAAAAAGGAGTCCAGAAGGGAGCAGCTGCTGGGGCTGATTTGGGTTGGATGTGACTGAGGAGCAAAGGGAACTAAGCTTGCTGCTAGGAGAAGAGGATATAATGGAATGGATCTGAGAGAGGAAAAGATGTGCTACTGCTCGAGGCTTGTGGAAAGCAGCACATCGAAGGGGAAGAGCAAGATGTGGAGTCTAAACTTGTATATGAGGGTTTGTGTGAAGTTGTTTCGTTGTGCTGAAGACAGAGGAGAAGAGCAATCTGCTGCTTGGACTTTGTTTTAGGGGGAGAACAATGGTCTATATGTTGTGGTGGTGAAACCGGTGGTGTCGATGACGTGAGTGTGGTGAAACTTGAAGAGGAGACGTCGGGGAGGTGTGGTAATGTGATGGTTAGCAAGGAGCTTGACGGTGATGGTAGAGGTTGTGTTGCTAGAATTCTCCATGGGTTGAAGAAAGAGATGGTAGAGCTCCTATTGACCGAGGCAAAAATGATTGAGGCCAAGCTGGCCAGGGGTTTGATGCAGAGAAGGTAGAGGTCATGGTTGGCGTTTGCTGGAGAGGTGGAAGACGAGTCAAGGAGAAGAGAAGGCCTAGAGTTGAGAGGACCATCGCTTGGTGAGTGTTACACTAACTACCGTATCGTATATTGTACAAGTAGTTAGTTAGTTAGTTAGCCTTGACAGCCTATCGCCAGCTTTCACTAGCCGATCGTTGGAAGGTTATGTAGATTGATCTAATCTCCTGTAACAACTTGTATGTTGATCTTATCTCTTGAGTAATATAAATAGTAGGCCAGCCCGTGAAGCATTATCTTGGCAAAATAGAGATCTTCACTGCGAGCATGGCTGGTTCAGGAGTGACCGGTGAGAAGAGGCGGCTGTAACTCTGTATGAGCTGTTGTTGAGGTGAGGAGAAACCAAAGTTATGAAGAGGCAATGACAATGCTCGAGCTGATGATGGAAGGTGTGTGGTGCCTCCGTTGTAGGTGCCGATGTGAGAAGGCGCATGGTTTGAGAGGCAACGACGGCCCAATGCCATTGGGATTGGAGGTGGCTAGCTTGATGCAAAGTCTGTGTATGGTGATGGTGATGGCTCACAAGAGGTTGAGCTTGGATGGTCAGAGTTGAATGGGTGTGCTGACGACCACTGATGGAGCAAGAGTTGGTGTAAAATGCTTCCATGTATCTTGGTGAGCTTGTAAGCTAGATATGTAGTAATCACGGAAAGTGTCACGAGGTCGTAGCAAGATGGCCATGGCTGTTAACCCATGTCCATCTCGAGGGGAGTGTTGGAGTTTGAGTTAGTATAGTACTAGTGTCTTAGGAGAGTCTAGAGTATTCTAGTGGAGTGGAGTCTGTACTAGTGCCCTAGCAGTGTCTAGAGTGTTCTAGTGTATACAACTGAACTATATATAAGTGGGTGTGGAGATCCAAGAGAACAACCCATCAAAAAATTTGTCCCCTAAAACAACACATTTTGTGTTGTCGCCCCCACTTACTGAGAACACTGCTGCAAAGTACAGATCGCCACGCGCACGGTTTTGACGTGAGCGTCGCCACGCTAACTAAACTGTGTCAGCACAACGTACTATGAATCATCGTCTTCTCCTCATTCCTTGCATACACACCCAGAGACGTTGGTGCATCCGTACATGTGCATGATCCTGACGTGGATACTGCCACGCAACCGAAAAACCATGCCTTGCAAAGTGAGATGTCAGGTTGCCGTCATCATTGACGAACTCTTCAAACACTGCCAGTACCTTGGTAGTCACAGCGGTTGCGGTTCATTTTTGCCATTGTCAACATGCCCACTCGTGTCAGCATAAACTGGGGTATCACGTGGCCAAAGCTCGCCTTGGTTCTCTCCAAGACCCCCAGCCATAGACAACAGCGGTGCCGCGCCCAAGGGCACACTTCGCCAGTTTCAAGGACGGCGGCTAGAGTCTGGGGACAGCAGGAGCCAACCCAGAGCACTGTGGCGGCAGCCATAAGGCCACGGCAACGGTGCGTGATGGGCGGCGCATCACCACCTCACTGACTCGTGGCACAGTGAAGGCAGAGGGCCGTATCCACGACCTTGTCGCCCGCCCGCGTTTGACTCCGAGGAGACAGCTCCACATGGACCAGCAGGATCAAGGCCACCATGAAATTCAGATCGGAACAGCCATGGGTGAGCTTCGCAGCCTAAGGGAGGAAGCTCCAAGAATGGGCAGAGGCTGAGCGAGGCTTTCCCGTTGTTGGCGGCTGCTGGGCAAAAAACCTAATCATCCCCATGTAGCCCGCATGAGGATGAAGCGGGGGTCAGTGCTTATAGCTGATGTCTCGATGAAATATATGGATAGGCTAACTATTACAACACCTACTAACTGTCTGAAAGGACACGTAGTTAGCTTCGAAGACACCAGAGCATGACCTCAATTTTAGAAGTACCGTTGACAAAATTAATATGAGTAGGATTGTAATCTTATATATTCATGTGTGCATGAAGCTAAAACAGCACTTTACTTACAAATAGAGGGGTAAGAGCTGACAAACATGTTGTACAGTTTGCAAGTAAATGATATTCCTTAGGATACTCGCAACGGATTGGGAGCAGTTTGCGTGCTAAATAATCGGTGTTTTGCAGCAGTGTTCTCGGTGGAGCTCTTGCTACTGCAGGGATCTGATTGCTTCGGCGGGGACTTTTGTGTTTCTTTTCTTTTTTATTTGTTTTTTAGCTGTGTGCATCCTTAATATCTAGACCTGCTTTAGGTATTATGTTGTTGCAGAGACTGGGTGTAATTGGTATCATCTTGATATTAATATATTCCCTTTATCGAAAAAAATAAATGATATTCAAGAATGTAAAAGAATTAAAACGAACCTAGCCATCTCGCCTCGTTTCAATAATTTTTGGGATGTTCCATTGAGCCCACCATCTACATTACCATGACTGCGCTTTTCAGCATTCACTATATCCTCAGACCCAGTACTAGCATTGTAATCCGGCTGATAAATTCAAAACATTGTAATCCAGGTTAGGTAAAGCACAATAAAATACAAAAAAAAATTAGAACATAGTACAACAATAAAATACAATTGACAAATTGAGAAGCCTGATTCACCTCAGTAATCATGTTTGTCTCCATGTGAAGTACTCGACCAATTATATTGATCATCTGCATCAGAGCTGTCCAGTTAGTACCTGGCAATACACTGGAAAGTTAGAAAATTAAACAGAAAATATTAGAGGTTGTGACCTTCTCCAGCTGTTCTACTCGGGTATCTGGATCCTTCACTACATTTGCAAGCAGTTCTAGACCATCTTCTCCTCTGATCTTCTCACAAACTTTGAAACTACAAGAGAAAAGGAGAAAATATAGTAACATTGATGGTAGTCAAAGAAATGTATGTAATGCACTAAAGCATAATCATAAACCTTTCAAAATTTTGGTGAAACAATAGTTGAGCATGTTCCACTCATATCAGCACTATATGCTATCTGGCAGCCGGTATAGAGACAGTCTGCTATAATATGCTTCACTGCTATACTGTCTCTTCTATGGAAAACATTCACCACTACAGGTTATGTAAGATGCTTAACTTAGGAATTTTTCTTTGGTAAACCCTTTTAGGAAAGGTGAAAGTTGTGGCGAGCTTGCATGCAGGTGCACACCTTGTCTCTGCTATCCATTGTTTTTGGAGATATAAAAACGCTGTGTAGAAAAAGTTTTACGTTTCCAATGCAGAGTTGCAAGTGGAGATTAAAACCTACACCTTCAGTTGAAAAGGTTAGTTTGGTCTACTTTTGCCATCCCAAGGATTACAGCCATGAAAATGACGAGCTGAAAGACATGACCGTTACAGGCGACTCTTAGGGCGACGTCCCTGGCGACGTCTGTGGCCTTGATCTCGCCGGCGGACAGGCTACCGGCGTTCTCTCCGACGCTGAGGATGTCGAGGCACATGGTCGGGCACTGTGCAGCAGCCGCTTTTGGGTCCTTTCGGAAGACTCGTCGGAAGAAGAGGAGGCGATCTCGCCGGAGGCAGAGTCGATCGCAAGGTATGGTAGTCATTTGCGTTCTGACATGATTCCTTTGAATTCTGCTAGGAAATCCAGAAGAGAAGAGGAAGATGCAGAGGAGAGGTGGGCAGCAAAAGAGCTGGCGATCTCGCCACCGACTAGTGAGACACGTTCCGGTGTCCTGCCGAGGAGATCACCACCGGAGTTGAAGACGCCAGTGCTTGCTCCGTCCACGTTCTTCCTTGATGATTTTGATGCAAAGGAGTGGATCACTGTCACAAGACGCGAGAGGAAGAAAAAAGGCATTGGATCTACGTAGATCCTCATCAGTCTGCAGGATCTGGCAGGACAACATTAAAGTGTTCTCTCGGAGACATGGATCCGATTCAAAAAAATTAAACAGAGAGCAATTTTCAGGCACAAGGCCCAGGTTGTGTCTCAGCTTGTATATTGGGTAAAAAAAATCACAAGGATTTGTTTCCAAAAATAACCAAAAACCCTCTGGGCACGATGCCCAATAATTCTTTTATTCGAGGTGTTTTAGGATTACGATCTGATCGATCAAAAGTTATCAGTACTCTCTCTTCGCCGCCTATCCACCCTCCTCGTGGTCTTCTCATGGCGGGTCTGGGGAGGCTGCAAGGAACGCCATCTGGTGGGGGCGGCCAGTTCCGGCCGCCTGCACCTCAGCCTCCACAGCCGTTCGATGGCGGTGATGGTTGGCAGGAGGGCCAATTCGGGGGACGTGGTGGTGGAGGGAGAGGTGGTTTCGGGTATTCCAATAACGAGTACAGAGGAGATGGATCTGGCCAAAGCAATTATCAAGGTAACAATTTTGATGGTGAATTTGGCAATTTTGATCAAGGATTCTATGAAGGAGGGCGTGGCAATCAAAATTTTGGCTCCGGTGGAAATCAGGGGTATTGGAGGCAGTACAATAACAATTACTACAGACGTGGTTACAATGGAGGTAGAGGAAGGGGGCGGAACAAGTTCACTCCAAAAAATGATCGTATCTCGGATGGTCAAAAAGATGCAGCTTTGGGATCCGATAATGGTTCTGAAAAGGATCTTGGTACCGGGACGTCCTTGGCTGCGCTAACCGCAAGGTGCTGGACTGCAGGGTGTCTTTGTAGCAGATCAGAGGGCTTCGGGTTCTGATATTGCAGCAGCAAAATAGGAAAAAACAGGACAAGACCTATTGTTTCCGTTGTAATTTGCCGGCAGGTCACATAGGTACTGAATGTACGGCAGTGTTGTGCATTAACTGTGATTCCGCGTTACACAAGGACACGGATTGCTATCTACTCCCTCCGATCAGAAATAAGTGTCAGCCAATTTTGTACTAGCTTAGTACAAAATTTGTACTAAGTCCCGACAGTTATTTCCGATCTGAGGGAGTATTATCTATACCCAAGCCTACTGCCATCACATATGGGGTATTCAGAGATCAGCTGACGTGGTTTGAAATACCAAAGTCCAAGGACGATAGTTTGAAGAATACCACTGGAAAAGCTTGTAGAATCAAAATTGAAGGAGGTACTATGACTTCACAAGAAGTAATCAGTGAGCTCGACTGTTTAGTGCCGGGTAATAATCAGTGGGAGATCGCGTCAGTGGGAGAGGGGATCTACAAGGTGATTCTCCCAACCAAAGCTGATATAGCAACAACAACAACAACAACAACAACAAAGCCTTAGTCCCAAACAAGTTGGAGTAGGCTAGAGGTGAAACCCATAAATCCCGCAGCCAACTCATGGTTCTGGCACATGGATAGCAAGCTTCCACGCAGCCCTGTCCATGGCTAGTTCTTTGGTGATACTCCAGTCCTTCAGATCTCTTTACGGACTCCTCCCATGTCAAGTTTGGTCTACCCCGACCCCTCTTAACATTATCAGCACGCTTTAGCCGCCCGCTATGCACTGGAGCACCTAACTGCTGAACATGTCGCCTTTTAGTCGGCCAAAACTCGGCGCCATACAACATTGCGGGTAGAATCACCGTCCTATAGAACTTGCCTTTTAGCTTTTTTGGCACTCTCTTGTCACAAATAATGCCAGAAGCTTGATGCCACTTCATCCATCCGACTTTGATTTGATGGTTCACATCTTCATCGATGTCCCCATCCTTTTGCAACATTGACCCAAAATATCGAAAGGTATCCTTCCGAGGCACTACCTGCCCATCAAGGCTAACCTCCTCCTCCTCCTCACGCGTTATACTGAAACCACACCTCATATACTCGGTTTTAGTTCTACTAAGTCTAAAACCTTTCGATTCCAAGGTTTGTCTCCAAAGCTCTAACTTCCTATTGACCCCTGTCCGACTATCATCGACTAGCACCAGATCATCCGCAAAGAGCATACACCATGAGATATCTCCTTGTATATCCCTTGTGACCTCATCCATCACCAAATCAAAAAGATAAGGGCGTAAAGCTGACCCCTGGTGTTGTCCTATTTTATCGGGAAGTCATCAGTGTCGCCATCACTTGTTTGAACACTTGCCACAACATTATTGTACATGTCCTTGATGAGGGTAATGTACTTTGCTGGGACTTGGTGTGTTTCTCTAAGGCCTACCACAAGACATTTCGTGGTATCTTATCGTAGGCCTTCTCCAAGTCAACGAACACCATATGCAGGTCCTTCTTTTGCTCCTTGTATCTCTCCATAAGTTGTCATACCAAGAAAATGGCTTCCATGGTCGACCTCCTAGGCATGAAACCAAACTGATTTTTGGTCATGCTTTTCATTCATCTTAAGCGGTGCTCAATGACTCTCTTCCATAACTTCATTGTATGGCTCATCAACTTAATTCCACGTTAATTAGTACAACTCTAAACATCCCCCTTGTTCTTGAAGATTGGTACTAATATACTCCGTCTCCACTCTTCTGGCATCTTGTTTACCGAAAAAATGAGGTTGAAAAGCTTAGTTAGCCATACTATCGCTATGTCTCCGAGGCCTCTCCACACCTCAATGGGGGATACAATCACGGCTCATTGCCTTTCCTTCTTTCATCCTTTAAAAAGCCTCCTTGACCTCACACTCCTAGATTCGCCGCACAAAACGCATGTTGGTATCATCAAAGGAGTCATCGAGTTCAATGGTAGAGCTCTCGGTCTCCCCAAACAGCTTGTCAAAGTACTCCTGTCATCTATGCTTAATCTCTTTGTCCTTCACCAAGAGTTGGTCTGCTCCGTCCTTGACGCATTTGACTTGGTCAACATCCCTCGTCTTCCTCTCTCGAATCTTGGCCATCTTATAGATATCCCTTTCGCCTTCCTTCGTGTCTAAACGTTGGTAGAGACCCTCATACGCCCGACCCCGTGCTACACTTACAGCTCGCCTTGTGGCCTTCTTTGCCATCTTGTACTTCTCTATGTTGTCTGCACTCATATCCAAGTATAGGCGTTGGAAACAATCCTTCTTCTCCTTAATAGCCTTATGGACCTCATCATTTCACCATCATGTATATAACTTCTCTTCTACTTCCCCTTGACACTCCAAACTCCTCCGTTACGAATACAAGTCGCCATCTTCATCCACATATTATCCGCATCACCCTCTTCCTCCCAAGGGCCCTCCTTAATGACCCTCTCCTTGAACGCCTGAACTACCTCCCCCTTAAGCTTCCACCACTTCGTTCTAGCGACGTTGGCACGCTTATCCCGCTGGACATGAATCCGAAAGCGAAAATCAGCCACCACAAGCTTATGCTGATGGACAACATTCTCTCTAGGTATCACCTTGCAATCTAGGCACGCACACCTATCTTCTCTTCTTGAGAGGATGAAATCAATCTGGCTATAGTGTTGTCCACTACTAAAAGTCACTAGATGTGATTCTCTCTTTTTAAAGAGGGTGTTAGCTACGATCATATCGTAGGCTAGAGCAAAGCTTAAGACATCTTCTTGATTCCTAATGCCATAGCCAAAGCCCCCATGCACCCCCTCAAAACTGTGTTAGATGCACCCATATGGCCATTGAGGTCTCCTCCTATGAAGAGCTTCTCGCCACTCGATACATTCCTAACCAAGTCCTCAAGGTGTTCTCATTGTGGCCTACTTGCAGGACATATGCGATGATAACATTGAGAATTAAGTCCCCAAATACCAGCTTGACCAGGATAATCCGGTCTCCACATCTCTTGACGTCTACCACTCCAGACTTGAGGCTCTTGTTGATCAAGATTTCTACCCCATTTTTGTTTACCGCAGCTTGAAGCCGGTATCCTCCACCTCCTTCGCCTTCTATTCCCTCCATTTGGTTTCTTGGCAAGGCTAAGAAAAGTGAAAAGATTGGAGCTTGATAACTCCACAACGATTATGCACTTCGAGGAATGGTCTTCGAAACAGGTGGATAAATGGGGGCTTTTATGACATTTGGGTGAGAATTAGTGGCTGCCCAGACACGCAAACTATCTTGCTTTATTTGTGCTTGGCTCTCTTAATGGCAAAGCAACCGAAGTAGATATGAAATTCACTCGGGAACATGGTGTTGTGCGATCGAGAATTGATTGTGCTGAATCAAATGCTACTCCGCGGCGGCTAGATCACTACTATGATGGCGAAGGTCTTGCTACTTATATTGATATTGAAGCTCCGGATGGATCAGTGGTACCGGCTGGTATTTCGGATTCTCTTGATGATGGGGTGGCGGGCAATGGAAGTGAAGAAAAGAGTGGAGAGAAAAAAATCATCGGAGGATCCTTTCCTACCTCCTTCGGATGGGAACACCACATCGGATTTGAAGGATGTGGAGATGGAACGAGATTCCAATGACAAGTCTACGGAATCTGTAACTAAATTGATGATTGGGGTTATCGAGCTTCCTTTAGTTTCTTCGAGTTCCAATGATAAGTAGCAAAATAGCTCGAAGGGATCTGCTAGCGTACCATCCAAGAGGTGGTTCAAAATTGTGGAGGAAGAGGAAGAAGAGGAGCAGGCGTTGTCTCTTTCTGCCCCGTCACTGAAACAGATCATGCTCGGGCTCCCTGTTCTGCCGCGGCAGGATTTCGTCCCATTTCACTGCCGCGGTTGCTGCCTCTTCTATTTCACTGCCGCGGCAGCAGTTTAGGCTGGCCCTGCTGTTGCGTCTCGGACTGAGCCATCTGCGCGTGTTTCTGTTCAAGGGTTAGATGGGAAGCATTCATCACCGCCAAGAAAGTCTGCCACGGCAGGGTTACTTCAAGGATCGCTGCCGCGGCAGGATCCGGTGTTGTCTTCGCCGGGGAAGGGGCGGCCTTCTACGCCTGTGTTATCATCTCTCTCGCCGCGGTCTGGTTCTGACACAAGGTCGGATTTCAGCCCAGCCGTTATCCCCATAGCACCTAAGCTAGCAACAAAAGGGTGGAGTGAGTCAGTGGGAACCGGAGCTTTCTTGGGAGGGAGGTATGCGGTGGAGAAAGTGATTGCTTACCGGGGGGGGGGGGATTTCTGAAGCTAATTGTCCTGGTCTTCGTTCGAGTGAGCGTATCTGGGCGCAACCGAATGCCGATATGCCTCAAATGGAACGAGCGAAGCAACAAGGGCGCGTTTGGTATCCTGCATGGTGGTTGGTGGGCTCGTATGAGTAGAGAAGATTACTTTTTTCGTGGGCATCCAAACAAGAGGGGTCTCACCAAGGTGGCCAGCGCGGTGCGTAAAGCACCCTCCACGCAGGCCCTGGGGATACCTCCAAATCGAGCGTTTCCATGGGGCCAGGCTCGTCTCTGGCTCCAGTGAGCCAAAAGCGGTCAACGTCTGCACGAAGACTCGCTTCCGTTCACCCTCGTTTAACTTTCTCTCTCCTTCCTCTAAACAGCTCCCTCATAAGCCCTTCATAGTACCACAACCATGGATCATTGAAACATGTGTCCTACATGAAAAAGATGCACTTCGACGAGGGGAATCCATTCTGACCATCCGTTTCGAGTTTCGTTTGGTGTAAGCTTCAATTTCGTTTGGAACTGATTTGACCGAATTTTTTCAAATTCGTCGCACACGAGCCGCCGATTAAAATTTCCTTTGGCGAGTAGCTTCACCACACTGTTCCACACAACTTTCGTGTTGTAAGTTTTTGTTTCGATGATCATAGAAAATATGGTTTGCATCTCTCTTGTATACTGCAATGGTGTACGTATGTGTGTTCATCCTTTTTGGACTGTAGGTGTTCATGCTAAGAAGTGTTAGATGTATATTTGTATATGTGTATTTTCCCCACCTGTTAGGGGGTTTCCTGCATATTCTCACCTGTACATGTAACTATATGTTGTGGCCTTTGGCCTTCAGGGAATACAACTTGTCTATTCCTAACATGGTATCAGAGCAATAGGTTGCTCCTCTCCTCTTCTCGCAGCCGCCGCCCGCCCCGGCCTCCTGCCGCCGCGTCCGGCCGCCGCCGCCGCCTTTTCCTCGCCGCCGGCGAGCTCCGGCCGCCCCCGCCGCTCCCCGTCGTCAAATCAGCCGCCCCTGCGTGTCCGGCCGTCTGCCCCCGTCCGGCCTCACCTCGTCCTCGGAAAAATCTGCCTCGTCCTCGATCAGGCAGCTCGCCCCGCCCGCCTCCTGCTGGAGCCTCGCCCCCGCCGTTCCCCGCCCGCGATCTCCTGTCGCTCGTCTGGACCGGGTCGGCCCGTCCCAGCTCGCGATCTCCTGCTGGAGCCCCACCCCCGCCCGCGATCGATCTCCTGCTGGAGCCCCGCCCCCGCCGCTCCCCGCCCGCGATCTCCTGTTCGCCAGGACCCCAGCTCGCCTGCTAGGTTTGCCCAGAATTGGTCGGGGCCAACCAGTCGAGGCACCCTCTCTACTTCCTCTTTCTCTGTTCCTGATGTTTCTCATGTTCCTAGCCTTAAGATGAATCTTTTCTCTGCTAGTCAGCTTACTGATTCTGGTTGTCGCGTCATTCTTGACGCTGATTCTTGTGCTGTTCAGGACCGCCACACACAGGCCCTGGTTGGAGCTGGCCCTCGCAGCTGTGAGTCTCCAAGGCTCTGGGAGTTAGACTGGCTTCGTGTTCCATCTGCTGCCTCTTCATCGGCCAGTTCTACTGCGGTCGCTGCTTCCGTCACTGGCTCTTTCCAGCAGTGGCATCATCGGCTGGGTCACCTTTGTGGCTCCCGTTTATCGTCTTTAGTCCGTCGTGGTCTTCTGGGGTCTGTCTCAGGAGATGTGTCTTTGAACTGTCAGGGTTGTCGGTTAGGCAAGCAGATTCAGCTTCCCTATCCTACCAGTGTGTCTGTATCTCAGCGACCTTTTGATTTAGTTCATTCTGATGTTTGGGGTCCGGCTCCCTTTGGTTCAAAAGGGGGTCATCGCTACTATATTTTATTCATTGATGATTTTTCACGGTACACCTGGTTGTTTTTTATGCGCTCTCGCAGTGAGGTGCTTTCCATTTATCAGCGCTTTGCGGCCATGGTCCGCACTCAGTATTCCTCGCCCATTCGTGTGTTCCGTGCTGATTCTGCTGGTGAGTATATCTCTCAGCACCTGCGTGGTGTTCTTGCTGAGCAGGGCACCCTTGCTCAGTTTTCTTGTCCCGGTGCGCATGCTCAAAATGGTGTCGCCGAGCGTAAGCATCGTCATATTCTTGAGACCACCCGTGCTATGATGATTGCTTCTTCTCTTCCGCCGCATTTCTGGGCTGAGGCTGTTGCTACGTCGACTTACCTCATTAACATCCAGCCTTCTGCTGCCCTCCAAGGTGGCATCCCTCTCGAGCGTCTCTCTGGTGGTTCTCCAGACTACTCGACTCTTCGTTCGTTTGGTTGCGTTTGCTATGTTCTTCTCCCTCCTCGTGAACGCACCAAACTGACCGCTCAGTCTGTTGAGTATGTTTTTCTCGGCTACAGTGATGAGCATAAGGGCTATCGCTGTTGGGACCCTGTTGATCGTCGGATGCGCATCTCTCGTGACGTCACGTTTGATGAGACGCGTCCCTTCTACCCTCGCCCCACCTCTGGTACCTACCCGGTGGATGATATCTCCTTTCTTCTGTTTCCTGATGCGCCTCCTTCTGTCCCTATTGTTCCTCCTCCTGGACCTTGTTCTGATGCGCCCTCTTCGTCCCCGGCGCCATCCTCTTCGACTCCGTTGTCCTCCTCCCCACCTAGTTCTCCTATTTCTTCTTCTGATCCTCCGCCCACCTCACCGTTGTCTCCTTTTCCCTTTCATTATTCTCGTCGCTCTCATGTTCCAGATCCTCCTCCTGATGTCCCTTCTTCTTCTTCCGATATGTCTTCTTCTTCTGACGAGCTTCCCTCTCCTCTTCCGGCGACTCGTCCGCGTCGTGCTCCAGACCGTTACTCTCCTAGTCAGTACGGTCTTTCTGTTGCCTCCGAGCCAACTTCTTATCGGGATGCTGAGCGTCATCCTGAATGGCAGCTTGCTATGGCTGAGGAGATTGCTGCGCTTGAGCGCACTGGCACCTGGGATCTTGTCTCTCCCCCTCCCGGTGTTCGTCCTATCACGTGTAAGTGGGTCTATAAAATTAAGACCCGCTCTGATGGATCTCTTGAGCGCTACAAAGCGCGTCTTGTGGCTCGTGGCTTTCAGCAGGAGCACGGCCGTGACTATGATGAGACTTTTGCCCCTTGGCTCATATGACCACTGTGCGTACTTTTCTTGCTGTCGCTTCTGTTCGACACTGGTCTGTGTCTCAGCTTGATGTTCAGAACGCTTTTCTTAATGGCGAGTTGAGTGAGGAGGTTTACATGCAGCCTCCTCCCGGGTATTCTGTCCCTGATGGGATGGTCTGTCGCCTTCGGCGTTCTTTTTATGGCCTGAAACAGGCCCCTCGTGCCTGGTTTGAGCGTTTTGCCTCTGTGGTGACTGCTGCTGGTTTCTCTCCCAGCGCTCATGATCCAGCGCTGTTCGTTCACACTTCTCCTCGTGGACGCACTCTTCTCCTTCTCTATGTTGATGATATGATCATTACTGGTGATGATCCTGAGTATATTGCCTTTGTTAAGGCTCGTCTTCGTGATCAGTTTCTTATGACTGATCTTGGTCCTCTCCGCTACTTTCTTGGGATCGAGGTCTCTTCCACTTCTGATGGCTTTTCTATCTCTCAGGAAAAGTATATTCAGGACCTTCTTGCTCGTGCTGCTCTTGGGGATGAGCGCACTGTTGAGACTCCTATGGAGCTTAATGTTAAGCTTCGTCCTACTGATGGTGATCCTCTTCCTGATCCGATGCGTTATCGCCATCTTGTTGGGAGTCTTGTTTATCTTGCTGTCACTCGTCCTGATATATCTTATCCTGTTCATATTCTGAGTCAGTTTGTCTCAGCTCCTACCACTGTTCACTATAGTCATCTCCGCCGTGTTCTTCGTTATCTTCGTGGCACGATCACTCGTCGCCTTTTCTTTCCTCGTTCCAGCTCTCTCCAGCTCCAGTGCTACTCGGATGCTACGTGGGCGAGTGATCCTACGGATCGTCGTTCCCTTTCTGCTTACTGTGTGTTTCTTGGTGGTTCGCTTGTTGCTTGGAAGACGAAGAAACAGGTTGCAGTTTCCCGTTCGAGTGTAGAGGCTGAGTTACGAGCTATGGCCTTGTTGATTGCTGAGGTGACATGGTTACGGTGGTTGCTTGCAGATTTTGGGGTCTCTGTTACGACACCCACTCCACTTTTGTCTGACAGTACAGGTGCTATCAGTATTGCACGTGATCCGGTCAAGCATGAGCTTACCAAACATATTGGTGTTGATGCTTTTTATACACGTGCTCAGGTGCAGGCTCAGGCTCAGGTTGTTGCGCTTCAGTATGTGCCTTCAGATTTGCAGTTGGCGGATTTCTTTACAAAGGCACAAACTAGAGCGCAGCATGACTTCTTACTCTCCAAACTCAGTGTTGTGGATCCACCATGAGTTTGAGGGGGGGTGTTAGATGTATATTTGTATATGTGTATTTTCCCCACCTGTTAGGGGGTTTCCTGCATATTCTCACCTGTACATGTAACTATATGTTGTGGCCTTTGGCCTTCAGGGAATACAACTTGTCTATTCCTAACAAGAAGGTCCTTTGCTTATCGGACAAGATTTTAACATTCTCCGTCGTAGAGAAGATAAGAATAATTATTATCGAAAGTCTAGGCCTCCGTGAAATAGCGATGTCCGATAGACAATATACTTGGGCTAATCATAGGGCAAATCCAACTTCTGAAAAATTGGATAGAATTCTAGCAAGTGTTGATTGGGAAAACAAGTTTCCATTAGTCTATGTTAGAGCTCTCACTCGATCCGGTTCTGATCACACGCCTCTTCTTATAGATTCCAGGGAACAAGTCATCTTGGAAATAAGTCTCATTTCTCTTTTGAACTATCATGGCTCCGACAAGAGGTTTTTTTGAATGAGTTCAGAATGAATGGAATCGGGTAGGTTCTTTTTTTGGATTTTCATCGGGTAGGTTCTCATATCAGCCCTATGGAAAATTGGCAATCTTAGATTAGGCATGTTAGAAGTTTCTTCCGTGGGTGGGCTAAAAATCTTAGTAGTGTTTATAAGTTGGAAAAAGCACGCCTTACGAATCTAATTGATGTGTTGGATACAAGGGCCGAAACATCTCCTTTGAATGATGCTGATTGTAGAATTTTACGTAAGACAAATGACAATCTAACAATACTGAGAAGAGATGAGGAAACGAAATGGGCACAACGTGCTAAAGTAAAGTATGTTCAAGAGGGTGGTAACAATACAAAGTAACAAAGTACTTTCATTTGATTGCCAATGGGAAACATAGAAGGAAAAAAAAATCAGTTAGAACAAGAGGAAGGTACAATAGTTGGTCAAGACAACTTGAAGACCTACATATCTGAATTTTATAAAAACTTATTGGGACCCCCAAAGCCGAACCATTTTGGTATGATTGAAATGGAAATTGATGACATACCCCACCTTTAAGTAGAAGAAAACCAAATTTTAACAGCTATTATTACGGAAAAGGAGGTTTACGATGCTATTATGCAAATGGAAAAAAAACGCCGGGTCCGGATGGTTTCCCGGCGGAATTTTATCAAAAAATTTGGGAAGTTATTAAATCAGATCTCATGGCTATGTTTGACGCATTCCATCGTCATGAATCGCCTCCGTTTCACCTAAATTTTGGTACCATTATCCTATTGCCAAAAAAGAGAATGCGGTTCAGATCCAACAATATTGTCCCGTTTGCCTTCTAAATGTTAGCTTCAAGATTTTCACCAAGGTGGGAACAAATAGAGTGGCCGCAGTGGTTCATTCGGTAGTACAGCCTACTCAAACGGCTTTCATGCCGGGACAACATATTTGAGAGGGTGTTGTGGTTCTCCATGAAACAATTCACGAACTCCATAGAAAAAAGATGGATGAAGTGTTTGTTATTAAAAATCGATTTGAAAAAGCTTATGATAAGGTACGTTGGGATTTCTTGCAAACAGCGCTTAAATTGAAAGGTTTTGATGCTAAATGGTGTAGATGGATACAAGACTTCATCACACGGGGTAGTGTAGGTATCAAAGTTAATGACTATAAATATCATTTGCAAACGAGAAAAGGGCTTCAACAAGGCGATCCCTTATCTCCTATTTTGTTTAATATTATTGCAGATATGTTTGCAATAATAATTAATGGTTTAATAGCACATCTAGTTGACAGAGGGGTTTCTATCCTTCAATACGCCGATGATACGATTATATATTTGGATCATGATTTAGAAAAAGCTCTAAACATGAAGCTTATACTTTGCTTTCTTGAGCAACTCTCGGGTCTTAAAATAAACTTCCATAAGAGTGAGGTTTTCTGTTTCGGTAAAGCGAAGGGGGTGGAGGATCAATATAGGACGTTATTTGGGTGTGAATCCAGTACCCTCCCTTTCAAGTATTTGGGAATCCCGATTCATTTCCGTAGACTTAAGAACGGTGAATGGAAGCCGATTGAGGACAAATTTGAAATAAAACTTAGTAGTTGGATAGGAAAGCTCCTTTCTTATGGTGATCGTCTCATCTTAATTAATTTAGTGCTCACGAGTTTACCCATGTTTCTACTATCCTTCTTTGAAATACCCAAAGGGGTAAGAAAAAGATTGGATTGTTTTAGATCACCTTTCTTCTGGCAGAACGATGGACACAAGAAAAAGTATAGACTCACAAAATGGAATATCATATGCCGGCCTAAAGACCAAGGCGGGCTGGGGATTGAAGCATTAGAAATTAAAAATCGTTGTCTTCTTACAAAATGGTTTTTCAAACTGCTGAATGAGGAGGAGGTTTGGCAAGAAATCTTGAAGAATAAATACTTGCATTCAAAATCACTAGCCGAAGTGACTATAAAGCCCAATGACTCGCCGTTTTGGAAAGGTTTAATGAAAATGAAAGAGGATTTTCTTAGTTGGGGTTCTTTTAAGGTGGGGAATGGCTTGGATACTAGGTTTTGGGAAGATACATGCCCTAGCTCATTGTGATATCCTGGCCCAGGGCTTAATAGGATTAATAGGATACTCATATCAACAAGTTGCAACTTCTTTTCCGGGAACTCACTCCAAAGGAACTCTGGGTTAAGCGTGCTTGGCCCAGAGCGATTTGGGGATGGGTGACCGACCGGGAAGTCCTTCCCGGGTGCGCATGAGTGAGGACAAAGTGCACAGAAAAGACTAGTGTTGGTCTGTGGGGCTAGTCTAGAGATCCTAGAGAGCTGCCAGGAGTAACATGCCCGAGCCACGGGGTGGTCGGGGTGTTACACTCATCAATATCCTTCTCTATATAATATTGTACGACGAAAACAAGTTTCAGTTGCGAATGTTCTTAGTCAGAACCCTTTAAATATTTCTTTCAGAAGGTCTCTTACTGGTAATATGCATGTGCAACTTAATAATGAGAATGGTAAATTTGTTTGGGGGCTAACCACCTCGGGTCTTTATACAGTCAAGTCTATGTATTTAGATCTTCTCAATGATAACACAAAATACTTAAGAAAATACATCTAGAAAATGAAGGTACCACTTAACACAGAAGTGTTTATGGATCTTAACTAAGGATAACCTGATTAAGCGTAATTGGACAGGGAGTGAAGTATGTTGTTTTTGTGATTGAAAGGAGTCCATACAACATCTATTTTTTGACTGTCCTTTTGCAAAAATTGTTTGGTGCATAATATACATGACCTTTGGTTTGGCTCCACCAAAGAATATCAACAATTTGTTTGGGAATTGGCTCAAGGGCATCCCGAAGAAAGAATTGACCCAAATTAGGGTGGGAGTTTGTGCGGTTAGACTTTATCTTTAACAAACCAAAAACATCTTCATTTTTGCAGGTTATCCCTATGGCCGTCCACTGGATTCGTACATGGGCAGAGGGTAGAGATGGATTCTGGGTGCAACTGTTTGGAAACGATAGCTCGGGACTTATTCAACCGGTGCGACTGGCGGTTGCATAAAAGAATTGGATCCTATATGTTTCATCATAGATTTGCTAGTTTGTTATTTCATTGGATAATCCGCTTGTACACTCTTTGTGATCCGTGAGTTGTAGACTTCTAAACCTGGTTCGTGTTTGAATAAATAATATAAGAAGCCATATGCATCATTTTGATGCAGAGGTTGAGGATGCCCCATTTCGGAAAAAAATGAAAACGACAGGCTTGTGCCATAGTCGGCAATTGACAACTGGGCCTGAGTCCTGTGTTCAATTTTACCACTCGCGCAGTGCATTCAATGGGAGGACTCTCCGCATGATGATGGCCTAGCGCACTGTGGTTGTCACGTCACAGAAATAGCACACTGCCACCAAGTAACCTGAAGGGAGTATTGGAGTGCATGATACACCCCTGTTGGAAATAGTGAGGTGGCCCTTGTGGAGAGGGAATGAGACAGTGCTGTGGAGTGATTTAGGCGCTGCCTGATTGCAGGAAGTTGCTACTGATTAGCAAGCAAGTTAAAGGACGCAGTTAGCCTTCATTAAGCAGATTTAAGATACCATAAACCTTTTTGTAGGGATAGTACCGAAGAAAAACTCCTAACTTATTAGTCCGAATAAAGCATTGGCAATTACTAGACGAATAATGTTATGGTGTAGTTTGGTTACTGGTTAGATAAGGGCCCTAGGCCTGGTAAAGATGCCTTGACTCAAGTGTGGCAATGGTGCCTTGACAGCAGAAGCACCACAAGGCAGGGAGAATAGATAGTAAAACCTTTAATAAATACTTTCTGATATAAAACTGGATGTGTTCAAAGTACCGCCCACATAACAGTCCATCTGCTTTCTTAAAATAGTGAAGATCACCTTTCTAACACAAAAAAAAAATCCATTTAATGCCCCAGGATACACCTACAAAGAATTAGAATTTTTGGAAACTTCTTTACATGGTCTCCACTGAGTTACACTCAGTTTGGGTTTTAACCTGATTGCTCTGTTAGATCCAATGCAGGACATATATGTAGAAACATAGGCAGATAATTTATACAACTGACCTACTAAACTCATGAAATTAGTTAATTATTCAACATTCTAACCTATAAAAAAAAGCGTTGAAGTCGCAACACCAAAAACAAATGGATGGGTTTCATATGTAATTTTTACTCTAATCAATATTATTTTATATCATTGCTGAATATAGGGAAGAAAATAATACCTGACACTTAGTTTTTCCAGTGCGTAAGCACTCACTTCTCTAACAGGTAGATCACTATGCATCAGCAACTGAAGTAAAGGTTTAACCGCCCCAGCTTCCTTGAATGAAGTACGCATGTGTTCATTTACTGATGCATTACCAATTGCTTTAGCAGCCTTTGCAATTGCAGAGACATCTTCAAGACCAATGATTAAAACTAGCCGTGCAACGCCATCTACCCAAGGTAAGATGGTATAGAGATCATCCCTTTGAGTTCCAGATTGTTCTTTCCCTTCATCATCCAACTCGATAGCTCCAACACGTGCAAGAAATTGCTGATTAGAACGCCCTATCATAGCATTAATTTTAGCTTCATCTGGTTTAGTTTTCTTCTCACCGACACTCAGGCCAAGAAGCAACTCAGTTGCACCATATTTTGAAGGCCGAGAGCTCCGCTGAATTTCAGAACCATCAGGAAAAGAGGGCCATGAATGAGGTTGAGGTCTGAAGGCTTTATAGGCAGAAGAGCCAACCAGAGGAACCCGGACTAGACCCTCCTCTACTATAAGGGCATAGTAATTATCATCCGTGGATAGTTCCAATAACGAACTTCTAGCTTCCTTTCTGACAATTTTAAAATCATCTTCTTTGGTTTGCAAAAGATGAACCTGAAAACAGCTCCAAGATTGATTCAAAGGATTGCTAGTAAGGACATCTAAGCAAATGATATCAGTAGGATGTAATCCAAATAGAAAAGCACTGGGATTTTTAGCATTAAAGACTGAAAATAAAAATTAACTAATGACATTTGCCAGTGCAGCAAATGGAAAAATTGATATCCAGCAACAAGAGAAATGTATGCTAAAAACTCATAGAATCAAGAATTCAACACCATGCTTGTGCAAAGATAATATGTACTTTTATAATACTTAAAAAAAGGACAGATCTCTGTAAGTGCAGAACATGTCCACATAACACTGCTACACACGTGACATGTTAGGCCTAAATATTCAGATAATAACAATATTCCGTAACTAACAAATCTCTTAGAAACATTATGTGTGTGTGTGTGTGGGGGGGGGGGGGGGGGACTGAGCCAATCCAGGCCACCACACTTCAGCACCGTACGATCTTCCCGGTGGCGTGATCACGAGCGTCCGTTTCAGGCTCGGCGTGGTCTGAGCCATCCAATTGGCATCTTTTAACTGCTCATGTGGTCCGCGCCATCCATTTGAGAGGGTGCCAGCTTTTTCCAGACCCGGTCGCACGGTGGTTGCCCCTCGCTCACCAGGGGCAAAAGCGACTTTTACATCCTCATTTGTTCTCTGCGTCTGTGGAGAGGACAGCGCAGCCGCTGTGTGGCGGCCTGCCCTTCGTCGCCGGGTACAGGGCACGGCGGTCATGGAGGTCCCTCGATTGGCTATGGGGAGAGAGGGGCTGGGTCGGCTCTAGCCGCCACCCACTCACGCGCCATATCCTCTCTCTTCCTCCTCCTCCTCCCCTCAAAACCCTAGCCGCTGCCTAGTTTCTTTCCTATGTCGCTGGCGGGTGGGGAGGAGCACAGGAGGCTGCCAGCCGCCATCCTCTGTCGTTGCGTGCCGGTGAAGCGACCAAGCAGCCAGCGGTGACGAGGAGGCGATGCAAGGCGGCGGACGGCTCCAGATCTTATAGGGTTTGGCCTCCTCGTCTTCCCCGAGCTGGCGGTGGTGTCACTCAGCCTGCAGGTACGCCCTCCTCCATCCCTCTCCCGTCTCACATCTCTCTCTCTCTCTCTCTCTCTCTCTCTCTCTCTCTCTCTCTCTCTCCCTCTCTCAGCAGCCAGCAGCAACGAGGCAGAGGTGGCGCATGCGAGGAGCAGCGGCGGCGCCCAGGGAGTCCCCGTGGAGCGTCGCCCAGGGAGTGTCAGTAACAGGCAACTCCAAGGGTCAAGATCGACCAAGACGACGAAGCGTACATCCAACGGCTCTCGTTGTTCACCGTTATTGTTGTCTGTCCAATGCCCTGGGTATATAAGCCACAGTCCTGAGTGTAATAGTTATCGATTATCATGAATTGCCTCGAGACAAATTAAACTCAATTACTCTATATTCGTAATACAGATCTCTAGATAGAACCCTAGCTACTGTCGTGTTCTTCTTTTTCGTTGTGTCCACTCATTATTCCCCTTATCTACCAAGTCTGGCCTTCCTACCTAGTTATACAAAGTACATCAGGAATGACATGGTATCGCAATGGCATGAAGCTTACTAGTTTGTCATGTTATAAAATTCAATTTCCACTTAACTTGTACCTCCCCATAACTTGGCAAAAACTCAATTCATGCACTACACAACATGAAATATATTGCATGTTTGTTTGCAATGTTGACTTGATTTTTTTTTTAAAGATGGAGTACCAATATTTAATATTAAAATAACATTAAGACTTCTTCATTACAGAGTTCAGAGCATTCAACAACACAAACTATAGCAAGAGCACTGATGAAATACACATAGATAGTTCCTGCAGAGTTCACTTAACACAAGCATGTGTCAACATGACTTGTTTGTTTAACACGAAAAAATTGAACTACAACTTACCAGTTTCGGAATTACGCCTGCTTCGGCCAGATCTCCATGATAAGAGTGACATAAAGTTAAATTTGATATGATACCAGCAGCAGCCTCTTTGACTTTTATATCTTCATCATCTAGGAACCTTGCAATTGGTATTAGCATATCACTACCCAAAATCTTGCAACGCAAATTTTCATCAGTAGAGAAGTTCCAAATGGTACACAGACACTGCTCCTTCATCTGCAAGAGAAATATATGTCTGGCTAAGTCATCGGGTAATTCAAGATTCTTTCAAAATGAATTTTTTCTGCCTGGCTATCTGTTGTTACCATCTACCAGGCAAGACAGAAATGGACTGAGCTGTATCTTTTTGCAGCTAATGTGGACGGAAGGAGAAAACCTTCGATCGCTAGTGGTTATGTTTGCAGTTACCTCAGGGGTTATCGTAGATTTAAGGAGCCGGCTAAATATTTCTTCCATTGCTCCACTCTCAACTGCCACATATCTATATAACTTCACTGAAGTTATATTACGCAAAAGGCCTGCCGCTGCTTCACAAGCACGGGCGGACTCTGACTTCAGGAGGCTGATGATGAGGCTGATACAACCTGGGAACTGCATGATCTCATCGATGCACTTCTGTCCACCAAGGGAGTAATGCCGGAGTGTGCAAATAGCATGTTCCCTATCAAGAGCGTCATTGTCCAAGCCAAGCATTCCGACAAAGAGACCAACATATGCAGATCCTGAGCTTGCGGTGCTCTCAGAACTACCAACATCCTAACAGAAGCAACATTAATTTGATATTTCAAACCACAATAAATCCAAGAGAAAGTTTATGCAGAGGAAGTTGGTGATAAAAATTCAACAATGGTAACTGCTGAAGATGTACTGGGACATACATGTCACATGAGAACAACAAGATGCTAAAACAAAAGACTACACGAGGGTCAAACTTAGTTGTTTGTTTATTTCAACCCACAATCTCAGTCAAGATTCAAGAATCATAAAGCAGGGTTATCTCACCTACCTATGTGATAGCCGGCTCATGCCATTATAACTGAACAATTATTCCCAGACAATTCACTTGTGCTCAGTGCTGACTCACAAGGATTTGACACGAAAATCAATTATATGCAGATATGCATTTCTTTATGGTATTTCTAGTATTATTTTGATACCGTGTAGCCGTCAGAATTCTGAAAATGAACAGAAATTACTATCCTCCAGCCCGTTCATAGAGTTATTTCGAATCATACAAACTGTCACAACGCTACATGTTACTATTTGATGATCCAGGTCAGTCAAGTTAGTCAAGTTTGTGGCTACAGGCCTGAACTGGCACCCATGAATTGAGCACTATACTAGCAATAAGGATCGCAAGTAAGTGAGGTGAGGAGCTGACTACAGCTAATAAACGCCTTAAGGGAGATTGTGAAGATGACGAGAGCTTACCTGTCCAGCGCCACCATCAGCGGAGGCGAATGCGCTGGCCAGGAGGCGACCGCGAGCGCGGCCGGCGGCGGCGCAGGAAGGGAGGCGGCGGAGGTGCAGGTGGACGCCGTGACTGTGACGGTGGTAGCGCCCGAGGCTGGAGAAGGCGCGAGAGGCGTGCTGCGTCGGTGAGGCGGCGGCGAGGGCCGGAAGCATGGCGAGAGTTCTGGAGACCGGAGCAAGCGGCGAGTGTCGCGTTGTGTCGTGAGGATGGGGAGAGGATTCGGGTTTGGAAGGCCTTCTCTAGAACACTTTCCTGGGCTATACACGGCCTTTTGTCTGAAAAACACACAAAGCAACATTTCAAAAAAAAAAAGACGCGTGATGAACAGGTGATTCCTATACGCCGACCGTCGCCCGTCGGTGTGTACGGGGAGCCGCACACCCCACTCGGGTGTGGACCGACTCAGTAACAGTAACACCGATCTTTTTGGGACTCTGCTTTTTTTTTTTAAGTTTATTTTTTGTTTTTATTTTACAATATTTTAAAAATGTTTAGATTTGAATTTTTGTTTAAATTTTGAAATTCGTTTAAATTATGAAATTTGTTTAAAATATAAAATTCGTTCAAAATTTACAATTTTCACTAATTTTGAAATTCGTTCAGATTTCAAAATTCGTTTAATATATAAAATTTATTCAAAATTCAAAAGTTGTTCAAATTTGAAGTTCGTTTAGATTTTGAAATTAGATCAAAATTTGAAATTCATTCAGATTTTGAAATTTGTTTGAAAGTTGAAATTCGTTTAGATTTCAAAATTTGTTCATAAGTTGAAATTTGTTTAGGTTTTGAAATTTATTCAAAATTGAAATTTGTTTAGATTTAGAAATTTGTTCAAAATTTGAAATTCATCCAAATTTACTAATGCTTGGATTTTGAAAAAGAAAAACATAACACAAAAAAGCATAAAAGGAAAAAAAAACTAGGTCAGCCCATACAGCACGCCTAGGTGTGCGGGAGCTGGTACGCGCCGACCAGGGTGGTGTATAGGCGCCCCCTGATGAACGTCCCCAGGGGCTAAAATCTTTCCAGCCTTTGGGTCCTAACCGTTGGATCTAGCGATTCGAACCTGTCAGATTGAAATCTACACAGTGGAGCAAGTTAACAAACCGTCTTAACAAAGTGACAAAGCCTCCTACCCCACCCCCCACGTGCACCTCATCTTGTGTAGATAAAAAAATCCATGACGACCGACGCGCACCTCCAACTGGCCCACCATTGTCGCTCATAGCCCCGACGACATCTCTCTGGGCTTGCGGCAACGTAGGCCATCACTCTTATTGCTCGGCGACGTCAACACAGTCAGCATAAAAAGCCCTAAAAATCTCTGCTGATATGCATCAAAGGGGCGGAAAAACATGATAAAAATCTTCTAACGATATGCACGTCATGCATAGTTGAGAACATAAATTTTTTCTACTATGGATTTGCATAAAAGCAGAAAGCACCTCATGAATCATATGGAACGAACTTTTTGCTACTATATAGATTTGCATCAAAAGCAGAAACATTCTGCTGCAAGCCTTTCAAGAATTTGCCCCGGGTGAAGAAAATTGCATCATACAAAATAGAAAACTTTGCTACAACAATTCTATGAAATCGCATCAACTGGAGAAAAAATCTGCTACAAACCTTCCAATAATTTGCACCATCTTTACTATTAAATGGGAGTCTGCGATGGTACGTCATCCTAAAAATCTTTGACATCAAACATTGGAGAAATCTCAACCACCAATCGTCCTTAACATCACCCTCCACCGTCGGATGTTTTTTTGTTTGTTGTCCCCCACGCGCAATCCAGATCAAATCATTTATGTTCCTTCTATTCAGCAGTTAAGAATAGCTATACCTACGTGCAAAGCTATTGGTAGTTCCAATTTTTACTCCTTAATTTTAGCCAATTAAGAGCATAGGTGTGCATGCAATCTTTCTTCATATAGAGCATGCATCAAATGGTTTAACACGGAGAGAAATTAGTGGAGGAGGTGTACGAGCGGGTTTAGAGGAGAAGGGATACATGCGGCTAATTAATGACCATGCTTAATGCTAATTACTATAAATTATGCCTAATTAATGGAATAAATCTAATTTTATTTAGACGTTTACTACTCAGAGTACTAATCATTTGCGATCAAATAAGTTATTCTTGTCCCCTAACTCATTAGATCTAAATCCGGATGGAATGAAATAATTTTTCATTTCTTATTTACTCACACGGAATCAAATTGGTAATTCATTGTCTTGTTGTAAAAATAAATACAAATAAATAGGAGTTAACATTGCCTCGCGCACACGCCACGGGACTCATGGTTACCGAATTGTTTTCCCGATGCCCTCTTGCTCCATGTGGTGTGATAAGGAATTGATCTAGGTCTAGTAGATGTTTGTGACGACCACAACACCCCATCTCTACACGGTGGCGAGAAGGAGTGAGCTAGGATGCCTAGGAGGATCTCGGTGGCATGTGCCAGGCGTTGTCAAAGGAGTTCGTTGAGCAGATGGCCTTGGTGGACAGATGGGCGCACCGTAGGTGCGATACTCATGTTGCTGCGACCAAGGGGAACGTTTTCATCATGGCACTGACGGAGTCAAGGGCGAGGTAGTTGATGCTATCGTGGGCTGTTGGCCATCTCTAAGATCGAGCCAGTGCCATTGTACCACGATAGTTATCATGCACGCATGTACCTCCGAAGGTTATCCCAGTTAGTATTTACATTCTTCCTTCATATATTTATTGGCGTGTGCATCTCGTTGAGAAGTAGAAATAATGCAGAGAACTGATAAATCTTGTCATATTTACCAGAACTTAATTCATTGGTGGAAGAGGAGAGCAGACAAGGTAGGAGGAAGACACATATTGTATTATTGTTTATTTCTTACGGGAATAGAACGAAAGAAGACAATACATGCAAGGTGCACTACATTACCATGTCGTTGATACTATGAATAAGCACAAAGATATGAAATAGATCAAAACTGTTTTGCATGTAAGTTTTTCGTTCCCCGTAGCAACGCACGGGCATTCAACTAGTAGAAAGAAAAAACCGAATCATATGGAAAATAAATTTTGCTACAACCCTTATGTTGAGTTGCATCAAATGGGGAAAATCGGCTATGAACCTTCTAAGGATTTGCAACTTGTGAAGACAAAAATTGATTTTGCTAGGATAGTTCAGTGCAACATTAAAGCCGCAAAAATCTGCTACTAACCTTTTAGGGATTTGCAACTTGTGAAGAAAACATTGCATCATATGGGAAGATTTTGCTACAAATAGATCGGTGATTTTGCATCGAAATGTGGAAAAAATTCTATCAATCTTCCAACAATTTACGCCATATGAAGAGAAAGAATGCATCATGGAAAGAAAAATCTTGTTACAAGATTGTATCTGCACTGTCCACCTATTCACTTCCACCATCATCCGGCCCGAGCTCGCGGCACCGCGACATGCCAGTAGGGCGGAGGCGAAGCACGCCACGACAGCAGGAAGTCACGGCGATGCAGGTCCGGACACCCTTGCCTCCTTCACCGCTCAAGTCCGGCCACCCGAGTCGCCCTAGACGCCCAAATCCACATGCTTGCCACCAATTTGTCATAGTCGCACGCCTTTGCTCCATGATTCCGTCCTCTATGGCAGAATGGTCGTCCGTCTTGGAGCGGAGGTTCCTCGTGGCTTCCCCTACAGTCTCCGCTCCATGGCCTGCAGAAAAAGAGATGAGAGAAAGGATAAGGGGGAAGGAAGGAGTGGCTAGGAGAAGATAGGATTGATTGCAGTGTGGTGGGTCCCATGGACACGCGTCGCACACGGATGGAGGAGGTTGGCCGCAAGCGATCCTCCGGCTGTAGAGGATCATTTCCCAAACCAAAAGGACAACAAGGCCTAAGAAAAAGAAGGAAATCTACTCATAAAAACCCACTAACTTCCACCTATTGGCCTCGCCTCTTCAACTAGCAAAATATTTCCCTGACGGTGATCTACTAGGAGCTAGACCAATTACTCGAATAAGTCATGAGCATCTCCAGCAGTCCCACTATAAGGCGCTCGTGCTAAATAAACCGCCGATTTGCAGCATCAGATATAATTATGTGCGCTCCAGCAGGTGCTTTAAACTTGCACGCGCTATAAAAAAAGTGTGTGCGCGGCTTTCTTGCGCTATCTAACGTGGCATATTTTGGTCG
This sequence comes from Dactylis glomerata, assembly GCA_007115705.1. Classification (NCBI taxonomy): domain Eukaryota; kingdom Viridiplantae; phylum Streptophyta; class Magnoliopsida; order Poales; family Poaceae; genus Dactylis; species Dactylis glomerata. The sequence continues at coordinate 1,894,047 of QXEO01000450.1, read as the reverse complement.
TGAACTGCAGCGTGCGCTATCGCTCGGGTCGCACGCGAACAAGCAACTACTAGGAAAATTCACCCGCGTTCGCGCCCTCTCATTCCCTCATTTCTCCTCCGGCGACGCCGCCGCGCCGATTTGTACTTGTCAGAGCTATCCCGCTATAGATCCGCCGCCGACGTGCCTCCACATGGCTGTCTCAAAAGCACCGCCGTGGTAAATCAAGGTAGCCGCCGCGACTGCTAGCGTTGCACCATGCTATCAGCCGCGCTACGCTGACCTCGACAGCGACGATGTCCTCGTCTAGCCGAGACACAACTTGGATAAAATCCCCGCGAGGTATGTGCCTCCACCGACGCACCCTTTTTCCAAGATTTTTAGTTTAGTTGCTGGTATAAGTAAGTTCAATTTTAAATATTTGTAGAGCTCCTCCTATGATTCATCCGATGATGAATTCAATATTGAGGAAGAAGAGAACATCTCCATGCTATTGGTTTGCTGCACCAATAAAAAGCCCAAAAATTGGTTGCTCTGTTTTTGGTAGACAGAAGTTGTGGAGGGAATGGATTGAATGCCACAACAAGTTGATGCGGATGTATTTCAATGACATCAACGTTCTTCAACAGTCACCACTTATGACAAGGATTGCATTGCGTGAAGGTCCACTAGTGGAGTTTGAAGCAAATGGCCACAAGTATAACTATGACTACTTGTCGATGACACCTACCCAAGGTGGCAAACATTTGTGAAGCCGGTTCATAAACCGATAGGTAAGAAAAAAACCAGTTTCACAATACACAAGTGGCGGCTAGGAAAGATGTGGAGAAAGCATATGAGATTTTACAAGCCCAATTTGTTCTTGTGAGAGGACTGGCTAGATCTTGGGACCAAGAGTGCGTTTGGTATATCATGAATGCTTGTGTCATTGTGTCATCATGCATAACATGATCATATAGGACGATTGTGGCAAAGATGTAGATCATACCCACTATGACTTGATGGGGGTCCCGTGCAAGTGAAGAGGAAACAATATAGGTGGCGCATTTCCTTGCCTCGTATCATTCGATTCGGTCCAATGATACGCATGATGAGCTTCAAAAAAATCTCATGGAGGAGTGGTAAAAATGGAATAGACAACAGTAGTGGCTACTTTATTTATATATTTGTGGTACTATTGGAAAACAATATATTGTATTGTTGATGACCAACTTGTTGTATTTGTAGGTGAACAATTTGTTGTATTTGTTGTATTGCCCATGTACTATTTGAAGGAATTATGCCCTAGAGCAAAATAATATTGGACTTATTTGCATATTCCGTCAGGTTCATAATAAGTTTAATGCTATGCTAGAACTATGTAAATCGAAAACATTGAAATAGTTATAGTATTAAATGATTAGGAGTCCCCAGTAAAATCTCGATTTACTGGTTCATTGATCAACTGATGATTGATACGTCTCAAACGTATCTATAATTTTTGATGCTCCATGCTTGTTCTTACACCATTTGCTTTGAGTTTTGTTACACTTTGTGGCATTTTTATGCATTTTCTGGAACTAACCTATTAACAAGATGCCACAGTGCCAGTTCCCTGTTTTCTGCTATTTTTGTGTTTCAGAAAAGTTACACAGGAAATATTCTCGGAATTGGATGAAACAAAAGCCGAACCTCCTAATATTTACCGAAGCTTCCAGAAGACCGAAGAGGAGACGGAGGGAGGCCATAGGCCAGCCACCCCATAGGGCGGTGCAGCCAGCCCCTAGCCCACGCCCCCTATGGGTGAGGCCACCCTGGTCCACTCCTGATGACGCCCCTTCGCCTATAAAGACCCCCCGACGGGAAAAACCTAAACACCCGATCAATTTTCTAGAAACACATCGCGATCTGCCGCCATCATTGACCCTAGATCGGGAGGGTCCAGAAGCTCTTCCCGGCACCCTGCCGGAGAGGGGAATCGCCACCGGAGGTCTTCTTCATCACCATGCTTGCCTCCGGCGTGATGAGTGAGTAGTCTACCTTGGACTATGGGTCTATAGCAGTAGCTAGATGGTTGTCTTCTCCACCATGTGCTTCATGTTTAGATCTCGTGAGCTGCCTTACATGATCGAGATCACCTTTATGTAATTCTACATGTTGTGTTTGTTGGGATCCGATGAATATTGGTGTTATGTTAAGTTGATGTGCTGAATATTATCTTATGTTATCTCTATGTTGTTTATGATCTTGCATGCTCTCCGTTGTTGGTAGCTATCTTGGCCAAGTAGATACTAGTGACTCCAAGAGGGGGTATTTATGCTCGATAGTTGGGTTCATGCCTCTATTTAATGTGGGGGAGTGACAGAAACCTCTAAGGTTGTAGATGTGTTGTTGCCACTAGGGAGAAAACAACAATCTTGTGTCCAAGGACCTTTGCTTTGTTTACATTACACACTTTGCTTAATGCAGTTATCTGTTGTTCGCAACTTAATACTCAAGGGGTCCTCGGATGATTCCCCGCGTGTGGATTATTAGTCATAAATGCAGTTGGATGGCGGTCTATGTATTTTGTTGTAATGCCCAGAGTAAATCTCATAGTGATCCTCGTGACATATGCACGTTATCTTTATTTTATCAATTGCCCAACTATAATTTGTTTACCCAGCATGTCGTTATTTATCTTATGGAGAGACACCACTAGTGAACTATGGACCCCGGTCCAATTTCCTTTACATTGCTATTACTGTTTACTTTTACTCGCACTGTTTACTTTCTCGCATATTACTATTGCTTTCCACTCGATATGCTCAATCCTTTGTTTACAGCAAACCGGTGAGATTGACAACCTCATCGTAAGTTGGGAGCAAAGTTCTTGGTTGTGTTGTGTGTAGGTTCCACGTTGCTGCTGGTGCAAAGCAAAGCCCTGGACGAGGCGCCTTATAAATTGTCCGAAGCTATCGCGAAGCTAGCAGACATCACCTTCTAAAGTTTGTCTTTTTCCTACTGGTTTGATAAACCTCGATTTCTTACTGAGGGAAAACTTGCTACTATCCCGGCGGATTTATCGGATCTTGTGGGTAAAGTGTACAACCTCTGCAGAGTGTAATTCTATTCGAATAGCCAAGTCCTCGGTCATGGACGGTTGATCTGGCTGGAACTAGCCCAATGTAAAAGTTTTGGTTTCTCAAAAAGGTATTCTGAAAACGGAGGATGTGCCAGACGGGGTACTCGGAGGGTACTGGCCGTGGCACGGAAGGATGGTTCGGAGTACCTGTAGGGTACTACCGAGGGTATCTAAGTGGTCATGTTTTATTGACCACGGCTTTCTATAAAAAGGGTTTCCCCTCCCCTAGAGATTTTACTAATAGTTTTGCAATAACTTCAAAGAGATGGAGATATCGTGGTACATGTTATATCAACTAGGGAAACTATGTTAGTAATGTAGGAAAGACTAGATTAGCAGCCTACCTTGCTACAGCCAAATTGCATATTCAACTCTCTCTCTTAGATGGTTTGCGAGTACAATTCCAAATGTACTCACGGCTTTGTCCCTGGCTATTAACTTGGCCAGCTATGGAGGAAGACTACGATGAGGAGTATGACGAGTACTACGACGACGCCGGTGCGAACTAGGAACGTCTCCCAGTCAGTTGCCTGTAGGATAGTAGGCATGACGTGGGTCATCAACGCTGATTGTGTCCGCTGCTTAGTTGTGAAGTGCCATGCGTGGCATTATCTTATATGGTCAGGTGACCATTTGTAAATCTTGTATTCGGTATTGTAAAGGATGAAGTAACTTTGATATCAGCTCGGTTATGTGGACTCACGACACACTGATCATGGGATCGTGAGTTGTATGCATAATGGGAATTCCGGATGGGTAATCTGGGGTCCCCACAGCCTCCGGTGCCTATACTGGTTGAGTGGCACCCTCTGGAACTTGCACCACGGAGTCTTGGGCCGGAGTCTCCGGGCTTGTTGAAGCCAGCAAGCTTTTCTTCATTTGCTTCACCTATATGATTGCTGTGATTTAACAAAGAACATTAAATACCTAAGTATTGTCATAAAACACACAAAACATGTTAATCGGGGAAATGCCCTTTCAATCACCCCCTTTTTGGTGTTTGATGACAATACTAGGTTTGCAAGTTAATAATTTAAGAACATCGGGCTAGCTCCCCCTAGATATGTGCATATTCTTCATATGTTGCTTTTGAATGCAAATGCACATATACTAGGATCAAAGCTCCCCCTAGATATGATGATACTATAGCATGAGCATAGACTAGATGAATAACAAGCTATATTTGCACAAAAGAGATAAGCTAGATAGATATGCCATTACAGTAATATAACATCCACATAGTCTCAAACGTCAAACCAAACACCATAGAGTTTCTCAAACCTCAAAGCAAATGAAAATTCGACATAAAAGGGAGCACAAGCATGAAATAAAATGAAGCAAATCCTTGCTTGTGCCCGACCCTGGCAAATCCCCGAAGGCAAACCTAAATAGAACTCTTCTCCCCCTTTGGCATCGAGACACCAAAAAGGGAGAGGAGCGATGCTACACGTCCCCAAAGATCACTCGTCATCCTCATCTTCATCTTCATCCTTGTCATCACCCACATAGGAGGGGTCTTGATCATCCTTGTCATCACCCAAGGGTCCCTTGCCACGGTCAAACGATGAAGCTACATTGGGCTTGGAGACCTCCTCAAAATCTGCCCACGGAAGAGCGCTGCCCAAGTCCTTGTTCCATGCGCCATAGCTGAGAGTATCGTCGGAGTCTGTGATGGGTGAATCCGGAGGAGGAAGATTGCGGAGCTCACGGAGATGCTCACTCATCAAAACCTGATTGTGAACGGTGTGCTTGCTCTGAGTGTAGACATTGTATTGCTCCTTGCGGATGTCCACTCCCATGCAAAGCATGGTCTTCTCAAACCAAGAGAGCTTCTTTGACTCCTTGCGAACTTCCTCTTTGGAGCAGGGAGGAAAAGGCACATTGCTTGCATTCTTGCTCCTCCTCTTGGATGAGGGAGGAGGAGCCCGAGTCCTAACCGTCTCCTCCACATGCTCTTCCTCTTCGGCCACATCTTCATCTTCTTCTTCCATCACATCATCCTCTTCATCACCACTTGAGGAGGCAAAGGGTTCATTGGTGACACCCGGAGCCTCCTTCCTTTGGGGCCTCACAAGCTTGTGCTCCACAAACTTTGTGGAGTCAACACCGAGGTGATAGATAGGTGACTTCTTGATGATGAGCTTCATGACATACGGGGCATAGACCGGGGACTTCTTGGAGAGAATGCACTCATACATCTCTCGGTGGTGAAGTCCATCACATCAAGGGGCTGTGATACGTCCAAAACGTATCTACTTTCCCGAACACTTCTGCTGTTGTTTCTCCTCTAATTTGTGTGATTTGGATACAACTAACACGGACTAACGCTGTTTTCAGCAGAATTGCTTTGGTGTCTACTTTTTGTGCAGAAAATCAACTTTCAGGAAAAATCCCGGAAAAATCACCAAAAATATAATTCACCAGAAGACCCCGGGAGCCAGAAGGGCCACTGGAGGGGGGCCACATGGGCCCCACACCATAGGGTGGCGCGGCCCAGGGGGGGGGGCCGCGCCAGGCCCTAGTGTGGGCGCCCTGGCAGCCCCCTCCAGCTCTCCTTTCGCCTATATATCGTCTTCGACCCCAATACGCGAGGGGGTTCGGTCTTTTCCAGAGAGAAGTTCCGCAGCGCTGCCACCACCAGAAACTCCGATCCGGAGATCAGAAACTCCGTTCTGGCACCCTGCCGGGACGGGGATTCGGAGGGGATCATCGCCATTGACATCACCGATGCCTCTCCATCGACCCTCCATGATTTCCCCATCCATGTGTGAGTAATTCCCGCTGTAGGCTGCAGGGGATGGTAGGGATTGGATGAGATCATTCATGTAATAGACTCCAGATTGATAGGGGCATAGTGCCTAGTATCTTTATTTAGTGCTTTTGACATTGTTGCAGCTTGTTATTCTTAATGCTTGACACTAGGGCCCGAGTGCCATGATCTCAGACCCGAGCATATTATTTATTTCATGAGGATATTTATGTTTATGGTCATACCTGCAAGTTGTTTACACATATCGTTGTCCGGATCCCGAGGCCCTGAAGTGACAGAAATCGGGATAATCGGAGGAGATGGCTTTGATGTGAGGATCACATGTGTTCACGGAGTGTTAATGCTTTGCTCCGGTACTCTATTAAAAGGAGTACCTTAATTACCAGTAGTTCCCTTGAGGCCCCGCTGCAACGGGCTGGTAGGACAGAAGATGTTGTGCAAGTTCTCATTGCGAGCACGTATAACTATATTGGAACACATGCCTATGGTTATCTAGTACTTGGATACTTTATCTTATTTATCTGCAATGCCCATGTCTATGCTATTTCATGTATTATCTCATTCATGCAACGCCCGTTAATCCGTCCCTATGCCTACAGCTCTCATAATCCTGCTGGTTACTATGATTACTACTGTTGTCCTGTTTCTACTGCTGCTGTTGTTTCACCACTACTATTGCTATAAAACTGTTGCTACTGATAAATTGTTGCGAGCTAGTTCCATTTCAGGTGCATCTGAATTGACAACTCATCTGTTAAGGCTTACATATATTCTTTGGCTCCCCTTGTGTCGAATCAATAAATTTGGGTTTTACTTCCCTCAAAGACTGTTGCGATCCCCTATACTTGTGGGTCATCAAGACTATTTTCTGGCGCCGTTGCCGGGGAGCATAGCTTTATTTGTAAGTTCACTTGGAATTGATCTCGTCCGCTGCTATTTATTCAGTATGGGAAAATCTCGTGATGGGAAAGTTCCTATACTGCCATCCACTACAAGAAGAGGTACAACTCTGAACACCTCTATCGCTCTTGATTCACCATCTGTGATGAGTAAGCTTCTTACTCCACCACATCCGCATGCTACATACACTGTTACTTCTGCTAAGTCTGAAAATGCTTCTGATAATTATGATGATGCTTCTACTATGCTTGATGAGAGTGGTTCGCTAGGTCCTTTCCTAGAAACTACTATTGCTAGGGCTAAACAAATTGCTACTCCTATTGCTTCTCCTGAATGCCATGATATTGATATTGATGCTGATTTTGATGATACCTATGTTGAGTTAGATGATGCTTTGTGTGAAGAGTTACAAAATGCCCCTAGTGCAAGTGCTGCTAAGAAACTTCTTAGAAGCCGAGCTGTTAAGTATAGTCTGTCTCCAGATGCTAAGTTTGCTGCTTCTCCTATAAACATTAGAGATAAGGATTATGACTTCTCTTTGGATTTATCTTATATATCTATTGTTGAGAAAAACCCTTTTTGTGGAACTGAAAGCAAGAGTGCTATAGAACATATGAATGAGCTCTCCTTGATGAGTGCTTTATTTTCTGATGACATTAAGGTACGCACTTTCTTTGTTGCTAAGATATTTCCTTTCTCGCTGAAAGATGATGCTAAAGTGTGGTTTAATAATTTATCTCCTGGTTCTATCACTAGTCCCATCGAGTTAGTAAACACTTTCTTGCATAAATATTTTCCTGCTAGTGCTGAACATGCTGCTTTGCAAAGAATTTTTGATTTTGAGCAGGAAAAAGGAGAAAAGCTGCCACAAGCTTGGACAAGGTTTTGCTCTCTACTTAGAGCGCATCCTAGACACTCACTACCAAAGAATGAACTGCTTGATATATTTTATAATGGACTAATTGATGAATCTAGGTCATACCTGGATAGTTGTGCTGGTGGTGTTTTCAGGAAAAAAGACTCCCGCTGAAGCTGAAGAAATATTGGCTAAGATAAGCAAGAACCATGATGATTGGGAACAACCTGAGCCGACTCCTGAGCCTATTCCTACTCCAATACTGAAGAAGAGAGGGATGATTGAATTAAATGATGAAGTGATGAGGGAAGCCAAGAAATCTCTTAAGGAGAAAGGTATTAAATCTGAAGATGTGAAGAATTTACCTCCTATTGAAGAACTATGTAAGCCAATCCCTCCTCCACCACCAATTGAGGTACACTCTCTCCAAAGCTTTGATAATGGAGATATTCCTTACTCCAAACCTCCTGAGCAATGTTTAGAAGAGTTTGATAATTTTATTGTCAAGCAAGGTAATTTCAATGATAGAGTGCAAAATCATCTTGCTGCAAATTCTAGAGCTATTAGTAGTTTGCATGATATTGTGGAGAGAACCTCCAATGATGTTAAGATGCTGATTAAACATTTACATATGATTCAAACTCAAATTGATCAGCTTACTAAGGTGCAAAAAGATTTGTTGACTAATGCTTCCAGGGAAAAACAAGCTTGTGAGATACGCACTAGAAGTGGTACTGCAACTCAAGATCCTTTATATCCAGAAGGTCATCCTAAGAGAATTGAGCAAGACTCTCAAAATGTTGATATTGGTACTCATTCTAAGAAGAAGAAGAAGAAGAGACACAAGGATCCAGGACCTTCTGAACCAGTTAAAGATCCAAATAGTGTTTCAATCTCTGATGCTGAAACTGAAAGTGGTGCTTCTGAAGAAGAAGAAGAAGTTGAGGAAGAGCCGGAAAAGCACACCAAGAATACCAAGTACACTAAGGAAGATTTTATTGCCAAGAAACATGGTAGTGAAAGAGAACCTTGGGTACAGAAGCCAATGCCTTTTCCTGGTAAGAAACTGAAGACAAAGGAAGAAGACCACTACAATAAATTCTGTGAGTGGATGAAACCTTTATTCCTGCAAATTCCTTTGACTGATGCTATTAAATTGCCTCCTTATTCTAAATACATGAAAGATATTGTCTCCAATAAAAGGAAAATTCCTAATGAGGAGATTTCTACTGTACTTGCTAACTATTCTTTCAGTGGCAAGGTTCCAAAGAAACTTGGAGATCCAGGTATACCAACTATTCCATGCTCCATTAAGAACAATTATGTTAAAACTGCTTTATGTGATTTAGGAGCTGGAGTTAGTGTGATGCCTTTCTCTCTTTATAAAAGACTTGATTTAGAGAAATTGATACCGACTGATATTTCTTTGCAAATGGCTGATAAGTCTACTTCTATTCCTGTTGGTATATGTGAAGATGTTCCTGTTCAAGTAGCTACCAATTGCTTGATATTGACTGACTTTGTTGTGTTAGAAATGCCTGAAGATGATAATATGTCTATTATTCTTGGAAGACCTTTTCTTAATACTGCAGGTTCTGTTATTGATTGCAACCAAGGGAAAGTTACTTTCCATGTTAATGATAAAGAGCACACCGTTTATTTTCCCAAGAAGATTGACAGAAAATATGGTCTAAATTCCATCAACAATACCAAGACCATCAAGTTTGGGGAATTCTGTTTTCCGATGTCCAATCCAAAGAAAGAATATGATATTGTGATGATTGGGACTATGCCAATTCAGTGTGAGGTAACATGATCATTTATGTGGTGTGCAAAGTTTTACTTCATATAAAATTAGTTTGGTGTCAATACCTGATCAACCTTGTCAACAAAGTGATTTTTAATGAACGAAACTCTGTTTCCACTGATGATTACTTTTATTTGTTTATGTTTTCAACTCCATCATATAGTCCTCCATCTTGTTCATGTTATATTTCATTAGTTGCTGCATGTAGAGTAAATTAGAGTTGCTGGAGCTTTTTGTTTGAATGAGTTTTTCAACGCTCCAACTTTGTTTTTCTGGGTTTTTAATCATTTGCGAATTTCTGGAAATGCTAAAAAATAAAGTTTCTCAAAAAATTCCAGAAAATTCATTTTAAATTTTTACGGACAAAATGAGGCACATAGGCACCTGGGGCCAGCCAGGGGGACCCACAGGGGCGCCACACCATAGGGTGGCGCGCCCCCCCCCCTTGGCCGTGCCTAGGGGTGGTGTGGGCCCCCCTGGCCCCATCACTTACTCCACCAGCTCCCTCTTCCTCCTCTTGCCCGACTACTCTCGTTTTTCTGTTTCAAACCCGAGTTCTTGCTGCCAAGATCGCAATTTTTCGATCTCCTTGCTCAGCCCATCATTTCTGCTAAAATTTGGGGCAATCGTTCTCCGGTATGTGACTCCTCCACTTGTCCAAGTAGAATTTCATATGGTCAAGTATTTGTTGAGTATTTTGGTATAGTAGGTGACATGATATGTGAGCTTGCATGCTTGATTTATGTTCATATGAGTAGTTTTGATGCATGTTTAAGTCCTCTTGCAAGTCCCTATAGTGTTTCCTTCTAGCTAGTTGTTGTAAAATCAATTTTTATGAGTTTGCTAAAAATTTCAGAATAGGAAGATGGACAACTACACCTTTGGAGAGATATTTGCAAGTGATGCACCCAGGTCCTCAAGTCCAAGAAGATCCTCCGTGCAGAGAAGGCCCTCTTACAACGAGAATGTATTGGCCCCGAGACTTGATGGTGAAGATGATGGAGTTGCAAAACCATCCACCTTTCCTTGTTATGAATTCTTGCAGGGTGCTGAGCTTAATGAGGATTTTCTAGCTCTTGTTGAGAGGAGTTACCTGACCACTTATATGCAGGATGAGAGTAACCAATACGCGACGCTCACCAAGATTTTTGTTGAGAGTTTCGAGTTTAACAATGATGATTATTCTCCAACTGTTTCATTCAAAATTTATGACACTCCCATTACCATATCCTTGTCTACATTTTGTGATGTGCTAGGTATTCCCATGTTTGGAACATCAAGTAAGATTCAAGGGAAGCTTGCTGATTTGTTGGAGCTCTACCGGAACATGACGGGTGATGATGACCGCACAGCTCAGCGTGGGAAGATAAGAAACATTTAGCTTCCCGCTATTCGGTATTTTGCATACTATCTTGCTACTAGTATCTTGGGTAGGGGAAACACTAGTAATATTTCCAACTATCATCTAGCTTTTCTCTCTACTGCACTTAATGGTAGTAGGAAGTATAATCTTGGTGCCCTTATTGCTCGTCGCGTGTCTGCTAGAGGACCCATTTATGGGGGTATTATTGCTTCACGTATTGTAGCTCATTTTGTCTTGCCTATTGATCCTTGTGATGCTATTTTACCTCCACGGAGGCTTGATCTTGTTGCTATGAAGGATCATCATTTTGTTACAGCTAACTCCACTGCAGGAAGATTGACCTACAAAGTGCTATTTACTGATGGAGCAGAGAGAGAGATTCTTTTGCCACAACCCAGTTTGTTTAGTGTTTTCAGGGGTCCGTGGTCGCGCACGAAGGAGGAGTTGGACGCCCAGAGTAACTTGCGGAGATTCTATGAGCACACCCCCGAGCCTCAGACACCCTCGGACTACACCGCGCCATACACCGGGGCATCTTCGAGCACATATCAGGATGAGGACGCGTCTTCCTCGTACTATGCGGGCACCGATCCATGGAGCCCATGGAAGTGATTCCCACTTAGGCCAAAAGCCTAAGCTTGGGGGGAGGTATACCGACATCTCATTCATATGCATATCATTCTTTGTCGGATTCTCTGTATATCCATGTTTCGCTTTCTTTTCTTTATTTGTTTGTTCTTGCTTGTTATTGCTTTCTCAAACACAAAAAGACCAAAAATATTTTCGTTGTTTCTCTCTACTTGTTCCTTTGGTTTCCAATGTTTGGTTTGCTATTTAAGAAAATCCAAAAAGATTTTGCTTTGTTTGCTTTTCTCGTTTGCTCTTTGTTTCAAAAATCGAAAACCCAAAAATATTTGTCGTTCTTCTTTGGTTTGTAAAGTTTGTTGCAGGGTTCAGCTGATTTCCGTGGATCCATTTGGACTTGGTTATCATTTTATTATTCAAGCCACACAAGTGAAGAGCAGTAATGACGACCTACGACAACTTGAGGCGTGGCGAGAGGCTGGTATGAACCCTATTTGTTTTCATTTTTGTACATATACTCATCTATGTGAACATGCTTAGTCCGTTCATGTAAGGTATATGTCATTTAATGGATGCTTTGTAGTACTTGCTCTCTTATGCTTAGTTACAATTTATTGATAGTATGTAGCATGTCATTTAGATATTTGCTTGCATTGCATTATTCATAGAATGGCATGATATTGTGATACCTTCCTCTGATGTTTCACTTGAATCGACTTGGCACATGTTCACGCATGCTCATGACTATCTAAAAAGTCAGTTAAGCCTCGATGATTTATTTTGCCTCAGAGTTCTTGTGTCACTTTTATGCCCCAGTTAATTTTGTTATGTCGCATGCATGATTATGACAGCTGCTGTTCTCTTGATTGTCGCTTCCCAGTCTATTGCTAGCCTTCACCTGTACTGAGATGTGGTAACCGCTCATACATCCAATTACCAAAAGCCAAGTTTTGCCAAAAGAGTCCACCATATATTCCTATACATGGTTTTTAAACACCATTCCAAGTAAATTTTCATGTGCTACCTTTAAAACCTTCAAATACCTCTCGTTTTGTGTAACTGTTTCCAGCTCATGAGGAAGTAGTGTACAGGGCTTGTTGTCTTCCCAAACACTTTCTAAAGAAGCTTTTAAGCAAAAGTTTGGCGTCACTCCCTTTAGGCGGGCACCGAAGAGTCGGTAAGCCATGGGCCGGACACATAAAAACTGGGAGGGGCGTCAAGCTAAGATATTCCAAAAAATATAGGCACTCCCCCATAGGCAGGCACCGAAGAGTCGGTAAGCCATGGGCCTGTTTCATCCAAAAAAGTGGGTGGAGTGTCAACTTCAGAAAAATTCCTTGTTCTTAATATATTTAGAGTGGAAGATGACAAGTGCCTCGCTGCCAGTCGTTGACGGAAACAGCCAACTCTCAAAAGAAACTTTTATCTCTGTTTACAAAATAAAAAGCTCTAGCACATGATAATCCCTGCTTCCCTCTGCGAAGGGCATGTCTTTTACTTTTATGCTGAGTCACCATACTTTCTTTGAGCACCTCCTTGAGAACAGCTGTCATTCTTAGTGCAACATGTTTGTCCCAGAACACCGTTAGCTGTGGTTTAATTTTGACACTTGTATCTCTGATATCTATATCTATAGTCTTCTTGTGAAACTCAGAGATGCCCTCTGCATTTATGTTTTGCTTCACAAATAAGGGCTAGCGAGGTATCATTCTATTATGTCTTGTTATGAATATTGCAATCTTGTAGATACCTATGTTTCATATTGCTTACTATTAAATGAGTTGTATCTTTTCATGAGAGTGCATGACTACTAGGTAGCATTATTTGCATATACTTTGCATGTATTGTCTAAGCACTTGTTCATCTACATGAGTATGTTTACATTATATGAAGCAAATGTGTTCGTGAAAGTTTCTTCGACCTCTCTCAGTTGTTAACTGAATTGCTTGAGGACAAGCAATAAGCTAAGCTTGGGGGAGTTGATACGTCCAAAACGTATCTACTTTCCCGAACACTTTTGCTGTTGTTTCTCCTCTAATTTGTGTGATTTGGATACAACTAACACGGACTAACGCTGTTTTCAGCAGAATTGCTTTGGTGTCTACTTTTTGTGCAGAAAATCAACTTTCAGGAAAAATCCCGGAAAAAACACCAAAAATATAATTCACCAGAAGACCCCGGGAGCCAGAAGGGCCACTGGAGGGGGGCCACCTGGGCCCCACACCATAGGGTGGCGCGGCCCGGGGGGGCTGCGCCAGGCCCTGGTGTGGGCGCCCTGGCAGCCCCCTCCAGCTCTCCTTTCGCCTATATATCGTCTTCGACCCCAATACGCGAGGGGGTTCGGTCTTTTCCAGAGAGAAGTTCCGCAGCACCGCCACCACCAGAAACTCCGATCCGGAGATCAGAAACTCCGTTCTGGTACCCTGCCGGGATGGGGATTCGGAGGGGATCATCGCCATCGACATCACCGACGCCTCTCCATCGACCCTCCATGATTCCCCCATCCATGTGTGAGTAATTCCCGCTGTAGGCTGCAGGGGATGGTAGGGATTGGATGAGATCATTCATGTAATAGACTCCAGATTGATAGGGGCATAGTGCCTAGTATCTTTATTTAGTGCTTTTGACATTGTTGCAGCTTGTTATTCTTAATGCTTGACACTAGGGCCCGAGTGCCATGATCTCAGACCTGAGCATATTATTTATTTCATGAGGATATTTATGTTTATGGTCATACCTGCAAGTTGTTTACACATATCGTTGTCCGGATCCCGAGGCCCCGAAGTGACAGAAATCGGGATAACCGGAGGGGATGGCTTTGATGTGGGGATCACATGTGTTCACGGAGTGTTAATGCTTTGCTCCGGTACTCTATTAAAAGGAGTACCTTAATTACCAGTAGTTCCCTCGAGGCCCCGCTGCAACGGGCTGGTAGGACAGAAGATGTTGTGCAAGTTCTCATTGCGAGCACGTACAACTATATTGGAACACATGCCTATGGTTATCTAGTACTTGGATACTTTATCTTATTTATCTGCAATGCACATGTCTATGCTATTTCATGTATTATCTCATTCATGCAACGCCCGTTAATCCGTCCCTATGCCTACAGCTCTCATAATCCTGCTGGTTACTATGATTACTACTGCTGTCCTGTTTCTACTGCTGCTGCTGTTTCACCACTACTACTGCTATAAAATTGTTGCTACTGATAAATTGTTGCGAGCTAGTTCCATTTCAGGTGCAGCTGAATTGACAACTCATCTGTTAAGGCTTAACATATATTCTTTGGCTCCCCTTGTGTCGAATCAATAAATTTGGGTTTTACTTCCCTCGAAGACTGTTGCGATCCCTTATACTTGTGGGTCATCTGGCTGCACCTCGGCTTCAACTCCTTTGACATAGACCTCATGAGAATACGCAAGAAGGTTGACCAAAGCACCTCGGAGGGCATCCAAGTTGCTCGCACTCGGAGCAATGTTCTCCCGGAACAAGCGAAGCAAAATATTGTACCTAGTGCGTAGCCCATAAGCATCTCCAATCACTATCTTCTTGCCCTGCTCAACTGCAGCCTTGGTGAGCTTGCCATAGAGAGGAGCAAGCACATTCTTGTTGTAAGCAACACCGGCAAGGTGCATCCTCGCACCACATGGATCATGGTTTCCTGTGAATGGGTAACCAAGGAGCTCGGCAAACTCAATGAAGTTGGATTCGACCCTTTGATCACCGGTCATCCAAGTCATGGGGAGCTCCTCTCCATCTCCAAACACAAGAGTGGCATAGAACTGGTGCACAAGGAGGACATTGTAGTCTTGTTTGATTTGCATAAGGGGGTGCAAGCCAAGCTTCTCGGTGATCCACAAGGCTTCCTTGAAGTAGTCACTCTTCTGAAGATGCTCAAAATCCACAACCTTTTGTGGGCACACCTTGTGGGTAAGTTTGGCGTAGAGCTCGGTGCAGATCAGCTCTTGTTCCCTGCGGTGAAAGCTGAGATCATTGGTGTTTCTTGGAAGATCATACATCTTCCTCTTCCCCATATCCGCAAACTCCGGAAGAGACAAGTCATTGAGGCTTGGAAGATGGTCAAACTTGGCTTTCTTTGCCCTTTCTTCTTTAGCAGCTTGAGCCTTGAGAGCTTTCTGACGTTGTGCCTCCCTCTCGACCTGAGCAGCTGTTTGCTTCTCCACAAAACTGTCCCTCTCCGGGTCATATTCAAGGCGGACCTTGCGAGGGTTTCTCTTGCGACGGTTGCTACCTGTGAATGAAGAGAGCAAGGAGCAGTAGGGGATAAGTCAAAAACATGCCCAGAATGTTTGTGGATAGCATCGTGCAGAAATCTGGGTAAAGTTGCAATCTACCCCGGAGACTCCGGTCTGAGATACTGAAGACTCCGGTCTCTGACACCGGAGACTCGGGTCTTTGACCCCGGAGACTCCGGTCCCAAAAGGGCGGAGACTCCAAAGTATCCGGTGTCCAGACACCGGAGACTCCGGCATAGCCGTGGTCAAAGAGAGGAGTCTAGGGTTGATCAAAACTTTGCAAATCCAGAGTTCTACAAGATCCTACAGATGTATAGTGCCACACAAAGGTCTAAAACATGGAAAACACCTAGCAAATCTTCCAATCCCTTGAATCTAGCAAACTAGATGGGAGGAGGAGGAGTTTTACCGGATGGCTCCATGAATCTTCGAGGCAAGCCGAGGAGAAGGGTCCTGGAGGCTCGTGGAGGAGGAGGGCCAGTGGCAACGGCGGATCCAGGGGAAAGGAGCTCCCGGCGGCGACCTAGGAGGAGGCGGCGGCGCCCTGGGGTGTTTGAGGGAGAGGGGTGAATGAGGGAACCTGGGTGGTTCCCTTACCCCGATCCCTAATGACCCAGGAAGAAACCGCTAGGGCCGGAGTCTCCGGGGTTGGAAGCCCGGAGTCTCCGGCCTCCAGACACCGGAGTCTCCGGCGTGCAAACCCTGGAGTCTCCGGCCTGCCTCGACTAGATCAAACTAGATCAGTTTTGGGGCATATTTTCGAGAGAGAAAGCATGTTTGAGATGGTTGGGGTAGGCTTGGGTCAGAGGAAGTTTACTGAGTGGTACTTAGTGCTCATATTTGCAAAATGCAACTAAATCCAAAATAAGACCAAATATGAGCATTTTCCCATAGGAAATCAAAAATAAACCAAATGAAATCCAAAATGGGGGGCGGGGGATTTCTCCCCCTATGTGTGAGCGCAAATGTCTTGTCACCGCAAAGAGACATGCTTGGATGCAAATGACATTAGGTCTTATAATGTCGCACAATTGAGTATGCATCATGCCATTAATTGACATGATGACTATCCTCAACTATGCGCATCAAGGCAAGAACAAATGGTAAGATGAAAGCATAAATGCACGTTTGTTCAAGCCACATTGATTGAGTCTACGATATTTAGGTCATGCCTTAACCTTCGGAATGTGATTTCATCGAGTGGCTTGGTGAAAATGTCGGCAAGTTGATCTTGTGTACCTACAAAACAAAGGTCAATATCACCTCTAGCCACATGCTCCCGGATGAAGTGGTTACGAATCTCGATGTGCTTCGTCTTGCTATGTTGCACCGGGTTGTGAGCGATCTTGATGGCACTCTCGTTGTCACAAAGGAGTGGGATCTTCCCACACTCCACTCCATAATCCATCAAGGTTTGCTTCATCCAAAGGAGTTGTGCACAACAACTTGCGGTGGCTATGTACTCGGCTTCAGTGGTCGAGAGAGAAACACAATTTTGTTTCCTTGAAGACCAACACGCCAAGGACCTACCAAGTAATTGGCAAGCCCCCGAGGTTGACTTCCTATCCACACAATCTCCTGCCCAATCCGAGTCCGAGTACCCATGGAGTTCAAAGCTTGATCCTTTCGGGTACCACAATCCAAGGTTTGGGGTATGAACCAAATATCGAAAGACTCTTATAACACCCCAATTTTTGTAACCTAGATTAAGCAGTGTTTAGTGAGGCAAAAATTAGGGCCACCAAAAACATTTTGGAAACTAACTAAATAAAGTGGTGATTCATGCTTGTTGCCTGGGATGGTTGTGTAATCTTAACTATGTGAATAGCTTGGCTACATAATATTGTGGACCACCAAAAGCCTTTTTGCCTTTGTGCCCTTCCCATTATCTATACTACCATTTATTTTCCAAAGAAGGTATCTTGGCACCTCTATTTTTCCAAATCTTTCTTTTTCCCAAAATGAGAGCCAAGACCTATTTTGAAAGCAAAGTTTTTAACAAAACTAAATTCTTATAAAACAAAATGGGACATAGTGATCCCACTATTTTGCAAACTCATATCTTATCAAACGCTTTCAAAACAACTTTTGGAAAACCATATGAAGGAGATATTTATGTCTCCACTAGTTTCTGAAATCATTTCCAAAAACCCTACTTTTTGAAAACCCTAATTTTCCTACCTGAGCTTTCCCTTCTTTTGAAAATGCCATTCAAAACTTGGGTGAACAAAAACCTTTTCAAATACCAATGTGTGTTTGGAAGCACGCTTGATTTGTCATAACATTGGTTGCATTGTTTGGTGTGCTTTGATTGAAACCAAAACCCTAGAATGCAATTCTAGACAAAAACTAGAAAATTTGGCTAAGTCCTTTTTCTGGATTAATAGAGTCTATTTTCAGAGTCAGATTTTAAGCTTTTGACAACTCCCCTTGGCAATGCACCTTCCTATCCCTAAACCTTGTCATCTGAACTTCCTTTTCTTCCATTGCCACCTAATCTTTTGAGGCAATCTAGCATTTCCTTTGGACAGGTCTTTAACCCTAGTCAAACAGCAAGAAGTGGCAATGTTATCAGATTTCACTTTTTGCAATTCTTTTTAACCACATCCCATTGTTGTTTCAGCAAGATTAGGGCATGTTCATGATCCTCAAGACTTCTACTCCTAGTGACAGCAAGGTTTTATAAAAATGGTTTCCCCTAGCTTGCTTGTTCAAGGCTGTTTTGAGGTCTAGCCAATAACAGCAAAATCTGGCAAAATCTGAGTTTTCTGCTAAGTCATTTTCTGTTAAAAGGTTCTAACTTTGGAACCTCACCATTTGTATCTCCAAATCTGTTTTTGCCCAAACTTTTGTACCAATCTCATCTACATGACCTCTACTAACTAACCTTACCTTTTCCCTAGCTTTTGGAAGCTATCTAACCACTAATTCAAGCAAGGTTTGTGAGCACCACAGAAATCTGTTTTGGCACTGTTAAAAAGTTGATACTTTGGCAGTTTGTGTTAAGCAACCCCTCCTGCACCCTTGGCAATGGACTACATTTTGTTGTGAACCTAAACCAGTAATTTTGAACCCCACAAACCATTCTCAATTTGGAGCACCCTAGCTTGTTCAAATATTGGTGTTTTGAACCCTATGCAATGTTCTGCCTATAGATCAATTTCCATCATCAAAACCATTCCAAATCTTTTCCAATTAGCCAACCCATACCCTAACCACCCCTGCAGACCCACCCCCTCCCTCTGGTCGACCTTCACTGTAGCATTCCCCTCTCCCTCTTGTCTTGTAGTCCTTGGCAAGGGAGAAGGAATAGAAAAAGGAAAGAAAGCATGCCACCCCTCCCCTCCAATAAAATGCTTGCAGCAGCCCTCCCCACCCCTCTCCCTTATCCTTACCGTGGAAGCCACCTTCCTGTCATCCACTCACCCTCCCACCACCCCTGCTGGCCAACCAAAGCACCTCTTGGTACCCCACACCCCAAAACCGACCTAGACCTCACTCTCTTGGATATTTAAGCCAGAGGCCCCCCCCAGACCCTCCTCTGAAGCTCATTTCACTCCTTAGGTGCCACACTACCATCCCCAAACACCAGAACTCGTTCTCCTATCTTGGACCAGAGAGGAGAGGGAGAAATCCTCCTCATGATCTGCGGTCAAGCAAAGTGGAATGCAGCCGTTCTAGACCATCCCTGCCCTCCCTTTTCGATTTCATGCACTCCTATAATCAATGGCTACCTAACCCCACTGTTTTTATGGATCTAGGGGCACCGGAGAAGGGACCTCGACAAGCTCCGACGCCATTGCCCTCGGACCCCGGCACGTGCGCATGTTCCTGGAAGCGAATCTAGCCGTGCCGCCCATCCTCGGAGTCGCGGCGACCTCCTCCGCCACCCTGTACCCTCGCCGCCGGCTGAGGACTGCCCCAGGTGAGCCCCCAGGCCTCGCCGGCACGCTAGGGTCAGGGCTTCGGCCCCGACGGGACAGAGGAAGGAGACGACCCCGGGGCCGTCGATCTTCACTTGATCGAACGGCCCAGGGCGGCTCGTACCCCTTCGGGCGCTGCTTCCGCTGACGGAGGGGGCCCGCCTGTCGGGCATCCTTATTAAATCTCCTGCGCGCTGCTGGCCCATCTGGGCTGGAATCCGGTGGACCGGCCTAGTTCCGGTCGGTTTCGGCCCATTTTCTATTTTTTTCAGAAAACTGTGCAAACTTTGAATTAGGTCTGTGAACTTGCAAATTGCATAGAAAAATAATTACAAGTCCAATTTGAGTGATTGAAATTTCTCTGAGTTCCTTGTGAATTGTTCTATCTAATGATGCTGCCTGCATGTACTGATTATTCCTGTAGAATAATTGTTATTTAAAGTGTGTAAATTAGCCCCTTTTGGTAAAAAATGTTTAAAAGTAGTTCTGCATGTGAAAATCTTGTGATTCCAATTTTCATGGATGCTCTGTGGTATTTTTCAATTTTCAGAAGTGGTTTCACTAGTTTTTCATGTGTAATTTGCCTGCAGTAAATAAAATGGTATTAGTGCTCTGTTTTAGCATTTTAATTACTACTGCAAGTCTATTTAGTATTTCGAGTTGATTCCAACTCCACTGCCTAGGATATCTCTGTAGATTTCCAAAAAGTCGTTGTTCTTGATTTTTGGAGCTACAGAGAATATTTGGTGCATTTTATGCTATTCTAGGGTATTAATAGTATTTGATTTTTCATGCCTAGCTCATAGCATATTTTGTGGTGAAACCACTTCTGGTGGTTTCACATTTTGAATAGCTATCTGTAGCTATTTTGGTTTCAGGTTTTGAAGTCTGAAACCACCTGCATGTATTTTACATTGATTTAGGGTTTAGTGGTATTTAGTTTTCTCTTTGATGTGAATAAATGGATTGATGCAAGTGCAAACTCATGTGTTATTCAGTAGCTGGTATTGTGTACTGATTGATTGGTTTAGGTTTGGTGTGTGTGTTGTGTGTTATGAATGAGTGTAAATAGGAACCATTAGGGTTTAATTAATAGATCGGTGTTTGCTTATTTCTTATAAAATAGTTATGGGTATTCACACATATGATTTTGTTCAGTAACTAAACTTGTTTGTTTCTGATACTTGCTTTATGTGAATTGGTTGCTGTGATGTTATGTGTGTCTTGTTTATGCTTGCATACTTATGTCATGTTATTTATCGGCGCTAGATTCGAGCGATACCGAGTGTATTGAGGAAGGGAGAAGATTTTGAGTACAAGAAAGAGGAAGACAATGGACAAGCCAACCAAGGCAAGCCATCTAATCTTGTTGCATATCTGATCCAAGGTTTACTTATTGCATATCTATTACGGTTTATAAAATGCATGTATTTCTATTATTGCTATTACCCCTCGATGGCAATATTGTCGACTCAGCTTCGCGAGTCTATTGTTATCATCCTCAGGGATGACACCCTTTGATACCTATCAATCACCTGAAGTAGAGGGATGATGGTTAGCATCATACTCTATTGATAAACTTGTAGTGGAGCAAAAACTCTAGGTTGGGAAACACTCAGAAAAGTTTTAAAAATGCTTTCGAAAACCTTGGAATGGAATGCCATTCTGATGATGGGTTTTAAAATGAGTTTTTGGAAATAAAGAGATGGGGATGAATATCCCGGAGTTGGATGAAAGTTGGTTTCATAAAGGACATTGGTGATCACTAGGTATCCACCGGAACAATTAACCCGTGCAACCACATTACCCTGGAATGGGACGGGGCTTAGCCCGAAGTTGAGCTACTTTAGTGCGGGGAGCCTCATAACTATATAAGGGATCGTGGTACCCCAAAGTTGGTACGCGATGCCCCTGAATCCGGGTTGTCCTCAGAAAAGGGGGGCAATACAGTATAACGGCATATCCCGAGCCGCCGGAAGACACTTGGGTTCTCCCGCCGTGGCGCTGGAGTTACACTCGAAAATGAGGTAAGCTGTCGGGGCGTGCCGGGGAGGTAAACTCCACAGGGTAGGCGCCCGTACTAAGGTAGTGAGATGGAAGGTTATTATCGGGTGCTTGTCGTGGCATGCGTTGTCATGCAGGGAACATGCCCACACGATGAGTATCCAGATGGTGTGGGTAAAGTGTACAACCTCTGCAGAGTGTAAATCTATTCGAATAGCCGAGTCCTCGGTCATGGACGGTTGGAATGGTCGCTGCTTAGCCCAATGTCAAGATTTTGGTTTATCAAAGTGTTTTCAGAAAAATGGAGAAATGTGTCGGACGGAGTACTTGGAGGGTACTGCCGTGGCACGAGTATTGTTCGGAGTACTCGTAGGGTACTGCCGGGGAATGGAAGTGGTCATGTTTGATTGACCTGGTTTATTAAAATGAGCTCACCCCTTCCTAGAGATTTTACCAAAATGTTTTACAAAGGTTTTAAATAAAGAGATGGAGATGTCGTAGCACATGCTACCGACAAGGGAAAGCATTTAAAAAAGTAAACAAATTAGACTAGAAGCCTACCCTTGCTACAGCCAAAGATGCATATCCATTTCACTCTGTTTAGATGGTTTGCGAGTACAATTCCAAATGTACTCACGGCTTTGTCTCTGGCTATTAACTTGGCCAGACTTGGAGGAGGAGTTCGACAAGGATGTTTATGGAGGTTTCGACAACGCCGGTGTGAACTAGGAACGTCTCCCGGTCCGTCGCCTGTAGGGTAGTAGGCATGACTCGGGTCATCGACGCTGCTTGTGTGTCCGCTGCTGTTAAGTTAGTCTAATCATGCCCTGCGTGGCATTTGAACTCGGCCAAGTGGCCTATGTAAGAGTTATGTGAATTCGTTATGTAATGGATGATGTAATCTGATGTACCAACTTGGTTATGTGGATTAACGACGGTCTTCCTGGGATCGTGAATTGTATGCATAACGGGAATCCCAGGTGGTAAACCGGGGTCCCCACAGAGTTGGTATCAGAGCCATCCTGACTGTAGGAGACCTTAGTTAGCATGGGCGTTAGTCAGGAAAAGTAGTAGTTTGGTAAAACTAATTGCAAAAGTTATTTCTCCTTTGAAGCCGACAATATGGCTTCTATCCTTCTCATCTATTCAAAATTTCTTACCTTACCCCTCTGATTCTGAAATAATCCTTAAAAGATTCTTGCTCTGTTATCGCATCACCTTCAAAACTAAATGCTGGACGAATATTCCCTATTCGACCTAAAGCTGAGCAGATGAAGATGGAGCCAATATCCAAGAATACAATATCTTCAACGACAGAATATGAAGAGTGGCTACCAGCTTGGCCACATACGAAGCTCTTGCAAATCTTCTCTTGGAAAGTGTTAGCAAAAATGTTAACTTGACATGAAGAGTAAATAATGCATTTGCTCACCTTTCTTTGATAGAGGACCTGAAGGGGGGGCGCTGCCTTGACGGTGTGTTCCACCTTCCATCATTCCGCGATTTAGTTTACCTCCCTCGTGCCTCTTCCAGTACGTAGGGGAGTTCCACCACGCTACCATCCTCGCGAAGCATCGCTTCTTCGCGCTGCAATACTGAGGAACCGCCTGCAAACATAAAATACACACTTAATGAAACTAGAGAGGGTAAAGCAACTAGTTTACTACCCATGGCGCACCCAAATTTACTACCCATGGCGCATGGGATGTAGTGTCGCCTATCAGTTATCTGAATTTTTTAAACATTAAGTCAAGCCCCGGCTGAGTTTTATTAAATGTTCTGGGAGGTAATCAAATTTGATCTAATGGCCCTATTTCATCAATTGAGTTATGGAGATCTGCCTCTATACAAATTGAATTTCGGTGTCATCACCTTACTCCCAAAAAATAGGACGCGGTACAGATTCAGCAATACAGACTCATTTGTCTGCTAAACGTCTGTTTTAAGATCTTTACTAAAGTCGGAACGAACTGCATTTTGGGGATTGCACCGAAGGTCATTCGCCCTACACAATCAGCGTTTATGCCAGGCAGAAATATTCTTGAAGGAGTAGTTATCTTACATAAAACTATTCATGAGCTCCATAATAAAAAGTTGGATGGTCCAAAATTGATTTCGAAAAAGCTTATGATAAAGTTAAGTGGTCCTTTCTGCAACAAACTCTTCGAATGAAAGGATTTGTGCCTGGGTGGTGTAAATTAGTCGAAAAGTTTGTGCAGGGAGGAAGTGTGGGTGTTAAGGTAAACGATGACATTGGTCATTACTTTCAAAAAAAAGGATTAAGGCAGGGTGACCCGTTGTCACCTATTCTTTTCAATATAGTCGTAGATATGTTAGCAATCCTAATTGAGAGAGCAAACAAGGATGGACAAATTGGGAGCCTCATTCCTCATCTAGTTGAGGGAGGTATCTCAATCCTACAATATGCGGATGACACTATTTTATTTATGGAGCATAATTTGGAAAAGGCAGTAAATATAAAATTAATTATGCCCTTATTTGAGGAGCATTCGGGTCTTAAAATAAATTATCATAAAAGCAAACTATTTTGTTTTGGGAAAGCAAAAGAGGAAGAGGAAAAATACAAACGAATCTTTGGATGCGACATTGGGTTTCTTCCCTTTAGGTATCTTGGTATTCTCATACATCATAGAAAATTGCGTAACTGTGATTGGTATCCCGTGGAGCAAGCTGTGAAGGTAAGCTTGGCTGTTGGAAAGGAAAGCTACTGTCTTATGGTGATAGACTTGTTCTTATCAATTCTATACTGACAAGCTTACCTATGTTCATGTTATCTTTCTTGGAAATACCCGTTGGGGTAAGAAAAAGATTAGACTTTTATAGATCAAGATTTTTTGGCAATCTGATGAAAACAAACGAAAATATAGGTTAACTAAATGGAGTATTATTTATTGTCCTAAGGATCAAGGGGGATTAGGTATCAGGGTTTTAGAACTCAAAAATAAATGCTTACTGAGTAAGTGGCTCTTCAAGTTGATGAATGAGGATGGGTTATGGCAAGAATTGCTCCATAGCAAATACCTTAGTCAGAAAACCCTTGCCGAAGTTCAGGCAAAACCCACAGATTCTCCCTTTTAGAAGGGGAATATGGGGGTTAAGAGCGAGTTCTTTGCCAGAGGATACTTCAAAATTGGGAATGGCGCACAAACAAGATTTTGGGAAGATGTGTGGTTGGGGGAAACCTCCTTGGCAAATCAATATCCCTCTCTGTATAATATTGTGCACTACAAAAACGTGTCCGTGGCCCATGTGTTGGCACATACACCGCTGAATATTAGGTTTCGACGGGTGTTATCTGGCAATACATGGGCTGTGTGGCTACAACTTTGTGAAAAATTAATGTCAGTACAATTAACGCAGGAGACTGATCGCTTTGTTTGGAAACTAACAACTACTGGATTGTTCACGGTCAAGTCTATGTACAAGGATTTGATGAATGACCACACACCATATCTACGGAAATATTTATGGAAGATAAAATTTTTGTTAAAAATTAAGATATTCATGTGGTTCCTCAGTAATAAAGTGTTATTAACTAAAGATAATCTAGCCAAGCGTATGTGGACTGGATGTACTAAGTGTGTTTTTTGTGGTGAGCAAGAAACAATGGAACATCTTTTCATATCTTGTACTTTTGCTAAGTTGCTTTGGTGTACTGTTCATTTCACTTTTGGAATCTGTTCTCCAACCTACGTTACTAATATGTTTGGTAACTGGTTAAATGGAGTAGATAGACAATCTAAGGCTATGATTCACATTGGGGTGTCAGCTTTATGTTGGGCTATCTAGAGGTTATCCACATGATGGCGCACAGGGTCCAACTTTGGGCTCTTCTTCTTTCCCAGGAGCAACGGGATGCAATGCCTACTGGATGCATACGGCTGCAGACGGTCGCTCAGGATATCTTGTACCGGGCTGGCTGGCAGCATATTAGTCGCCTACAGGATATGTAGTTTTTACATGTTCTTGTTCCGTATCGCGGGCTGATTTTTGTATCATGCCTAAGCGTCCTTCAGATGTTATACTTTCAAACTTTTAACTTTTTAATAAAAGGGCCGTGTGCATCATCGCGATGCAAAAAACCGGGGTTTCACTCCCCATTTCGAAAAAAGCCAGGTACATCCCTCAAATCACACCGGAACGATAACCTTCTAGTTAGCACCCATCATCAAATTGCTCTAGGCCTAGCATACCGATGACCCACAAGTATGGGGGGTGTATCGTAGTACTTTTGATAAATAAGAGTGTCGAACTCAACGAGGAGCAGAAGGTGCTGGCAAGCAGTTTCGATCAAGGAATAACTATAAACACTAACAAACAAGTTTTTAGGGGTTTTTGATAATGCAGATAAATAAAGTGCGAGTAAATAAAGTACAGTAAATAAAGTTTCTGCGAGTGGCCCAATCCTTTTTAGAGCAAAGGACAAGCCGGTTGTGTTACTTATGATGACCAAATGTTCCTGAGGACACACGGGAGTTTCTGTCAAGTGCTTTTGCTTCATGTAGTCGAATAATCTTCAATGTTGAGATAAGTGCTGTGTGGGTGAACCTATCCTAGACAAATACATACTTGTGATTATACCCCTTGCAAGCATCCGTAAATACAAGAAAGTAATTAAGATAAATCTAACCACAGCCTTAAACTCTGGGATCCTATGCTCCCTTGTGCAATGGTTTCCTAACGGGGGTTCAGGTTTATGTCACTCCGGCAACCCCGCAAATAGTAGCAAAATACACAATGCATTCCCCTAGGCCCATAAAGGTGAAGTATCATGTAGTCGACGTTCACATGACACCACTAGAAGAATAACACCACAACTTAAATATCAAACCATTAAATACTACTCAACATAATTCCACTACTAACAACTTGACTTCTCTCATGTCCTCAAGAACTAAACGAACTACTCACGATACATCACATGGATCATAATCAGAGGTGATATAATGATGAATAACAATCTGAACATAAACCTTGGTTCAATGGTTCCACCCAATAGCATCAATAATAAGAGTAATCAACACAGGGAGAGTTTCCCCTACTAAAAAAACAAGATTCAACCCAAGATGTTACAGCGGTACGGAGTGGAGATGGTGGTGATGGCGGTGAGGATGATGGGGATGATGATGATGATCCCGATGAATCCGAGCTCGATGACGATGGCGATGGCGACGATTTCCCCCCTCCGGGAAGGAATTTTCCCGGCAGATTTCTGCCTGCCGGAGAGCTTTTCTCTCTGTGTGGTTTCCACCCCATCGTGGCGGCAGAATATTTCTGCGTACTCCCCCTCGACCTTGGGGTTCTTGAAGGGTTATGTACGCGAAGGGGGAGAGCCGAGAGGGCACCCGGGCGCCCACACCATGTGGTGGCGCGGCCTGGCCCTGGCCTGCGCCACCCCTAGTGTGGGGCCCAGGTCCCCCCCTCAGGTTCTCCTTCTGGCTCCCTCCGTCATCTGGAAAAATAAGAACTTTGCCGAAAATCTCGTGGTGTTTTCATCTTCAGAGGAATGGTAACTTGACGATGCTTTTTCCAGCAGAATTCTGACTCCGGCAGCAAATCTTCCAATAATTGCAAAACATATAAAAATAGATGAGGGGAAATAAGTATCATCTCTAAATACGAAAAATATCAATGAATAACAGTAAATTATGATATAAAATAGTGATAGTAAATTATGATATAAAATAGTGATGCAAAATGGACGTATCACATACTTAACTTCTGAGTTCTATCTGAATGAGTTACCCCTATGCCACTTAAGTCGCTATTGATATTAGTACCATATCAATCCCCTTAAGCATTGTATGTGTATATGTGTGTGTCATGTGTGTATATTTTATGTCTATGTATTTTTGTGTGTGTAGGTGTGTGTCGATTTCTTTTTGTTTCGAAAAATCTAAAAAATTTGCAAAAAAAAATTACCAAAAAAATCAAATAATAAAAAAATTCAAATAAATCCAATAATTCAAAGTATAAAAAATCTAAAAGTTTGATAAAATATAAAAATAAATAAAAAAGATTTGAAATTTGTAGACCTAAAAGTGAAAAAACTATATTTTTCGTTTTGAATTTGAGGATTCTAAAATATTCCCAAATGGCCGTATCTACAAACTACTCGGCCCTTTCTTTCCAAAATTCGTAAATCTATGAGTGAATAAGTCACTAAGATACTTCCTGATAATAATCTACATGAGAGAGTCACATCATGGATGTGTGAATTTTTTCTGATAAAGGGCGTTTTATTACTTAAGAGATTTCAGCCATTACACCCAGTCTCTATATAGCTATGATGCACACAGCCTATGTTCTAGTTTCATTCAGAAAACAAAAAAGGTAGATTACATATCACATGGAGAAACTGTAAAATACCCTAAGTTGATGTCTGACATGGAGGAGGTCTTTGAGGATTATGCTGCCACCCATGCTGGAAAAAAGTATGCCTCGCCGTATCCTTCAACCGTGAATAGACCTCCGTAAATAGATCTCGATGCTCCACCTTCAGTAGAAACTACCACAAACGGAGAGTAGTGGTACACACATAGATAACCTGCAGCAAAGATGAAGTATTATCATTAAACACTTTGGCATTCCTACATAGCCAAAGCGACCATATAATTGCAATCATATCCACCCAAATATGCTTTTCAAATCTATTATCCACATTCCCAAAAACATTGGCAACACTAGTACGCTGATATAAGGTCAAAGATAATTGGATGATTTACTATGTAGACCTGGCAAATCGGCATTGGAAGAATAAATATTTTATAGACTCCTCTTGATGAGAAAAATACATTTCTTACTACCATGCCAATTTTGTTTTGCAAGGTTATCTTTAGTGAGAATAACTCCCTTTCAGTGGTACCATCCAAATATCTTGATCCGTAGAGGGAGTTTTAATTTTCAAAGATTATCATTACTATTCTTATCGATTGGAATGTTCGGTTGATTTAACGCATTGTACATAGAACCAATCGAGATTGTCCCATTCTCATGTAGATTCCAACAAAATTCGTCAGGGACTTCTTGTAAATGGGCATTTGCCAAACGTTGAAGTAAGGCGTTCCAAGATGCAAGTCATGGTCCTAATAGATCTCTCAAGAATTTCACATTTGGAGGTGAGCTCTCCATTACCTTGGCCATGGTATCACCTTTGTGGCAAACAATACTATGCAATGTTGGATACTATTCTCGAAGAGTGGTTGTACCTAGCCACTTATCCTCCCAGAACCTAATCTATGAGCCGTCTTTGATGGAAAATTTACGAAGGCAGAAGGTTTGATTATTCGTTGCCATTAGTCCAGCCCCAAAATGTGATTCACTTGGTTTCTAATGAACCTGCGATAAAGCTTTTGAGACAATGTATTTCCGTGTTAGAATAGTTTGCCATGTCTCGTCCTCCATGAGTAGCTTAAACAGTCACTTACCTAGAAGAGCGGTATTCTTAACCGCAAGGTCGTGAATACTGGAGTCCTTCTTGGTCATTGGGACGGAAGATAACATTCCATCTAACCAATCAATATTTCTTTTTCTCACTACCCCCTGTACAAAAGAATCTAGACCAGTAATAATATAGTTTGTGTAAGACACCTTTCGCTAAGATAAAGAAAGATATCATATGTATTACCATATTAGTTACTACTATGGATGTGTGACATGGAGACAATGGGAAGCCGAGGCCTAGTCTGAAGCCCGACATTTGGAGTTAGATAGGACTTTAGTTTTTTCACAAAGGATGGCCTGGAAAGACCGATTTACCTAGAAGCTAAAGGTTGTCTTGGAAATCTACATATGATAATTAATTGATATGTATCCTAAAAATAACTCACGTTACAACTTAAATACCAAAATACTATTGAATACTATTATTTGTGCTCTCAGGCCGGGCTCAAATTTATCATTTAGGGGTCAGGATTTTGATAGCCCAACACATGGGATGTCAAAGTAAAAAATGTTTATTTGGTCAATTTTGCATATCTTAGTAGATATTAGTCATACTAGTAAATGCATATTTGCATGTTAAAATAAGGGAGAAAATTAATTGCACGCTAATATTAGGTAGGATATAGATTACATGATAATTACATGGATGGTGTAGACATAGATATTTGGTATAATTTTAATTGCACATTGAACATGTTGAGAGTCTCACCATTGGGCAATATAGGTCATTGGATTGATATGGTTTGCGGGACAAGATTTCTTTCATGTGCATATTTAGATATTTCTATATTGGTACAAATAAATGAAAAGGAGTATCATATAAAAAATAGCATTATTAAAAAAGAAGATTATGTGTCAATGCTATTTTTCGAGATTTCCATATTTTATGCTTTAATTTTTTATAAATGGCACACTTTAATCCTTGCCAAATATAGAACCCTTATTATCGGTATAAATACTCTGTGTATAGAAAGCACCAGACACAACACACCTAGTACCTCCGCCTCCCACCATGGCCAGTAATAAGAACTCCTTGCATACAACAATTGTACTCTTAGTAGTTCTTCTAGTCTGCTTAGCTAATCTTGGGCAATGTAAGTATTGTCAGCTAGATAATCACCAAACATATTGTCATTGTTTTACCTAAGTTAATTTGGCTTTCTATTTATTTTTCTTTATTCTAACTTTGGTGCATATGGTTACTTCACATGCTTACGTTTATTTCCTTACTTTTTTTAGATTACATATTAATTTTATAGTACATCGAATGATAAACATGAATTTTAACAGTTTGTTTTCTATCCATAGGCAGAAAGTTGGATCAGGACGTTGAAGAAGACAGTAAACCCATTTTAGTAGGCGGGCTGTGCCAAGTTAGATCTTGCAAGCAAATACCGACGTGTTACTGTTGTTTAATAAACAACGCCTGCTATGCTTCATTTGACACATGCATAATAGCTTGTCCAGGGTCTTCATCTACTCGTATTAGTCGCCTCCCGCCCGTATGATCTATTTGTATGCATGCACTCTATGTTTTATTTGTGGAATAATGTGTAACATTTACTCATTGAGTATCCTCTTATAAAAAATGAAATATGTTATGCTTAAGGTATATATTATGTTCATCTATTATGATTATCTTTTTTTATAAATTTGTTTTTGTACTTTTTTTAGAAAATCATTTTTACGTTTTATTTTTTATTTATTTAGTTAATTTGTAGATCTATAATTAGAAAGTTTTGTTTGGGTAATTTAAGTGCATCTATTTTGAGTGTTTATGAAAGCCGGCACCGGTCTGCCCATCCTCCTGTTACTAGTGGATGGAGTTCTCATGGTGTGTTAGGATCTACTTGGTAGATGTGTGGCCTTAGGGATGATGTGTATTCTAGTGCGGTGGATCTATAGATTGCTTACTTGAAAAACGAGAGCTCATGTCCGTTGCTCTAGAGAATTTGACAAGCTGGAGCTCATGCTGGTTTCTCAAACTTTGTTTTTCCATATTAAAGTTCTAATACTAACTTGTTCAAGTGTTTGCATGCCATAAATATTAAATTTTGGGAAGCATAATAAGGGAATCATAGGGGCACATGCGCTAGTGCGAGGCCCAAATAACATATATCACTACTGGAAACCAGGACTATGTCGTGTGGTCCGAATACATGGCAGACCCTACCCGGAACACGTAAGACTGTCTCCCATGTGTCGGCTCGATAGAGTCTACACGATAGACACTACTGGGAAAAGGCTTATAGCCGCGATGTCATTGGTAACAAAAAAGAAGATAGTCATCGATAACCGGTATAGATGACAAACCCCAAAAAAATTGTCATCGGTAGGTCGCGATCTGGTCTCCGTCGCACCTTACGATGACGCCCGAAACAAAAACGCGTCGGGAAGTTTGTTCGATGGTCGTCCTGGGCTCGGGAAAAAGGCTGTGACAGCATCCGATTTGCACCCGTCACAGGTTTACTATATATCTGTGACGGCTATCTTACGTCAATAATTCTACAAGAAAAAGTCACGACGTGCACGTTATACTGTTCGTCGCTCGTTGCTGGTTGTGTATAAATGTGTGACGGACAAATTTTAGAATATGTCAGTGGTATGGCTTGTCATATCGTGGCACTAATTGATCCCCAGTTTGGAAACGTTTTTCTATTTCTGTCACAAGTAACTATGTTCCAACGCGTCGATGGTCGTGTAGGTAGGCTGTATGGGTGACGTGTGTCCAATACGTGCGCTCGTATAGATCGGCGTGCAAGTGTGCATTTGTCAACTGCTTGCCTGCGGCCTGGAACAGCTGCACGCCTCAGCATGCGAAGAGACATCGCCTCTTCTATTCGCATTCAGTTAGGATATAAATTTCATCATTCCGCTCGAGACGCATTTCTGCATATATATATATATATATCCCTGGTGAGGGCGAGAGGGAAATTATCTTCTGTGGCCATACAATGAAATGTCCATCCACCGATGGAGACAGCTCAATCCTGCATCAATGGCCAGCCATGGTGCTCCGACGGACTATGCCTCTAAAATCTGTAGACCTAAAAGTGAAAAAACTATATTTTTCGTTTTGAATTTGAGGATTCTAAAATATTCCCAAATGGCCGTATCTACAAACTACTCGGCCCTTTCTTTCCAAAATTCGTAAATCTATGAGTGAATAAGTCACTAAGATACTTCGTGATAATAATCTACATGAGAGAGTCACATCATGGATGTGTGATTTTTTCTGATAAATGGCGTTTTATTACTTAAGAGATTTCAGCCATTACACCCAGTCTCTACATAGCTATGATGCACACAGCCTATGTTCTAGTTTCATTCAGATAACAAAAAATGTAGATTACATATCACATGGAGAAATTGTAAAATACCCTAAGTTGATGTCTGACATGGAGGAGGTCTTTGCGGATTATGCTGCCACCAATGCTGGAAAAAAGTATGCCTCGCCGTATCCTTCAACCGTGAATAGACCTCCGTAAATAGACCTCGATGCTCCACCTTCAGTACAAACTACCACAAACGGAGAGTAGTGGTACACACATATATAACCTGCAGCAAAGATGAAGTATTATCATTAAACACTTTGGCATTCCTACATAGCCAAAGCGACCATATAATGGCAATCATATCCACCCAAATATGCTTTTCAAATCTATTATCCACATTCCCAAAAACATTGGCAACACTAGTACGCTGATATAAGGTCAAAGCTAATTGGATGATTTACTATGTAGACCTGGCAAATCGGCATTGGAAGAATAAATGTTTTATAGACTCCTCTTGATGAGAAAAACAGATTTCTT
Organism: Dactylis glomerata; assembly: GCA_007115705.1. Classification (NCBI taxonomy): domain Eukaryota; kingdom Viridiplantae; phylum Streptophyta; class Magnoliopsida; order Poales; family Poaceae; genus Dactylis; species Dactylis glomerata. The sequence goes on along the minus strand of QXEO01000450.1, from coordinate 1,861,222 downwards.
ACTACCATGCCAATTTTGTTTTGCAAGGTTATCTTTAGCGAGAATAACTCCCTTTCGGAGGTACCATCCAAATATCTTGATCCGTAGAGGGAGTTTTAATTTTCAAAGCTTATCATTACTATTCTTATCGATTGGAATGTTCGGTTGATTTAACGCATTGATTTTTAAGGTGAGCTCTCCATTACCTTGGCCATGGTATAACCTTTCTGGCAAACAATACTATGCAATGTTGGATACTATTCTCGAAGAGTGGTTGTACCTAGCCACTTATCCTCTGTAACAACCCAATGTTTGCAACCAAGATTAGGTAGTGTTTAGTGAGGCAAAAATGAGGGCCAACAAAAACTTTTTGCAACTAAATAATTAAAGTAATATTTCATGTATGTTTGCTTGGAATGGTTGTGCTCATCTTGCTTGTGTGGGTATATTTGCTAAACAATGTTGTGGGCCAACAAAAACCTTTTGGCCGTGTCATCATGCCATTATTTATACTACCACCTATTTTCCAAAGCAAATATCTTGGCACCCCTCTTTTTCCAAGTTGTCCTTTTTTTCCAAAACAGGAGCCAAGATTTATTTTGGAAACAAAGGTGTTACTAAAACTAAGTTCTTATAAACTAAAAGGGACATAGTGATCCCCCTATTTTGCAAACTTATATTTTATTAAATGTCTTTCAAACAACTTTTGGAAAACTATATAAAGGAGATAATTACGTCTCCACTAGTTGTTGAAAATTATTTGCAAAAGCTCTACTCTCTTATAGAAAGGATCTTTCCAAAAATCACCATGGAATGACCATTACTGAGCACTTGTTCTAACCTTTTCCTAGGGATGCAAGATTTGTTGCTAATGTGTGGCTTTGGGTGATGAGTTGGAATTGTGTGGCAATGATTGACTTTAACTGAGTGCTTGTTAGTAGCCACGAACTTCAGGTAGGCATGTGGCCTCACCTACTCCAAAGTCCACCCATTTAATATACTGTCCAGTGTAAAATTATTTTCATCCTATCTTTCAAATAAAACTTGTTTTGATGTTTTCTTCTCAAAACTAAAACCCTAACTCTAATGTCTTTTCATAAGACAATAGGAGCCCTTCTTGAGGACTTTGGCACTAATCATTCTAGCCAAACAAGACACCCCTAAGATTATAGGAACCATCCCATACAACCCTAAGAGCTTCCTGCCAATTGTCTAAATATATTTTCTTGCAGGCATTTCATCGAATACCTTTGTCTGCAGACTATCTTCACTCCTGTTAACAGTTTCACTTTTTGGACACATATATTAAGCTCAGATCATCTATCCTTGGTAATGAACCTATGTAGAACACATGTTTGTCATCTGGTATTCCATTCTCTCCATTTCCACTTTGTCAATTGAGGCCATCTTCCACTAGTTATATTCCTGTTTCTGCCTCTAATCAAATCAGTGACCATTTGATCCTTATCGGGTGCACTTTTGCCTACACTTTTAATTTTTGAAATAAATCAGTAGAGACCATTCTATGCCCTACTTATTCTTCTGGACCTAATCTAACCATTCATACCCTTTCTTGTGTATCTTGGAACCATGCCCTAGTTAATGTGAGTGAGTTATGTGCCCTAGTCAAAACTAACTCCATTCTTTTAAATACTCCTTAAACTTTTGGATCACTTCCTATCGCTCACCATCCATTCTCTCCATAACTCAACTCTTCCCAAAAGAACATTTGGAAATGTTATCCATGCAGACTATCACTCCTTTTTTTTAAAAAAAATTCTATAAAAATTATTTCCATATATTTTATTTTCCCTTATTAAGAACGTGCATGTTGATGGTACATATGACATTCTTGTATTTTGGTACATCAATATTTTATGGGAAAAATCTCCTTTACTTGGATATGCAAATAGGACATTTTAAGCTCAAATTAGCATCTTGCCTTTTTCTTATTTCTCAAAAGTTAGTCTATATGAATCTCTCCCAGTTTGGGTCAAACTCTTTTTGTGTCCAAACCTAATTCAAACTAGGTCCATATTTAAAGGGCGTTTTCTACACCCCAAACATACCTCTCTGTTCTATCATTGTTATCATCACCACATCAGAATACACCGTTCTGATCTATCCACACATGCTCATGCATGGAGATACTTGGATCAAATTCAAACTCACATCTGGCTTATGCATGCATCAACTTCCCTTTCCATCTTTATTTTCTCAAACTATTTTGAAGCATCACCAAACGACTACCCTGACCTCTATACCCTAACAACCTTAGATATCTAATGTATTCACCTTGCTTTGGTAACTAAAAAAGTTAAATAAAGAAGAATGTCAATATGTTTATCTTGTTGATTAACCATCAATTTCATCTCTATCTCTCTAATTAATTTCTAGTCTTCACTAGGATCATTTTTTTAAGAAGAAAAACTCAACATCAACCTCACCATATAAAATCTTACCTCCCTGGTCTAACACATGGTTTTGTTTGGGACTTGGGCATCCAACACAAAACGCTAATTTGAGAATAGCATGCAATGAACTCTCTCTCCATCTCTTCTTTTCCAAATCTTTTTAAGACTCAAACAAACTGCCTCTTGGATCATTTCAGCAATTGCCTCTCTCCCGACCTGTACTATAGCAATTCTTGGCTGCATGTGTTTGGAAAGAAGGAGAAGGAGGCCGATGCCCTACCTCGATCTCTTTTAAACATATGTTGCTGTCCCTCTTTTCCTTCCCCTCCCGCTGACCATGTCACTCTGCTGACCCTAGTTGATGTAGGAGATCAGAACTCCTTGTGCGTGGTGAAGACTAGCTCATTGGGAACCCCAAGAGGAAAGTATGATGAGTACAGCAGCGAGTTTTCCCTCAGTAAGAAACCAAGGTTTAATATCGTTCTTGGAGAGGAGAGACAAACGACTGAAGGTGATGCAGACTGGCTTAATAACACTCCAACAAGGGCGCCGTTAACGATACTTGTTGACTCGTCTTCGGCCAGTAGCAACGCGGAACCTGCACACAACACAACTAAATACTTTGTTCCCAACTTACAATGAGGTTGTCAATCTCACCGGTTTGCTTGAAACAAAGGTTATGAGCGTATCGAGTGGAAAACAGTAAAAGTATGCGAGTAAATAAACAGTACGAGAAAAGTAAACAGGTGATAGCAATATGATGGAAATAGGACCAGGGTCCACAGTTCACTAGTGGTGTCTCTCCATAGATAAAATAACATGCTGGGTAAACAAGTTACAGTTGGGCAATTGATAGAATAAAGATAAACGTGATATGTCAAGAAGATCACTATGAGATTTACTCTGGGCATTACAACAAAATACATAGACCGCCATCCAACTGCATCTATGACTAATAATCCACTTGCGGAGAATCAATCCGAGGACTCCACAAGTATTAAGTTGCGAACAACAGATAATTGCATTAAGCAAAGTGTGTAATGTAAACAAAGCATATGCCCTCGAGCATATGAATGTTGTTTTCTCCCTAGTAGCAATAGTACATCTACCACCTTAGAGGTTTCTGTCACTCCCCCAGGTGAAATAGAGACATGAACCCACTATCGAGCATAAATACCCCTTCTTGGAGTCACTAGCAACTACTCGGCCAAGATAGCTACTAACAACGGAGAGCATGCAAGATCATAAACAACATAGAGATAACATAAGATAAATTTCAGTACAGCAACTTAATCATAAACACCAATATTCATCGGATCCCAACAAACCAACATCATAGAATTACATAACGGTGATCTTAATCATGTAAGGCAGCTCATAAGATCTAAACATGAAGCACATGGTGGAGAAGACAACCATCTAGCTACTGCTATGGACCCATAGTCCAAGGTAGACTACTCACTCATTGCTCCGGAGGCAATCATGGCGATGAAGGAGACCTCCGGTGGTGATTCCCCTCTCCGGCAGGGTGCCGGGAAGAGCTTCTGGACCCTCCCGATCTTCGGGTCGACGGCGGCGGCGGATCGCGATGTGTTCTGGAAATCTGATCGGGTCCTTAGGTTTTTTATGTCGGGGGGTCTTTATAGGCGAAGGGGCGATGTCAGAGGAGGGGCCAGGCGGCTTCACGCCAGGGCGGCGCGGCCAGGGCCTGGCCCGCGCGGCCCTGGCGTGTGGGCCCCTGGCGCCCCGCCTCCTACTCTCCTTCGGATCTCTGGATGCTTCCGGGTAAAATATGACTTCAGGAACTTGTTTCGTCCAATTTCGAGAATATTTCCTGTGTATCACTTCTGAAACACAAAAACAGCAGAAAACAGGAAACTGGCACTGTGGCAACTTGTTAATAGGTTAGTTCCGGAAAATGCATAAAAGTGCCACGAAGTGTAAAGAAACAATATGCAAATGGTGTAAAAACAAGCATGGAGCATCAAAAATTATAGATACGTTTGAGACGTATCACACTCCTGCCACCTACACATGCCAGCATGCATGCCCCAGCACCGCCCCTGTTGCCCAATGCCAAACCTTCACGTTGCCACCAACACCTTGTGTCGTGTCCTCCGTGCACCCCCCTTCCTGTCTATTTAAACTCGACCGCAACACACCTCTCAGCCTCACACTCCCTCCACACCATCTCTAGGTACTCAACTAAATCTCCAGAGTACCACAACCCTCCTCTCCCTCTCTCTCTTTCGGAGCTGGGCAGGCTAGCATCGTCTCCGACGACTTCATCCGAGGAGGACACACTGAAGCTCACGCATGCACCCTCTGCTCTCCCTCTCCACATATTCCTGTTACCCGTATAAATCTCTATCTAACCCTCCCTTCCGTTTGATCTAGAGGAGTCCGTTGCTGTCGTCTCCGTCAACCACCTGGCGCATTCATCCTCGGATTCGTCTACCGGGCCGACATCTGGGAGCTCAAAACGCTGGTCTAGGGCATCAAAAAGACTGCCCAGATCCTTCCGATCATCTCTGTACCCTCACCGTCGACCGCCGTGCCACCTTGGTGAGCTTCTGTTTCCCCGCGCTGTACTAGGGTTTCTTCCTCGCTGTGTTTATCGAGGAAGACGACGATGCGCAGCGTGGTAGCGCTTCGCGTCGGTCTGGCCCGGCGTCGGCCGACTAAATTCATCCTCCCGCGCGCCCGAGTGAGACTGGGTCGGCCGTTCATGGATCCGCTCGGAATTGCTCAGCGTGGCCCGTGTTCTATTGTCATTTTTTTCTATATTCCTAGATCTGTTAAAAGAAAACTGAGAGCTGCTATTTGAAGTTAAATTCCCCATTTATTTTAAAAAAAGAAAGAAAACGACCAGATCTAAATTTTCATAGGCTCATAGTAAATTGTCTACCATGTCAAGCAAGTCTCACTCCCAGATCTTTCATATATGTTATATGAGTTTTAATCTCCCACAAGGTATCTATTTACTTGTTAATTCCAAAAACTTTAGATCCAAGAATCCAATTGGGTTCAATAAAATCCTTTTGAAAAGGACTTTAAATTATCATTCTTATGACATATGTCTGAATGCGTGGATTTATGTAAAATATAAATTTTGGAAATAATATACTCCTAGATTTGACTTTGGTGATTTTGAACCCAAATATGTAGCTTATTTTGCAGTGAAACCAATTTCATGTGTTCATGTACTATTGTAAGCCTATTTAATGAATTGTTTGTTCCTTATGCATTGAGAAGACAAATTAAAATGGTATATAAATGTTTTAGTTGCAAACCCCATTTTGTTATACTCTAACAAAGATTGCCTTCATGTGAGTATAATAATCATCCCCCGTTTTGAAACAAAAGGTGGTTTACTAATTTTGAAATTTTATATGTGTTTGCATGCCTTGAATTACTAAATCGTGGTAATTCCCAAAAAGGCAAGAACTTAACTTAGACAATAACTAGGTATAAGAATGATTCCTTTGAGGCTCACTAGTTATGTCTGCTCAATTTTCGGAGTGTCTTGTGTGATATATGCATTGTGGTGATTGTGTGATTTTATTATTGTTGCGATGTTAGATAGAAACATTTTGGAGAAAGAAGAGCAAAAGGAATCTGATGACTTTCAAGGACAAGACCGGGGACAGGCTGACCAAGGCAAGCCATCTATACTTGGAGCGTATATGAATCCTAATTTTCACTCTCATGCATGGTTTATAAATGTTTACTACTTGCATTGTTTTATTACAGCTATATCTCCTGCATATAGCAAATGTTGTGACGACTCCGCTCCGCGGGTCAACTTGATATCACCCTTCGAGGTGACACCCTTTTTACTACCTAATTACACCTAGACTAGTGATCAGATGCTTATCATCTCGATCCCTTGACAAGACACTTGTACCGGAGCAAAAACTCTAGGAGGGAACCCCATAAATGATTTCAACTAAAAATGTTTCCGAAAACCTTGGGATAACTTGTTGTCCCATTGAAGTGTTTTCAGAAAAGAGTTTTGGAAACATTGGTGGTACTGAAATAAAATGGTGGTTGGAAGGTTTAAAAGAATGACATTGGTGATTAGGTATTCACCCGGGGCAACTAACCCATGCAACCACAATCACCCTGGAATGGGACGGGGTGTAGCGGAGTATTTTATCCACCTTGGTATAACGTCTATGTTGGGGATATACCAAATAGGTATACCAGCGACGTAGTCCTAAATCAGCAAGCCAGGGTGGCCCATCAGGGGTGGTATGGCGGATTCGCTATACCGGGCGGCCCAGTTGCTGAAGTTGCCACGGCGGTACTGGACGCAGGCGCTTATGGCGGATCCGGAGACAGGCCCATGGCGGATTGCTGACGACAGGCCCATGGCGGGTTCGGAGACGGCCCATGGCGGGTTGCCTTGTAGCATACGCAGAGGACTTAGTCTAGGACTCCAAGTTGTATCCGCTCCGGTACCAACGTGTAGCCCACGCCAGGCGCCTTTATAAGCCCGGCGTGGAGCAGCCCTTGAGGCAAGATTAGAGTCATACGGCCAATCGCATAGCGAAACAGCCAACCTCATCATTGTAATCGAGCACTTGTTGCCATATAGTGAATTATAGCAGCACGTAGGATCTCGCCACCGTCGCGGGATCTGAAGCTGGGTAAACTCGTGCTACCACCATCCTGGATCGCTCCTCCGTGTTCACCCCCTTCCACAAACCGCCATACCCCTACCTCTATGGCAGATCTGTTGATGAAACCACGACAGTTGGCGCCCACCGTGGGGCTTTGCGCGTCTGGAGCGCGGATCCAGGCGGGATCCGCCTTTGCAGGCATTGGTGACACCGTCGCCATCGGGCGCGTCCTCTACGATTCCGGCTTCCCCATTGTCCCAGCAGATAACCTCTGGATGCCGGCTAGAGAAGACCCTGCTCGATTCACCGTCGTTCCGATTGGAGATATCCATATCTTCATCGGAGAGACAAACCCTACCCCCGCTACGGAAACCAATTTCCGGCGGATCGGTATGGCTGAAATCCCCAAACGGACCGCTTTCGAGCTGGATACGGAGGATGACTCATCTGATCTAGAACTTTCCAAGTTGCCCAGATCGGATCTGAAAAGTAATCCCACCCAGCCCGCCCTAGAGGTAGAGGAAGTGGTGGAAGACCGCAGTGAATCCGCCATGAGTAATCTGGCATTAGAGACACCGCGGTACTGCCTTGTTGCGTTCGCAGGTATCACTTCGGGATCTACCTCCAATAGAGAAGAGATCCCAGGTGAATCCATCCTAGAGGCACTTAACAAAAGTGGTGAATCAGATGACTGGGACAGCAAAGGCTATGATTCTGACCACTACGATGCCGCCATGAGGAAACTCGAGGCGGAATTGGCGCAGCAGGCACTTGAAGAGCAACAAGCAGCGGCCAAGCAGGTGTTTGTAATCAACAAAGGAGATGATGCTGGGCAGACAACCGGTGATCCGCCATCTCAGGCAGTCCACGACGGAGATGACGGCAATGAGCAGGGTAACCCGCCACCAGCCGCCGATCCCTCCGCGGAACAACTTCCGGAGATCCACGGCGGACCCAGGCCTCTGCAACCCGCCATCCCCGTGGACCAGCACCCGGAAGACATCACGACCCCACTGGACAAGGTCGTCTATGGAACTCTAGCAGATCCAATCACCCCTGACTATGTCAGAGATGTGAACGATCTCGAGAAGAAAAGGCGAGCACTCCTCAAGGAAGCAAAGCGAGTCGAGAAGATGGGCAAGCAGGTTGATGACGACATTGCTAAAGCTCAAGACACGCTGAAACGCGCAAGGAACATGGAAGAGAAGTATGCCACTCTCATCCAGAACCAGATCAACGAGGGAGGCGACCCGCAGCTGGTACGAAACCTTGAGTTCACCGTACCAACAGCAGAAACTCTGGCCAAGATGTACATCAAGAATCCGCCATACGTGGACAAAAATCGCGATGAAGTTAGGGCTACGCCCATCGAGAACATCGTGGCTGCAAAGGAGCTATTGGAACATAACAAGAGCCCAGCAGCCCTAGAGACGGCGGTTAAACTGATGACCAAAGCATTAGTGTAGCAGGAGAAGGCTACGTCTTCACGACGGCTCGAATCTGATCATGCGCTACGCAGGTCCAGTACTGCCTCTAAAGCTCAAGGGGCTGGCAACCATGGTGCGCGCCCTGACAACGAATCTCATACCGGATCCTCAGAAATCCGAAGAAGAGAACCTCGCAACCGGGCGAACGACATCCCAATATCCTCCGATGACAAACCAAATGGCAAAGGCCCACAGAGAAATCCATCGCCACCCCGCAAGAATTACCCTGCTTACGGATACCAACAAGACAATGCTGCCCCTCGCCATAAGACCAACATGCCGCCACCAAAGTATAAGACGTTCGAAGTCCCAAAGGGAGGGATCGTCATACGCGACAATGATGGCAAGCGAGGACGAAGCCGTGACGCTGGACGCAAAGACGATCCGCCACGACGGGAAACCAGCAGAGACGGCGGATCCAAGAGAAGGGAACGATCTAGCCATGACGACGGCGCGCACCGTGACGGTGACAAGGACAAGCATCGTCCCACTCGCCGCCACGATGACAAAAGGCAAGGCTCCCGCCGCCATAACGATGATCCATCTCCACGAAGAACGGAAGGAAGCCGTCGTAGCTGCAAAGATCAGTCGCAGGACGGCGAGAGCAAACGGCGACGTGACCCTTCGCCATCCCCACCAGGGAGCCCCCATGGCGGCGGCGGTGGTGGTGGCGGACCAGCAAGGTCACGCAACTCTCGCAAGGATCCGCCGGAACAGAAGCCCTACGACGCCCATACCCATCTAAACGAGATTGCCAAGTCTCAAACAGCCTTCTTCCTCGGCCCAAAGTGCTTCGGACAACGGATTCATGATGAGCCCATCCCGCATGGGTTCAAAATCGAGAAAAATATCCGCCAGTACAATGGGGTCGATAGGCCTCTAACTTGGCTACAAGACTACTTCAACGCAATACAGTTCGCCGGAGGATCACCCCATGTTGCTGTCCGCTATTTGCCCCTGATGCTATCCGGCACTGCGAGGCAATGGATCAACGACTTGGCAGAAAACTCTATCCAAACCTGGTTTGATATGCAAACTGCGTTCACCGATAATTTCGAGGGGACTTACAAGAGACCCCATAACATTGGTGACCTCCAACGGTGCCGACGCGCCAACGACGAGACCTCCCGAACTTTCCTCGCGCAATGGCTGGATATGAAGAACTCCTGTGAAGGGGTTACTGACGAATCCGCCATCCTCGCGTTTATTGACAGTTTGGAGAGAGGCCAACTGCTCCGCCATCGCATGTTGCGGGAAAGGAACGAAGGGAAATTGACCCTAAATTCCATGATCACCATCGCAAGCAACTACGCGGCCGCCGACGACGACGCCTGCGAATCTCTGAAGGCTTCCGCCATCCAGAACACTGGAAAGCGGAATAGCAGTAACAAACGGAAGAATCCGCCAGAAGAGCCGCAGGCTCCGGACATGGTCGCCACAACCTTTGCTGACAAGGGTCAAAGCAGCCAGCGCAGCAGGGGACGCGGAGGTGGCGGTGGCCAGCCGCGGAGTTCTGCAACTCCCGCTTCGGCGCCATCCGCCCCCGTGTCCTACGACGAATACCGCGATATGCCATGTTTTGCCCATCGTGACGCGTCGGGGAAGTGCAACCACACCAATCGGAACTGCAAGTTTGTCAACGACCTCAAGGCGGGTCAAGAAGCTGGCTTCAAACGCAGCCGACGTCAACGGCCTCGTGGCAAAGGGAAAGGGGACAAAGACAAGGAGTCTAGGGATGGCAGTGATATGGATGAAGACCCTGCGCCCAAACCCGCCGAAAAGGCAGAGGGTGGTGCTGGAAAGGGCAACCCAATCAAGGACAAAAAAGGTGCCTTTCACACATTCCTTGGACCCCCCACGGCTAAGGCACAGAGAGCCGCTATGCGCTCCCTTAATGCCACCGTGCCAAAAATCCGCCAGTACGTCCGATGGTCCGAAGTACCGGTGCACTGGAGCCGTGATGATCATCCAGAGCACATCCCAGATGGATATTACGCCATGGTGGTATGCCCTGTAATCCATGGCTATGAGTTCTCCAAATGCTTAATGGATGGCCGCAGCAGCCTGAACATCATGTACGTGGAAACTTTGACAAAGCTCGGCCTTACCAAGACCCAACTCCGCCATAGCGCGGTCACCTTTTATGGGGTGGTTCCTGGTCACCAAGCCAAGTCCCTCGGGTCCATCACACTCAAGGTTGCCTTCGGTAGTGAGGAAAACTACAGAGAAGAGCCCATAACCTTTGAGGTTGTCCCGTTCAAAAGCACATACCACGTGATCTTCGGTCGCCCTGCCTTCCACAGCTTCCATGCAAGGCCATGCTACATCTACAATCAGCTGAAAATGCCAGGACCGGATGGCATAATTACCGTTTATGGCAGCTTCAGAAAGGCAAAGGAGTGCGAGGAAGGAGAAGCCGCCTTCGCGGAAGCAGTGTTCTTCGGCGAGGAGTTCAAAGAAATCCATGCCGCTACGGACCCCGCGGAGATGCCGGCATCCAAGAAGGAGGTTTCCGCCTCCCCGCCCACCTTCAAGCCTACAGTCGATACAAAACAGGTGGAACTTGTCGCTGGCGATGCCGCCAAGACCACCGCCATTGGGACAAATTTGTCCCCCAAATAGGAAAGCGCGCTCGTCGAGTTCCTCCGTGGGAACCGGGACATCTTCGCATGGCAGCCATCTGACATGACGGGTGTACCCATGGAACTCGCCGAGCACGCTCTGCAGATAATTCCTGGCTCAAAGCCAGTAAGACAAGCCATGAGACGCTTCGGCGATGAAAAGCGCCGCGCCATAGCAAAGGAGATTTCCAAGCTGTTGAAAGCAGGCTTCATCAAGGAAGTGATACACACCAAGTGGGTGGCAAATCCGGTGCTAGTTCCTAAGAAAAACACAAAAGTTCTGCGCATGTGTGTAGATTACACTGGCCTGAACAAAGCATGTCCAAAAGACCCCTTTCCCTTGCCTCGCATTGACCAAGTCATTGACTCGACGGCGGGATTGGAGCTACTGTGTTTCTTAGATGCCTACTCGGGATACCACCAGATCAAGATGAAAAAGTCCGATCAGCTCGCTACGTCGTTCGTAACACCTTATGGCACATATTGCTATGTCACAATGCCATTCGGTTTGAAAAACGCAGGAGCAACGTATCAGCGCACCATGCAAAAGTGCCTGGCGGATCAAATCGGACGAAATATACACGCATACGTGGACGACATCGCAGTTATGTCTAAGAAGCAAGATGGCCTTATAGCGGATTTGCAAGAGACCTTTGACAATCTCAGGAAGTACAACATGATGCTTAACCCAACGAAGTGCGTCTTCGGGGTCCCAGCTGGACAACTCCTAGGATTCATCGTCTCCCACCGCGGAATTTAGGTTAACCCGGAGAAGATCAAGGCAATCCTCGACATCTCCCGGCCCATAGACCTAAAAGACGTGCAGCGACTCACAGGCTGCGTGGCAGCAGTGAGCAGATTCATCAGTCGTCTTGGCGAGAAGGCTTTGCCACTCTACAAGCTGATGAAGAAATCAGACGAATTCGTCTGGACCGACGAGGCAGACGCTGCACTTAAGGATCTGAAGAGAGTGTTATCCACTGCACCAGTCCTAGTGGCTCCCGAAGACCAGGAACCCATGTTACTATACATGGCGGCAACCAATAGGGTGGTCAGCATCGTCATGGTGGTAGAGCGTAAGGAAGAAGCGCAGGAGTATGGCGTACAGAGACCAGTCTACTATGTCAGCGAGGTCCTGACGGAATCCAAGCAGCGCTACCCTCACTACCAAAAATTGGCATACGGAGTTTTCCTATCTTCTCGTAAGTTAAGGCATTACTTCTATGACCATAAGATCACAGTGGTGAGCAAATTAAGCCCCACTGAAGGACATCATCAACAACAGCGACGCAACAGGACGAGTTGCGAAGTGGGGCATTGAATTGGCCTCTTTCGACATCGACTACAAGCCTCGCACCGCCATCAAGTCTCAGGCTTTGGCGGAGTTTATGGCGGATTGGAAGGAAGCGCAGGAAACTACGCCCGTCCCAGAACCAGAGCCTTGGGTGATGCACTTTGATGGCTCAAAGTTGCTACACGGCTCAGGGGCTGGAGTGACACTCAAATCTCCCAAGGGAGATGAGCTAAGCTACGTTCTCCAGATCCACTTCCCCACCACCAACAACATCGCGGAATATGAAGCGCTACTACACGGGCTACGTGTCGCAAAGGAGATCGGCGTACAACACATCATGTGCTGTGGAGACTCTGACCTTGTGGCTCAACAGGTGGCTGACACATATAAAGCTCGGAACGAAGTCATGGCGGCATACAGAGATGAAGTGGACGAGATGGCCAAAAGTTTCCTCGGCTACGACATAAAACACGTACGGCGAGAAGATAACATGGCGGCCGATACCTTGTCCAAACTGGGATCCAGCCGTAAGGCAGTTCCGCCAGGCGTATTCCTCGAGCATCTGCGCGTACCATCAGTTAAGATGGTGGATCTAGAAAATCCGGAGCTAGCGAGCTCCCCTGTTATGGCGGTTTTGCCAAGCAATCCGCCATGGGCAGAGCCCTACCTGGAATTTCTGACGAACAAGAAGCTTCCCGAAGACGAAGTCCAAAAAAGATAAATTGAGCATAGAGTCAAAGCGTACACCATCATAGATGGCCAGCTCTACAAACGAAGCACCTCGGGAGTTTTCATGAAGTGCATATCCCAAGTGGATGGAATCGAAATACTAAGAGAGATCCACGAAGGCGAATGTGGTCATCACGCCACCGCCAGATCCCTAGTAGCTAAAGCATTCCGCCATGGATTCTACTGGCCAACAGCCAAGGCAGATGCAGACCGCATTGTGGAGCTATGCCATGGTTACCAGATGTACTCCAAGCAAACCCATATGCCCGCCACAGCACTGCATACGATCCCTATAACTTGGCCTTTTGCAGTCTGGGGGCTAGACATGGTGGGTCCGCTGAAAACAGCACCTTTGGGATTTACGCACCTTCTGGTAGCGGTAGACAAATTCACGAAGTGGGTGGAAGCTAAGCCCATCAGAAAACTTGATGGCAAAACTGCCCTCAAATTTGTCAAGGACATTGTGGTCAGATTCGGCATCCCACATAGCATCATCACCGATAATGGCACTAATCTGTCTCAGGGAGAAGTTGAAGAATACTGCCATCACAACGGAATCCGCCTTGACCTAGCATCTGTGGCACATCCACAGTCTAATGGCCAAGTTGAGCGGACCAACGGACTAATCATGTCAGGGATCAAGCCACGCCTAGAAGCACCGCTACACAGAGCAGCTGGAGCCTGGGCAGAAGAGTTGCCATCTGTGTTGTGGAGTCTACGGACCACACCAAACAGATCAACTGGCCTCACCCCTTTCTTCTTAGTCTACGGAGCAGAGGCAATCTTGCCAAGTGATGATCAGTACGATTCTCCAAGAGTCGACGCCTACAAGGAAGAAGATGCAGAAGCGTCCAGACAACTATCTGTGGACCTGTTGGAAGAAGAACGAGACCTAGCAGCCCAGAGATCCGTCATCTACCAGCAGAATCTCCGCCGCTATCACAGCAGGCGAGTTCGCCAACGCTCGTTCAAAAAAGGTGACCTGGTGCTACGTCTGAAACAGCAGAAGTCCCATAAGCTATCCCCGCCTTGGGAAGGACCCTTCGTCATCAGCAAAGCTCTACTGAATGGTTCCTACTACCTCGTTGATATTCGTGAGCTAGATAAGCGACCAAGTAAGAAGCGCAAACGAAGAGACCCTGACGATATCTACGACGAGACAAATCGTCCATGGAACATCGCACAGCTACGTCATTTCTACACTTAGCACTTACCTAGCTATGTAATAGGCACCTCTATATGATCAATGAAATAAAGCATTTGGTTCACTCTTGATTTTTTCTGAGTCTTTTACCTCCTTTATTGTTCATTTAGATCGTATAGAACCTTTTGCGCAATTGTGCTTTGCACTTGCGTTTCTTTTAAATCCGCCATAAGCGGTCCGCATAGCATTTTTATGTTTTGATCTTCATCCGATGTTCTCTGTGTGGATTCCAGAGTAGTGACTTTTTGATGATCTAAGCCGCCATCTACTACGGGTTCTGGACGGTTGCTATTAAGTATCGTCGCCCTAGCGGATTGTTCGTGCGAAGATTTCGCCATCTCACGAAAAGTCAAGCACAGAGAGCCGGATGGCGGATCGCATAATCCTACGCGTGAATTTTTTTTAAAGTGTTGTTTTTTGGGCATGGCAAAAACTGCAAGTTGCATAAAATTAGGCCTGGCAGTTTCTTCGCGCAATTAAACCACTTCATAAAAAACAAACTGCAAGAGTTCAAAAGCATTCCACTGATCCGCACAAGCAGATCAGTTACAGTGCACAAGCATTCACACGCAGTTTAAGTTTAGATTACAGACCCACTCAGGGGCCGAATTAATGCAAAGTATTTTTTCCTGCCATATCGCAGGGCACATCTCAAGAAGATGGCGGAACCTTGGAGGACACCTCGTCACCGCCATCACCACCTGCAGTTGCCGCGGAGGCGGATGCCGAAGCTTGGCTTGGCGACCCTGGCAGCTCATATGCTTCATAGTATACATTCAACTGAGTGCCAAGGGCACACAGTTGATCGTATCCAAGCACGCTCTGCCGGATGGCGGCCTCGTCCACCGGCGCGCCGTCCTCGCCGCTCTCCGGGATGCCGGAGGTGAGCTGGTCCAGGTCCATCTCGGGATAGTGGGCCTTCGCCAAGGTCAACGCCGTCCTGGCACCGCCCCGAGCAGAGGACAGTTTCCAGTCCGCTACCAGCCCTGGCACCAGCAGAAGCTTCTGTGTGAGCGCGATGGCCGAAAGGTTAGATGAACTCGCTATCTGCAGGCTCCCGCACGCTTGGCGACCAGCGCTGAGAAGGCCATCAAGCTCCTTCCTCGCTGCGTCGGTGGCCATGCGCAAACCCTTAGCGGTGTCCATCTCGCCCTGCCCCAAAGCGACTGCATGGCGGAAAAAGAAAATGCGTCATGGACGGCATAGAATTGAAGAAACTGCGTGCTATAAGGAGAAATGGTACCTAGCAAGTTGTCCTGGAAGTGATGGAGGAGCTCGTTAAAGCCTTCACGCCGCTTCTCAAAATCAGCGGCGGCTTTGCGGAGATCCGCTATCTCCTTGTCCTTCTTCTTGCCCTGGTTCTCCTAGTCCTTCAGCTGCCTCTCGAGGGTAGCGTTTTCAGCCAGCGATTTCCGGAGCTGTTCATTCAGCCCATCCATCGCAATGGCATGGCCGTTCTTCATCCCCTCAAGTGTGGACTTGAGCTTGGCAGCATCTGCATGGCGGAATTTCGTCAGCTCAGCATTGATTGAATAAGCATAAAGGAAAACAAGCTTGCTAAGGTAAAATACCGCTATTCTCAAGCTGCTGCTGCAAATCCGCCACAAGAGCGCTTTTGGCTGCCAGCTCCTCCTCCTGCGAGCTGACAACCTGGACCAGGTCTTCCACCATCTTCTTGTAATTCTGGCAAAACAAAATTGAAGTGTTAGTTACTCTTAGAGCTTCATGCCGGATACATATCCGCCATAACGCTCGGGGGCTACTCACGAGGATTTTCTAGTCACTCTTAGAGCATCATGATGAATAATTATCCGCCATGATGCTCGGGGGCTACTTATGCTGATTTTTTGTCTTCCTAAGAGCTTTATGCCGGATAGTTATCCGCCATACCGCTCGGGGGCTACTCAGTATGAAAATTAAAAAGTTCTCTATAGAGCACTGTGTGAACTACCAGCGCTCGAGGGCTAAGCTATTCCAAAACTTACAGAAGTCAATCTTGAAGCCCCATAGCGGATCGAATCTGCAAATCCGCCATGGCGCTCGGGGGCTACTGGAGTACATACCTTCTTCATTGTGGCTGTTTTCTCAACAAAAGCGGTGATACCGCTGGACAGCTGGTTACTGGCATCTTCTTGGCTGGAAATAAGATTGACGACCTCAAGTTGCTTTTGTCTCCAGTATAAACTACCCCCTGACGGAGTATCCGCCACTTGACCCTGAGAGCCAGAAGCCTTTTCGCTTTGAACGATATCATTAGCCGTAGCTTCAGTCGTTGGATTGGTTTCTGGCATGGGGTCAAACTGACCACCAGCATCCTCCATATCAATATCGATACGAACAGAGGAGGGGGTTGGTGCGTCAGGGGTGAGCGGGATAGCGGCAGGGGAGGGTTTGGCTCGCTTGGATGACGGCTCCTTGACAGTAGGCTTCTTTCTTCTGAGAAAAAGGTGATTAGAGAAGGAAAGCAGCAATAATGGAGGATGTCCAAAGATTACCTTGACTTAGGCAGATTGATAGTAGCGGTATTCTCGGATGGCGTTTCAAGCTCCGCCCTGCGTTGAGCTTCAAAACGACGGGAATCAGCAGATTTCCCGCCACCACCGCGAGTTTTCCCGCTACCGGCCCGTTTCTTGGAAACCGCCTTCTCCTGGGTCGTATGGGCTGTATCCTCCACATTCCCCGCCATCTCCTCTTTGTTTCCGCTAGAGTGAACAACTTCCTCCTTAGCGGCTGATTTGAGGTTGGAGCAGCGAAGGGGATGGGCAAAGTGAGCAGGACCAAGCGATTTGAGCTGATAAGAAGAAAAATGTTATGTCCTATGAAATTTAAAGTATCAAAAGGTACTATGGCGGAATGGGAACTTACCAAAGGGCAGCTGCCATTCTCAAACATAGCCATGCCAAACTTCAAGGGTTTCTTCCTAGGAGACTTCATCAAGGAACGAATGCGCTTCTCAACAATTTTAGGGTCCAGCTCTTGGTCTGAACAACGCATGCCATCATTTGCACCAGTATACTCGTGCATCAGGCTGTTGCGGTGCTGAAGTGGCTGAATCCGCCGGGATATCCAACAGTTGATGGTGTCGATTCCCTTCAAGCCATCCACAGAGAGCTTGGCGATTCGCCGAGCTAGGAGCTTGACATAGGGGGTGGCGGATTCGTCATTGACAACCGTCCAGGAGTCGCGGGACTCAGCAGCTACGTTCTTGAATGGAGGAAGGCCGCGGGCTTGAGATGGTGCAGGCTTATCCGCCATATAGAACCAGGACCCTCTCCATCCGATAGCGGAATCCAGAGGCATGATGAAAGGGTATTCTTTCGACCTGCGTGGAAGGAAGCAAACAGTTCCGCAGGTTCGGAGAGATCCGTCGTCTTCATAGTTGGCACGCACGGAGAAGAAAAGTTGGAAGAGGTCTACCCTGGGGCGGATCCCGAGGTATCCCTCGCACAAAGCTGCATAGCCCGCCACAGACACCAGGCTGTTTGGTGATATGTGGTGGAGCTGCAGTCCGTAGAATTTCAGAAGATTGGTGAAGAAAAGAGATGGAGGCATACTGAGACCCCTCTCCACGTGAGATTTCAGCATTACAATCTCAGAGGGGTTAGGAACTGGAACTGGGGCCTTGAAGTCAGTCCGCCATCCCGACTCGGCCTGAGGAGCCACAGTGCCCTCGCCTTCCATGGTTTGGATGTCAGAATCCTTAACACTGGATTTCTGCCAGTACCCATGGAGGTTCTGGGGGATCTGCTCTTCTTCATCCTCAGCTCCTTCCTCCTCAGCTTCGCCATCCGCTGCGAGATCATCCGGGTTTGTACCCGCCATCTCCTCTTCAGCTTCGGACATGTTGTCCTCTGGGTCCAAATCCGCCATCCCGGGATGTTCTCCCTGGACTGACTGTTGCAGGGGGGAATCTTCCTCCTCAGCATCAGAATGGTAGTGGGACGGTGATCCGGAGTTCATGGCGTCGGGCAAAGGGGAGGTTTCTCTATGAATTGCTTGAAGAACTCGAGCGAGTTGGTCCGGCGGAAAATGTTACCGGCGGCGAGGTTTTCCGCGGCGGCTCGTCGGAGATCACGAAGCTCTCGTGGCGGCGCCAAGGAGAGAATGCGACGGGGGCAAATGAGGGGTGACCGGCTGGGGTATATATAGACCCCAGGCCTCGAGATTCGTGCCCGCCATCACCACCGTTCGTCCTGATCGCAGAAACCCTAATCTGGCGACACGTGTCCAGGGGTAAAAAAGTAACTTGGTGAAAACAGTGCATGCACTGTTAGTCTTACCCTAGAAGGAACTGTGTGCCGAAATTTACGGCGGATTTCAACGGTATGATCCGCTGGATCCCGAAAATCTTGCTTAGATAACTACGTCGCTTGATCCATTATTTACGGCGGATTGATAGATGAAAGAAGGAGCATCAAGATAACCGCCATCCTGGTGCAAAAGAGCTATGGCGGAAGTAACTCACCAAGAACATGCATGGCGGGTGTAGATGGCAATCTTGAAGTTCCCTGGGGGCTACTGTTGGGGATATACCAAATAGGTATACCAGCGATGTAGTCCTAAATCAGCAAGCCAGGGTGGCCCATCAGGGGTGGTATGGCGGATTCGCTATACCGGGCGGCCCAGTTGCTAAAGTTGCCACGGCGGTACTGGACGCAGGCGCTTATGGCGGATCCGGAGACAGGCCCATGGCGGATTGCTGACGACAGGCCCATGGCGGGTTCGGAGACGGCCCATGGCGGGTTGCCTTGTAGCATACGCAGAGGACTTAGTCTAGGACTCCAAGTTGTATCCGCTCCGGTACCAACGTGTAGCCCACGCCAGGCGCCTTTATAAGCCCGGCGTGGAGCAGCCCTTGAGGCAAGATTAGAGTCATACGGCCAATCGCATAGCGAAACAGCCAACCTCATCATTGTAATCGAGCACTTGTTGCCATATAGTGAATTATAGCAGCACGTAGGATCTCGCCACCGTCGCGTTATCTGAAGCTGGGTAAACTCGTGCTACCACCGTCTTGGATCGCTCCTCCGTGTTCACCCCCTTCCACAAACCGCCATACCCCTACCTCTATGGCAGATCTGTTGACGAAACCACGACAGTCTACAATTAGTAGTGGCAGTCCGAGCATGGACACCAATACCGGGCACCCCGGGTCTCTTTGGATTCCCAGGCTCGCAGTGTCACCTTTTTAGGAGGCAGGGGTACAAGCCGAGAGCCCTCATTGAATAATGAGCTGTCTCCGACAGTGTCATTCCGGAGGGTCAAGTGGGCTGGGGACTTTGCAACTCCTGGGAAAACAGCCGCTTGGACTCCGGTGTTGAGGGGTACATCTCTGGGCGGTAGCCATTGTGCTGAGGTGGGCAGGTGAAAAACTACGATCGGGTACTTGTCGTGGCATATGTATTTATGCAGGGACGATGCCCACACGATAAATATCCGGATGTTGTGGGTAAAGTGTACAACCTCTGCAGAGTGAAATTCTATTCGAATAGCCGAGTCCTCGGTCATGGACGGTTGAACTGGCCGTTGCTTAACCCAATGTCAAGTTTTGGTTTTGGAAAAACTACTGTTTATCAAGTGGAGTTTATTATTGGGGCGGAGTACTTGGAGGGTACTGCCGTGGCCCGGGAAAATGGTCGGAGTACCGGAAGTGTACTGCCGAGGTGTTGATGGGGTCATCTTTGATTGACCCGGCTTATCTCTATGGGCTTCTCCATTCCCTAGAATTTTGATAAACTTGTTTTAGAAACTTTTAAATAAAGAGATGGATATATCGTAGCATATGCTATATCCTCTAGAAAAACTATGTTTAGAAAAGACTAAAATCAAACTAGCAGCCTCCCTTGCTACAACCTATATTGCATTCATCTGTTGTCACTTAGATGGTCTTGCGAGTACAATTCAAAATGTACTCACGACTTTGTCCCTAGCTATCAACTTGGCCAGACTCTGAGGAGGATTACCCTGAGGAAGACGAGGAGTTCAACGACGCCAGTGCGAATTAGGATCGTCTCCGGGTCAGATCCCTGTAGGTTATCAGGCCTGACCGGGAATATGAACGCTTTGCTTAGGACCGCTGCTATTTTGTGTTATGCCCTGCGTGGCAATAAATAAGGTCATGTGACCATGTAAAGTTATGTTTGAACCTCGTTATGTAATGGATGATGTAATCTGATGTACCAACTCGGTTATGTGGATTTACGATGACTTTATGGGATCGTGAATTGTATGCATAACGGGAATCCTAGATGGTAAATCGGGGTCCCCACGGAGTTGGTATCAGAGCCATCCTGACCTTAGGAGACCCTAGTTTAGCACGGGCATTAGTTAGAAAGTAGTAGTCTTTTACTAAAAGTAATTGCAAAAAAAAAATCTCCTTTAAAGTCGCTAATATGGCTTCTATCTTCTTACATATATAAAAGATTCTTATCTTACCTCTCTAATTTCAAAATAATTTTACATATTCTTACTCTATTGTCTCATCACCTTCAAAATTTAATATTGGACGATTATTCCCTATTTGACCTAAAACCAAGCAAATGAAGGTGAAACCAATGCTCGACGATTCAAGATCTTCAACAACAAATTATGAAGCTCCTGCAGATTTTCTCTCGGAAAGGGTAACCAAGACATTGCCTTTGGTTGTCGCCAAATGGCTCTGTCGAGAAGCTGACCTTGTTTTCCCTTTGTACTTGCCCTTTTTGCAGTCGTTGGGGACCAAGTCCTCAGTTGCTTGACTAGTATATTGCTAGGTTTGTCATTCGAAATATCCTCAATGGAGATTTTCAACGACACCTCCAAAGACCTATGAATTTGCATCCTCACCTCAACCTCAACGACTCAACAATACGGCAGCTTCACCATCGGTTGCCGTCAAGTTCAACGGAATCCAGAGTCAGCAAACTGAAGGCGTCAACAACTAGGGCCAACCCAGACTCTTAGTATGAATAGGACAAGCTCACAAGTTTAGTAGAGCTACCCCTAAATACCGCGAGTATTAGGCGTCTTTGGTACTTGAGTACCTAATGTGGTTCTTGAAATTGTTTGCTGATTGTCTTGTGTGTTCCTCTGAGTGTGCATCATTATTTTGTGTTAGTGCTAGTTTCAACATTTTGCTTTCAAACACTTTGCTGAAACAGCGCTAACCTAGGAAACCTCACTTAACTACCTTTGCATGAGGCAACTTGCTAACCCCTAGGTAGTTAAGCTTGAGGGCAGTTAAGCTTGAGGGCAGTCTCTAACCCTGACCTTGTAGTGTGGGATAACCCTACTTTCAAGAAACACCGGAGATACCGTACGCCACCTTGTGCTAAGTGTTTTAAGCTTGACCAAGACCTCCATACGATATCAACAAAGCAAAAGATGGACTCCCTCAACAACCTGCACCCTCCATCTCCAGGAAGAACACAAAGACTTTACAGACATGGTCTAACTCTAATTTAGAAGTCCCACTAACTATGGAGGAATTAACTCACTCTCTGACAAATCAAATAACCTGGAAAGTGTCAAAGCCAAGCCTAGTATTTTAAGTCCAACAAATTTTCGGCCATCGGAAACTCCAAGAGTCACAAGTTTGATCTCGACCAAGCAATGGAAGCAGGAAGGCTCCCCGTGATTAAGACCCTGATTTGACATCACCAATGGAGGACGCCGAGGGACGTAGAGACAACAAGGAAATGAAAACCTGACTAACATAACTCCTTGCCTGCTGGAATCTTGATGTAGTTAACCCAAAACTAACTTCGGAGTGAAAATAGGAAGATTCGTGAAGACGCAAGGATCGGCAGATAGGATTGAAGATTCGTCAAGTTACTTGAAAGGTAGCAGCAACACCAAGTCCACAAGAACCACCCAAGAAGCCTCGACAACTCAGGACCGTATCTATAGACCGATAACACCTAACTCTAGTAGAATCTTTTTAAGGAGATTAGGTAGACCGACCCCACTAACCTTGGAGGTATCCCGACGGATTTTGAGAAGATCCTTTCGACAACAGTAACTCTCCGTCCACTAACTTCGACAAACGAAGAAAATCTTTGTCATAAAAAAAACCGATTCTTCAACGCGACTCAGGATGCCACCCAGGACTGGAAGAGCAACCGTTGAAGTCTAACTCTAAGCTAACCTCTCCACCTCTCTTTTACTACACTTAGGAATCTCGGGACGAGATTCTTTTTAAGGAGGGAAGATCTGTAACACCCCAACTTTTGCAACCAAGATTAGGTAGTGTTTAGTGAGGCAAAAATGAGGGCCAACAAAAACTTTTTGCAACTAAATAATTAAAGTAATATTTTCATGTATGTTTGCTTGGAATGGTTGTGCTCATCTTGCTTGTGTGGGTATATTTGCTAAACAATGTTGTGGGCCAACAAAAACCTTTTGTCCGTGTCATCATGCCATTATTTATACTACCACCTATTTTCCAAAGCAAATATCTTGGCACCCCTCTTTTTCCAAGTTGTCCTTTTTTTCCAAAACAGGAGCCAAGATTTATTTTGGAAACAAAGGTGTTACTAAAACTAAGTTCTTATAAACTAAAAGGGACATAGTGATCCCCCTATTTTGCAAACTTATATTTTATTAAATGTCTTTCAAACAACTTTTGGAAAATTATATAAAGGAGATAATTACGTCTCCACTAGTTGTTGAAAATTATTTGCAAAAGCTCTACTCTCTTATAGAAAGGATCTTTCCAAAAATCACCATGGAATGACCATTACTGAGCACTTGTTCTAACCTTTTCCTAGGGATGCAAGATTTGTTGCTAATGTGTGGCTTTGGGTGATGAGTTGGAATTGTGTGGCAATGATTGACTTTAACTGAGTGCTTGTTAGTAGCCATGAACTTCAGGTAGGCATGTGGCCTCACCTACTCCAAAGTCCACCCATTTAATATACTGTCCAGTGTAAAATTATTTTCATCCTATCTTTCAAATAAAACTTGTTTTGATGTTTTCTTCTCAAAACTAAAACCCTAACTCTAATGTCTTATCATAAGACAATAGGAGCCCTTCTTGAGGACTTTGGCACTAATCATTCTAGTCAAACAAGACACCCCTAAGATTATAGGAACCATCCCACACAACCCTAATAGCTTCCTGCCAATTGTCTAAAAATATTTTCTTGCAGGCATTTCATCGAATACCTTTGTCTGCAGACTATCTTCACTCCTGTTAACAGTTTCACTTTTTGGACACATATATTAAGCTCACATCATCTATCCTTGGTAATGCACCTATGTAGAACGCATGTTTGTCATCTGGTATTCCATTCTCTCCACTTCCACTTTGTCAATTGAGGCCATCTTCCACTAGTTATATTCCTGTTTCTGCCTCTAATCAAATCAGTGACCATTTGATCCTTATCGGGTGCACTTTTGCCTACACTTTTAATTTTTGAAATAAATCAGTAGAGACCATTCTATGCCCTACTTATTCTTCTGGACCTAATCTAACCATTCATACCCTTGCTTGTGTATCTTGGAACCATGCCCTAGTTAATGTGAGTGAGTTATGTGCCCTAGTCAAAACTAACTCCATTCTTTTAAATACTCCTTAAACTTTTGGATCACTTCCTATTGCTCACCATCCATTCTCTCCATAACTCAACTCTTCCCAAAAGAACATTTGGAAATGTTATCCATGCAGACTATCACTCCTTTAAAAAAAATCTATTAAAATTATTTCCATATATTTTATTTTCCCTTATTAAGAAAGTGCATGTTGATGGTACATATGACATTCTTGTATTGTGGTACATCAATATTTTATGGGAAAAATCTCCTTTACTTGGATATGCAAATAGGACATTTTAAGCTCAAATTAGCATCTTGCCTTTTTCTTATTTCTCAAAAGTTAGTCTATATGAATCTCTCCCAGTTTGGGTCAAACTCTTTTTGTGTCCAAACCTAATTCAAACCAGGTCCATATTTAAAGGGTGTTTTCTACACCCCAAACATACCTCTCTGGTCTATCATTGTTATCATCACCACATCAGAATACACCGTTCTGATCTATCCACACATGCTCATGCATGGAGATACTTGGATCAAATTCAAACTCACATCTGGCTTATGCATGCATCAACTTCCCTTTCCATCTTTATTTTCTCAAACCATTTTGAAGCATCACAAAACGACTACCCTGACCTCTATACCCTAACAACCTTAGATATCTAATGTATTCACCTTGCTTTGGTAACTGAAAAATTAAATAAAGAAGAATGTCAATATGTTTATCTTGTTGATTAACCATCAATTTCATCTCTATCTCTCTAATTAATTTCTAGTCTTCACTAGGATCTTTTTTTTAATGAAGAAAAACTCAACATCAACCTCACCATATAAAATCTTACCTCCCTGGTCTAACAACATGGTTTTGTTTGGGACTTGGGCATCCAACACAAAACGCTAATTTGAGAATAGCATGCAATGAACTCTCTCTCGATCTCTTCTTTTCCAAATCTTTTTAAGACTCAAACAAACTGCCTCTTGGATCATTTCAGCAATTGCCTCTCTCCCGACCTGTACTATAGCAATTCTTGGCTGCATGTGTTTGGAAAGAAGGAGAAGGAGGCCGATGCCCTACCTCGATCTCTTTTAAACATATGTTGCTGTCCCTCTTTTCCTTCCCCTCCCGCTGACCATGTCACTCCTGCCACCTACACATGCCAGCATGCATGCCCCAGCACCGCCCCTGTTGCCCAATGCCATACCTTCACGTTGCCACCAACACCTTGTGTCGTGTCCTCCGTGCACCCCCCTTCCTGTCTATTTAAACTCAACCGCAACACACCTCTCAGCCTCACACTCCCTCCACACCATCTCTAGGTACTCAACTAAATCTCCAGAGTACCACAACCCTCCTCTCCCTCTCTCTCTCTTTCGGAGCTGGGCAGGCCAGCATCGTCTCCGACGACTTCATCCGAGGAGGACACACTGAAGCTCACGCATGCACCCTCTGCTCTCCCTCTCCACATATTCCTGTTACCCGTATCAATCTCTATCTAACCCTCCCTTCCGTTTGATCCAGAGGAGTCCATTGCTGTCGTCTCTGTCAACCACCTGGCGAATTCATCCTCGGATTTGTCTACCGGGCCGACATCTGGGAGCTCAAAACGCTGGTCTAGGGCTTCAAAAAGACTGCCCAGATCCTTCCCATCATCTCCGTACCCTCACCGTCGACCGCCGTGCCGCCTTGGTGAGCTTCTGTTTCCCCGCGTTGTACTAGGGTTTCTTCCTCGCTGTGTTTATCGAGGAAGACGACGATGCGCAGCGTGGTAGCGCTTCGCGTCGGTCTGGCCCGGCGTCGGCCGACTAAATTCATCCTCCCGCGCGCCCGAGTGAGACTGGGCCGGCCGTTCATGGATCCGCCCGGAATTGCTCAGCGTGGCCCGTGTTCTATTGTCATTTTTTTATATATTCCTAGATCTGTTAAAAGAAAACTGAGAGCTGCTATTTGAAGTTAATTTCCCCATTTATTTTAAAAAAGAAAGAAAACGACCAGATCTAAATTTTCATAGGCTCATAGTAAATGTTCTACCATGTCAAGCAAGTCTCACTCCCAGATCTGTCATATATGTTATATGAGTTTTAATCTCCCACAAGGTATCTATTTACTTGTTAATTCCAAAAACTTTAGATCCAAGAATCCAATTGGGTTGAATAAAATCCTTTTGAAAAGGACTTTAAATTATCATTCTTATGACATATGTCTGAATGCGTGGATTTATGTAAAATATAAATTTTGGAAATAATATACTCCTAGATTTGACTTTGGTGATTTTGAACACAAATATGTAGCTTATTTTGCAGTGAAACCAATTTCATGTGTTCATGTACTATTGTAAGCCTATTTAATGAATTGTTTGTTCCTTATGCATTGAGAAGACAAATTAAAATGGTATATAAATGTTTTAGTTGCAAACCCCATTTTGTTATACTCTAACAAAGATTGCCTTCATGTGAGTATAATAATCATCCCTCGTTTTGAAACAAAAGGTGGTTTACTAATTTTGAAAGTTTATATGTGTTTGCATGCCTTGAATTACTAAATCGTGGTAATTCCCAAAAAGGCAAGAACTTAACTTAGACAATAACTAGGTATAAGAATGATTCCTTTGAGGCTCACTAGTTATGTCTGCTCAATTTTCTGAGTGTCTTGTGTGATATATGCATTGTGGTGATTGTGTGATTTTATTATTGTTGCGATGTTAGATAGAAACGTTTTGGAGAAAGAAGAGCAAAAGGAATTTGAGGACTTTCAAGGACAAGACCGGGGACAGGATGACCAAGGCAAGCCATCTATACTTGGAGCATATCTGAATCCTAATTTTCACTCTCATGCATGGTTTATAAATGTTTACTACTTGCATTGTTTTATTACAGCTATATCTCCTGCATATAGCAAATGTTGTGACGACTCCGCTCCACGAGTCAACTTGATATCACCCTTCGAGGTGACACCCTTTTTACTACCTAATTACACCTAGACTAGTGATCAGATGCTTATCATCTCGATCCCTTGACAAGACACTTGTACCGGAGCAAAAACTCTAGGAGGGAACCCCATAAATGATTTCAACTAAAAATGTTTCCGAAAACCTTGGGATAACTTGTTGTCCCATTGAAGTGTTTTCAGAAAAGATTTTTGGAAACATTGGTGGTACCGAAATAAAATGGTGGTTGGAATGTTTAAAAGAATGACATTGGTGATTAGGTATTCACCCGGGGCAACTAACCCGTGCAACCACAATCACCCTGGAATGGGACGGGGCGTAGCGGAGTATTTTGTCCACCTTGGTATAACGTCTACAATTAGTAGTGGCAGTCCGAGCATGGACACCAATACCGGGCACCCCGGGTCTCTTTGGATTCCCGGGCTCGCAGTGTCACCTTTTTAGGGGGCA
This sequence comes from Dactylis glomerata, assembly GCA_007115705.1. NCBI lineage: Eukaryota > Viridiplantae > Streptophyta > Magnoliopsida > Poales > Poaceae > Dactylis > Dactylis glomerata. The sequence continues at coordinate 1,833,964 of QXEO01000450.1, read as the reverse complement.
GGGGTACAAGCCGAGAGCCCTCATTGAATAATGAGCTGTCTCCGACAGTGTCATTCTGGAGGGTCAAGTGGGCTGGGGACTTTGCAACTCCTGGGAAAACAGCCGCTTGGACTCTGGTGTTGAGGGGTACATCTCTGGGCGGTAGCCATTGTGCTGAGGTGGGCAGGTGAAAAACTACGATCGGGTACTTGTCGTGGCATATGTATTTATGCAGGGACGATGCCCACACGATAAATATCTGGATGTTGTGGGTAAAGTGTACAACCTCTGCAGAGTGAAATTCTATTCGAATAGCCGAGTCCTCGGTCATGGACGGTTGAACTGGCCGTTGCTTAACCCAATGTCAAGTTTTGGTTTTGGAAAAACTACTGTTTATCAAGTGGAGTTTATTATTGGGGCGGAGTACTCGGAGGGTACTGCCGTGGCCCGGGAAAATGGTCGGAGTACCGGAAGTGTACTGCCGAGGTGTTGATGGGGTCATGTTTGATTGACCCGGCTTATCTCTATGGGCTTCTCCCTTCCCTAGAATTTTGATAAACTTGTTTTAGAAACTTTTCAATAAAGAGATGGATATATCATAGCATATGCTATATCCTCTAGAAAAACTATGTTTAGAAAAGACTAAAATCAAACTAGCAGCCTCCCTTGCTACAGCCTATATTGCATTCATCTGTTGTCACTTAGATGGTCTTGCGAGTATAATTCAGAATGTACTCACGGCTTTGTCCCTGGCTATCAACTTGGCCAGACTTTGAGGAGGATTACCCTGAGGAAGACGAGGAGTTCAACGACGCCAGTGCGAATTAGGATCGTCTCCGGGTCAGATCCCTATAGGTTATCAGGCCTGACCGGGAATATGAACGCTTCGCTTAGGACCGCTGCTATTTTGTGTTATGCCCTGCGTGGCAATGAATAAGGTCATGTGACCATGTAAAGTTATGTTTGAACCTCGTTATGTAATGGATGATGTAATCTGATGTACCAACTCGGTTATGTGGATTTACGATGACTTTCTGGGATCGTGAATTGTATGCATAAGGGGAATCCCGGATGGTAAATCGGGGTCCCCACATCCTCCCAGAACCTAATCTATGAGCCGTCTTTGATGGAAAATTTACCAAGGCGGAAGGTTTGATTCTTCGTTGCCATTAGTCCAGCCCCAAAATGTGATTCACTTTGTTTCTAATGAACCTGCGATAAAGCTTTTGAGACTATGTATTTCCGTGTTAGAATAGTTTGCCATGTCCCGTCCTCCATGAGTAGCTTAAACAGTCACTTACCTAGAAGAGCGGTATTCTTAACCGCAAGGTCGTGAATACCAGAGTCCTTCTTGGTCACTGGGATGGCAGACAACATTCCATCTAACTAATCAATATTTCTTTTTCTCACTACCCCCTATACAAATGAATCTAGACCAGTAATAATATAGTTTGTGTAAGACACCTTTCGCTAAGATAAAGAAAGATATCATATGTATTACCATATTAGTTAGTACTATGGATGTGTGACATGGAGACAATGGGAAGCCGAGGCCTAGTCTGAAGCCTGACATTTGGAGTTAGATAGGACTCTAGTTTTTTCACAAAGGATGGCCTGGAAAGACCGAGTTACCTAGAAGCTAAAGGTTGTCTTGGAAATCTACATATGATAATTAATTGATATGTATCCTAAAAATAACTCACGTTACAACTTAAATACCAAAATACTATTGAATACTATTATTTGTGCTCTCAGGCCGGGCTCAGATTTATCATTTAGGGGTCAGGATTTTGATAGCCCAACACATGGGATGCCAATTTAAAAAATGGTTTATTTGGTCAATTTTGCATATCTTAGTAGATATTTTTCATACTAGTAAATGCATATTTTCACGTTAAAATAAGGGAGAAAATTAATTGCACGCTAATATTAGGTAGGATATAGATTACATGATAATTACATGGATGGTGTAGACATAGATATTTGGTATAATTTTAATTGCACATTGAACATGTTGAGAGTCTCACCATTGGGCAATATAGGTCATTGGATTGATACGGTATGAGGGACAAGATTTCTTCATGTGCATATTTAGGTATTTCTATATTGGTACAAACAAATGAAAAGGAGTATCATATAAAAATAGCATTATTAAAAAAGAAGATTATGTGTCAATGCTATTTTCCGAGATTTCCATATTTTGGTCTTTAATTTTTTATAAATGGCACACTTTAATCCTTGCCAAATATATAAACCTTATTGTCGGTATAAATACTCTGCGTATAGAAAGCACCAGACACAACACACCTAGTACCTCCGCCTCCCACCATGGACAGTAATAAGAACTCCTTGCATACAACAATTGTACTTTTAGTAGTTCTTCTAGTCTGCTTAGCTAATCTTGGGCAATGTAAGTATTGTCAGCTAGATAATCACCAAACATATTGTCATTGTTTTACCTGAGTTAATTTGGCTTTCTATTCATTTTTCTTTATTCTAATTTTGGTGCATATGGTTACTTCACATGCTTACATTTATTTCCTTACTTTTTTAGATTACATATTAATTTTATAGTACATCGAATTATAAAAATAAATTTTAACAGTTTGTTTTCTATCCATAGGCAGAAAATTGGATCAGGACGTTGAAGAAGACAGTAAACCCATTTTAGTAGGCGGACTGTGCCAAGTTAGATCTTGTAAGCAAATACCGACGTGTTACTGTTGTTTAATAGATAACACCTGCTATGCTTCATTTGACACATGCATAATAGCTTGTCCAGGGTCTTCATCTACTCGTATTAGTCGCCTCCCGCCCGTATGATCTATTTGTATGCATGCACTCTATGTTTTATTTGGGGAATAATGTGTAACATTTACTCCTTGAGTATCCTCTTATAAAAAATGAAATATGTTATGTTTAAGGTATATATTGTGTTCATCTATGTTTATTATCGTTTTTTTATAAATTTGTTTTTGTACTTTTTTTTAGAAAATCATTTTTATGTTTTATTTTTTGTTTATTTAGTTAATTTGTAGATCTATAATTAGAAAGTGTTGTTTGGGTAATTTAAGTGCATCTTATTTGAGTGTTTATCAAAGCCGGCACCGGTCTGCCCATCCGCCTGTTACTAGTGGATGGAGTTCTCATGGTGTGTTAGGATCTACTAGGAAATTTGCCGCGGCGGCACACCACGTCCGTGGTGTTATTTTTAGTAGTTTATCCCGTTAAAAATTACTATCAGATAATTATAGCCGAAATTACCGACAGAGTGAATTACACAGGCTAGAGTATTTACTTATTTGGAGTGTTCTTTTTTGAGCCTTTGCGTACCTACCTTTTAACAATTGAAGCCTAAAACAAAAGTCTTCTCAAATTTACCATAGGAGAAATTCGATTTTCTTTTGAGTGCGTCTTTTGATCAATTTCATATCTACCTTTTAATTGGTGAAGCCTAAATGAAAATTTTGTGCCCATCGTGCCAATCTTCTAGTAGAAGTAGTTAGTGGTTAGAGTTTGTTTTTTGGTCATCGCATATTTACCATTTAAATGGTGAAGGTTAATAGAAAAGCCTTCTCAAAGTTACCGCAGGAAAACTTGTGCTATAGAGAAAGAAAGTTACCATTGAATAGTTGTGTTTGAAATTCATGTTAAATACTTACCGTTCTTGTACCGATAGAAAAATAATGCTGATAAATTGCCGTCAAGAAATTGCGCAGCATTGAGAACGTACTGTTAGATAATTATCGCTAAAATTACTGTCGGATATTTAATAGAGGTGGATTATAGTTGGGATTGGAAATTTTGTCAAAGAATTACTGTTCCCACATCGCTGAAGAAATACTGCTATAAAATTTTCTTTAAAGAATTAAGCGTCATTGAAGAACTACGGTTCAAGAATTACTGTGGTTGAATAGTTACGTGGGAAATTTTTATCAAGCAAGAATTGCTGTCAAGAAATTCCCATTGAAAAATAAGTAATCTTCTATTTGTAGTGAGTGGTTAGAGTGCATGTTTTGGCCGTTCATATTTACCATTTAAATGGTGAGGGTTAAAAGTGAAGCCTTTTAAGTTATCGCAGCAAAACTTCTACACCCTCCGATCGGAAATAACTGTCGGGAACTTAGTACAAACTTTGAACTAAGTTAGTACAAAATCAGCGACAGTTATTTCCGGTCAGAGGGAGTACTACATAAGAAGGCAGTTACTGTTAAAGAGTTGTCAGGGAAATTCATATCAAATAATTACCGCAGAGAAATACAGTTACCACTGAATAGATGTATGTGAAATTCATGTTAAATACTTGCCAGTCTTGTAATGTTGATAAATTGCCGTCAAGAAATTGCGCACCGTTGAGAATTTACTATTAAATAATTATCGCTGAAATTACTAGAGGTGGATTATAGTTGGGGTTGAATAATTTTGTCAAAGAATTACCGTTCCCTATAAAGTTTGTACTAAGTCACCAACACTTATTTCTGACCAGATGGAGTAGTACATAAGAAGGCAGTTATTGTTGAAGAGTTGTTAGGGTAATTCAGGTCAAACAATTACCGCTCTAAGTTCAAAAAAACAATTACCGTTCTTGTACCGATAGAAAAATAATATTGATAAATTGCCGTCAAGAAATTGCGCACTGTTGAAAAAAATATTACATAATTATCATTAAAATTACTGCAGGTGAATTATAGTTGGGATTAAATAATTTTGTCTAAGAATTATTCCTACAGCGTTGAAGAAATACTGCTACAAAAAATGGCTTCAAAGAATTAAGAGTCGCTGAAAAACTACTGTTGGAGAATTACCGCGGTTGAATAGGTATGTGTGAAACTCTTATAAGAGAAGAATTGGTATCGAGAAATTGTAGTTGAAAATAACTATTAGATAGTTACCGTTGAAATTACTGTCGGAGTGAATTGGGTTGAAGATTTAAATTTACTGCAAGAACTGACTGTCAAAAATTATTATTAGGTAGTTATCATCGAAATTACTATTGGATTGAATTAGTGTTGAAATTTTTATAAGAAAAATTTATTTCAAAAACTTACAACACCTACAATAGTTCACTATTTACCGGTACTGTTCATTAGGTGCACCGTATCAAAGAAAATTAGAAAATAGTGGACAACTCTGCACGGCTTTGACCATATGCTTTAAGAACTATCTAGATATTTAGATTGTACTTAATTAAATTGTAGATAGTACTGTAGCAACACTGTACGTAGATGCACATCTACAGTGCAAACAGCCGAGGTGGTAGTGGCCATAGCTCTCGAAAACTTTGAACTTTTATAAATAAAGTTTGTACTAAGTCACCAACACTTATTTCTGACCGGATGGAGTAGTACATAAGAAGGCAGTTACCGTTGAAGAGTTGTTAGGGTAATTCAGGTCAAACAATTACCGCTCTAAGTTCAGAAAAACAATTACCGCTCTTGTACCGATAGAAAAATAATGTTGATAAATTGCCGTCAAGAAATTGTGCACTGTTAAAAAACTATTACATAATTATCATTAAAATTACTGCAGGTGAATTATAGTTGGGATTAAATAATTTTGTCAAAGAATTATTCCTACACATTGAAGAAATACTGCTACAAAAAATGGCTATGAAGAATTAAGAGTCGCTGAAAAACTACTGTTGGAGAATTACCGCGGTTGAATAGGTATGTGGGAAACTCTTATGAGAGAAGAATTGCTGTCGAAAAATTGTAGTTGAAAATAACTATTAGATAGTTACCGTTGAAATTACTGTCGGAGTGAATTACACTTAGGGTTGAAGATTTAAATTTACTGCAAGAATTAACTGTCAAAAATTATTATTAGGTAGTTATCATCGAAATTACTATTGGATTGAATTAGTGTTGAAATTTTTATAAGAAAAATTTATTTCAAAAAATTACAATACCTACGGCAGTTCACTATTTACCGGTACTCTTCATTAGGTGCACCGTATCAAAGAAAAGAAGATAGTGGACAACTCTGCACCACTTTGACCATATGCTTTAAGAACCATCCAGATATTTAGATTGTACTTAATAAAATTGTAGATGATACTGTAGCAACACTGTACTGTAGATGCACATCTACATTGCAAACTGCTGAGGTGGCAGTGACCATAGATCTCTAAAACAGCTGAGATGCAAGATAAGGTACTGTTCACACCTATGAACACTGTTCACGTAAATAGTGTTGTAGTGACGTGGCCTAGGTGAGAGAGCTCTAAATGCTTGAACTTTTATATATGTACTAGGAAGTTAGGCGCGGCGGCACGCTGCGCCCGTGGTTGAATTTTAATATTAATGTGAAAAGGCACTAAGTATGTTAAGTTACTGTTATATTTTAAATGTTGCAAATATTGGTATGGATTCACTAATAGTTCATTGTATCATTTTGTAGGTTATGGTCTACCTCTGTGTTTAAGCTATAATTTTATTTTTATTGGATTAAGGAAACATCAATCACTGCATACATTCAATTTGCACCCCAATCCACTCCTGACCTCTCATTTCCTTGTGATCCTTTTCTCTCATACCTAGAGGCATGAAGTCACGCACGCACATAGAAGATTCATACACATCAGAAAACTACCACAACCACTCCTCCGTTTAATCCCCTTCGCTTTCTCTCTTGTGATGCTATACCACCACCTCTCCTCAATTCCAGCCGATGGAGTATCAATCGATGCAAGCGGCCACACTACAATACTGCATTTGCTCGCGTTGTCTGCGCAGCAGCAGCAGTGTGCACACAACCTAGCCCATAAGCCTTGTCCGCTCTACAGTAATTGTTTGGGAAAGCGGCCACCTATATAGGCGGAGCCACGAAGCACGTTGTAACACTTAAAGGCATTTTTGTTTAGGTTAGTTGTGGCGGGCTGTGTTGTTGTGTTGGAAAAGCTGTTGTGTTAAAAAAAATGTTTTGGTTTTACACTTTGGGTATTTTAGCTGGCTGTTTGGGTGTGAAGTAAGGAATTGTCTTAAATAATCTCCAAATTGTGTGAGACATATAGTTTTACCGTTTTAAATGATGAACAATATATTTTATATGGTTTTATGAATGCACAGAAATATACAGACCGAAAGTAGTTCATACTATATGCACAGAAATATTCGGACCAAAAATAGTTTCAAAAACTCGAAAAGCTACACGTAGCCTTTTATTTTTCAAATATACAAAATTCACTACTCCCTCCTCTTCGTTAAAATAGATGTATCTAGACACATTTTAGTGATAGATACATCCGTATTAGCGAAGAGTAATATGGATCGGAGGAAGTACATAATTTTGTTGGTAATTTTTCTATGAAGAAAGTTCTTGTTTATTTTATGACACTACATGTGGGTGTTGATCTTACGCTTTGCGTACAAAATTGATGAATTATGTTCTGAAAATTAAATGATCCAAGAATGCGTGCAATGTCCATTAAAAAATAAATTACCAAATAGCTAGCTGATCAAAGAGTCGCATGAACAACGTTTCTCAGTAAACATACTGCACGCAGCAACGACAATGCAACGATAGACACGGAGCGATGTTGCTCGCGTGCGTATGAGAAGAGGCTTATTCGTCTCGCTATTGGAAATAAAAATAAATAGGAAAAGGGCCTCTCCATCGCGAGACGCTTCTCACGGCCGCTCGCTCGACCAATAGGCGACAGCCTCTCTCCTCGGTCCTCACTTGCCCAGCTCTCGCTCTGGACGACAGCCCCATGACCGGCATCCTCCGTCCACCCTGCCCAAATCCGTTGAGCAGCTGGCTCTCATCCCCTGCCGATTTCATCCTAACGGTGGCGTGACCGTGATTTCTTCTATGCCTCAATGGATCTCGGTCCCGAGAGGAGCCCAGCCCGCCATGGGACTCTCAATCTCAGGGTCGCCATCTTCGCCAGTGTGGAGGCATGTCGATTCGCGCCCGCGCAGCTCCTCGGCGACTCGTCGACGACCCCATGCAGGCCCTGAGCAGGCCGCTAGCTCGAGCTTCTCGGCATGTATCGTCCCCTTGTCGTCTCCTACACCAGCGTCACACGCATCGGCTCTAACGCCGGCATACTCCATGGGCCTTCGTCTTCTGCCTCCTTGTGAGTTTAATAAGGTTCTACTTCATTTGTTCTTGAGTACTATACCAGGCTTGAGTACCTTACATGGTAAAGTTAAATTAAATATCTAACAGCAACTTGTCTAAGAAAGACATAGTAATCACCACCTATTAACATATGCAGCAATATAGTCAAGTAAATTCAGGGAGCGGCGAAATTCTTTGTCAAGCAGAAGCAAAATACAGAGCATAAAGTTGCCCCTGAAGGATAAGATTGAAGTGACCGAGATCAATATCGTCAAGCACCAGAAGGTGAATTAAGCTGATCCGCTACCACGAAATGAAATTGATTGAAGGCAATGAATTGGTCTACCGCCAGCTGGTATGTCTCTTTTTCTTCAGATAGCATAGTTTAAGTTTCCTGCTAACTGATCAAATCAATTAGCTCAAAATTATTTTTTGCTCAGCTAAAGAAAATAACTATAATGTTGTGGATTTTCCTTTACTTTGCCTGGTCGACACACTAAATTTTGTTTCATTACCAACATGTTAATCACAGCAACATGAGTCCCAGGTCCCCCTTACAAATTCAGTCTTCCATTGCAAATCGACAACATCTTACGCAATGACATCAAAGGGTAGTCTGCGTCAATATAGAGCAAGAATGTTTTGTCATTTATTAGTTTAACTCGAACTCAAGTATGCACATTTGATTGAATAAACTCACAGATGTGATCCAAATGTGTTATGTATGAGTAGAGCAGGATGAATAACTACTGTCGAGGAATTATTATATTTGAGTAGCATCAACCTAGATTGAAATATTAACGGGATTACAACCTTATCGATGTTTGCCTCGATTGTGTCCTTGGGGGACCAAAGGTTCAATAAACTATGGAGAAAACTGATAGGGCCAAACATTAGGGAATTAAAAAGGCGTGTTATACTAATTAGTAGACTGATTGGTAAGACTTTTGTACAACAATGCAAGATGCAAGAGATAGAACACTAATTGTGGCTTTACTTGGCGCACATCACTAATAAGAAGGGGCATTGCCTAAATTTATCACACTGTGTTTCCAAGTAGGAACTGATCACTCTGTAACTGCGAGTGAGGCTTCCACAAGTAGTCTTAGCACTGGATAGCTGCAGAGAGAAAGAAAACAAATAAGATGAGCATTTGTAGGCATTAGTAGTACAGTAACTAATATATGCCAAGTCTAAAGGAGAATTCAGTTGTATACTTGACAATTATAAAGCCACGATAGTGAACAAAATGTATACCTACTACCTACTTGAACAGAAAACAAAAACAAATGATGTTAACAGAGAACAAAGATAGGGAATGTTCTTAAGTACAGAAAAGTGTGCAACCTACATAAATCTTTTGTTTAGCCTAGATACATTATAGGTGAGTACTGACTATGGAGTTTTTTAATCTAGACTTAACTTGTCATGGCTGCAAACAATCCATCCTTTACAATTAGTTTAGCATATGGAAATCTTCAACCAAGTTTTTTTTGCGGAACTAAGTTGCAAGGTAGACTAACCTGGCCTATTTATTCGGGCCTGAAGAGGAATAGTAGAAACAGAAATTGCACTTTCAAGCACTTGGGGATACATTACTCTTCTGACATATCATGTTTCCTCATGCCTACTTAGACCAAAGCCTTTGGAAATAAATCAACTATCTGTTCCTGTAATAAGTACTCCTTTTTTAGTTTTTTGTGAAAGATTGACCGCTGAAAAGCTGCAAAAAAAACTGTCAGATAGCACAACTAACATTGGTTCACTGTATTTTCCCAAAAGCTTGAGACATGTATAACTTCAAAAATTAAGGGCTTACAAATAATAGAGAATAGAAACAGTAAGCAGTAAAGGGTGTGTGATTTAAATATCGGGTTTTCTAAAGACATGGTAAAATACATTGCCTTGGCAGTAGGGCGTTTCCTAGCAGCAAATTTAATAAATGGGAAGCAGAACAATATACAGCAGTAACTTGGCATGTTGGCTGAACAAACAATTTTAATGGTATTCTTGTTATTCATTAGACATTGAGCAGAACTTTTTTTGTAACCGAAGTCAGATGTTCCGACCAAAGGTTTAAGACATTCAGATTCCTACATGTAAACAGCAAGCTTCTAACAGATTTTTCATGTAACATATGAAGTTATGAACCAATGGATTCAGAATATCATAGAAATAGTTATGCTAAAGCAAATCACAGGAACTGCAAGCATTGACAATGTTTAATTATGTATGCGGACCAACGCAAATCCAAAATTAGTACAAAAAGAAAAAATTACCTTAGGGTTACCTCCAAATATGAAGACCTGGATCACATGAACATGAAAATCAAGATATAGCCAATACACCTCCAAATATGATTCTTAAACTTGACTGCACAAATAAAGGAAGAAGATTATCCAATCCAACAAAAAGTTGCATAACTCTAGAAATCCATCCCGGCCGTCGCGGAAACACCTCTTTCTGAACCATCCTCTGGACCTAGCTATCGGACAGTGAGTTCACGACCCGGGCATCATGTAGTACATGGCACAATATCCTTGTACCAACTTAAAAACCTCATATCTTAGCATCAATGCTTATTCCTGGAAGACATAAATGCATCTCAACACAATAAAAACTGACCAAAAATAATAGGATTGTAGTACGAAGAAAAATGTGTTGAAAATATATCGATTAGTGCTTACTTTGACACCCTGGTAAAACGCACTAACCTAACTCAAGAAATAGAAATTGAGGCTAGAGAAACGAATCAGGAAGGATAAGAAGGCTCAACCATGGGGACTGACCTGCTCTACTTCCAACCATGATGCCCTCAATTTGTTGAACAACAGAGAATTTAAAACATGCAAGGAAGTAGTGGGGAAGGAGGAGATTGACCTGTAGGTGGGAGTCAGTCTCGTTGAAAAGCACAAGCTGGTCGGGGAGGGTGGAGCACTGCCCCCACTCCAGTTTGGCTGCTCCACCAGCGACCACACACATGGCGTCTCCTCCACTTAAGAGAGAGGACTGGCCATGGAAATTGGCCACATCAGTTGATCCCATAGTCGGTTCACTTCGGGAAGAGGAAGGAGAGAAGGGCCCCAAGGTCCTCCACCATGCCGCGAGCCGCCTTGCATAGGAAAGGAGAGCCCCGAGCTTTTCCTTCTCCATGCGATGAGCCAACTCAGAAAGAGGAGGAGGGGGGTGTCGTGCCCAGAGGGCATGGCGGCCAGAGAGGGAGAGAAAGGACGCCGTCCCTAGAAGGAAATTGGGGGCGGTGGCCATGGGAGGAGTGGGGAGATAAAGAGAGTAGGGAGAGAAGAAGAGACGTAGGGGACAAAACAACTGATTGTGTTGGTCGATGTGGGCATCGTGGACTCCCCACCGCTTTGAACGATGCCTTTTGACCGAACCGTAGATATTAGATCCGACAGCGCTGGAGGTAGGAGGCACTGTAGATGTGCGATTTTGCACATCTACAGTGCCGATGATATGGTATGATTTTCTTTGAGAAAAGTTATGTCACACTATATTTTGAAGTTTAATGTTGTTGAATTCGAGCTACATGTGTTTATGTGATTAGTAGTGCAACGTTTTGATTTTTGTTAGAATAAAAGTTTTGTTACTCACATTCGCTAGCACAACACTGCATAATTCCCACTCTCTTATACTCCCTTATGCACCACTCAGTTACTATTAGGTCTATCCCAACATGAAAAAGTACATACTAATTTGCTTGCATATACTTATTCATGTGGTTGTTGTATAGACACCCCCGTTCTTTAATATCCTACCTGAAAATTATGCACGCTCAAATCATGTGACATCGCCGCAGGCATCACCGCTGACCACTTCTCCGGTTTCCTTGACAGGATCGAAGTCTTGACATTAATGTGTCGCCTTTCTTTCCCCTGCTCATGGTACTAAAGTTTAACCTAGTTCCTAGGAGAGACTCAACAACAGACGTGGCAGGGAGAGAGCATAGATCATACGATGGCGGCATGCCGTGTTCTAAACTGATGGTTGAAGCAAGGACTTGGCCATGCTTAAGCTTAATTTTATGAGCAATCGAATGTGCAAGCATCTTCTACGCGACATCGTTGTCATCCCTCGGGCGGAGCCAGCGGGTGTGCCGGGTGTTTCTTGTCCCACCCAGAACTTCGGTGAAAATTTTGGGATCAATTCATCTGTAGCAATCCGGTTCAGTTGTTTAGAAATCAAATGTGGCTTAAAAGAAAAAGAAATCTCCAAAAACAAAACTTCAAATGTTCCGGTCCATTAGTGAGTAGAGCCCGTAAGGCCTAAACTGCTCCCTTCGGGAGCTTCCTCCACCTCAGATACACGGTCTGACGGTCAGTCGCTCGAAGCCACAGCTCGCAATTCCCCTCTCTGTCTCAACTCTCAAAATCCCTAATTTCCGATCTAGTTGATTCCCCACTCAAGTTCTCAATCTCGGAAGCCGGCGGCGGGAGAGGAAGAGAGGAAGGCATGGGGGAAGCAGAGGCAAGCGGGCATGGCCGCGCGGCGGGGTCGAGCTCGTCGTCGAGCACGCGAGCGAACGGCGCCATGCGGCGAGACGGCGGGAGCTCCAGGATTGGCCGAGGCGCGACCGCGCGAGCACCAGCGCAGCTGAGCAGGAGCAGCAACACGCCGGCGGCCAGCGTAGCCTAGGTAAGCATCTGCAAGCAAGATTGCAATCCATGCACTACAGATTAGAGAAATAGCCTAGCAAGTAGCAGCAAGGTATCAATGCATTTCTCTGTTAGTGTTAGAAAGTCACACAGATCCGTATATTAGGAGATCAAGAGATAGATCATATAAATTGATTAAATGATTTGAAGTTAAAATGTGTAATGTACCACTGACCTTATAACTTTTGTTTCAAACTACGGTATAAACAAACTTGCACTGTGTTTCGCTTTTTGGAAAAGTTCTTGAATATGTACTCGAAATTTTACAAATATGTAGTTGATTTGGTAATATATTTGTTGCCTGGATTATATAGTGCAAATAGGAAGGAAAGGAAGAAAAAACATAGTCTAACACAACATGTACACGTGTTGTATTTAGCCACCACACCCATATGCAGTACGGTCACACAAAGGGTACACACACACAGCAGAATAAAGAAAATACAGTAGCACTCAGTTGTCTCTCCCGAATTCCTTTTTGTTAAATTAATGGTCTCTCCCGAATTCCTGATCCCCTTTCTGGTTACGCTGCCGCTGTCGCCTGCTATTGACGGTGCCAATCGATGTGGGCATCAATCCCCTCTTCTCCCACCGAATATCCATCCTCTATCGTCGACCTCATGTCCACGGCAGTCTTCTTGGTCCACTTCGTCGCACTCTCCAGTTCCCCATTCCGCGGCAGATCGCACCGAAAATTCTGGTTGCTTCCAGTGGTTCCCACTGCGCCACTCACAAGCTCGACCCCTTGTCCGCGGCGGTCGTCGTTCCGCTGCCCGGCAAGGCGAAACAGCCAACCCTAACTGCAAGTCTAATCTTGCGGTGGCCGTCCGCATCTTAGATTTCCCTTCGCCGACTTTGCGGTTGTGAGTCTTTTTGCAAGTAATATTTTGATACCCTGCATTGCATTAAAGAACATTGATGATTATGTCTAGATTGCATGATCTACTGTGGAATATTGATACACTGGTGGTGACAGTATGCTTGTTTAAAATCAACCACATGACATGTTTCATTTGTTTTACCATATTTTCTATCCTGTCATGTTATGAAATGTTATCAGATATTCTGGTATCATCAGAAATCATGCTTTTTTAACAGGCAATCATGATTCCCAAAAACAATTAGTCATTTTAATTGGCTATAGCTAACAACGGTATAGTCACTGCCTGGAGAAAGAGCTATTTGGATTGTATGATCAAAATGGTGCTGATCGTCTTAACTATCTAGGAGGATAACATGGCTTCTTAGCTAACTACGGTATATTCCTGCATTCAAGCAAAAATAAGAACATGACATAATCGCAGCAGGAAAGTGGATTGTGGACATCACCAAAAGGAGGACAACCTTCTTAACATGTCAAGATGTTTTCTTTTTAACTGAAAAGATGTGCTACTTACCAATAAGAACATGTCCAGAAGGACCCCGGGTACTACAAACAACAACCCTTCCCCACAGTGATGGTTCCATTGCTGACAATGGCAGCATGCATTTAAGAAATATAGGGAGTTGCATGTTCAGACTATAGATAATCGACCAGAATACATATTGTGTGACAGATTTAAACTCACCTTCTATTCTTTTGTCTTTAATAGGCCTAGTATTTATAGCAATCATGATGTCCTTTAACCTTGTCAATTTGCAAATAAAATAAAATTATGTGCTTTTAATGCACTTCATGTAATATGTAGATTATTCTTCTGAAATCGTTAGGTTTTACTGTCAAGTAAAAAATATGTCTTGTACTGAAGATGTCGTTGTTTTTGCCTAGGTTGTCTATAAAATAGATCTATATTGACATCTCTAAAATAGCATCTCTAGCTCTACAAAAGTTGCACATGAAAAGTTGAAAATATTGTAATCCACATATATGAAGTAAAAGAAAAGTCATTTCTCTCCTCTCCCATTTGTATGAAGATTATTTAAAAAATTGACCTAGCAAGGACAACCCTGTACTTAGAAGGGAGTAGCATGAACAACGTTAAAACTGAATCCGAGGTAGTAGCTTGCCATACCTTTACGAAGAAACCTTAATCTTTCTCTTGAAATTTGAAGCCCATTTTGTAACGGACTCCAACTGGATCTTTCTTGTCTCCTGTTTTCTGAAAAATTATAGAATATTATGCACTTATTCAGACTAACCGCAAGATCAACCCTCTATCCAGATACTAACTTGCAAACAAACTTATTATAATTCTAAAAACATGTATTCTATGAATCATTAACTAAAGGGGTATTCCTACTACTAATTATGGCTTGCTTTTATGTTGACATGTTCAGCATGACAACAATAGTATATAGCTGCAACCATCACCTCTGAAATGGTAAGACATTGCTAAGAATTAAAAAAAGTATTTTGCATGACTCGGTGGTTTAAATACAACAATGTTTAATTCTTGCTATGTGCCTATGGAAAATCTTAAATCATTAGTTCTTAGAATTCTCCCGCATGATTGACAATGACAAATACAACAAAACCCCATCTGTATTCTCTGCTATTATCCTATTTTATCTTTATATGAAAGCATCTTTAATTCCATTTTCTAATATTATCTATTTATACCACTGATGGCTGTTGCCTTACTGCCATTGAGGAGAAACTAACAACTTGAGCTATGCTAGTGGTAATGCATATTGATGCCTTTTCCAATTTCTTTGCAGCTAAAGTAGAACATGCAGTCATCAGACATATGCAAATGTGAAGGATCAATGAAATCAAAAGAACACGATGAGAATCAGCGGTGACAGTGTGGCGGCGGCAAGTTGACGTCGCCGCGTCCGATGGGCCAAAGAGGAGCAAGGCTTAGTTAGAACAACGTACATGAGCTTTCAGAGCATAGGGGTGTGGCATCACTGAGAGCATCCATGCTGAAGGAACTGGACATCGCCATCAGCATGCTCAAGCTTAGCAAGAACAATCACGCCGTCTTCCACTCTTGCTCCGGCCAAGCTTTGGCCAACCTCGACATAGGAATTTGTTTCATGCCGCCCCTACCTCGCCGCCCAACCAGCGCCACCTGCCGCCGCCTACATATGACCCCGATGCCTGGCTCCACTGTGCAGGCCATACATCCTCGGCCGCCTGTAGCGCCTCTTGACGAAGCCTGCAGCGCGGTCTCTCCTGCCTCCGTCGAAGCCGGTCGCCGAAGCATCGTCTCCGAAGCTGCTCATGGGGGGTGAGACAGCTAGAAGAGGGGTGATTGGGAGAAGAAAATTGGTTAGCTGGAGCCGGCATGGGCAAGGATGAGAAGAACAGGGCAAAGCGGTGAGAGCACATGGGCAAAGATAAGAAGAAGAGGGCAAAGCGGTGGAAGACTCTGGAAGGAGGAGATCGTGGGCATATTGCCCACCGTTTGCCCACCATCTTGACCATGCCCTTTGGACCCAACCATTCAGATTAGATCTAATGGATTTGCATCAGTGAGGCACTGTAGATTGCACATCTACAGTACCAGCAATGACGTGGCTGCGTCCATAGCTTGCTGAAATAAATTTTTTTATGTGCTTGTACTGTAGATGACATGACGTGGTATGGCTAACAACGCTCTAAGGCAGGGGTAAAGTGGTGGGGGTGGAGTCCACTGCTAGTTTTAGGATTCACACATTTTTTATACCAATGTACTGTAGATGTGTTTGTACTGTAGAGGTTGCACATCTACAGTACCAGAACATGACGTGGCTTGGCTAACGGCGCTCTAAAACTTCCAACCTTTATATATGTATCGATGTACTAGGAAGAGACGGCGCGGCGGCACGCCGCGCCCATCAACTTGTTGCTATGCTTGCATTCGCCCATCAACTTGTTGCTATGCTTGCAAGAATGCGTAATAGGGATTAGCTAGCTAGGCTAATATTTGTTTAGAAATACATTTCTGTTGTGTCTTGCTAATATTTGTTTGTGTCTCCAGTAAGGCAAAATGACCCTGAGCACCAGAAATGTGTCTTCAGCAAGGCAAAAGGACTGATCAAATATTGAATCAGTGGCACTAAGTTTAGATTGTACGGTAGGACACTTATTTGAAGTCGATCGGCCTAAGTGAGACATAGCCAACATAATTGTATTTAGGTGTCCACTATATCACTTCTATCGCCCCACTATTGATCCACAGTTCAAACGATACAGATAGCATCTTTATGCAGAGACATGAATTTTCAAAATTATAAATCAAACGAAATTCCAATGAAAGCAACAATGCATACATATCTGGCAGAAGCTAAAAGGACAACATGTACACCAAACCAAACTGTATTAATAATAGATCAAAGTTACTTCTCTAATGTTTAGTAGAACTCTAAGTATGTCATTTCCATTCATTCAGTTCAGCTAAACAAAGCATCAATAAACATCAGTTATGATACCACTGAAAATGATGTGAGCAATTCCTTATCCTGTTATATTATTTCTCATTCTAATCACATTAAGCAAATAATACATTTATTTGAATTTAAACTTGAAAACTCTTTGTGAAAAACAGACAACAAATACAGTCGAACATCTCACTGAAATGAGCCTTTATGTTCTGATATATGTTCAAATCAGCCTAATGGCAATGCAAATTTTCTGTTTGGAAGTGACATCACGAGTTAACATCCAATAAGAACATTTTGTCAGCGTGGAAGGTGGAATCCAGAGCAGCTACCCATCTTGTATCTGTCGGTTCATTTATGTAGGCCTCCTGTCTTTAGTTCCAATAGTGTCCTTCCGCATCTCACCTCAGCAAATTAGTACCCAGCCTGTCATGGAGAAATTTTCAATGAGCAAATGATGTAGAAATGAACATGAGTAAATGATTTAGAAATAAACATGAGTAGTTTGTCTGATCCCCGTCACCCAAGTGAGTGATGTTGATTACCTTTCCTTCAGAGTCGCCAGGCACACATAAGATTAGTCCGACACCTAAACCACAATTTTCTCCCTTCACTGTTGTCATCTTGATCCCATCGAGAAGTGCTGGCAACATGACAACCCTCTTTATTAAGACAAACTGCAAAGTAAACAACATAATTTAGTTTGCATCATTGGATTTCTCTTGCAATAAGAATTTGTAACTTCAAATTTTTATCTCAGGATCCCCAATGTTTCATGTTCACATTATTTCGTATGGGTTTTAAAACCATGAGCACATACGAAACATAAATCCATGGAAGTAATGGTGCAGTGCTCGTGGATTGACGCTATGGTGGAAAAACCTTAACCACTGCCAATTGCAAAGTGGTTATGTTATTTGTGTCAGATGAACACTGAAGACATGCCTACCACAGGAACAACCGACATCTCTAAGAGGAAACAAAAGAAATTTCAGCACAATGGAAAGCACCACAATATGAAGTCCAGCGCACTCCTTAAATAACGCTAGCCGTCCACATTGAAAACCAGATCCAACACATTAAATTTCAGAAATACAGCCACTGATAGTTCAAACCTTCAGTAGGTTGCACTACAGTTCATGCACCGCAAGAAAGTTCTAAATAACCACTTAAAGGATTCCTCACTCTCATCCCTGATTAGAGCACAGACAAATATTGTTGACTGTAAGTGATTGTTCACTCCTACAAATACACCAAGAGGCATCTTGTAAATGTTTATTTTGTAGGTTGTGTCGAACGTTATGCAGTCTCCGAAGTCCTCGTATGACCCCCTGCAGCTGGCGTTTGCCCAGAAGATGTTCTTTACACGTTCACTATCATCCAGCTCAAAGTCAAAGAAGAACTCTTTGTTTATTCCTTTCATTTCACCAAAGAATGATAGAAGCTTCTGCACGTCGTCACAGTCATCTTCTTTCGAGTTCATTGCTTTCCTGCATTGATTTTTGTTTGTGTAAAGTTAGTCAAATTTTTCAGAAAATAATGTAGGTTGCAACTTTGCAGATGGAAAAAACAATATTGTATCAACTGGGCCAGCGAAAATAAATTACCGATTGAGTAAGTCGCGCCCGTGTACCGTCAGATACTGTCCACCTCCAAAAGATCCATAAAGGATAGACAATATAGTGTGATGGTGAACATTTTGGAATTGCAGGTCCTTGACACACTGCAGCAGCGATGAGTCAAAGTTCTTATGAGAATGCAGAAACACCAACATGCTTGGACTCTGAAGCAAATAGTGGTTGTGTTCGTACGTCACATGCTCAATGAGGCATGTGTCGTCTTCCTGGTCTTTCACATGCAATCTTGCCATGCAGCCACATCTCCTGGTTGTTTTTTCACGCTGACGCTCATCTTCAGACACAGATGTTGTGTACTTCCCTTGACATGAGCAGTACAGATACCGGTTGTATCCACTATGCTGCCCAATTCTGATTCCAAATCCAGCATGCCTGGCATATCTGTTGTAAAATTCGTGCACCTTCTTAAAATCTGGGAGACTCATCCCAACCATAGGTACAAGATAGTATGGAATATCTGGCTTCTGCAAAAAGAAATTGGTACACAAGCATCAGTCACGCATATCAGGAATGTAGTTAGAAATATTTTTAAACTAGAGGGGTGTGAGTTTTGGGTTCAACTCACATGCGAGTATCTTCGATTTTGCACATGAGTGCATTCATCCTCAGGAACTATCGGACATGGGGGTGTAACGACTGAAGTGTGCAAAAGTGGATCACGAGTCTTTGTCAATAGTTCCTTTGAATCCCTGACCTTATTGGACCACTGCATATTGTTTGGTACTTGCTTCTGCCTTGGGATTTGAGGTGCAAGCGGGGGAGATTGGATGAATGAGCTTGAGGTGCTCGTGGAGGCTTTTTCTGCGCGCTTGCATAGTCCCATTTGCAATCCATATTTGGTGGATGTGTACCTGCAACAGCTGGTACTTTTTTTTGATGATTGATACCTGAGCGTGGTTGTGAAGCTGCAACCTCACGCACAATTCTCTGCATATGTGGTGGAATCGGCGGGCCTTCCTTTCTGACATCATTTAATCTCTCACTTGTTGCTGCTGGTTCCGGAGGAGTAAGCAAGGAATCCATATCTTGGGTATCTGGTGAGTAACCAGTCATGAAGAAATTTCTGGGTAGATCAGGTGTTCTACAAACCGAATCACCAATTCCAAACTGCAGTGGCAATTCTGGCAATTTTGGTGTAAAATATTCACTTTTACGCGCAGTTTCATCCTGTAAAACATGATGAACTTTTTTAGCAAACAGTACTGTACTTCTTATTGAAACAAGCCTATACTGGTATCAAAGAAATCTTTGTACTTAACGTTGAATAACACTATACTTCCCTGAAATACATCATTGTACTGCTATCTAGAACTGTACTTCCTATTTTTACAAAGCAGTATGATATGTACTGTTAGAACATCATTCAACAGTTCTACTACTTTTTTCAAATCTATGTACTGCCCTGTTATAACTGTACTTCTAAGAAATATTCATTTCATGCATGAAATGAACAAGATAGTTTGTACTTCTGTTCAACATCATTATACTACCTACAAATACATCGTTGTACTGCTCTTTAGAACTGTACTTCCTATTTTTTCAAAGCAGTATGATATGTACTTCCTGATTTGGAACATCATTCAGCACTTGTACTGCTTTGCTACAGCAGTAAGAAATGTACTTCTTAAACAAACACTACTTTACTTCAGAGAATATCCATAGCTTAGAACTGTACTTCAGCAGTGCAAACTGTACTTCTCAATCAATGGGCATTCTACTCTTAGCAATGGGCAGAGCAGTATAGAAATACCTTTGTTTCTTTAGTTGGTTCAATTATCACAGAAGAATCATTGTTGACATCGTCAACAACTTGTAGATCTGAACCAGTTCTTGATGAATTGTTTGGAGCTGATGAAGTAGAACGGAATCTTGGAGATGATCTTGTCTTTAACAGTTCCTCTGGCCTTTTCTTCGATCTTACTGGGACCAATTTCTGCCGTGGTTTGGGTGCCATCGTTGAAACCTGCAATTTCTCGTCGGGTCGAGGAAGCAGATACGGGGCAGAGGGACGAGGGGCGGGAGCAGGAAGCTCCGTCGACGGCGCACACGACGAGGGACGAGGAGCGCGGACGGAGAGGATGCTAGCTCTAGCTGAGGAAGAACTCGCCGGGGCAGTGGACTTGAGATCTGGGGACGAAATCGATGCCCCAACCCTCGGGGATGAGTTCCACACCGATGCGAGCTCTCGACGGAGGTCTCCAGGAGGTTGGTGGTCTCGCCGGAGTAGAAGATCCGAAGCTCCTGCACCGTTACCGCGCCGTCCACGCCGTCGCCGAGGAAGAAGGTTGGTGGGGGGTGGGGGAGCTCGCCGGAGATGGCCGGACCTCGCGCGCTCACGCCGGCGTCCCCGCCGGCGCTCGCCCACTCGGTCCGGCGAGCTGCATCCTCGGGGTGGGGGTCGCGGTGGTCGGGGGGGCGGAGAGAATCCTGGTCGGAACTCTTGTCGGGGCACGTACCGATTCGGGGCGTCGGACGCCCTATATACGGGGATAGGATGTACAGAATATTATTCTACATGGAGACTATTCTATCATCGATGACAGAATAATATTCTGTACATATTCCTTACTGCTCAGAAGATACGTTCATACTGCTTCGTATAACTACAACGTAATGCTTGTTTGCAAACTTTGAACTGCTCATCTGTCTATATATTGTTTTGCATCTAATTTCTAAACCGTTTATTAGAATTGTGCAAATAATATATCATTGGAAAGCTAATGAAAATCCTCAACTTTTTTGTTTTCTAACTTATTTAAAATTATCATCCGTTTAAATTTAATTTCAAAATTCGGAAATCTTCATAAACACGTATAAAACGTATTTTGGACTAAATTTTCAAACCGCTGATCGGAATGGTGCAAATGATATACCGTTGGAAAGCTACTGAAAATGCGCAACTTCTGTATCTCTGGATGTTTCTTCAAATTCTGTACGGTTTTCGAGTAATTTTGAAAATACGATATTTCGGATCTACTCAAAAATGACGGACAATAATTTGAGCAGAGTTTTCCAACCGTTTGCCGGAATAATGCAAGTAATATGGCGTTGGAAATCTATGGAGTAGGCGCAACTTTTTTGTTCACAGTGTTTTCACAAATTTCTTATGGTTTAGGAGCAGATTTAAAATTACAGCTCGTTATTTCAAGTGATGGGCTTCGAACGATTTGTTTTGGTATTTTTAAATGGTATATTTAAATGATACTCCCTCTGTTTCATTATATAAGATGTTTTAGGTTTGTGAAGCAAATGTATCTAGGTATCTTTTAGTGTATAAATTCACTCGAATATATACACTAAAACGTGTCTAGATACATTTATTTCACAAACCTAAAACATCTTATATTTTGAAATGGAGGGAGTACATGTGATATATTGTTAGAAATGTGTCAACAAGGAGCAACTTTTTTGTCAAGATCATTTTCCTCAATCTCTTAAGGTTTGAGGATAATTTGTAAAATTTAAATTTTATATATTAGCATTGTTTGCAAGTTGGCGACATGAAATTGACAAGGTAAACTTTTTGATTCCTTGTGGGATGCAATAGGTAATGAAATTAGAGTTGTACTCTACCATAGGAATCATTTGTCCGAATGGTTGAGGCGATCGGAGCTCAAAACAATGAGATTTGCATAGTAGATTTCCGCCCCGAAAAAATAGAGTATTCGTACTTCCGCCGACAAATATCGGTACTTCATTTTACAAGTGTTTGTACTTCCCGTCAGAGTTTTGAAAACTATTTCATAAAAGAGATGCAACTTTATCATACGGTATCCATTTTGGGTCCACAATCACTCAAAATGCTCGGCACAACAACGCACATCTATTACAATTAGCTAACTAAAAAATCTGCTCCTAAGCGATATTTCTCATGGTCAAAGTTTGTTCAAACCTTTTTATGCATATTTAATAAATCATTTGACCTTCTATTCAATGTTGAAATTGTGTGATTTTTTACGTTGTAATTATAAAGGCAAAGCCTATCCGAGCAAAACTATTAAAAAAAATTGGGTTAGTGTACTTTCCAAAATTTAATATGTGTACTTCCTTTACTGAAACCTTGCACTTCCCGTTGTAACTATGTGTACTTCTTCATTTTTTGCGGATGATTTTATTATTTTCCTTGCATTTAGTGGGAGCCTCTATACTTCCAAAACTGAACATCTGTACTTCCCGATCTCATATTTTGCACTTTCCTCTATATGATTTTGTCATTTTGTAACACAATTTATGGGTTAGTGTACTGCCCAAAATTTAACATGTGTACTTCCAAAACTGAGGCCTTGCACTTTCCATTGTCACTGTGTGTACTTCCTGCATTTTTGCGGATGAATCCATTATTTTCTTTGCAATTTACGGGAGACTTGGTCCTTCGAAAGTGAACATTGGTACTTCTCGGAGTCAATACATGTCCTCATGCACTCATACGTTTGTACTTCCCTCTAAATGATTTTTGTCATTTTTAGCACTTGACGTGGAACCTGTACTTCTAGAAACTCAACATGTGTACTCACCTTGTTATCATGTGTACTTCCTAGAGTCATTGTTCGTACTTCCTCAAATTTGTGGATGATTTTTTTGCAACACTTAGCGGGGACTCTGTACTTCCCTAAGTTGAACCTCTATACTTCTCGGTGTTACTGTTTGTACTTCCTGTCGTTGTTTCATGTACTTCCCTTAGTCATTGTGTGTACTTCGTCGTCGTCATGCATACTTATGTACTTCCCTCCAGATGGTTTCATTATTTGTCTAGCACTTAACATAGAAGTTGCACTTGCAGAAACTAAATATTGTACTTCACAATGTCATAGTGTGCACTTTGTGGTCATTGTGTGTACTTCCTTAGTAATTTTTCTTCTTTATCAATTTTGCGAACAATTTTAATATTTTTGTAGAACCCCTGGGGACTCTGCACTTCCCAAAGTTGAACATTCGTACTTCTTTTGTCACTGTGTGTACTTAATGTAGTCATCTTCTACGCTTCCCATAGGAACTATGTGTACTTATGTTAAAGAAAGATTTGCACTTCCTAATATCACTATGTGTACTTCCTTCAAAATACTTTTCTATATGATGATTTCATTATTTTATCTATACTTCGGATGTGCAAACTTTTCAGAAAATAAAATATATACTTTTTGGATTAAGTATTTGTACTTCCCGATGAAACCTTTTATTTCACAAGTAGCTTCCCTCTTGATGAGATGCGTACTTCGTGGAAGTGAAAGTTTGCACTTCCTAAAGTTAACAAGAGTACTTCCTTTCCGATGCTTTGGAGTTTTAAGTGTCTTTGTTGAAAGTGAGTGATACTTTTTTATACAGTTTTTGTGACTTTTGCACTTTTGAAAATAAACTTTTATAATTCCCTACGTCAGTCACAATGTGTAATTCTGAAATTGATAGTCAATACTTCTCAGAGTCATTGGTTGTACTTCCTAAAATTGAACACTTATAATTCCTGATGTCTATGTTTGATAGATGATTATATTTTAATGATTTTCTTTTTTTACTTCACTTTCTAGTACATCGTGTACTTTCTAAGCTGATGATGGTTACTAATATTGTGTATACATACTAATGGAATGTTTCATACTAAATGTATTTTCCGGTGATTTGTTTGTTTATTTAGAATCGCTGCCTTGACTATGTGCGCTTTTAATTTACTATATTTTTTTTGCCTTCGCGTCGTGGGAAATGCGCACTTCCGAAGATAAACCTTTATATTTCCTACTGTTATTATTTGTACTTCTCACAAGATAATTTTTTCAGATCATCATTATTATTTTTTCGCACTTCTCCACACTAAAACATTTTTTAACAGGAAAAAATTATCATTATTATTACTTCCTCGCACTTCTCGACACTACAACTTTATACTACCATATCCTATATGAGCCAAAAAGTACTCACGAAGCAGTCTATTCAAGCGTCAATTCATGGGCAACCAATTCAGGCAAGAGCTTGCTGGTGTTTTCAAAATGCAGTAACTAGCGGTCCAATTGAGAAATGGAAAATTTTCTCCTCCACATACTAGTCCTCCTTTTGTTCTATTTTTAAATCACCACAATACATCGGTCCGAAGAGCTTTTGCAGCTACCATAGGGAAGACGGAGCATGATGAAAATAGTTTGCAGGTAAATTGATAGGCCATATCTGCGCTGGGAAAGAAGTCAAAGAGAGGATGAGGCCGACATCAGGATAACACTAATTTGGAGCGCTCAGCTTAGACCGCGCAGTGCAGGTCGAGACGCCGGGAAACAAGCACGGTGGCCGTACCTCATTGTTTTGATTTTGACGCGCTGCAGAGGACCAAACAAGGGCGCTTGGCTCAGTAGTAGGGCAGTCCCAGGCGGCCCGATTCGGTCAGGGAGTCGCTGGAGAAAGTCAAAGGAGAACGTGTGGCGGCTCGTCAAAGGAATCCAACGGGGAGCATAGGCAACGCGGGGCTGCTTCAGGCAGCGGCGTGGCCACGTGGGGCACCTTCAGGCCTTGTTTACTTCTCCGGTATTTTTATCCCCGAGAAATGTGGGGATATGCGGGGATTTGGTGTTCACCCAATACTCTCAAATCCTCTCAAATACTCTTCCCCAGAAATACTCTACCATGATGAAGAGTTTTTAATCTAGCCAAAAATACACTAAAGTGGAGGGGATTTGTGGGGATATTCCGGGATTATCCCCTCAAAACCCGGACTAGTAAACAACCTATCGGGAAAATTCCGGGATTCGAAATAATCTCCTCCCATCCCCTCAAATACCCTAGAAGTAAACAAGCCCTCAGGCGGCGGCACGGGGTATGTTTGGGCGGGACTCAGCGCTCGTTCGCGGCGGCAACACACCGGTGCCTCTGGGTGGCGTACAGGGAGCACGTACAACGGCGGCGCAGGTGCCGTTCGGCGGCGCTGCGGGGATCCTACAGTGGAGGCGGGGAGCTCGTGCCGGCCAGGGCCCCATACGACGGTGGATTAGGGGCAGACGGCCACACGTTGTTTGCCGGCGGCGGCGTGGACCGTCGGTGACGAGGTCGAACTCGGTTGACAGGTGTGACGCGGTAGTGGGCGACATAGAGAAGAAGGTTGAGGTGGTTTTATGCGGTGATAGAACCATGCGGACAATTTTTTTTAGCAGAGTTATCGGCCTATAGTGTCCGGACATGTATAGAATATTATTCTATCATCAGTTGCAGAATAGTCTCACCATATATATATATATATATATATATATATATATAGGACTCATCTTATATACTCCTGGGTGTACATACTCCCATATTCAATATACCTCATATACAAGGGTATTATACCTCTTTATCATTTTTTATATACCTCATTAATTATTCTAATGTACCTCAAAATAAGTAGTATGTAAAAAATTTCATCGGAACCCTTACTTTATTTAATATATCACTTTTACGTGCATAAATGCAGTATATACGCAAATAATATGAGGTATATAGATTTAAATGAAATTTTTCATAAAACTCACTTTGAGGTATCTAGTATTAACTAATGAAGTATATTAAAAATAATAATAAGGTAGAATACCCTTGTATATGAGGTATATTGAACGTGGGAGTACGTATACCCAGGGATACCATCTCATTTTCCTATATATATACTCCCTCCGTTTACTAATATAAGATGTTTTAGCTTTTTATAGATTCATCTAGTTTGGTATGTATCTAGTCTACTTTTAGTGTGTAGATTCATTTATTATAGAGTGTATCTAGTTCATTTTGAAACATCCAAAACGTCTTATATTCATGGACGGAGGGAGTATATATAAACGCGGATTTTCTACCACCGGTGGTAGCTATGCATGTATGCATAGTCCTTGGATTGCATGAGCATGATATTCCTACCGCATGCGATGTAGAGAGCAGGAGATGACGGTGATAATGGATGAAATGCTTCCGTTTGTTGTATGCACATGGTACTCTTGAATGGCTACCTAGGATGGCAACTGTGGATGGCTAGAGCAGGTGGTGATTTGAGACATGCCATGCCTAGTTGCCATGCACACTCTTGAATGTCTACCTAGGATGGCAACTGTGGATGGCTAGAGCAGGTGGTGATTTAAGACATGCCATGCCTAGTTGCCATGCACACTCTCCTAACCAAGTAACCTGCAGAGTGGATGGTGAGATGAGATGGTTTGTTGGGGTGGTTCCTTGGTGTGGTGGCTTTGGATGGATAGGTTGAGTGGATGGTGTAGTAGGTGTGTGTGTGTGGTTAGTTGGGGTGGATAATCCAATAGGTTGCATGGTGTGGTGTGTTGGGGTGGTGTGTTGAGGTGGTGAGAGATGGGAATATGCATGCAAACGCCGTTGCTTTCGTCTGTTAATTCTTGTGCTCCCGGTAAAAAATCACATACTCCCTATAGAGGATCTAATGGTGGATGGTGGGTGCATAGCTACCACCGATGGTAGCAGGCATGGAATTCCTCCGCATGCGATGTAGAGAGCAGGAGATGACGGTGATAACGGATGAAATTCCTCCGTTTGTTGCATGCACATGGTACTCTTGAATGGCTACCTAGCATGGCAACTGTGGATGGCTAGAGCATGTGGTGATTTTAGACATACCATGCCTAGTTGCCATGCGTAGTAGCTATGCACACTCTACTAACCAAGTAACCTGCAGAGTTGGCTACCTAGCATGGCAACTGTGGATGGCTAGAGCATATGGTGATTTTAGACATATCATGCCTAGTTGCCATGCGTAGTAGCCATGCACACTCTACTAACCAAGTAACCTGCAGAGTTGCCTTGTATGATTTCCTAATCGATCAAGGTGGTGATTTTAGGAATGCCACACCTAGTTGCCATGCACACTCTCCAAACACACTAACCACCTAGACATGCCATGTGATGTAGCCGTCTTGCCTAGCCATACGTGTGGTTTTGGCGGGATTTTTTTGTTGGCGCGAATGTTATGGTCTTCCTTTTCCCTCCATTATCTCACTGCTGCCACTTGATTAAGAGAGAAAAAAGACATTTATGAAATGAGCTCTACTTGATTAAGTAGCGGCGCTCTCAAAATCAACAAATCAATTAACCGCTGATTTTTATGGATCAAGGTGTTCGTCCTAGTGAGCTATGGTATGAATCCGATTATGTATCAGGTAAATGCTAAATAGAAAAGGATACGGCAGCTATGAGTACACAATGTGAGTGGTGAGATGAGATGATTTGTTTGCATGGTTCCACGGTGTGGTGGCTTTGGATGGATAGGTTGAGTGGATGGTGTAGTAGGTGTGTGTGTGTGGTTAGTTGGGGTGGATAATCTAATAGGTTGCATGGTGTGGTGTGTTGGTGTGGTGTGTTGAGGTGGTGTGTTGAGGTGGTGAGAGATAGGAATATGCATGCAAACACCGTCGCTTCCGTCTGTTAACTCTTGTGCTCCTGGTAGAAAATCACATGCTCCCTATAGAGAATCTAATGGTGGATGATGGGTGCATAGCTACCACCGGTGGTAGCAGGCTATTTTGCATATATATATATATATATATATATATATATATATATATATATATATATGCAAAATAGTGGGCTACCACCGGTGGTAGCTATCCACCCTCTCATAGCCACTGGATCATCCTATACAATATTTCCCACCGTAGATCTTTTTGACAGCCATTAACTACACTAACGGACCTAAGCAAGAGAACCACCAAATAAAATGCCCACCCGAGCGACCTTATCCACCAACTACCACCCATCCCGTTCTCATCCTCCTCCTCGCCCCGTCACCTCCTCCCAAACGCGCCGCCCCCAGCCCCCCATCGCAGCTTTCCCCGCCGCCGCCACCGATGGGTCATCGCCGCCGCCCGCACTTTTCTCCCTCCTCTGAGCTCATTCTTCCTCGGAATCCCTCCCTGTTCCGTCGAAGCAGGTCGGCCTGCCGGAGGTGTGGTACAGGCCGATGAGCCAGCCGGCGGTGATGCTTTGGTAGACAGCGAACTAGCTGCTCCACTCGTTGCGCCGCCGGATTATTTTCTCCAGGCGTCGCCCCTGCCATCTACCTCTACCACACGAGGCGACCCATGGAGAAGCTACTGTTTCCCTTTTTTCTAGATCCACACCCGACCAGAATTCCTCCATCCCGCCGGTACCAGCCATCCGCCGCCTCTCTCGGGTAGCACGTCTGAGAAAAACGAGGTGAAGTGGGCACCAGCCGGCCGCGACAGTGTGTCGCGCAGGTCATATGCGAGGCGGAGGCACGCACGAGCTCGTTTGCCTTTTTTCTCGATGTGGATTTGCTTCACCCTTTTCCCGATTTGAAATTTTCCTGTGTTCCTTATCCATGAACCAGA
The DNA here is from genome assembly GCA_007115705.1 of Dactylis glomerata. Classification (NCBI taxonomy): domain Eukaryota; kingdom Viridiplantae; phylum Streptophyta; class Magnoliopsida; order Poales; family Poaceae; genus Dactylis; species Dactylis glomerata. The sequence goes on along the minus strand of QXEO01000450.1, from coordinate 1,804,993 downwards.
TCGCATGTTGATTTTTTTTACATGCTGTTGTCCTGGTCCAGATCCCGTGGTTATTTAAATAATTGGTAGAAATTTTGATCCGGATTTGCTTCACAGCGCTTTGATTTCTTTTGTGCTGTGTGTGGGGATCGAGCAAGGTTGTATACTGGTATGGATATCCAGGCCCTGTCGGTGGCGTGAGGAACCAGGCCACGGCGCCCCGGAGCTCAGGCATGGCGCAGGTTCTGGGAGCGGGGTTCTTCCCGGCCGAAAGTCTGCGACCCGCCCGGCCCCAACCTCAACCCTACCTCCTACCTGCGGCGGAAGACCGCGTCCAGGCGCCGCCTCCTTCCCTCGCCTCCGGTCGTCGAGGTGGCACCGGCCCGGGATCTTGCTGTGGTCCGGCGCGTGCGGCTGTTGTGGACGGGGGGAGAAGGCGGGGAGTGGTGTTGTGGATTGGGTTTGGATGAGGACCGTGCGGTGTAGGTTGGGTGTCAGGTCACATGGGGTGCCAGCCACGATTTGACAGACGTGGTTAACGGATATGGACGGCAACACGAATCACGAACCACATCAAACGATTCTTTATGCATGCATAGCTACCACCGGTGGTAGCAAATCCACATTGATATATATATATATATATATATATATATATATATATATACCGGTGGTAGCTATGCACCCATCATCCACCATTAGATTCTCTATAGGGAGCATGTGATTTTCTACCAGGAGCACAAGAGTTAACAGACGGAAGCGACGGTGTTTGCATGCATATTCCTATCTCTCACCACCTCAACACACCACCTCAACACACCACACCAACACACCACACCATGCAACCTATTGGATTATCCACCCCAACTAACCACACACACACACCTACTACACCATCCACTCAACCTATCCATCCAAAGCCACCACACCGTGGAACCATGCAAACAAATCATCTCATCTCACCACTCACATTGTGTACTCATAGCTGCCGTATCCTTTTCTATTTAGCATTTCCCTGATACATAATCGGATTCATACCATAGCTCACTAGGACGAACACCTTGATCCATAAAAATCAGCGGTTAATTGATTTGTTGATTTTGAGAGCGCCGCTACTTAATCAAGTAGAGCTCATTTCATAAATGTCTTTTTTCTCTCTTAATCAAGTGGCAGCAGTGAGATAATGGAGGGAAAAGGAAGACCATAACATTCGCGCCAACAAAAAAATCCCGCCAAAACCACATGTATGGCTAGGCAAGACGGCTACATCACATGGCATGTCTAGGTGGTTAGTGTGTTTGGAGAGTGTGCATGGCAACTAGGTGTGGCATTCCCAAAATCACCACCTTGATCGGTTAGGAAATCATACAAGGCAACTCTGCAGGTTACTTGGTTAGTAAAGTGTGCGTGGCAACTAGGAATGGCATGTCTTAAATCACCACCTCCTCTAGCCATACACGGTTGCCATCCTAGGTAGATATTCAAGAGTGTGCATGGCAACTACGCATGGCAACTAGGCATGGTATGTCTAAAATCACCACATGCTCTAGCCATCCACAGTTGCTATGCTAGGTAGCCATTCAAGAGTACCATGTGCATGCAATAAACAGAGGAATTTCATCCGTTATCACCGTCATCTCCTGCTCTCTACATCGCATGCGGAGGAATAACATGTTCACATAATCCAAAGACTATGCATGCATGCATAGCTACCACCGGTGGTAGCAAATCCGCGTTGATATATATATATATATATATATATATATATATATATATATATATGACTCATCTTATATACTCCTAGGTGTACATACTCTTATATTCAATATACCTCATATACAAAGGTATTATACCTCTTTATCATTTTTAATATACCTTATTAATTATTCTAATATACCTCAATATAAGTAGTACGCAAAAAATTCTATCGGAATCCTTACTTTTTTTAATATATCACTTTTACGTGTATAAATGCAGTATATACGTAAATAATATGAGGTATATAGACTCAAATGAAATTTTTCATAAAACTCACTTTGAGGTATCTAGTATTAACTAATGAAGTACATTAAAAATAATAAAGAGGTATAATACCCTTGTATATGAGGTATATTGAACTTGAGAATATGTACACTCAGGGATACCATCTCATTATATATATATATACCTATTGCAAAGTTATGTTGCCAACAATTCCATACAAAATGGTGAAAAGGGAGAGCCTTATATGTATGCTTTGCAGGTTATGGGCAGTGCGTTGTGAGATAACGTGAGTTGTGATTGTTGGCTCAGAATTTGTTTGTCCGCATTTCAGGTATTTCGTTGCTGCTTGGTCATTTTACCTAATTTCCCTTTAGATGCCCGTTAGAAAATATTTTGCTTTGGTTTTCTTCAGACATAAATCAATTTTAATAGTACCTATGTATTAGTGTCATGTTTCATGTTTGTGGACTGATACTGAGTATTTTTGTTGCCTGGTGTTCCATATACATTTTCTGTTACCTAATCAATATTAGTTTGCCTTGGTTCATACCTATTTTTGGAATGGATTTCCCTTTAGACATGAGGAATATTTCTAAACCATGCCATGATTTTCCAGTTGCTTATTGAAACTAATTGACAGAATCTATTGTTACATTATCTATGTGGATTGCTGCTTTAGGTAAATTACAAACTGAGGTTAATTCTCTCCGTCGTATTATTTATGCTACTGGTTTTTGTTGTCTTACCTGAATCTTAGTTTCCATGTATTGACATTTTTAGATCAGATATGATTTCTGTCGGTTTTTTTCCATTGCTTAAATTTACTTATACCCTATTTACATGCCAAATTGGTGGATAAATGGTAAATGTAGAAATAAGGGAAACATGTAAACCACAAGGCAAAGGTTTGCATCTTCCATATTTCTTTACTATTTGCTTACTTCAGAGGAAACAAGTATATTGTCGCTTCATTTATTTTTAGACTTTACATGCACCTCATTTTCTATCTTTATAAATCTAATAGGGTATGGTGAATACCTTCTTAGCTGAAACAAGAAACTGCAGTTGAATGCGAGTGAGCGAGACTGTGGCTTCATGAGTTCTTACAGGCTTTTATTTACTGGAGTTTCTTCAATGCCATTCTACTTTTGAACTGTCAAGTGTCAACTTCCTTCTCCACATTCAGTATATTTAGCTATTTTATTCCTGTTCGATTAATCATGTTGTATAATATTGCTAGCAAGATAAATGCATGTATATTGCTGATAATCTGTGTGTCATAATTAGCTTTCATGTATTAAGCTTCGAAAAGTAACATGCATTATCATTCTGTTTATTTCATTGCAGAATTGGAATGCATAATGTATTGTATGCACGATTAGTAATTGCTCTCCTCTTATAACTAATGTGTTCTGGTGGAAAGACAATAGCATCTCTCTGATGTATTTTTTGGTTCAAGCTTTGGTAGCCATTAACATGATAATTATGGAAAATGATTGGTTGCACTGCATGTATTTCCCACAGTTCCATTCAGTTATGAATTTAGAACTGGTTGTTCATATAGCGCCACCCAGCAAAACACCCTGTAAAGTACGCTGCACATATGACACATGAAAAAAATCAAGAAAATGATACGTTAAAAGTGAAAAATGGCGCAGCAAAGCGCGCAAGGTCCTTCTAGTACATAGAGAAGGGGCGGGGATAGAGGGCAGCCTCGTCTACGAGGAGTTGCAGGCATGAGACGCCGGCTCGGTGTCTCGTCCTTGGTTTCGCCCTGGGTTTCTCGAGAGAGAAGAAGGAGTGGAGGAGATGTGGGTATAGGGAGTGAGAGACAAAAGAAGGACGAGGCTCGGGAGTGTCTTAAACAGCGGGTATGGCGGTGCAGCGCGGGCGTGGAGCACGGCTCACAAGCGACACGTGCTCAGATGCATTTAGGCATAAGGGCGGTTGAATAAAGCACAACGTGAAGAGTGGAGTGCGAGACAAGGCTCGTCCAGCTCGGGAGCTAGCTGTGATGGTCAAAACTCGAGGTTTGGGTTGGCATGTGCAGGTGTTCGATTGGCCAAGCGAGGCGGTAAGTGCACGACAGTGGCAACTAGGTATGTTGTCAGGGTCCTGGAACAATGCCTTGTAGGTTTTGGGAGACTGACATGACCATAGATGGCTAGGACGACGATAACGTCACGCGCATCTACTGACGTGGTGACTGCCGGCTGGGCAGACGGGGCGGTGGAGATTTCTTGCAATAGGTGAATCCTTTCAGTCTTGGAGTGTGGCGGTTGGACAAAGTGGTGAAGTAACATGTCTATGACGACGTCTATGGAGCTGGCGTGCTCTTTGTATCCTTGTCAGAAAATCGGGTGGCCACCCAGGATGAGAAAGAGTTGGGTGAGGGTTTGGGTCAGCCAGCAGCTGCCTCTGATGGGTGGGCTCGTGGTTGTGATCTGGATTGGTCTAGGAGCAGATTGGGGGTTCAAGAGAGAGTGATAGCAAGGGAGAGGGGCGAGAAGATTTTGCACAATATTTGGATCGGCTCCTCCCCTTCCCTCCAACTGAATGGGATAAAAGGTGAACTGTAGCTCGCTGGAGCACGACCAGAGGGAGAGAGGCGTGCAGGAGGGGTCAACTAAGTGTTTGGTGCTGCTCCAGAACGAACTTGGTTAACAGAGATGGATAAGAAGATTAATTTGTGAGTTGAGTTAAGATTTGATTTGAGCATGATGCAAATGTTTACAAAGCAAGGGCATGAGGAGATATATTAGATAGGGGTGTTAGGGAATGAGCAACTATCATTCACAGGGGGCCAAAGGCCAATACATGTATAGGTGTTGGTAATATGCAAAGAGCCCCTTATACTACGGGGAAAAAGGAAAAGAAGACTACATATGTCTAACACCCCCCCCCCCTCAAACTCATGGTGGATCAACAACACTGAGTTTGGAGAGAAAGAAGCTATGCTGCGCTCGGGTCTGGGCCTTCGTGAAGAAATCTGCCAACTGCAACTCGGAAGGCACATACTGAAGAGCGAGAATATCATCCTGCACAGCAGTGCGCACAAAGAAGGCATCAACACCTATGTGTTTGGTGAGCTCATGCTTCACCGGATCTCGCGCAATGCTGATAGCACCTATACTGTCTGACAGTAGGGAAGTCGGTGTAGTGACAGACACACCAAAATCCTCCAATAACCATCGTAACCAAATCACCTCGGCCGTCAAACTGGCCATAGCTCTCAACTCAGCCTCTGTACTCGAGCGGGACACGGCGGTTTGTTTCTTTGTCTTCCATGCAATGAGAGAACCACCAAGAAACACACAGTAGGCAGAAAGCGAGCGGCGATCCGAAGGATCACTAGCCCATGTAGCATCAGAGTAGGCCTGGAGCTATAAGGAGCCAGAACGAGGGAAAAATAGACGACGGGTGATAGTGCCTCGAAGATAGCGAAGAACACGAAGGAGATGACTATAGTGAACCGAGGTGGGAGCAGAAACAAACTGACTCAGAATATGAACCGGATAGGATATATCGGGTCGAGTGACAGCAAGATAGACAAGGCTCCCAACAAGATGGCGATAACGCGTCGGATCAGAAGGAGGGTCACCATCAGAAGCACGAAGCTGGACATTGAGCTCCATAGGAGTCTCAAATGTGCGATCATCACCAAGAGCAGCACGAGCAAGTAGATCCTGGATATACTTTTCCTGGGAGATATAAAAGCCATCCGAAGTGGAGGAAACCTCAATCCCAAGAAAATAGCGAAGAGGACCAAGATCAGTCATAAGAAACTGCTCGCGGAGACGGGCCTTAACAAAGGCAATATACTCAGAATCATCGCCGGTGATGATCATATCATCAACATAGAGGAGGAGAAGGGTCCGTCCTCGAGGAGAGGTGTGAACAAACAGCGCGGGATCATGAGCGCTGGGGGAGAAACCGGCAGCAGTCACGACAGAGGCAAAGCGCTCAAACCAGGCGCGGGGTGCCTGTTTTAGGCCATAAAGAGAGCGTCATAGGCGACAAATCATGCCATCAGGGACAGAGTACCCTGGAGGAGGCTGCATGTAAACCTCCTCACGCAACTCACCATTGAGAAATGCGTTCTGAACATCAAGCTGAGACACAGACCAGTGGCGAACAGAGGCCACGGCAAGAAGAGTGCGCACGGTGGTCATATGAGCCACAGGTGCAAAAGTCTCATCATAATCACGACCCTGCTCCTGCTGGAAGCCACGAGCCACAAGACGCGCTTTGTAGCGCTCAAGAGATCCATCGGAGCGAGTCTTAATCTTGTAGACCCACTTGCATGTGATGGGACGAACACCGGGAGGAGGAGAAACAAGATCCCAAGTGCCAGTGCGCTCAAGCGCAGCAATCTCCTCAGCCATGGCAAGTTGCCATTCAGGATGACCCTCAGCATCCCGATAAGAAGTCGGCTCAAGGGCAACAGAAAGACCATAGTGACTAGGAGAGTAGCGATCAGGTGGACGACGCTGGCGAGCAGGAAGAGGAGGGGTCATCTCATCAGAGGAGGAAGGCATATCAGACAAAGAAGAAGCATCCGGAACATGAGAATGACGAGAATAGTGGAAAGGAAAAGGGGACAACGTAGAGGTGGGTGGAGGATCGGAGGAGAAAGGAGAAGGACTCGGTGGTGAGGAGGGTGGCGGTGGGGAAGATGGAGCATCGGCAAGGATGGGACGCGGAGGAGGATCAATAGCCACAGAGGGTGGAGTGTCGGGAAACCATAGGAAAGATATGTCCTCCACCGAGAAGACCGAGGAGGAGGGACGTGGGTAGAAGGAACGCGACTCATCAAACTTGACGTCACGAGAAATGCGCATCCGACGGCCAACGGGATCCCAACACCGATAGCCCTTGTGCTCATCACTATAGCCAAGAAACACACACTCAACAGACTGAGCGGTCAGTTTGGTGCGCTCGCGAGAGGCCAGGAGAACATAGCAAACGCAACCAAAAGAGCGAAGAGTCGAATAATCAGGGGAGCGAGCAAACAAACGCTCAAGAGGAATACCACCCTGTAAGGCAGCCGAGGGCTGGAGGTTAATGAGATAGGCGGAAGTAGAAACAGCCTCAGCCCAAAAGTGAGGCGGAAGAGAGGCGGCAACACTAGTAGGGAAAACCTCTTCTGTGGCGCACCCATATATATATTCTGTGGCGCATGGGTGGTGCTCCACAGAATCTTCGCCACAAAAATAAGCATTCTGTGGCGCACCAGTACATGCGCCACAGAAATAAGGAATTCTGTGGCGCACCAAGCCCTAATGCGCCACAGAATTAAGAAATTCTATGGCGCATTATGGCTTGGTGCGCCACAGAATTAGGTGTGCCACAGAATTGCATTTTAGTGCGCCACAGAAATATTACAGGTTTTATACAGAACTTATTCTGTCTGGTGTATATATACAGGTATTAACAGATATAATATAGCAGTATACAGATATATCAACAGATTTCATATAGCACAATTATATATCTCCATATACAACTCATTTCATATAGAATATTAACAGATTTCATATAGCTCCATGCATATACAACTCATCATACATATATATGTCCATAAAACTCATAATCCAAGCAAATTAAGTGCATCATCTCAAGATACAAATGAAGTGACACCGGCCGCCGCCTACACTAGGATGAAATAGAGTACCGCTCCGACGATGGTGAGCAAGAGCGAGAGCACAATAAAGGTCTTCATCTTGCTCTTGTTCGACTGGTGCTTCCTCCACTTGGCAACCGCCTCTTGTTGAGTCGGGTAGCCTTTGTAGCAGTTGTCGCTGAACTTGTGCACCTGTTCCTTGCAGTCCGTCCACTCCTCATAGGCTCCTGGAACCCGCCCCTCGAACACGATGTACCACGTCATCTCTATGGACACAAGGCATATTAGTATATAATGCAATGGAAAGAATTAGAGGGTTCACATGCATACATATTCACAAGAATTAAAGCAAGGAAATAATAATAAACCTAAAAGTCATATAGCATCGGTATCACATAAGTAATCAAGTTCAACTACATCGACTACAATAGTAATTGAAGTCCAACAACGACACTAAGCAAGTTTATTTACAACACAGTAGGCACACCGGCCTCTCGATCAACGAGACGTCTTGTTCATGGCCTCTGGGAACGGTTTGTACATGTCCTTCGTCGTCCACGTCCTTCCATCACCCTGCCTATGTAGGCGTTCTTCTATATCCCTCTTACACAACCCTCTGAGTTGGTGTAAGAGCCCCGATCTGTTGCATACATCTTCTACGATAATTTCCGATAGCTTTACTTGGATGCGATGGAAGTCTTCTCTAAGATCAGCATCGCTGATCTTCCCCGCCATTTTTTTGGGGTCTCGCTTACTAGGTGGCAGACGCATCATCTCTGCATCCGCGACAAACCCTTTAAGGTGATGGAGGACATAGAAGGCCTCCTTCATGCTGTCATCTGGCTGCTTGATGCAAGGGAAGTTGATCACGTGCTTGAACCCCTGCTCTTTAGTGTCCGGCCTGATAAATTTCCCCTTCTCGTGGAAGATGCCTCCATTTTTGGAGTAGAAAAGGATAGCCTCATCGAGAACACTCCTTATTCTGTTGTAGTCTTTCTTCATCATCGTACTCGACGAGTAGAAGTACTGGGCTAGTGACCACTTCGGGCAAAGAACGACGAGTGTGCAGTATGTGTCCCTACTCAACACATGCAATTTAAATGGAATGTTGGAAATGATCGGCAATGGAAGAAATATATAAGAAAGCATAAGTTACGATGGCCGAGAGCGAATGTGTACTTACTCGGGAAAGACAGGCAGAAGAATGGTGTTCTTCTCTTTGTTCATGAGCATGAAGCTCTGGAGGTACCGCACCGCCGTGGTCCGTGTGCTTGAGCCATCCACCAGCTGGCTATCGCGCATGTAGTAGGGATCCGCTACCGCGACGTTGGGGGGTCTCTCTCTCTTGATCTTCATCTGAAGATTGATCGCGTATAGGCAAACCAATTTATAGTCGAGCCGTTTCCAGTGAAATAGATTGAAGACGTCCTCGAACGCTATGAAGAAGATATCCGCGGGGTATGCTTGGACGAAGTTCGGGTCTGCTGCTGGCACCTTGACCGTGAACACCGGGTAATTTGGATCCTTGTCTTGAAGAAGGAGGCTCTCTAGAAACTGAATATTTTGCTGCAAACTGATCATTGGTCCACTTGCGAGATGTTCGAGGTCCTCAGGCAGTATCAGTTTACCAGCTTCATGAAGCCGGGACAAGCCACCCGGTGTCCGTGGTACCATGTCGTCGGCCCGCATCTTCTTAGGAAGAATCTGGCTCGAAGATGCGCCCTTCTTATTTCCTCTCTTCCTTGGCTTCTTCACCTGACCTGCTGGGGGTGCTTCGGGTGCTGGTGGTGCTGATGGTGGGGTTGCTTGGGGTGCTGGTGGTGATGATGGTGGTGCAACGGGTGCTTGGGTTCCTTGGGGTGCTGGTGGTGCTGATGGTGGAGCTTGGGGTGCTGGGGTTGATTCGCGTGGCTCCCCGACGATCGTCTTATACAGCGTGTTAGGGCTGAAAATGGTAGCCGGCTTGACTTGAGCTGGATTGCCAGCCTCCGGAGGAGTGTCTTGCAGAGAAAGACCCGTGAAGGTCAGGCGCTGTGTGACTGTAGTGGGACGACCAAGTTGATCGCCGTGAGTGCGGAAGGCTTCTTCATCCATATGAGGCATGAACATATCTTGGCTGCAGGCGCCAGTGTTGATGTAGGCATCGACGTCATCATCATCATCGTTGCCATCAAGCGGCGCCATGTCCTGGAAGTTAGGTGGTGGAGGTTGCGATGCCGCCGCTTGGCGTACCTTGCGTTTGGTCGACGGTCGTTGCGGAAGCTTTCCCAACAGCTGTTGGTGGCGTGTGGTGGTAGCGGCGATCGCCGGTTCCTTCCGGGTGGCGGCGGCGACCGCCGGTTCCTTCAGGGTAGTGGCGGCAGCGACCGCCGGTTCCTTTCGGGTGGCGGCGGCAACCGCCGGTTCCTTCAGGGTAGTGGCGGCGACGACCGCCGGTTCCTTAAGGGTGGGGCCGGCGCCGGGCCGGATGACCTTGGGCCGGTTGATAGGGGAGGTGGCGCCGATGTTGCGCCTGACACTCGGAAGACCCCCACCCAGACGAATCTGGTTCTTCGGCCATGTCATAAGCCAGCCGATGCAATTCCCAAGGACCATAACGTCGTCCTCGTCTGTGCCCGGAGGTTGATCGGGGGGGAGGAGGTTGTGGTACTCCGGCACTACCATTGCCAACTTCACCTTCACCAAATGATCTGCAATGTTTCTGTGGTGCATAGTTCGGCTGGGCATGACAGTGCCGCTAGCAACATCCATCAACTTGCCGCCGGGCTCCACCACATGCAGGAGTATGCAAGGTTCGTCCTGAGTCAGGGGCATGTTGGATAAGATCAGCGCAAGGCATATATAGTTAAAGAAGATGACGCGGAGGACTAACTAATGAGTTACCTTCTTGACGGCGTTGATCTCTGCTAATGTTGATACAAGGGCATCGGTGCCGGCGCCGGGCCGCTCACTCTCGGGTGCATTATCAGGCACCACCACCCTATCAGCTTCCGCGGTTGGGGGCGTCGATGCGACCAGGTGGAGCGGCGGCGTCGGGGTCACCAGCGGTGACACTTGGTGACTTGAGTTACTGCCGCTGATGCTGGGCACATATCTCGGCATCCTCCTTGTCCCAAGTGGGCTGTTTTCCTCGGTAACCGCCGCTTCCGCAACGGTGAGTCCCTAGGTTCAATTCCCGCATTTTCTTCCCCCAGGCGGTCCATTTTTTAGCCTCATCAGTCTCTAAGGACGACTTGAATGCTTCGAAGTCTTCTCTAGAGAGCGTCGGGTCTCTGCGACTTATCTGCTCCCAGCTTTTACCTTTCTTGATCTTGTCCTTCAGCCGGGTTTTCCAGCTGCTCAAGGCGGTGCTCATCTTCGTGAGAGCTAAAGAGTCCACCAATGCATAGGCAGGCGAAACAAATTTAAGAAATATTGTTGCCAGGAAACGCATAACTAAGAGAAAACGGCTGCTTAACTAGACAACCTAATGCTTATTCATATAAGTTCTTTACATAATGGTATTAACACACGACTTAGAGCCAACCATATAAGTATTTTGTGCACAGCCACTCCAAAGTACTATGAAGTATCCCCAATAACACAAGCGATGTAAAATACTGAAACACGGGAATTAGCTACAAAGGGCTTTCTGTTGCTGTTGACTTGCTGGGGCTCATAAGACAGTGTGCTGCTGGGAGTCTACATTGCTCTCATCCAATACTACAGAAAACCATTATCATGCGTTGTCATATCCACAGAGCAGCATAAAAAATATCAACACTAAACACTTAGAGGTGTAGTATCTTCTATGCATACTAACACAGACAAAAGCAAGGCAATCTACGAATTGAGTTATATACATGGAATTCTACTGAACCACATGCAAATTAGTTCCGTTATATATCTTCGAATAAGCGTATAGTGACACAGATAAAAGCAAGACAATGGACGGATCTCACAACCAATTCAACATACCTTGAAGGATCCCCCGACGCTGGAGCTCCTTGTCCACTCGAGCCCGAGCTGCTTCGTGGAGGCCTGGTAGGTGCCCCTCACAGCGTCCCCGCCGTCGAACCTCCTGGCGACGGCGAACTCCCAGGCGTTCTTGGCCGTATCGAAGGTGGAATCGACGGTGGTGAGCCGGCCGGCGCCGTGGGCGTAGGTGTACTTGACTCGGCGATCCGGAGGGGCGGCGCTCCAGAGGGGCGAGGAGGGGCGGCACTCCAGAGGGGCGAGGAGCGGAGGAGGGACGACGCTCGGGAGGGACGACGCTCGAGAGGGGCGGCGGCGAGGGTGGACGCGATGCAGGGAGTCTCGATCTGGCAGGGGAACAGAGAGAGAAGAAGCAGTTGCGCGGGGGAGGGGATCGATCCCCAGTTTTACTAAGTGTCAATATTCTGTGGCGCATCTACTGGTGGGATGCGCCACAGAATTAGATAATTCTGTGGCGCATCCCACTAGTAGATGCGCCACAGAATTTATTTCCTTTTTTTAATTATTTTAGTTATTACTCCCTCTATTTCAATGAATAAGGCTTATATTTTTTCTAAAAATTCAAAGAACATGAAGTTTGACCAAATTTTCATATGATGTCTATATAATATTATAGTTGTCGATAGTTTCTAAAAATATAAGCCTTATGCTTTGGAATGTGCATACACAAAAAAGTCTCGATCACACACACCAAAAAAGTCTTCTCCGTCCGGTTCCGAGCTAGCTTAGCGTTTCTTCACGATCTTCTTGCCCTTCTTGTTGGCGGTTGAATACTTTATGCCGGCCACCTTGAGATTTCTTCATGTGAACGGACAACCTTTAGTAGGTAGGGGGGTCTTCCTTCTTACTTTACTAGTAGTAGGCATGTCGAAGTGCTTGTCGAATTCCTCCTCGATCTTTGGGTCACCGTTCTTGTCCAAGTCTTCCTCGTTTGCGTCTCCTTCCATTCCTATGATGCTCCTCTTGCCCCTCCTCACGACAACACGACTAGGCCTCGACGGGTCAGTGATGAAGAAGAATTGGTCAACTTGGCTACCGAGTACCCATGGCTCATTTTTCGCGGATGCGTTCTTCGATTTGGCATCCGGTATAACCATGGTGGTGAAATATCGGCCTTCTTTTTCGACCTTCTTGGCCCATCTCACACGGAACATTGGCACCGTCTCTCCACAGTAATTGAGCTCCCATATCTCCTCGATCCTTCCAAAAAATCTTTCCTTGACACTAGTCTCGTCATCGGCGTATGATAGCATACTTACTCCTGAGTTTTGATTTTCACTATTTTTGTCCTTTTCCTCGGTGTAGAATCTGTAACCGTTGATGTCGTACCCCTGATAGGTCCTTACGTTATGCCCGGGGCCCTGTGATAAGGTGTATATGAGTTTTCCATCTTCGGTAGAAGGCCTTCTGCTCTGTGCTTGAAGCAGTTGACTTTGCTTAAACCAAAGCGTGAAGCCGGAGTTGTGCTCTTTGGTTACGTCTCCCATCTTCCTTGGCCGGCTCATATCGATGTAATTCTGCTCGATTATGCTTTTGTGCTCTTGCACAAAAGGTTCGACCAATTTTAAGTGTTGTAGCGCGACCCGGTGAGCCCTTTCAAAGTCGTCGCGTCGATTGACAATGCCCACATGGACTGAGCGGTAGCCCTCGCGGTGACCGACTCCAGCGAGCCTGCCGAGGTGCGTCCTGGTGGGCAGACCAACATGATCCTGGTCGTCCTCGGTGCTTAGATAATTCTGGCAGAAGGAGATGCACTCGTAGGTTAGGAACCCCTTGGCCATGCTTGCGTCTGGACGGGCCCTGTTGCGAACGTATCCTTTCATGACACAGTTCTGCCTTTCGAAAGGCATCATGTTGTGGAGGAACGTCGGGCCGAGCTGCCTGATGTCATCAATGACATGGAGAAGGAGATGGACGCATATATCACAGAATGCGGGCGGGAAGTAAATCTCGAGCTCACATAGTATCACCACGATCTCATCCTGTAGCATCTTGAGCTGCCTCACGCCGATCGACTTCCTGGTGATAACGTCAAAGAAGTTGCAAAGGCCAAACAGCGTATCACGGACGTGCTCGTCCATTATCCCTCGGATCGCAACGGGAAGTATCTGCGTCATGAGCACGTGACAATCGTGAGACTTCATCCCGGTGAACCTCTTCTTCGCTACGTCTAGATATCTGCTTATATTCCCCGAGTAACCGTGAGGAAGTTTCACTCGTAGGAGGCACCTGAAAAACTGCTCGAGCTCCTCCGGACTCATTGTGAAGCAGGCAGCGGGAAGCACCACCGCGTTCTTCTTAGCCCTTTTACGGAGACGTTGAGTCCCTTCCGTCTGATCATCATCATCATCGTCGTCGTTGTCATCAGTATCGGGGGCTTGAAGAGCTTTTCTGATGCCAAAATGTTTCAGATCGTATCTTGCTTTCGGCCCATCCTTGGACTTTTCCGAGTTGCAAAGAGTGCCAAGCAGACTCTCGGTAACGTTCTTCGTAATGTGCATGACATCGAGGCTGTGGGGCGTGTGGAGGACCTTCCAGTACTCCAAGTCGTGGAAAATAGACCTCGCTTTCCATACACCGAGCAGCGGCTCTGGCTTCGGTCGCTTCTTTCCCGGCGCTGGGCACTCCTTCCAATTTTTTAGAAGATCGTCGATTTCTGCACCGCTCCTCTGTCGCGGGGGTCCATCGGGCTCATCTTTACCATTGAACAGATCACCGCGTTTTCTCCACGGGTGATCCAAGCGAAGCCACCTTCGAGCACCTGGGTACACGGTTTTCGAGGACCCGAGATCCCTTGGTAGCTGTAGATGCGGGGTCTCGTCCATGCACTTCACACAGCCGCAGAATCCGTGGCTGACCTAGGCAGATACGTATGCGCAACCAGGATAGTCCGTGACTGTCGTGATCAACGCGGCTCTCATATCGAAATAAGTTCTACTGTAGGCGTCCCACGTACGGGGTGGCGTCTTCCACAACGTGTCTAACTCCTCTTTCAGCAGCCCGAGATACAAATGCATGTCGACACCTGGTTGTTTCGGCCCCTGAATGAGAATACTCAGGTGTATGTACCTTTGCTTGATGCACAGCCACGGGGGTAGGTTGTAAGGCCATACAAACACAGGCCAGGTGCTATGCGTGCTACTCTGGTTGCCGAACAGATTGAGTCCATCGGTGCTCATACCCAGCCTGATGTTCCTTCCGTCGCCCCCGAACCTAGGGAAGGCAATGTCCAATGCTTCCCACTGGCCAGCGTCTGAAGGGTGTGTCAGCATATAGCCCATCTCCGGATCTTCTTCGGGCTTCTCCCTTTCCGCGTGCCATTGCATGAGCTTTGCTTCCTTAGGGTCCACGAAATACCGCTGCAGACGGGGAGTGATACGAAAGTACCATACCACTTTTCGAGGTACCTTCTTGTTCCCAACCTTGTACCGTCCGTGGCCGCACACCGGACATGTGGTCATGTCCTTGTACTCCCCCCGATAAATCACGCAATCATTGATGCAGGCGTGGTATCTTTCGTGCGGTAGGTCAAGAGGGCACACAACTTTCTTGGCCTCCTCGATACTACTTGGCAATGTGTTCCCCTCTGGGAGACGATCGTGCCAGAATTTCATGTTCTTGCTGAAGCTGGAATCGGTCCATTTGTTCTGCGTCTTCATCTGCAGACAATCAAGCATTACATGCAAGCGCGTATCCTGCGGACGGCACCCAGGAAATATCGGAGTCATCCCGTCTTTCTCCATTTGCGCCAGCTTGGCTCTCTCTCTCTGGCTGCAGCTCTGTCGTTGCTCGTCTCATGGAGGAGCAGATCTTGAACATGAGAGTCCCGCAAGGCCGAAATTAGCGGAGTCGCGCCAGAATCTTCTTCTTCATCATGATCTTCTCCGCCGGCAACTTCTACTTCATGATGATCTTCTCCGCCGACTTCTTCTTCATGATGATATTCTCCACCGACATGTGGTGCTTCGTCATCTCGCTCGCCACCATGGTCTTCATGCGCACCATTTGTTGGGGCCGGCCGCGCCTGGTTGTCCTGCATGAAACCGCGCCTCAGCAGGTGCTCCTCCAGTTGTCCGGAATCAGGGTTGATCCAGCGCTCGAGTTTGCATGATCGACACGGACATCTTATCCGGCGCCTATTGTTCCGAATCATGTCCTCCTTCGTGTCTTTCTTGTATCTACTAATTCGAGTGGAACTCATCGAGAGGACCATGGTTGTCTGCAAATGGTATACATAGAGCAGAAAATTAGAACCGCAACACATGCACACACATGCATGGGCCTCTCCTAAAGGTATACATAGAGCGGAAAAATTCGGCATGACCTCTCCTAAAGGTAGGACGTATGGGTAGTGCAAAAATTTGCCGAAACGGAAATGAATCAACGTCTCGACAAACATCCATGCACCACACCGGCACACACACAAGCGCTTCACGTGCAACAATCATCCATACACAAGATCAACATGCGCATGCATGTCCCCTCCAAATACTCACCTTGTAGATTCGATACCGAGACGAGACCGCGATCGATGAGTTGGAGAGGAGGAGAGAGTATGGAGAGGCTTCTCCTCACCGCCAATTATGTATCAACCAAAGTAAGTATAATAAGTACCAAAGAAAGTGAAAACTATGGCCAAAATGGGATGAGAGGGAAGGGAGCTAGAGCTGGATCTAGATGGAGGAGAGGAAGATGAATGGCTTGGGAGTGTGGGAGGTGTGGGAGGTTGGCACTTTAAAGGTGTGGGACGAGCTAATTCTGTGGCGCATCTGGTCAAGTGCTCCACAGAATTTCACTAATTCTGTGGCGCACCAGACCTAATGCGCCACAGAATGTACTAATTCTATGGCGCACCAAACCAGATGCGCCACAGAATGTACTAATTCTGTGGCGCACCAGACCAGATGCGCCACAGAATTAGTACATTCTGTGGCGCATCAGGTCTGGTGCGCCACAGAATTAGTGGAACCAATGATTGGGGCTGGCAAGGAGTGGGCCCCACCCAAATTCTGTGGCGCATGGCCTTCTGATGCGCCACAGAAATGTTGTATTTTTGTGGCGCACCCTGCCAGGTGCGCCACAGAATTATTTTCTGTGGCGCACTGCTAGCTAGTGCGCCACAGAATTGCATCCCACCTATAAGGGTTTTCCTACTAGTGCAATCATCAGCGCACGAGCCGTCTCAAGCATGTGGCGATGCTTGCGCTCAGCCACACCATTCTGAGCGTGAGCGCCAGGACAGGAGAACTGAGCTAGAGTCCCCTGCTCAGCGAGAAAACCGCGCAATAGCTGGGAGACATACTCCCCAGCAGAATCAGCTCGAAACACACGAATAGGCGTAGAGAACTGGGTGTGAACCATAGCAGCAAATCTCTTATATATAGAGAGAACCTCACTACGAGAAGTCATGAAGTAAAGCCAGGTGTAGCGAGAGAAATCATCGATAAAAAGAACATATTAGCGATGGCCCCCCTTTGAACCGAAGGGAGCCGGACCCCATACATCAGAATGGATTAAATCAAAAGGACGCTCCGACATAGAGGTACTAGTAGGATAGGGTAGTTGAGTCTGTTTGCCAAGTTTACAACCCTGACACTGAAGCGAAACATCTCCTGAGACAGGCCCCAGAAGACCGCGATGAACTAAAGACGATAGGCGAGAGCCACAAAGATGACCAAGTCGATGATGCCATTGCTGAAATGAAGCGGAAGCAGAAGTAGCAAGAGCATGTGAACGACTGGTGGTGCTTGTGTCGACAGAAGGAAGACGAAGCCAGTCAAGATCCCAAAGCCCTGGGGAGTCACGGCGCCGAGGGCCAGCTCCAACCAGAAGCTGGGTGTGACGATCCTGAACAGAAACAGAATCAGCATCAAAGATTAGGGCGCTGGAGCAGCAAGCCGCCAGATCGAGGCGGGCAGCAGGAAGCCGCCAGATCGAGGCGGGCAGCAGGCGGCCGGGCCGGGGCAGTGAGTGGCCAGATCAAGGCGGGGAGCCGGCGGCCGGGCCAGGACGATCCGGTGTATCAACGGATAGAAAAAGAAGAGGGCAATATTTGAGCTGCCGGAATGAACGTCGGCGGCGAGAAAACTAGCACGGAGCTGCTGCGTGCGGGAGCTAACCTAGAGCTCTGATACCATGTTAGGGAATGAGCAACTATCATTCACAGGGGGCCAAAGGCAAGTACATGTACAGGTGTTGGTAATATGCAAAGAGCCCCTTATACTACGGGGAAAAAGGAAAATAAGACTACATATGTCTAACAAGGGGTACTTTGATGTGAAGCCAAGTCTGAAATTCATTGGAATTGATTTGTCCATCTCCTGTGAACATATCCAAGTTTTGGAGTAATTTTGAGTTGATCTAGCATTTGAAAGAATTTGAAAATAACATAGAGGTCTTGAGATAAAGAGGGTCAACCTGCATACTAATGCATAGTAGGTTTTTCCTGTATTTTAAGAAAATAACAATCTATGGCTTGGAGGCAACGTCTGTCGAAATTTTGCCTTCAGATTTTGTTCACAACATGAGTGATGTTTTCCTTCATCGCTTTTGGTAGAGAAACTGATTTAGAGTAGTCCTGCAAAATTTGGTTTGCTTTGTTACTTCCGTGTAGTTGAATAACATTATACTAGAATATAATACTCCAGATTTGACATAAATAGTTTCCCATGTATTCTAATATTTTGTTTTTGGATGCCTTTATCATCGGTAAAGCATATTGTACTTGCAACCTGCAGAAGCATTATGTAGCTAATACATTTAAGATAATTGTCAATTACTCTAGATGACAAAAAATATAATTCTCAGGGGTACTGATTACTGAAATTCTCTATAGGCTAAAATGTAGTCAGCAAAAATCAACCCCTAGTAATCGCATGGGCATTTTTGCTATTATGTAAAGTACATATGCGTGTAAATACTCCCTCCGGCCCGAATTAGATGGCCCCCCGGCGGCCCAGCCCATTAAATAGAACTTTTACAAAACCCCCCTCCCTGAAACGTTTCTTCTCCATCGTGGTCCGAATTCAAAATCACGGACGGGTAGGCGGAGGGCTCGCGCCGGAGCTCGCTGGGCTCGTGCGCCGGAGCTCGCTGGGCACGCGCCGGAGCTGGGCACGCGCCGGAGCTCGCGCCCCCGCCGGCCGGCCTCGGCCGCTCCAGTAGGAAGTGTATCGGGACAGGAGGCAGGCCCTCCAGGAGCGCTGCTGCTCCGCTCGTCGTCGAGGCCGTCGTCGAGGCCGTCGCCGACCCTAGCCGCTGCTCCTTCCGGCCGCGCCGCTGCTCCTTCCGGCCGCGCCGCTGCTCCTCTCGTCGTCGAGCTATTCCAGGTCGTCCCAACCCTTGCCGCTGCTCCGCTCGTCGTCGCCGCTGCTCCTTCCGGCCGTGCTGCTTTGCCGCTGTCTGAAGCTCCTTCCGGCCAGCTACTCTGCAAGTTCAGGTACTCCCTATGCTGAAAAAGGGAAGCTAGCAGTAGAATACAACACAGCAAGTAGATTGCAGTAGAATACAACACAGCAAGTAGATTGCTTAGTTGCCAGTGCCTCAGATACTACAATCAGAATTCAGAGAGCAGTTCTAGCCAGTATCCTACAGATCATCCAGTATCCTACAGATCATCCATTAGTTATCATCAAGAATCATGCATCCTTTTGTGTAAGCAGTTGATGCACACTAGCAAGATTCAGAAACGCTACAACTTAATTAAGAAGCATCATATGCATGAACCATCTGAGTAGAGTGAAGTGAAATTCTAGAGTGGCTCCAATACTCTGAAGATCTGTGCTGAAATCAGTCGATCATTAGCACAGGGTAGATAAACACATATGGTACCCAAGAGCCAAGATGTGGAGGCAAAACGACGACGACAGTTTCGACAGTATAAAATGAAACATTGGAGTAGTCAAATTTTAATTTGTGACTACACAGAGTCTAACTTATCATTTTACTGTCCTCTACGCTGCTGACTGAAGATGTAACCAGTCATAGCAGTAGCTCATCAATATCCCCTTTTTTTTACATCCTCACTTATATATAAACAAAGACTTGTAGCTTAGGAGTTCAATCTTAGTGTACTCACCTCACAGACATTGGTAGTTGCATTCAAAGACTTGTAGCTTAGGAGTTCAAAGACTTGTAGCTTAGGAGTTCAAAGACTTAGTGTACTCACCTCACAGACATTGGTAGTTGAACATCTACTCCTAGCTCAATCTTCTGAACATCACTATGGAGAATTATATTTGATATTCCTCCTGCAGCAACAATGAAGGGTCCAGTAGCCAATGTCTCTCTGAAAACAATGAAGGGTCCAGTAGCTCAATCTTCTGAACATCACTATGGAGAATTATGTTTGATATTCCTCCTGCAGCAACAATTGGACAATTATCTCTCTGAAAACAGAATGTACAGCCTTAACCAAAGAAATGAAGGAAATAAAGTTCAAGCATGTACATTGAGCTAATAATTAACTTCATGCACAACATTATTAAGGGTGAACTATAAGTAGGAGACATCTTTGTTATGCCATTTTTGCAAGCTTATAACAACAATTTAAATACTCCTTGTGTTTGCGTTGCTTGTTACTTCTTTGGTGATGATTTTGCAAGCTTCTCATTGACATCATTGTGCTTATTACAACAGGCACAAGATGGACCTGGATCTCAATTTGACTCCACAGGAAGAAGATGTGCAGCAGCCACAAGAAGAAGATGTGCAGCAGCCACAATATAGAGAATTGCCAGACAGTCATAGATATGCGATATATGTTGCATTAAAAGCTCTCGGGAAAGACAGACAAGTTACAAAGGCAGATAAAAAACATGTAGCTGCTCTTTTGGAAACAAGAAATCAGAGCTTGGTCTGTCAAGGATTCCTTCCATTGAGCTAAATAAGAGGTCTACACTGAGGGGGCTCGCAAGGGAACTGAATGTCCCCTATGCCACATTGCAGTAAAAAGCACGCCGGACAGGCCCCAAAGTGATTGTGGATAATGAGACGATAATCCAAAAAGATGTGTATATAAAATGGTTGGAGGACCCATCAAGCCTTGTCTCCAAAAGGCGTCGAGTTGGCGAATTCCAAGAGGACACGGGACAGCTAAATTTGGCGCATCAGCTCAAGAAAGCACAAGCAGCTATAGTTGACACATCTAGGAAGCTAGGTTTACAGAGCATGTAAACAGCTCAATATTGCACACAGAAGTGTATCATGTTCAGTATAAGTCATGCCCTACACGAGCTTCTACACTAAAGGAATCATGCGCATGTATAATTGTATCATCTAGCCTCGCACTGTTTTAAATATGTATAGTTCCCAGCAGTGTGTAATCGGCCTTCGCAGATTAACCAAACAGCTTGCCAATTAACTCTATCATTATTGTATAGTTGGTCCTATAAGTTACACTGGCTGCTCTAGTATTAGCAGGTTGCCTAATTTACACTTTTCAGATGTTTCCCAGAATAGAACATGTATATAAGCCATGCCTCAAATGGTTGACATAAATAGATAAGTAGTGCTGGATATTTCATGAAAGTGTAGCCAGAGAATGACAACACAGCAGATTGACAACGTGTACTGAAGTAAACATGTGAAAAACAACCAGTAGCCCAAATGCCCACAGTAGCCACACAGAAACATTGATAGGTGCCTAACAGATTAATCTGAACTGGACCAATATAGCAAAAACAGCAGGGATTCTTACCATGCAAATTATCTTCCAATGATCCAAGGGGCATATACTCATACTGAACAAGGTTTTGATGGTGCAGTAAACTGAGCATGAGAACCTCCACCAGAAACTCTTTGTTTCCCTGATTACCATCCCTATTGAGCTGCTTTATAGCAACAACCTGCAACAGATGCCTCAAACATTTCAGCTCTCAAAGTGCCACAAGCCCATCGCATGATCTACCTAGGATGTAAAATATAACTTGATTCAGATGGCATGCATTAACTGTTTCATGTGACTTATGTCCCTCAATTAACAAAACTAAAGTGAGTATGAAAAACTGAATCTGCATCAAGAATCAAGTGAGCATGGACTTTTTTTGACACTAACATCAAGAATCATCAAGATACAAAGGAAAAAAAACATCAAGCCTAGCCTAGCTGTGGCAACGAATCGAGTTACCTGACCTCCATCAAGACGGCCCCTGTAAACTCGTCCAAAGCCTCCTTCCCAATGAAGCAATCATCCCTGAAGTTCCTTGTCGTGGCCGTAAGCTGGCGGAAGGTGAACGTCTGCGCGGAGAGGGGGTTGCCGTTGGCTAAAGATCGCACTTTTACCTCGGGGAGCCACCGGTCGTCCTCGGCGTCGGCAAGCACGAAGCTCGCGCAACCATCGGCGCCGTACTCGAGCTCGCGCACTAGACCCTGCAGCGATGAGCAGAGGCCTTGCAAGCGACCGCTGCTCCGCGTCCCCGCGGTCCGCCTCCGCCGCCACGGGTCCCGGGTGACGCCTCCAGAACCTCGCCCCATGGCCGCCGCTTGCGGTGGAGGGAGAGGGGGAGGGGAGGTCGACGACGATGAGGAGGACCTGCGCGACGGGGCAGTTGACTTGATGAGCCAGGGGAGCTCGAGGTCGCCGTAGGGGAGCTTGGGGTGTACAGCTCGAGCGCCCTCTCCACCGCCTCTGTCCCCGCCATCAGCGGCACCGAGAGTTGGGCTTCAGATCCGGAGCCGAGCGAGCCGGAGCTTGATTTGGCGGAGGAGATAGAGTATCCGGAGCCGAGCTAGTAGCGCCGAGCGAGCAGCGCCGACGGGCGGCGCGGTCGACGGTGAGGTAAGCGGCGCGGGCGCGGGCGCGGTCTGAGAGAGAGTGTGTGTGTGCGGCGCTGGTCGGGGGAGATGGTGGGGGAGAGTGTGTGGCGCTGGTCGGAAATTGTTCGAGGTTGTTTTTACAAAATGCATAGGGGCCAGGTAATCCGAGCCGGAGGGAGTAGTATATTTTGGTAGGGGGCGACTACAGCCAGATCAACCTGAAACTAGCTTAACGCCAGATTGTTTCGACCGATCCGGAATTTTCCCGATTTGACTTGGTGGGACGCGCTGGAGACCGGAAAAGGCAGGAATTCGGAATCAGCCTGCGAGGGATTCATGTCGTAGCACGTGTGAAATCAACCTGCCCAATAACACCGGCCCACTTCTTCCCAACCCTGCCCCTGACAGAGACAGCTACATCATCTTCCCCACAAAAACAACACCAGTTCAGAGAAAATACATATCTTTCCCTTCCGCTGCTACATTCCCAGAAAGAACACTACAAATTCACAACGGAAAACACACGCCATACATCTAGATCAGTAGTCACACATCTAAACTTGCCTGCTACATCCCACCATCTCTCTCCCTGATACCCAAAGCTGATCACCTGGAGGTGGGAAAACCAAGGACAAGATGATAGGCACACCTACTACATCCCCAGATTCTTACAAAAATCAACTCGATCTGTAGAAGGTCCAAAGATATTCTTGGGGTTATCTTACTATATCCCCAATGGTTCAGGTGAAAATCATAGGATTTCAAGCTGAAAATTTATCTAGGTGGATACACCAACCATCATGTTACAAGTTATTATCAGACAGTTCTACATCTAGTATGGATCCAGCAGCATGTAGTTATAGGAAACACCTTGAAAATTATTTAGTTGGGTACATCAACTAGCATGGGATCTTGTTATAACAGTGCTACTTCTACTACTACTAGTATCCCAGCAGCATGTAGTTATAGGGAACACACTAAAAATTATCTAGGGAGATACACCAACCAGCGTGGGATTTTACTATAACAGCGCTACATCTACTAGAATTCCTGCAGTATGTAGTTACAGAGAACATGCTGAAAATTTTCTAGGTGAATACACCAATCAGCGTGTGATCTTATTGCGAACAAGTACTACATCTACTAGGATCCCAACAACATGTAGTTACAGGGAACACAGTAATACAAATCCAACACAGAGCTACATCTACTAATCCAGCAACATATATTCAGCGAAATCCACACTGAAAATTCATCTCATGTGGATACACCAAATCACCATGGGAGCCCAAAACAAAAACAGGGCTACATCTACTAACATACACAGCAGCATGTTGTCACCGACAAAAAACACTTTATAAAAATCATCCATCTGGATACATCCATCACCATGGTGAGCAAAATAACAAGGCTACATCTAGCAGCGCATGAATCAAAAAGGTAGCTATCTCGTGGCTAGGGATGAAAACGGAGCGGAAATGGACGGAACTAAGTGCTGCTATATTTGTTTTCATATTTTTATGTGAAAGCAGAAACGAATACGGTAACACCGGAAACAAATATGAAAACAGATACTTTCGAAAACAAATATGGAACGAATACGGTGCGGACATAGACGAAAAGCAGATGATTTTCGGAACCAAGAGACCACCTGAATAATGCAGAAAAAACTCAAGAAAGTCAAGAAAATCGAAAACTTTTGCCCTAAACCTGTCACGATTACTCGGTGTAATGGGGGAGTAGGGAATGGGTTGCTTTGATAGTTCAGTATGACAAGGTCATATACTAGGCCTGCTAAATTGGCCATCAAAACAACCATAAACAAAAATTCCATATTTGTCGGAAACGGAAGTTTCCGTTTCCGCATCTGTTCCACCGGAAAACACTGTTCCGTTTCTGTTTCCACTTCCGCCAAAGAATTTCCGTTTCCGTTTTTGTTCCACAAAATTCCGTTTCCATTTTCATATTTTCATTCCGTTTCCATTTTTCCACGGAAAAGTCGGAAAGTTTCCGCTCCACTTTCATCTCTACTCGTGGCTTACCAGATCAGTGATGTACTAGGCTGACTCACTCAGAGAAAAAAAGCCTACCGCCCTACCGGGGAGGTTGTAGCCGATAGATCAAAAAAGCAGAGGCGTGACACGCTCGATGTAGTATGTTGGGGCGCCTGAAGACGACGGCTCCACCCACCGGATGTAGCCGGTGCGACGGACGGAGAAGAGCGCGATCCAGCTACATGTAGCAAGATGGACCTGCCTAGAGACGACGATGCCTGGACGGATTTGGCCTATGGAGAGGGCGTAGCAGCGAGCAGCTTACTGGATGTAGCCCGAGATCTGCGGGAGAGATGGCGCCGCGCAAGATGAACACGACGCCGTGTCAGAGAAAATCACAACCTGCTCGATTTAGCCGACGAAGCGAGCGGATCGACCGGGGCGACACAAGATGATGTCGATGGTGCGGCGGAGAACGGCGTGACACCCACAGGCTGCAGGAGGGGGAGCAAGTTGCGCGAGAGACGGCGCGTCGGATGAAGCCAATGATTCAACGGGGGAAAGACTCGGCAGCGAGGAATCGCGCCGCCTGCCGGGGAGTGGCTGGAGTGGAAACGAGGGGAATAACTCGAGAAGCAGTCTAACCACAACATGTAATCGGCGACGAGGGAATTCAGATAGAAAAATGCTTAGAATCGGGCGACCGATCATGCCCTCCGATCAGTTGTTGCGAGACGCGTTTCCTTTTCTCGGACATGTTTTTCTCGGATATGTTGCTTTTGCATTTTTATGTTTACATTAGTGAATCACTGCTGCTTTTGCTTGTTTCCGTTCACACTAATGAACCACAAAACTACAGCTAGCTAAGAGGGAGCCCGTGCATGCAGCAGGAAATGCAACGCAGTGCTAGTGCTAGGTCAGCGGCTATAACTACTTTTTTAACTTTTCACATGCATGCACCTCTTATGTATTGATCTTTGCTATAGCCACACATAGCTACTTTTTATGTGAGGTATTTTAGAGCTATTTTTCTATGATTACCATTTTTGCTATATGACTATGCACTTCTGGCCGTAAGCCACCGTTGCTGCTCAAGCCGTACAATTTGGCACCAACACTTCAAGGATTCATAGTGACGCTGCAAAGCCGATGCATCGCCAACTGTGATGTTGCGACGATGTCATAGACGATAGTATAATCCAATATTTTTCTATGTTGCACAAGTGCACTAAAATTGTAAAAAAAATCAAATTATGTTTGTTGTCAAAACATATCAGAGATGTTGCAATGTTTTTTGGCCATTTTCCTACAAGTTGTGTTTTTCTTCATTTTATCAATGTACATAATTTGATTTCAAAATGTAACAAAGTCACACTAGTTTTGTTGAGAAAGCACATGAGAGATGTTGCAAGGTCTTAATGATGTTTGTTATAATTTTCCAGTCCTCCTAAAAAATTTCATGTTGAATAGATACTTTTCAAATTTTGACAAACGTGTGTGACTTTTGTTGTGAAATCACATGCCATATGTTGCAAGGATTTTTGTGTCCTTGCTACAGGTTTGGTACTTCCTCAGATTTTCAATGATGTTTATATGATTTCTCAAAATATTGCAAACACCCGATTTTCTGTGGGTTGTAATTGTATATAATTTTGTTGGAATTAGTGATGACTTTGTTACAAATGAATTTACAACCAAAATTGTTGTTGGACCTCTTCTTTAATAATTTGTGATTTTATGTTGAAATTACTGGTCATTTTTGTTGCAAATAGATCTGCAGCATAAGAAATGTTGTTTAGCTATTTTTTATAACATTACTAAATATTGAGATTTTTGTTGCAATAATATATTTCTCTATGCGCGGGGCTGAGATTTGTTGTTGCAATACTCCCTGTTTATGAATCAATATGCTGGCATAAGTGTTATAAATACTGAAATATATATGGTATTGTTATAATAAAACTTATTTACTCAACTTACACATTTTTTTAAGAAGTGTGTACACTCGTGTGGGGTGTGTGGATAAAATAGAAATGTCTAACATTCATCAGTGGGGTTCAGCCACGTGAACAAAGGGGAGAAAGCATGCAATGAGCAGGAGACCTTCCATGTGAATGCGCTGACAAGTTACAGCTATGGTGGTGTCCCGTATCCCGGTGAAAGCGACGTTTTTGTCACCGAGAGCGACATTTCCCGCATGCAAAGATCCAACGGACGAGGACCATCGCATCAAAGGGCGCGGACCGCAACCGATCTTTTTCACCACGTCAGGTGACCAACGCCTAGCACACGCCATTCAGATAACACCAATGTTTTGTGCATTTGTTGCACAAAACACAGAAATCAAAAAAAAATTTGCAGATGACCATAGGTTTTGGTCTAAAAATTGCAGTTGACCCAAATAAAAGGATTTAGGCCTTCATATGTATAGACCAGTGGGCCCTTTGTATTTCTCTATGTACATAAGTATATCGCTTGGAGAAAATTAGCGGTCGGTCTCTGTATCTGTATCCATTAGCGACCAAATCGACATGCCTTTTACTGGTGGAAAAAAGGCTATTGGTCCCGATTTGTAAGATCCATTAGTTCTGGTTGGAGCAACCGGAACTAACAAAGCAGAACTAAAGCCTTCAGTCTTTAGTCCTGATTGTTTATGAACCGGGACTAAAGGGCCTCCACGTGGCCCGGCTTATGTGCTGCGGCTAGAGGACCTTTAGTCCCAGTTCGTAACACAACCGGGACTAAAGTGCCGTTTGGAAAAAAATTGTATTTGCCTTTTCGAAATTTCTCTATTTTCTTTATTTCTCTAATATTTCATCACCTCTATTCTCATGTCAAATTATATACTTAGGGCTCTCATTCTATTCTCATGTCAAATTACATATTTGTGGTCCTCACTTCCTGATCGGTCACACATCCTCACACTGCTCCATCCTTAGCACGCTTAACTTCTCCATTTCTTCCATAGTAGCTTCCAAGACTATGCTCGCGACTTCTTGATAATGATATGCTACCAATTCTATTAATCTATACACTTTGGTAACATATAATATTACTTTTCAAATTCCAAATAAATTCACAAAATAAGCAACAATTATTAAGTAATAATAAGCATCAATGAATTCCAAAAGATTTTCATGCATAATTTAACCATTAATTTTTAATAATTAATATATTCAAAAAAGGCCAAAAAATTGAAAAATCCAAAATTCAAAATTTAATAGACTTGTTAACCGAAACATGAGGGGGTACATTTTTCCAAAAATATATGCATGCTACTCATCCAATAGAATAACAATAAGAGGCATGGGACTCGCACATCACACCACACACATCTAGCTACGATCATCCACCATAATGTTGAGATGATCAACATGGCTAGTAGCCTTGTAGCTTCCAATGCCTCCTAGCAATCTCGAAGCCCAAGCGAGCGTCTAGAGCGGCATACAACACTTGCTTATCGCTCAATGGAACTTTTGCCCAAACATATATTAGTTCTTCTTCTTCTTCTTCTTCCTCGTCGTCCTTCTTCTTGTCCTTCTTGTTCCTCTTCTTCTTCTCAAGATTTGTCCCAATAGTAGCATTGGATAGATCATATAGACTCAGAATTGGATTCTTGGTGGGGTTTGGTATAATCCTTTGGAGGTCGTACACATACGGAATTTCAACTCCGTATGATCCCAGATTTTGCACGTCATTGTCGATAGCCGCGCCACAGAATCTAATGGTGGAGTCCTTCAAGAAATCCTTGAGCAGCTGCGGCACGAGATCGGCCCGACATATCTAGAAGACCAAAACCTCGGACGCCACCGAGAGTTGAAGGACGGCGGCACGCTGATGGCGCCTACCCTCACGAGGGCTAGTGAACTCGCAGTCCAAGCCCACACACTTGATCGGTGCGGCGTCGAGGAACCGCTGCTTGATGGCGCGGATCCACATCTCCACCATTGATGCATAGAGAGTTTCCGTGCTGGTGAAATGCATCCCTTCGATGGTGATATTGTGCACCCAATATTGAATTGGTAGTATCGTCAGCTCCATTGGAATGAGAGGGAGAGAGAGAGCTGCCGGTGATATGCTATGGTGTTTTTTGGGAGGAGATTAGGAGGATGAAGAAGATGCTTATGAGTGCATATTATATAGTAGAGAGAGGTGATATGCCACAAGTATAGTGGATCGTGTGTAGCCTTTTCGATAAGTAAGAGTGTCGAACCCAACAAGGAGCTAAAGATAGGATAAATGTTCTCTCAAGTTCTATCAACCACTGATACAACTCTACACACACTAAACGTTTTCATTATCTAGGAAATAAAACTAGAGCAACAATACACATATGAGAGATAGCTTTGCAAGATAATAAATACAAGAAAGTAATTGTTAGTGCTGCAGCAATAAAATATACTAAGTAACCATAAACTAATAGTACCATGAGTGTGGAAAAGTGGTGGTAATAGTGGTGGCTTTGTCCAAGTTTAATTAGCGAATAAATCGGGTTAATGTCTTCAATGCAGTTTTCAATGTGGGAGAGGCTAATTATACATGCACTTCACTATTTGGAATTATAATTACTATATGATTGGATTGTTAGCAAGCATCCGCAAATACTAACAATACATTAAGGTTTCCCCAACCATAGCCTTAAGTTAATGGTCCTCTAACTCCCATATGTGCAACGTTCCGGTTTGTGTCCTCAGGTTTTCTAGTCACTCTGGCAGAACTTCCTCCTTCCTTTTACACATACTACAAACCCTATGATGTTTAATCCATGCGCGCACAAATATAATGGACACCAAAGGACTCAACATACAACTTTAATGAACCAAAGACATTCAACCAAGCAATCAAAAGACAAATAAACTACACAAACATGACATAGATCATAAGATTATAACTTATAGCATCGAACACCATTTTTACATAGGACGGTACAGAGGTGTGTGGGAGGATGAACCACTGTATACAAGGAGGAGTTGGTGATGGAGATGGCGGTGAAAATGATGAAAGGGGCTGAGAGAGGCGCAGGGCGGCGGTGGCGCCGGTGGCGGTGCTGGGAGCTCCTTCCCTGCAGCCGGCATCATGGGGGAGCGCCGCCCCTTAGCCCTCTTCATTCATGGCTTCTCGGGAGCCCTCCTCCATGGAGATGGGATCCATGGGAGAGGCAATTCGTGGGTGGAGGAGTCTACCACGAGTTAGGTTTCCTCTCTTTATATAGCTTCTCGGATTTCCGTTACCCCCTCTAGGGTTGCAGTGGATCAGGCTTATCTCGGCCATCCGAACTCGGAATCAGTTAAATTTTATGTCTAGAACGTTCCTCGCGAAATTTCCAACAACTTTGTAGTTGGGAAGTTTTCCGTTTGACGCCGTCTTTGACCCATAAGGTGACTATCTTAGAAAATAGTTCTGGGACAGATTTCTAGAAAAGTCCCGATTTGACTCCAACAAGGTTTCCTCTTGTATTCTTGGTAATTCCTACACATCAAAGTGTAAAACAAAAATATTGTGCACTTTTGCTACTATTAGTAGGTTAGTACAAATAAATCATAAACTTTATATAAAAACAAGTATCAAAAGCATAATATTAGCATAAACCATCAAAAGTTATAGATATGTTATGGACGTATCAACATCCCCACACAATCTTGATCAAGTCAATATAAAGCATTGCAAGCTGAGATCAAAGTACTGTAAACATGGTCATAAAAGATATAATTCTAACCATAGAACTTAGCAACCATATTACAACATGAAAAGTAACACAAACAAAAGATCATGAGTAATAATACATTGAAAGTCATTTGTTTGTTTGAAGCATAGAGAAAACATAGTAAAGTGGTATTCACCTTCTCCCTCATATATTAGCAAAACATAAATACATAGGACACCTTCAAAGTTCAAAAGGGTGACTAGATACCATAATAATGAATCAATCAATCATAAATTTTGGGACTATGCACATTATACTTAGAATGACAGCTATGCTCTCTTAATTGGTGCATAAAGATAGAAGATGAAGACTCAAAATAAAAGTAAAAGATAGGCCTTTTCACAGAGGGAAGCAGGGATTTAACATGTGCTAGAGCTTTTTATTTATAAAACAGAGATAAAATTGTTTTGGGAGATGGTTGTTCCTGTCAACGAATGGCAATGGAGTTCTTGTTATCTTCCATACTAAACAAGTTGAGAGCGGTTATGAGTATTTGAAAATTAGTATTTTCATGCTCTTTTGTAAAGTTTGGCACTCCTCCCCACCTTTACTTTCACAAACCAAGGCTAACTGAATCCTTCGGGTGCCTGCCAACAATCTTATACCATGGAGGAGTGCCCTTTTTTTTCTTATTTTAAAGGTTATAATGGTCTCTTACAAAATTAATGACGAGCAGATGAAGCATGCAAGTCAAGGGGTACTTAATTTAATAAGGAAGATAACAAGCCCGACCACTACATCCTCATGAGCTAAAAAGAGTGTCACAAAATGAGAAGTATTTTGAAGGTTTTGAAAGGTAGCATATGAAAATTGGGATTTCTATTTTCGTGCCCTCGGGTCCTTAGTTGTGCTCAGTTTTCCCCAGCCGCTTAGTTTTTCCTCAGTTTTACCCAAGCCCTTGTCTGAAACTCTCACAAGAAGCTCGGACGGGAGGAATCCCGTTAAGTTGACCGTTGGTTGGTGCTGGCAAGTGGGGCCGCTGTTTGTGCCCCGCAGTGGACACGCCTCCACTTATCCAGATCATCATGGGACCCGCAACTTGTCCACGTTAGCGCGCCAGACCCACAGCTTACCCAGGTGCCCGTTGCAAAAATGGGAGCCCGAGCCAGCCCCGCGCCCGTGCCCGTGCCATTGCTTCCCCCTTCTTTCCCCGCGCCCCATTGTTCTTCTTGTCCGGCAGCGGCAGCCCTTCCCCGGCAGGCGGGTGATGTCTAGTTTCTCTTCGACCTCCCGTTCTTCATGGCCGCAGTATGGACCCGTGCCTTTGACAAGATGCCCTGACTGCCCACGCCAAGAGCCTCTGAAGCGGTCGATCTGTAAAACGAACGACAACGGCAACCGTGGATGTGAGTTCCTTGCATGCGAGAGCTTGCCATATAGAGAGGGGGATAAGGTTAGATCTCGCTCCAATTGCTCTGTTTTCTCTCGATTTTCTTGTTATTCCCTCGAATTTGGGATTTAGGGTTCACGTTGTTGTTTTCAGATCCTGAAGAAATGCAGGTATTTCGAGTGGATCGATGTGTACGTTCAGAGGCTGAAATTGCAGGAATCAATTGGCGGTATTGGGGAGCACAATTTGGGTGGGGGGTACTTGCTGTACAGAATGCGGTGGAGAGAGGGGCCGTCCCGATTATGCCTAATGCTCCCAATGCAGAACTGGTGGAAGTGAAGGGAAAACTGAAGAAAATGAACAAGCAGTTAAAGCAGCTGATCGAGTTGAAGAAGCAAGCTAATTTGATGGCTGGTTGTTTTTTTTGTTGTATAATTGCGATCGGATTCTTATCATTGCTCGTCAAGCGCTAGAAGTTGTTACAAGGGATCCCTTGTTACAAATCCATTATTCAGTTACATGTACTTGTAGTTGTTTTCAAAGTTAGTGTGTGCATTCACCGAAATTACCAAACAAAATAAGTGTTAGGGAATATAGGAATGCTAAAGATAGTTGATAATTGTTAGAGGGGTGACAAATAATGCATTCACCGAAATCCCACAAATATGTATGTCTCATGTTTATACCAAAATTATACCACTTTTGGGACATTTCAAATAACCAAAACTATATCCCAAACTATATTCCCTAAAAGAAAAGGAATGCTAAAGAAAGTTGATAATTGTTAGAGGGGTGATAAATAATCCATTCACCGAAATCCCACAAATATGCCAAATATGTATGTCTCATGTTTCTACCAAAATTATACCATTTTTGGGCCGTTTCAAATTGCCAAAACTATATTCCCTAAAAGAAAAGGAATGCTAAACAGAGTTGATAATTGTTAGAGGGGTGATAAATAATCCATTCACCGAAATCCCACAAATATGCCAAATATGTATGTCTCATGTTTCTACCAAAATTATACCATTTTTTGGCCGTTTCAAATTGCCAAAACTATATTCCCTAAAAGAAAAGGAATGCTAAAGATAGTTGATAATTGTTAGAGGGATGATAAATAATTCATTCACCGAAATGCCCCAAATATGCCAAACCTGTATGTCTCATGTTTCTACCAAAATTATACCACTTTTGGGCCGTTTCAAATTACCAAAACTAAATTCCCTAAAAGAAAAGGAATGCTAAAGATAGTTGATAATTGTTAGACGGGTGATAAATATGTATGTCTCTTGTTTACCACTTTTTAGTTTAACATTTTTAAATCATGGAAAATAATGCATAAATAGAGGGAATATAGTTACGTAGCAAAATAATCCATAAATGCACATGGATCGACTCCACCAACCGTTGATCCACCGACAGAGAGAGAGAGGGGTGGCCACGAAGAGAGAGAGAGGGGTAGCCACGAAGAGACGGATAGGGGTATACTGCCCGTTAGATCAGTGGATCAACGGTTGGTGGAGTCGATCCGTGTGACAACTGCTCAACCAATCAGGATAAGTTTGGGTTTCTGTGAGCATTTGTGACAGTACTTGAGGGCAAAACTGAGTAGTACTAAGAAACCAAGGGCACGTAAATAGTAAATAGACTAAGGGATTCAAACAAAATAATTACAAAATGAAAAATGCGTGTTTTGTACAATATAATTCATATTGGGCTACATCAAATTATTTGCAATTCAAATATACATGAGTGTGACAATTATGGCCTCATTTAGACAAACTATGTTTTGGGGAAGATGTTTTGCAAAGGGGTTTGAGTGGAAAACCATGCATCTTCATAGCTGATACGTCCAATTTGCATCACTATTTTATATCATAATTTGCTATTATTCATTGATATATTTCATATGTAGACATGATACTTATGTTGTTTTCTTTGTTTTCACATGTTTGATGATCATTGTGGGAGTTGCTGCCGGAGTCAGGATTCTGCTGGAAAAAGGACCATCAGGAGACAATATTTTGAAGATCAGGAAAATTCCAGAAAAATACCCAGAAATTATATTTTACCAGAAGACTCACGAAGCCAGAAGGAAGAGTTGAGAGGAGCCAGGGGGCCCCACACGCCAGGGTGGCGCGGCCAGCCCCCTGGCCGCGCGGGCCCCACGTGAGGCCACCCTGGACCACCTCTGGTCTATCCCCTTCGTGTACATCATCGTCCCCGAAAACCTAAGTCAGGGGGGGGTTCAGATTTAGACACAGCCGCCTCTGCGGGGCGGAGAACACCAGAGAGAGAAAGCTCTCCGGCAGGGAGAAATCTGCCGGGGAAATTCCTTCCCGGAGAGGGGAGATCATCGCCATCGTCATCACCATCGCACTGGACTTCATCGGGATCATCATCATCATCATCTCCATCACCAGCACCTTCATCTCCACCATCACCACGCCATCCCGCTGTAACATCTTGAGTTGGATCTTGTTATATTCATAGGGGAAACTTTCCCGGTGTTGATTACTGTTGTAGTTGATGCTATTGAGTGGAACCGTTGAGTTAAGGTTTATGTTCAGATTGTTATTTACCATTATTTCACCTCTGATCATGATCCATATGATGTCTTGTGAGTAGTTCATTTAGTTCTTGAGGACATGGGAGAAGTCAAGATGTTAGTAGTGAATTATTGTTGAGAAATATTTAATGGTTTGATATTGTTGTGGTGCTATTTCACTAGTGGTGTCATGTGAACGTCGACTACATGATACTTCACCATTTATGGGCCTAGTGAGATGCATTGTGTATTTGGCTACCGATTGTGGGGTTGCTGGAGTGACAGAAACCTAAACCTCCGTTGGGAAACCATTGCACCAGGGAGCGTAGGATCCTAGAGTTTAAGGCTGTGGTTAGATTTATCTTAATTACTTTCTTGTATTTGCGGATGCTTGCAAGGGGTATAATCACAAGTGTGTATTTATCCTAGTAAGGGTAGTGCGCTAGCACAGGTTCACCCCCATAACACCTACCAAACCAATAAATACTATTGGCTCTATGAAGCGAAAGCTCTTGACAGAAACCTCCCGTGTGTCCTCGAGAACGTTTGGTTATTATAAGAACACAACCGGCTTGTCCTTTGCTGAATAAAGGATTGGGCCACTTGTTGCAATTGTTACTACTGTCTTTTATTTACTCGCACTTTATTTACTCGTATTACCAAATACCCCTGAGAACCTGTTTGCTAGTATTTACAATGATTCCTTGATCAAAACTGCTCATCAACACCTTCTGCTCCTTGTTGGGTTCGACACTCTTATTTATCGAAAGTACTACGATACACCCCCTATACTTGTGGGTCATCAAGACTATTTTCTGGCGCCGTTGCCGGGGAGCTTAGCGCTATTGAAGAGTGGAATTGGTAAAGGTAACCGTCGCTGTGAGTATTGTTTTTATTTTTTCTTTTATTTTTGTCTTACTCTGCTATGGAGAACTCTCCATTTGGTTTCCTATTTGGAAACACATCTACTGCTGCTGCTGCACATGCGGAGGAATCACCACCGCCACCGCCTGCTGAAATTGATCCTTTTAAAATACCTATGAAAATTGTTGGGCGTATTATGGATAACTGCTATTCAGGAGATGGAACTGTCCATCCGGGTGATCACTTATTATTTATACATGAATTATGCGAGTTGTTCAGATGTGCAGGTATTTCACCAAGCCAGGTCAAGAAGAAATTATTCTCATTATCATTGAAAGGCAAAGCTGAAGAGTGGTATCGGCTACTCCAAGATGGTCCATCTATGGCATGGGAGGATATTGTGCCTATCTTTTATTCCAAGTTTTATCCTCCAAGTGAAATTCATAAAGACCGTAACCGGATATATAATTTTTGGCCTCATGATGGAGAGAGTATTGCCCAAGCGTGGGGGAGATTGAAGTTACTAATGCTCAAATTCCCCATTCATGAGCTTCCCAATAATATTGTTATTAATAATTTTTATGCGCGGCTTACTCTTCCTGATAAGGATTATTTGGATGCTTCTTGCTTCGGATCATTTACTCATATGAAAGAAGATGCTAAGTGGAAACTTCTTGACCATATACAAGAGAATGCTAAAGGTTGAGAAAACGACAAAGGTAGGAAGTCATGTATAAACTATGATTATGAATGCATTAAATCTTTTATGGGAACCGATGACTTTCATAGTGTTAGCGCTGCTTATGGTCTTGATTCCCAAATACTTGCTAATTGTCTTAAGGCTTTTGCCTCTTATATTGATGTTCCAAAGAAAGATTGGAACAAATATCATGCGCCTTATAAAGATTCTATTAGTCATATTCCTGCTGCAGCTACTGAAGTTTGTACTGTTGATAGCATTGTGCCTGAACCTTATTTTGAGAAGACACCTTTCCCTGCTAAGGTAAAAAAGTATTCTACTTTGGTAAGTGTGTCTAATAAAAGTACTAAGAAAGCTGCAGAACCTGATGAGCAAATTACTATTAAGTCTCCTGTAGCTATATTGAAAGATCTTGTTACTAAAGATGTAGGAGATGAATATATTCTTTTTTGTGAAGATGCTTCTAACATTCTTTCGCATCCTAAAAAGCACAGGAAAGCAAGTGTTCCTGTTATTTCTGTCAGGATGGGAGATCATTGCTATTATGGTTTATGTGACATTGGCGCTAGTGCAAGTGCTATTCCCTTAGAGCTTTACAAAGAAATCATGCACGAGATTGGCGCTTGTGAACTTGAAGATATTGATGTGGTTGTTCAGCTTGCTAACAGAGAGACAGTTTGGCCTCTTGGTATTGTTCGAGATGTGGAAGTTCTATGTGGTAAGACTAAATACCCTACTGATTTTCTAGTACTTGGTAAGGAGGCTAGTAAAACTTGTCCTATTATTTTTGGTAGACCATTTTTGAACACTTGTGGCGCCGTGATAGATTGTAAGAAGGAGAATTTTTTTACTAAGTTTAATGGAGAGTCTTATGAGTTTAATTTTTCCAAGTTTGCTAAGACTTCTTATGAGAATGAAACGCCTAACGAAAATTTTCGAGTAGAGCAGCTTGCATCTATTGCACTTGCTCCTAATAATGCCTTGCAGCAATTCATGGAAGATCACGAAAGTGATGTTTTTAGCAAGGAAAGAGAAGAGATTGACGATATTCTCCTTCGTCAACCACCATTACTCAAGCATAATCTACCTGTGGAGGATCTTGGTACCACTTTGCCGCCTAAAGAAGATCCTGTGTTTGAATTAAAGCCTTTGCCTGATGACCTCAAATATGCTTATATTGATGATAAGAAAATATATCCTGTTATTATTAGCTCTAAACTTTCAGGAAAGGAAGAAGAAAGATTATTGGAGATATTGAGAAAACACCGAGGAGCTATGGGATATACTCTGGATGATTTAAAAGGGATTTCTCCTACTTTATGTCAGCATGCCATTAATATGGAGAAAGATGCGAAGCCAGTTGTGGAGCATCAGCGCCGCCTAATTCCCAAGATGAAGGATGTGGTAAGAAATGAGGTATTAAAGCTCCTTGATGCTGGTATTATTTATCCTATTGCGGATAGTAGATGGGTTAGTCCTGTTCATTGTGTTCCTAAGAAAGGAGGTATGACTGTTGTACCTAATGAGAATAACGAGCTTATTCCTCAAAGGGTAGTTGTTGGTTATAGAATGTGCATTGATTATAGGAAGGTAAACAAAGTTACTAAGAAAGATCATTACCCCTTACCGTTTATAGATCAAATGCTAGAAAGGTTGTCTAAGAAGACTCATTTTTGTTTCCTTGATGGTTATTCTGGTTTTTCTCAAATTGCTGTTAAGAAGGATGACCAAGAGAAAACCACTTTTACTTGTCCTTATAGAACTTACGCTTATAGACGTATGCCTTTTGGTTTATGCAATGCTCCTGCTACTTTTCAAAGATGCATGTCTGCTATTTTTCATGGCTTTTGTGAAGAAATTGTGGAGGTCTTCATGGACGATTTTTCCGTCTATGGAACTTCCTTTGATAATTGTTTGCACAACCTTGATAAAGTTTTGCAGAGGTGCGAAGAAACCAACCTTGTTCTTAATTGGGAGAAATGCCACTTTATGGTAAATGAAGGAATTGTCCTTGGACATAAAATTTCTGAAAGAGGTATTGAAGTTGACAGAGCAAAAGTGGAGGCAATTGAGAAAATGCCCTGTCCCAGAGATGTTAAAGGTATTCGTAGTATTCTTGGTCATGCTGGTTTCTATAGGAGGTTTATTAAAGATTTCTCTAAGATTTCAAAGCCTCTTACCAATCTTCATCAAAAGGATGTACCATTTGTCTTTGATGATGATTGTAAAGAAGCTTTTGAAACTCTTAAGAAGGCTTTAACTACTGCCCCTATTGTTCAACCACCTGATTGGAATTTACCTTTTGAAATCATGTGTGATGCTAGTGATTTTGCGGTTGGTGCTGTTCTTGGACAGCGCGTAGATAATAAGTTGAATGTTATTCATTATGCTAGTAAGACTCTTGATGCTGCTCAGAAGAATTATGCTACTACTGAGAAAGAGTTTCTTGCTGTTGTTTTTGCTTGTGATAAGTTTAGATCTTACATTGTTGATTCTAAAGTTACTATTCATACTGATCACGCTGCTATTAGATATCTTATGACTAAGAAGGATGCTAAGCCTAGGCTTATTAGATGGGTGTTGCTTTTACAAGAGTTTGATTTGCATATCGTAGATAGGAAAGGTGCTGAAAATCCTGTGGCTGACAATTTGTCTAGATTGGAAAACATTTCTTTTGATCCTGTTCCTGTTAACGATAGTTTTCCAAATGAACAGTTGGCTACAATTAATGTAACTTCACGAGACCTTCCTTGGTATGCTGATTATGCTAACTTCATTGTTTCCAAGTATTTGCCTCCGACCTTTACAGCTCAGCAAAGAAGAAAATTCTTCTACGATTTGAGGCATTATTTTTGGGATGACCCACATTTATATAAAGAAGGAGTTGATGGTATAATGAGAAGATGCATACCAGAATATGAGCAACAAGAGATATTAAGAAAATGTCATAGCAGTGCTTATGGAGGGCATCATGCTGGAGATAGAACCGCGCAGAAGGTTCTACAATCAGGTTTTTATTGGCCAACCCTCTTTAAGGATGCCAGAAGGTATGTTTTATCTTGCGATGAATGCCAAAGAGTTGGTAATATTTCTAGACGCAATGAAATGCCTATGAATTACACTCTAGTTATTGAACCGTTTGATTGTTGGGGATTTGACTTTATGGGTCCTTTTCCTCCTTCAAAAGGCTATACCCATATACTTGTTGCTGTTGATTATGTTACTAAATGGGTAGAAGCCATACCTACAAAGAGTGCCGATGGTGAGACTTCGTTAAAAATGCTTAAAGATGTTATTTTTCCTAGGTTCGGAGTGCCTAGATATCTTATGACTGACGGAGGTTCTCATTTTATTCACGGTAGTTTTAGAAAAACTCTTGCTAAGTATGATGTCAATCATAGAATTGCTTCTGCTTATCATCCCCAAACTAGTGGGCAGGTAGAGCTTTCAAATAGAGAGATCAAGTCTATCTTGCAGAAGACTGTTAATAAATCTAGGAAAAACTGGGCTAGTAAGTTAAACGACGCTTTATGGGCTTATAGAACTGCTTATAAGAATCCCATGGGTATGTCTCCTTATAAGATGGTTTACGGAAAAGCGTGTCACTTGCCCTTAGAATTAGAACACAAAGCTTTTTGGGCAGTGAGAGAGCTTAATAGAGATTTTAAACTAGCCGGTAAGAAAAGGTTGTTAGATTTGAGTTCTCTAGATGAGTGGAGAAACGAAGCGTATGAGAATGCCAGACTTTTCAAGGAGAAAGTCAAGCAATGGCATGATAAGAGAATTCTTAAGAGAGAGTTTCATGTTGGTGAGAAAGTTCTATTGTATAGGTCTCGTCTCAGATTTTTTTGCAGGAAAATTACTTTCTAAATGGGAAGGACCATATGTTATTGTGGAAGTGTACCGCTCAGGTGCTATAAAGATTGCTTCATTGAAAGATGATTCTACACAAGTGGTGAATGGGCAAAGACTCAAGCATTATATTTCTGGAGATTCTTATAATGAAGATGTTGATGTTATTGAAACGGTTTCTCCGGAAGATTACATCCAAGACAAACTGCAGGAACCTGCAGAGTTCGCTTTCGAATAGGTAACAGTTCTAGTCAGAAAAGTTTCGCTAAAAGTTCTTCCTTTAATATTTTTGCTGTTTTTACTAAATATAAAAAATCACGAGACGAAAAAGGGCACGAAAAAGAGTCCGTGTGTGTCTCACACACGGGTGGCGCGGGCCCACCCCTGGCCACGCCACCCCTATGTGAGAACAGACCGGAACTCGTTTCCGTCCCGGTTTCCTCCTGTGACTTCGTTTCGATGTATAATTTTCGCCTATTTAACCCCCCGGAGTCCCCGAGGTCTGTATATCGTTTTATCGTCGTGTTTTGTTTCAAGCTGTTTCTGTCAGTAGTTGATCTTAAGCTTGGGGAAGTCATGGCCTCTTCAAGCGGGGACAAGGAGAAGACACCTCCGGAAGATGGCGTCAAAGACTTCCGGCTGAAAGAAGAGGTTGAAAGCGAAG
The DNA here is from genome assembly GCA_007115705.1 of Dactylis glomerata. Lineage (NCBI taxonomy): Eukaryota > Viridiplantae > Streptophyta > Magnoliopsida > Poales > Poaceae > Dactylis > Dactylis glomerata. The sequence goes on along the minus strand of QXEO01000450.1, from coordinate 1,765,022 downwards.
ATGAGGAGGAAGATCAAGGTCCAAGGCCAAGCACCGTGATTGCCAGCATAGGGGTGGTGACAGATCATGACAAGTTCAAGAAGAGCGCTCGCATAAGGACCAGAGGAGGTGTGCCACATCACACCTTAGCTCCACAGACATCTCCGCCAAGCCAAAATCCCTTCCATACTCTAATTCATGAACATCAGTTCCAAAAGGTGCCCAAATCACGATTACCCTCTGGCTGGGATATAGATCGTTCTAACAATGCAGGGACAGGAAGCTCCAAGAGTGAAGAAGGATGGGGAAATAATTCCAAGAGCTGGGATTCTCTTGCTGACAGGTTCATGAACCGTATTGAGCACAATTCTGAGATGATTCGTAACCTCGAGTACAAGATTGATGATCTGAAGGATTTGATTGAGAAGCTTATTAGAGATTACCCACCAATACCGCCAAAGGAGTAATTCGTCATCGGTATAGGCATCCCCTTGGCTTGTTCCAAGCTTGGGGGAGTGCCTCGGTATCACATCATTACCTTTCGCTCATTTACTTTTCAAGTAGAGTCTTATCATGAATAGAGAAGTTATCATATAGAATAGTTTGCAGTTGGAAGTATCCTCCTTAGTCAGTTATCTATGTATCCTTTGGTGTGAGTTGCGGTAATAAAATATTAATGAGAAGTTTTATCGTTTACTTTTCGCACATTTTATGTTAGTCTGCAATCTCTCTTGTATGACTAGTCTTGTTGATTGGTATTGGTATCACATTGGGAGCATGAGTAGATTTAGTTGGTTTTGGCAAACCTAGCTTGGTCAGTAGCAACTTTACCTTGAAGTTTGAGTAGAAAAGAATAAAGAAGTGTTTGCAGTTACATCGCTTCAGTTTTCCCTTATGTTTGGCTTACAAGCATTGTTATTCTTAAAGTTAAAATCGTTGTACCTTCAAGGGAGTTTGCATGATTGTTCTTATTATATGTATGTTTGTTTGTTTCATGCAACTCTTATGCTTGCTACCCAGCCTTGTTAGCCAAAAACCTGTACTGAGAGGAAATACTTCTCGTGCATCCAAATCCCAAAAACCAAGTTACTTCCAAAGAGTCCACTATAAATTCCTATGCATGGTATTTTAAGCCATTCCAAGTAAATTTTCATGTGCTACCTTTCAAAACCTTCAAACATTTCTCATTTTGTGCCACTGTTTTTAGCTCATGAGGACGTAGTGGATGGGTTTGTTATCTTCCATACTAAATTAAGTACCCTTCGACTAGGCAGCTTCATCTGCTCATCATTAATTTTGCAAGGGAGCTGGTCAGACCATTATAATCTTAAAAAGAAAAAGAAAGAAAAAGGCACTCCTCCAATGGAATGTGAAAGTTGGTCGGCACCCGATGGAATCGGTTAGCCATGGTTTGAGAAAGGAAAAAGGTGGGGAGGAGTGCAAAGCTATAAAAGAGCACCAAAGTGCCAATTAATCAAACATCTCGGAACCGCTCTCACTTGTTTAGTACGGAAGATATCAAGAACTCCGTTGCTAGTCATTGACAAAAGCAACCACCTCTCAAAATAACTTTTACCTCTGTTTTACAAATGAAAAGATCTAGCACATGTTTAATCCCTGCTTCCCTCTGCGAAGGGCCTATCTTTTACTTTTATGTTGAGTCAACCTATTTCCCTCTGTCTCAAGCAAGCATTTGAGTTGTTATGTTTCACTCATCCATATGTTGATCCGTTTAATCATGTTTACTATCTTCCTTGTTTTGTATAATGCTTTTGTCTGAAGGAATATATCTTTGAAAGCTTTCTTTGAATGCAAAAGTTTACTTTGTTGAGCATATAGTCTTTGCTATATTAGCTCTGTTTTAAAAGGCTCCGTTTTAAAAGAGAGAATAGTTTGTTCTCCACCCTTCGACCAAGAACTAAGGTTTGCCATTGCTAATTATAATTTACCTTGTGCATCTTTACATGTGATTCCCTTTTACCTATTGCAAGTCTACATCTTATAAAGGGAAGTTGCTGTCTATTATAATTTGTGCCTTAGTGAATGTGATGCTTCTTGTCCGTATTTTGATTATCGACACTTCACTCCATAAACCTGTGGTCATGTTTACCAAGTTTAGTTTTCGCTTGGGGACAAGCGAGGTCTAAGCTTGGGGGGGTTGATACGTCCAATTTGCATCACTATTTTATATCATAATTTGCTGTTATTCATTGATATATTTCATATGTAGACATGATACTTATGTTGTTTTCTTTGTTTTCACATGTTTGATGATCATTGTGGGAGTTGCTGCCGGAGTCAGGATTCTGCTGGAAAAAGGACCATCAGGAGACAATATTTTGAAGATCAGGAAAATTCCAGAAAAATACCCAGAAATTATATTTTACCAGAAGACTCACGAAGCCAGAAGGAAGAGTTGAGAGGAGCCAGGGAGGCCCCACACGCCAGGGTGGCGCGGCCAGCCCCCTGGCCGCGCGGGCCCCACGTGAGGCCACCCTGGACCACCTCTGGTCTATCCCCTTCATGTACATCATCGTCCCCGAAAACCTAAGTCAGGGGGGGTTCAGAGTTAGACACAGCCGCCTCTGCGGGGCGGAGAACACCAGAGAGAGAAAGCTCTCCGGCAGGGAGAAATCTGCCGGGGAAATTCCTTCCCGGAGAGGGGAGATCGTCGCCATCGTCATCACCATCGCACTGGACTTCATCGGGATCATCATCATCATCATCTCCATCACCAGCACCTTCATCTCCACCATCACCACGCCATCCCGCTGTAACATCTTGAGTTGGATCTTGTTATATTCATAGGGGAAACTTTCCCGGTGTTGATTACTCTTGTAGTTGATGCTATTGAGTGGAACCGTTGAGTTAAGGTTTATGTTCAGATTGTTATTTACCATTATTTCACCTCTGATCATGATCCATATGATGTCTTGTGAGTAGTTCATTTAGTTCTTGAGGACATGGGAGAAGTCAAGATGTTAGTAGTGAATTATTGTTGAGAAATATTTAATGGTTTGATATTGTTGTGGTGCTATTTCACTAGTGGTGTCATGTGAACGTTGACTACATGATACTTCACCATTTATGGGCCTAGTGAGATGCATTGTGTATTTGGCTACCGATTGTGGGGTTGCTGGAGTGACAGAAACCTAAACCTCCATTGGGAAACCATTGCACCAGGGAGCGTAGGATCCTAGAGTTTAAGGCTGTGGTTAGATTTATCTTAATTACTTTCTTGTATTTGCGGATGCTTGCAAGGGGTATAATCACAAGTGTGTATTTATCCTAGTAAGGGTAGTGCGCTAGCACAGGTTCACCCCCATAACACCTACCAAACCAATAAATACTATTGGCTCTATGAAGCGAAAGCTCTTGACAGAAACCTCTCGTGTGTCCTCGAGAACGTTTGGTTATTATAAGAACACAACCGGCTTGTCCTTTGCTGAATAAAGGATTGGGCCACTTGTTGCAATTGTTACTACTGTCTTTTATTTACTCGCACTTTATTTACTCGTATTACCAAATACCCCTGAAAACCTGTTTGCTAGTATTTACAGTGATTCCTTGATCAAAACTGCTCATCAACACCTTCTGCTCCTCGTTGGGTTCGACACTCTTATTTATCGAAAGTACTACGATACACCCCCTATACTTGTGGGTCATCAATAGCTACTAGTGATTATGAGAAGTGGCAATTTGTGGTAAAACATGATTTATCTATGTTTGTTAAGGTGGCAGGTTGCGTAGGAAGATTCCATGAGTAGGTGCCACTATGTTTTTATTTTTTTGGATTTTTTTGCGCATGAAATGACTCAATTAGCTATGTTAATCTCATTTGTTGACTCTCTGTTGACCAGCTACTTGAGGGTAGAACTGAGTATATTGCACTTGCCAGTCTAAGTACTCGAGGGGAAAACTGAGTACATATAAAATTTCTGAATAAGGCCCAAGGGTAGAACTGAGTACACCAAACGTCGAAGGGTTAGCCTCGTGTCGCGGTGCACGCTGCAGCCGTGCATAGTGGACGCGTGTTGCGGTACACCAAACGCCACCTTCGTCTTTATAGAGCCCCTCTCTCTCTCTCGACGCTTGTCCACTATCTCATTCTCACTGCAACCGCCTCTCCTGTCCCATCATCTTCTCCACTTCGCGTCAAAAAACCCCCTAAGAAAAAACCCCGGCGATGGAGAAGCATGAGATGCCCATTTCCGATGTAGCCGCCGGCGCATCGGCCGCCGGCGCATCGACCGCCGCCCCCGTCCAGGCCCCCGTCGCTGCTTCCGACGTAGGCGCCGGCGCAGCAGCCGCCGGCGCAATGGCCGCCGCCCCCGTCCAGGCCCCCGTCCAGGCACCCGTCCAGGCCCCCGTCGATTGGGACCTATACGAAGACCCGTACGAACCAGTGTCGTACGTCGCTGATACGTCCAAAACGTATCTACTTTCCCAAACACTTTTGCTATTGTTTCTCCTCTAATTTGTGTGTTTTGAATACAACTAACGCGGACTGATGCTGTTTTCAGCAGAATTGCTCTGGTGTCTCGTTTTTGTGCAGAAATTCAACTTCCAGTAAAAATTCGGGAAAAATCATGAAAAATCCTATTTCACCAGAAGACCCACGGAGCCAGAAGACGAGACGGAGAGGGGGCTTGAGGGGCTGTCACACATAGGTGGCGCGGCCCAGCCCTGGCCGCGCCACCCCTGTGTGAGGAGGCTCCAGGCGCCCACTCGGTCTCCCCTCTCGCTTACATATACCCCCTGACGACTTAATATCGGGGAGACGGCGTTTTTCCCAGATAGACTTCCGCTGCGCCGCCGCCATCAGAAACCGCGATTCGGAACCAGAAACTCCGTTCTGGCACCCTGCCGGGACGGGGATTCGGAGGAGATCTTCATCACCATCACCACCGACGCTCCTCCATCGATCATCCATGACTCCCCCATCCATGTGTGAGTAATTCCCCCGCTGTAGGTGAGGGGATGGTAGGGATTGGATGAGATTGTTCATGTAATTTGATATGAGATTGATAGGGCATAGTGCCTAGTATCTTTATTTAGTGCTTATGACATTGTTGCAACTTGTTGTGCTTAATGCTTGTCACTTTGGGCCCGAGTGCTATGATTTCAGATCTGAACATGTTATTATTTCTATGATGATACTTGTTGTTTATGGTCTTACCTACAAGTTGTATACACATATTGTTGTCCGGAACCCGAGGCCCCAAAGTGACAGAAATTGGGATAACCGGAGGGGATGGCTATGATGTGAGGATCACATGTGTTCACCGAGTGCTAATGCTTTGCTCCGGTACTCTATTAAAAGGATTACCTTAATTACCAGTAGTTTCCCTTGAGGCCCTGCTGCAACAGGCTGGTAGGACAAAAGATGTCGTGCAAGTTTCTCCTTGTGAGCACGTACGACTATATACGGAACACATGCCTATGATTGTTTGTACTAGGATGCTTTATCATTATTTATCTGCATTGCCCATATCTCATTGATTTCATGAACTATCTTATCCATGCAATGCCCGTAATCCATCCCTATGCCTACAGTATTTGTTCCTACTGTTTACAACCGTTACTTTTACTGCTGCTATTTTACTACTGCTGTTATTGTTTCACTACTGTCACTGCTATAAAACTGTTGCTACTGATAAACCGCTGCGAGTAAGACTGTTTCCAGGTGCAGCTGAATTGACAACTCAACTGTTAAGGCTTACATATATTCTTTGGCTCCCCTTGTGTCGAATCAATAAATTTGGGTAATACTTCCCTCGAAGACTGTTGCGATCCCCTATACTTGTGGGTCATCAGTCGCGCCGGCGAACCCCTACGACACCAGCATCGTCGACGACTACCCGGAGGTAACCCTTTGTTCCCTTGTTCTTATGCCATTTCAATCCTTTTGTGTTAGATCTAGCGTTATTAGTGTTCGTCTGTTCCTAGTTCAATCCTTTTATGGTAGATCTAGCGTTATTAGGGTTAGTCTGTTCCTAGTTCAATCCTTTTATGATAGATCTAGCGTTATTATGATAGATCTGGCGTTATTAGTGTTTGTGATTTGCTTTTGTTTAAGATTCGGTTAACTTATGTGAGTAATCAATCCCATCCCGTTAATTTGTGCCGATGGTGATGAATATTTGGGCACAAATTGATTCAGGGTTTGGTCTGTGAACAATTGGTGTGTACAAATTTGTTGTGCATGATCTTTGGTTCACTGACCCAAATCCTGGATATAAGTGTGTCCAATGTAACTGAGGCTTCTTTTTTTCGTGCCCATATTATCATGCATGATCTTTTGTTCACTCTCTGTTCCATCATCGCTGCAATTGACTCCGTGTTTTTCGATCTTTGGTGCTACGTGACTAGGTGCAGAGCAGCGACGACAAGTCCTTCCACACCAAGACTCGTCACGTCCTCAGGAGGCTGCAGTCCGGCCATTACGATCGCCACTTTGCTCGAGGCGTTTACAGGTGCCCCTTCTGCAACAGGAGGCTCCGCGCCACCGACTTCAACTGCATGGTGAACCATGCCGAATCCCTTGGCAGTGCCCCTGGCGGCGCTAGAGTTGGAACGACAGTGAACGTGCATGCGTTCATGGCCAAACACAAAGCACTTGGGATTCACCTGCGCAGCCTCCAAGCTTAATCCCATGTAAAATGTAGCTTATGTTGGATCTAGGGATCGGTAGTACTGTTGGATCTGTCCTGAATATATATATATATATGCTATGTTGGCTGCTGTATGCAGCTTATCCTATATTTTCTCGATTTATTATGCTGCTGTGAATTTATCCTCTACTAGCTTCTAGATTTGCTACTAGATTTTTTAACATATTGGGCAAAAAACGAGGGCCAAAAGGCAACAATCATTAAAGAAAGACAGAAATAGAAGCTTCTCTAGATTTGATACTAATTTGGTGAAAAAAGAGAGGGGAAAAAGGCGCTCTGAAAAATGCCAATTTGGGCCGAGAGAGACAAAACCGAGCTCTCACGTACAACCAAACGCGGTCTCGTCCTGTCCCACGCGGTCCCGTTCTACCAGCCCCACGCGACGCGGCCCCACACGACGCGGCCCCACACATCAGCACGGAACGGTCAACTAAACGGCAACCCTCCCGTCCGACCGTCTGCGAGGGGTTTCAAACTAGAGCAAGGGGAAAACTGAGGAAAAGTTAAGCGGCTGGGGAAAACTGAGTACAACTAACGACCTGAGGGCACGAAAATAGAAATCCCATGAAAATTTGCTTGGAATGATTTGAAATGTCATGCATAGGAATTTATAGTGGACTCTTTGAAATAACTTTGGTTTTTGGGAGCTGGAAGCACGAGTAGAGCTCATATTCAGTACAAGTAAAGGCTAGCAAAAGACTGGGAGTGACCAATTAAGAGAGCAATAACGGTCATAATCATGCATAGCGACAAAACATTATAAATCAAAGCATAAAGTAATATTACAAGTCAAAAACATAATGATCATAGCGGCTTGAGGCGACTGGTTTATAGTCATAACATGGTGTAAGCATGCGCCAAGTCAACCCAAATAAAGCATCAAAGGAGAATACCACAATATTATGCTTCTATATGATAAAAACAACGCATGATTCTTGATACGTCTCAAACGTATCTATAATTTTTGATGCTCCATGCTTGTTTTTACACCATTTGCCTATTGTTTCGTTACACTTCGTGGCACTTTTATGCATTTTCCGGAACTAACCTATTAACAAGTCGCCACAGTGCCAGTTTCATGTTTTCTGTTGTTTTTGTGTTTCAGAAGTGATACACAGGAAATATTCTCGGAATTGGACGAAACAAGTTCCTGATGTCATATTTTACCCGGAAGCTTCCAGAAATCAGAAGGAGAGTAGGAGGCGGGGCACCAGGGGCCCACACGCCAGGGCGGCGCGGCCAGCCCCTGGCCCGCGTGGCCCTGGTGTGAGGCCACCTGGCCCCTCCTCTGACGTCGCCCCTTCGCCTAGAAAAACCCCCCGATGGAAAAAACCTAAGGACCCGATCAGGTTTCCAGAACACATCGCGATCCGCCGCCGCCGTCGACCCGAAGATCGGGAGGGTCCAGAAGTTCTTCCCGGCACCCTGCCGGAGAGGGGAATCGCCACCGGAGGTCTCCTTCATCGCCATGATTGCCTCCAGAGCGATGAGTGAGTAGTCTACCTTGGACTATGGGTCCATAGCAGTAGCTAGATGGTTGTCTTCTCCACCATGTGCTTCATGTTTAGATCTCATGAACTGCCCTACATGATTGAGATCACCGTTAGGTAATTCTATGATGCTGGTTTGTTGGGATCCGATGAATATTGGTGTTTATGATTAAGTTGTTGTACTAAATATTATCTTTTGTTATCTCTATGTTGTTTATGATCTTGCATGCTCTCCGTTGTTAGTAGCTATCTTGGCCGAGTAGTTGCTAGTGACTCCAAGAGGGGGTATTTATGCTCGATAGTGGGTTCATGTCTCTGCTTAACCTGGGGGAGTGACAGAAACCTCTAAGGTTGTAGATGTGCTGTTGCTACTAGGGAGAAAACAACATTCATATGCTCAAGGGCATATGCTTTGTTTACATTACACACTTTGCTTAATGCAATTATCTGTTGCTCGCAACTTAATACTCATGGGGTGTCTGGATGGTATCCCCATGAGTGGATTATTAGTCATAGATGCAGTTGGATGGCGGTCTATGTATTTTGTTGTAATGCCCAGAGTAAATCTCATAGTGATCTTCTTGACATATCACGTTTATCTTTATTCTATCAATTGCCCAACTGTAATTTGTTTACCCAGCATGTGTTATTTATCTTATGGAGAGACACCACTAGTGAACTGTGGATCCCGGTCCTATTTACATTATATTGCTATCACCTGTTTAATTTCTCGTACTATTTATTTTACTCGCATACTATTATCATATTCCACTCGATACGCTCATAACCTTTGTTTCAAGCAAACCGGTGAGATTGACAACCTCATCGCAAGTTGGGAACAAAGTACTTGGTTGTGTGTGTGCAGGTTCCGCGTTGCAGCTAGCAAGCAAAGCTTGGACGAGGCGCCATATATAAATTGTCCGGAGCTGTCGCAAACTAGCAAGCATCACCTTCAGCCGTCAATTGTGTGCTTTTCTCCTGAACGATAAACCTTGGTTTCTTAACTGAGGGAAAATCTGCTGCTATACTCATCATACTTTCCTCTTGGGGTTCCCAACGAGCTGGTCATTCACCACGCACAAGGACCTCTGATCTCCCACATCAACAAGGAGTATCAGCCTGTTTTCTGGCACCGTTGCCGGGGAAAAGTGGAAGACTTCTGCGAGGGGAGTTTTTTGCACACACATCCTTTACTTTGTTATTGTTTTGCTTTATTTATTTTACTTGCATCGTTTTTATCAAAACCCCCAAAAAATTAGAATCCTTGTTAGTTGCTTTTATTTACTTGCTTTAGTTTTGCTGAAATGGCTACTCCTAAAAATACCAAGTTGTATGACTTTACTAGCACGAACAATAGTGATTTTATCTGCACTCCTATTACACCACCTGCTCCTGCTGCAAACTTTTATGAGATTAAGCCTGCTTTATTGAACCTTGTTATGAAAGAGCAATTTTCTGGTGCTAGTACTGAAGATGTTGCAGCTCATCTCAACAATTTTGCTGAGCTATGTGAGATGCAGAAATATAAGGATGTAGAAAGTGATATTATTAAGCTCAAGTTGTTTCCTTTTTCTTTGAGAGGAAAAGCTAAAGATTGGTTGCCGTCTTTGACTAAGAATAGTATTGATTCATGGGCTAAGTGTAAGGATGCTTTTATTGGTAGATACTATCCTCTTGCTAAGATTATATCTATGCGTAGCAATATTATGAAGTTTGCCCAGTTTGATAATGAACATGTTGCTCAGGCTTGGGAAAGAATGAAATCTATGATAAAGAATTGCCCCACTCATGGACTGACTACTTGGATGACTGTCCAAACTTTTTATGCAGGACTGAATTTTTCTTCGAGGAACCTACTTGATTCAGCTGCTGGAGGCACTTTTATGTCCCTTACCTTGGGCGCCGCAACAAAGCTACTTGACAACATGATGGTGAATTATACCGAATGGCACACCGAGAGAGCTCCACAAGGTAAGAAGGTAAATTCTGTTGAGGAAACCTCTTCCTTGAGTGATAAGATTGATACAATTATGGCTATGCTCGCTAATTATAGGACTCATGTTGATCCTAATAATGTTCCTTTAGCTTCTTTGGTTGCTCAAGAAGAGCATGTTGATGTGAATTTCATTAGAAACAATAATTTTAACAACAATGCTTATAGGAACAATTTTGCTAGTAACAATTATAGGCCGTATCCTTCTACCAATGGTAATGGTTATGGTAATTCTTATGGTAATTCCTACAACAACACTAGGGCCGCGCCCTCCGAGCTTGAAGTCATGCTCAAAGACTTCATCGGTAAACAAACTGCTTTTAACAAGTCTGTTGAGGAAAAGTTAGGCAAAATTGATATTCTTGCTTCTAAAGTTGATAGCCTTGCTCATGATGTTGAACTTCTGAAATTAAAAGTGTTGCCTAATGATGTGAAAGAGAATAATGTTTTTGCTACTGCTAATGCTATTCAAGTTGGAATTGATGAAAATTTTAGATTGTTAGCACAATTGCATGCTAGATGGGAAAGAGAGGATGAGATTACTAGGAATATGAAAGTTTGTACTATTACTACCTCTAATGATGTTGTTCCTAATGCTAGCAATCCTCTTACTTTAATTGGTGTAGAGAAAACTCCCACTCCTTGTGTTAAAAAGCCTAAAACTGCCAAAACTTTTTCTCAAAAGAGTGCTGAAATTTTTTGGAGTGTAGGAGATGATAGCTCTATTTCCTTTAATGATTTTGATGTTGATGGCTGCAATATATCTGAAGTAATTTTGTTCTTGCAAAAGCTTGCTTTGACTCCCAATGCTAGTTCTTTAAATATAGCTTTTACTAAGCATATTACCAATGCTCTCATAAAAATTAGGGATGATAAGTTGCATCAAAAAGCCTCTGTTCCCAAGAAGTTAGAAGATGGTTGGGAACCCATCATTGATATGCATGTTAGTGGTTTTGATTGCCATGCTTTATGTGATCTAGGTGCTAGTATTTCTATCATGCCTAGAAAAATTTATGATATGCTTGATTTACCACCGCTTGAAAAATGTTATTATGATGTTCCTATTGCTGATGTTGCTAAGAAGAAACCTTTGGGAAGAATTAATGATGTTCTTATTGTGGTTAATAATAACCTTGTTCCCGTTGATTTTCTTGTTATGGACATTGAATGCCATGCTTCATGTCCTATTATTTTGGGAAGACCCTTTCTTTGAACTGTAGGTGCTATCATTGATATGAGGGAAGGCACTATCAAATATCAATTCCCGCTAAAGAAAGGTATGGAACACTTCCCTAGGAAAATGAAGAAATTACTTTTTGACTCTATTCTTAGAGCAAATTATGAGCTTGATGCTTCATCTCTTGATATTACTTGATTCGCAATTTTCTGCGCCTAGCTCAAAGGCGTTAAAGAAAAGCACTCTTGGGAGATAACCCAATGTTTTCTTTTCAGTAATTTTTCTTTTATTTGAGTCTTGGAACTCATTACTACTGTAATGACCGCTCCTTATCCTTTTTATTTCGTTTTTGTGCCAAGAGAAGCCTCTAATTCGAGCGAGGTAAAGATTTGGGGATGTTGCTGTCCTGGAACTGTTTTCGGTGCTGCACCGTAAAAATTCGTATAAATTCTCTGTATATATTTTGGACCTGCGCTGTTTTTTGAATTTTCCCCAGGTTATATCCAAACTTTCGTTAGTTAAACACTTTTTTATTTGAGCAACAGAAAACCCCTCAAAAATTCGGCCTTTGTCAGCTGTTCAGTTTTGACAGATTTCTGCCAATATTTATTTTTGCCACTTTATCGCTTTCTTTGCGAGTTCTTTTGATTACGGAACTCTTGGGGAAGTTGCTACAGTAGTATACACTGTATATGTGGTGGTTTTGAGTTGAAACCTGAAGCAAAAAATAGGTTGATTATATGTTATGCCTACACTAATGTTGCTAATAGATTTGTGTTTAGTTTTGTATGAAGGAAGTTTTCAAGTGTAGGGATTGGAGAATGATGAAATGAGTTGAGGAATGGACAAAAGCTCAAGCTTGGGGATGCCCATGCATCACCCTAAGAAATATCCAAGAAGTACAAGCGTCAAATCTTGGGGATGCCCCCGAGGCACCCCTTCTTCATCGGCAAAAATCAGGTCACCTTTCAAGGCACTATATTTTTATTGCTTCATGCACTATGTGTTTTTCTTGGAGCGTCAGTTGTTTTAGTTTTCTTAGTTGGTTTTGTTTTGTTTGCTGCAATAAATGGTTGGACCCCAACAAATTTCTTTTGGAGAAGAGTTACTTGTTTTCATTTGCAAAGAACACTCCGTTTTCACTCTATTCGTTTTTCGAGTGTTCTACTTTTTCTGCTACTGCTTTTGGTTTTCGTTTTTACCTCTGATCTTTATTGGTTTTCATCAAAAGAGGTGTCTTTAAAAATTTCAAATGGTGTTGGAAAAGAGAAAAAGCTTTGTGCAAAATAGTGGTACAAGAAGGAGCTTGTGTAGACTGCGACTTAGGCTTTTTCATGTCATGATTGATGTCTTTTTGATAGTATGCTTAGTGGTTTTGCTGTAGCATGACTTGTCTCAAATAACTGAGATTGCTTAATGAGCCTTTGAAAAAATCATGCGTTGTTTTTATTGTATGGAAGCATTATTTTGGTTTTCTCCTTTATGCTTTATTTGGGTTGACTTGGCGCATGCTCACACATGTTAGACTCATACAAAGTCGCCAATAGCCTTCATGATCATTTAGTTTTTGACTTTTGATGCCATCTTATGCTTCTTTTAATGTCGCTTTGTCGCTTTGCATGATTATGGCCATTATTGCTCTCTTAGTTGGTCGCTGCCAGTCTTTTGCTAGCCCTCACCTTGTACTGAGTATGAGCTCTACTCGTGCATCCAACTCCTAAAAGCCAAAGTTTCCAAAGTGTCCACCATACATACCTACTAGCAATTTGCTATTCCAAGTAAATTTGACTTGCATTTATTTTCTCTTCAAATTAAACTCTTACCAGTGTTATGCGAAATTCGGTCAGTAAAGCTCTCACGAACCGGAAGGCACACTTTACTTTTTCATGTTCTTAAAAATTTGACATTGTGGTCTTTTATGTTGAGTTGTTATGCTTACAAGTTGTAAGTTTGGAGACTAGCCCATCCATGCTGTTATGGGGCAAGCTTTCAACATTGCACTTCTTATTTGAGTTGATATCGTGATCTTTCGTTTATGGATGCCCGCGGTGTGAAATGAATTGAGAATCTTGTGGGGATCATGGAGTTTTTATATGTGTTAGGGAAATGCCGGGCCGCCAATCTAAGCCATGCATAATTCATGGTGGAAATTTGCAGCATACCCATGGTGAACATTCGACGATGCATCTCACAATAAAACGCTAAACAAATGGCAAATAAAAGAGATGTCGAGGTGTTCATTGTCTGCTTGTCCTGTCATTTTGGTGTGGGCTTGTTCCATGTCATTGTGCACGGAGGTACCCCATTGGCGGTTCTCAATGATATGCATATATTTACAATGACAAGAGCCTTGCTTGGGACTCTAAGTAAAGTAGCATGAGGTTTGGGTACTCGTATTCATGGGACACGAGGTTTTCAACTTATGATTTGTCAAGTATATGCACCATAATTGTTCTCGCATTAACTTTAACCATTCAAGATGCTTATGATGGGGGCAATGAGAGCTCAAAGCCGGTAAGTACCATAATTTTTTAAGGTTATAAAACTTGCAATCACTGCTTCCCTCTGCGAAGGGCCTTTCTTCTACTTTTATGTTGAGTCACCACCTTCTTTCTTTATGCACCATTAAGAGAGCATAGTTGTCATTCTTAGTGCAATATGCATTGTCCCAAAGTTCATTGATTGATTCATGATGTTGGTTTCACTTGTTCTTAAATTATTTGTATCTAGTCGCCCTCTTAAACTTAAAGGTGTCCTATGCATTTATGTTTTGCTCTCTTTGAAGGACAAGCTGAAAACCATTTGTATGTTTTTCCTTATGATTTGAACACACGTTTGACATTCATTGTTTCATTTTCATGATCTTTTGTTTGTGTTCATTTGCATGTTTACAACATGGTTGCTAAGTTTCTTATTGTCATGATTATATCTTCATGCCCATGTTTTAAGTTCTTATGATCCCAGCTCACAAATGCTTACATATATGATCAAGATTGTGTAGGTGCATGTCACCTCAAAAATTATTTCTTTTTATCACTTACCTACTCGAGGATGAGCATGAGTTAAGCTTGGGGATGCTTGATACGTCTCAAACATATCTATAATTTTTTATGCTCCATGCTTGTTTTTACACCATTTGCCTATTGTTTCGTTACACTTTGTGGCACTTTTATGCATTTTCCGGAACTAACCTATTAACAAGTCTCCACAGTGCCAGTTTCCTGTTTTCTGTTGTTTTTGTGTTTCAAAAGTGATACACAGGAAATATTCTCGGAATTGGACGAAACAAGTTCCTGATGTCATATTTTACCCGGAAGCTTCCAGAGATCCAAAGGAGAGTAGGAGGCGAGGCACCAGGGGCCCACACGCCAGGGCGGCGTGGCCAGCCCCTGGCCCGCGCGGCCCTGGTGTGAGGCCACCTGGCCCCTCCTCTGACGCCGCCCCTTCGCCTATAAAAACCCCCCGACGGAAAAAACCTAAGGATCCGATCAGGTTTCCAGAACACATCGCGATCCGCTGCCGCCGTCGACCCGAAGATCGAGAGGGTCCAGAAGCTCTTCCCGGCACCCTGCCGGAGAGGGGAATCGCCACCGGAGGTCTCCTTCATCGCCATGATTGCCTCCGGAGCGATGACTGAGTAGTCTACCTTAGACTATGGGTCCATAGCAGTAGCTAGATGGTTGTCTTCTCCACCATGTGCTTCATGTTTAGATCTCATGAGCTGCCCTACATGATTGAGATCACCGTTATGTAATTCTATGATGTTGGTTTATTGGGATCCGATGAATATTGGTGTTTATGATTAAGTTGTTGTACTGAATATTATCTTTTGTTATCTCTATGTTGTTTATGATCTTGCATGCTCTCCGTTGTTAGTAGCTATCTTGGCCGAGTAGTTGCTAGTGACTCCAAGAGGGGGTATTTATGCTCGATAGTGGGTTCATGTCTCTGCTTAACCTGGGGGAGTGACAGAAACCTCTAAGGTTGTAGATGTGCTGTTGCTACTAGGGAGAAAACAACATTCATATGCTCAAGGGCATATGCTTTGTTTACATTACACACTTTGCTTAATGCAATTATCGTTGCTCGCAACTTAATACTCATGGGGTGTCTGGATGGTATCCCCGTGAGTGGATTATTAGTCATAGATGCAGTTGGATGGCGGTCTATGTATTTTGTTGTAATGCCCAGAGTAAATCTCATAGTGATCTTCTTGACATATCACGTTTATCTTTATTCTATCAATTGCCCAACTGTAATTTGTTTACCCAGCATTATTTATCTTATGGAGAGACACCACTAGTGAACTGTGGATCCCGGTCCTATTTACATTATATTGCTATCACCTGTTTACTTTCTCATACTATTTATGTTACTCGCATACTATTATCATATTCCACTCGATACGCTCATAACCTTTGTTTCAAGCAAACCGGTGAGATTGACAACCTCATCGCAAGTTGGGAACAAAGTACTTGGTTGTGTGTGTGCAGGTTCCGCGTTGCAGCTAGCAAGCAAAGCTTGGACGAGGCGCAATATATAAATTGTCCGGAGCTGTCGCAAACTAGCAAGCATCACCTTCAGCTGTCAATTGTCTACTTTTCTCCTGAACGATAAACCTTGGTTTCTTAACTGAGGGAAAATCTGCTGCTATACTCATCATACTTTCCTCTTGGGGTTCCCAACGAGCTGGTCATTCACCACGCACAAGGACCTCTGATCTCCCATATCAACAAGGAGTATCAATTCTTTCAATGGCACATTAAGCATTCTCAGTTATTTGAGACAAGTCATGCTACAACAATAACTACTAAGCATATAATCAGAATAATATCTCGCATGACATGCTAAAGTCTAAGCCACAGTCCAAACAAGCTTCCTTTTGCACCACTATAAGCATGAAATATTTTACTCTTCTCCAACACCAAATAATTTATTTGAAACAACTCTCAAAGGTAATAATCAATAAATACCAGAGAGCTAATCATATATAACTGAAGAAAACTAACAAGCTCTGAACAAGAGATGCATGAAAAACATGAGCTAAAAGCATTGCAATAGCTAGACAAGAATACTCAACAAATATAAGTGAAGAATACGAGTATTCACATGAAAAGCAGAGCGTGTATCTGATACGTCTCCAACGTATCTACAATTTTTGATGCTCCATGCTTGTTTTCACACCATTTACCCAATGTTTTGTTACACTTCGTGGCACTTTTATGCATTTTCCGAAACTAACCTATTAACAAGTCGCCACAGTGCCAGTTCCCTGTTTTCTGCTGTTTTTGTGTTTCAGAAGTGATACACAGGAAATATTCTCGGAGTTGGACGAAACCAAAGCCAGAAGTCTTATTTTTCCCGGGACCATCCAGACATCTGAAGAGAAGAAGGAGAGGGGCCACAGGCCCCCCTCACGCAGGGCTGGCGCGGCCCAGGCCCTGGCCGCGCCGCCCTGGTGTGAGGAGGCCTGGGGCCTCCTCTGACATCGCCCCTTCGCCTATAAAGACCCCCCGACGGGAAAAAACTAAGGACCCGATCAATTTTCCAGAAACACATCGCGATCCGCCACCGTCGTCGACCCGAGATCGGGAGGGCCCAGAAGCTCTTCCCGGCACCCTGCCGGAGAGGGGAATCGCCACCGGGGGTCTTCTTCATCGCCATGCTTGCCTCCGGAGTGATGAGTGAGTAGTCTACCTTAGACTATGGGTCCATAGCAGTAGCTAGATGGTTGTCTTATCCACCATGTGCTTCATGTTTAGATCTCATGAGCTGCCCTACATGATTGAGATCACCGTTATTTAATTCTACATGTTTGGTTTGTTGGGATCCGATGAATATTGGTGTTTATGATTAAGTTGTTGTACTGAAATTTATCTTATGTTATCTCTATGTTGTTTATGATCTTGCATGCTCTCTGTTGTTAGTAGCTATCTTGGCCGAGTAGTTGCTAGTGACTCTAAGAGGGGGTATTTATGCTCGATAGTGGGTTCATGTCTCTATTTAACTTCGAGGAGTGACAGAAACCTCTATGGTTGTAGATGTACTGTTGCCATTAGGGAGAAAACAACATTCATATGCCCCAGGGCATATGCTTTGCTTATATTACACACTTTGCTTAATGCAATTATCTGTTGTTCGCAACTTAATACTTTTGGGGTGTTCGGACGATATTCCCGGAAGTGGATTATTACTCATAGATGCAGTTGGATGGCGGTCTATGTATTTTGTTGTAATGCCCAGAGTGAATCGCATAGTGATCTTCTTGACATATCATGTTTATCTTTATTCTATCAATTGCCCAACTGTAATTCGTTTACCCAGCATGTGCTATTTATCTTATGGAGAGACACCGCTAGTAAACTGTGGACCCCGGTCCTATTTACATCATATTGCTATCACCTGTTTACTTTACTCGCACTGTTTACTTCACTCGCATACTATCATCACTTTCCACTCGATACGCTCATAACCTTTGTTTCAAGCAAACCGGTGAGATTGACAACCTCATCGTAAGTTGGGAACAAAGTATTTGGTTGTGTGTTTTCAGGTTCCATGTTGCAGCTAGCAAGCAAAGCTTGGACAAGGCGCCATATATAAATTGTCTGAAGCCGTCGCAAACTAACAAGCATCACCTTCAGTCGTCATTGTTTGCTCCTCTCCTTAACGATAAACCTTGGTTTCTTAACTGAGGGAAAAACCTTGCTGCTATATTCATCATACCTTCCTCTTGGGGTTCCCAACGGACTATACACTAGCCATTAAGGATATTCTCTGGCGCCGTTGTCGGGGAGGAAGTAGAAGACTTCTGCGAGGGGAGTTTTTCGCACACACATCTTTTACTTTGTTATTTGTTTTGCTTTACTTTATTTATTTTACTTGCATCGTTTTAATCAAAAACCCAAAAAAAATTAGAATCCTTGGTAGTTGTTATTTCTTTACTTTAGTTTATTATGTCTAGTTTAGTTGCTACTACTATGTCGCCCGAAGACATGATTTTCACTTTTAAACAAAAGGATGAGGAAAGTTTTAAAGAGGCTTGGTCTAAAATTTATGATTGGCATGGAAAAACTGAACCTAAAATGACCTTGAGTTTGCTTCTTAGTAGTTTTTACTTTGGACTTGCTCTTCGTTATAGATATGCTTTGGATGCTACTGCAGGAGGAGATTTTCTTCACTGTGATGGAGATCAAGCTTTCAATATTATAAAAAAGTTAATTACAATTTATAGCACGCCAAATAGTTTTGATAATGATCTTGTGAGCATTTTTAATAGATTGAACACTCTTGAGACTCACACTGCTTGTTTGAATGATTGCTATAATACTTTTCGCCATCATTTTGATTATATGCCAACAAATCCTGAACCATCAAGTTGGTATCCTACGGTAAAAATCACTATTGGTAGTGAAATTTTTAATGCTCACTGTGATATTATGTCTGAATTTTGTCTTATGCCAAAGGATGTTTATGAATCTTTAAACCTTTCGGAGCTTTCTGAGGGGGGAGAAGAAATTTCTCTTGCTAACAATGCCACTATATTTCCCGTTGGAATAGCTGAAGGAGTTTTTACAAAAGTCCTAGGAAGAATGATATCTACTGATTATCTTGTTATTGAATGTATAGGGAAATGACAAATCACAATTGGAAGATCCCTACTGAAGCTCCTGGGTGCCGTTATTGATGTGGGAAAAGGCAATATAAGGTTTATCTCTCCACCTTGCAACGACCACGTATTTCCTAGAGTAAAGGCAAAGGTAAGAAAGAAAGACGTAAGGCACGCGCTGATCCTAATGCTTCATCACTTGATGTTACTTGATTCGCAATTTTCTGCGCCTAGCTCAAAGGCGTTAAAGAAAAGCACTGTTGGGAGATAACCCAATGTTTTTATTCAGTAATTTTTCTTTTATTTGAGTCTTGGAAGTCATTACTACTGTAATGACCTCTCCTTGTCTTGTTTATTTCATTGTTGTGCCAAGAGGAGCCTCTAATTCGAGTGAGGTAAAGATTTGGGGATGTTGCTGTCCTGAAACTGTTTTCAGTCCTGTACCGTAAAATTTTGTATAAATTCTCTGTTTATCTTTTGGACTTGCGATTTCTTGTGCTTATGCCCCGGGTTAAATCAAAACTTACGTTAGTTAAACACTTTTTCATTTGAGCAACAGAAAACCCCTTAAAAAATCGGCCTTTGTCAGCTGTTCTGTTTTGACACATTTCTGTCACTATTCGTTTTTGCCGCTTTATCGCTTTCTTTGCGGGTTCTTTTGATCATAGAACTCTTGGGGAATTTGCTACAGTAGTATACACTTTATATGTGGTGGTTTTGGGTTGAAACCTGAAGCAAAAAGAGGTTGATTATATGATATGCCTACACTAATGTTGCTAATAGATTTGTGTTTAGTTTTGTATGAAGGAAGTTTTCAAGTGTAGGGATTGGAGAATGATGAGATGAGTTGAGGAATGGACAAAAGCTTAAGCTTGGGGATGCCCATTCATCACCCCAAGAAATATCCAAGAAGTACAAGCGTCAAAGCTTGGGGATGCCCCCGAGGCACCCCTTCTTCATCGGCAAAAATTAGGTCACCTTTCAAAACAATATATTTTTATTGCTTCAGCCACTATGTGTTTTTCTTAGAGCGTCAGTTGTTTATTTTCTTTGTTAGTTTGTTTTGTTTGCTGCAATAAATGATTGGACCCCAACAAATTTCTTTTGGAGGAGATGTACTCGTTTTCATTTGCAAAGAACACTCCGTTTTTCACTCTATTCGTTTCTACGAGTGTTCTACTTTTTCCACTACTGTGTTTGGTTTTCGTTTTCACCTTGATTTGTGTTCAGATCTTCTTATATTTGTTTATCAAGGTGTATTTTTGCCTCTGATATTTATTGGTATTCATCAAAAGAGGTGTTTATAAAAAAATTTAAATGGTGTTGGAAAAGAGAAAAAGCTTTATGCAAAAAAGTGGTACAAGAAGGAGCTTGTGTTGACTGCGGCTTAGGCTTTTTCATGTCATGCTTGATGTCTTTTTGATAGTATGCTTAGTGGTTTTGCTGTAGCATGACTTGTCTCAAATAACTGAGATTGCTAAATGAGCCTTTGAAAAAATCATGCGTTGTTTTCAATTATTTGGAAGCATTATTTTGGTTTTCTCCTTGATGCTTTATTTGGGTTGACTTGGCGCATGCTCACACATGTTAGACTCATACAAAGTCACCAATAGCCTCTATGATCATCTACTTTTTGACTTTTGATGCCATATTATGCTTCTTTTAATGTCGCTTTGTCGCTTTGCATGATTATGGCCATTTTCGCTCTCTTAGTTGGTCGCTCCCTTTTGCTAGCCCTCGCCTTGTACTGAGTATGAGCTCTACTCATGCGTCCAACTCCTAAAAACCAAGTTATTCTAAAGTGTCCACCATACATACCTACTAGCAATTTGCTATTCTAAGTAAATTTGACTTGCTTTTATCTACTCTTCAAATTAAACTCTTACAAGTGTTATGCAAAAATTCGGTCAGTAAAGCTCTCACGAAACCGGAAGGCACACCTTACTTTTTTCTGTTCTTAAAAATTTGACATTGTGGTCTCTTATGTTGAGTTGTTATGCTTACAAGTTGTAAGTTTGGAGAGTTGATGACCCACAAGTATATGGGGTGTATCGTAGTACTTTCGATAAATAAGAGTGTCGAACCCAACGAGGAGCAGCAGGTTTTGATGAGTGGTTTCGATCAAGGAATCACTGTAAATACTAGCAAACAGGTTTTCAGGGGTAATTGGCAATACAAGTAAATAAAGTGCGAGTAAGTAAAAGACAGTAGTAACAATTGCAGCAAGTGGCCCAATCCTTTCTTCAGCAAAGGACAAGCCGGTTGTGTACTTATAATAACCAAACGTTCTCGAGGACACACGGGAGTTTCTGTCAAGAGCTTTCGCTTCATAAAGCCAATAGTCTTTATTGGTTTGATAGGTGTTATGGGGGTGAACCTGTGCTAGCGCACTACCCTTACTAGGATAAATACACACTTGTGATTATACCTGATACGTCTCAAACGTATCTATAATTTTTGATGCTCCGTGCTTGTTTTTACATCATTTGCCTATTGTTTCGTTACACTTAGTGGCACTTTTATGCATTTTCCGGAACTAACCTATTAACGAGTTGCCACAGTGCCAGTTTCCTGTTTTCTGCTGTTTTTGTGTTTCAGAAGTGATACACAGGAAATATTCTCGGAATTGGACGAAACAAGTTCCTAAAGTCTTATTTTACCCAGAAGCTTCCAGAGATCCGAAGGAGAGTAGGAGGCGAGGCACCAGGGGCCCACACACAGGGGCGGCGCGGCCAGCCCCTGGCCCGCGCCACCCCCGTGTGAGGGAGCCTGGTCCCTCCTCTGACATCGCCCCTTCGCCTATAAAGACCCCCCGACGGAAAAAACCTAAGTACCCGATCAATTTTCCAGAACACATCGCGATCCGCCGCCGCCGTCGACCCGAAGATCGGGAGGGTCCAGAAGCTCTTCCCGGCACCCTGCCGGAGAGGGGAATCGCCACCGGAGGTCTTCTTCATCGCCATGCTTGCCTCCGGAGCGATGAGTGAGTAGTCTACCTTGGACTATGGGTCCATAGCAGTAGCTAGATGGTTGTCTTCTCCACCATGTGCTTCATGTTTAGATCTCATGAGCTGCCCTACATGATTGAGATCACCGTTATGTAATTCTACATGTTTGGTTTGTTGGGATCCGTTGAATATTGGTGTTTATGATTAAGTTGCTGTACTGAATTATATCTTTTGTTATCTCTATGTTGTTTATGATCTTGCATGCTCTCCGTTGTTAGTAGCTATCTTGGCCGAGTAGTTGCTAGTGACTCCAAGAGGGGGTATTTATGCTCGATAGTGGGTTCATGCCTCTATTTCACCTAGGGGAGTGACAGAAATCTCTAAGGTGGTAGATGTGCTGTTGCTACTAGGGAGAAATCAACATTCATATGCTCAAGGGCATATGCTTTGTTTACATTACACACTTTGCTTAATGCAATTATCTGTTGTTTGCAACTTAATACTACTGGGGTGTTCGGATTGATATCCCCGGGAGTGGATTATTAGTCATAGATGCAGTTGGATGGCGGTCTATGTATTTTGTTGTAATGCCCAGAGTAAATCTCATAGTGATCTTCTTGACATATCACGTTTATCTTTATTCTATCAATTGCCCAACTGTAATTTGTTTACCCAGCATGTGTTATTTTATCTATGGAGAGACACCACTAGTGAACTGTGGACCCCAGTCCTATTTACATCATATTGCTATCACCTGTTTACTTTACTCGTACTGTTTACTTTACTCGCATACTATATTGCTTTCCACTCGATACGCTCATGTAACGGCCCAGAAAAATTCCCCCCTTTATTAGATTTATTTGTTCTTTTTCTCTTATGCATCATGCATCTTCATGCATTGTCACCTTGCATTCTTTTATCAAACCCAAAGTTATTTGGAATAAAAGCTATTTTCTATTTTGCTTATTTCTCATTAAACCCTTCTCTTGTTCTAATTTAAAACCAAAAACTATGCTATTTACAAACTTTGAAACTGTTTGAAATCAAAATCAAGTTTTAGAAACTTGTTTGTAAATCTTTCCAAAACCTCTCTCTTGTTCTTCTTATTAGAATGCTGCAAGAAAAAGGAAAAGAATAAGCAGTTTTCAGAAGAGAAAAAAAGGACTAAGAAGCAAAGAAGCCCCAACAGCTCATCTAGCTTGACCGAAGCCCACCTGTCCTCTTCTGGCCCAAGTTGGCCTCTCCACCGAATGACATCAGACAGCCCAGCATCGCCACCTTCTCCTACCTCCTGTACGGCAGGAATCCTACCGGAGCCACGTATCGCACCTGATCGATGGGACGGTGCAGCAGCGCCTCCCACTGCTTATAAAACCCTAGCCTGCAACCCTAGCCTAGCCTCTCCCCATTCTGCGTCGCCGCTCTCTTGCTTCGTTCCTCACTTGCTGGTGCTCTCGGCTGCAAGCTTCGCGCATGTGTGCTCCGCCAACCTCCACTCCCCGAGCTCCTATCTCCCTTCCGTTCTCACCGCGCAGTCACGACGGAAGCCGCGCGCTCTTCTTCCTCTCCCGGCGAGGCCGATCGTCCCTGAGTCGAACAACATTGCCAGCAAACTGGTTCTTGGTGAGCTCCTGGTTCCGTCCCCCTTCCCTCCATGTATTTCTGCATCAGCTATGCTGACCCCCATCGCTCTCCCAGTCTCCCGTGCTTGTTTCCGCCTTGGTCTCTGCGAGTTCTGCCCGTCGCCAAGAACTCCATCCGGACGCCTGCCAGTCGTAGGCCTCGTCCCTCCACGCCCGCTCTCCCGTGCAAGCTCCTCGCCTCCGACCGGCTCTACACCGACAACCGCCATGGCTCCTCGCTGCTCCGTGATGTCCGGCCTCTGCCTCGACCCCCTTGCTGGCCGCCATGACCGCCTCCTTGCACACGTCCTCAACGGCAAGAAAACTCTGCTCGTCTTGGCCTCCTCTCTGTCCGCCATCAGGCTCTGCAAGCTCGCCAGCCCATGCGCGCATGTTCCTCTCCATTGCCCCGTGCTCTACCTCGCCAAGCACGGCTTCGCCCGCTGCCATGGACTGCCCGGAGGATGCCAAGCGCCGCCAACGTCCCCTGCGACCTCTGGCTTATCTTGTTCGTCTCCAAGCACCTTCGCCTCCTGTGCGTCCTCGCGGTCGTGTCCTTCTCCGGCCGTGCGTCACCGCAGGACACCGACGCCTCCTGCTGCTCGTAATGGACGCCCGGCTCTGCATCAATCTCGCCGCATAACATCACCAACCCCAGCGTTCCCACTCCGCCGCCAAGCTCGCCATGCGCCTCGCTGAGCTCTTCGTTCCATCGTCAACCTCGTCAGTTTAGGCGAGTTCCGTTCACGCGAGTTCGCCATGGTCACTTCATTTCAGATCGTGTACAATAAAATCTCGGCCTCGAATCTGTCAGCAACTGAATATCATCCCAGCTGTGCGTTCCATCTTAATCTTCTCTATGATCTGGGATTCAAATCCCATCCGATGCAAATTTCCCATCTTTTTATTCCATTGGATCATACGTGCTCTGACAGGTGGGGTCCTGTCATCTGTGACTCCGGCGCCACCTCACCGTTCCTGCCTCGTCAGCGCTCAATCAGCGCAACTCGGCCCCCTCGTCAGTACCTGCAGCTAGCCGTGTCTGGGTGAGAAAAGTCCCAGCTTCTTTTCTGTTTTCAGAAAAATTGCTGCAAGTGTGCAATCTTGCAAAATTAATATCTTTTAAACCGTAACTCAAAATAAAAAGTATTTTATATCAATTTTTATCAGAAAAATGTGTAGAATTTGAATATGACATTCATATACCTGTTTGCATCTTGCATCATGTTGCAACGTGGTAGTTTGCATCCACTTAATAAATAACATATGGAGTATTTGGGTATTACCAAATATGGTTATTCCACTTCATTTAATTTTGAGTAGCTCACCTATGTCTTGTCTTTGCCATGCTAATCAACATTTAAATTGTCATTTAGTAAAATAACTTGAACCATATATGTGTGTCGGAATTCTGATTCCGCTTAATTTGGATAAGTTGCATTGCATCATAATTGCCATATCATGCATGCATCCTCACATGATCATGCCGATTCTTTTACCGTAGTAGTAAGTGTTGCATCCTTTGTTTGTTGTAGTGATCTGCTTCTTCTCGGATAGGACGCTTCGTGGTGTTGTGAGCAACGACAAGTTCTACGGGTGTTTCACGACAATCTGGCCAGGCAAGCTCTCCCGCCCCTTGTCAACCTATAGGGGTACTTATTACCTATTTGTGTTTATGCTTTCTCTTATTCTTTATGCTAGCCTTGTGTTCCGATGCTTTGTTCGAGTCACGTATCCTATCCACCTGTTTTCCCCAAAGCAAAACTATACACTTGCCACCTCTCGCCTATTACCTTTTGTTTGTTGTTTGAGTTGACCTTGCGAGTCGTAGGCATGCTTAGGTTGTTTCAAGTTGTTTTATCTTATCGGGTTGTTGGGAAGTTTATCACATGCTCTACTTGATATATGAGATGGATATGAATTGAAGATAAGTTAGATATTAGATGTTGGAGATAAACTTGATTTATTTATGTTACAACTACACATGTTTAAGCAGAGGCATCGGTGAGTCATTTTGCCTGTTTTCCGACGGCTCACTTGTTGTAACGACCCGCCTTTTACTAAAGGCAGATCTCCTGTGTATCTGTGCCATTCCCTGGATCAGTAGATAGCACCACAGTACAAAATAAGTAATCATTGCAATAGCATCAATATTACAACGTAAATCTAATTACATAGGTCTTCAACCTTACGAGTACACAGCATATGGCATAGTTGCAGTGAGCCTCCATTCTTCATCACGTGCCACAGGCAGACATGTTGGAATGTAGTCTCGAGATCCTACTCCTGGTTCCTTACTCGACAGTAAAACCTGCACGTTTGAATATGCAGCCCCAGAGGGGTCAGTACAATGATGTACTGGCAAATGACACTTATTTGGTGGCATTTTTGTGGAAAGACTATACTATATGACATTTGGCTGGTGGATCTCATAGGCTAATTTGCATAAAGCCAATTTTATCCTAAAATCATTTTTAATACTTTTATTAAACATTCAAGACTTTTAAAGGTCAAGATAACCCCCAAAGTTCACCACATACTTGAAAGGCATGTAGCTCTGGGGTGCCACTCAACAAAATTAGAATAACCCTCAGAGTTCACCACATACTGGAGGCATGTAGCTCTGAGGTGTTATTCAAAATAATTTAGGATAGCCCTCAGAGTCCACCACATCCTTGAAAGGTATGTAGCTCTGAGGTGCCCCTGTCCTAAGTGTTTCTAGACAAATTTTAATTTATTCAGAAACGGTGATGAGATTCTTCCGTACATTCCATGTCTAGAGACTCAATTGTCCATAACCGGGGACACGGCTAATCGATTAGATTTAAACACCTTGCAAGGGTTGTGCACTTTCACCTTACGATTCATTTTATGCCCATACATAAAATGAAACGAGACCTTTTAGAAGGAGAGGACAACTAACTTGGCAAGCACCGCTCCCAACCTATAATTTGACTACCACCACTTCTTGCCGACAAGTTGCACTCCCACATTCTAATCAGTCAAGACAGAGCCCATAATGTCATAAGGCTGCACTGGAAGTACATCTAAGCATGGAAGACATAGCCATCTCTTTGTTCCTGGGTGGCCGACCACAAGTGTACGCCCAGGCAGCAACTACACAAAGTGTAGCCCCAGGTCGCCACTCAACACCACCGCCTTCATCAAACCAATCCACCCAGGTGTTTCATTTTAGTTGAAGTTCTTAACTTTTCACAAAACACTTTTCAAGTGGTCTTAGCATGGCATCAAGGTTAACAAGGTATTTAGCATCCTAACAGGTAGGGTTTAGGGGTAGCTAATCACTACTAGGATCTAAGCATTTGATAAAACAGTTGAGTAAAACACCTATCATGCATACTACAAGAGGTGAACATACTAATGCATAATAAAATGGGTGAGGGACATGTGTGTCACTTGCCTTTTTGAAGATCACGACGTTTCACTTCTCTCAACTAGGCACGTAGTTCTTCGCAAAAACTATAGCACAAGAAATAGCATACCATAAACATACTACACAAACACAATCAAACAATTCAAACAATTGAAAGGTGTTTGTTTGACAATTTAGATTTATTGAGATGTTATAACAAGAAAGATATGGTAAAGGATCATGATTTGTGAGATATGGATCGGAGAGCTTAGTTGGGGAAGATCAATATGATATGAGAGAATTGGATTAGGCATAATATGATTGATGAAGTTTTTATGCTTTATTAAAGCATAAATGAGTTTTAGAAATAGCTCATGTGAAACAAATTACACAAGAGTCAATTTGTGCAACTACAATACTATTGAGCAAATGTGACAACAATTACTCTTAAATAGCATCTATTGCACTTAGGAACTAAGCTAGGTTTTAAGAATGCTTGAACTACTCAATTAGCACATTTGCAAGTTGAATAGTTCAATACATGTGAACAAAACTAAGTAGGCATTGGATTGGGCATGAATGATTGATATTTGAGGATTTGGCTCAAAGGGTTCATTGATCAACATGGTGTTTAACACATACTATGGTACGGGTTATAATAACACCACATTAACAAAATCTAGGTTTGAGATGAATTCATATTCTACTCAAGTAGCATAATTGCAATTTGAATATATATGAATTAGACAAAATATAATGAGTGAGGTCTTTATGCTTTATCAAAGCATATTGAATCTTGGAATATCTCATGTGGGTAATTCACATAAGAGACAAAATAGTGCAATAGCAATACTATTGAATAAGTGTGACAACAATTATTCTTAAATAGTATATATTACACTTAAGCTTAGGCTAGGATTCTTATAACATTGAAGTAATAAATCAACTCAAATGCAATTGAATAGTTCAATGCAAGGCTAAGGTCGAGTAGGCATGAATAAATGGCTATAGGTAAAGGATATGGTTTAGGAATGACTTATGTGAATAGATTCACAAAAGTATTGAATAATGCAACATAACACTACTGAATAAAGTGTGATAACACTTACTCAAAATAGTACATGTTACACATAGGCTTGGGGTTGAATAAGATTGGATGTTATTTAGTATGATGGTTATGGATAGGTATGATCATGAGCTATGGTAGTAGAATTTAATCAATACTACAATAACAAAATGGAAATCTATGATTGAGATGTATCACACTTTACTCAAACAACACAATTGTAATTTGAATATGTGTGAACTATACAAGATTGGTCTAAGTAGATATGATCTTGATCAAGATGTTATTTAGATAGATATGACATTGGATCAAGGTGATCTCAAGATGATATTTGATAGCTAGGTATGATTATAGGATTTTCTAAAGTAGAAGGGATCATTGATTGAAATAGAAATAGGATTAATCTATATAGAAATACTCAAATTCTCATATTAGAATTTGAATAATTGTGATCTGGTTCAAGAAAATATGGGAGTAGTGCTACTGGATAGCTTGCAGTAATACAAAGTCACTGCAATTGGAATCACTCAAAAATAAGTTATAGAAATTGAATTATCACCGAAATAGTGATTTGGACAAATTTGAATGCACAAAGTGTGTGCACGTATCAAATTTGGATTTTCTTGATCCTATGGTGTTCTACTTGATCAGAGGATTCCAAAGACTACAAATTTGTAATTTTTGGACACTTGGTTCAAAAGATATGAATTAATCATGCTAACAGAGAGTTTGATTCCAATTTGAATATAGTTTCAAATTGAACCCATAAAATATAAGATATTATTGTACTAATAGATTCTAGACTTTCTAAGGATTCCAACGAGATATTATTTGTTATTTTTGGACCTAGGGATCAAAAGATATGATTTTCTGAAGATCTAGATCAAATCTGATTTCAATTTCTGGTTTTAAACTCTATTTGAACCGGGGGCTGCCACATGGCTGATTCTGACTGGGTGATACCGGTTCGGTCGGATTGCGATTGAGGGCCGTCGGATTAAAAGGGGAAGGAACGCACCAGATCTGAGGATACCTCTTCACTTAAGTGACGGGATCCGGGCCACGCGATCTGGATCGGACGGCCGAGGAAGGTCTGGGAGGGGTGAGGCTCACCTAGGGTTCACTGTAGGCCGGCGGCGGCGAGCTTGTGTACTGGAGGTTGACGGCGACGAGGTTCTGGCGAGCGTCGATGGAGATGGAGTAGTGGACGCGATGCGTATGGAGACGACGAACTCGAATCCTTGGTCGGTGACGGGGATATCCTCCGGTGGTGACAGTGAACGGCGGCTGGAGGTGATACGGTGGTGGTTTGCTTCGGTCGATGACGCATGCATCGATTCTCTGCAAAACTGGACAGATAAAGTGCATCAGAGGGAGTGCCGAGACGAGAGGGAGAGATAGGTACCACGAACGGGCGGCGAAGACCTCGAGTGTCGCCGGAATCGTGCGGGTATGCCCGCAGATGCGTCGGGCTCCGACGAGAAATCCCGTCGCTTTGGTGAGGTCCCGCGCGAGAATAGGAAAGGGGGTCGGGGGAGGAGGTAGAGGGGATTATATAGCCGCGGAAGGAGCGTTGATTTGGCAGGGATTGAATGGGATTAATGGAGGAGTAACGGCGGCAGTTTCGGGAGCTGGCAGGACCAAGGTTGAAGACGATCTGACAGGTGGGGTCCACGCGTCAGTGAGAGAGGGCGAGGGATAAGGGGATACCGGTTCGGGGTGAAGGTAAGTGGGCCGCGGGTCTCTTTTCATCTCTGGGCCGAGGGGTTCCCCGAGGCCCTTTTCGTATTTTTTTGTTTCTTTTCTTCTTTTCCTTTTCTGTTTTCTTTATTTCTTCATAGATTTTGCAAGAATGCTTCAAATCAATTCAAACCAAAATGTAAAATT
Organism: Dactylis glomerata; assembly: GCA_007115705.1. Taxonomy (NCBI): domain Eukaryota; kingdom Viridiplantae; phylum Streptophyta; class Magnoliopsida; order Poales; family Poaceae; genus Dactylis; species Dactylis glomerata. The sequence goes on along the minus strand of QXEO01000450.1, from coordinate 1,735,207 downwards.
TTCTAAAATTCAACTTAACACTCTAAGACAGTAAGAAACATGTTTTCATAAATAAAACTAATTTCCAAGTAAAACTCTAATATTTAGCCAAAGGGCTTATTTGCATAAATCAAGTAGAAGTAAGATTTTAAAGTAATCCTTTTAAATTCAGAGAATAAACTTTACAAAAATAGTTTTTGAAATATCTTTTTCAAACATTCCTTTGGCATAGAAAACTTTATAAATCATTTTGTAAATATCCCTTTGCAAGATAGCTTGCATAGGTTTGAATAAAAGATGGAAAATAGTATTTTGATACTTGATCTTTCTCAAAGAAGTTCTTCAAGAAAATAATAGAAAGTTTTAAGATAGTTTTCTAATAAAGCTTTCAAATAGTTTCAAAAAGTTTTAAATCCCTGTAAATTTTTAATCAACACAAGCGAAATAAAAACGAAAATTTTCCCCCAAAATTTGATAAAATCTTGGGTCGTTACAGACTACCACCCTTAAAAGAAATCTCGTCCTCGAGATTGGAAGAGGCTAGAAAGAAAGTAGGTATTAGGTTATCTAGGTTTTGGTATCTGGGTGGCTACCACCCTTAAAAGAAAATTCCTCTTGGTGGTATCTTGATGCTTCCTTAGGCACTTGCATTTTGTTCCCAGTTTGCATTCACTGTTGTGCCAATTTCACTGAATTGTCCTTCTCAGAAACTTTGGTGATCAATACTATGTTCAAAAGTGGGCATACCAAGGGTTCCATCCAATTCTGGTGATAAGCAGATATCATCCATTGCGTTGTCACCAATAAGGTAGTCCACATCTTCATTTACGATAGGTGGGTGTGTATTCACAAATCCGGGCACCAACCTTCCTTATGGGGTTGCTTGAGGTAACCATACTCTATTGTAGAGCTTTCTATCCAACGAGATGGTTGTTGAACTACTTTGGACACTGGGGAGTCACTCTTTGGTTCAATCAGAGGACCAAGATGAGTTGTATCCTCTTTGGGTCATTCAGAAGACCAAGCTGAGAGGGTATCCTCTCATCATCTCAACTTCCTTATCATCATCCTTAGAGGTTCTTCATCTTATGGTTGCTTCCTTATACCATTCTGATCTTCTATTTTCCACGATACCATTTTGTTCTAGTAACCTTCCTGGTTGTTGTACATCTTCCAAGAATGTGTATTTAGCCTTTTCTTGGTCGGTCCTCACCAAGGCCAAGACAGCATACAGGCTATCACCATACTCCTTGTTGCTTTTTAGCTGATTTTTGTTACAGAATCTCAAAAGATAACTCAGTGCCAAGTACTGCATGCTTGCCCCACGAACATGATGAGACCACACATCCCAATGAATCAGGATGGCATTTCTCTGCAGTCTTCTCAAGCATTTCATAGGGGTAAACAAGGTGGACTCTGTAAGAGGTACTTGCACCTTTAAGGGACGGAAGGTCGCCTTATAACCAGCATTGTTGAACCCATTCAAGTTACCGGAGCAAGTCGTGCTACTTGCCACAGGTACCAGATGGTCCTTAAGAATTCCTTTCGCAACCATCTTCATAGTCATTGGAAGACGCTGGACGACTTGATCATGTCTCGAAGATGAACTCTTTCTCAGGGAATAGGGATCTAACGAAGCTCTCATGGGCAGGAGAGTAGTTTCCGGGATTCAGAGAGTTGTTTCATAACGTCGCAGGTCGGGATGGGGTAGACTTCGGTGGTGTAAAGCTTCGAAACTAGGGGGAAATCTCATAGGTAGTGGTGGTTGTCTTTGTTGTGACTCTCTGGAGAGGAGTGACATCTCTTTTATAGGCTCAGGGAGGTAGCCGAAACGAAGAGTCGAGAAGGTGAATCGAACAGGCAGCAGCCAAATTGAACCGTCTTCATATTCAAAGTCCACTGAGCAAAATGTTTCTGATTTGTGGAGCCGTTCAAAATCCAAGTTCTCACCGTATTCCTACGTTTTGGCCACTGGCTCACTATAAGGGGTGTAATATATTATCCTCCTAAGGTTATGGTTTAACGATGTCGTCTCTCATGTAGGTATGTCTCTCTAGATTCACCATTCCTCATACAAGAGCGAACAATATGAGTAGTCGTCATGGGCGCGAATCCATGTCGCACTCAATCATTACCTTGTATTTGGTTTGGTGCATCTCGCATTCTAACTCTTGGTCAACCTCACTAGCTTTTAAACAAGAGATTTGTTGAAATTGGAACCAAGTTCTCAAATTCTATTTTGAATTTAGAAAATAAAATCTATCGTTCCTAGCTAGAGGTTTTCGACAAAGCTCACGGCAATGATCCTTAAGTTGTAGATCCTTTGGTTTGCCATTTAAGAGGAATTAAAATCCTTTCCATTGCTATGTTTGCTCTTTCCAGTGCTCTGTTTGTCCTTTCCATTGCTCTGTTTGCTCTTTCCACCCCTTTTTGCATGAGGTGGTTGAATAGTATTACTTCCACATTAGCTACACCTTGGGGTGTCTTCTTATTGTTTACGTGGTATCCTTCAGTCATCCTAGCTTACTGGAGTCTTGGGGTATCATCCTTTGTGCACCCTCTTGCGTAATGTTCCAGTCTCTTGTACTCGAAATACTACCTCTTGTTGTTGTACTCTGTATCCTTATCTCCAACTGAGGGTCATTGTAGTTGTTCTGTTGTTGAGAAAACATTTGTTTGGGTTTTGGGACAAGTTTAGGTCTTAGCATAGATGAGAATTAGATAGAAGGGGTCTAAAGAAGAAAATCTTACCCAAAACAAAACTGATCAAAACAATTTATCCTACCAGCAATATCTAACAAACATTCATCATATCAGGCAAACTAGTTCTATAACACACAAAAAGGTACGATCATCCACAAGTTGGTATGACCATAACGTTTAATACACGTCGTTGCTTATTAAAATTTCCTAAATGGAGGTCCAACTAAGGCTTTTTGGTTCTCTTCTAAGCAGATCCATTGTTCTGGTCTAGCTGCTTAAGTAGATTGGCAATCTGCTCGTCCTTGGTTTTGATGAGGTCTCCTTGAACACTAAGTTCAGATTCCATCTTTTCCATGTCACCTTGAAGTTGGTTTATGGTTTCCTTCAGTGTAGTGGTGTCTTCCTTTTCTTCTTTGAGGTCTTGCTGAGTATTATGAAGTCTCCACTTGAGTCTTTCTCCAAGTTCCTTTATATTGAGTCAAGGAAATATATGGAGTATCAGTCTCACACTTCTGGCACATTGTGATCTTCTATCCTTTGTTGATGATTTCAGGGTAGGGTTAGCTATAGTATTAGGAAACATTTGGAGAGGAAGTAGGAGAGAATACAAGGAGTTTAAAATGCAAACATCTTTCTTTGATAAATAGAAGTAAGATGAGATTAGAGAATTTTATCCTAGGGTCTTCCTATTTCTAATTCCAAACCTAGGGTCTCGATCCTACAGGCAACACTATGCTCTGATACCATTTGTAACGACCCGCCTTTTACTAAAGGCAGATCTCCTGTGTATCTGTGCCATTCCCTGGATCAGTAGATAGCACCACAGTACAAAATAAGTAATCATTGCAATAGCATCAATATTACAACGTAAATCTAATTACATAGGTCTTCAACCTTACGAGTACACAGCATATAGCATAGTTGCAGTGAGCCTCCATTCTTCATCACGTGCCACAGGCAGACATGTTGGAATGTAGTCTCGAGATCCTACTCCTGGTTCCTTACTCGACAGTAAAACCTGCACGTTTGAATATGCAGCCCCAGAGGGGTCAGTACAATGATGTACTGGCAAATGACACTTATTTGGTGGCATTTTTGTGGAAAGACTATACTATATGACATTTGGCTGGTGGATCTCATAGGCTAATTTGCATAAAGCCAATTTTATCCTAAAATCATTTTTAATACTTTTATTAAACATTCAAGACTTTTAAAGGTCAAGATAACCCCCAAAGTTCACCACATACTTGAAAGGCATGTAGCTCTGGGGTGCCACTCAACAAAATTAGAATAACCCTCAGCGTTCACCACATACTGGAGGCATGTAGCTCTGAGGTGTTATTCAAAATAATTCAGGATAGCCCTCAGAGTCCACCACATCCTTGAAAGGTATGTAGCTCTGAGGTGCCCCTGTCCTAAGTGTTTCTAGACAAATTTTAATTTATTCAGAAACGGTGATGAGATTCTTTCGTACATTCCATGTCTAGAGACTCAATTGTCCATAACCGGGGACACGACTAATCGATTAGATTTAAACACCTTGCAAGGGTTGTGCACTTTCACCTTACGATTCATTTTATGCCCATACATAAAATGAAACGAGACCTTTTAGAAGGAGAGGACAACTAACTTGGCAAGCACCGCTCCCAACCTATAATTTGACTACCACCACTTCTTGCCGACAAGTTGCACTCCCACATTCTAATCAGTCAAGACAGAGCCCATAATGTCATAAGGCTGCACTGGAAGTACATCTAAGCATGGAAGACATAGCCATCTCTTTGTTCCTGGGTGGCCGACCACAAGTGTACGCCCAGGCAGCAACTACACAAAGTGTAGCCCCAGGTCGCCACTCAACACCACCGCCTTCATCAAACCAATCCACCCAGGTGTTTCATTTTAGTTGAAGTTCTTAACTTTTCACAAAACACTTTTCAAGTGGTCTTAGCATGGCATCAAGGTTAACAAGGTATTTAGCATCCTAACAGGTAGGGTTTAGGGGTAGCTAATCACTACTAGGATCTAAGCATTTGATAAAACAGTTGAGTAAAACACCTATCATGCATACTACAAGAGGTGAACATACTAATGCATAATAAAATGGGTGAGGGACATGTGTGTCACTTGCCTTTTTGAAGATCACGACGTTTCACTTCTCTCAACTAGGCACGTAGTTCTTCGCAAAAACTATAGCACAAGAAATAGCATACCATAAACATACTACACAAACACAATCAAACAATTCAAACAATTGAAAGGTGTTTGTTTGACAATTTAGATTTATTGAGATGTTATAACAAGAAAGATATGGTAAAGGATCATGATTTGTGAGATATGGATCGGAGAGCTTAGTTGGGGAAGATCAATATGATATGAGAGAATTGGATTAGGCATAATATGATTGATGAAGTTTTTATGCTTTATTAAAGCATAAATGAGTTTTAGAAATAGCTCATGTGAAACAAATTACACAAGAGTCAATTTGTGCAACTACAATACTATTGAGCAAATGTGACAACAATTACTCTTAAATAGCATCTATTGCACTTAGGAACTAAGCTAGGTTTTAAGAATGCTTGAACTACTCAATTAGCACATTTGCAAGTTGAATAGTTCAATACATGTGAACAAAACTAAGTAGGCATTGGATTGGGCATGAATGATTGATATTTGAGGATTTGGCTCAAAGGGTTCATTGATCAACATGGTGTTTAACACATACTATGGTACGGGTTATAATAACACCACATTAACAAAATCTAGGTTTGAGATGAATTCATATTCTACTCAAGTAGCATAATTGCAATTTGAATATATATGAATTAGACAAAATATAATGAGTGAGGTCTTTATGCTTTATCAAAGCATATTGAATCTTGGAATATCTCATGTGGGTAATTCACATAAGAGACAAAATAGTGCAATAGCAATACTATTGAATAAGTGTGACAACAATTATTCTTAAATAGTATATATTACACTTAAGCTTAGGCTAGGATTCTTATAACATTGAAGTAATAAATCAACTCAAATGCAATTGAATAGTTCAATGCAAGGCTAAGGTCGAGTAGGCATGAATAAATGGCTATAGGTAAAGGATATGGTTTAGGAATGACTTATGTGAATAGATTCACAAAAGTATTGAATAATGCAACATAACACTACTGAATAAAGTGTGATAACACTTACTCAAAATAGTACATGTTACACATAGGCTTGGGGTTGAATAAGATTGGATGTTATTTAGTATGATGGTTATGGATAGGTATGATCATGAGCTATGGTAGTAGAATTTAATCAATACTACAATAACAAAATGGAAATCTATGATTGAGATGTATCACACTTTACTCAAACAACACAATTGTAATTTGAATATGTGTGAACTATACAAGATTGGTCTAAGTAGATATGATCTTGATCAAGATGTTATTTAGATAGATATGACATTGGATCAAGGTGATCTCAAGATGATATTTGATAGCTAGGTATGATTATAGGATTTTCTAAAGTAGAAGGGATCATTGATTGAAATAGAAATAGGATTAATCTATATAGAAATACTCAAATTCTCATATTAGAATTTGAATAATTGTGATCTGGTTCAAGAAAATATGGGAGTGGTGCTACTGGATAGCTTGCAGTAATACAAAGTCACTGCAATTGGAATCACTCAAAAATAAGTTATAGAAATTGAATTATCACTGAAATAGTGATTTGGACAAATTTGAATGCACAAAGTGTGTGCACGTATCAAATTTGGATTTTCTTGATCCTATGGTGTTCTACTTGATCAGAGGATTCCAAAGACTACAAATTTGTAATTTTTGGACACTTGGTTCAAAAGATATGAATTAATCATGCTAACAGAGAGTTTGATTCCAATTTGAATATAGTTTCAAATTGAACCCATAAAATATAAGATATTATTGTACTAATAGATTCTAGACTTTCTAAGGATTCCAACGAGATATTATTTGTTATTTTTGGACCTAGGGATCAAAAGATATGATTTTCTGAAGATCTAGATCAAATCTGATTTCAATTTCTGGTTTTAAACTCTATTTGAACCGGGGGCTGCCACATGGCTGATTCTGACTGGGTGATACCGGTTCGGTCGGATTGCGATTGAGGGCCATCGGATTAAAAGGGGAAGGAACGCACCAGATCTGAGGATACCTCTTCACTTAAGTGACGGGATCTGGGCCACGCGATCTGGATCGGACGGCCGAGGAAGGTCTGGGAGGGGTGAGGCTCACCTAGGGTTCACTGTAGGCCGCCGGCGGCGAGCTTGTGTACTGGAGGTTGACGGCGACGAGGTTCTGGCGAGCGTCGATGGAGATGGAGTAGTGGACGCGATGCGTATGGAGACGACGAACTCGAATCCTTGGTCGGTGACGGGGATATCCTCCGGTGGTGACAGTGAACGGCGGCTGGAGGTGATACGGTGGTGGTTTGCTTCGGTCGATGACGCATGCATCGATTCTCTGCAAAACTGGACAGATAAAGTGCATCAGAGGGAGTGCCGAGACGAGAGGGAGAGATAGGTACCACGAACGGGCGGCGAAGACCTCGAGTGTCGCCGAAATCGTGCGGGTATGCCCGCAGATGCGTCGGGCTCCGACGAGAAATCCCGTCGCTTTGGCGAGGTCCCGCGCGAGAATAGGAAAGGGGGTCGGGGGAGGAGGTAGAGGGGATTATATAGCCGCGGAAGGAGCGTTGATTTGGCAGGGATTGAATGGGATTAATGGAGGAGTAACGGCGGCAGTTTCGGGAGCTGGCAGGACCAAGGTTGAAGACGATCTGACAGGTGGGGTCCACGCGTCAGTGAGAGAGGGCGAGGGATAAGGGGATACCGGTTCGGGGTGAAGGTAAGTGGGCCGCGGGTCTCTTTTCATCTCTGGGCCGAGGGGTTCCCCGAGGCCCTTTTCGTATTTTTTTGTTTCTTTTCTTCTTTTCCTTTTCTGTTTTCTTTATTTCTTCATAGATTTTGCAAGAATGCTTCAAATCAATTCAAACCAAAATGTAAAATTTTCTAAAATTCAACTTAACACTCTAAGACAGTAAGAAACATGTTTTCATAGATAAAACTAATTTCCAAGTAAAACTCTAATATTTAGCCAAAGGGCTTATTTGCATAAATCAAGTAGAAGTAAGATTTTAAAGTAATCCTTTTAAATTCAGACAATAAACTTTACAAAAATAGTTTTTGAAATATCTTTTTCAAACATTCCTTTGGCATAGAAAACTTTATAAATCATTTTGTAAATATCCCTTTGCAAGATAGCTTGCATAGGTTTGAATAAAAGATGGAAAATAGTATTTTGATACTTGATCTTTCTCAAAGAAGTTCTTCAAGAAAATAATAGAAAGTTTTAAGATAGTTTTCTAATAAAGCTTTCAAATAGTTTCAAAAAGTTTTAAATCCCTGTAAATTTTTAATCAACACAAGCAAAATAAAAACGAAAATTTTCCCCCAAAATTTGATAAAATCTTGGGTCGTTACACTTGTGTCCCCTAGGACCCCGAGTTCGCATGAACTGTTCTAAGCTAAGCGCACTAACCACTCGTGGAGATGCCGTGGGATCTCCCTTGACTTACTACTTTTTCTCGAGTTAGTTTACCGGGGGCCACAACACCGTATTTTCATTTGGATTTGGATTTGGATTTGGGTGGAGTCACCTTTCATGGTGGCGGAGTCTCTAAGCCCCCTCGAAAAGGTGTGGTTGTGTCACCTCGAAAGGTGGCAGGTTTATTTGACTGCGGGACGTTTTTATGCGAAGCTGGTTGATGCCTCTCGATAGAGTCTTCCTCCAGACTGAGCCGCCGACGCAAACTTCTGAGTCCGTCTCCGAAGCTCGGCCGACTTCGTAGCGGGTAGCTTAGTAGGGTGGCCCCCCTAAACTCTCTTGTAGAATTAGCAACGGTCTCGTCGTGATATCTTTCCCTTGCTAGGTTGGATTGATCGAGCGTGTATGGGTACATTGGTGCACCCCTGCAGGGTAAATCTTTTCGAAAAGCCGTGTTCGCGGTTATGGACGACTTGGAGCCGTTCTACTCGATCATAGAACAACTTACACCTAATTGATGTTAAAAAGTGGCATAGTAAATAGTTCTACTACAACATTAACTTGTTATAAAATTGTTAACCGTGTGAGTGCCTTTACCATTGCTTCTTTGTGGGGTCACGACGAGGTGATTCATCGGCTGGGTTATGATTGTTGTAGTAGCTAGTTATTTACTTTATGCGCTCTCTTATCTTACTCTGATTAGACGGAAGTTCTAGAGTGTCTCTATAGGTTCTTTAGTGCTTGCTCGCTGCCGCTTAACCCCACCATACAGCTGACGTCCTTTTGAGTCTCTCGAGCTTGTCTGCGTACCTCACGTATAAAGGCGACTTGTTGACTACGCTTTATACGTCTTGAAGTCTTGCTAAGTACTTCGTACTTATTGCTGCTCGTCTCGGATTTCTCGCCGGAGCAGGTTTGAAGAAAGGTACATGGAAGCGACGACGTTAGCAAGGTTACCCTTCCGGCTTGGCCTGGGCAGGGTTATGGACGCCATCGTTATCTTCAGGCCTCTTAGGCCCATTTGTATTCTTGTCCGTACTCGGATACTATTTTGCTTTATGTATGATTTGGATCTTTGTATGTATTTGGATTCTTGACTCGTGGAGTCTTTGTGGTTATATATTCTTTTGTGGGTTCCATCGTGAACTTGTGTAATGTTACTACCTTGATTCCACCCGCCTAATGTGTATGTTGCGACGTGCACATTTCGCTTGGTGGGCGTTTCCAAAGCGACATCGTGCGAATTGTGGCGTGATTGCTGTAATTCGCAAGGTGCCGATTTTGGGGCGTCACAAGTGGTATCAGAGCCAGGCTTTTGTCGATACCCGCGGGTCCGCTCTGCCCTAGGATAACCTTGCCAATGGTCGTTGTTGGGTCTAGTGTCAAAACTATTTTGCTAAAAATGCGTTGGATAGTTCTAAGTAGGTCTGCATTTTCTCCTTACCTCTGTGCTTGCCTCCTCTTACCTTTACGAGTTTTGAGTCCTCTCTCTTACCTTCTTCAAGTTTTAGGATCCTACGTGGGTGGACGATCTCTTGCCTTGAACCTAATAGGTCCGCTCTTCGCAAGTTCATCATCGTCAATGCAAGCAAGAATCCTTTGTTGGTGGTGTCGACAAGAAACCTCTTGTTGGTGGTGTCGACAAGTTCAACATGATAAAGATTCGATAGTCTAACCAACTTTTTCCCCCTACATGAGCGTGGATCTCGGGGCGAGATCCCTTGTTGGTGGTGTCGATTGTAACGGCCCAGAAAAATTCCCCCCTTTATTAGATTTATTTGTTCTTTTTCTCTTATGCATCATGCATCTTCATGCATTGTCACCTTGCATTCTTTTATCAAACCCAAAGTTATTTGGAATAAAAGCTATTTTCTATTTTGCTTATTTCTCATTAAACCCTTCTCTTGTTCTAATTTAAAACCAAAAACTATGCTATTTACAAACTTTGAAACTGTTTGAAATCAAAATCAAGTTTTAGAAACTTGTTTGTAAATCTTTCCAAAACCTCTCTCTTGTTCTTCTTATTAGAATGCTGCAAGAAAAAGGAAAAGAATAAGCAGTTTTCAGAAGAGAAAAAAAAGGACTAAGAAGCAAAGAAGCCCCAACAGCTCATCTAGCTTCACCGAAGCCCACCTGTCCTCTTCTGGCCCAAGTTGGCCTCTCCACCGAATGACATCAGACAGCCCAGCATCGCCACCTTCTCCTACCTCCTGTACGGCAGGAATCCTACCGGAGCCACGTATCGCACCTGATCGATGGGACGGTGCAGCAGCGCCTCCCACTGCTTATAAAACCCTAGCCTGCAACAATATCAAACCATTAAATATTTCTCAACAATAATTCACTACTAACATCTTGACTTCTCCCATGTCCTCAAGAACTAAACGAACTACTCACAAGACATCATAAGGATCATGATCAGAGGTGAAATAATGGTAAATAACAATCTGAACATAAACCTTAGTTCAACGGTTCCACTCAATAGCATCAACTACAAGAGTAATCAACACCAGGAAAGTTTCCCCTATGAATATAACAAGATTCAACTCAAGATGTTACAGCGGGATAGCGTGGTGATGGTGGAGGTGAAGGTGCTGGTGATGGGGATGATGATGATGATGATCCCGATGAAGTCTGGTGCGATGATAATGACGATGGCGACGATCTCCCCTCTCCGGGAAGGAATTTCCCCGGCAGATTTCTCCCTGTCGGAGAGCTTTTCTCTCTCTGGTGTTCTCCGCCCTGCAGAGGTGGCTGTGTCTAACTCTGAGCCCCCCTGACTTAGGTTTTCGGGGACGATCAAGTACGCAAAGGGGCGAGACCAGAAGTGGGCCAGGGCTCCCTCACGCAGGGCCGGCGTGGCCAGGGGCCAGGCCGCGCCGCCCTGGCGTGTGGGCCCCTCCTGGCCCCTCTCGTCTCCCCCTTCTGGCTTTCGGTGTCTTCTGTGAAAACATAATTTATGGGTATTTTTCCGGAATTTTCCTGATCTTCAAAATATGGTCTCTTGATGGTCCTTTTTCCAGCAGAATCCTAACTCCGGCAGCAAATCCTCCAGCGATCATCGAACATGTGAAAACAAGAGAAATAACATAAGTATCAAATCTAAATATGAAATATATCATTGAATAACAGTAAATTATGATACAAAATAGTGATGCAAAATGGACGTATCAACCCCCCCAAGCTTAGACCTCGCTTGTCCCCAAGCGAAAACTAAACTCGGTAAACATGACCACAGGTTTATGGAGTGAAGTGTCGATAATCAAAATACGGACAAGAAGCATCACTTTTACCAAGGGCACAAGTTATAATAGACAGCAACTTCCCTTTATAAGATATAGACTTGCAATAGGTAAAAGGGGATCACATGTAAAGATGCAGAAGGTAAATTATAATTGGCAATGGCAAACCTTAGCTCTTGGTCAAAGAACGAAGAACAAGCTATTCTTTCTTTTGAATGGAGCCTTTTAAAACAGGGTTAATATAGCAAAGACTATATGCTCAACAAAACAAACTTTTAATAATCAAAGAAGGCTTTCAAAGATATAATCCTTCAGACAAAGGCATTGTACAATAACAAGGGAGACAGTAAACATGATTAAACGGATCAACATATGGATGAATGAAACATAACAACTCAAACGCTTGCTCAAGACAGAGAGAAATATGTTGACTCAACATAAAAGTAAAAGATAGACCCTTCGCAGAGGGAAGCAGGGATTAAACATGTGCTAGAGCTTTTCATTTGCAAAACATAGGTAAAAGTTATTTTGAGAGGTGGTTGCTTTTGTCAATGACTAGCAACAGAGTTCTTGATATCTTCCATACTAAACAAGTGAGAGAGGTTCCGAGATGTTTGATTAATTGGCATATTGGTGCTCTTTTAGCTTTGCACTCCTCCCCACCTTTTTCCTTTCTCAAACTATGGCTAGCCGATTCCATCGGGTGCCCACCAACTTTCTCATTCCTTGGAGGAGTGCTCTTTTCTTTTTCTTCTTTTAATTGAGATTATAATGGTCTGACCAGCTCCCTTGCAAAATTAATGACGAGCGGATGAAGCTGCCTAGTCGAGGGGTACTTAATTTAGTATGGAAGATAACAAACCTATCCACTACATCCTCATGAGCTAAAAATAGTGGCACAAAATGAGAAGTGTTTGAAGGTTTTTGAAAGGTAGCACATGATAATTTACTTGGAATGGCTTTGAAATACCATGCATAGGAATTTATAGTGGACTCTTTGGAAGTGACTTGGCTTTTGGAAGTTGGATGCACAAGAAGTATTTCCTCTCAGTACAGGTTTTTGGGCTAGCAAGGCTGGGTAGCAAGCATAAGAGTTGCATGAAACAGACAAACATACATATAATAAGAACAACCATGCAAACTCTCTTGAAGGTACAATGATCTTGACTTCAGGAATAACAATGCTCATAAGCCAAACATAAAGGAGAACTTAAGTGATGTAACTACAAACACTTCTTTATTTTCTACTCAAACCTCAAGGTAATGTTGCTACTGACCAAGCTAGGTTTGCCAAAACCAACTAAATTTACTCATGCTCCCAAAGTGATACCAATACCAATCAACAAGACTAATCATACAAGAGACCTTGCAAACTAAAATAAAGTGTGCGGAATGTAAACGATAAGACTTCTCATTAATATTTCATTACCGCAACTCACACCAAGGGATACACAGATAACCAACTAAGGGGGATACTTCCAAACTGCAAACTATTCTATAAGATAACTTCTCTATTCATGATATGACTTTACTTGAAAAGTAAATGAGCAAAAGGTAGTGATGTGATACCGCGGCACTCCCCCAAGCTTGGAACAAGCCAAGGGGATGCCTATACCGATGACGAATTACTTCTTTGGCGGTGGCGGATCTTCATTGTTGTCATACTTCCAAGGTAGAGGTCCTCCATCAAGGAAGGATGTCTTGGTCTCCAAAATCCTGAAATTTGCAGCAGCACTCATTTGTTGAAATCTAGCTTCATACTCACAATTTTGATTCTGCACGTCGTAGAATTGTGCTTGCAATTGGTTAGTCGTCTCCTGAAGCGAGAGGACGTCCTTCCAGAGCTCTGTAGTCTCTTTCTTGTACTTGGCAACAAGCTCTTGATTAATCCTATAGATAATGTCCACCTCGCGTTCTGCCATCTTCTTGTATTTGAAAACTTCTTGTTCTAGTGCTTCCATCCTTGCTTCCAGACTCCCTTCTCCTTTTGGTCCTTGAACATCTTTAATCTGCAACTCCCCATCCTTGAATGACAACTCCTTCTGATGCATCTTCAGCTCCCTCATGTACGGATTGATGGAATCCGCAAGAGGGTTCTCCTCAGATGGTCCGGACGAAGACATTGTGACTCCAAAGCTGAGAGCAATCCCTGACAGAAACAGCTTGAAACAAAACACGACGAGAAAACAATATACAGACCTCGGGGACTCCGGGGGGGTTAAATAGGCGAAAATTATACATCGAAACGAAGTCACAGGAGGAAACCGGGACGGAAAAGAGTTCCGAGGTGCTCTCACACCACGGTGGCGCGGCCAGGGGTGGGCCCGTGCCACCCACGTGTGAGGAGCACACGGAGTCTTCTTCCTTCCCGTTTTCGTCTCGTGATTTTTCATATTTAATAAAAACAACAAAAATATTAAAGGAATAACTTTTCGCGAAACTTTTCTGACTAGAACTGTTACCTATTCGAAAACGAATTCTGCAGGTACCTGCAATTTGTCTTATATGAATTCTTTCAGAGAAACTGTTTCAATAACATCAACATCTTCATTATAAGAATCTCCAGAAATATAATGTTTGAGTCTTTGCCCATTCACCACTTGTGTAGAGTCATCTTTCACTGAAGCAATCTTAATAGCACCCGAGCGGTACACTTCCACAATAACATATGGTCCTTCCCATTTAGAAAGTAATTTTCCTGCAAAAAATCTGAGACAAGACCTATACAATAGAACTTTCTCACCAACATGAAACTCTCTCTTAAGAATTCTCTTATCATGCCATTGCTTGACTTTCTCTTTAAAAAGCCTGGCATTCTCATACGCTTCGTTTCTCCACTCATCTAGAGAACTTAAATCTAATAACCTTTTCTTACCAGCTAGTTTAAAATCTCTATTAAGCTCTCTCACTGCCCAAAAAGCTTTGTGTTCTAATTCTAAAGGCAAGTGGCACGCTTTTCCATAGACCATCTTATAAGGAGACATACCCATGGGGTTCTTATAAGCAGTTCTATAAGCCCATAAAGCGTCGTTTAACTTACTACCCAATTTTTCCTAGATCTATTGACAGTCTTTTGCAAGATAGACTTAATTTCTCTATTTGAAAGCTCTACCTGCCCACTAGTTTGGGGATGATAAGCAGAAGCAATTCTATGGTTAACATCATATCTAGCAAGAGTTTTTCTAAAACCACCGTGAATAAAATGAGAACCTCCATTAGTCATAAGATATCTAGGAACTCCGAACCTAGGAAAAATAACATCTTTAAGCATTTTTAACGAGGTCTCACCATCGGCACTCTTTGTAGGTATGGCTTCTACCCATTTAGTAACATAATCAACAGCAACAAGTATATGGGTATAGCCTTTTGAAGGAGGAAAAGGACCCATAAAGTCAAATCCCCAACAATCAAACGGTTCAATAACAAGAGTGTAATTCATAGGCATTTCATTGCGTCTAGAAATATTACCAACTCTTTGACATTCATCGCAAGATAGAACATACCTTCTAGCATCCTTAAAGAGGGTTGGCCAATAAAAACCTGATTGTAGAACCTTTTGTGCGGTTCTATCTCCAGCATGATGCCCTCCATAAGCACTACTATGGCATTTTCTTAATATCTCTTGTTGCTCATATTCTGGTACACATCTTCGCATAATACCATCAACTCCTTGTTTATATAAGTGTGGGTCATCCCAAAAATAATGCCTCAAATCATAGAAGAATTTTCTTCTTTGCTGAGATGTAAAAGTTGGAGGCAAATACTTGGAAACAATAAAGTTAGCATAATCAGCATACCAAGGAAGGTCTCGCGAAGTTACATTTATTGTAGTCAATTGTTCATTCGGAAAACTGTCATTAACAGGAATAGGATCAAAAGAAATGTTTTCCAACCTAGACAAATTGTCAGCCACAGGATTTTCAGCACCTTTCCTATCTATGATATGCAAATCAAACTCTTGTAAAAGCAACACCCATCTAATAAGCCTAGGCTTAGCATCCTTCTTAGTCATAAGATATCTAATGGCAGCATGATCAGTATGAATAGTAACCTTAGAATCAACAATGTAAGATCTAAACTTATCACATGCAAAAACAACAGCAAGAAACTCCTTCTCAGTAGTAGCATAATTCTTCTGAGCAGCATCAAGAGTCTTACTAGCATAATGAATAACATTCAACTTATTATCTACTCGCTGTCCAAGAACAGCACCAACAGCAAAATCACTAGCATCACACATAATTTCAAAAGGTAAATTCCAATCAGGTGGTTGAACAATAGGAGCAGTAGTTAAAGCCTTCTTAAGAGCTTCAAAAGCTTCCTTACAATCATCATCAAAGACAAATGGTACATCCTTTTGAAGAAGATTAGTAAGAGGCTTTGAAATCTTAGAGAAATCTTTAATAAACCTCCTGTAGAAACCAGCATGACCAAAAATACTACGAATACCTTTAACATCTCTGGGACAGGGCATTTTCTCAATTGCCTCCACTTTTGCTCTGTCCACTTCAATACCTCTTTCAGAAATTTTATGTCTAAGGACAATTCCTTCATTTACCATAAAGTGGCATTTCTCCCAATTAAGAACAAGGTTAGTTTCTTCGCATCTCTGCAAAACTTTATCAGGGTTGTGCAAACAATTATCAAAAGAAGTTCCATAGATGGAGAAATCGTCCATGAAGACCTCCACAATTTCTTCACAAAAGCCATGAAAAATAGCGGGCATGCATCTTTGAAAAGTAGCGGGAGCATTTCATAAACCAAACGGCATACGTCTATAAGCATAAGTTCCATAAGGACAAGTAAAAGTGGTTTTCTCTTGATCTTCCATCTTAACAGCAATTTGAGAAAAACCAGAATAACCATCAAGGAAACAAAAATGAGTCTTCTTAGACAACCTTTCTAGCATTTGATCTATAAACGGTAAAGGGTAATGATCTTTCTTAGTAACTTTGTTTACCTTCCTATAATCAATGCACATCCTATAACCAACTACTACCCTTTGAGGAATAAGCTCGTTATTCTCATTAGGCACAACAGTCATACCTCCTTTCTTAGGAACACAATGAGCAGGACTAACCCATCTACTATCAGCAATAGGATAAATAATACCAGCATCTAGGAGTTTTAATACCTCATTTCTTACCACATCCTTCATCTTGGGAATTAGGCGGCGTTGATGCTCCACGACTGGCTTTGCGTCTTTCTCCATATTAATGGCATGCTGACATAAAGTGGGAGAAATCCCTTTTAAATCATCAAGAGTATATCCCATAGCTCCTCGGTGTTTCCTCAATATCTCCAATAATCTTTCTTCTTCCTTTCCTGAAAGTTTAGAGCTAATAATAACAGGATATATTTTCTTATCATCTATATAAGCATATCTAAGATTATCAGGCAGAGGTTTTAATTCAAAAACAGGATCTTCCTTAGGCGGCAAAGTGGTACCAAGATCCTCCACAGGTAAATTATGCTTAATCAACGGTGGTTGACGAAGAAGAATATCGTCAATCTCTTCTCTTTTCTTGCTGAAAACATCACTTTCGTGATCTTCCATGAATTGCTGCAAGGCATTATTAGGAGCAAGCGCAATAGAAGCAAGCTGTTCAACTCGAAAATTTTCATTAGGCGTGTCATTTTCATAAGAAGTCTTAGCAAACTTGGAAAAATTAAACTCATAAGACTCTCCATTAAACTTAGTAAAAAAATTCTCCTTCCTACAGTCTATCACGGTGCCACAAGTGTTCAAAAATGGTCTACCAAAAATAATAGGACAGGTTTCGCTAGCCTCCTTACCAAGTACTAGAAAATTAGTAGGGTATTTAGTCTTACCACAAAGAACTTCCACATCTCGAACAATACCAAGGGGCCAAACAGTCTCTCTGTTAGCAAGCTGAACAACCACATCAATATCTTCAAGTTCACAAGCGCCAATCTCATGCATAATTTCTTTGTAAAGCTCTAAGGGAATAGCACTTGCACTAGCACCAATATCACAGAAACCATAATAGCAATGATCTCCAATCCTGACAGAAATAACAGGAACACTTGTTTTCCTATACTTTTTAGGATGTGAGAGAATGTTAGTAGCATCTTCACAAAAAATAATATATTCATCCCCTACATCTTTAGTAACAAGATCCTTCACAATAGCAACAGGAGACTTAATAGTAATTTGCTCATCAGGTTCTACAGCTTTCTTAGTACTTTTATTAGACACACTTACCAAAGTAGAATACTTCTTTACCTAGCAGGGAAAGCTGTCTTTTCAAAATAAGGTTCAGGCACAATACTATCAATAGTACAAACTTCAGTAGCTGCAGTAGGTATATGGCTAATAGAGTCTTTATAAGGCGCATGATATTTGTTCCAATCTTTCTTTGGAACATCAATATAAGAGGCAAAAGCCTTAAGACAATTAGCAATGATTTGTGAATCAAGACCATAAGCGGTGCTAACACTATGAAAGTCATCCGTTCCCATAAAAGATTTAATACATTCGTAATCATAGTTTATACCTGACTTCCTACCTTTGTCGTTTTCCCAACCTTCAGCATTTTCTTGTATACGGTCAAGAAGTTTCCACTTATCATATTCTTTCATATGAGTAAATGATCCAAAGCAAGAAGCATCCAAATAATCCTTATCAGGAAGAGTAAGCCGCGCATAAAAATTATCAATAACAATATTCTTAGGGAGCTCATGAATGGGGCATTTGAGCATTAATAACTTCAATCTCCCCCACGCTTGGGCAATACTCTCTCCATCATGAGGCCAAAAATTATATATCCGATTACGGTCTTTATGAATTTCACTTGGAGGATAAAACTTGGAATAAAAGAGAGGTACAATGTCCTCCCATTCCATAGATGGACCATCTTGGAGCAGTCGATACCACTCTTCCCCTCTACCTTTCAATGATAAAGAGAATAATTTCTTCTTGACCTGGCTTGGTGAAATACCTGCACATCTGAACAACTCGCATAATTCATGTATAAATAATAAGTGATCACCCGGATGGATAGTTCCATCTCCTGAATAGCAGTTATCCATAATACGCCCAACAATTTTCATAGGTATTTTAAAAGGATCAATTTCAGCAGGTGGTGGAGGTGGTGGTTCCTCCACATGTGCAGCAGTAGTAGCAGTGTTTCCAAATAGGAAACCAAATGGAGAGTTCTCCATAGCAGAGTAAAATAAAAGACAATATAAAAACAATACTCACAGTGACGGTTACCTTTTCCAATTCCACTCTTCAATAGCGCTACACTCCCCGGCAACGGCGCCAGAAAATAGTCTTGATGACCCACAAGTATAGGGGGTGTATCGTAGTACTTTCAATAAATAAGAGTGTCGAACCCAACGAGGAGCAGAAGGTGTTGATGAGTGGTTTCGATCAAGGAATCACTGTAAATACTAGCAAACAGGTTTTCAGGGGTAATTGGCAATACAAGTAAATAAAGTGCGAGTAAGTAAAAGACAGTAGTAACAATTGCAGCAAGTGGCCCAATCCTTTCTTCAGCAAAGGACAAGCCGGTTGTGTACTTATAATAACCAAATGTTCTCGAGGACACACGGGAGTTTCTGTCAAGAGCTTTCGCTTCATAAAGCCAATAGTCTTTATTGGTTTGATAGGTGTTATGGGGGTGAACCTGTGCTAGCGCACTACCCTTACTAGGATAAATACACACTTGTGATTATACCCTCCTGCAAGCATCCGCAAATACAAGAAAGTAATTAAGATAAATCTAACCATAGCCTTAAACTCTAAGATCCTACGCTCCCTGGTGCAATGGTTTCCCAACGGAGGTTTAGGTTTCTGTCACTCCAGCAACCCCACAATTGGTAGCCAAATACACAATGCATCTCACTAGGCCCATAAATGGTGAAGTATCATGTAGTCAACGTTCACATGACACCACTAGTGAAATAACACCACAACAATATCAAACCATTAAATATTTCTCAACAATAATTCACTACTAACATCTTGACTTCTCCCATGTCCTCAAGAATTAAACGAACTACTCACAAGACATCATATGGATCATGATCAGAGGTGAAATAATGGTAAATAACAATCTGAACATAAACCTTAGTTCAACGGTTC
Organism: Dactylis glomerata; assembly: GCA_007115705.1. Taxonomy (NCBI): domain Eukaryota; kingdom Viridiplantae; phylum Streptophyta; class Magnoliopsida; order Poales; family Poaceae; genus Dactylis; species Dactylis glomerata. Next base: position 1,715,603 of record QXEO01000450.1, on the reverse strand, counting down.
CACTCAATAGCATCAACTACAAGAGTAATCAACACCGGGAAAGTTTCCCCTATGAATATAACAAGATTCAACTCAAGATGTTACAGCGGGATAGCATGGTGATGGTGGAGGTGAAGGTGCTGGTGATGGGGATGATGATGATGATCCCGACGAAGTCCGGTGCGATGATGATGACGATGGCGACGATCTCCCCTCTCTGGGAAGGAATTTCCCCGACAGATTTCTCCCTGCCGGAGAGCTTTTCTCTCTCTGGTGTTCTCCGCCCCGCAGAGGCGGCTGTGTCTAACTCTGAGCCCCCCCTGACTTAGGTTTTTGGGGACGATCAAGTACGCAAAGGGGCGAGACCAGAAGTGGGCCAGGGCTCCCTCACGCAGGGCCGGCGCGGCCAGGGGCCAGGCCACGTCGCCCTGGCATGTGGGCCCCTCCTGCCCCCTCGTCTCCCCCTTCTGGCTTTCGGTGTCTTCTGTGAAAATATAATTTCTGGGTATTTTTCCGGAATTTTCCTGATCTTCAAAATATGGTCTCTTGATGGTCCTTTTTCCAGCAGAATCCTGACTCCGGCAGCAAATCCTCCAACGATCATCGAACATGTGAAAACAAGAAAAATAACATAAGTATCAAATCTAAATATGAAATATATCAATGAATAACAGTAAATTATGATACAAAATAGTGATGTAAAATGGACGTATCACCCATCCATGCTGTCATGGGGCAAGCTTTTAACATTGCACTTCTATTTGAGTTGATATCGTGATCTTTCGTTTATGGATGCCCGCGGTGTGAAATGAATTGGGAATCTTGTGGGAATCATGGAGTTTTTATATGTGTTGGAGAAACGCCGGGCCGCCAATCTAAGCCATGCATAATTCATGGTGGAAATTTGCAGCATACCCATGGTGAACATTCGACGACGCATCTCACAATAAAAAGCTAAACAAATGGCAAATAAAAGAGATGTCGAGGTGTTCATTGTCTGTTTGTCCTGTACATTTTGATGTGGGCTTGTTCCATGTCATCGGGCACGGAGGTACCCCGTTCGCGGTTCTCGATGATACATGTATATTTACAATGACAAAAGCCTTGCTTGGGACTCTAAGTAAAGTAGCATGAGGTTTGGGTACTCGTATTCACGGGACACGAGGTTTTCAACTTATGATTTGTCAAGCATATGCATCATAATTGTTCTCACATTAACTTTAACCATTCAAGATGCTTATGATGGGCGCAATGAGAGCTCAAAGCCGGTAAGTACCATAATTTTTTAAGGATTTAAAACTTGCAATCACTGCTTCCCTCTACGAAGGGCCTTTCTTTTACTTTTATGTTGAGTCACCATCTTCTATCTTTATGCACCATAAGAGAGCAAAGTTGTCATTCTTAGTGTAATATGCATTGTCCCAAAGTTCATTGATTGATGCATATTGTTGGTTTGACTTGTTCTTAAAATATTTGTATCTAGTCGCCCTCTTAAACTTGAAGGTGTCCTATGCATTTATGTTTTGCTCTCTTTGAAGGACAAGCTGAAAACCATTTGTATGTTTTTCCTTATGATTTGAACACACGTTTGACTTTCATTGTTTCACTTTTATGATCTTTTGTTTGTGTTCATTTGCATGTTTACAACATGGTTGCTAAGTTCTTATTGCCAATATTATATCTTCATGCCCATGTTTTAAGTTCTTATGATCCCAGCTCACAAATGCTTACATATTTGATCAAGATTGTGTAGGTGCATGTCACCTCAAAAATTATTTCTTTTTATCACTTACCTACTCGAGGACGAGTAGGAGTTAAGCTGGGGGATGCTTGATACGTCTCCAACGTATCTATAATTTTTGATGCTCCATGCTTGTTTTCACACCATTTACCAGATGTTTCGTTACACTTCGTGGCACTTTTATGCATTTTCCGGAACTAACCTATTAACAAGTCGCCACAGTGCCAGTTCCCTGTTTTCTGCTGTTTTTGTGTTTCAGAAGTGATACACAGGAAATATTCTCGGAATTGAACAAAAACAAAGCCAGAAGTCTTTTTTTCCGGGACCATCCAGACATCCGAAGAGAAGAAGGAGAGGGGCCACAGGTCCCCCCTCACGCAGGGTTGGCGCGGCCCAGCGGCCGCGCCGCCCTGGTGTGAGGAGGCCTGGGGCCTCCTCTGACATCGCCCCTTCGCCTATAAAGATCCCCCGACGGGAAAAACCTAAGGACCCAATCAATTTTCCAGAAACACATCGTGATCCGCCGCCATCGTCGACCCGAGATCGGGAGGGTCCAGAAGCTCTTCCCGGCACCCTGCCGGAGAGGGGAATCGCCACCGAGGGTCTTCTTCATCGCTATGCTTGCCTCCGGAGCGATGAGTGAGTAGTCTACCTTGGACTATGGATCCATAGCAGTAGCTAGATGGTTGTCTTCTCCACTATGTGCTTCATGTTTAGATCTCATGAGCTGCCCTACATGATTGAGATCACCGTTATGTAATTCTACATGTTTGGTTTGTTGGGATCCGATGAATATTGGTGTTTATGATTAAGTTGTTGTACTGAAATTTATCTTATGTTATCTCTATGTTGTTTATGATATTGCATGCCACTACTAGGAAAACCCTTATCTGTGGCGCCCCTATTTGGGCTTCAGTGGCGCACCTGTGGTGCGCCACGCATATCAAGCCACTGGTATTTATTACCCGTGGCGCACGCCCACGTGCACCACAGTTAAGTGTGCTATCCGTGGAGCACCTAGAAGGGGTGCGCCACGCATAATATCTGCGGCGCACCCAATTGGTGCTCCACTGGTATGTTTTCTATTTGTATTTTTTTCGAGAATACAGCAGAAATACACAGTATACAACAAAAAAATGGGGGCCAGACACCCCAGGCCCTGGTGCTCGGTGGGGCCCACTTATCCATGGCGCATACTTTCCACGGTGCGCCACGGGTAAGATGATATCTGTGGAGCACCTATATGTGGTGCACCACGGATACTTATCCGTGGAGCACCGAAACTTAGTGCTCCACAGATAATGGGCCCATGGATAAGGGTTTTCCTAGTAGTGTGCTCTTCGTTGTTAGTAGCTATCTTGGCCGAGTAGTTGCTAGTGACTCTAAGAGGGGGTATTTATGCTCGATAGTGGGTTCATGTCTCTATTTAACTTCGAGGAGTGACAGAAACCTCTATGGTTGTAGATGTACTGTTGCCATTAGGGAGAAAACAACATTCATATGCCCGAGGGCATATGCTTTGTTTACATTACACACTTTGCTTAATGCAATTATCTGTTGTTCGCAACTTATGTTGATTTATCTAGATATTAATTATAAAACAGTCAGTACTCTTCACTTTATGATGTGCACTATTCACAGTGAATCCTAATCATCTCTGCCGTTATTCTTTTTTGGCACTCATGGGCAAATCAGGATCTTCCTAGAGAACGGAGCAATTGTCTAGCAAATGCCAGGTACAATTGTCGCCTTTTTGATCTTCTTGCATGAAACATGATTTCACAGTTAGAGACAAAGAAGAGAGGCTGTACTTCCTTTCAATTCGAAGTGATATCCAGAGTTGTGGACTAAGTTCTGAAATTATAATTTGCTCTATGGCTTCTGCTGTGTCAAGCTACTTTGCTACATCTCTTTTCGCTGTCATAGTAAAAAGATTTATTCTAGAAACTGAAATATAGCTTGATGTTTTTTTGTTTGCTGCATAAGGGGATGCAATAAGTCTAAAGATGAAGGGGCCCAGCGTCTTAAACCAATTCTTGATATCCAAAAACATCTGCCAGAAAAAAGAAGCCAGGTTGTTGCATGAGCACCCGATATTTTTCTGTCCTTGTTTTTCATTCATTTGTATTTTGCATATTTATGTGGTTAGGCTTCCATAAAACAAATGCCGATACATTTTTTTACCTAGTTATAAACAACAGACTTCTAGTTTGGACAAATTAGGTGCTTGGTGTTTTTTCAGACAACTTACATGTCAGTCTCATTTAATGAATAGAAATTTCTAATACTTCCTCCGTTTCACTATTATAAGACCTTTTAATTTTGAGGGGACTTGTTTTGTTTAAGCTTTGTGGCTAGCATTCCCATTTGATTTTTAGCTCACAACAAAATTCATACAAGAGATACGAACCTTATGACCTCCATTTCGAAAAAAGAACCTTCTGACCTATTGATGGCAGATGTCATGGTATTTATCGGGTGATGGTTGTTTGGGAGCTACTACTAATGATAATTTTAGGATCCATGATGGCATACGATAGATAGTACCACCTTTGGTGGTTTCCCTATACTTTGGAAATGGATTAGTTTTGTGTCAAATTTGTTTCCTTAAGTAGCTTACGTTAGGTGTTATGTTGATAGAAAGTGTAACTCTGTAGTTTTTTTGTTGAACAATAACTCTATAGTTGTATCTTGATAATGTTGCATTACCCTGTGCTTTTGTGATTATCTTCTGATTAGGAAATTCATATGGTAGTTATGGTTCATGGTACGCGATTGGATGCATGGCATCAGATGGACTTATTTGGTCTTTCGTTGATTCGCCTTGGGTGTTGGCTATTGTAATGTGCAGACTATCAGCAATCCAACCCCAACGATCACCGACAAGGACTGCTCTACTCCTAAAGATAGAAGTCCATGCATAAACACGAGGCCCACAAGAGCTGCAAGAATGCCTGGCTGGCTTACAGGTTATGACTTGGGCCCAAAGAAGCCCGTGTAATAGTTGTTAGCCTAGTGGTACTAAAGGAGAGGGTATGCATGTGTGTGGAACTGAACGACAGTGTCGTATTGTAACAAACCTGGTTGGGGTTGTTGGGTAGATCGAGCAACCAAATACACAATTCCAGTAAATTCTTGATTGATTCCTGAGTGAGATCACTACAATCCCTGAACTAGATCTTCCATTTCATCCCCACGACACCCGTGCCATCCTCAAGGCGAACACCAAGGAGGCCTACGAGAAGTGATTCCTCAACCACAAGAAGGAGATCCTCGGTGTCATCTGGATTTTTGTCAACAACACCGAGAAGAAGTTCAAGAGCATCACTGAGAACATCAACTTGGTCCACGCCGATATGGGAGCAGAGCTCTCCAAGGTCAAGTCGTCACTCATGGCGGAGCTGGCAGCAGCCAAGGGCAAGCTTATCGAGGAGATCACGAAACTAGCGATCGCAATTGAGCGTGCAACAACCATGAGGTGTTGCTTGGCAGGTATTATCACATTACACAAACAAGCATGGTGGAAGATTATGTGCAGAGGTTTTCATATTTGGTGGACTTACTCTTTGCTTATAATTCTAATCACAACCCTTTGAATTACCTGACACGTTTCCTAGATGGTTTAAAGCCTGATGTGCAAAGCTAGCTAGATTAGATAAATTGTTTGATTAGTATAGGAAGCTGGCTACATAAGAGCCATAATATTGTATTTATATTTTCTATTAGACAATAGCAAATATTGTATTATATTTGCAATTGGATAATAGCAATATTTATATTTGCTATTGGCCATCTAGCCTACCCCAACTAATTGGGACTAAAGACTTTGTTGTTGTTGTATTTGTTATTGGCCAATAGTTGTTTCTTTTAACATAATCAGTTCTACAAAGCTAGCTAGAATCAAATACAAATTTTTTACACAAGATGGCCATAATAGTGTAATTATATTGCTATTGACCAATGTAGAAATGTTGACGAGGTCATGAAGCCTAGAGAGATAGAAGAGTCACATGGTGGAGTCAGACCATCATGATACGAAGTTCTAGGAAGCCACCCCAACTACTCCCAGTAATGTTTCAAAAATGGAGTAGCTAATTTTTTTTGAACAGGAAGGGCCTAGATGCATTTATAACGTCATTGATGTGGCACGGTGTTGATTATGAAAAGCACCGTCCAGTTGGGAACCCCAAGAGGAAGGTATGATGAATATAGCAGCAAGGTTTTCCCTCAGTAAGAAACCAAGGTTTATCGATCCGAAGGGGAAGAAGCCAAACGACTGAAGGTGATGCCCACTAGTTGCGTGACACTCCAACAAGGGCGCCGTTAACGATAACTTGTTAGCGCGTCTTCAACCAGTAGCAACGTGGAACCTGCACACAACACAACCAAATACTTTGCTCCCAACTTACGATGAGGTTGTCAATCTCACCGGTTTGCAGTAAACAAAGGAATGAGCGTATCGAGTGGAAAATAGTAATAGTATGCGAGTAAAGTAAACAGTGCGAGTAAAGTAAACATGTGATAGCAATATAAAGGAAATAGGACCGGGGTCCACAGTTCACTAGTGGTGTCTCTCCATAAGATAAAATAACACATGCTGGGTAAACAAATTACAGTTGGGCAATTGATAGAATAAAGACAACGTGATATATCAAGAGGATCACTATGAGATTTACTCTGGGCATTACAACAAGATACATAGACCGCCATCCAACTGCATCTATGACTAATAATCCACTTGTGGTGAATCAATCTGAGAACTCCACAAGTATTAAGTTGCGAACAACAGATAACTGTATTAAGCAAAGTGTGTAATGTAAACAAAGCATATGCCCTCGAGCATATGAATGTTGTTTTCCCCCTAGTAGCAACAGCACATCTACCTTAGAGGTTTCTGTCACTCCCCCAGATTAAATAGAGGCATGAACCCACTATCGAGCATAAATACCCCCTCTTGGAGTCACTAGCAACTACTCGGCCAAGATAGCTACTAACAACGGAGAGCATGCAAGATCATAAACAACATAGAGATAACTTAAGATAAAATTTAGTACATCAACTCCATCATAACACCAATATTCATCGGATCCCAACAAACACAACATGTAGAATTACATAACGGTGATCTCGATCATGTAAGGCAGCTCACGAGATCTAAACATGAAGCACATGGTGGAGAAGACAACCAACTAGCTACTGCTATGGACCCATAGTCCAAGGTAGACTACTCACTCATCGTGCCGGAGGCAAGCATGGCAATGAAGAAGACCTCCGGTGGCGATTCCCCTCTCCGGCAGGGTGCCGGGAAGAGCTTCTGGACCCTCCTGATCTTCGGGTCGACGGCGGCGGCGGATCGCGATGTATTCTGGAAAAGTGATCCGGTCTTTAGGTTTTTCCCATCGGGGGGTCTTTATAGGCGAAGGGGCGGCGTCAGAGGTGGACCAGGGGGCCCACACCACAGGCCGGCGCGGGCCAGGGCCAGGCCGCGCCCCCTGGTGGTGTGGCCACCCTCTGGCTCGGCTTCGTCTCCTCTTCGGTGTTCTGGAAGCTCCTGTGAATATCTGGACTTCTGGCTTTTGTTTCGTCCAATTCCGAGAATATTTCCTGTGTAACTTTTCTGAAACACAAAAATAGCAGAAAACAGGGAACTGGCACTGTGGCATCTCGTTAATAGGTTAGTTCCGGAAAATGCATAGAAATGCCACGAAGTGTAACGAAACACTAAGCAAATGGTGTAAAAATAAGCATGGAGCATCAAAAATTATGGATACGTTGGAGATGTATCAGCATCCCCAAGCTTAACTCCTGCTCTCCTCGAGTAGGTAAGTGATAACAAAAGAAATAATTTTTGAGGTGACATGCACCTACACAATCTTGATCAAATATGTAAGCGTTGTGCGCTGGGATCAAAAGAACCTAAAACATGGGCATGAAAGATATAATCTTGATAGAAGAAACTTAGCAACCATGTTATAACATGAAAAAGAATACAAACAAAAGATCATGAAAATGAAGCAATAAAAGTCAAACATGTGTTAAAATCATATGGAAAAACATAGCCAATGGTTTTCAGCTTGTCCTTCATGAGAGAGCAAAACATAAATGCATAGGACACCTTCAAGTTTAAGAGGGCGACTAGATACAAATAATTTAAGAACAAGTGAAACCAACAATATGAATCAATCAATGAAAACTTTGGGACAATGCACATTATACTCAGAATGACAACTATGCTCTCTTAGACGGTGCATAAAGGTAGAAGGTGGAGACTCAACATAAAAGTAAAAGAAAGGCCCTTCGCGGAGGGAAGCAATGATTACACATGTGCTAGAGCTTTTCATTTTAAAACAGAGATAAAAATTGGGTTTTGCGAGGTGGTTGCTTTTGTCAACGACTAGCAATGGGGTCTTACTATCTTCCATAATAAACAAGTGAGAGCGGTTCCGAGTTCTTTGAAAATTTGGCACATTGGTGCTCTTTTATAAAGCTTTGGCACTCCTCCCCACCTTTTTCCCTTTCTCAAACCATGGCTAACCGATTCCATCGGGTGCCCACCAACATTCACATACCATGGAGGAGTGCCTTTTTTCTTTTTTAGAATTAGATTGCAATGGTCTGACCAACTCTCATGCAAAATTAATGACGAGGAGATGAAGCTGCCTAGTCGAGAGGTACTTAATTTAATATGGAAGATAGCAATTCCGACCACTATGTCCCCATGAGCTAAAAACAGTGGCACAAAACGAGAAGTAGTTGAAAGTTTTGAAAGGTAGCACATGAAAATTTACTTGGAATGGCTTACAAATTGTCGTCGTGGTGAAACAACATATGCCATGGGATGGCTTAAATGGGGGCCGAACTAGATGCTGGAGGATTCGGGAGAGGGAAGCGCACTAAGAAGCACGACAGAGAGAGACACTCAAGCTACCCAGGTTCGGGGCTCTCGTAAGGAGATAACACCCCTACTCCTGCACTACTGACTGTATAAATGAATCGGTGGAGTACACAACAATGGTGGTTCCAAGCTCTCAGTGAGAGGAGGAAGATGAACTATGAACTGTGAGAGAGGAGAGTGACCAACCCTTTGCTAGGGTTCCCTGTGCCACCTTATATAGGGGTGGCCAAGGTTACAATGGTCATGTTGGGATACATGACATAGGCTACATTCCAAATAGGACAAGGTGACGATGCTCTGCCACCCTTGACTTTCTCCCTGATTGCCCTCGATGGGACTCTCCATGCTTGTACGATGTACTTCCTGGACTATGACCTCTCCACTGTGACGTCAAGGATAGTACTTGGCACAGTGATGGTTGGTAAACCACCACTGTGCACCCTGTCATCATGATTTCTCTCCATGCTTGGATGTTTCTCTCCTTGATTGTAGGGATGTGACCCCATAGTTGATATCTATGTCCCGGATATAACCGTTGGCCATATCCCAGACCTATATGCCGGACCAACGACACAAGGTCGGGTAATCCGGCCTCCCCTGTTCCTGCATAATATAACAACTTGGTTAGGCCGGCATATCTATATATATGTCAGCATACATTTATCATGTGTCCCAGCTATGCCGATATATCTGAACACCGGCCGGGATACAGTTTATATGCCGGCCTAGCCGATCCTCCTATATTCCGGCCAGGCCCAACCTTGGTCAACCAACACAAGGTCAACCACTTTTCTTATGTCTTTCTAGTCTCTTGAGCCTACCGGGGGTCATCCCCCCAACACTAGTCCCCGAAGCTGTCGAGGTCCCCCAGTCTTAACTGAGGGGCCTTGGCAGGTTCAACATACCACCTCTTTTCTGATATCCCTGCTCTTGATTGTATGCCGGCGATCAACATATATGCCGGCCCGCTGCTTATATGCCCGCACCTCTTCCCTTTTTAAAAGTTATCCCGGCCGGTCCCGAAGATATTCCGGACGGGCCATATTCTCAGCTTGATCGCGCTGGCACATAGCTGAAGCTTCCTCGAGAAGCCAAGTCCGACAGTTTTCCTCGAAACTTGCAACCGCTCTGCCACTGCGAACGGCCACATCAAGTGACGGTTCACAGTGTGATCATTGCCTGCTTTACTGCCATAACTGCCTAGTGGCACGGTGATTGGAACCGCCGCCCCACGACGTGCCCACACGTGGCAGCACGATCATAAATGGTCGCGGTAGTGGAACACTACCGCCATGCCCATGACCCCTGCTCCTCAGGTATAAATAGGGGAGCGGGGTAAGTTTTTCCTTTTTACCCCTCACTTCGTCTCCTACCTTTGGCTCTCCACCTCGAACGCTCCTCCGCCGGACCAGCGCACAGAGACTTGCGCCGCCATCGCTCCCCTTCACGCCGGCGCCAGACCTTGTCGCTCCTCTGCTTCTTCCTCAACGCCACCGTCGGTCTTCTTCCTTTACTGCACATTGCTTGAGGAAATCCCCTCTTCTCTGCAAGTTCACGGTTGCCATGCCGCCGCCGTACGAACATCGGTGAGTTCTTCCTCTGGCCCTTCTCCCAGGTTTCTTTGCATCTTCTTAGTGGTAGTTCCTCTGGCTTGAATCTCCAGTAGACGTTTGGTATAGCATCAGATTGGTTGGAGTGGCATTGCGGTTTCCCTCCTCTGTGAGTTTGTAGGAGTTCTTCCCGTAGGAATTTTCCCTTAATTATCTCTGATTTTAACTGCGGCGGTAGATCTTCTTTTCCTGCTAACTTGTGTGAGAATGGTATGCCGGAGAGACTAACTTTCCCTCCTTTACTCTACTTCTGCTAGGACTAACAACACGGGACTCCGGCTCTCACGCCCTGTCCTAGCCACCATGATGGCTTCATCCAGTATGATGGCCACCTCTGCACCGGAGGAAGATAATCCGGCCCAGGCACAGGGACGCTCCGGCTGGGAGGGGTCTGAGGTGACCCCGACCGACATATCCTGGATTACGACGACCAGACGTGTCCCGGCCGGCGTAGCATGCCGGCTACCTGCCGGAGAGACTGTGCCGGCACCTGAGCCCGGCGAACGATTTGTCTTCATCTCCCATTTTGGGCGAGGATTCGCTCTCCCGGTTAGTGAATTCTTTCGGGACTTCCTGGAAAACTACGACCTCCAGCCTCATCATCTGCCGGCAAACGCGGTGATGATCCTGTTGGCCTTCGCCGCTTTCTGCGAGGGCTACACCGGCATAGAGCCCTTTGTCCAAGGATGGGCCAAGTACTTCCAGTTGCGCAAGCAAAGCGCCCAGGAACCCCGAAGCAAGGACGATCCACCGGAGACAGCCAAGGAGAAGAAGGACCGCCTCATGACCCAATGTGGTGCGGCCACCATTATGTCCTGGAAAGGTTCGGACTTTCCAAAGATTGAGTTGCTCGAGTCATGCAAGAAGTGGCAGAAGAGCTTCTTCTATGTGAAGAACATCACGGATGTCGATCTCCTTAACCTGCCGGAGTATGTGGACGAGCCGCCTATCGCGATGAAGAACTGGACCTATAACCCCAAGAACACGGTGGGGCCAGTCAATGCCCTCCACCGGGTTAAAGATGAGCTGCGTGATGCCGGCCTGACACCGCAGGATATTATCGCTTGCTTCATTAGCCGGCGCGTCTCTCCTCTCCAGCGCTGGTCCCACAAAATTTGCCAGATGAGCGGGGCCATGGACCCCACTCCACACTCCACACATGAAATGAGCCCCGCCGACATTCTGCGACGGGTTAAAGATATCTGCAAGTCTGCGCAGGTCACCTTTGCTTGGGGGCTCGAGCCATACAGCCAGGACCACCCCGCCCCGACGGTAAACCTCTTTAGCCGACACTTTTACTCTTAGTCCGACATATCTACTCTGCCGACATACCAATGCTTGGTCCGACGCATTTACTTTCCCGGCATATCAATGCTTGATCCGACATATTACTATTTCTGATATATCTGTTGTTTCTGATCAATTTGCTCTATCTTCTACAGAAATTCAGCTTCCAGGATATAGAGAACTCCCGGATTAAGATTGCCGCTGACCGCACTGTTCCGGATCCTAAAGATCCGGATCACGAAGATAAAATGCCAAAGAACACCCGCCCCGCTTCTGCCGCGGGTAAGGCCTCCTCATCCCGGCATTCCATTCAATACTGGAGTGACGATGATTCTGATGGAGATTGTCAGATGTTTATCTGCCCAACACCTCTTGCTTACGCTCTTCCTGCCATGCCATCCCCAGTTATTCCGGATGAGGAAGTCATCGATGCTGTCCCTTTGAACCAGGGACCTCCCTCCACCGGCGGACGTGCCGGCCGGAAGCGCGGAGTGAAGCCCCAGCCTGAACCAGTTCAGCAAATGAAGAGGCAGAAGATCGGCGTGCCCCAACCCAAGAGGCAGAGACCTGTTGCCTTGGGGTAATTTTCTTCCCCTTACACTACTTCCGAAACTCTTCTTCTGTTTACTAACTTGCTCTTTTCTTCCTCAGGGCTCCTCTTGCGCCGAAACGTGCCTCCAGTTCTAGTGCTAGCCCCAATATTGACAAGCCGACGTCTCCTGCATGCCCCGACATACCTGCCACAAGTCATGCCACCTCTCCGGCACCGGCATCTTCGCCCGCGCCTGAAAAGACTTCTTCCCCGGCGAAGGATGATCTTCCGCCGGAATAAGATACTTCTGCCCCCGATGTCCACATGGACATGGGGGCTCAACAAGATACCTCTGCCCCTGATGTCCACATGGACACGGGGGCTCAACAAGATGCTCCTGACACCGGCGCGTCCGCCGGCGGCGCCGGAACTGCTGAGGATGCCGGCGCAGGCGACAAGAGCACCGGCATAGACAAAGGAAAGAATCCTAAAGTGCCAGAAGTCCGGCCTGAGCCGGCATCAGCCTCTCCGGGACAAGCTACTCTGGCCGCGCCGGAGAAACCAGTGTCCCAGACTCCAGCTCTAGAGAAAAGTGCTGCTGTTCCGGCCAACACCGGAACTTTCAAGATTAAGCAAATTGTTAAGACTGGACCAGCCCCTACGAAGACTGCGCCACCTCCTGTCAAGATCACACCTACTGGCAAGACTCCAGCTGCATGCTCCGCCATGACCCTTCATACTGGCAAGGGAGCGGCCCGGATTAGCTCCTTCCACACTCCAGAACTCGAGGGCCGCGTTTCTCTGTGGACCAAGAGCGATCAGAGCCTCGGGTCTCTCAAGGAACACTGCATGAAGTGGAACGATGCTGACTTTCTGGACACTGCCAGCTCCAGCAAGACGAAATCACTGGCCGGAACTCCTGCTCCGGGCAATCCTGATACTGAGATTATACCGGCTAAGACCATTCCTATTGCCAGCGAACTCTTCAGCCTTCAGCAGAGGCTTTTCCGCTTGGCCGAAGCTACCAATGTAAGTAATTTTCCTCATATCTCCCCAGTCCCCGAAAATGTCGGTTGTCCGGGATACGGACATCCGGGATTTTCCAACATCATTTTTAACTTAGCAGATTTTTCAACTGCCCGACATATAAGCTCGATCCGAGCTTCAAATCCTAGTCACCGAGGGCCGGGATAGGTGCGCAGCACCTGTGCCGGGTCTTCAAAAAACTTAAACTTGACATAACCTTCAAATCCACTTGTTCGACATATAAGCTCGATTCGAGCTTCAAATCCTAGTCACCGAGGGCCGGGATAGGTGCGCAACACCTGTGCCGGGTCTTCAAAAAACTTAAACTTGACATAACCTTCAAATCTTCTGATATGTCAAATTTTCTTTATAACACTTCAAATCCTAATCATTTCTGCAGCGCATGAACAATGAGCGCCGGGACATGTATCATGACCTGATATGCGAGCACCGAAAATTATCCAACCAGCACAGCAAACTTCGTCTGGAGCTGAACAAGAAAGGTAAACCCCGCCGACATACCGCTATATGCCGGATTATTTTCCTCTTTTACTTCACAATACTCTTCTTGCCGACACATCCTGATGTGCCAACACATGACCCTTTTGCCGACACTTTTCAGCCACTGCTAAGGAACAAGTCACCGAGCTTCTTAAGAGAGTTAAGGAGCTCACAGGTATGCCGGATTTTGCCAATTTCCACATAAGCACTTTGCACTTCAAATCCTTCAATCTTTGTCACTATTTTTGTATCTTCAAATCCTCTTAACTTCAAATTTTTGCAGATGAAAAGGCTGCACTGGAAGCTCGCCACCAGGACTGTGTGTCCTCGGTGGATGTTGCAAAGCAAATGGATGAGAGGGATGCTGCCCACAAAGCCGAGGTGGAGCAACTGAAGAACCGGATCACTAAGCTTCTTGACGAAAAGGAGGAGAGGGAGGGCCAACTTAAGAAGGTCCAGGGGCTGCTTGTCACCTCAGAAGCTGATGCCGTCGGAGCTAAGACTGAATTGCAGCATCTGAAGGAGCAGGCCACCAAGTGGGAGGTTGAGATTGCCCGGCTCAACGCCGATTTCGCCAGTAAGCTTCAAATCCTCTTCTGCCCGACACATCTCGTCCGACGTATAATGATCTTTTCCGGCATAACCTTCATGCCGACATACATTCATGTTTCTAACATCTTCTTCATTTTTTAGGCATGTTCCTTGCTTCCGTCGAGGACGTTGAGAAGGCTCTGCAGGTGGATCGGGTGAACCGGAATGCTCCGGTTGACTCTTCCAGCTGGGACATGTCTGAGCAGCTGATCGCCCTGGGGGCCCACAAAAACGCCATGACCTCATATGTCGACGATCTGTTCCTCGGCGCCCAGGAAGCCCACCATGCACTCTGGCCGGGACAAAGGACTCCTATGGACCCTCTTGACCTTGGAAATGACTTGTAGCTGGCCAAAGTTCGATCTGGAGACTCCGGCGCGAGGGTGGGAGCTGATGAAGCTCTCACCTATTTCTTGTCCTGGTATGAAAAGGTCGATCTGGAGACTTTGCGCTCTGTGCACGAAGGATCTGCATGGACCACAGATCCAGAGTTTATCCGGCGCTGCAAGGAGTTAGCCCACAGCTATGTGGACTACGCCGACACTGAGGCCTTCATTCGGGACATCCGTGAGCCGGAGAAGAAGGATGATGATGAGGACACTGAGGGCTCTGACTCCAGCCAGGATGAAGAGGAAACAGAGGACGCCGGCGATGCCGGCGCTGAAGCTCCGGAATAGGGATCTGCCCCGGCCAGAGGCGATGCCTCCATCCCTTCTGCTGGATCCGGCACTCCCAGAGCCGATGTCTCCACTGCTCCACCTGCCGGCGGCTCTACCTCCGCCCCTGCCTCTTAAGCTTTGCCTAAAAACACTTTAAGTTCTATCAGATCCCCGGTATGCCGGGTGCAGTTGTAAGATGTACTCTATTTCCTTTGGTTTGCTACCTGAACAAGTTTTATTTCGGTTTGCTTGTTTATTAATGCCGGATCATCTTTTGGCTAAGTCACCGAGTTTGTTTTCCTGTTTCCTTAACTCCACAACCTTGGCTACTTGTCTACCTTATTCGGCTTTTGACGTATGAGTCTCAAGGTTGCTTTATTAAACATACAGTACTTAAACTTTGAAACTTAAACTTCAGATCATCCAACACTTCGAGTTTTAACCTTTGCAGTAAAAATAAATGTCGGTTCGCTTGTTTTATCTTTCCTTAGCCGTTTTTCATGTGTAGATAATCTCCGGCATCTACTCTTGCTAGCCATGAAGCCGGGTTTCGGACAGTAGCTAAGTCGAAGAGTGGCCTTTGGTGCCGACACATTACTTGGCCGACATAGGAAACATTCAAACCAAGCCAGCCGGCATATAAATGAAAACTGAAAATAAACAACAACACATACCGGAGGCAGTGCCCGATCTCTTTGGGATGCCGACATTTCATTCATTAGTCTTGCGCCGGCATACAGTGTTGGCACATAAAGCAAAATGGAAATACATACATTAAGCTTCAGGAGTAAAAGGGACGGAGTAGCGCTATGTTCCATGGCCACTTGGTTTCTTCTCCGGACCTGTCCACCGTGTTCTTCTTGGGGGCCTGCGCATCTATAAGATAGTAGGCATCATTGTGCAGAGCCCTGCTCACAATGAATGGCCCCTCCCATGGGGGAGTTAACTTATGCCGGCCTTCTGTGCCTTGCTTTAGCCGGAGCACTAGATCTCCCTCTTCGAATCTCCTTGGATTCACCTTCTGCGCATGATAGCGTCTGTGGTTCTGCTGATACACTGCAGTTCTTGATAGTGTTATCTCTCTTGCTTCTTCCAGCAGATCAACATCATTTTCTCTGGCTTCTTTAGCCTCTTCCTCGGTATATAGCACCACTCTTGGTGCATCATGTATTACATCTATTGGAAGCACTGCTTCTGCCGCATACACAAGGAAAAACGGCATATAGCCTGTTGATCAATTCGGAGTTGTCCTCAGACTCCAAAGCACTGCCGACAATTCATCTAACCAGCAACCGGGAGTTTTCTCCAGTGGCTCTATCAACCGGGGTTTTATGCCGGATAATACTAGTCCATTTGACCTTTCCACTTGGCCATTGGTACAAGGGTGAGCGACCGACGCAATGTCTAGCCGGATTCCCACCTCCTCACAATATCTGGCAAATGGCCCTTGGGCGAAATTCGACCCATTGTCAGTGATGATGCTATGAGGAACACCATATCTCAAGATTATGTCCTTCAAGAATTTCACTACTGTGTGGCCATCACACTTGCTTATGGGCTTTACTTCAATCCACTTGGTGAACTTATCCACCATGACCAAAATATGGGTCATCTTTCCCCTTGCCGGCTTAAATGCTCCGACCATATCCAGGCCCCAAACAGCAAAGGGCCAAGTCAATGGGATAGTTTTCAACGCTGATGCCGGCTGATGAATTTGGTGCGCATACATTTGACATCCGTTGCATTTCCGGACTAAGTCCTCTGCTTCCTGCAATGCCGTCGGCCAGTAAAACCCGTGCCGAAATGCCTTCAACACTAGAGCTCTAGATGAAGTGTGGTGCCCACACTCCCCTGATGAATCTGCCGGAGCATCTCCTGGCCTTCTGCAGATTCAACACATCTTTGCAGTACACCTGTGGTACTTCTCTTGTATATTTCTTTGTTGATGATGGTGTACGCTTTTGATCTTCTCATAATCCGGCATGCTTCAGCCTCATCTGCCGGCAATTTGCCATCAACTAAGAAATCCATGATCGGTCGCGCCCATGAGGGCACTTCCCTGGCAGTAAACACTGGTTGATCTATCTCCATTACTTCGACCGACACATAATCGATCTCCATGGGCTGCGAAGTCCCCGGGACTGAGAGAGCAGTTCCCGGGTATGCCGGAGCAATCCCCGGGTATGCTGGAACAACCTCTTGATACATTTTGCCCTTTCCCTTGCTTCTGCTCTAGAACACAGCTGTCACTCCGTATGTCAGCCTAGTCCTGGGACTGAGAGAGCAGTCCCCGGGTTAGCTGAACTAGCGCCGGCATCTATCTCCATTGGAATTGCTTCTTCTGGTCTTGGCAGAACATATATGGACGATGACTCCGGCGAGGGCTTGATTGATGGCTTCCTTAGATGCTCCAGCGAAATGCCGGGCGGAATTGACTCTCTGGAAGATCCCAACTTGGATAATGTGTCGGCCGCTTCATTCTGAGCCCGAGGGACATGCCGGAACTCACAACCTTCGAAGTAGCCACTCAATTGCTGCACCAAGAAACGATAGGATCCCATGTTTGCATCATGCGCATCCCATATGCCGGAACGCTGCTGGATCACCAAATCCGAATCACCGAAAGACATAACCCGGCGAATGCCTATGTCCTTGGACACCTTCAGGCCATGCACAAGTGCCTCATACTCCGCCACATTATTTGATGCTGCAAAGTGGATCTGCAGAACATATCTCAACTAGTCATTCTTGGGTGAAGTGAGAACTATGCCGGCACCCAAACCATGAATTGTCTTGGACCCATCAAAATGCATTCTCCAATAGTTTGCATCTGGCAATGGCGGCTCATACTGTATCTCAGCCCAATCAATGAAGAAATCGGCCAGCACCTGGGACTTGATGGTATCCCTCTTGTCATACTGAGGTGTATATGGTGAAAGCTCTATCGCCCACTTGGCTATCCGGCCGCTGGCATCTTTGTTGCTTATGATTTTCGAGATAGGGGCCTCAGCCACTACCCGGATTGGATGCTCCTAGAAGTAATGCTTGAGCTTCTTGGCCGCCATATAAACACCATACGTCATCTTCTGATAATGGGGGTAGTTTTGCTTCGAGGTGGAAAGAACTTCACTTAGATAATATACCGGCCGCTGCATGGTTTTGCCTCCTTCCTCTCGCTCCACTACCACCACTGCACTGACAACTCTGTTGGTCGCCGCTATATAGAGCAACATCTGCTCCTTCGGCATTGGGGATGCCAACACCGGCGCTGTTGACAGCATCTGCTTCAACTCCTTGAAAGCTGCATCTGCCTGCATCGTCCAGACAAATGTGTCGGACTTCTTCATCAGCTGATATAACGGCAAAGCTTTTTCTCCTAGCCGGCTTATGAAACAGCTCAGGGATGTGAGACATCCAGTGAACTTCTGTACTTCTTTCAGGTTTACCGGCGGTTTCATTCTCTCTATAGCACGGATCTTGCCGGGATTCACCTCGATACCCCAGCTGGAAACCAGGAAACCGAGTAACTTGCCTGCCGGCACACCGAAGGTGCACTTAGCCGGATTTAACTTCATCCGGAATCTCCTCAGGTTTGCAAAGGTTTCCCGGAGGTCATCTATGAGAGTCTTGCTTTCCTTGGTTTTTATGACGACATCGTCGACATATACCTGCACATTTTTATCTATTTGGTCATGCAAACACTTCTGCATACACCTCTGGTAAGTTGCACCGACATTTCTTAAGCCGAACGGCATAGTGAGATAGCAATAAGCCCCGTACGGGGTAATAAAGGATGTCTTTATTTGATCCGGCTCATACAAAGGGATCTGGTGGAAACCAGAATAGGCATCTACAAATGATAACAGTTCACATCCGGCTATTGAATCAATCACTTGATCGATCCGAGGGAGTGGGAATGGATCTTTAGGGCATGCCTTATTCAAGTTTGTGTAATCAACACACATCCGCCATATCTTAACTATAGCGGGCTCATCCTTTTTCTTCTCCACCATAACCGGATTAGACAGCCAATCTGGATGCAACACTTCCATGATAAAGCCGGCAGCTAGGAGCCTGGCTACTTCCTCCCAAATTTCTTTCCTTCTATCATCTGCAAACCGCCGGAGTGGCTGCTTCACCGGTTTAGCATCCGGCCTTACATGCAATGCATGCTCAGCCAGCACCCTCGGCACACCCTGCAGGTCTGAAGTAGACCATGCAAAGATATCCCGATTCTCACAGATGAAGCTGATGAGCTCGCTTTCCTATTTGGGGTCCAAACCGGCGCCAATGAGGGCACGGCGCTCCGGGAAAAGCTCATCCAGAGCCACTTTCTTGACTTCCTTGGCCACTTGAAAGGAAGTGCCGCCACTTGGGTTTGTCATGCCCGGCAAAGGTTTGCCGGCCACGACCGTTTCAGCTATCTCCACTGCTCGCTTGAGCCGCTTCTTTTCCTCTGCTATGATCAGGGTCTCGGCCAGATTAGATCCGGCCATGGCACACGCCATCGAGCGCTTGTAATCACCAATGATGGTAATCACTCCTCTGGGCCCCGACATCTTCATCTTCAGATATGCCACATGAGTAGAGGCCATGAACTTCGCCAATGCCGGCCTGCCCAGCAATGCATGGTAAGGACTGTCCAAATCCACCACCTCGAACATTAGGTTCTCCACTCTGCAGTTATCTCGGTTGCCAAACATGACATCTATCCGGATTTTGCCCATCGGCGCACATGAAAGTCCCGGCACAATGCCGTGGAATGTTGTCTTGCTTGGCTCCAGCATATTCTCCTTGATGCCCAACTTCTGCATCGTATCCCGGTACATGATATTGATGCTGCTCCCATTGTCAATGAGAACCTTGCTGAACCTCAGATTACTTGCCGGCCCGACGAATGTCGGATCCATCACCAGCGCATATCCTCCAGGGTTTGGCATGATCTTGGGATGATCCGCCCTGTCCCAGCCAATGGCCTGGTCAGACCAGTACATCAACTTCGGGACTGCCGACATAATGGCGTTCACCTCCAAACTCTGCCGGTATAAACTCTTGTTGTCTGTTCTTTCAGTCTCAAAGACCATGTAGCTCTGATCGTGCTCCTTGTACTCATTCCGGCCCACTGCAGGGCCGCCGGCATAATACTCTGGGTTATAACTCTGATCAACTTGATTTACGCTGGCATTTCCGGTGTTACCTTGATTTCTGGGATTAGCCGGCCTGGGCGGGACTGCAACTGCATTTGCACCTGTCAACGGCAATGGAGCTGCCGGGATAGGTGGCCTAGCCGGCCCAAAGGGACCTGCACGACCTGCCAATATGTCGTCCAGCCATGAACAGTTTCTGGTCAAATGATTCGCCGGCTTACCCGGCTGAAATGTGTGAAACACACAAGGCTTGTCCATGGCCAAACCCACTGTATACTTTGGCCATTGCTTCTTCTGGCCAGTGCCGCCGCCGGCATTCTTGTTGATCTAGACATTCTTTTTCTGGAAGGGCTGCGCTTGCTGCTGCTGCTGAGGCTGCTGATAGCCCTCATATCTTGGACGCTGGCTACTGCCGGCGCCCCCTTGTTCTTCCTCTACGGCCGCCACTTGTGATGAGCCATACCGATAATCCAGCCTATCATCTCTCTTCTTGTTCCGGTTATCAGGGCGATAGAACTGCCCCGATCCCCCGACATTGTTGTTGTTTCTCTGGTTTTGCCCCTGACCTTGTGAGTCAAGTGTGGGCTGCAATGGGTCTCCCAATGCATAACTATCCGCAATCTTGATTGTTTCGGCCAACGTGGCCGGCATCTCCCTCTGAAGCTTTTTCCACAACATGGTGCCATGCCGGCACCCCTGAGCGAACCACATGATGGCCTGCTGCTCCACAACTCCTTCGCAGGAATTGCGCAACGTGCACCACCTAGTGAGGTAGTCATGGTCTGTCTCATACTCTCCTTGCCGGCAGTTAGCTAGCTGCTGCGGTCGGTTGGGTCTCTTGTAAGTACTGGTGAAGTTGGACACAAACTGCTCCTCAAAGTCCATCCAGCCATTGATACTTCCGGCCGGCAGGTTGTTCAGCCATATCCTGGCTGGACCCTCAAGCATCTGCGGTACATAACGCACAGCCCATCGGAGGTTTCCTCCGGCAATGTTCACTACAGTGGAGTAGTCCTCCAACCAATCTTCTGGCTTTGTACTGCCGTTATATGTCCTCGCGCCACGCGCGAGCTGAAAACAGTAAGGTGCCGGCTCACCCATAATCCGGGGTCCAAAGCACATAGGACCCGGAGCTCCTTGTCTCTCTACCAACTCTGTTTGGTAAATCCTGTCCAGCTTGAAGCGCGCATCATCCGGGCCCAAGGACCGTGGTCCTATCCGGGAAGCAATTGGGCCCGAAATCATTTTCTGCTGCTGCTGCTCCGGCTGGTACTGCACATACTGCTGATCTTGCTGGTACTGCTGCTGGTGAGGTTGCTGATATCCCGTCCTCGTAAGGGCGGAATTTCCATCATCTTCCCGATGTCTCGGCTGCCCACCTCCTTGCTACTGCACCACATACCCGGCGCCCTGCTGCTGACGCCGGGCGGCACTGTTACTCCGACCGCCACCGGCTGAGCGTGCTCCTTGCCCGGCCGGAACATTCTGGCCGACACTCTTGTTGCCGACATTCTTGTCAGCTTGGCCGGCATTCTTCTGAACTATCGCTTGTTTTCCGGCGATTGCCGGATCATACACCTGGATCTGCTTGTCCCGGCGGCCAGAGGTCACACTTCCGGCACACCGGGCGGTTGGATGTGGGGACCGGGGACGAGGCTTGGCCCCTCGACCTCGCGCCGGCACCTCCCACCGATGCAATGTACTGAGATGCGCCGGCACCTGGATTTGCCTTCTTAAAGGCCTCCTGCTGCTTGCTAGCTTCACACAAAAGTTGGTTAAGCCGGGCTTGCTGCTCACGTAGTGCTTCGCCGGATAAACTAGATAGTTCCTTAGCTACTTCTGCTGCTGCTCTAAGGTTCTTTACTGGTGAGCTATAGATCACCTTAGGTAGAGTACTAGTTGCACTATGACTCTTAGCCCTAGCATCTTTACCTAGCTCAGTGTTAAGATCTCTACCTCTAGTTCTAACTTCCTCTATCCGGCTAGGCCGGGTTACCATAGGAGTAAAACCTTGGTCAGCCTCATACTCACGGAGTTGCCGGTTCAAGCGTTCCCGCTCCTGCTGCATGGCCAGGGCCTCATCAACGAGGGCCTGACGCGTCCCTTCCAGGACTTCCTTGGTCTGCTCCGGATCATCGCCGAACTGCACCAGCTCCAGAAGCCGGTTGATGATGGGAATGAGGGGCTGGCCTCTAGCCGGCACGCCGGAAGTGCCGGCCAGGTTCTTTGCCCTCTCCAGCAGCGGACGCGCTGTTCTCTTCGCCTTCTCCTTCTCTGGAGTAACTTCTGTAGCTGCAGCTCCTTTGCCGGCGCCATCTGCCGGTGGCACGGCGGTGCCGGCCATCATCACCTCTGCCGACTCTACTGGGCGAGCGCTACGCCTAGCGTGAGCCAGCAGATGCAACGGAGGATCCGCCGCCACCAGCACCTGCTCCGGATACCTGCAAACTCTCTCGGTCCCCACGTACACCTTGTGGGAACCGAAAGACATAATCCGGCCGTCCCTGGGGAATGGCCGGCTAGCAAGACAGCCGGCATTGTCGGCGATGAAGCTGAGCGAGCCTAGCCTCTGGACGAGGCCAGAGACCACGCGCACTCCCGACGCCGCTATCACAGATCCCGTCCGAATGAACACTCCACCCAGCATATCGATCGGCCCCACGGTGGGCGCCAAATGTCGTCGTGGTGAAACAACATATGCCATGGGATGGCTTAAATGGGGGCTGAACTAGATGCTGGAGGATTCGGGAGAGGGAAGCGCACTAAGAAGCACAACAGAGAGAGACACTCAAGCTACCCAGGTTCGGGGCTCTCGTAAGGAGATAACACCCCTACTCCTGCACTACTGACTGTATAAATGAATCGGTGGAGTACACAACAATGGTGGTTCCAAGCTCTCAGTGAGAGGAGGAAGATGAACTATGAACCGTGAGAGAGGAGAGTGACCAACCCTTTGCTAGGGTTCCCTGTGCCACCTTATATAGGGGTGGCCAAGGTTACAATGGTCATGTTGGGATACATGACATAGGCTACATTCCAAATAGGACAAGGTGACGATGCTCTGCCACCCTTGACTTTCTCCCTGATTGCCCTCGATGGGACTCTCCATGCTTGTACGATGTACTTCCTGGACTGTGACCTCTCCACTGTGACGTCAAGGACAGTACTTGGCACAGTGATGGTTGGTAAACCACCACTGTGCACCCTGTCATCATGATTTCTCTCCATGCTTGGATGTTTCTCTCCTTGATTGTAGGGATGTGACCCCATAGTTGATATCTGTGTCCCGGATATAACCGTTGGCCATATCCCGGACCTATATGCCGGACCAACGACACAAGGTCGGGTAATCCGGCCTCCCCTGTTCCTGCATAATATAACAACTTGGTTAGGCCGGCATATCTATATATATGTCAGCATACATTTATCATGTGTCCCAGCTATGCCGGTATATCTGAGCACCGGCCGGGATACAGTTTATATGCCGGCCTGGCCGATCCTCCTATATTCCGGCCAGGCCCAACCTTGGTCAACCAACACAAGATCAACCACTTTCCTTATGTCTTTCTAGTCTCTTGAGCCTACCGGGGTCATCCCCCCGACAAATACCATGCATAGGAATTTACAGTGGACACAATGGCAAACTTGGTTTTTAGGAGTTGGATGCACGAGTAGAGCTCATACTCAGTACAAAACGAGGGCTAGCAAAAGACTGGGAGCAACCAACTAAGAGAGCAATAATGGCCATAATCATGCAGAGTGACAAAGCGACATTAAAAGAAGCATAAGATGGCTTCAAAAGTCAAAAACTAAATGATCATAGAGGCTATGGCGACTTTGTATGAGTCTAACATGTGTGAGCATGTGCCAAGTCAACCCAAATAAAGCATCAAGGAGAAAACCAAAATAATGCTTCCAAATAATTAAAACAACGCATGATTTTTTGAACGGCTCATTAAGCAATCTCAGTCATTTGAGACAAGTTATGCTACAGAAAAACCACTAAGTATACTATCAAAAAGACATCAAGCACGACATGCAAAAGCCTAGGCCGCAGTCTACACAAGCTCCTTCTTGTACCACTTTTTTGCATAAAGCTTTTTCTCTTTTCCAACACCATTCGAACTTTTTATAACCAACTCTTTTGATGAAAACCAATATGGACCAGAGGCAAAAAATACACCTTGATACAAAGATATAACAAGATCTAAACACAAATCAAGGCGAAAATCGAAAGCTAAATGCAGTTCTAGAAAAAGAGAACACTCGTGGAAACGAATAGAGTGAAAAACAGAGTGTTCTTGGCAAATGAAAAGCAAGGCAACTTCTCCAAAAGAAATTTGTTGGGGTCCAACCATTTATTGCAGCAAAAAAAAACAAAACAAAACAAAACTGAAAACTAAAAACAACTGACGCTCCAAGAAAAACGCATAATGCATGAAGCAATAAAAATATAGTGCGTTGAAAGGTGACCTGATTTTTGCCGATGAAGAAGGGGTGCCTCGGGGGCATCCCCAAGCTTTGACGCTT
This sequence comes from Dactylis glomerata, assembly GCA_007115705.1. NCBI lineage: Eukaryota > Viridiplantae > Streptophyta > Magnoliopsida > Poales > Poaceae > Dactylis > Dactylis glomerata. Next base: position 1,691,105 of record QXEO01000450.1, on the reverse strand, counting down.
GTACTTCTTGGATATTTCTTGGGGTTCTGGGCATCCCCAAGCTTGAGCTTTTGTCCATTCTTCAACTCATCTCATCATTCTCCAATCCCTACACTTGAAAACTTCCTTCATACAAAACTAAACACAAATCTATTAGCAACATTAGTGTAAGCATATTATTGAATCAACCCCTTTTTGCTTCAGGTTTCAACTCAAAACCACCACATATAAAGCATATACTACTATAGCAACTTCCCCAAAAGTTTCGTGATCAAAAGAACTCAAAAAGAAAGCGATAAAGCGGCAAACACAAATATTGGCAGAAATCTGTCAAAACAGAACAGCTGACAAAGGTCGAATTTTTAGAGGGTTTTCTATTGCTCAAATGAAAAAGTGTTCAACTAATGAAAGTTTTGATATAACCTGGGGCATATGCACAAGAAATCGCAGGTCCAAAAGATATACAGAGAATTTTCACGAATTTTTACGGTGTAGCACCGAAAACTGTTTCAGGACAGCAACATCCCCAAATCTTACCTCGCTCAAATTAGAGGCTTCTCTTGGCACAAAAACGAAATAAAAATGATAAGGAGAGGTCATTACAGTAGTAATAACTTTCAAGACTCAAATAAAAGAAAAAGAACTGAATGTAAAAACATTGGGTTATCTCCCAAGAGTGCTTTTCTTTAACGCCTTTGAGCTAGGCGCAGAAAATGCGAATCAAGTAATATCAAGTGATGAAGCATCAAGATCATAAGTTGCTCTAAGAATAGAGTCAAAAAGTAATTTCTTCCTCTTTCTAGGGAAGTGTTTCATACCTTTCTTGAGTGGGAATTGATATTTGATGGTGCCTTCCCTCATATCAATGATGGCACCTACAGTTCGAAGAAAGGGTCTTCCCAAAATAATAGGACATGAAGCATTGCATTCAACATCCATGACAAGAAAATCAACGGGAATAAGGTTATTGTTAACCATAATAAGAACATCGTTAATTCTTCCCAAAGGTTTCTTCTTAGCAACATCAGCAATAGGAACATCATAATAACACTTTTCAAGCGGTGGTAAATCAAGCATGTCATAAATCTTTCTAGGCATGATAGAAATACTAGCACCTAGATCACATAAAGCATGGCAATCAAAACCATTAACATGCATATCAATGATGGGTTCCCAACCAACTTCTAACTTCTTGGGAATAGAAGCTTTTTGCTTCAACTTTTCATTCCTAATTTTCATGAGAGCATTGGTAATATGCTTAGTAAAAGCAACATTTAAAGAACTAGCATTGGGAGTCAAAGCAAGCTTTTGCAAGAACAAAATAACTTCAGATATATTGCAGCCATCAACATCAAAATCATTAAAGGAAATAGAGCTATCATCTCCCACACTCCAAAAAATTTCAGCACTCTATTGAGAAAAAGTTTTGGCAGTTTTAGGCTTTTTAACACAAGGAGTGGGAGTTTTCTCTACACCAATCAAAGTAAGAGGATTGCTAGCATTAGGAGCAACATCATTAGTGGTAGTAATGGTACATACCTTCATCTTTCTAGCCATCTCATCTTCTCTTTCCCACCTGGCATGCAATTCTGCTAGCATCCTAACATTTTCATCAATTCTAACTTGGATAGCATTAGCAGTAGCAAAAGGTTTATTCTCCTTCACATAATTAGGCAACACTTTTAATTTCAGAAGTTCAACATCATGAGCAAGGCTATCAACTTTAGAAGCAAGAATATCAATTTTGCCTAACTTTTCCTCAACGGACCTATTAAAAGCATTTTGCTTACCGATGAAGTCCTTGAGCATTACCTCAAGATCGGAGGGCGCGGCCCTAGTGTTGTTGGAGGAATTACCATAAGAGTTACCATAACCATTACCATTGGTAGAAGGATACGGCCTATAATTGTTACTAGCAAAATTGTTCCTATAAGCATTGTTGTTAAAATTATTATTTCTAATGAAGTTTAGATTAACATGCTCTTCTTGGGCAACCAAAGAGGCTAAAGAAACATTATTAGGATCAACATGAGTCCTATCATTTGAAAGCATAAGCATAATAGCATCAATCTTATCACTCAAGGAAGAGGTTTCCTCAACAGAATTTACCTTCTTACCTTCTGGAGCTCTCTCGGTGTGCCATTCCGAGTAATTTACCATCATATTGTCGAGAAGCTTTGTTGCGGCGCCCAAGGTAAGAGACATAAAATTGCCTCCAGCAGCTGAATCCAATAGGTTCCTTGAAGAAAAATTCAGTCCTGCATAAAAAGTTTGGACAATCATCCAAGTAGTCAGTCCATGAGTGGGACAATTCCTGATCATAGATTTCATTCTTTCCCAAGCTTGAGCAACATGTTCATTATCAAACTGACTAAACTTCATAATATTGCTACACAAAGCTATAATCTTAGCAGGAGGATAGTATCTACCAATAAAAGCATCCTTACACTTAGCCCATGAATCAATACTATTTTTAGGCAAAGAAAGCAACCAATCCTTAGCTTTTCCTCTCAAAGAAAAAGGAAACAACTTAAGCTTAATAATATCACTTTCTACATCCTTATATTTCTGCATCTCACATAGCTCAACAAAATTGTTGAGATGAGCTGCAGCATCAACAGTACTAGCACCAGAAAATTGCTCTTTCATAACAAGGTTCAACAAAGCAGGCTTATTCTCATAAAAATTTGCAGCATGAGCAGGTGGCGCAATAGGAGTGCAGATAAAATCACTATTATTAGTGCTAGTAAAATCACACAACTTGGTATTCTCAGGATTAGCCATTCTAGCAAAACTAAAAGCAGACAAGTAAAAACAACTATCAAGGATACTAATTTTTTGTGTTTTTGATAAAATGATGCAAGTAAAAATAAAGTAAAGCAAAACTTAAAACAAAGTAAAGGATGTGCGTGCGAAACTCCCCTTGCAGAAGTCTTCTTTTTCCTCCCCGGCAATGGCGCCAGAAAAGAGCTTGATGCGGCATGGTGTTGATTATGAAAAGCACCGTCCAGTTGGGAACCCCAAGAGGAAGGTATGATGAATATAGCAGCAAGATTTTCCCTCAGTAAGAAACCAAGGTTTATCGATCCGAAGGGGAAGAAGCCAAATGACTGAAGGTGATACCCACTAGTTGCGTGACACTCCAACAAGGGCGCCGTTAACGATAACTTGTTAGCGTGTCTTCAACCAGTAGCAACGTGGAACCTGCACACAACACAACCAAATACTTTGCTCCCAACTTACGATGAGGTTGTCAATCTCACCGGTTTGCTGTAAACAAAGGAATGAGCGTATCGAGTGGAAAATAGTAATAGTATGCGAGTAAAGTAAATAGGTGATAGCAATATAAAGGAAATAGGACCAGGGTCCACAGTTCACTAGTGGTGTCTCTCCATAAGATAAAATAACACATGCTGGGTAAACAAATTACAGTTGGGCAATTGATAGAATAAAGGCAATGTGATATGTCAAGAGGATCACTATGAGATTGACTCTGGGCATTACAACAAGATAGATAGACCGCCATCCAACTGCATCTATGACTAATAATCCACTTGTGGTGAATCAATCTGAGAACTACACAAGTATTAAGTTGCGAATAATAGATAACTGCATTAAGCAAAGTGTGTAATGTAAACAAAGCATATGCCCTCGAGCATATGAATGTTGTTTTCCCCCTAGTAGCAATAGCACATCTACAACCTTAGAGGTTTCTGTCACTCCCCCAGATTAAATAGAGGCATGAACCCACTATCGAGCATAAATACCCCCTCTTGGAGTCACTAGCAACTACTCAGGCAAGATAGCTACTAACAACGGAGAGCATGCAAGATCATAAACAACATAGAGATAACTTAAGATAAAATTCAGTACATCAACTCAATCATAACACCAATATTCATCGGATCCCAACAAACACAACATGTAGAATTACATAATGGTGATCTCGATCATGTAAGGCAGCTCACGAGATCTAAACATGAAGCACATGGTGGAGAAGACAACCAACTAGCTACTGCTATGGACCCATAGTCCAAGGTAGACTACTCACTCATCACGCCGGAGGCAAGCATGGCGATGAAGAAGACCTCCGGTGGTGATTCCCCTCTCCGGCAGGGTGCCAGGAAGAGCTTCTGGACCCTCCCGATCTTCGGGTCAACGACGGCGGCGGATCGCAATGTATTCTGGAAAAGTGATCCGGTCTTTAGGTTTTTCCCATCGGGGGGTCTTTATAGGCAAAGGGGCGGCGTCAGAGGTGGACCAGGGGCCCACACCACAGGCTGGCGCGGGCTAGGGCCAGGCCGCGCCCCCTGGTGGTGTGGCCACCCTCTGGCTCGGCTCCGTCTCCTCTTCGGTGTTCTGGAAGCTACTGTGAATATCTAGATTTCTGGCTTTTGTTTCGTCCAATTCCGAGAATATTTCCTGTGTAACTTTTCTGAAACACAAAAACAGCAGAAAACAGGGAACTGGCACTATGGCATCTCATTAATAGGTTAGTTCCGGAAAATGCATAAAAATGCCACGAAGTGTAATGAAACAGTAAGCAAATGGTGTAAAAACAAGCATGGAGCATCAAAAATTATGGATACGTTGGAGACGTATCAGTCATCGGTGGAGCAAAATTTACATAAAAGATCTTGAAAAACAAAGAAAGTACAACCTAGTCCCTAACTTCTCTGGGAGGTTTTCATATTTGGTGGACTTACTGTTTTCTTATGATACTGATCCTAATCCTAACCCTTTCAATAACATGGAACAAAAAATTGAAAAGAAAACAGGTATAGATCTTCTTCCAGCTCCATCTCCACCGATTGGATGCAACTGAGAACGGCCAACTACTGCACTGCCGAGGACTCAGCCACTTGGGGTGCGGAAGCAGGAGCTCACCGCCTCAGAGCGAGAGGGCCTCCAATATGGCACAATGGCATGGAGCTTTGATGATGCCCTTCGCCAACTTGATGGCGAGTAGGGTGGGAGCAGCTGCCCTACAACCCTAGATGGTAGACGACCGTCCATGAGCTTATGAAGAAGAGCTTCAAGAGAACTTGATCACTCTCAAAGCAACTTTGCCTCCCTAGCCCTCAGATCCAAAAAAACCACCGCCATGTCCACCCCATCCTTCCCTCCATCTCGGAGAAATAGGAAGGGGAGAGGCAGATCGATGGAAATCTGCAGATCTGAAGCCCTGACGAGCTTATTTGAAGGGTGGGCCACGGGAAACCTACCATGCACCATCATCTCAACTGCTGGAGCCCCATGGATAGGGGATGCACCGCCGCGGCCACAGGAGCAGCTTGATTGCTCTGGCGACAACGAAACCACCGGTGTAGTGCTAGTCTTCACCAGGAAAATAGAAACAAGACCTAAAGGTACTATGAACAAGGAGCCCGAGCAGCCTCTGTCCCACTACTTCAGATGGCAGAGCCACTAGAGAGGGAGAGGAGATGGGCCAGGAGGTGGAGGATGACTCTCAACGCGATAATAGGAGAGAGAGAGAGAGAGAGAGAGGAAGGGGAAAATGACTCAAAATTGTTAGTTTGAGAGTTCAAACCAAGCATGCAACCATGGTGGCGTGGGGCAGTCTCACACCGCAGCCATCCTGATCTCCCTCTTTGTGTGCCCTCTCCGGCCATTGAGACCAGATCCATCATCTCCTCTTTGTCCGCTTTCCATCCCGCTGTGCAGCATGTAGCAATGTTGTCTACTAAAGCGGCAGCACTTCCAGGCCCGAAGCTTTTGCACCACCAGTCCATGCCTGAAGTGGAGGCTGCCTTGGGCTCGCCGCCCTTCGCCATGTTCCTACCGCTCTGCTGGTAGAGGATGCACTCGCCTCCCGCAAGTGTGGCCCTGCCGTTCGTGGATGGCTGATGGTGAGGTGCTCGCTCGTCCCCAAGGCCACAAAGGTGCCATACCAGCCTGGCCGCTCGCCAGCATCTCCTGTGGTGGGTCACTAGAGCTACTCGCTTGAGCTACGAGCCCCCTGCCACATCAGCAAAGACCTTATCCTAGCTGGGAGAAGGTAAAGATCTGTCGTCACCTCCGTGCTTCCAGCGTTGCTTCCACTGAGACACCCTATGTTGTGGGAACAAGATACACATGTGTTCCTTGTCCTCCAATGACAAGCTTGCCCCGTTCTGCCGCTCCTAGACACCGACGCGTCCAGGTTGTGGAGTTGCTTTGAGGTCATTGGAGATGGTGACAAGGTTTTGTGGTCTCCACATCTGTTCCTGAAAGCTTCATGGGCATCCCTTGTCGACGAGGATGATGGCATAGACGAGGAGGAGTTAGCCTTGATGACGCTGTTGTGTACCCAAATCACAACTGTGGCCGCTTAGCCAGCTAGGTCATGCGTGGGGCATGAGGCGGAGATGATTTGTGGTTGGCAAGAGGTGTTGCCTCAGCACGGTCCGCATCATTTGGCATCGCGAGCACTCATATTAGCCCCTCACCCCATCCTTACTTGTCTCTCTGGTAGATATTGCAGATGTCTAGCCCATGGGCACTGCACGGCTATCTGTAGGGATCCCCTTCGATGCTCCCGCAGTTTGGAGAATGGACACCGTGCGTGAGAATGCCTCGACCCTTGGCGTACTCTCAGCTCGATGGCATGCCTTGCAACACCGCCAGAGTCCCGCCATAGTGTCGGGCATCGTCATGCACCAGCTTCTTGTGTGGGTTCAATGGGATTTGTGCCTCCCTCCAAGGTGCTTTGTTTTGGGTCTTGGGTGTCATTGGTTTCTACCTACTGGTTCAGTCATTCCACCATGGATGCACATGCAGAGAGTTGCAAGGCTACTACCCGTGGGTTGAGAACCTTCTCGAGCGAGGGGAGGCTGCTCTAAGCAAGCTCTCTCTTTTGCCGGCTATGTTGAATACCACCCATGTGTCGTGTCCTCCTGATGAGGCAGGTGTTGGCTTCACAGAAGATAGGGAAGCATAGCTCTATGGCTCTTTCTCTCCTCGTTTTGGGGACAGTTTGTCATCGTTATCTTTCTTACCCTCAGTCCTGTCTACCACTAAGGGTGAGGCCATTGCTACGATTGGCTTTGATGTTGCAGATTATGCCCCTTCAGGAGGTTTGTGTGAGCCCTGCTTTTGTGTTTCTCAGTGGAGCACACAAAGATGGACTCGTTGAGGACCTTGTTCTCTCCTAGGCGGCCAGATGTGGTTTTTGTGCCCATTCTACCGCCGTCGACACATAATCATGATCCTCTCTTTGGAAAAGAGCTTTCTGACTTGCTCAACAGCTTGGAGGTTGGTTTTCCTAGATTTGTAAGGGTTAGCAAGGAGAAGTCACTCAGGTGGAAAGGCAAGAAGACTGAAACCATTGGAAAGGCGGCTGCAACTGCTTGATGGATGATCTTCAGCTTCTTGACTTATCCGCTCTCTTTGGATCTTGTGGCTCTAGTGTTACCCTTTGCCTTTTGTTGAGGTATTCTCGTCGAGGATTCCTCTGTGTTGCTCAAGTGTCCTAGGTTATAGTTATTGTTTGTTGGGGGAGTTTGTCGGGCTGCCTATGCGGGCATGGTGTTTTCTTGCTTTGCGAGTAGTTCACTTTGGTTTGCTTGTCACACTTTTCACAATTTTCCATAAATTAATTAAGCAATTCTCTTCTTCTTAATAAATAGATTGAGGCAAGCTTTTGCCCTCATTTAAAAAACAAGAAGGGAAACGGGCTCTATGAAGGTGGCATAATCAATGGAGAGACCTCGCTTGAACGAGATAGAACCTAAGAAATATGAGGGCCTCGAGAGAGGGGGGGCTATAGAGACATTAGTAGCTAAGAAGGAAAAAAAGTGTGACCCAATACACGATTGCAAATGACTGTAGGTATATCCGATTCAAAATATTTACTACTCCCTCTGTCCTAAATTAATTACTCCTTCCATGCCGTTTTATTATAGTAATACACATTCTAAGAAAAAAGTTTGACCATAAATTTGGTCAACAAAATATGAATTATATATCACAAAAGTTATATCAATAGATTCATAATCAAAAATTGTTGATATATTTTTATAACCAATAATTCATATTTTGTTGATCAAATTTATAAGTATCTTAACTTTGATAGTACAATCTACATACTTAAACGGAGCAGTAATTAATATATTTTTTGCCCTGTAGCAACGGTCACTTAGCTAGTTTCAGATAATGTGGAATGTCGGCACAGGCGAAGAGAATAGTTTGCTGGTAATCAATTCAACGGAGCGAGGACAGCACAAAACATGTTGTTCAGATATGTCTTTTTTTAAAAGAAAAAATCAGATTTTGTTTTGCCTTTGACGTGTGCGGAGTGTTTTGATGTTAGGAAATCATGGTTATCAAGGCATTGTCGCAATATGCGTTCCCATTAAGGGGAATGCATATCAACCAAGAATATCGTTAAGAACAGGTACTTAGCTGAATTAGTAATTCAGTACTACTAGTAGGCTACTAGCTATGAAAGAGGAAAGCAGATGCTGAAGCAGCTGAACTAGAACTAGTAGCTGAGACCATCGTCCGTGGTGATGCCGATGGACGGCGACATCGAGACGTCCTCCTCCGGGAGCGGCGACTGGTCCACGGGCACGCTTTCAATCATCTTCACCACATCAGCCATGGAGGGCCTCTGTTCCGGCAGCTGGGCCACGCACGCCAGCGCGATGTGCAGCACCGCCACCATCTCCTCTTCGATGTTCTTGTACCGGAGCAGCTCCACGTCGAACACCTCCGCCGTCCACTCCTCCCGCACCACTGACAGTACCCACTCGGGGAGGCTCACCGCCGCCTGCTTGTCTTTCCTCTGCGCGTGGCCGGCGGCGGCGTCTGGCAGCGGCTGCAGGTGCTGCGCCGGCAGCTTCCCGGTAAGAGCCTCCAGGATGAGCACGCCGAAGCTGTACACGTCTGCCTCCTGCGAGAGGCGCTTGTGGTCGCCCGCCTGCTCCGGCGCGATGTACCCGCCGAGGCGGGCGATGGCGTGCGCCGGGCTGAGCAGCAGCGCCAGGCCGAAGTCCGCGATGCAGGCGCCGCCGTTCTTGTCGAGCAGGACATTGGTGGACTTGACGTTGCCGTGGGGAATTGCAGAGTCGCGGTACTCCCGGTGAATGCACGCCAGCCCGCGCGCCGCGCCGAGCAGCAGCCTCACCCTCGTCGTCCAGTCCAGCGGCGTGTCTCCCGACATCTGGTGTCCTGCATTGCATCGTTCACGAGAGCATGGCAAGAACATCGTGCGTCAGATTTAATTCCGGAGAACAGAGCAAGGAAAACGTTGGCGATTGAGTGAGAAAAGATACCGTGGAGGCGATCATGGAGGTTGCCGTTGGGGAGGTAGTCGTAGATGAGGAGCTTCTCCTGCTTGGCGTAGTAGAAGGCCCTGAGGGGAACGAGATTCGGGTGGCGGAGGCGTCCGATGAGGTCCATGTACCGGTGGAACTCGTCCCGAGCGCAGGGGTTGGCGTCGCGCAGCCGTTTCACGGCGACCATCCCGCCGTCGCCCAGCGCCGCGCGGTACACGGTCCCGAGACTGCCACGGCCGACCATCTCCGCCGACGCGCGAAGCAGCTCCTCCAGCTCGAACTTGCTCCTCCTTGATGTCCAGCCATCACTTGCCCTCCGGCCGGCGCTACTGTCGCTGCCCCCGTCGTCGTCAGCGTCCTCGTTGCCGCCACCTTCGCCGTCCACTCCGAAAAACACCAGCTTGCTGCGAGCCCCGTCGCTGTCGCCGCCGTCGCTGCACCTACCCGCGCTGCCTGGGCGAGCTGGCTGCATCCCCTTGCCGTGGCCGAAGATCCCGCCGTCTCCATCCTCCAAGCCGACGCGGCCGCCTCTTTTCCTCTTCTTGGATGTCTCGCTGCCACCGCCGGTGCTGCAGCAGCAATACGCGACTAGAAGCGAAAGCAGTGCGAACAAGAAGAGGCCATTGCCGACGGCTATGCCGGCAATGGCGCCGGTGCTCAGGCCCCCCTTGCCAGCTGCTCCCTCCGGTGTGGCCAATGCCGGCGAGGACGAAGCAACGGAAGACGACGAGGAGGAGGCAGCCGGGTTGGACGGCACCACGGACTGCGACGACGAGGCAGGCGCAGAAGGCGAGGTCGGGGCAGGCTCGCGCGGCATGAAAGAACAGGACGGCAGCGGGGGCAACACCCCGCAGAGGCCGGCATTGCCGGCGAACGAGGCGAGGCCAAACTTAGCGCGCACGGCGTCGGGCACCCTGCCGGAGAGCTGGTTGTTGGAGGCGTTGAAGTCCGCGAGGCGGGGCAGGACGGTGGCGACGTCCGGGAGCAGACCGGTGAGGAGGTTGTCTTGGAGCCTGAGCGTGAGGAGGCCGGTGAGGTTGGTGAGCGCGGCGGCCGGGATGGGCCCGCGCAGGCTGTTGTCGGCGAGGTCGAGGCGCACGAGGCCGGTGAGCCGCGCGAGGGCGTCCGGGACGGTGCCGGAGAGGTCGTTGCGGGAGAGGTAGAGGAGCTTGAGGCTGGGGACGCCGAGGAGGAGCGCGTCGAGGGTGCCGTTGAGGCGGTTCCCGCGGAGGTCGAGCGCGCGGAGCTCGCCGAGGTGGGAGAGTGGGTCGAGGGAGCCCCGCAGGTCGAGCGACGGGAGCGAGAGCGAGGTGACACGGCGGCCGTCGGACGAGCACACCACGCCGGTCCAGCCGCCGGCGCAGGCGTCGGGCGTGCTCCAGTTGCCGGCCAGGATGCCGTGCGCGTCGGCTGCGCGGCGGAACATGGCTAGCGCGTCGGTGTCGCTCGGCTTCACCTCCGGCTCCGGCCGCGGCACCGGAGCAGCTGCCGCCGCGGCAGACAAGAACCCCATGACCAGCAAGAACCGCAGAGCCATAGTCCCGGAGTAGCTTGGTCGTGACGATGATTCTTTACCTGAGGTAGGAGATCGGAACGGGGGGAAAGGGAATCATCAATCACACAACGAACCAAAGGTCCAAAGCCATGATCTCTGCCGCTCCATCAATCTGCATTGGGAGAAGCGCCACGCCGTGCTTTCACCGGTGCGGCTTTTGATTTTCGAACTGGACTGGTGTATTTTTTCTCTTTCTTTGTGAACTGGGCTGGTGTTTGAACTTTGAACGGAGGGAGGAGGGGTAGTGATGGGGAGTGGTCATGAACCGTGAGGCAGTGTCAGAGCGTCAGTATTGGATGCTTCCCCTTTTTGCTTTCGCTCTGTTCTTGTCTGCCCGGCCCTAGAATACAGGCCGGGCATGTCCCTGGGCCTTCGTCGCAGTACAGGCAAAGTCAAAAGCTGGAAGCCGTTGATTGCAGTAATTTCTTCCACGCAAACAGTCATTGGACGAAATGGACAAAAATTATAACAAATTTAAATAATAAACTTTCAACGAATTTTTTTACACAACTAACCGTTTCTGTAGGTATTTCGTAGGTACAACTGACCGTCTATGTTACTCGTAGTATTTCTGAGCTGACAAAGAGGCTGATGATTTGATTTACCCAACACAAAATGTGTAGTTTGTACATTTTAGAAATAAGGGCACCCGTACATACGTTTTTTTTTCGTTACGACCTAAGACTTGTCACATGCAATATAGCAGTTTCTCGGACAAAGGGTAATGTTGCTCTTGCGTTCGGAGGAGTGAGAAACAATTCTCGTGTCCCCCAAGAGGGACTGATGTACTGAACATTCTGGTTCCAGGTATATATGTTTCAGTCGTTCGAAAGGGATTTGGCCGTGCTCCGGTCCAGTGGATTGGAAATGATGGACTGATGGTAGTGGCGAGATCATACCTTGTGAAGACAGAGCATGGCTAAAATCATTGTCCTCTTTGGCTCGCGTGACAGGAAACGGTTTGGAGGCATCATGCTTCATGCCGCGCTTTTGATCCTCTTTGCTTTGCATGACCTCTTCTTTCAAGGCAATCCCTGAGATCACGATCCTCTCCTTCCGCAGTTAGCCGCAGTAGCTCAAGTTGGGCAAAACAGTGTTTGAGCTCCGAATAGATATCAAGCCGACGAGTTTACCATTTTGTCCACGGGGAGTACTATTCGTAGTTTCATATTCCGCCATCCAAATCCTTGGAAATGCTCGGTGCAACGGAAACGGGCGCGGGGGCGGGGGGGGGGGGGGGGGGGGATGCATGGCCAGGACGACGAGGTAACGGAGCGCACGTTGTCTGGTGACCAAGCAGCACCGGCAGAGTGGCCTGCCGCGCAAGGAAGAGAGGGGAGGACAGGAGGGAGGTGGCTGAGCTGAGTTCCGACGACTGAATCAAATGAATTAAGCAGCGAATTGAGGCCTCCGTCCACTAAATCGAGTTACTTAAGCGGGAATCGATAACAATCTCAAGACGCGTTGATGGGATGTTGAGTGCCAGTGGCTCGCCTTGGCCTTCGCCAAGATGAGAGACGATGTAGAGGAGCAACAACTATCTTGGGCCGAGGAGGGTAGCGTTGCCCGACGCTCACGATGTCTTCATCCGCTGTGGCGCGCTCCGGATCTGCCTTATCAGAGATACGACGTCAGGCTACACGCTATTGAGGACAAGAACAACCATCTGAAGCGGGTGTTGAGGGTTGGCGACAATGGGTGCCGAGCTGCAGCTGGCGCAGATGAAGTACGCGGACGAGGCCTGCAAGCTCTCGGCGGTGCAGGGGCAGCTCAACGAGTCGACGGAGTGCAAAAGTCTGACTGATGCAAATGCAAAGACGGAGTTGTCAACCTCTGCTTTCGTCTATCAACTGGACAACTTTCAGGGCTAGAAAGTATGGGAGCATCGTCCATCGCGTTGTCTGATACTACTCGATTTAGAAGATGGATCCAGGATTGGTTCTGTCACGTAAGAACGGGAAGTTTCCTGTTCATAATGGCAGCGTCTCCAAAGCTTATCCTTAATGGGTTAATGAGGTCCGGCAAATCATAAAATGAACCAATGAAGCAAGCGCTATTCACGAAGAACTCATGTGTACATTGGGCCAGAGTCAATCATATGATAACAAATTTTTGTGAATTTATAGGTTTACATGTATTAGCTTATATGTCACCATTTTACATACTCCCTCCGTCCTGGTGTATAAGTCTTGCGCGTATCCCTAGATCATCATTTTCACAAATATAATTTAAATTTTACAACATAAAAATTATACCATTAGAAAGTACAACGTCTGAAGTTTCCAATGATATATATTTTATAGTATATGACATGTATTACGTTGGTCAAAATGACGACCTAGGGACACGCGCAGGACTTATACACCGGGACGGAGGGAGTAGTAAGAATTTGTATTGAGAAAACGAGGAACAGAGAAATAATAAATTTCAATATAAAGACATTATATTGTTTAGTTAAGTGCGCTTAAGTTTGTATTCGTATGCACCTATGATAAGTACATATTTTTCATCTCTTCAACGGTGGATCCAGGATTTTTAAGCAGGGTGATCCATCTTCGTAATTTTATCTAACACAAAATAGTTAAATAAGGCCATGCTACCATATAATATAAAAAATCAACCTCAAATAAAATTCCACACTATGGCAATGGAAATGAACCTAGACCCACATGTCATTCACTTTAGCTAGACACAACCACGGTGTAAAATGTTTAACATCGAAAAAAGAAAATCATTCCAGCTTAGAAAAAATCATACCTAATGCAACTTAAATTGCAAAAATACAAATAATATATCAAAATACTGGTAACTGGTCAATCTGAAACAAGCCACAACAACAACAAAAATGAATTCTTTATTTGTTAGTCTGAATGAGCTGTAAAATGGTGACAAAAGAATCCTACATGGACCGTTCCCCGTTAAACAATTTTCCACATTTTTTGTTAAACAAAATGGGACACGGTTGAACATCTTGTGGACAACAAACAGATATCAAAATGATGTCAAATTGATAACAAATAATTGGTTGGGCCACTTTCTTTCAATGCATTCCCAGTGAGCTTTTCTTAAGTAAAATCGAACAATAATGGATTTTTTATATTTTCTAGAATACTATACACATGAATTTTTACGAGCAACAAATTTAGATATACAACGATAAAACAAACTAGAGAGGCCGTAGCAAAGCACGGGCACTCAGCTAGTATTTATATAAGGTAGCTAAATGCATTAATAACAGGGTCCTGGTGTTTGAACCGCACAGAACGAAAATTTGAGGGGAGAATCTGATGAAAACAAGTCTGGAAACCCAACTTCAGCTTGACGTCACCCAGTCTAACAAATCAACACGAGACTTTACAGCTGAATTTTCAAACTTGACCATATTATTATTTAGACAGCTGCAATGTAGTTCTAGGAGTGAATTGCAAAGAAGCTTCCATCTATTCATGCTCCATTCTGCCTTTTTCCTAGGATGCAATTCTCAGTTGCCTGCACCACCGAAAATATTGATGCACATTAGTGTCTGCAAGAACTTGACCATAGTTGACCTCAAAGCAAAGGTATGAAAGAATCTCGAGCAGCAGAAGACAGCCAAAGAGGAGACTGTCATGAGCAGAAACCTACTTGTACTAATCCCTGGAAGGCTGAACCTACCTATTACAAAGCTTAACAGCACTTACCTGATTTTTGGGCATTCATCTTACTCGAAATTCCAATTAAAATCAAGTTAAGAGAACTTATTGTAGCTATCAGGGAACTTAATGGTAGCAGTATCCCAATGATCATGACGTTTACTCACTTTGGAGCATATTCATCGGGTGATTACAACAAACAAGAAATGGCACCATGGCCAGGGAATTGCAAGGATGGACATGCGAAGCATATTCAACAGGGTATTACTATGGGTGTGTTTGGGAGGGCTCCACTCCACTAATCCATCCGTGGAGCAGCCGAAGCTGCCCAAACGCATAAGATCCACCAACCAGGCGGAGTGAAGCTGAGGGTCTAGCTAGTTCATTTTCCGGGAGCAATGAGGTGCTTCACCAGCTTCGCTTCGCCTCCCACACCCTCCCGAATCGGTATCCGGGCAAGCGAATAGGTTATTTTCCAGCAAATGCCACCAGACTACCCCAAATAGTTAGCCCATCTCCTATCATTATTTTCTTTCTCCCTATTCGTGTCCAGACTGTCGATGGAGTCCAAGCACTAGGGCATGCCGCCGCCCCAACTCAGGCGTGGTTGCTCCTCTATAGAGCAGCTTCAGCGAGCCCCTCCTCTCTCCCATGGCGTGCGGCCTTCTCAGCCCCTCCTACTCTTCTCTATGTGAATCAACACCCGAGAAGAATCTAGCTCGCTGTTCGAGGAAACGCCACAGTCGCCTGCCATCGTGCCGTTGTCCTTGTAAGTTTAATTGCCTGATTGTGGCCTTCCTTCAGGTGATACCAATCTGATTTGATGTCTCCCTATATCAGGACTCGCACCGTTTCCGAACCGCAGCCAATCTTGACAGGAGGTTTCCGAACTGCAAGGCGTACTCCAAATTATGTATCGTCAATCAGCTAGACCATTCAACATGTCATGGATGCACTTCTTTTTATCCATCAGGTCATGCATTTTTTTAAATAATGGCAGATGCACGTGTATCCATCACGTCTATCTTAACGCTGCAAAGAAAAGGTAATGAAACATCCCACAATCGCTACTAACAGCTCGATGTAAAAAGGAAAACATAAAATAAAATAAAACATGAGGGTACTCTAGACATTCTAAAACCTAAAGGGCGCTAGCCTACCCGGCCTCTCACACTATCTGCGTCCGCCCCGTGCCGCTGGAACGTTGGATGCGACGCTACAGTAACTTCTCGCATCCCACTTTTCACCAGGACCGTTCGATCGGTTATTTTTTTAGTCACCTACAGCTTTTCTGGTTAGGTCGATGACGAATGGGGCCAGACACGAGCGGGACCAACAGACAGAGGCTGCTATCTTGCTCGTTTGCGTGACCTCTCTTTTTGATACACGGTGAAAACCTAGATCGAGAAGCAAAACCAGCCCCCTCTCCCCAATCCCCGCATCCTCTTCCTCCCCGCTTGTCTGACCAGGACTGAACACTTCCGCACTATAAATTTATAAACAGTCCAAAAAGTGCCGTAGCATTTGTTATTATAACATGTCTTGATTAACGCTGTGAGAACAGGCAGCAATTTTAGTACTCCCTCCGATCCATATTACTTGTCGCAAATATGGATGTATCTAGACTATTTTAGTGTCTAGATACATCCATTTTAGGTACCAGAACAATAAGAATGGTTCACTAATTTTAGAATGAACTGACAAAAGAGAACAATAAAAGTTCAACTGACCTAATGGAGCAAACTCAGAGAGGTGTTGTATGCATGATAGCCTGAAGAACTTTGTTTTCCAGTTTATCCTCAGCAACCCACATAGAGCTCTGCCTGCGCACGAGCTCCCTGTGTTCCGCTTTCTTCTGTGCTTTCAGCTTCTCCTTCTCCCTCCAGCTCTCTAGCTTCTGAGCTCTTTCTTTCATCTGTAAACCATCTCATACAAGTTACACACATTTAAATATCATTGATCCAGCACAAACACATTTTTGAGAAATATTGTTATGCATGATCCTGAACTGTAACAAAGTTAGGCGAGTCGACAGTTATACAAACAAGATATCCACCTACATCTTCAAATAGGATGCTCCAAACGGCTGAGGCATTTCCACAAACAAGTTATGCACAACGGTGAACAATGCGAGGACGGCAATGAGCAGGAAAGGGTTCATTACAAGGGCCTGGCGGAAATCGAGCTCGAAAGCGCGTCGTTCGGCTGCCCGCGTCTGCGCGGCGGCGGCCTTGGCAGCCTTGCGCTCCTCGTTGGCGACGCGGGCGGCCTCGGCGCGGGCCTCCTCCTTGCGCTGCCGCTCGGCCTCGAGGAGCTGCACCTCGTAGGCGTACTGGCGCCGAAGGTCCCGCACGTCGTGCGCGTACCCCTTGCGCAGCCGCTCCAGCCGCGCCCACGCCTCCCGGGGGTCGCGCGCCGCCGAGGGCTCCCAGCTCCCGAGGTACTCGCTCGGCTTCGAGTTCGAGAAATCGTGGGGCTCCACCCTCGCCAGAGCCTGCGCGGAGGCGTGGAAGCCGCGGAGGAAGGGACGCACGAGGAGGTGCGGACGGGAGCAGGAGAGCGCCATTGCTGCCGTGCCGCCGCGGGACGGATCGCCGTGGTTGTGGCCGATGAAGCGGAGCAACGAGCAAAGCCGTTTCTGTATTTTAGGATCAAGAAGCCCATCTAAAGTTCTAAACCCTCTTGGACTTGGGTCTCATGGCCCGCTTTGCGAATAGATCCAGCCCGGCCCACGTTAGAAGTAATAGCCTGGTAGAAATGTCCCAAATGGTAAACCGTAAGTACCGTAATATGGCAAGAAAAAAGAATGAAAGATGGACTTTTATTCATCAGGTTAACCAGAAATATCTCTCTTCACCAAACGAGCTACAAACTAAAAAAAAAAATACATCATTTGCTCTAATAATACATATAAAATAACAACGATATAATTATCCATAGAAAAGTGCTTTTTCCACCCAAAGGAAAATAATTGATGAAAAGATGACCCGATAGCACATTCATTTAGCAAAGCTGAACACATGGAATTCAAGAAATCAATACGTGAAAATTGAGCAATACTATTACTACCATGCATGAGTGAAATCCCTTCGTCCCCTTTGTTCCCATGAGAAAAAGAAAGAAGGCCGACCGAAGTTGTTATCCGTCCCCACCTCCACCCCTCCTCCCCCACCCCCACCCCACACCCACACATACTTTTCAATACCTTTAAAAAAGGCCAGCCTAGTGTCCTTCATCTTTTATAGAAGGCGCCCCACCATGTTGTTTCTCATTTCTCTCTCTCTTAGGTCTCTATTCCAACAACCACAATCATCTCTATGAGAGGAGCATTGTTATCCTCAATATTTCGTCGTCTTTCACCACTCTAGTCATAGGCGTCACCAATTTGTGTCCCTTCTCGACTGTGTCAGCGGTGCCCCCAAATCATGTGACTACAATTGCTTATGATTTAGCAGATCTGGTAAGGCGTGTATTAGATCTAGGCTTCCAGATTTCTATGATTTGAGTGTTGGCTTTGCCAGATCCATCCCCAACCATTTTCACCATTTTATCGGTGCAAAGGAAACTTTCGACCCTGTCATCGGCGTTGCCACATCAGATAACTCTGATCGCTTGTGATTTTACATATATGGTAAGGTGTGTACAGATCTAGATTTTGTAGATGCGGGTGTCAGCTCTGCCCATCCCCCAAGCATCGTCACCATGTTGTTGGGGTAAAGGAGGTATGTTTCTTCTAGATCTACGAGTTTCTCCTTTTTTATTTATAAATATGTCTTCCTTCAAACAAGCACCATCGTTCCTATGAGAAGAGCATCGTGCTCCTCTAGATTTCATCGCCTTCGACCACAATAGGCATCGGCGCCGCCAATTTGTGTCCCTTCTCGGACCTACCATCGGCGTCCGCATATACGGTGACTTTAATTTCTTGTCATGGGTGTCGGCTCTGTCGGGCCCATCCCTAACAAACGTCACCCTTTTGTTGAAGCAAAAGAAGTAGGTTTCTTTCAGATCTATGAGTTTCTCCTCTTTTTTAATCTTCCTCACTTAAGTCTCCTTTCAAAAACCACTATTGTGCCTATGATAAGAGCACCACTCTCCTATAGATTTCATCTCCTTCCACCACTCTAGACATGGTCGCCGCCAATTTGTGTCCCTTCTTCGCAGTGTCATCGGTGTCCCCATATTAGGTGACTCTGATTGCTTACGCTTTTACATATATGGTAAGTCATGTACAGATCTAGGTTTCTAGATTTCCGCGATTTGAATGTTGGCTCTACCAGATCCATCCCCAACCATTCTCACCCTTTTGTCGGTGCGAAGGAAACTTTCATGCCTATCGCCAACGTTTCAACATCAGGTGACTCTGATCACTTGTGATTTTACATATATGGTAATGTGTGTACAAATCTCGATTCCGTCGATGCGGGTGTCAGCTCTGCCCATCCCCCGGCATCGTCACCCTTTTGCTGGGGCAAAGGAGGTATGTTTCTTCTAGATCTACGAGTTTCTCCATTTTTTTAATCTTTATATGTTACGTCTCCCTTCAAACAATCACCATCGTACCTATGAGAAGAGCATCGTCCTCCTCTAGATTTCGTCGCCTTCCACCACAATAGGATGGGCACCGCCAATTTGTGTCCCTTCTCGGATCTACCATCAGCGTCCCCACATGTGTGGCTCTTTATTTGTACGCTTATACATAAATGGTGTATAGATCTACGTTTCTTACCCTGGGTGTAGGCTCTATCGGGGCCATCCCCAACAAACCTCACCCTTTTGTCGATGCAAAAGAAGTATGTTTCTTTCAGATCTATGAGTCTCTCCTTTTTTTTAATCTTGCTCACTTACGCTCTCCTTCCAACAACTACTATTGTGTTTATGATAAGAGCACCGCCCTCCTCTAGATTTTGTCTCCTTCCACCACTCTAGACATGGTCGCCACCAATTTGTGTCTCTTCTTAGCCGTGTCATCGGCGTCCCCGCATCGGGTGACTCTGATTGCTTACGCTTTTACATACATGGTAAGGCATGTACATATCTAGGTTTCTAGGTTTCTTCGATGCGGGTGTTGGCTTTGTCGCGCCATCACCCTTTTGCTGGAGCACAAGAAGTAAGTATGATTTCTTCCAGGTCTATGAGTTTTAGGCATATCTTAGCTACATATTATTTTATTTTTTCGATAAAATTTGTGTGTATTTTTCAAAGTTAAATATTGTGTTTTTTTGCCGGGGAAGTTATATATTGTTTTGATAGCTATGGTTTTTATACTTTTGTCGATGACACTATTTTGGTTAGATGTGTGTGATTTTTTTTAAGCCTTTGGTCAAAAGTTGGTAGTTTATACTATGGGCCTAATTCATTTGCAATTTGATTTATGTGAAAGGGGAGTTGTGGTTCATTTGGTTACAAGAAGATAAGGGTGAGTAATAAGTTGAAGGTGATACTACAGGTGATTTGTTTATGGGAAAAACAAGAATTTAGATTATTTTAAGTAGATTTTCTTTAGACGTTTATCTTTGGCGGGTGGTGTTGCCAGAGATGAGGCATATAGATGAGTGAGGTAAAGAGAGTAGATCACAAGCGAAAAGAACGTGAGTTTTCCTGATAATAAGGAGGGAGACTTGATGTCCATGTGATCTTAGGAAAGGTCGCTTAACTCACCCATTATATTGGGCAAGCGATATAAAATTATTTCTTAGAAACATATACCACTGCATATCGCCAATTCTATTGTATTCAACTCTTAATATGGAATGCAGATTTCTCAAATGCGGCTATATTTTTAATACTTTGCTAAAAATATCATTAGATCATCCATAATTGCCAAAAAAAAAGAGTCAAAGTTGCTCAAAACTGCACTAACAATCTAGAGTTCAGAAAATTCACCCCCTCCAACGTTGATGCACCAACAATGGTGTCCTATTTATATCATGTGCCTTCTAGCTACCTTGTCACTATTGTCAGCAGAACATGCATGCTGATATTAGCCTAGGTGAAATCAAGCAGTGTTTAGTAAAAAAAAAACAAGGAGTGTTTAATCTAGAAAATGCTCCCCGTGGCAATGAAGGAATTGTCAGCAAGGACGTCCTTATCAAACTAATGTAGGTCTGCGTGGTTGGGCATAGATTGGGAGCCGAGTTGTGGAGATGAGGCAGGAGATCCCAAAACAGAGATTGGTTTGAGGCGTGTGCACGG
The DNA here is from genome assembly GCA_007115705.1 of Dactylis glomerata. NCBI lineage: Eukaryota > Viridiplantae > Streptophyta > Magnoliopsida > Poales > Poaceae > Dactylis > Dactylis glomerata. The sequence goes on along the minus strand of QXEO01000450.1, from coordinate 1,670,466 downwards.
TACTGCGATGTGGAGTTAGAAGCAAAAAAAATGAAAGTTGCCATAGGAGAGCGAAGCGAGGAAAGCTCGCACATATACCGCTATAGGACTGGAAAGGGATAATTCTTGCTCTCTTTGAAAAAAAAATTGGGTAAAATTTCATCTTTATGTAAAGAATATCTCTGCAGAGACCCTCTTATCTATGAATGACGCAGCCAAATTTCTCTGGAGCGATTTCCTGTGGCCTTAAATCCTACAGGTATGGCAACGTCCACTTCACCTTTTTGTCATCCATGAAGAATAAGGCAGTTTTTCTGCGTTTTGTTATCCATGCACGTAAAATTCTTGTGTTTTTTCTGTTCATATATCATGTAGTTTAGCCGTCTAGTGGTATTATACAGCATTTCATAGTGATAGTTTTGTAAGCGTAAACAGGCAAGGTATTTTGATAAAACAAACTCACCATGGAGACCAATTTCCCAGTTCAATAGCACACATCAAATGCCTCTTTTCTCCATATTTTACTTCCGCCACAGGTTTGCACCAGCAACATCAAGCGCCAAGAGGTACGGAGATAAGTAAGCATTTTAACATGGCTGAGAAATATCAAGGATAACAACAGTCACTCTAACGAAGAGTGAACAAGGCACTTCTATCTGTTAAAACGAAGAAAAGAAAGAATGCAAGAGGATACACCGACAGGAATGGGCTTTCTAGTCCCATATAACTGGCTGCTAATATCATCCTAGTTCTATAACTCTCCCCCGAAATAAACCACCTAAAGAATGGAAAATGGTCAACGGTGACCCATCCTTTAGTATGTACAATGTCAACTTCGCAGAGACGGGTATAACTAGTCTAATTTTCTGATAGTTAAAAGTATGTCCAGTAACCAGTACCAACTTCAGTTCCACATGATCACTATCACCGCATACCAACAGCTTGATGGAAAATTTTACATCCATATTACCCAGCGCCGTTCATGGGACACCTTCACGTAAACATAAAGAATGATCAGCACAGTAAATCTAATTCTTGCTTGCGGCATCAGATAGAATATAAAAAATTTACCTGCCATAACAATCAGCAGCATTCTCTCTGGTACTCGGTAACAAATGCAATGAAATTGAAAGCTCATCATTAAAACTCCCGGCAAGTACCACACCTCCAATTGGCATCATCAGCAGGCTGTTCACTTTCCTGCCAAGGTGAACAGTGACGGTGTACGCGCAAGCCACAGGACGAACATTTGAGATCAGGTGGCGGCTGAGGAGTCTTGCACTTGTGGCACGCTAACTCGTCAATGGATGCATCATTTGCTGGAAAGTGCATATTTGAAGACTCATCTTCTACCATGAAAGACAATTCATCAAAACTGGCCCCTTGCTGATCAAAGGTTCCTGTGAAGTTGCCATCATTTTGCAGACTAGTAGACATCCCAAATGTGTTATCAAGCTGAGTATCATCTGCTTCGAGCAACTCCGTGAATGAAAAATAAGTTTGTGGTTCATATTCATCAGCCACAAAGCTGCCACCGCTAGTGTCATTCCACTGGGAATTAGTGCCGTAATCAGGAGCAGCAGCATATCCATTTCCTTGGGTAAAATCCCACCCCAATAGCTCCGAAGCATCCACACCATCAGTCTCCGACAAAGAAAATTCATTCATATGACTGAAATCAATGTTTGCATTCCCTGGAGGTTGGTTCTGAGCATAATACCCATTCTCAGGTGTGCCAGCTTGATCAAGATACTCATAATTTTTAACTTGTGCCCTTCTTATGGATAACTTCTGATTATTTCCAGGGGCAAGACTTGACATGTTCATTGATAAATCAGCATTCATCGTTTCATCCCCAATTGGTTCCACTATTCCATATGAAGCAAGGAGTGGGTCTTGGTCTGTGCCAGCAAAAGTCTCCTCGCCAGAGAGCATAGTTGACTGGGACGACATAGCAGCTGTTGGTTCACTGACTTCTGGTTCGGGCTCCCTATAATCATCTGAATGAGGACATTGTGGTATGGCTCTCCTTCGGCATCTACAGCATCGGTACTGAACCACTTCAGTTATTTGTTCTTGCTTAAGTTGCAAAGCATCGCCATGAAACCACTCTGTATGTAGGATGATACCAAGGTGTTAAAAGAGCCCAAAATATAACAGAAAATATATATTATAAGCACGAATAATCATAAACGGACTTACTTTGGCACCTCTCACAGCGGAGATACATGAAATCTGGACTATAAGGTTTGTTACAGAGACAGCAATCTGGTTTTACTGAAGAACCTATACCATCCTTGCCTTTTAGGATTACATCATTTGCCCTGAAATCTTCTCCACCACTGTCATTAATATGTTTCTTCCAAACGAGACCAAAGTATGTGATCACTTGAACTTTTTTAGGTTTTCTCGGCTTCTCAGGCTTTGGTTTCTTAATTTTAGTCTTTTTTGGCTTAAGCTGCACCTCTGCAATATTTTGAGTTGCCACATTTGTAACAGGCCAGGCTTCCAGCTTCGGTATTGGGTGGGTTTCCACCTTCCTGAAAGTCTGGGTTTCTGCCTTCATGATTGGCTGGGCTTCCACCTTTGCAACTGGCTGAGCTTGAACCTTGGTGTCTAGATGGGCTTTAACATTCATGGCTGGTTCAGAAGAATGGGAAGAACCAACCCTGAAGATTATTTTGGGAGCAGTCACAGGCAGTTGGCCATTGCTCTTTTGTTGAGGCAGCACATAATTTACATTTTTCTTCTTGTTTGCTAGGATGAGATTACGTTTCTGAATGCATAATTTGCATATCATACTGGAAGCAGATCCTGATGTGCACTCTTTATGGCAATGGCCTGCAAAATATTTGTGGTTAGGGTTAGCAATATTGTGACTTGGTACTGAACAGCTTAGAAATTTATTGACCATCTTTTAACTACAGGAGGAAAACAACAAGAAGAAATGACTTAAAGGGCATCTCAATAGACTATAATACATACCTTGACAGGAGCTACAGTTTACTACGTCCCTGCATGTGATTCATCCAACAGAACACACATGAGAAATGAAGAAAGTGGGTATGCTACAAAAAAAGAATATTTGAAAGAGTGCAACAAAGAGGTTAAGAAGAGAACACCTGTAGGCAACATCCTTCTTGCATGAGGTGCAGGGATATACATCATTCTTGTGAAAGAGATAAGAAAAGATATCTCTAATGGATGCCTTCACTTGCCGTTGGTAGAAATAGGTAAAAGTGTTATAGATTATTATTGCTGGACTAGGCGAGGAGTTAACCCCAGCTACCTGCTCAAAATCTCGTACCAAATATAGTGGGACATGGATTTCAGAAAACCACAATTTGCCATTCTCATTCTCATCCTCATTATTTTCTGCTTCCAAAATATTCTTGGTTATACGCACAGGAAGATGCTTCTGGTTTGGAAACTTAAGTGCATATCTTATGTTATTGTCGACAATTTTTTTATCACAAACTACTGCATTTCTGAGAGCGGAATAGTCAGCATCTGAACTTTTTCCATCTGAAGAAATTTGATCTGGAGGGATAAATTCCTTCCATTTAATATGGGCATCAAGGTATCTAACCTGAGAGATATAGATATTAGGATCACTGTTACTATTTAAGTTGAGTAATTTTTTTGAACATTACGATATCATGTTAAAGATGCTAACCTGCAGAGCAAGTTGAGATGAATTATAGCTTAATCCAACACATGCTCTCCAAGCAAATTGCCGAGTTCGTCTTGGAAAACTGGAAGTTTCATGGTATGATAGACCTGGCATCTTTTTTTTGCCACCTATTGAGCAACATAACATGTCAAATTATTTTTGTCCTCCAGACAAAAAGAGGATCAAATGATAGTAACAATGACAATCAAAGATGAGCAATACCTTGACGAGCAGCTTTTCTTATGGCTAAACTCGGAAGAGCCCCCCTCTGCAAAATACGTTTCGACATAGTTCCTCCGTACCACCAATTCACCTCTTTCCAGCTCTTGTCATCGTCGGCAGCAGTAGCAGATTCAAATGCCAATGAACGTTTTCTGCCCCGCCTTCCACCAGTTCCACGTTTTTGGTATGCTGCAGAGCGGGATGGTCCAGAGGATACACCAGGAGATTTCACAGGCCAGTCATCCATTAGCTTCAACCAGCTTGCAGAAAATGCTATGCCACGAATATTACTCTCCAACTGCACATAAAACATAGCAACTTTTATAAGATTACAAATTTATTTTGCTTCCTACTGCCATATAGTGCAGTAATTTTCTGCAGAGCAATTTGAACGTTATGTTACAGCTTATTATTGCATAACCAACTAGATTCTCTAGACGCGAGTGCAACTAGCACAAATATAACAGCATTAAATATGCCACTATGTTTTCCATAATCTTTCACTTTGCCTCATAAAGACTTCCCAATCTAGCACTTTTGATTATCCAAGTGCTGAGCCGTGAAGTGCTTGACAAATGTGTCACCCCTACTTCTCTATTTCTACTTACCTTACATTAAGATATTCATACTCCTCTTATATTTGGAAAGTTCCCTCTTAAGATTGTGTTATTTTATTTTTTGAAATATGCCTAGTTATGTTCCCCTGTATACTGCCTTCTATTGCTACCATTATTGGATCCCTTCCATAATCTGCTATTGTGCATGGTCAGTTTGATAAAAAATCTCAGTCTGCCTCAGGAGTGGCTCTCATAACCACAGCTAGTTTTCTTTGGAATGAACCAAAACTTAGTAGTACCCAACCCAGCACAACATACATGTTGGAATTGCAGCCGAGCCTAACAGGGTCTGGTCTAATACCCTTGACCCCAACTGGAAACACCAGAATACAAGCAAACTTTGTTTAATCATATTATCTGGTTATATATAATAGTATAAGATACGACTTTAAATTCAAGCTATATACGGAAAGATTGTCTGGTGGGTCTTGACCAACACTACACGAGAAAAGCAATACGAGATCAGTTCGCATGGGATCATCACAGGCGACCTGTGTATATGGCATGGTGTAATGCGCTGCAGGCTGCTATAATGGTTGAGAGGCCATTGCGTGCCTCGTGCCGGTATGCGTGGATCATTGCGGCAGCAAGGTGGTGGGGTATTTGAAGGCTCGGTGGCCTTCTCGTTTGGCTTGGTTGGTCTTGACCACCCATCATTGAACCAAGGGCTGCAATTCAGATTTTGGTCCCTTCCCCAGAAAATACGCGTGCAACGGAACATATATTTGAAACAACTTAGAGACTAGTTCCTGCATTAACTATGCATGTTTCCTGATTTTGAGAAGAAAACTAGGTTCCACATCTTCACATGATAACTAGCTAGTGTTCCCTCAACGCACACCCATAAAAGTGCTAAAGAACCTTTCTATTCTTCAAAGTATTACTGAGAAGTATCAGAGGACACTTAAAAATTAATTGAATCCTACAACTCACTTCAAGCAAGAGGGGTATTATAGTTCTGCAGTTGGAAGCTTCTTGTAGTTGTTTATGCCACCGCTCCCTCTGCTGCTTGTCTTCTAGGGAACCAACTAAAAGGCCACGCAAACTCTCCTCCATGTTGGTCAGATAAGCAGCGATGCTGGGGAAATGGCTCTCAGAACTTCTGATTGGATGCATGGTACTAAACACTCGAGCAGATCCTTTAGAAGCATTTACAGTGGCTACATTAAGAAAACAAGCCTTCTTATTTCCAATTGCCGAACTTTTGCAGGCAAGGCACCAACCACATCTATCTCTTGGGAAATCCATAGCCTTCTTTTCGCTACTTGGCCATAAAAATTGAGCGGCTGCTGTGGAAAATGCTTTCAGTTGTAGAGCACAGTCGGCAGCCATTTTCTTCCTTGGATTCGTGATGATTTGGGATGCTGAAACTTTACCTTCATCTGATGTAAGAAGAGCTAGATTAGCAGCGGCAGATACTGCAGTATTGCCATGATTGTACAAATTCATGTAAGCCTGAGGTTTAAATGACGACAATTTAGCTGGCTTGCTACCAGTCACATTTCCTAAGGGAAGTTTGCTTTGATAGGATGGACAAGATGAGTCTGCCTTCACAGAAATGGTGCCTCCAACATCTTCTTTGGGCATGCCATTATCAATTCCTGAAGAGCAGGCAGACAAGTCTGGACGAATTAACCCATGGGCATTTGTTACGTTAGAGAAACCTGTTACCATCGACCCATTCTGATGAGAAACTGAGGATACCCCAGAGGATCCAAAAGCTCCATTGATTGGTGTAGTATGTACACTGTTCTGAGCTAAAGGAGTTTGTAGGTTGTTCTTCTCAGTGCCAGCATCTACACTAGTCATCATGATTTTTTGTTCCTCCAGCTGTTCGGCAGAGCTCACTGTAAATTGATTAGCCACAAATCCGTGCTGCACATTAGCTTGAGAAAGTACTGATGTCTTACTCTCTCCACCATCTTTTAAGGTTGCACTAACCATTCCATCTTCTGCTTTCGTTGGAGGAACACTCAGCAACATATTGCATTGTAGAGCATGGCTCGCACCAGTATCTTTACCTATTTTTGATCTCTCGTTCTGAAATACATCAAGCAGGTGCGGCCAGTACTCTGTCATTCTCTTACATATATCTGTATATGCATCTGAAAAGGCAAGTACTTGAATGACCTTGACAACATCAAACTGATTGTAATATCTTGCATAAGAGTCTGTATCCGAAGATGCTCCAATACTGCATTATTTGGTAGAATTACCATAAGAGAAAATATAGGGGGAAATAGTTACAGGACAGGCCAGAGAAAAAAAGGCTGGTAATTATGGGGTAGCACTCAAACCACCAACAAATACTAAAATGTGCATCAGGAGAAACAAATGGCTGAACTAGATGAGATTAGGAAGGGCATATGATAGTGCTGGCGGAATTGCTGTGCTTCTTAAATAAAATCTTAATGATGGTTATCAGGCAAATAGAATATGATTCATATGTTCACCCAACCTTTTTTATCCTTATTTTATTAAACAAAAAAACATCTAAAACATCTACTGTGGAATTCAACAGCAATGGCAGTATTTATCAATGGGAAACTGGATATGCAGAATGAAAGAATCTTTAGTGAACGCCAAGTAATACAAGATTGAGATGCAATAACTTACACCAGCAAATAGTTGCAGGATCCCAGGAAGAGTCTCCCAGACATGTCAATGCCAAACATTTGAGCTCCTCTTGCCCCACGCTCTATTCTTGAAGATGTTGGCCCAAGCTTGTTAACCACACATTCTGGACAGAACCATTGTTCCTTAGGGAGAAATGCTTTGTTGAGACCAATACATCTTGAGTGATATGCCCATGGACAGCCATCACAGCATACCAGAGTCCCATCCATTCCACATATACGGCAATCATCACTGTTGCCATCCAGAGATGCATTTGCTACAACAGCTTCTGGAATTGCTGCATTTGGAGCAGTTTCCAAATTCTGGAGGTTTTCAGTCTTTTTAAAAGCAGAAGCCCTCGTGGGTCTAGTCAGGACTGCTTGTGATCCAGCCTCTGAATACATAATAGAATCTATCTCGTCCATTTCCTCACTGTAAGCTTCCCGTGCCTCCAGTTCAGTTTTGAGTTCTTCAGAATCAATGGCATGGTCGCAGAGTATTTGCAGGACCTTAAGCTTCATGGTAACAGGAAGCCTATAATATTCAGTGGCTAAGAATTTCCTACCAAAACTCTTTCCCCCTAGACTCTTCATGCAACCCATTACATAGAGGTACTCCAGTAACAAAGTTGGCCAAGTCAATGCATCTAGTAACCCCCAATCCAGATGCCTGCACACAACAAGTGAAAGAAAAATCAGCATTGAAGTAAAAAGACACAGCATTGACGAAAATAACGATTATATTTAATTGAGGGCTGTACTTTAAGCAATTTGAAGCAAGTTCTGATCCATCAGAGGATTTAGTCTCGAGATGCCGCCTCAGCGCACGCAGCAGCGCGACATGCACAGCGTCCAACAGCGTACTCGGCACGGAGCAGTTGACGGACGCAACAAAATCATCGAACCCAAACGGACTGAGGAACAGCTGCACGCCGAACGACCGAAGGAAGTTGTAAACAGAGAGAAGATGGCTCACGGACTCCTCCGGCACATCGATGTCGCCCGACGACGGAGGCAGCTCCGGGCCCTGAACGGGAACGTACGGCTCGACCGGCAGCTCTTTGGTAGAATCCGACGAGTTGCTCGAGGACTCCAGATCCTCCGACGCATCCGAGCCAGACCCGCTCTGCTGCGACGCGTCGACCCTCTGTCTGGTAGTCGGCGGGCCTTTCACTGCGGTCCCCGAGGAAACCACCAGGTCCAGCTTCCTCTTCCTGCAGCTCACCTTCATGCCTGACGCGCCGTTCTCCTCCGTCATGAGCAGCTCCCGGAGCTGCGGGAGCCCCAGCTCCTCCTCCTGCTCATCCTCAAACACCACTCTGTAGATTCTGCCGTCGTAGGACGCCACCTTGCCAAGACGGATCCTTTTGCTGTCGGTGCTCTGGCTGACGTAGCGGCCCACCAGGCACTCCCCCTCCTCCTCCTCCTCCTCCTTTACTCGAAGAACGGCGGGAGGGGCGGTGGGCTGTCGATCCACTAGTCTGGCATCTCCTTCCTCCATCTTTACATCAGTTGCCACGGCATGATCTGTGTCCTCCGTGCAGCCCAAGGCCAGCACCACGCCCTCCTGCACCATAGGGACGCCTCTGTCGTGCACCTCCATCTTTGCTTGGTCAGATGAGGGCAGGGGCGCGGCGTGATCTGCGTTTGCAGTGCAGGCCTGGTCCGCGTCAGTCTTCCCCTCGCTCGCCAGGGCCAGCAGGACAGGCTCCTCTTGCTCTGGCACGGCTCCTTCCTCCGGCTTCGCCTCACTCACCACGGCCACGGGCGCCGGAGCAGGGGGTTCTTGTTGTAACGGGGCCGCGGCGGCGCTGGCCTCCGCGATCTCGTCCATCACCTCGTCGGCCGTCAGCACCGCCGGCGGGGCAGCGGCGGTAGAGTCCTCCGCGATCTCCTCCATCACCTCGTCCGTCGGTGGGGCCGCGGCGGGGACGTCCTCGAGGTCAGCAGCTCCCCGGGGCTCGGCCGCCGCGGGGTCCATACGCGAAAACCCTAGCGGGCCGAGCCTAGGCGAGCATCCGGTCCGCGAATCAGGAGCGAGATTCCGGCGGAATTCGGGGAGGGGCGGCGGTCGGGGGGTGGTCGGGCGCCGTCAGATGCGAATCTGGGGAGCCGGGGGGCGGCCGCTGAACCTCGCGACGCGCTGGCGGCGGCGTTACGGCGAGGGGGGGTGATGGGGAATCGGACGGTGGTTGGGTCGATCGGCGGCGGGCGGTCGCGAGGGGTGTCCGGCGGCGGCGGCTGGCTGGCTGGCTGGGGGATGGGGAGGAGGAGGAGGGGATTTGGAGAGCAGATGAGGAATGGAAGGGGAAGGGCAGGGGTTGAGGCCGGGAAAAGGAAAGCAGGAACTGCACACGAGGGAGAGCGAGCAGAGAGGTCAGAGGAAGGGCAAGGCCGCCGCGCCGCACTCGGGCTCGCGTCGCGTGGCGTCACTCCGGTCGGTGTCGATTTTGGAAGGTGGCTCGCAGGCCTGTCCGGGTCGGGTTTTCGGGCGCGCGGTGCCGCGGCCCGATCCGTGCGAGACCACGCGGCGCGGGGGGTTTGCGGGAGGCGGCCAGGTGGGGACCAGGGGACACGTGTCCCGGACGGGCGCGGGCGCGACCCGCGTGGGGGGGTTGGTGGGGAGGAACCGCGAGCGAGGGTGTGCCTCGTCGTGTCCGCCCGCCTGGTTCGGTTCAACCGGGTCGCGCGTAGTTCCAGCGGCACGTACTACGACGGGCTGCTCTGCTCGCAAGGTCGACGAGGAAGATGGAGGTGGAGGTGGAGGTGGAGGGAAAGGGGAGGGAGGAGGCTGCAGGTTTTTCAAATTCAAAAAACGGTGGAGCCGTGGAGGGAGTCGTAGGTTTGTCAGGGAGGGCCGAGGGGTGGTGGTGACCGGTGCTGCTGGTGCACTGCTAGCTCCGGGTCGGGGTAGGGGAACATCGGATGGTTGGTTCGCGCCAAGTATCGGACTTGACTTGTGTGTGCGAGTTGTGTTGGGTGGGGGATGGCTTGCTCCTTCCATGTTTTTTACGGGTAGACTGGTCTTGGCCTGCACAGTGCTACTAGTTGCAACCTTGTGCCGTGCTCTCGAGCTGCTTTGCTATGCCTCCCCCTCCGCTCCATAATTTTTGACGTGATTATAGTTCAATTTTGTATAAATTTAAATTGTAATCGCGTCGAGAATAATGGAACGGGGAGAGTATATTATCTGTGTACGCGACATGTCACGATGCACAATTTTGCAAAGTCTCCTTTACATATCTAGGATTCCACTCTAGTGCTAGCCTGCTGGTGCAAGGTGCAAATCAGTTCCTGATCGGTACATGCCTATCAGGATCATACAAGTAAGAGGCTTGGCTTTTACCTGCCTTAATAAGATGCTTCCTTTCTTGACAATTGCTTGCAAAGAAAATAGGCACTATTTGAAATGTAAATAAAATTGAGGTCTTTGGGTACACTGATGTATTTCCATGGGCACAGCACAACCTCATGCACATTAAGATGCCTAGTAGTAAGGCGATCCAGAATGTAGTGTATATATCTGAAGAAGTGATGCAGCTCCTCACAGCATGCCAGCTTTCAGCAGTCATGGTCATTTAAAGGCTAAAAGACACACCTGTTAACTGACAGTGCCACATAGAGCAGTAACACAATGCAACAAAGGACATAAAAGATCAAATAGGCTTCACTGAGGAAAACAAAAGGGAGGGCATGAAGATGTGATTTTCTTGTAACACTGGCATCAGTATAAAAGAAAGTTTCTCAGCGGCCGCATCGCAAAACCCTGCTTTTTTTTCCTTCAAGTACATCACGTAGATCAAGCTGCATCAATCACCGATCAACTAGCAAAGAAGACATACTAACTTAATAAAGTATTGATCAGTTCCAAGAAAAAAAAATATCATACTGCTTCTACTGTGAATCTTGCTGTAATGCACACATTATATGGAAACGAATCTGTCACATTCAATCTGATGAACATCAAAATAAAATAAAAGGGCCATGTTCATGGACGGGGCTTGCCTGTGCCCGCTCCCTGCGACGATCCGTGCGACCGCACGCCCGGATGGCATCGAGCGGCTGTGACTCTCTCACCGATTGGCTTTTTTTTCCATCGACAAAACGATCCCCGCGATACGGCAAACATACGGCCGCATACGTATCGGAGCGTCTGTAGCGATCACCATGTCAATTCCATCCGTAATACACGCCCAACATTAAAACTAACAGAAAAAAACTGAAGACCAGGTCGCAGTCGCGCGGGAACACACATCCACATAAGGACCAGCTGCGCGCCAAAATCATCTGCCAATGCAAATAGAAACAGGAGGTTGCAAGCGCACCAGACATACGAATCTAGATTTACACAGGAATGAATCGTAACTTCATACACAGGCTCTAATTGAATAGTGCATCAATCAGCACTAGTTGCCGATGGATTCATCAAGTAATCATGGACATGATGCTGATGAATCTCACGCACGCACAGTAAGAGATCTAACCTTACTCATCTTGATGAATCATAGTGAAACTTGCAATTTCTTCTTTTTAAACGGATTGTGGGAATTCGTGCAATCCTGCCATCTCCTTTCTTTATTTTCCTTCATCGGGCTTGGCATCAACCTAGATGTCTAGAAATTCTTGCAAATTCTATAGGAACATCTCCTCTATTTTCCTTCATCAGGCTTGACATCAACCTAGATGTCTAAAACTTCTTGTAAATTATGTAGGAACATATGCATGCTTAGATCTATTGTATGAAACAAGGTCAGAATCATATATAATATGAAATCTGCAAGATATAGGCCATCAATAAGTGACAATTAACATATTAACCTGGAGTAGTGATCCCATTGATGACAGTAGTGATCCCCTAAAAGTAAGAAAAGATAGTTACAGGAACATTTGTGTGGGGCCTTCTAGTGGCAACGACAGCAAAGTATAGTAGATAGAAATAACTGATTTGCTACTATGCACATACTTGCACAGGACTTTCAAGAAACTGGAGCAGATCCTACTGATGGAAGGGTACCAAAACTTGGCATGGCATTTGTATCCGAAGAGGAAGCTTGTTCCTTTTATAACAAGTATGCTGAAACTATTGGTTTTAGCATTAGAAGAAGCAGTGGCCATAAAATGAAGAATTCCTCTACAATGCAACAACGGACATTTACGTGCTCTCGTCAAGGTATAGGCTGTATGCATTTTTTGAAGATGGCAATCATATTTTTATGCACTAAGAAAATTACTACAACTTATAGGATTTCGTGGGGGTGATAAAAGAGAGGACACCTTCAGCTACAGCAGGCCTGAAACACGATGTGGGTGTACCGCCCGTATGAAGATAAGCCTCAGAAACGGATTGTATGATGTGTATGAATTTGAGGCGTCACATAACCACATTCTTGCTCCTGGAACCATGGCCCACTTTTTGAGATCCCAGAGAAAAGTAACAGAAGCGCAAATAGCAAATGCGGAGGTTGCAAAGTCTGTAGGTATTTCAAATAAAGCAACAATTGATATGATGGCCAAACAAGTAGGTGGAATTGAAAACCTTGGTTGTACACGTGAAGATATAAAAAATCGATTGTACACAAAGAGAACAATACAAGCAAAGGAAGGTGACACAGGGGGGGTGTTAGAATACATGGAGAAGGTATCAGAAGATGTCAATTTCTTCTATGCAATTCAAGTAGATGAGGATGATTTGATAACTAATATTTTTTGGGCTGATTCCAAAATGGTCTCGGACTATGCGATGTTTGGTGATGTCATATGCTTTGACACCACATACAGGAAACTAGATGACGGACGTCCATTTGGTTTGATTGTTGGTGTAAATAACCACAAGAAAACTGTTGTCTTCGGTGCTGCACTTCTCTATGATGAAACCGCTGAAAGTTTTCGTTGGCTTTTTAAAACTTTTTTGAAAGTTATGTCGGGAAAACATCCACGGACAATTCTGACTGATGAAGATGCAGCAATGGCGAAGGCAATCAGTGAAGTCTTACTTTATACTATACATAGACTTTGCGTGTGGCATATGAATCAAAATGCTTGCAAGCACCTTGGTGGAGTCGTTAAAGATTATAAGAAGTTCAATGTTGATTTTCAGCATTGTATCTATGATATAGAGGAGGAAGATGAATTTCTAAGTGCATGGGATGGAATGCTTGACAAGTATGGACTACGTGAGAATAAGTGGCTTCAAATGTGGTTCGAGAAAAGGGAGCATTGGGCACTAGTGTATGGCAGAAATACGTTTTGTGCCCAAATGACCACAACCCAAAGAAGTGAAAGCATGAACAATGAACTGAAGACGTACATCAGTGTTAAATATGACATGCTTACTTTTTTCCATCATTTCGAGCGGCTAGTGGCAGATAAAAAATTTGAAGAGCTGAGGTGTGACTTCAAAGCAACACAGACTAGTCCCAAGCTAAAGGCAGAAGCTAGCTATATGTTAAGACAAGCTGTAACCACATATACTCCAGCAATATTTAAATTGTTTCAAGAGCAAGTGCTTCGGACCCTAAACTATGACACATTTCTTTCTAATGAAAGTGAGGCAGAGGAGAAGGTTTATATAGTAAAGTTTCATGGCACACAACGTGATCATGTTGTTAAATTTATTCCAAAAGAAGAAAAGGTCAGCTGCAGTTGCAAGAAATTTGAATTTGCTGGAATACTTTGCTCTCATTGCTTAAAGGTACTTGATATTAATAATATCAAGCATATCCCTGAAGAATATATCTTAAAAAGGTGGACAATTGATGCTAAAGTTCTGGAGATAAAAGGCAAACGCAACCAGCATGAGGATCCAAAAGCAAGAATGTCTAATCGATACAGGGATTTGTGCAAAATGTTTATGAAAATAGCTTCTCGTGCGGCTGAATACGATGAATCATATGATATGGCTGCTAACTGTGCAGAGCAACTGGCACAAGGTGTGGAGAAATTTTTGAAACGTAGAGGTGATCCAGAAATGAGTAACTCATGTGTTACAGAAGGTACAACCTGCATTTATAATCGCCTAGACTTCTTCCAACCTAGCTTAGATTTACATTTAGCATTATTATTGCACAGGACTGAACATCGACGCTAGTAGAATCTCAAAACACAATGAAGGGCTTGCCAAACCAAAAGGTATTAAGTTCAAGGAGAAGTCCACAAAGGGATCAAGAAGACCCGTTGGTGGCTTTGAGAAAGCAACTGCAAAAAAGAAAAAGAACAAGGAGAATATAGTACAAGTGCAGCCACAAGGCACCTCAACGGTATAAAATCATAAGCTTCTTTCCTACAAAATATTTAGTTGTATTGACCTTTCTATATATTTTTTTACAGGGTCATTTGGATTATTTTACAAATCAAATGGCTGCATATCAATCACAGTACAACAGTATCCTAAATGCTTCAATAGCACCGTCAATTGGTAATACCGTCAGAATGTCAACATATGCTCAAGAATTGGCAGGATTCCAACCTAATGGTCCAATCAGTAGTACCATCCCAATTTCAACACATACCCAAGAACTAGCAGGATTCCAACCATACGGTACAATTGGTAATAATATCCAAATGTCAACACATACTCAAGGATTGCAACCATACGGTCCAATAGTGGTATGAGCAGTTCACACTTTCCAGTTTCTAATTTTAAAACTTCGATGAAATTGAACTTTGTACTTTTTTGCGCAGGGTCATCCATCAAATGACATGTATACCTATCTACAACAACAAAACTATGCTCAGCATCCCTCACTACAAGGATCTATTGGGACCTCTAGCTCAGTTCCAGGACAAAACCATGTCTTTCTCCATCAACAGAAGCCAACATAAATTCTGTCTTTTTCATGTTCTGAATTCTATTCTGTCAGAATAAACATTCTTGTCGTCAGATTCTTTTGTATCTCTTTTATGCAATAGTGTACTAAGTACTATTGGTATGGAGAATTATGCATTTTGTAAGTTGTAACTGGGCAGTAAGAATCAATGTTTCCGCAAACCAGTTCAAGAAAATTCCATGTCAATCACAACCGAACAGAAATAATCAGTAGCAAAATATGCTTACCTCTGGTTCTACTGGAGCTTGCACCCGCGTAGAGGTAAGCGCCAGCTCGTCAGTCGGTGGCCAGGACGCAAGGCCTGGCGGCGCCTCGTCCACCTCCTCGCCGACACCGGGAGGTAACCAGTGCGGCTCCTTCTCCCGCTTGATGCCCTGCCTTCCGGCGAGACCACCAGGCCACTGCCAGACTGATTGGCGGGGGGGCGCTTGCCGGGAAGGGGTCAGCGCCGGCGCCGACGAACGGAGCCGCGGTCACGCTCAGGTCGATTCTCCACACCTCTGAGATTGAGGCGGCGGAGGAGCAAAATCCATCGACCAGGTGCAGCTGGGGGCTTGAGGAACTTGAGCACGGCCAGGGGCACGGCCAGGGATCTCGCCGGGCTGCTCAGCTTCACTCCTTGGACTAGCTCGAGTTCAGACAGGGAATGGATAAGGAAGGGGAAGAAGAAGAGGTACACGGTGGGAGCCGGGAGGAATACGCGTCCGACGGGGGCTGTATTTCTGGGATTTTTTTTGTACGAAAGCCGAGCGCAGGGGGAGCCGCTGGATGCGTTCGGGGCGTGCGGTCGCACGGATCGTCGCACGGGGAAGCCGCGTGTAGGGCAAAAGAACATATTTAAAGTTGAAGGAGCTTAGATCTAGTCTGCAATATTGGGTGTGATCATGTTCTATGGACTACATTTGGTTGTTACATATTGTCGGTGAACCTTTCTGAATTATCACATATCTGAAGAAGTGATGGGGATCCTCACAGCACGCCAGCTTTCAGCAACCATGGTCATTAAAGGCTAAAAGACATACTGTAACTGTTACTACTGACAGTGCCACATACAGCAGCAACACAATGCAACAAAGGACTTAAAAAATCAATAGGCTTCGCTGAGGAAAACAAAATGAAGGGCATGATGAAAGTTCCTCGGCGGCCGCATCGCAAAACCCTACTTTTTTTGCTTCAAGTGCATCCCGTGGATCAAGCTGCATCAGTCAGCGATCACCTAGCAAAGAAGACAGATTAGCTTAAAACAGTATTGATCAGTTCCTAGAAAAAAATATCATGCTTACTCCTCGGGTGAATCGTGCTGCAATGCACATTATATGGAAACGCTTCTGTCACATGCAATCTGAAAGCAATCAAAATAAAATGTTCATATAGAGTAAAAGAACATATTAAAAGCTGAAGGAGCTTAGATCTAGTCCGCAATATTGGGTGTGATCACGTTCTATGGACTGCATTTGGTTGTTACATATTGTCGGTGAACCTTTCTGAATTATCACATATCTGAAGAAGTGATGGAGCTCCTCACAGTATGCCAGCTTTCAGCAATCATGGTCATTAAAGGCTAAAAGACATAACTGTTACTATACTGACACCCCCCCATACAGCAGCAACACAATGCAAACAAGGACTTGGAAGATCAATGGGCTTCACTGAGGAAAAAACAAAAAATGGGGCATGAAGATGCCATTAGCTATATAAGTGACATGGACTAATCTGGGTTATTGGCGTCGGTCAATGTTGAGGAATTCATCTATCGGTGACCACTCGGTCGGCTGGCAATTAGCGCTTAATAGGTGAAATCGATTAATCACTTGATCGGACGACTTTTTTTTGCACCCGAATCGCAAAACCCTGGTTTTTGCTTCAGGTACATCCAATGGATCAAGCTGCACCGATGAGCAATCACTAGCAAAGAAGACAGATAGCTTAAACACTATTGATCGGTTTCTATAAAAAATATCATATTGGTACGGTGAATCTTGCTGGACTGCAAATTATATGGAAGTGCTTAGGTCACATGCAATCTGATACCAATCAAAATAAAAAAAATAAAAGGGGCAGGTTGATATAGGGTAAAAGAACATAACGTTGAAGCAGCTTAGATCTAGTACGCAAAACTGGGTGTTTGATCTCCTATGGACTACATTTTGGTTGTTACTATATTTTTGCATTGCAACTCCTCCATGAGCCCTAGTTTTTTTTGGAAATTGTAGGCATACCCATCTGCGGTTAAAAGCACAAAAGGACAATTGTACCCACATCTTTCCCGAGTGCAGATGTGTTTTTCTCTAAAAAGATGCAGAAGTGAGCGGTTCACTTGGTTGGGGAGTGATGTACAATCCCACCACCCGGTTTTAAGTCCTCAAGGATATGAATTTGCGTTTCTAGACTGTTGGGGATTCACTTCCGATTTTCCTTCAACATAAAAGGTTGAGGGAGTCCCCGGCATGGACAATGTGCCCTACCGCTAGTAAAGACTGCAGCATATGCCTAAAAATACAAACGATGCTCCCTAGATCCCAATACAAATCCACAGCCTCCAATCCCCGTCTACTCACAGCAACCTCCTGTAGATTGTAGACTGGCCCCAATCTGTCCATGGTAAAGTACTAGACTATTTGCTTTGCTCATGGATGGCATCAACTTGATTTGACAAGGTAGGCTCAAATTGCTATGAAACTATAGGGCTGCATGCTGGCCCCAATGTGTTCATGGTTTCATACTATACCATTTGGTTCACTCGTGGATCCAAGGTTATAACTTTAAATTAATTTGATATGGTAAGATCCAACAGATGTGAAAATGGCTGTCGGCAGCCAGCTACGGTGGCCCATTTTACCATTACAAGAAAAGTGCATGCCTCCCATTGCTGCCACCTCCTGACTTGACCGTCATCTCAAAAAATGGCTAGCGCAGACCGCCCTATGTCATTGGGGTTACTGTCTAATCTTGTGGTCAAGGTGGCCACCACTGCCTGCCTCCATGACCACCCACGGTAGTCACGGTATTGCCTGTCTCTAAAAGGGCTGATACACCTCATCATTTCTGTCCACGATCACCACTCATCACGACAGTTATCTCCTCCAACCATGTGTCTCTTCACTAGTAAGACGGCTGGAACAGAGCTCGGGATCGTAGTTTCCGAGCAAAGGAGATGAAGACCCAGATTATAGAAGATCGGTCCAGCAGAAGTGAATGGAATTATCTCAGTACTGAATTATGATGATCCTGGTGTCAGACAATACAGGATGTTTTGATCTTTTTATAAAGGGCAGCCCCCGTGTTTTGATCTTTTTATGAAGAGTAAAAAGTTGTAACATGCCACAAGAAAGCTGACGGCATGGCAAAATGAAAAGGAACCAGGGGGAGAGAGTCAAACGCAAAACAACAGAAAATACAGTGGCATGATGAAGTACAGGGTCACCCATAGTGGCAGCAACAAAAACTCCAAAATTAAATGATCTTACGACCCGAACAATATGGCAGAACTAACATTCTTTTCAGTAAATTGCACATTCATATGTTTGAACTCATCCAGTCAAATGCCTCAGTTTGCATGCAACAGAGTATTCCCTTGATCTAAGGGCACTTATAGAAAAAAGCTGGTGGGGTGATCTTCTATATACTGTTCTCATAAGTCATAAGTCATTAGAGTAAATAATATTGTTCAATTTCAGAAAATAACAGTTAATTATTTCCAAGAGCATAACTACTAATAAGGTGAAATTACCTTTGGCTGCAAAAGTAAAGCATAGCCATTTAAGCTATGAAAGGGCATTGCCCATACTTCTTGAATATAAGCATGCCAACAGAGTCAATTACCTGTAGAGAAACAACATTAGTAACTGTTCAGTTTATAGCTCCTCCAACAATGATCCGACTAAAATATTCGTTATTAGTTGAACATGTCATGTCATCAACCCCGGAAAGCTCACTCACTTCATCACTTGATAGCATAGTTCATTATGATAGTGTAGCATTTATATCTGGTGCTGGAGTCCTAGAGCTACTCTTGTGATCAGATGGCCATGTAGTGGAGGTGCTTGCGTTGTGCATTGGTTGTGCTGGGGCCTCTGGTTCGGGGTAGACTATGTCATGGCTGGCAATATTTTTCATATGGTGTAGAGCAATTTGCTGAAGCTTATCCAAGGTCCCCATGATCTCGTCATTGGTGATATGGTGCCCCTGTCTTACACGCTCATATAATGAGCCAGTCTCCGCAGCAATCTCCCGAAAACCACCAAACTGCAAGAAGTGCAAATAAGATAAAAACATCACACCGCAGCATCAATGAATTATGCAGACAAGACTGGCACATACAGCTCGGTGAAGTGTGGTGGTTTGGTCTTTGCCAAAGTTGGTCTCTGCCGTGGAAGCTGGCGGGCGGACATCATCCATAGGATCCAATCGTCGGCAGGTATCATTACCAGGTGTATACCATGCAAAGCATGCATCATATGGCCGAGGCTCCTGAATTTGTTTAGAAGCCCACATTTTTCAAACAAATAAAATTTAACAGATCAAGGACTGCAGCTTAACTCTATTTCCAATGTTTTCATTACAAGAGAACATTTCTACAAAAAAGTGCACTCGAAGTTCAACTAAAGTAGACACTCATTATAACTGTGTGCACACTTGGCTAAATGCTTTGAGTACTACATCTCAATCCATATGTACTAAACAACCTTGCTCACGTACACATGTATGATCATATAAGGGCTAGGGATATATGTACCAAAGAACTGCAAGCACTTTTCACTACTTCTATACTTAAATCTTAAAATCATTGCACACATGAAAGTCTAGGTTATGCAGACAAAGAATTGTCAACAGGCAAAAAAAAATCTTATGTTCAATTGAAACCATACAAGGACGGCCTATCAACAGACAACTCTGTTTTGTTTTGGGATTTAAAAACTACAGAAATCCATGTGTGTGTCGGTGGGAGGGGGGACTTAAGTTAGGTAAACTGAACATGCCAATTTCAGATTGTAATTATCACACGTGTGTCATTCATAACCTGATTAATATCTACCTTATCGAATGGATGTACAGGATGGGAAGAATCATCCACAAAGTTCATCTCTTGGTTACTTCCTGGGACAAAGCTTTCCATGTGCACTGAGGAATCAGCATGAATTGTCTGTTCTACAGTTTGTTCGAATCTACCAAATGAAGCAAATGATGGATCTTCATCTGCTGCGCCAACAGCTTCCTCACTTGAGGGAATATTAGCTGCACTTTCTTGAATGATAGGTTCTGGTTCAGCGCGATAATAATCATCTGAATGAGGACATCTCGGTATTGCCCTCCTCCGACATCTGCAGCATCTGTACGATACGACTTCAACAATCCATTTCTCCTCAAGTCTCAAGGCATCTCATCTCCATGGAACCACTCTGTGTACAGAAGAATATCAAGATGTAGAAAATGGTCAGTAAAGTAACGCAAAGCGAAAATTACTTTGCTTGAACAATGGCATGACATAGGTGGAATCGACTTACTTCTGCACCTCTCACAGCGGACGTACATCAGTTCTGGGGAATATGTCTTGCTACAGAGACAGCAAGTTGGTTTCATGGACGAACCTACAGCATCCTTGCTTCTACGGATCACATCGTCTGGATTGATAACTCTGGTGTCACTCTTGCTTTTCTTCCATACGAGACCGACGTAGGTGACCTCTTCTGTGCTTGTGCGTTTAATCTTGGGCTGCATTTGTGCGTGTGCGGTTCGCTCGGCTTCCACCGTGCTTCCCCCGCCCGGTCCTCCGGTCCTCCCGTAGCTTCCAGGGTTTGCTAGGGTTGCGTACCTGCAGCCTGACACGGCCGTGTTCAGGAAGCGCGCAGTTCGATCTCTTGCTTGCTCCTCCGAGACGTCTGGTCCTTTGGAGGACGCGGTGGGGGTCGGGGCGACGAGGCGGCCGTCGGCGGCAGCGGATCGGAACACCTCGGAACCGCCGCCGGCTGGTGGTGAACTTCTGTGCTTGGTTAGGGGTGCGCTTGTGGCCGTTGGATTCGTTGGTATCGGCCGCTCATTTCTTTTTGGAATATTATTAGAAAGAAGACTGACCTGGATTTGTTAGAGGGAACCCAGCGTGTCAGGCTCTGTTCCTGTGATTCTTCAGTTATCGACTCTGCGTTCTTCTTCAGTTAAGGAACGGTTGTGATGAGTTCATACCGTTTTGCTTGATCGAACGGTGGATCTGTAATCAATTCGCTAAACCTGTTTTAACACTAACGACTGCATGTGGTTCCTCTAAAAACACTAATGCCTGCAGTGTAATAAACTTATTCGGAAGCGTGGCTAATATTAAGACTCTATATACCCAGCGAGAGTGGGAGGATGGATGGCACGCTAACAAAAAACCCTACACTAGTCTCTACTTTTCCTTTTCTACTAAAACTCCTAGCTTTCCTTTGCTGTATTTCTTCCTGATACTCTATCTATCTTGTCCCAGTCGTTATTTGGCTCCTGAGATTACTGTTTCGCGCCGGAGGCAAGCATGGCGATGAAGAAGACCTCCGGTGGCGATTCCCCTCTCCGGCAGGGTGCCGGGAAGAGCTTCTGGACCCTCCCAATCTCGGGTCGACGACGGCGGCGGATCGCGATGTGTTTCTGAAAAATTGATTGGGTCTTTAGGTTTTTCCCATCGGGGGTCTTTATAGGCGAAGGGGCAGCGTTAGAGGTGGGCCAGGGTGGCCTCACCCATAGGGGGCGCGGGCCAGGGGCTGGCCGCGCCGCCCTATGGTGTGGCCAGCCTGTGGCCCCCCCTCCGTCTCCTCTTCGAACTTCTGGAAGCTTCGGTAAATATTAGGAGGTTCGGCTTTTGTTTCGTCCAATTCTGAGAATATTTCCTGTGTAACTTTTCTGAAACACAAAAATAGCAGAAAACAAGGAACTGACACTGTGGCATCTTGTTAATAGGTTACTTTCGGAAAATGCATAAAAATGCCACAAAGTGTAACAAAACACTAAGCAAATGGTGTAAGAACAAGCATGGAGCATCAAAAATTATAGATACGTTTGAAACGTATCAACATGGACGGCCAGATCCACCCCGCCGCTTCCCCTTCGTAGCGTGCAGCTAGGATGGACCAGTAATTTCCTGTGGTGGGATAAAAATGGCACAGAAGGAGTAACTGTTTACCCCACTCCACCGCCGTCATCATCTTCTTCCTTGCGCTCTGCTCCTACGACGCATCTCTCCTTCCTCCAATTCCCGTGAAGTTCTTGTTGAGCGCCACCTTCATGGGCAAGAGAAGCTCGACCGTGGCCGGTGCCGCCGGCGGTGCCGCCGCGAAGAAGGCCAAGACCGCAGACGCCGACACGCCCGCTGTTGGGAACTGGGTCCAGACCAAAGTTGGAGACAAGGAGCTGGCGAGCACCGAGAAGATCGGCATCCTAAAGAACAATCTGGCGGAAACTCTCGCCGCGGTCCGGAAATCATCCCCCGACCACCCGCAGGCTTCCGGGTACTTTTCCTCGCATTCCTCCTCCGGGGGCTCTCGCTCCCCCCGCATCCTTTCCTTCGAGGCCTCCTTTTCGCTTATGGGATTCAGCTTCACGATCTGAATCGCAACACTATTCTGCACATCGTGTGTTTCATCACGCTTTGTGAATGCTTCCTGGGGATCGAGCCCCATTGGGCGCTCTGGCGTCGGATTTTTGTCATCAGACGCCGACAACATTACCAGACTGGCGGCTTCAGCTGCCAAGTGCGCCAAGACATCGACTACTTCAATCTCCAGACGCCAGAAAACAATCCTGGCTGGAGGACGAAGTGGTTCTATGCCAGGGACAAATCCCTCGCTGGCCAAAACTTCGGTCTTGAGGAATTTCGGCCTACCACCACCATTCATTCCCGGGCGTCGTGGGCACACGAATTATCTGAGGAAGAGATGAAGACAACGCAGCCCTTGATGGAGAATATCCAACAACTTCGGGCCACGCCCAAGAAGGAGTTGTCGGGCCTTCAACTCATTCGCACCTTCATCGAGCGTCGGGTCCAGCCGCTGTCTGCGCGAGCCCACTGTATGTGGGATTACACCGATCGTCGAGACTCGACGCAAATCTCTTCCGACGAATTGAAGGAGGCCGAGATTGACGACGGTGTTCGCGCCGTCACCAATCTGAAGAAGAAGTCGATCGTGCCAAAGGTTTTTGGCACCGAGGCGTTCAGTAAATCCAACCCCCGCACCGAGGTATGCTAACTTTAGTCTTTGCTTAAGCTTTTAGTCTTCGATAGATTTCCTGTCGAATTTTGATGACTGACATGACATGTTTCGTCCAGATTATCAAGATAGCCCGCTGTTATCCGCCCCAGCCCGAAGATGGCGAATATCCTGGGCGCGAATTCATCGAGGCTCCAGAAGAGTCGGCATTAGCCGTGCCCACAACATCGCGTGCTTTGGCAAAGTGCGCGAATGCCGAAGATGTTGATCGAGTCGAGGACTCAGAAGAGCTTGGCACCCGCTCCCCTTCCTCGGGCGATGACAACGACATGGCCATTCCTGCGAAGCCTCCGGACAGTCACCCTCCCCCTCGAGCGGGGAAGAAAGTTCTTCCAAACTTCGGTCTTGACGCATCGTAAGTTGCTGTTCTCAAATTTCTTCCTGGGTGATTTCATCTCGTTGTAATTCTGTCGCACGTTGTAGATCTTCGAATGAGGAATCTTTGGAGAGCTTGGGGGAACGTGAGCGATTCCAGTTTTGACGCCATGACTCCACCCTCGAGCAGACCGCCGACTCGCAAGAGAAAGAGGGCGAGGACGCGACGCTGAAGGACCTCCTGAAGCCATCGTCCCCTCCGAAAAAGAGCGTGGCCAAGCCCGATTTTATTCTGGTTTCTTCCTCCCGCGAGCCTTCCGGGTCCAAACGCCATGTAAGAACAAAAATCTTATCTTTATGTATTTAATATTTACCCATCAGTAGCCCCCGAGGGTGAGTCTAAGTGTGTACACTTGGGCTTGCCCTCTAAAGCAGAAAACTCGAGACTCATCCTTGTTTTCGTTGGTTTAGCCTGTCGTCAGGGACCTGTCGAAAATATGCAAGAACTATCATGCGTTGGAAGAGGACAACCAGGGTCTGTCTGCCCAGCTGGAAGACATGCGCCGTAAGTGATTTCTTCTTCTTCTATCCATTCTGAATTCTTGTCTCGACAGCTTTCCTTTCTTACTTACTCCGCTGTCAATCAGGTGCTCAGGAATTGCTGCTCAATCTGCCACTGACAAGACCTCGCTGAAGACTCAGATAGATGATCTTGCGGTCGAAAATTCTTCGCTGAAGGCGAAAGCTGATGGTCTGGCCGATGAGGTCACCCAGCTTAAAACTGATTCGGCAAAGGCTCAAGAGCTTGTCAATCAGCGACGAGTGGAAGCTGAGTCGAAGGAGAAGAACCTGCAACAACGCCTGCAGGCCGCCCTTGATTCCTTGCATGGTAAGCCTTATTCTTTGTTCAGTATAAGCTTTATGGGGATCACTTCTATTTGCTGATTAGACATCCTGCTTCCACATGAAGTTGCTGCCAAATTGGGTGCTGCGGCGACGATGGAGCCCGCTGGACTCGAGTCCAGCGTTGGGAACGCTGAACGCCTTTGTCAGGAGGTGCGCGATCTTCTGGCGAAGGTGCGGTCGACGCTTGACCGCGTTCGTGATATTTCTGCTCCAAAATCGATGAGCACCACTATGACTGGCGTCCTTGAGGCCTTGGCGGTGAAGGAGAACGGCGAGGACCCCTTAGTTGCTGCGGTTCGCCGACAGGTAACCATCGGCTTCGAGTCCGTCTTCACTATGCTGATGATGCACGGGGTCGAATTCGACGCCGACAAGGTCACGAGCACATATCTGAAGGACAAAGATGGGCGTGACGTTGCTCCCAAGGCATACCTTGAGCATGCCCGAGATTTGTCTGCCCGGATGACGAGCTTCTTAGCAGATAGGAATGCTAGGAGGGCTGCTGCGAAGGCCCGGAAGCGCAGCGCGTCGGGCGCCCCATCTAGCAGAGCCGCTGGTAGTTCGACATAGTTTGGTCGATGAACTGAGCTTATTTGTAATGAATGATGCACTGCTACTTTGTGTTTGTGGTAGACTTCTGAATATTGCCTGCTATTAAACTGCCTTCGGCTCTTGCTACTTTCTTTCGAGATATTTTATGCTTGGTTGCGTCTTGATTATAGATGACTATTTGTGACTGGGAGCCTCATTTGCAGGGCTCATCCGCAGGTTCTGATGCCTGGCCTATTTCGTATGAAACAGTTGGTAGTTCTTCCTCCACCGTTGAAAGGCGAGTGCCTTCCACGAGCGAACTTTCCCTAATCCGTTCCCTGCGAGACCAACTTAAGAGTACCCAGCAAGAATTGAAGGCAGTCACCGCAAAGGTCAACGTTGCTCTCTCCAAGGCTTCGCAGGCCGCGGACGCGGAGAAGTTCCTTCTTGAGAAGATCGAAAACCTTGGGAAGGCTATGAAATGTAAGACTTTTGAGCTCTTGATCTGTTCTTTTTCCAATTGAAAGTGTGTGATCATCTTTTTCTCCTTTATTGTAGACGTATGCCTTGGCAGCGAGGCCGAGGCTCAGCGCGTAAATGCGCATCTTCGTGCGGCTCAGACTCATGCAAATTTGATCGCAGACAATTTCTAGGCTAACCAATCGAAGGCAATGAAGCTGACTATACTCCAAGATCGAGTCGCCCAAGCTGGAGTTTTAGCTGAAACAAGCCATCCCACGCTCGCACTTGTGCATGAGGCAATGTTTCCCTTGAACGATCAGCCCGATGTTCTCCCTGCATTGCTTGGTCGCTTTGAAAATGGTGATGCCATCTATCGCTTCATTCGTGAGCATTTGCGCTGTGGGGCTCTGGTCGCCCTCTCCTTCGTGCGAGCTCATTATCCCGAAGTCGACATGAATCTGGTGAAGATGCTGCCTCCGACTCCCAGTGGTCGTGTTGATATGGACGCACATTATGCTGCCTGCAAGCAAGCCACTGATTGTATCGTGAGACAGATTATCACCGAGAGTGATCATCAGAGAGCGAATCGGGAAGTTTTAGCATCCTGAATTGGTCGCCTGTGTAAATATGTGTTTGCTTCTTGTATGCGCTTCTATGAAGTTCTTTGATGCATTGTCCTCTATAGAAGACGTATAGTATTGTTGGCCTTTGTTGAATTGCATGGTCGAAAGGCGGAGCCCCCGAGCGTAGGTCGAAGGGCGGAGCCCCTGAGCGTAGGTCGAAGGGTGTAGCCCCCGAGCGTAGGTCGAATAATTTTTAAGGCGAAGCCCCCGAGTGTGGGTCGAATAATTTTTAAGGCGAAGCCCCTGAGCGTAGGTCGAAGGGCGGAGCCCCCGAGCGTAGGTCGAAGGGCGTAGCCCCCGAGCGTAGGTCGAATAATTTTTAAGGTGAAGCCCCCGAGTGTGGGTCGAATAATTTTTAAGACGAAGCCCCCGAGTGTAGGTTGAATGATTTTTAAGGCGAAGCCCCCGAGTGTGGGTCGAATAATGATATGAGGAATCACACTTTTATTGCCTGGCGCCGAAGGCGCAATGGTTGAGCATGGTCTGCTGCCAACGCTTAGTTACAGAGAGAGAGGAAGAAGGGAAAAATCTATCCGCTCTAAGGATAGAATCGGCGCAGCTGCGCGGCGTTCCATGGGTTCTCGACGTCCGCCCCTGTTTTGGGGTTGCGTAGTCGATATGCCCCTCTTGGGATTGCTTCGTGGATGAGATATGGGCCTTCCCATGGTGATTCCAGCTTCGATGTGCTTGTTTGCTTGAGATGAAGCACAAGGTTGTCGGGCTCGAAGGACCGTCCGCGTACCCGTCTGCTGTGGTAGTTGCGGAGGCTTTGCTGATAGACTACTGATCGGGCGAGAGCTACGTCTCGAGCTTCATCCAGCAGATCTTGGGCGTCGGCTAGTGCCATTTGTGCATCTTCTTCGACGTAGGCGACCACGTGGGGCGCGCAGTAACGCACATCCGTAGGAAGCACTACTTCTGCTCCGAAAAGTAAGAAGAACGGCGTGTAGCCGGTCGAAGAGTTGGGTGTTGTTCGCAGGCTCCATAAGACCGACGGCAATTCTTTGACCCAAGCGCCTGCCGCGCGTTTGAGAGGTCGAAGGAGTCGCTTCTTCAGGCCTGCATAGACGAGCCTGTTGGCCTTTTCGACCTGGCCGTTGGACTTGGAATGCGCCACCGAGGCGTACTTGATCTTGATGCCGAGCTCTTTGGCGAATTCTTGGAATTCGCCCAAGGTGAAGTTGGTGCCGTTGTCGGTAATGATGCTGTTCGGTAAGCCGTACCGGTAGATGATGGACTCAAAGAACTTGACCGTCGTAGTCGCCTCTTGATTGGTGACGGGGACGACTTCGATCCATTTGGAGAACTTGTCGACGGCGACCAGTAAGTAAGTGTGGCTTCCTCGAGACGATTTGGGCAGAGGCCCTACTTGATCGAGCCCCCATTGCGCGAAGGGCCAAGCGACGGGTATGGTGCGCAGTTCTGATGCGGGCGCGTGAGGCTTCGTGGCGAATCGTTGGCATGCGTCGCAATGCTGGACGATGTTCTTGGCATCATGGAGGGCCGAAAGCCAGTAGAACCCCGATCGAAAGGCCTTAGCGACGAGGGTTCGGCTGCTGGCGTGATGCCCGCATGTTCCTTTATGAATATCTCATAGAAGGGCGAGTCCGTCCTCGGGCGCTATGCATCGTTGGAGGACCCCTGTGGTGCTATGCTTGTAGAGTTCTTCGTTGATTACCGTGAAGGCCTTGGAACGCCACATGATCTGTCGACAATGGATGGTGTCTTCTAGGAGCTCGCCTTGTATTAGGTAAGCCAGTTATGGCTTCGTCCAAACCGCTTCGATGAGCATGACTGTGGCCGTTTCCTTGGATAGGTCTTCTGTTCCCGCTGCTGGGGTAGGACCTGGATGGTTAGCCCCCGAGCGTGTTGCTAACGCCGGGTCGATGGCTGGCTTGATCTTGATGGAGCATTCGAATATCTCTTTGAATAAAACTCCTGGTGGTATCGGCAAACATTTAGACCCAATATTGGCCAGGTTGTCTACCTCTTCATTGCTTTCCCTACCAATGTGGGTCACCTCGCACACCTCGAAGTTGCCTTCTAGCTTGTCGTACATTGCACGATACGCGATCATGTTTGCACAGGTCGCATCGCACTCCTTCATAACTTGCTGGGCGATGAGGTTCGAGTCCCCGTGGATCTTGTTGCGAGTGGCGCCGCAGGCTTTCACCATTCGCATGCTGTGTAGAACGGCTTCGTACTCCGCTTCATTATTTGAGGGGTTCGCGAAGCGCATACGCAGGACGTAGCGCATCTTATCCCCCTGTGGCGACACGAGGACCACTCCTGCTCCCGCTCCCCAAACGCGCTTGGACCCATTGACATATATTGTCCAGCAGTTCGACAAGTCTGGGAGTTCTGGCATCTGTGCTTCGGTCCATTCAGCGATGAAATCCGGCAGGACCTGCGACTTGATTGCTGACTATCGCTGGTACGTGATCTCCCACGGCCATAGGGTGATACCCCAGAGTGAAACGCGCCCCATTGCATCGGGGTTGTTGAGTATGCTGGAAACTGGGGTCGAGGCCACTACTATGATGGAGTGGCACTCGAAGTAGTGCGGCAGCTTTTTCCCCGTCATGTATATAGCGTATGCTAGCTTCTGATAATGAGGGTACCTTTGTTTGGTCGGAGACAAGACCTCACTGAGATAGTACACCGGTCTTTGCACTCCGTGCTCCTTGCCATCTTCCGCGCGTTCGACCACTAGGGCGGAGCTGACCACCTGATTCGTCGCGGCTATGTACTGCAACATCGGCTCTTTTTCTCGAGGTGTGATCAGGACTGGAGACGTCGAGAGTCGGCGCTTAAGGTCGTCAAACACGGCCTGCGCCTCTTCTGTCCAAGTAAAGTTGTCTGTCTTCTGAAGGAGCCGATAAAAAGGGAGAGCCTTTTCGCCCAGCTTGCTAATGAATCGGCTGAGCGCCGCTAGATGACCTGTCAGCTGCTGGACATGTCGAAGCATCTTTGGCGGCTGCATGTTGATAATGGCTTGAATCTTCTCCGGGTTGCCCTCGATTCCTCTCTCCGAGATGAGGTAGCCCAACAGCTGGCCTGTAGGTACTCCGAAGGAACACTTCTTTGGGTTGAGCTTGATACTGTACCGATCGAGGTTGGCGAAAGTTTCTCGCAGGTCGTCGAGCAAGCTATCTGCCTTCGTGGACTTGATGACAATGTCGTCGACATAGACCTCGATGTTGCGGCCGATCTTCTCCTTCAGGCACGCTTGCATACACCATTGATAGGTGGCTCCGGCGTTCTTGAGCCCGAAGGGCATCGTCATCTAGCAATATACCCCATGCGGGGTGATGAACGCTGTCTTGTCCTCGTCTTCGACCTTTAGTCTTATCTGGTTGTACCCGGATTACGCATCGAGAAACAAGAGATGCTCGCAGCCAG
This sequence comes from Dactylis glomerata, assembly GCA_007115705.1. Classification (NCBI taxonomy): domain Eukaryota; kingdom Viridiplantae; phylum Streptophyta; class Magnoliopsida; order Poales; family Poaceae; genus Dactylis; species Dactylis glomerata. The sequence goes on along the minus strand of QXEO01000450.1, from coordinate 1,641,061 downwards.
CGGTGGAATCGATGATCTGGTCGATTCGGGGGAGCGGAAAGTAGTCTTTCGGGCAATATTTATTTAGCACCGTGAAGTCGATGCACATCCTGTAGATCTTGGTGTCCTTCTTTTCCACCATGACCGATGGTGAGAGCCATGTGGCCTCTTTTATTTCTCTGATAAACTTTGCCTTGAGGAGGCGATTTATCTCTTCGTCCAATTATTGGGCCTTCTCCGGATTGTAGCGGCGCATTGGTTGTTTGATGGGCTTTGCGTTAGGAAAAATCTTCAATTCATGCTCGGAGAGTTCCCTGGGGATGCCTGGCATATCTGCTGGACACCAGGCGAACATCCTCCAATGCTCACGGAGGAACTCGATGAGCGCGCTTTCCTATGCGGGGGAAAGAGAATTCGACACCCGCACGGTTTTGGATGGATCCGTCGGGTGGATCTGGTGCTCTTGGGTGTCTTTGCTGGCGTTGAATGATAGCTCTGGGGCGTTCTGCTGCGCCGGTGGATCGACATCCATGTTGGTGCTCTCCCTGATATGGTTGAGTTCTTCGTGCACCCCAAACGTCTGGGACATGCTGTTGAAGTCCTTGTCGTAGTTTTTAGAGCGGGCGAAACTTCCGCTGATCGTCAGTGGTCCTCTGTTTGTGGGCATCCGCAGTTTGAGATAAGCATAGTGTGGCACCGCCATGAATCGGGCGAACGCTGGTTTCCCAAGAATAGCGTGGTACTGCAAGGGCCAGTCGACGACCTCAAACTCAATCTTCTCCTTCCTGAAGTTTGCAGGAGTGCCAAAAATGACGTCTAGGTGTATCGCCCCCAGTGGGTATGTCGGCTTCCCTGGGATGATTCCATGGAAGGATGTCTCTGTCGGCAGGAGGTTGTCCATCGGGATCTTGATCTTCCATAGCGTGTCTGCGTAGATGAGGTTTAAGCTGCTCCCTCCATCCATGAACACTTTTTTGGAGGTAAAACCTCCGATCTGCGCTTCGAGGACCAAAGCGTGGTGTCCAGGGCGCGGGATCTTCGGTGGGTGATCTGACCGGTCAAAACCGATCGGGTGCTCTGACCAGTTCAGATATTCAGGCGACGCCGGTGGTGCGTGCTCGGCATGAAAAACCTCTCTGCCACGCTTCCTCTGAACTCGATTCGTTGGGCGTCCTCTCTGGATCATGGGCACGAAACCTCATGGCGGTGGGAATGCTTCTTCTTCGGTGGTCGGCTGTCACGGCTCGACAACATGCTGGATCGTGGCGGCTTGGTGGCCTTGCTGCACCACGCTTGCTGGTGGGTTAGGAGGTGGCGACGGCGCGTTGTAGGCCATGCTCCCTGCGACCGGTTGCTCGGCCCGCATCTTGTATTGAAGCGCTTGACTGAGCCGAAGGAACTCCCTACACTCGATAAGGAGATGCGCGGGTTTTCACCTCCCGTCCTTGTCGATGTAGGTGTGCCTGGTACACCCTCCATTGAGCATCTCCTCCGCCGAAAGTGGCGGTGCATCACGACGTCGACGCCATTCCGTCCTTGGCCTCGAGTCGCGGCCGGCGCTTCTACTGCTGCTTCTGTAGTAGTTGTTCCCTTGCCTGGGTCTGTCATGGTTGTCATCTCGGTCATTGTTTACGTAGCCTGCTGCTACCATATCCGCTGTATCCGCATCCTTGTAGCGGTTTCGGCGTCCTTTCTTTCGCGAGCTGGAATGGAACTGGTCCTTCGGGTCGACGTCGCGGTCTATGGATCGGCGACGGCTTCTAGGGACCGCGATAGAGTCTTCTCCATTGGCCCACTTGTTTGCCAGGCTCATTAGGTGGTCGATGGTCTTGGGCTTGCATCGTCCCAACTCTTCTCTGAAGTCTTGCCGGATGAGACCATCCTGAAAAGCGTCAATGGCCCTCTCCGATGAGATGTTCTTTGATGTATTACGCAGGCTGAGCCATCGAGATATGTACGACCTCAAGCTTTCTCCGGTCTTCTGCACGCACATGCGTAGCTCTTTGAATGACGTAGGCCGTCGCGAGGTGCCTCGAAAATTTGCAATGAATGCTTGCAGAAATTCTTCCCAAGAATAGATGCTGTCCGGGGCAAGGTTGTTGAGCCAAGCCCTTGCGTTGTCCTTCAGATGCAGAGATAGTAACTGCATGGCATTGTCTCTGGATCCGCCGCTGATAGTGATGGCGGTGATGAAGTCATCAAGCCAAATTCGAGGGTCCTGCTGCCCGTTGAACTTGACTACACCGTCGTTGAGCTTTATCCCTTTTGGCAGCGGTGTGGAGCGAATCAAGAAACTGAAGAACTCCACGCCACACAGTCCGTGATGACTATTCCTGAATGCCTCCAATTCGGCCTCCTCCTCGAAGCGGCGCGTGTCACGTCGCGCACATGCGGAATCGACTCTGTTTTGAGCTAAGCCATGCCGAAGTTCACCGTTTATAGGCTCCACCACCTGAGTCCTGGGCGCTACTGCTGGCGCTGCTGTTTGGTGCCTGGATGGCTCGACTGGAGGGATGTTTCTTCTTGGCGTTGCCTCGCGGTCTTGCTTGTTTGTGCCTTGAAGCACCCTGACTCCTTCGAGTGCAAGATTCCGCAGATGCCGCATGTGCTCGTCGCCGTTGGATGCGTTGGCAACAATATATGCTGTTGTCGCCATAATGGCAGCTTCTTTGGTCCTCGGCAGCAATTCGACCTCATTGAATTCTGCCTCTAAGTTTCTCGCGATGTTGCGCGTTGCATCCTCGGGCGGGACATGTGACCGTGTCCTATGCTGAACACTCAATGAATAGTGTGATGAAAGTTTGGCTCGTCTTCTGCTGGACGCGTCGGTCTCTTCTCTGCATCGCTCTAGGACTCGCTTATCAGCGTTAATCTGGTCCTTCTGCTCCTGGATGATGAATCGGAGCGCAGCTACCTCTTCGGGGCTTGGATTAGGGCCCAAAGGCGCCTCGCCCGAATAGACCTTCCTTGTGTGCCGGATCTGGTCTTGAGTGATGAATCGTCCAGTATTTGGCCGGTCTCGATTGTTGTTGGCTCTGTGCTCGTTACCATCTCCGTGCGAGGCCATCATGCAGTGCCCTCCGAACGGTGGGATAGAGTCATCGCTGATTTCGCCCAGTGCAAGAGGGTAGACGTCGTCGTCTCCGATGCACGATCTGACCTCGATCATGGTGTCAGAGTCGTAGTCGATCACGTCTCCACCGTCAGACGTGGCGGATTTGCTCGAATATGAGCTAGCTGAGTTGCCGATTTTCCCCTTGGCCTTGGGGTAGACGTCGTCGTCTGAACATGTGTAGTCCGAGTAGAGCCCTTCGACATAATCAGGGTCGTACGACGCAGGACGGAGTATGAGGGCGTTGAGAGCCCGCTCGCACTCAGATATCGTCGGGTAGATAGCAGCAATGCCTCCCCGAGGGTCTTCACAGCCGGCGATCTCGTGAGATGAGAAGTCTCCGGCACCCACGAAGTGGTAAGCGTCACACTCGACGCAATAGGCGATGGTTGGGGATGGAGGTGGATCTTGAAAGTCATTCGACCCAACTGATGGGGTCGAAGTTTCCAGCCTTGGTTCTTCCTCCGATGGTGTCAGCGGCGTTGTTGTCGAGGGATTGCCCTCGATAGCTGGTGACGTGCTTGGATCTGCTGCGAGCGACGTCGAATTGCTGACGGAGATCAGCTCAGTGACTCCGTCGTTGTCCACGTGGAAGTTGAACAGCCCGAACGCCATATCGAAGCCTCCGGTCCTCGCCGAAACTGCTCCTGCCAGGCTTGAGGCGGGTGATACGTCTCAAACGTATCTATAATTTTTGATGCTCCATGCTTGTTTTTACACCATTTGCCTATTGTTTCGTTACACTTAGTGGCACTTTTATGCATTTTCCGGAACTAACCTATTAACGAGTTGCCACAGTGCCAGTTCCCTGTTTTCTGCCGTTTTTGTGTTTCAGAAGTGATACACAGGAAATATTCTCGGAATTGGACGAAACAAGTTCCTGAAGTCTTATTTTTCCCGGAAGCTTCCAGAGATCCGAAGAGGAGTAGGAGGTGGGCCACAGGGGCCCCACACACACAGGTGGCGCGGCCAGGCCCCTGGCCGCGCCAGCCATGTGTGAGGAGGCCCTGGCCCTCCTCTGACATCGCCCCTTCGCCTATAAGAAGCCTCGGGACGGAAAACCCTAAGGGATTCGGCAATTTTCCAGAAGCAGTTCCGCAGCTCCGCCGCCACCGTCGACGAATTTCGGGGGACAGAAGTCTCTGTTCCGGCACCCTGCCGGGATGGGGAAGTGCCCCCGGAGCCATCTCCATCGATCTCCATCGCCGTCTCCGCCGTCTCCATCGACCTCACCGCCATCTCCATCAACCTTGCTGTCTCCTATGATGAGGAGGGAGTAGTTCATACCCGGGGCTGAGGGCTCTACCGGTAGCTATGTGGTTCACCTCTCTCTCCCATGATGTGATCTTTATGTGATCGTGAGCTTTGTATCATGTTGAACAAGTACATGTTATTATTCAGATATTTTGTGTACTCTAGCAATGTTATTAAAGTAATCTATTCCTCCTGCTATGGTGTAACGGTGACAGTGCGTGCATCATGGTGGTACTTGGTTTAGGCTATGATTGTGATCTCTTGTGGATTATGAGAATAATTATTGCTATGATAGTTTGAGTGATCTATTCCTCCTTTCATGGTGTAATGTTGACAGTGTGTGCACCGTGTTAGTACTTGGTTTAAGTTGCAATGATTTCTATCTTGAGTTGTGATCTGATTTGGGTATCGCTATGTGTGGTGTTTGTCAAGTACTTGATGAACTTTAAGGGGTGCTTCTGTAGCCACTACGCAATGATTAGTGTTATTCAATAGGAGAGTAATTCAGAGTACCTTAGCACAGAGAAGTTACTTGTTCAGTCATGTTGCATTGTTGGGAGTGTGTCCACTAGTGAAAGTATGATCCCTAGGCCTTGTTTCCAAGCATTGCACACCGTTTACTTGCTATTTTGTTACTTGTTTGCTCGCAGCGATTTTTATTCCATATTGCATTTACTACTTATAATCATCACTACCGCTTGTATTTCACTATCTCTTCGCCGAACTAGTGCACCTATACATCTGACAAGTGTATTGGGTGTGTTGGGGACACAAGAGTCTTTCTGTATCGTAATTGCAGGGTTGCTTGAGAGGGATAGCTTTGACCTCTAACCTCCCTGAGTTCGATAAACCTTGGGTGATCCACTTAAGGGAAACTTGCTGCTGTTCTACAAACCTCTGCACTTGGAGGCCCAACAAGTGTCTACAAGAATAGAAGTGCGTAGACATCAAGCTCTTTTCTGGCGCCGTTGCCGGGGAGGTAAGGTAAAAGGTACTCGCATCCTCCTGTGTGAGTGCTCGAAGTTATTTCCTTTAGATTCTGCAATTACATCTTTTTGTTTATTGTTTTTATTTTCACTAGTTAGGCTTAATGGAAAATAAAGAGTTCTCTAGTCTTTTTCCTGAGTTTAGATATGAAGTGTTTGAAGAGAAAATTGAAAAACCTTTGGAGCTTAATTTGCATGCTAATAGTGTTGTTAGTATGAATGCTTTGAACACCGTTGTTGATAATGCTATAGAAAAGTCTAAGCTTGGGGAAGCTGGTTTTGTTAAGCATGATATTTTTAGTTCCCCAGCTTTAGTGGAGAAAGTTTGCTCTGATGATATTTTATCTCCTATATGTGATGTTCCTTCTTATGATGATATATTTGAAGAATATGCTTTGCGACATAGTAGTTCTCTAGCTTGTGATGATGGGTATAATATTTTCAGTTCACCTACTTTTGAGGAGAAAATTAGTTATAATTACAATATGCCTCCTATTTTTGATGATTATGGTGATGAGAATAATTATTCTGTTGAATCTGCTCCTACTACTATTGTTCATGTGGGGGGTATTAATCCTTTTATGCATGTGGCTCATGATAGGGATGCTTTATGTGATAGTTACATTGTTAATTCTATTCATGATGCTACTGAAAGTTATTATGAGAGAGGGAAACATGGTTTGATGGATCTCAACAATATTGAGTTTCCCCTCTTTATGTTGCAATTCTTGAAGTTGTACTTGTTTTGCCTTCCTATGCTTTTTGCTTTGCGCTTCCATGAATTGTCTCTTTACAAGACTATTTTTCATAGGAAGTGGTTTAGATTTAAATGTGTTCCACATTTGCTTTTTGATGCTCTCTATTGCTTTAAGTTCCTATATGGCGCCTTTGCCTCAAGCTTTTATATGGCGCCCACATGAGCATCTTTGCAAATTACTGCGCCTAGCTCAAAGGCGTTAAAGAAAAGCACTCTTGGGAGATAACCCATTGTTTATTTTCAGTACTTTTTCTTTTATTTGAGTCTTGGAAGTCATTACTACTGTAATGACCGCTCCTTATCTTGTTTATTTTGTTTTTGTGCCAAGAGAAGCCTCTAATTTGAGTGAGGTAAAGATTTGGAGATGTTGCTGTCCTGAAACTGTTTTCGGTGCAGCACCGTAAATATTCGTGAAAATTCTCTGTTTATCTTTTGGACCTGCGATTTCTTGTGCATATGCCCCAGGTTATATCCAAACTTTTCTTAGTTGAACACTTTTTGATTTGAGTAACAGAAAATCCCTCAAAAATTCGTCCTTTGTCGGCTGTTCAGTTTTGACAGATTTCTGCCAATATTTGTGTTTGCCACTTTATCGCTTTCTTTTGAGTTCTTTTGATCATGGAACTTTTGGTGAGGTTGCTACAGTTGTATTTGCTATATATGTGGTGGTTTTGAGTTGAAACCTGAAGCTAAAAGAGGTTGAATATATTTTATGCTTACACTAATGTTGCTAATAGAATTGTGTTTAGTTTTGTATGAAGGAAGTTTTCAAGTGTAGGGATTGGAGAATGATGAGATGAGTTGAAGAATGGACAAAAGCTCAAGCTTGGGGATGCCCATGCATCACCCCAAGAAATATCCAAGAAGTACAAGCGTCAAAGCTTGGGGATGCCCCCGAGGCACCCCATCTTCATCGGCAAAAATCAGGTCACCTTTCAAGACACTATATTTTTATTGCTTCATGCACTATGTGTTTTTCTTGGAGCGTCAGTTGTTTTAGTTTTCTTAGTTAGTTTAGTTTTGTTTGCTGCAATAAATGGCTAGATCACATCATGCTTCTTTTGGAGGAGATGAACTCGTTTTCATTTGCTAAGAACACTCAGTTTTTCACTCTTATCGTTCACCGAGTGTTCTTCTTTTTCTGCTACTGCTTTTAGTTTTCGTTTTCACCTTGATTTGCATTCAGATCTTGTTATATCTTTTCATCAAGGTGTATTTTTGCCTCTGGTCTTTATTGGTTTTCATCAAAAGAGGTGTTTATAAATTTTTTGAATGGTGTTGGAAAAGAGAAAAAGCTTTATGCAAAAAAGTGGTACAAGAAGGAGCTTGTGTAGACTGCGGCTTAGGCTTTTTCATGTCATGCTTGATGTCTTTTTGATAGTATGCTTAGTGGTTTTGCTGTAGCATGACTTGTCTCAAATAACTGAGATTGCTTAATGAGCCTTTGAAAAAATCATGCGTTGTTTTTATTGTATGGAAGCATTATTTTGGTTTTCTCCTTGATGCTTTATTTGGGTTGACTTGGCGCATGCTCACACATGTTTTGACTCTTACAAAGTCGCCATTAGCCTTCATGATCATTTAGTTTTTGACTTTTGATGCCATCTTATGCTTCTTTTAATGTCGCTTTGTCGCTTTGCATGATTATGGCCATTATTGCTCTCTTAGTTGGTCGCTCCTAGTCTTTTGCTAGCCCTCACCTTGTACTGAGTATGAGCTCTACTCGTGCATCCAACTCCTAAAAGCCAAAGTTTTCTAAAGTGTCCACCATACATACCTACTAGCAATTTGCTATTCCAAGTAAATTTGACTTGCTTTTATATTCTCTTCAAATTAAACTCTTACCAGTGTTATGCGAAATTCGGTCAGTAAAGCTCTCACGAACCGGAAGGCACACTTTACTTTTTCCTGTTCTTAAAATTTTGACATTGTGGTCTTTTATGCTGAGTTGTTATGCTTGCAAGTCGTAAGTTGGATTCTAGCCCAGCCATGCTGTCATGGGGCAAGCTTTCAACATTGCACTTCTTTTTGAGTTGATATCGTGATCTTTTGTTTATGGATGCCCGCGGTGTGAAATGAATTGGGAATCTTGTGAGGATCATGGAGTTTTTATATGTGTTAGGGAAACGTCGGGCCGCCAATCTAAGCCATGCATAATTCATGGTGGAAATTTGCAGCATACCCATGGTGAACATTCGACGACGCATCTCACAATAAAAAGCTAAACAATATAGCAAATAAAAGAGATGTCGAGGTGTTCATTGTCTGCTTGTCCTATCATTTTGGTGTGGGCTTGTTCCATGTCATCGGGCACGGAGGTACCCCATTGGCGGTTCTCATTGATATGCATATACTTACAATGACAAGAGCCTTGCTTGGGACTCTAAGTAAATTAGCATGGTTTGGGTACTCGTATTCACGGGACACGAGGTTTTCAACTTATGATTTGTCAAGCATATGCATCATAATTGTTCTCACATTAACTTTAACCATTCAAGATGCTTATGATGGGGGCAATGAGAGCTCAAAGCCGGTAAGTACCATAATTTTTGAAGGTTATAAAACTTGCAATCACTGCTTCCCTCCGCGAAGGGCCTTTCTTTTACTTTTATGTTGAGTCACCACCTTCTTTCTTTATGCACCATTAAGAGAGCATAGTTGTCATTCTTAGTGTGATATGCATTGTCCCAAAGTTCATTGATTGACTCATGATGATTGGTTTCACTTGTTCTTAAATTATTTGTATCTAGTCGCCCTCTTAAACTTGAAGGTGTCCTATGCATTTATGTTTTGCTCTCTTTGAAGGACAAGCTGAAAACCATTTGTATGTTTTTCCTCATGATTTGAACACACATTTGACTTTCATTGTTTCATTATCATGATCTTTTGTTTGTGTTCATTTGCATGTTTACAACATGGTTGCTAAGTTTCTTATTGTCACGATTGTATCTTCATGCCCATGTTTTAAGTTCTATTGATCCCAGCTCACCAATGCTTACATTTATGATCAAGATTGTGTAGGTGCATGTCACCTCAAAAATTATTCTTTTGTTATCACTTACCTACTCGAGGACGAGCAGGAGTTAAGCTTGGGGATGCTTGATACGTCTCAAACGTATCTATAATTTTTGATGCTCCATGCTTGTTTTTACACCATTTGCCTATTGTTTCGTTACACTTAGTGGCACTTTTATGCATTTTCCGGAACTAACCTATTAACGAGTTGCCACAGTGCCAGTTCCCTGTTTTCTGCTGTTTTTGTGTTTCAGAAGTGATACACAGGAAATATTCTCGGAATTGGACGAAACAAGTTCTTGAAGTCTTATTTTTCCCGGAAGCTTCCAGAGATCCGAAGAGGAGTAGGAGGTGGGCCACATGGGCCCCACACACACAGGTGGCGCGGCCAGGCCCCTGGCCGCGCCAGCCATGTGTGAGGAGGCCCTGGCCCTCCTCTGACATCGCCCCTTCGCCTATAAGAAGCCTCGGGACGGAAAACCCTAAGGGATTCGGCAATTTTCCAGAAGCAGTTCCGCAGCTCCGCCGCCACCGTCGACGAATTTCGGGGGACAGAAGTCTCTGTTCTGGCACCCTGCCGGGACGGGGAAGTGCCCCCGGAGCCATCTCCATCGATCTCCATCGCCGTCTCCGCCGTCTCCATCGACCTCACCGCCATCTCCATCAACCTTGCTGTCTCCTATGATAAGGAGGGAGTAGTTCATCCCCGGGGCTGAGGGCTCTACCGGTAGCTATGTGGTTCACCTCTCTCTCCCATGATGTGATCTTTATGTGATCGTGAGCTTTGTATCATGTTGAACAAGTACATGTTATTATTCAGATATTTTGTGTACTCTAGCAATGTTATTAAAGTAATCTATTCCTCCTGCTATGGTGTAACGGTGACAATGCGTGCATCATGGTGGTACTTGGTTTAGGCTATGATTGTGATCTCTTGTGGATTATGAGAATAATTATTGCTATGATAGTTTGAGTGATCTATTCCTCCTTTCATGGTGTAATGTTGACAGTGTGTGCACCGTGTTAGTACTTGGTTTAAGTTGCAATGATTTCTATCTTGAGTTGTGATCTGATTTGGGTATCGCTATGAGTGGTGTTTGTCAAGTACTTGATGAACTTTAAGGGGTGCTTCTGTAGCCACTACGCAATGATTAGTGTTATTCAATAGGAGAGTAATTCAGAGTACCTTAGCACAGAGAAGTTACTTGTTCAGTCATGTTGCATTGTTGGGAGTGTGTCCACTAGTGAAAGTATGATCCCTAGGCCTTGTTTCCAAGCATTGCACACCGTTTACTTGCTATTTTGTTACTTGTTTGCTCGCAGCGATTTTTATTCCATATTGCATTTACTACTTATAATCATCACTACCGCTTGTATTTCACTATCTCTTCGCCGAACTAGTGCACCTATACATCTGACAAGTGTATTGGGTGTGTTGGGGACACAAGAGACTTTCTGTATCGTAATTGCAGGGTTGCTTGAGAGGGATAGCTTTGACCTCTAACCTCCCTGAGTTCGATAAACCTTGGGTGATCCACTTAAGGGAAACTTGCTGCTGTTCTACAAACCTCTGCACTTGGAGGCCCAACAAGTGTCTACAAGAATAGAAGTGCGTAGACATCAGCGGGGTCGATGGTCGCGGCCGGAGTGAGATCGGCGATGCTTGGCGATGCGGTGTCGATGGTGGCCGATTCAGCGATGTCGACCATGGTCACCGGCGGAGTAGCGTCGATGACGGTTGGCGCAGCAATGCCGACGTTGGTGGTCGATGCAGTGTCAACGTCGATGTTGGTGTTGATGTCGAAGTTGATGGTGAGCAAGTCGATGTTGATGTCGATCTGCGACGCAGAGTCGACGGCCATAGCTGATGACGAGCCGTCGAAGCTTGTCGGTGTGGAGAGGTCGGCGATGGTTGGTGAAGGAGCCGGCGAATCCGTAGATCCAGATCCCGTCGTCCCCACGGTCGGCGCTAATTGATGAGGTTCAACCCCGGCAATTCCCATGCTTGAGGGCTTTCGAGACATGAAGAGCTTGTGGGATCTGGCGAACTCGACGACGATCAGACAGCGCAGAAAACACGGCTTTTACCCAGGTTCGGCCCCCGCGATGGGTAACGACCTACGTCCTGCTTGTCTGACTTTATTGATGGAGTGGCTACAATGGTTGAGTACAATGGTGGCGTAGATGCGATCTAGCCGAAAAGCGGAGAGCTCTCGAGATTTCGAGCGCTCAGGTGGATGGCGGCAAAAAAGTGTCTAGCCCTTCTAGGGTCTCCCTCCCAACCTTTTATATGCGAAGGTTGGGTCTCGGGATTGTTCTCCAAGCTAACTATGTACAAAATCGGTAGGTGAAAACCCTAACCGAGTCCTAATCCAACTAGGCTTCTTCCTTCGAGTCCTTATCTTGCACGACAAGTTTACTCCTGGGCCGCGCCAGGCTATCGATACACGGGCCTTGTTATCCCCTCGGCAGTTGTCCCTCCTGGACCGAAAACCAGGTAGGCGAATATCGAGGGCCCATTCGGCATTCGTTCGTCAAACATCTTGTCAAAATAAAGCCATTGAGGTAACTATTAATTTCACTTACTCTCTTAATTCACTAATCTCTGACATGCAACCACGGTCTAATTCCTCAGCTGGAGGATGCTCTCAATCTGGTGCTCTATCTACTGCTCCAGGAACTAGTGCTCAAGCTGCTCCATCTAGTACTTTAAGAGCAAGGTCTCAACCTGCTCCATCTACTGGTCTAGCAGCAAGGTCTAAACTTGGATCAGTGGGAGTAAACAAGCAAGCAAACAAGTTTAAAACACCAAGAAACAAAGTAGCAGTTGCTCCCAGGGCTTCTTCTCAGGCTGCTCCATCTCAGTTGATGTGCCAGGTCAAGGAAGAGAGAAGAAAAAAAGGCAAACCAGCTTCCTCAATTCCATCTTTTACTTATTTCACATGGAGTGGGAATTACTAAGTTGTAATAGTCCTAGATTTTGGTGATGCTCATCTTTATTACTGTGTTGGTAGTGTTGCAAACATGGATGATATGATGCAACTACTTTTGGTGATACCAGACTATGTTAGTGTCAACAAGTTTATGATCTTGATGATGATCAAGTATTGTTGCATTTATGTTGCTGTTTTTGGTTCATTTGGAAGTGCCCTAGTTACATTCACATAAATAACAAAGAGTACATGCAGTAGCACATCTAATGTTGAATAACTGCAGTGATATTCAAACATAGTAACTGATTAAAATTAACTTCAACATGCTACAATCCATACAACTTCACCGTAGTTACACAGATATCACACGAATTTACGGAAGAAACCCCTTCCCTACCACTACACCTAACACAAATACAGTGAAAAGAAGCACTATATTATCATGTTTCATCTTCATAGTACCAAACTTTGCATTCTTTTGCTCCACGTGATCTTGCGGAGCTTTGACAATTGCTTTAGTACTACCTTGTTGATCAGATGCACCACTTGCCTCCATCTCATGCGCTCTTTGTCCAGTGCCCAGCTTCCAAACTTCATCCTGCAAATCACCAATCAAATCACTAAAAAACTGCGACAACGGCCCATCATGTCATTCCACATAACCACATCCACCTCCGTTCTATTCAAATGACGAAAAAAAAATGAATCAAACAAGGCCAGGAGAAAAAAGGCAGAAAAAGTTCAAGAAAAATTGAGCTAACTATGGCGTCGACGTAGGCTTAGTACCTCTTGATTGGTTTCTGAGCGCTCCACGAGATCCACCTAGGAGCCTTCCTTTGCGGATTGCAGTTGCAGAGCTCGTTGGCGCGTACGCCATCGAGTTCTCCCGATAGATTACGAGTGACCTCGTCTCAGTCCCCCTCCTTCCAGCAACTCGGCAGAAGCCAAGCGCGGATGAACCATCTGATGACAACGACATTCTCTTGTCCACCGCCACCATGTCCCCCTTTCGGCCACGCCAAGCCCAGTTCACCCCCGCCGTCGCCAAACAGCGCGCACGAACCCTAATTTTGTTCCCACTTCTTTCTCTCTCTCGCCCGCACGCGTACCGCTTCAAACCCATAAGGCGGTTAACTACAACTATCACTGGCCCACCTCCGACAACAATCCCGACCACGTCGGCATTTTTCAGCTTGAAGTGTCTTAGGGTTTAATTTGAACCGGGGATCAGATAGTTAAGTGTGTTGATTTCCAGGATTCAGAGTTCAGGGTTCAAATCAGCCAAACTCTATGAGTTCAAGGTTCATTTTGGACTTTTCTCATCTAAAAACTTTGTTTCTCTCGTGCAAGAAAGGAATTATTATTTTTAGATAAGAAATGTCTATCTTGAGCTCTCCTTTGATGACATTAGGCAAACGCTTTTGCAGAACTAATTTCTGTCTTCATTTATTTGTTTACATCAAAGCACCTAGCTGTATGCACTAATATAATACTCCTTTCTGGACAAAACAACACATCGATTACAAGATGCACATGATGATGATGTTTGTTTCTAGGAACTGAATCAAGTAGCAGCAAATCACAAGGGATCTAATCTCCTTGCCTGAAAGATGCCACTTGTGCTTAACTCCCCAACCCAGATAATCCAATTCGGCTGACACTTGACAGCCATCTGCAGACACAAATATGCCAATTGGGAAATTAACATGTTGCCAATTTCATCAGCCTCTGTAATCCGTGCAATCATGGTAAACATCGCCACCCGCTGACTCCAATTTTGCCTTGGCAGAGAGCTCGGTCCCGTATCTCCACAGGTAATTCAAGCCAACCAGCAGCTCGGTGATGGCAGCTTCGGTCTTCTCCTGGTCAGCGAAGTGCAGCGTCTGCATGAGGAGGACGCTGGTGCCGGAGCCGACATTCCGCTGCTCGAAGCTCCGCTCGGACCGCCACCGCACCGTGTTGTGGGCGACCGGCGCCAGCCATCCGAGGATCCCCTGCACGGTGTCAGCCCACTCGGCGGCAACGACGCGATCGCAGGGCGTGTGCTTCCTGGCGGCGGCGGACGGCCGCCAGAGACGCGCTCGGAGGGACGCCCGGATCCTGTCGGTCAGCATGCCGTACAGCGCGTCCCTCTCGTCGGGGCAGATGTGCCGGGGCGAGATGGCGAGCTTCTCGGCGAAGACGACGAGGTTCGCGTAGTGCGATGCCAGGGCCACGGCGCCGAGTGTCGTGGCCGGCGCGTTCGCCAGCACGTCGTGGGACGAGGATTCGAAGACCGAGGTGGAGAGCTTCGCGTTGGCGTGGTGCCGGTGGTGATCGCTGTCGGGGAACTGGTAGCTGACAAAACTGAAATCGTCGGTGTTGGATGAGACGTCGCTGAAGCTGTGGTCGAAGTGGATCCACCCGTCCATCTCCATGGTCGGGGACTTGCTCCCGCCGCCGACCATGCAGCCGATGAGGTGCTTACCGGGCACCTGCCACTTGGGCTGCCTCAAGCTCTGGCTCCTGGACAGCAGGAACCCTGAAGAGTAGCCCTTACCCGAAGATTTGGCGGCGCTCGTGGACCTCTGCAGAGTAGTAGGTTCCACGGCGTAATCGGAGGGATACACGAGCGATTTCGTGGTCCCTGCGAAGGAGCTGCTCCAGGAGAAGGAGAGCCGCGCGCCGAGCGACGCCACGGGGTAGTCGTTGTCCGTGAGCAAGTTCTTGGGATGCAGGCCGAACACCTCGATGATCCTGGCGACGATGGTGAAGAGCGAACTGCCGAGCAGCCGCACGGCGTAGTCGAGTGTTCGGTTACAGAGCGAGGCCGCGCGGAGGCGCTCGACCTCCTGCCTCTGGCGGGCCACCCGGCGCGCGGCCTCCCCGGGCGCGAACTCGACGCGGCGGAGGCGCGCGGCCTGCTCGAGCTCGGCCAGCACGTCGAGCTCCTGGCAGAGGAGCCCCGTGGCGGCGACGAGGCGCTGCATCTTGCGCGCCTTGCGGTCCATCTTCCTGGGCGCCGCGTAGCGCAGGCCGTGCGGGTCGGCGCGGGCGCCGCCGGCGAGGAGGGCCGCGAAGAGCGCGGCGAAGCGGCGGAGGAGCGGGTCGGCGCAGCGGGCGGAGAGGCGCGCGACGGCGCGGGAGAGGTCCCCGCAGGCGCCGGCCATCTCGGCGAGCGCGAGGGACAGCAGCGCGGCGTCGTCGTCGGCGACGAGCCGGCGCGCGCCCTCGAGGCGGACGCCGTCCTGGCGGAGGCGCGCCACCTGGTCGTCCCCGAGCGCGCGCCACAGGCTCGCCGCCCGCGACATGAGCGACGCCACCTCGAACGCCAGCATCCCCACCTTCTCCCCTCCGCCGCGGACGGCGATCAGCTTCCGCATCCTCTCTTCGCTCGCCGAGAGTGCTACCGGTGCCGAGCTAGTGGCAGTGGCGGCGCGATCGAGGCGGCGGGGGCGCGCGTGGTTCGGGGTTGGGTTCGTCAAAAGCTGTGGTTTTTAGGGAAGCGGGAAAGTGCGGGGGACATAGCTGCGCAGCTGCAACCGCATAGGACCATAGGTAGTGTCACGGGTGTGGGCAGCAAAGGTGGAGGGTGGGGAGGTGGGAGTTGAAACCGAAAGCATCGGGGTTCGGCGCGTGCCGGGCCGTGGAAACGATGGCGAATTTTGCTTGGACTCGGGTGGTGGAGGAGAGGGACGTGGTGTCATGGTGTGGATGAGGTGCGTGACTACGTGCGTCAGGGAGGGGGGCTCGCCGGCTCGGGATGTTCGCCGGCGCGGCACTCCCAATGATTGGCGGAAGTGGACAAGCGGGCGGTTCTTGGAGCCTCTGCTGTCCTGTCGCCCATGGGTCACGATTCACGAACTCGCTTGCGTGCGTTTTGGCGGCTTGCCTTTGCCCGTGGTGCGTCGATGCTCAACATTTGTAGGAGACGGAGCCTTGGAACGCCTATTCTGTTGGTTCCTCTCCTCGTCAGACGCTGACAGCATTTGCTGCACTAGCGCACCAAGGTTGCTGCGACAACAGGGGATTTGTTGCATACCAAATTTTGTTTCACATTGGTATTTCAAAATAGGGAATATCACGATATTTCTCGTATGATTTTGACACCTTCCTCAAAAAAATATTACGATGTTGCAATAATAATATTTTTTCTACGCGGGTGGGGTGCATTGCTGCAATACTCCACATTCCTTTCCCAAATCCAAGGAAGAGCCTCCTCCTCCTCCATGAATTGGACCAACAAGACAATTAATACTTCCACAAGGGGGAGAACTTGTGTATCTTCTATTCATCAAGATCTGCACCTATGTCGATGAGTGAGTTGTCCCTACCGGCTCAACCATTGTCCAGCTCTCAGAGTGTCTTCCTCCTTATCCTTGACATAAGTTGTGGGAACCGGCTGGTAAAATAGGTTCCCTTGTACCACATGTCTATCTAAAATAGTGTGTTTCTCACATTCTCAAGTGTCAAAGAAGTGATCACCTCATAGATCGCGCCAGCTTCTCGAAGCACGTGGATGCTAAATAAGGCTTATCCGCATTTGTCGTCCTCAACCAAAGTGAACGGGTTGGAACGCCACATTAATGAACTGAAGGTTGGGAATCCCAAATCCTCTTATAGACTCGGGAGAGCAAACCTTTATTCATGACACCCAAAAGTGGCCATCTTTGGCCTCCTTCATGCTAGCGAGAGAAAACAACAAAAAATCTTGGATATTCCAATCAACCATTTAGCCAAGAGGTTTTTTTTTAAACAGGGAAGGGTGCAAGCACCCTAAAAGCTTTCAACTCATCGATATTTTACAGAGTGAATTACATACTCCGGCAGGTGGAGTCGATCGATAGCCACAAGCACAGGGCATGCATGAGTTCTATGAGCTGAGTTCCCGCAGGAACGGATAGGCCGAGCTAAAGCCGAAGACTTGGCCTGTTTTGCACAGTAATGGGCGCCAACATTAATGTTTCTCTTGACATGGAAGATCCTTGCCGAGAGAAGCTCCGTAGTGTTCTGAAATTTGATGGCGTGCCGTCTGATCTCCCAACAAGATGCTTGAGAATTCGCTCTGGGAGCCGCTACTGTTCTTGCCAGGTTCAAGTTGTCCGAGAAGAAGACCGGCGATCGAAGCATCATCGAGGATGCAATGTGACCTGCAAGAACCAAAGTCTGGGCCTCCGCTTGAATAACAGAGTCCACCGGAGAAGAGCTTGCCGATATGAAAACATCGGCAACCTCTCCTTGGCCTCCAGGGATCACCATGTAAATCTTGATGCCAGGACGAGCCGCTCGGTGACCTGGCTTGAGCTTCCAAGCTGCATCCACGTAGATCTTGTTACCTGCAAAATCAACAGAATCTGACACTGTTTCTCCTTGATTTGGCCACATCTGAGTGCCAATCATTTGCAGGTTAGCGTTGCCCACCGGCGTAAGAGAGACGACTTCAAGATCCTGCAGTAAGGCTTTTGCATGAATGGCAATCTGCTCAGGAGCAGACTTCTTCCTGCCAAAAAGGTGGTCGTTTCTTGATTTCCAAAGACACCAAAGGAATGTGGCAATGGACTCAAGATTAGCTTCAGGATGCCTAGAAGAGAGCAAAGAGAGTAAAACCAAAGCAAAAGAGTTTGCATTATGAACGAAAGTTTCCGATCTTAAGTACCAAGGCGGCATGAACCAGGCAGCT
This sequence comes from Dactylis glomerata, assembly GCA_007115705.1. Lineage (NCBI taxonomy): Eukaryota > Viridiplantae > Streptophyta > Magnoliopsida > Poales > Poaceae > Dactylis > Dactylis glomerata. The sequence goes on along the minus strand of QXEO01000450.1, from coordinate 1,623,366 downwards.
TTTGCAAAGGGACAGAGAAAGAACAGATGAAAATCTGTTTTAGGCAAGCCGCAACGACTATAGTGTTATTCAATATGTTTAGTGTACCTGGAAGCTCTGTCACATGAGGGAATGGCTCTGCGCAAGATCCTCCATATAAAGGTTTTAACTCGAGGAATCATGGACTTGTTCTTCCAAACCTGCCTGAGAATTTGTTTTACCTGAGCATCAACAGAGGCCCAGGCATCCCTCCCTCAATGAGCACCTGCAAACAAGCCTTATATGCCGATTTGGAATTACATTTTCCATTCGGGGTTAATTTCCAACAAAGAGTATCATGATTATCAATTTGCAAAATAGTTGTACTTTTAATAACGTCAGTCGTCCTGGGCATAAAAAGAGAATCAATAAGTTGATGGTTCTAGCATTTTTTATTTGGAAGCCACAGGTCTCTAGGAGCAGCAGGATAGGAGAACCCCTGTGGTTGAACGATGAGATCGTCATACATGTGCATCCAAGTCTCACACCAGGGCATGCTCCAAAGGGAAATCGAGTCAGTTGAAAGCTGATAGAAAGAATATTTCTGGAGTATAGGTAACACTTTGAGTATGGAGGTCCAAAAAGCAGATTTGGGTTTGGCTAGGTTGGGCCGCCAAAAAGAAGAATCATGAAAGTACTTAGCTTTCAAAATGGCATGAAGCTGGCTGTTGGGCTTTTCAGCAATTCTCCAGGCAGCCGAGAGAATCGGCCCATGATTGACTGCTTGAATATTTCGAATTCTGAGGCCCCTTCTGCTTTTGGTGCGCAAATGTTTTCCACGCCGCCAGACACAACGCTTTAGAAGAGGGCTCAGAGGAGATACCTGTCCACCAAAAAGTTCTGATAATGGCATTGATCTTGGCAATAAATTTCTTTGAGAACAAAATATTGGACATGTAGTAAATTGGAATGGAGGCAAAAACGGAATTAGTGAGCTCAACTCTCGCAGCATGGGACAACGAGTTTGCCTTGTAAGTGATTAATTTATTCCTGAATTTCTGCAAAACAAAATCATAAGCCTCACTCCGGTTCTTGGCAGGAAGCACGAGCGGATGCCCGAGGTGAATAAAAGATTCGTCAATTAAGGGCACAGGGAAAACATTCTGAATGTCAAGCTTAGTGTTGTCATCTACCCAGCGGCTAAAGAGGAGGCCAGATTTCGCCCAGTTGGGCATCTGACCAGAATTATGGCAGAAAGCCATTAGAACTCGTTTCATTGATTGAGCCTCCAGAAGAGAAGCGTGTCCGCAGATGAGCAGGTTGTCCGCAAATAACAGCGAGTGAATGGGAGGGCAGTTTGGACCAAGAGAAATGTCAGCGAGCTGATTAGCTGAAAGAGCCTCTCCTAATGAAATGGAGAGCTCGTTAATGGCCAGAATGAACAAGTATGGAGACAGGGGGCAGTCCTGCCTAATACCCCTGGAGCTGATAAAACTCTCAAAAGCTTGGCCATTAATTATGACTAAAAAATGAGGCGAAGAGACGCAGGCATGGACTAATTTTATGAAATGCCCATGCAGCCCTTTACGAGCAAGGGCTGCCGCAATGAAGTTCCACTCCAGTCTATCAAACGCTTTGGCTAGATCAATTTTGTAACAACTCAGAAATTGTAATCCACTTCTTAATAAATAAAGTGCCAAATTTTGGACCCAAATAAAACTTTTTATCTATTATTGTATGCATACATGCATTTTCTTTTATTTGTATTCTATGATTTTATGTGTGTTAATTTTGATTGAGCATTGGTTAGATAACTCTAAGGGAACCAACAGAAACAATTAAGAAAGATACTAGGAACCAAAAGAACCAGAAATAAAAATAGGTAAGAAAGAGATAAAGTTAATATGATCTAGAAACTGTTATTGACTACACCACTTTGAGCCCTTAGATTAAGCAATCTACAGCTCACCTTCAGGTTTAACCTTTTAGTTGAGCTTAACCAAGTTATGGACTAACTCAACCAACAAGCATTTGTCCAAATTTCAAACAGGAGCCTCACCCAAACTTGAGCCAAAGTTTGAATCCAAAACAGTGACTATACTCAAATTTGAAATATAAATTTCTACAAAACTCAACTTTTCACTATAACAAAAATATGACTGGGTACCTTATCCAATATGATGAGCACCCAAAGTGGAAAATTTTGAAAATTCAAATTTTGAGTTCTTGCGGGCATTTCGTCGAACACTGGCAGAAGCAAATCAAATGAGATCAAAGATCACTGGTGCTGCACTGTTCGAGCTCGTCCAAACGCTGTAGCCACGCTGCTGGACGGTGCCTCGATCGACTCCAGCTTCCCCAGCCCCGACCCAAGCCGTGAGAAGAGGAGGGAGGAGGAGAAACGCACCCAGGGCCCCCTCCCAGCAACCCTCTTCCCTGCACGATGCCGACCAGCTTGGAGGCGCCAGAGGAGACCCACAGCACCCCGCGGCCGAACCAGCAACCCCCCAGCACGCGAGCGTGGCCGCCATGACCTGCTGACTGTGGTGATGGCGCCAGAAAAAGTGCTGATGCCTAGTGAAAGCAGACGTCCTTGTGCGTGGTGAATGACCAGCCCGTTGGGAACCCCAAGAGGAAGGTATGATGAGTGCAGCGGCAAGTTTTCCCTCAGTTATGAAACCAAGGTTTAATATCGATCAGGAGAAGGAGAGACAGCGACGACTGAAGGTGTTTGTGGAACCTGCACACACACAGACAAATACTTTGTTCCCAACTTGCGATGAGGTTGTCAATCTCACCGGTTTGCTTGAAACAAAGGTTATGAGTGTATCGAGTGGAAAACAGTAGTAATATGCTAGTAAAGTAAACAGTGCGGGAATAGTAAACAGGTGATTGCAATATGATTAAAATAGGACCGGGGTCCACAGTTCACTAGTGGTGTCTCTCCATAGATAAATAACATGCTGGGTAAACGAATTACAGTTGGGCAATTGATAGAATAAAGATAACGTGATATGTCAAGAAGATCACTATGAGATTCACTCTGGGCATTACAACAAAATACATAGACCGCCATCCAACTGCATCTATGACTAATAATCCACCCCCGGGGATATCATCCGAACACCCTAGAAGTATTAAGTTGCGAACAACAGATAATTGCATTAAGCAAAGTGTGTAATGTAAACAAAGCATATGCCCTCGAGCATATGAATGTTGTTTTCTCCCTAGTAGCAACAGCACATCTACCACCTTAGAGGTTTCTGTCACTCCCCCAGGTGAAATAGAGGCATGAACCCACTATCGAGCATAAATACCCCCTCTTGGAGTCACTAGCAACTACTCGGCCAAGATAGCCACTAACAACGGAGAGCATGCAAGATCATAAACATCATAGAGATAATATAAGATAAAATTCAGTGCAGCAACTTAATCATAAACACCAATATTCATCGGATCCCAACAAACCAACATCATAGTATTACATAACGGTGATCTCAATCATGTAGGGCAGCTCATGAGATCTAAACATGAAGCACATGGTGGAGAAGACAACCATCTAGCTACTGCTATGGACCCATAGTCCAAGGTAGACTACTCACTCATCGCTCCGGAGGCAAGCATGGCGATGAAGAAGACCTCCGGTGGCGATTCCCCTCTCCGGCAGGGTGCCGGGAAGAGCTTCTGGACCCTCCCGATCTTCGGGTCGATGGTGGCGGCGGATCGCGATGTATTCTGGAAAACTGATCGGGCCCTTAGGTTTTTCTCGTCAGGGGGTATATGTAGGCGAAAGGGGGCTGTCAGAGGGTGGACCACGTGGCCTCACACGGGGCTGGCGCGGCCAGGGGCTAGGCCGCGCCGCCCCTGTGTGTGGGGGCCTCGTGGCCCCCCTCCGTCAGGTCTTCGGATGTTTGGGAGCTCCCCGATGAAATATGACTTCAGGAACTTGTTTCGTCCAATTCGGAGAATATTTCCTGTGTATCACTTCTGAAACCAAAAACAGCAGAAAACAGGGAACTGGCACTGTGGCACTTCGTTAATAGGTTAGTTCCGGAAAGCGTATAAAAATGCCACTAAGTGTAACGAAACAATAGGCAAATGGTGTAAAACAAAGCATGGAGCATCAAAAATTATAGATACGTTTGAGACGTATCAAGCATCCCCAAGCTTAACTCCTGCTCGTCCTCGAGTAGGTAAGTGATAACAAAAGAATAATTTTTGAGGTGACATGCACCTACACAATCTTGATCATATATGTAAGCATTGATGAGCTGGGATCAATAGAACTTAAAACATGGGCATGAAAGATATAATCATGACAATAAGAACTTAGCAACCATGTTGTAAACATGCAAATGAACACAAACAAAAGATCATGATAATGAAACAATGAAAGTCAAACGTGTGTTCTAATCATAAGGAAAAACATACAAATGGTTTTCAGCTTGTCCTTCAAAGAGAGCAAAACATAAATGCATAGGACACCTCAAAGTTTAAGAGGGCGACTAGATACAAATAATTTAAGAACAAGTGAAACCAACAATATGGGTCAATCAATGAACCTTGGGACAATGCATATCACACTAAGAATGACAACTATGCTCTCTTAATGGTGCATAAAGAAAGAAGGTGGTGACTCAACATAAAAGTAAAAGAAAGGCCCTTCGCAGAGGGAAGCAGTGATTTAAGCATGTGCTAGAGCTTTTCATTTGTAAAACAGAGATAAAACTTGATTTTGAGAGGTGGTTGTCTTTGTCAACGACTGGCAATGGGGTTCTTACTATCTTCCATACAAAAATAAAGCAAGTTTTTGAGAGAGAGATTGGCACTTCGTGCTCTTTTTATAAAACTTGGCACTCCTCCCCACCTTTTCCTTTCACATACCATGGCTAACCGATTCCATCGGGTGCCCACCAACATTCACATTCTTTGGAGGAGTGCCTTTTTTCTTTTTTTCTCTTTTTTTTTCTTTTTGGAATAAACAATATGGAAGATAGCAAATCCGACCACTACGTCCCCATGAGCTGAAAACAGTGTCACAAAACGAGAAGTATTTTGAAGGTTTTTGAAAGGTAGCACACGAAAATTTTACTTTGGAATGGCTTACAAATACCATGCATAGGAATTTATAGTGGACACAATGGAAAACTTTGGCTTTTAGGAGTTGGATGCACGAGTAGAGCTCATACTCAGTACAAGGCGAGGGCTAGCAAAAGACTGGGAGCGACCAACTAAGAGAGCAATAATGGCCATAATCATGCAAAGCGACAAAGCGACATTAAAAGAAGCATACGATGGCATCAAAAGTCAAAAACTAAATGATCATGAAGGCTAAAGGCGACTTTGTATGAGTCTAACATGTGTAAGCATGCGCCAAGTCAACCCAAATAAAGCATCAAGGAGAAAACCAAAATAATGCTTCCATACAATAAAAACAACGCATGATTTTTTCAAAGGCTCATTAAGCAATCTCAGTTATTTGAGACAAGTCATGCTACAGCAAAACCACTAAGCATACTATCAAAAAGACATCAAGCATGACATGAAAAAGCCTAAGCCGCAGTCTACACAAGCTCCTTCTTGTACCACTATTTTGCACAAAGCTTTTTCTCTTTTCCAACACCATTTGAAATTTTTAAAGACAACCTCTTTTGATGAAAACCAATAAAGTTCAGAGGCAAAAATACACCTTGATGAAAAGATATGACAAGATCTGAATGCATATCAAGGCGAAAACGAAAACCAAAAGCAGTAGCAGAAAAACTAGAATGCTCGATTAATAAGAGTGAAAACTAGAGCGTTCTTTGCAAATGAAAACGAGTACATCTCCTCCAAAGGAAATTTGTTGGGGTCCAACCATTTATTGCAGCAAACAAACAAACTAAACAAACTAAGAAAACTAAAACAACTGACGCTCCAAGAAAAACACATAGTGCATGAAGCAATAAAAATATAGTGTTTTGAAAGGTGACCTGATTTTTGCCGATGAAGAAGGGGTGCCTCGGGGGCATCCCCAAGCTTTGACGCTTGTACTTCTTGGATATTTCTTGGGGTGATGCATGGGCATCCCCAAGCTTGAGCTTTTGTCCATTCTTCAACTCATCTCATCATTCTCCAATCCCTACACTTGAAAACTTCCTTCATACAAAACTAAACACAATTCTATTAGCAACATTAGTGCAAGCATAAAATATATTCAACCTCCTTTAGCTTCAGGTTTCAACCCAAAACCACCACATATAAAGTATATACTACTGTAGCAACTTCCACAAGAGTTCCATGATCAAAAAGAACTCGAAAGAAAGCGATAAAGTGGCAAAAACAAATATTGGCAGAAATCTGTCAAAACTGGACAGCTGATAATGGACGAATTTTTGAGGGATTTTCCGTTGCTCAAATCAAAAAGTGTTCAACTAAGAAAAGTTTGGATATAACCTGGGGCATATGCACAAGAAATTTCAGGTCCAAAAGATATACAGAGATTTTTCACGAATTTTTACGGTGCAGCACCGAAAACAGTTTCAGGACAGCAATAACCCCAAATCTTTACCTCACTCAAATTAGAGGCTTCTCTTGGCACAAAAACGAAATAAACAAGATAAGGAGCGGTCATTACAGTAGTAATGACTTCCGAGACTCAAGAAAAAGAAAAAGTACTGAAAAGTAAACAATGGGTTATCTCCCAAGAGTGCTTTTCTTTAACGCCTTTGAGCTAGGCGCAGAAAATTGCGAATCAAGTAATATCAATAGATGAAGCATCAAGCTCATAATTTGCTCTAAGAATAGAGTCAAAAGGTAATTTCTTTCTTTTCCTAGGGAAGTGTTCCATACCTTTCTTTAGTGGGAATTGATACTTGATAGTGCCTTCCCTCATATCAATGATAGCACCTACAGTTTGAAGAAAGGGTTTTCCCAAAATAATAGGACATGAAGCATGGCATTCAACGTCCATAACAAGAAAATCAACGGGAACAAGGTTATTGTTAACCATAATAAGAACATCATTAATCCTTCCCAAAGGTTTCTTCTTAGCAACATCAGCAATAGGAACATCAAAATAACACTTTTCAAGTGGTGGTAAATCAAGCATGTCATAAATCTTTCTAGGCATGATAGAAATACTAGCACCTAGATCACATAAAGCATGGCAATCATAACCATTAACATGCATATCAATGATGGGTTCCCAACCATCTTCTAACTTCTTGGGGACAGAAGCTTTTTGCTTCAACTTTTCATCCCTAATCTTTATAAGAGCATTGGTAATATGCTTGGTAAAAGCAATATTTAAAGAACTAGCATTAGGAGTCAAAGCAAGCTTTTGCAAGAACAAAATAACTTCAGATATATTGCAGCCATCAACATCAAAATCATTAAAGGAAATAGAGCTATCATCTTCCACACTCCGAAAAATTTCAGCACTCTTTTGAGAAAAAGTTTTGGCAGTTTTAGGCTTTTTAGCACAAGGAGTGGGAGTTTTCTCTACACCAATCAAAGTAAGAGGATTGCTATCAGTAGGAGCAACATCATTAGAGGTAGTAATAGTACATACCTTCATCTCTCTAGCCATCTCATCTTCTCTTTCCCACCTGGCATGCAATTCCGCTAGCAATCTAATATTTTCATCAATTCTAACTTGGGTAGCATTAGCGGCAGCAACAATATTGCTCACATTCACTTCATTAGGAAACACTTTTAGTTTCAGAAGTTCAACATCATGAGCAAGGCTATCAACTTTAGAAGCAAGAATATCAATTTTGCCTAACTTTTCCTCAACAGACTTATTAAAAGCAGTTTGTTTACCGATGAAGTCCTTGAGCATTACCTCAAGCTCGGAGGGCGCGGCCCTAGTGTTGTTGTAGGAATTACCATAAGAGTTACCATAACCATTACCATTGGTAGAAGGATACGGTCTATAATTGTTACTAGCAAAATTGTTCCTATAAGCATTGTTATTAAAATTGTTGTTTCTAATGAAATTCACATCAACTTGCTCTTCTTGAGCAACCAGAGAGGCCAAAGGAACATTATTAGGATCAACATGAGTCCTATCATTAGCAAGCATAGCCATAATTGTATCAATCTTATCACTCAAGGAAGAGGTTTCCTCAACAGAATTTACCTTCTTACCTTGTGGAGCTCTCTCGGTGTGCCATTCGGAATAATTTACCATCATGTTGTCGAGTAGCTTTGATGCAGCGCCCAAAGTAAGGGACATAAAAGTGCCTCCAGCAGCTGAATCAAGTAGGTTCCTTGAAGAAAAATTCAGTCCTGCATAAAAAGTTTGGATGATCATCCAAGTAGTCAGTCCATGAGTGGGGCAATTCTTTATCATAGATTTCATTCTTTCCCAAGCTTGAGCAACATGTTCATTATCAAACTGAGTAAACTTCATAATATTGCTACGCAACGATATAATCTTAGCAGGAGGATAATATCTACCAATAAAAGCATCCTTACACTTAGCCCATGAATCAATACTATTCTTAGTCAAAGACAGCAACCAATCTTTAGCCTTTCCTCTCAAAGAAAAAGGAAACAACTTGAGCTTAATAATATCACTATCAACATCCTTATATTTCTGCATCTCACATAGCTCAACAAAATTGTTGAGATGAGCTGCAGCATCTTCAGTACTAGCACCAGAAAATTGCTCTTTCATAACAAGGTTCAATAAAGCAGGCTTGATCTCATAAAAAGTAGTAGCAGGGACAGTTGGTGCAATAGGAGTGCAGATAAAATCACTATTGTTCGTGCTAGCAAAGTCACACAACTTGGTATTTTCAGGAGTACCCATTTCAGCAAAACAAAAGTAAACAAGTAAAAACAGCTACCAAGGATTCTAATTTTTTTGGGTTTTTGATATAAAAAGCAATGCAGGTAAATAAATAAAGTAAAGCAAAACAATAACAAAGTAAAGAATGTGTGTGCGAAGAACTCCCCTCGCAGAAGTCTTCTCTTCCTTCCCCGGCAACGGCGCCAGAAAAAGTGCTGCTGACTGTGGTGATGGCGCCAGAAAAAGTGCTGATGCCTAGTGAAAGCAGACGTCCTTGTGCGTGGTGAATGACCAGCCCGTTGGGAACCCCAAGAGGAAGGTATGATGAGTGCAGTGGCAAGTTTTCCCTCAGTTATGAAACCAAGGTTTAATATCGATCAGGAGAAGGAGAGACAGCGACGACTGAAGGTGTTTGTGGAACCTGCACACACACAGACAAATACTTTGTTCCCAACTTGCGATGAGGTTGTCAATCTCACCGGTTTGCTTGAAACAAAGGTTATGAGTGTATCGAATGGAAAACAGTAGTAATATGCTAGTAAAGTAAACAGTGCGGGAATAGTAAACAGGTGATTACAATATGATTAAAATAGGACCGGGGTCCACAGTTCACTAGTGGTGTCTCTCCATAGATAAATAACATGCTGGGTAAACGAATTACAGTTGGGCAATTGATAGAATAAAGATAACGTGATATGTCAAGAAGATCACTATGAGATTCACTCTGGGCATTACAACAAAATACATAGACCGCCATCCAACTGCATCTATGACTAATAATCCACCCCCGGGGATATCATCCGAACACCCTAGAAGTATTAAGTTGCGAACAACAGATAATTGCATTAAGCAAAGTGTGTAATGTAAACAAAGCATATGCCCTCGAGCATATGAATGTTGTTTTCTCCCTAGTAGCAACAGCACATCTACCACCTTAGAGGTTTCTGTCACTCCCCCAGGTGAAATAGAGGCATGAACCCACTATCGAGCATAAATACCCCCTCTTGGAGTCACTAGCAACTACTCGGCCAAGATAGCCACTAACAACGGAGAGCATGCAAGATCATAAACATCATAGAGATAATATAAGATAAAATTCAGTGCAGCAACTTAATCATAAACACCAATATTCATCGGATCCCAACAAACCAACATCATAGTATTACATAACGGTGATCTCAATCATGTAGGGCAGCTCATGAGATCTAAACATGAAGCACATGGTGGAGAAGACAACCATCTAGCTACTGCTATGGACCCATCGTCCAAGGTAGACTACTCACTCATCGCTCCGGAGGCAAGCATGGCGATGAAGAAGACCTCCGGTGGCGATTCCCCTCTCCGGCAGGGTGCCGGGAAGAGCTTCTGGACCCTCCCGATCTTCGGGTCGACGGCGGCGGCGGATCGCGATGTATTCTGGAAAACTGATCGGGCCCTTAGGTTTTTCTCGTCAGGGGGTATATGTAGGCGAAAGGGGGCTGTCAGAGGGTGGACCACGTGGCCTCACACGGGGCTGGCGCGGCCAGGGGCTAGGCCGCGCCGCCCCTGTGTGTGGGGGCCTCGTGGCCCCCCTCCGTCAGGTCTTCGGATGTTTGGGAGCTCCCCGATGAAATATGACTTCAGGAACTTGTTTCGTCCAATTCGGAGAATATTTCCTGTGTATCACTTCTGAAACCAAAAACAGCAGAAAATAGGGAACTGGCACTGTGGCACTTCGTTAATAGGTTAGTTCCGGAAAGCGTATAAAAATGCCACTAAGTGTAACGAAACAATAGGCAAATGGTGTAAAACAAAGCATGGAGCATCAAAAATTATAGATACGTTTGAGACGTATCATGACCGGAGAACGCTTCAAACGCCGCCAGGACCCCCGTGCAGATGAGCTTCTGGCCGCGCTTGCCCTCGTCGCTCCGGCCTATAAAATGCCCCGCTGATCAAACGCAGAGACGCACCTCACTCCCCTCTACCTCCCAGACACTCTCGCTTAGCCCAGCTCGCCCTAGTTCGTCGACGCCTGCAACTCCGGCGAGGCACTGGACGAGCGGAGCGCCGCCGCGATCGACCACCTGGAGGCCAGCTGCTGCAGGGAATTGGAGGAGGAGGAGCACCGCAGCCGATCCCGCGCATCGCCGTCAAGTTCTGCATCCTCTACGCCTCGCCCTCGCCGTCGAACGTTCGTCACTGCTCGCAGGTGAGCTCCCGCCGTGCTGAGGAAGACGATGCACGTGAGCCGTCCGATCTTAATCCAACGCCAACTTACCGATTCGGGAATCGTTAAGTGAGCTGACATCGCGACCCCACCTGTCAGCTCCCCTTTTAATTCTTTTTCCCCGCGCGAAACGGTATGGGCCGGCCCGTTCGGGTTTGTTCTGAATAGGGCCCGGCTCGTTTCGAATTCGGTCCGATTCGTTTTCAATTAAATTCCCACCCGTTTCATTTATTTCAAATAACTTTCAGATGCTATTTTCAAACTTTAATTCCTAGAGTTTTACAAATCCAAATCTAGCAAATAAATATGCTTTGGAAAGCTTATAAAATAATCTACCCAATAGAACTGGTTAGAATTAAAAATAAGTTAAGAATTAAATCAGTTATGAATAGTGTGACCATAGCTTGTTTAATAATGAAATATTTCTAGAAAATTATTTAAGCCATCAAAAATCATGAAAATTAAAATGTGAACTTACTAATGACCCCTCTTACTGTTAGTCAACACTAATCTACCCCAAACCCTATTAGTGTGATCATTTAGACCCTAACCCAATCCTATTTTGTAGCATAAAATAATAGATCACTAGTACACTTAGAATTAATTACCCTCAATGCCAATTCACTTAGTGGATCCCTTCCACTTAAACTTGTCTTAGTAACCCTAAATCAATACCAATGCTGCACAAGTGAACCACCAATGCCACTTAGTAAAGGATCTAGCTTGCACACTTGAAGAAAAACTTAGAAGAAAGACTTACAATCCAACACCATAAAAATGCAACATGAATGCTTTTGTTAGCAAACAAAGATGTGTGCTTGGTGGGTTGTTAGCTTGGTGAAGTGATGGTGTGCTTGTGTTTATTCGTTATTAGACGCTAGTGTTGCCGAGGAGGATATTGGAGGGGATTATTATTATCAAGAAGAAGAAGAAAACCCCGGACACTTTGCCAACCAAGGCAAGCCATCTTTTGATTCATACTCCCACTACCTAGTTTTAATATTGCATTCTACTTGTTTTAAGTAAATTGCATGATTGAATTGCTAGAGTAGAATGATAGAAGTAAATTGATGTCTTGATTATCAAGAGCATCAAGCTGAGTTTATCCAACTCTATTTAGTGGTCATCACTCAATGTAGTTGCTTAGTCGCTAATAATATTGAGGCCATCTATAAGGGGAACTCTAGTTGAAAGTGGTGACTTGAACTTGAAACTTGAAATGGAGATTTCTCCTACAGAATGGCTTTATGAAAGAAAATCAATCTTGACTAAGAACTATGAAATATATTTCTCAATGACAACGAGTGATGTACCATGGGAGCCAATTTTACAGTACAACCACATTACCCCTATATGGGAAGGGGCTTAATCCATAGCTTGTCTATATTAGTATGGGAGGCCTTGTAACAAATCTTCATGGAAGGACACCGCGAAACGGTTACTTCTGGACCAGGTGGATTCCACTAACCCGGCCCCCGGGATGGGCAGAACTAGAGGCGCCGGAGCGGGGTTCCGTATCCCGGGCTCTAGGGAAGGATCCTATACTAGGATGGGCAAGTGAAAGAGTTTGTTTGATTATCTGAACCTCGCATACTTTGTGTATGACGAACCGTGGATTTCTCCCGGCAGATGTATCGAATCTTGTGGGTAAAGTGTACCCCTCTGCAGAGGTTTTGAAACTATTCGAATAGCCGCGTCCGCGGTCATGGACGGTTGGCAAGCTGTACTTGACTTTTGTCAGGATTAAAAGTGACAATGGTGACTTGGTGAATGACTTGACTTGACATGTTGTTGACACACTTGAAGTCCTCTTAGATGGAACTTAGAGAACTAAATCTCTTTCCTATAAATGAACATTCTTGGGAAATAAAACTAGCTTTTGCAAAACAACTTAGTGCTTAGTCCACCATATCAACCTTGCATTTCTACTTCATCTTTTCATTTATAAGATGGTTTGCGAGTGCATCCAATATACTCACGGCTGTGTCCCTGGCTATCAACTTGGCCAGACTATGGGGAGGAGTACCTGGAGGAAGGGTATGAAGAAGAGTACCAGAACTAAGCTCGTCTCCGTGAGTCGCCATTGCCTGTAGGGAGAAGGCATGGGCCAAAGACGTTATTTCCGCTGCTATATTGTGTTGTACTATGACTTGGTCTATATGACCATTGTATTTGAACCATCGTATTGTAATGTCTATGGAACTGAGTACCAACTACGTTATGTATATCGCAACAACGGTTCTGGGATTGCGGTGGAATACATAACGGGCACTTCGAATTTGTATCAAATTTGAGGTCGTCACAAGTTGGTATCAGAGCCTAGGCTGACCATAGGAGACCTTAGTTAGAATGGGCGTTAAACAAAACCTTGATAAAAGAAAAGATACAAGAACGGTTGCAAAAATTGCTTAGTCTTTCCTCTCTAATTGCAAAGTTTTATACATACTTCAGTTTACCTACTTAAAATTTTGCACACTTGAGTTGATCACTAACTTGAACCAATCTAAAAAAATTGTAGATGGCCCTGGAGTTCACTGAGCAGTACCAGTTGGGCCATGGTGGCAGCCTTTGTTTCGAGCGCGACCTCACCACCTTGACCTTGTTCTTGGATCGTTTGTATCCGGAGTTCAAGGGAGCCGTGCTCAATGAGCACCCGGATGGAGAGCTACGGTGGCTCATCCGAGCCAGTTGCCGTGGCAAGAAGGGGAAACTAGGTTCTCCAAGGGTCAAGTTTGAGCTTGTGGAGAACACTTGGGCCGATGGTTTGGTCCGAGCGATGCAGGAGATGCACGCCCGCTTGTGCGGACTGCATGTTGAGGAGGTTCAGGGAGGACGCTTCAGGGATTTTGCTCGGTGTGATGCGGATGGACGTCCCGCAAACATGCCCGGGCAGAATGAGCCGAGTACCTACATCGATCACATGGACTTCTTGCTGTACTCCACTCAGCAGGAGGCCGATCGTGCCCATACCAAGGCCAACCTTGAGCACTTCGCCCTGGTGGAGGCAAGGAGCACTATCAGGATTCTTGTGAAGGAGCGCAAGAGCCTTCGTCGCCAGTGCGATGAGAAGGAACAAGACCTTGAGGAGTTGAAGGCCAATATGGCGGAGTTGACCAAGTACATTGAGAGTCTGGAGGATCACCTGGGTGAGGAGGAAGGCATTGGTCTCCGCAAGGAGGATAATGCCCTCATTAGTGATGAGGATGACTTCATGGAGGACCTCGATGATCCGGAAGATGATGGGCACAATGGATTCATTGTGAGTGATGAGGAGGAAGACCCCGAGGAGCCCGCTGTTTAGACTCGAGATCCACGTGTTATCTAGTTATGAGTTCCACTTTATGTTCACTTCGTGTAGGTGTGAGTTGTATCCCCCTCTCTATTAGACGAGTCACAATGGTTTGATGTAAACCATTTGTATTGTGTGAACTCGTGTGTATGATATGTTTGATGAGTGATGAATGAAATATGAATTTGGCCCTTAAGGCCTTAGTAAGACAAAATTGCATCATCCATGTCACCTTTAAATCTTAGCAAATTAGCTTTTTCCCTCTTGCCTTACACACATTATCTTCAGATGCCGTGAGCACCCCCACCCCCGAACCCGGAAATGGCCGAATTGCTAAGGTTGATCATGGAAGACCGGGAAGCAGCCCGAGCTGAGCGCCAAGCCAACTTGGCCACTCTTCAGCAACTAACCCAGATGGCAATGAACCACAACAATGGCAATGGCAATGGTGAAGGAGAAAACCATGGCAATGGAGAGCACCGATCCAAGTTAAGGAGTTTCCAAAACACCAACCCTCCCATATTTACTAAGTCTGAAGAGCCCTTAGATGCCGATGACTGGCTTCGCACAATGGAAAACAATTTGGCAGTCGCCGAAGTTGGCGAAAATGAGAAGGTCTTATACACCACCCACTATCTTGCTGGAGCAGCGAGAGCTTGGTGGGATAGCACCCGTGCAATGCAAGCCCCAGGGTATGTGATGCCTTGGGAGGAGTTCAAGAGCAAGTTTAGCAAAGCCCATGTTCCTATGGGATTGGTTAAAAGGATGAGAGATGAGTTCAGGAATCTGAAGCAAGGTTCCCTATCTGTGGTGGATTACCGTGACAAGTTCCTTACCTTGTCCAGGTATGCACCAGATGACACCAACACCACTGAGAAGAAGCAAGAAAGGTTTCTGGATGGACTTCATGATGAGATGCAATGTGTCTTGGCCAGCATTCACTTTGCCGACCTGGAGTCATTGGTTGACTCTGCCATTCAGATGGAAGGCAAACTCAAGCAAGCTACCGAGAACCGCAAGCGTCGTATGATGTATCAAGGCAACTCGAGCAACTCGCAGAAGCCAAGGGGAAATGCACCTATGGGTTTCGCCCCTAGACCAATGAGGCCGTCTGCACCTGCTCCACGTCCCAACTATCCCAACCGCCCGCCTGGAAACAACTTCAACCGTGCACCCCCAAGACCCAGTGGTAACAACTTCAACACCAATACTCCAAGGCCAAGTGGCACCTCTGTGTTACCCAAGCCCGGTGACAAGTCTGGTGTTACCTGTTATGAGTGTGGACTCAAAGGGCATTACTCCAATGAGTGCCCCAAGAAGCTGAATGATGCATCCAAGACCACTGCCCCTGCTCAGCAGCAGCGCCGTGTGGGAAATGGCAAGAACTATCCACCAAGGAACCAGCCTCATTCTCACGGCCGTCTGAATCACATGAATGTTGAAGAAGCGCAGGAAGCAACCGATGTTGTGCTTGGTATGTTCCCTGTTAACTCAGTTCCTGCAAGAGTTCTGTTTGATTCTGGAGCTTCACACTCCTTTGTTACCCAATTATTCGTTGATAAAAGTGGACTTCAACCCACACCCTTGAAAGATGTCATGTCTGTGCAAATTCCCGGGTCCGTAACCAAAGCCAGTTGTACCTGCTTGGCAGTGCCCATAGAAATCCATGGGATCTTATTCTTAGCCAGTTTGATTGTGTTAGGAACCAAAGGATTGGAAGTGGTCCTAGGTATGGATTGGATGTCTCAACATCAAGGAGTGATAGATTGTGCCAAGAAGACCATCACCATGAAGAGTAGCAATGGAATCATAGTCAAGCATGTGTCCGTAAAACCACCCCAAACCACCCGATGTCATAAAAGTATCTCAGGACCAACCATAGAGGAAGTTCCCATTGTTTGTGAATACCCGGATGTCTTTCCCGATGAGCTACCCGGAATGCCACCGGATCGGGATATTGAGTTTATCATTGAGCTTATCCCCGGAACTGGATCAATAGCCCAACGACCCTATCGTATGAACCCAGCTGAATTAGTTGAGTTGAAGAAGCAATTGGATGACCTTTTGAGCAAAGGATTGATTCAACCAAGTTCTTCTGCTTGGAGATCACCCGTTCTGTTTGTGGATAAAAGTGACGGTTCTAGCCGACTGTGCACTGATTACCGCAAGCTAAATGATGTGACCATCAAGAACAAATACCCGCTCTCGAAGATTGAAGATTTGTTCGACCAACTGACTGGAGCCAGAGTGTTCTCGAAGATAGATCTTAGAACTGGATACCACCAACTAAAAATCCGTGCAACGGATATCCCCAAGACAGCCTTCACTACCCGATACGGATTGTATGAGTACACCGTAATGTCATTTGGATTAACCAATGCCCCTGCTTACTTCATGAATCTCATGAATAAGGTTTTTATGGAATTCTTGGATAAGTTTGTTGTTGTCTTCATTGACGACATTCTTATCTACTCCAAATCCGAAGAAGAGCATGCAACCCATTTGAGATTAATTCTAGAAACCTTGAGAGAGCATCAGCTGTATGCCAAGTTTAGTAAATGTGAGTTCTGGTTGAAGGAAGTTGGATTCCTAGGCCATGTGCTATCAGCAGGAGGAATATCGGTAGACCCCAAGAAGATCAAATCAGTCATGGAATGGGAAGCCCCTACCACTCAGACGGAAGTTAGAGGTTTTCTCGGATTAGCGGGATATTACCGCAAGTTTGTTGAAGGATTTTCCAGTATTGCCTGGCCAATGACCCAATTGTTGAAGAAGGACAAGAAGTTTGAATGGACCCCTAAGTGTGAAGAGAGTTTCCAAGAGCTCAAGAAGCGATTGGTGACCGCCCCCGTCCTAACCATGCCTGATATCACCAAAAACTTTGACGTCTATTGCGACGCTTCCAAACTTGGACTTGGTTGCGTATTGATGCAAGAAGGCAAGGTCATAGATTACCTCTCTCGGCAGCTTAGACCTCATGAAGAAAATTATCCAACCCATGATCTAGAATTAGCAGCCGTGGATCTAGCTTTGAGGACTTGGAGGCATTATTTGATGGGCAACCGTTGTGAGATCTACACTGATCACAAGAGTTTGAAGTATATATTCACCCAGAAGGAGTTGAACATGAGGCAAAGGAGATGGATAGAGTTGATCAAGGATTATGATCTGGAAATTCACTATCACCCTGGTAAGGCCAACGTAGTGGCAGATGCGTTGAGTAGGAAGCCATGCTCATTGAATATGAGGATCAAGGAAGAGCAACCTATGTTGCACCAAGAGTTTGAAAAATTTGGATTGGAACTAGTCAGTCAAGGATTCTTAGCCAACCTTGAGTTTCAACCCACCTTGATGAGCCAAATCAAAGAAGCCCAGAAGGGAAATGAGAGTATTGACAGAATTAAGCGCCGAATTAGTTCCGGCAAGGTGCCAGGATTCGAAGAGGATGATCAAGGAGTTCTTTGGTATAAAGGCCGTATTTGTGTGCCAGCTGATTCAGAATTGAAGGAAGTGATTATGAAGGAAGCCCATGAGACACCTTACTCCATCCACCCCGGTGGAACGAAGATGTACCAAGATTTGAAAGAACAATTTTGGTGGCATGGAATGAAGCGTGAGATTGCATCGTTCATCTCTAAGTGTGATATTTGTCAAAGAGTCAAGGCTGAACATCAACGTCCTGCTGGACTGCTGCAACCTTTGCAAGTTCCGGAATGGAAGTGGGATTCTGTTGGAATGGATTTCATCACTGGATTTCCAAGGTCTAGCCGTGGAAATGACTCTATCTGGGTCATTGTGGATAGACTAACCAAAGTGGCCCACTTTATTCCTGTCAAGACCACCTACAACTCAGGACAGCTAGCAGATCTGTATTTATCCAGAATTGTCAGTTTGCATGGAGTTCCCAAAACCATCGTTTCTGATCGAGGAACCCAATTCACCTCGAGATTTTGGAAGAGTTTACATCAAGCTTTGGGAACCAAATTAGCATTTAGCACAGCTTACCACCCTCAGACTGATGGACAGACTGAGAGAGTGAACCAAATACTTGAAGATATGTTGAGAGCCTGTGTTCTAGCCTATGGAGCTAAGTGGGAGGATTGTCTGCCTTTCGCGGAGTTTTCCTACAACAACAGTTATCAAGCCAGTTTGCAAATGGCCCCATTTGAAGCTTTGTATGGAAGAAAGTGTCGTACCCCTTTGAATTGGTCAGAAACCGGAGACAGTCAGATATTTGGACCTGACATTCTGCAAGAAGCCGAGGAGAAGGTTCGCATGATTCGTGAATATCTCAAGGCAGCCCAGTCAAGACAAAAGAGTTATGCCGACAAGAGACGTCGAGAACTGACTTTCAAGAGTGGAGACTTTGTTTATCTCAGAGTATCACCTCTCAAGGGAATGCAAAGATTCCAAGTAAAAGGAAAGCTTGCGCCAAGATATATTGGACCCTTCAAGATACTAGACCGCCGAGGAGAAGTGTCTTATCAGTTGGAAATGCCCCCTGAATTGTCTGAAGTACACGATGTCTTTCACGTGTCCTTACTTCGGAAATGTCTTGAAGTTCCGGAGAAGCCCGAAATCTTCAAGAATATTGATCACCGTTCTGTGGACATCAACAAGGATTTGACCTATCGTGAAATGCCTATCCGTATCCTCGAGGAAGCTTTTAGAACCACTCGAACCCGGAGCATCAAATTTCTGAAAGTTCAGTGGAGTAATCACACCGAAGAGGAAGCCACTTGGGAACGAGAAGATTACCTTCAGAAAGAGTTTCCCAATCTTTTCAGTTCTTAACTAGTGAATCTCGGGGACGAGATTCTTTTTAAGGGGGGAAGATTGTAACAACTCAGAAATTGTAATCCACTTCTTAATAAATAAAGTGCCAAATTTTGGACCCAAATAAAACTTTTTATCTATTATTGTATGCATACATGCATTTTCTTTTATTTGTATTCTATGATTTTATGTGTGTTAATTTTGATTGAGCATTGGTTAGATAACTCTAAGGGAACCAACAGAAACAATTAAGAAAGATACTAGGAACCAAAAGAACCAGAAATAAAAATAGGTAAGAAAGAGATAAAGTTAATATGATCTAGAAACTGTTATTGACTACATCACTTTGAGCCCTTAGATTAAGCAATCTACAGATCACCTTCAGGTTTAACCTTTTAGTTGAGCTTAACCAAGTTATGGACTAACTCAACCAACAAGCATTTGTCCAAATTTCAAACAGGAGCCTCACCCAAACTTGAGCCAAAGTTTGAATCCAAAACAGTGACTATACTCAAATTTGAAATATAAATTTCTGCAAAACTCAACTTTTCACTATAACAAAAATATGACTGGGTACCTTATCCAATATGATGAGCACCCAAAGTGGAAAATTTTGAAAATTCAAATTTTGAGTTCTTGCGGGCATTTCGTCGAACACTGGCAGAAGCAAATCAAATGAGATCAAAGATCACTGGTGCTGCACTGTTCGAGCTCGTCCAAATGTTGTAGCCACGCTGCTGGATGGTGCCTCGATCGACTCCAGCTTCCCCAGCCCCGACCCAAGCCGTGAGAAGAGGAGGGAGGAGGAGAAATGCACCCAGGGCCCCCTCCCAGCAACCCTCTTCCCTGCACGATGCCGACCAGCTTGGAGGCGCCAGAGGAGACCCACAGCACCCCGCGGCCGAACCAGCAACCCCCCAGCACGCGAGCGTGGCCGCCGTGACCGGAGAACGCTTCAAACGCCGCCAGGACCCCCGTGCAGATGAGCTTCTGGCCGCGCTTGCCCTCGTCGCTCCGGCCTATAAAATGCCCCGCTGATCAAACGCAGAGACGCACCTCACTCCCCTCTACCTCCCAGACACTCTCGCTTAGCCCAGCTCGCCCTAGTTCGTCGACGCCTGCAACTCCGGCGAGGCACTGGACGAGCGGAGCGCCGCCGCGATCGACCACCTGGAGGCCAGCTGCTGCAGGGAATCGGAGGAGGAGGAGCACCGCAGCCGATCCCGCGCATCGCCGTCAAGTTCTGCATCCTCTACGCCTCGCCCTCGCCGTCGAACGTTCGTCACTGCTCGCAGGTGAGCTCCCGCCGTGCTGAGGAAGACGATGCACGTGAGCCGTCCGATCTTAATCCAACGCCAACTTACCGATTCGGGAATCGTTAAGTGAGCTGACATCGCGACCCCACCTGTCAGCTCCCCTTTTAATTCTTTTTCCCCGCGCGAAACGGTATGGGCCGGCCCGTTCGGGTTTGTTCTGAATAGGGCCCGACTCGTTTCGAATTCGGTCCGATTCGTTTTCAATTAAATTCCCGCCCGTTTCATTTATTTCAAATAACTTTCAGATGCTATTTTCAAACTTTAATTCCTAGAGTTTTACAAATCCAAATCTAGCAAATAAATATGCTTTGGAAAGCTTATAAAATAATCTACCCAATAGAACTGGTTAGAATTAAAAATAAGTTAAGAATTAAATCAGTTATGAATAGTGTGACCATAGCTTGTTTAATAATGAAATATTTCTAGAAAATTATTTAAGCCATCAAAAATCATGAAAATTAAAATGTGAACTTACTAATGACCCCTCTTACTGTTAGTCAACACTAATCTACCCCAAACCCTATTAGTGTGATCATTTAGACCCTAACCCAATCCTATTTTGTAGCATAAAATAATAGATCACTAGTACACTTAGAATTAATTACCCTCAATGCCAATTCACTTAGTGGATCCCTTCCACTTAAACTTGTCTTAGTAACCCTAAATCAATACCAATGCTGCACAAGTGAACCACCAATGCCACTTAGTAAAGGATCTAGCTTGCACACTTGAAGAAAAACTTAGAAGAAAGACTTACAATCCAACACCATAAAAATGCAACATGAATGCTTTTGTTAGCAAACAAAGATGTGTGCTTGGTGGGTTGTTAGCTTGGTGAAGTGATGGTGTGCTTGTGTTTATTCGTTATTAGACGCTAGTGTTGCCGAGGAGGATATTGGAGGGGATTATTATTATCAAGAAGAAGAAGAAAACCCCGGACACTTTGCCAACCAAGGCAAGCCATCTTTTGATTCATACTCCCACTACCTAGTTTTAATATTGCATTCTACTTGTTTTAAGTAAATTGCATGATTGAATTGCTAGAGTAGAATGATAGAAGTAAATTGATGTCTTGATTATCAAGAGCATCAAGCTGAGTTTATCCAACTCTATTTAGTGGTCATCACTCAATGTAGTTGCTTAGTCGCTAATAATATTGAGGCCATCTATAAGGGGAACTCTAGTTGAAAGTGGTGACTTGAACTTGAAACTTGAAATGGAGATTTCTCCTACAGAATGGCTTTATGAAAGAAAATCAATCTTGACTAAGAACTATGAAATATATTTCTCAATGACAACGAGTGATGTACCATGGGAGCCAATTTTATAGTACAACCACATTACCCCTATATGGGAAGGGGCTTAATCCGTAGCTTGTCTATCTTAGTATGGGAGGCCTTGTAACAAATCTTCATGGAAGGACACCGCGAAACGGTTACTTCTGGACCAGGTGGATTCCACTAACCCGGCCCCCGGGATGGGCAGAACTAGAGGCGCCGGAGCGGGGTTCCG
Source organism: Dactylis glomerata (assembly GCA_007115705.1). Lineage (NCBI taxonomy): Eukaryota > Viridiplantae > Streptophyta > Magnoliopsida > Poales > Poaceae > Dactylis > Dactylis glomerata. Next base: position 1,601,530 of record QXEO01000450.1, on the reverse strand, counting down.
TATCCCGAGCTCTAGGGAAGGATCCTATACTAGGATGGGCAAGTGAAAGAGTTTGTTTGATTATCTGAACCTCGCATACTTTGTGTATGACAAACCGTGGATTTCTCCCGGCAGATGTATCGAATCTTGTGGGTAAAGTGTACCCCTCTGCAGAGGTTTTGAAACTATTCGAATAGCCGCGTCCGCGGTCATGGACGGTTGGCAAGCTGTACTTGACTTTTGTCAGGATTAAAAGTGACAATGGTGACTTGGTGAATGACTTGACTTGACATGTTGTTGACACACTTGAAGTCCTCTTAGATGGAACTTAGAGAACTAAATCTCTTTCCTATAAATGAACATTCTTGGGAAATAAAACTAGCTTTTGCAAAACAACTTAGTGCTTAGTCCACCATATCAACCTTGCATTTCTACTTCATCTTTTCATTTATAAGATGGTTTGCGAGTGCATCCAATGTACTCACGGCTGTGTCCCTGGCTATCAACTTGGCCAGACTATGGGGAGGAGTACCTGGAGGAAGGGTATGAAGAAGAGTACCAGAACTAAGCTCGTCTCCGTGAGTCGCCATTGCCTGTAGGGAGAAGGCATGGGCCGAAGACGTTATTTCCGCTGCTATATTGTGTTGTACTATGACTTGGTCTATATGACCATTGTATTTGAACCATCGTATTGTAATGTCTATGGAACTGAGTACCAACTACGTTATGTATATCGCAACAACGGTTCTGGGATTGCGGTGGAATACATAACGGGCACTTCGAATTTGTATCAAATTTGAGGTCGTCACAAATTTTGAGCATGAAAGCTTTGTGTTTCCACCGAGCTAGTTGAAAAGAGTGACTGATCTCTTGGGCAACAATAATGTTGTCGCTGATGCGCCTACCTTCAATGAAAGCTTGCTGGGAAGGGTGAATGTAGTCAGGTAAATGTGGCTTTAGTCTATTTGCAATGCACTTGGAGATGATTTTATAAATGACATTGCAGAGACTAATAGGCCTGAAATCGGCAGGGACAAGAGGCACTAGCTTTTTTGGAATAAGAACAGTGTGTGTATCACTAGCTTGAGGAGGCAGCACTCCCGAGGCAAAGAAATCAACCACAATCTTGTGAACATCGTCTCCAGTCCAGGCCCAAGTGGCAAGATAAAATTCTATGTTAAAACCATCCGGACCCGGGGAGGAGTTTCTTTTCATGTCGTTTAACACTAGCCAAATCTCGTGCTTGTCAGGGGAAGAGTAGGTGAAGTCCTCTGGGACAGGATGAGTGGTGTCATAGACTAAGGGATCGGAGGAAGAAGAGGCATTGCTTGCTCTATTAGATTGGAAAATGGATCTGAAATAGGAAGCAAAGACTTTCGCAATTTGATCAGGCATATAATGCATGTCATTCTGTTCATCTTTAATGGAAACAATTGTATTTCTCCTTCTCCTTTTAGCAATTGATCTATGGAAGTAAGCAGTATTACGGTCCCCATCTTTAACCCAATTCTTTTTTGCTCTCTGAACATAGGAGTCGTTGAGCTTGGTAATAGTTTGCTCATACCTTTGCATTAATTCTCCTTCTTTGGCACGATCTTGCTGATGTAAGGGCTTTTTTTTGGATGTGTTTGATCTGCTGCTCCAGACTCTTAAGCTCCTCCTGCAAAGGCTTCTTCTTCCTGCACCAAACTTTTAACTTTGCTCCCAGATGATTAGTTCTTTGCATGAAAGGAGAATTTACATGAGTGGCCCAGACATTTTTTGCATAAGATTGAAAATTCTCCTCTCGAAGCCACTAGTTCTCAAATTTGAAGGTGTTACGAGGCTTAAGGGCAATACCATCCGTGGAGAGGAGGATTGGGGAGGTCGAGCTAACTCATCAGGATGACTAGCATGGTTGTTAGCATCGTCTTAACCAAGTCTAGTCTACCAGCCATGCTTAGAACGGATGCTATCCACCCTGATCTTGTTAAGGTTGGTAGAATTTTGATCTTAGATTTTTTTTCTTGTGTATGTCGTCCATAGAGTTGGAGTTCTTAGGATTTTGCCAGGAATTCCTCTTTACTTTATTTTACCAAAGAAATCCCATGAACTCAAATGTGTTGTGATAATAATTCTTTTATAAGGCCTTTTTGAACCGCAGGTTGTCAAACACGAAAATAGACAAGACAACGCATTGGACTGGCATGTCCTCTTAAATCCTATATAGTTTCAAATCAAAGGGAAAATATAGTGGTTATAGCAAGAGGTTTGGTGGATTTATTTTTTTCACCCAAAAAATGAAGGTGAATCATTAGGAAAAATCCTATGGATTCCAACTCGTTACCAAGCGACCAACATAGGAAAAAACCGTAAGGAATCAGAGAACCTTTAGAAATCATTTGAATCAAAAGGAGCTTATATGTTTTTTATGGCCTTTCGCATCTAGAAGAGAGCTTGTGGCCTATCCTAGAGAGTGGTTCCCGTGACTACCAAAGTCATTGATCGAGGTGGTCAAATGGTCTTAACAGGTTTTGGGACCTACATTTTTTAGTTGTTCAGTAGGTCTAGTTGTATTTTTATCGTAAAAGCGTATGTACAAAGATGAAAGAAAAGAAAAATGAAGCTCTAATGTAAAGGCTAGAATCTAATATAAACTGATATCTAGTAATAGCTTGTCATAATCTTAGAGCAAAAAAGGTATTAACATAAATTTTCACACCATGTGACAAAGCCTGCATGAGTCTTCTAGGTTGCTCTCTAAACAGTCATCAAGAAGGATGCGGGAAACTACGCCTCACATTTGTTCAACATCTACTCTTCTCCACAAGAGAGTAAAATAACATGCGGCTCATCGGTGCCCACGACTTCCACACAAGGTTGTTTGTTATATTTGTCATTTTCACTATGAAGAATGCAACATAAGTTAAATTGGTAGAATAGTCCCCATCCCTTTCCCTAATCTAAGGAAGAGCCTCCCCCTCCTCCATGAATTGGTCAAACAAGACAATTAATACCTCCATAAGGGGAAGAACTTGTGCATCGTCTAATCATCAAGATCTGCACCTATGTCGGTGAGTGAGTCGTCCCTGCGGGCCTTAACCACTGTCCAACTCTCGAGTGTCTTCCTCCTTATCTTTGACAGAAGTTGTGGGAACCGGCCAGTAAAACAGGTTCCCTTGTACCACATGTATATCCAAAATAGCGTGTTTCTCCAATTCTTGGGTGTCAAAGAAGTGATCACCTCATAGATTGTGGTAAAAAAATTAGGATTTTTCCAGGAATTCCTCTTTATAGTGTTTTAGCGAAAAAATCCCATGAACTCAGATGTGTTGTGATAATAATTCCTTTATAAGGCCTCTTTGAATCGCAGGTTGCTCAAACACGAAAATAGAAAAGACAAATCATTGGAGTGCCATGTCCTCTTAAATCCTATATATAGTTTCAAATCAAAGGGAAAATATAGGGGTTATAGCACCAGAGGAGAGGAGCATAAAACACAATTTTAATCAGGGTTGAAGACCATTTTTCTCTTATGCAACTCCCTTGTATTTAGTCTATCATGCATAGGATACCATAAAAACACCTTGTGTTTAATTCGGCGGCATGATTTCCATGTCCATGTGATTGCTTTGGGGAAGACATGAGTACCAATCATACATCTATATGCAGGCACCACATGAAACTTCTCAATACTTCTTTTAAATGCCCACTTGTAGTCATGTTCCTCTGCTATATTAGCAAGCATATCTCGGAGCTGCAAAAACTCAGTGTGTGCGACATCCATTAATGGAAGATGAAAGACAGAAGAGAGCTGTGGGAGAATTATGGCAGTGAAATCTTGGATATCCTCATTTTAAGTTCCAATCATGAACCTCCTAAACATCTTCAAAATGAGTAAACAATAAAATTCTTATGTTGTAAGTGGTTCTGATAATAGACTTTCCATACCAGTTGAACCCAAAGGAGATCATTCCTTTATAAAACTTATTTAAGTTTTTCATGAGAAGATCAACAATCATGATAGTAAAACCATATTTAAGAGAGAGATCAAGTGAAACCACAATCTTGGTCCATTTCTAGCCATAAGAAAAACCTTCTACGCTAGTTTATTTATTGTTTTACTTCTAGTTCTTATTAAATTTGAAAATACAAAAAAAAATTCTTATAAATCATAGTTTTGTAAAACTTGCAAGTTATGAGTGCCTCACAACCTCTCTAGTTAGTTTGGGACATAAAACTATTATTTGTTGTTGCGGATTGCTAGAATAGTACAAAAAGAAGAACCACCATTTCCCTTGAGAGTTCGACATAAACCCTCGAGCCACCCTTGGGGGGGGATCCTTGCTGCATCACTCTACACTTGGAGTCTCAACAAGTGGCAAATTCAAAGAGTAGAATTATTGTCATCACCACCGACATCCACTCAGACCCCAACCCCGACCACGACGACCATACATTTGCCAACAACCATGCGCTCGCCCACACCACCATCAACATTGTCCATGCCAGAGACGGGGCTGACACAAGCTTCAACAACGACGTCTCAAGAAGAGCCCATGGTTGTAGATTAATTTGTAATTGACACCGACATTGATGTGCTGCTGAACTTGGGGGCCTTTTTTGCGTCAGGAACTTTAAATTATGATAATTAGTTTTAAAAACATTACATTATAGCCTTTCGCCTGGACGATTTAGACATGCTCTTTGCACCTGACGTACCGGCGAAGGGAGCAACACCTAAGGAGCTCTCGATTGCTAGCAAGGTGCGTCGGCCATTAACTTTGTTGCTCCTTTCTGGGAAAATATCACATGATCCCACACTTTATATGATACCATGCTACCACATCTAAAAATTCGAATTTCTAAGTTTCAAATTTTTTCAAAACTAATTATGTGAGCTCACATCATATGTGTCTGCGATCACTATAATTTTCAGAACCAACTAATTATGAGAGTGTGTTTTGCATGTGTTCAAACCAAAACGTGAATTAAAATATCTTTTTTGAGAGAAAATGAAGGAGAGGGGGGACTCGGTGCATAAGAGAGAATGAGAGCCATAGCTTTTTAGGTCTAGGAGAGAGAGTCTGTGAGAAAGTTTAGAGAGATGTTTTGGAAAGAGAAAAGTGAGGAGAGAGGAGAGTTTGCTCGGTGAGAGAGAGAGTTTTCGGTTGGATTCTATGCACGGGACCAGGTACGGGACGAAACGGCCAAAGTCAACCCTATACTACGGTTTCCTATGGCTACACGACACAGCGCGCACCGCTCTGCTAATGATGCGGACGCTGGTAAATGACTGCAAGTGTGGAGACAATCTCTACAATCCCTAGGAAAGATGGACGTCTGGGATAAGCGAGTGTAGGTAGAAGCGCGCTCAGCCATGCTTTTTTCTATTCCAAAATTTGAACATTTTTTTTTCAAATTTGAACTTTTTCAAAACTTATTGTAATTTTTAAATTTTGTGATGATTTCTTAATTCTCAAAATAGTTTGTTTCACCAAAAAGTGAAACAAAAAAAACTTGTAGGATCAAATACTGGAGAGAAAGGAGCGGGTAAATATCACATGATCCCATATTTTATATGGTACCATGCTCCCACTCTTCAAAAAATCAAATTTACAAGTTTCAACAAAATTCAAAAAAAAAAATGTTAGCATTGAGAACATGTGTGTCTACAATCCCTATAATTTACAGAACCCAATTTGACATATACATGGAGAAATTAAAAAGACAAAACTAACATAAACATTGTCACAAAAAGACAAAAGCGCAAATGTCACTATTCACATACCGATTTGTCTTTTTTGTTTCTCCGTATATATTTCAAACTTGGTTCTGAAAATTATAGAGATCGCGGACACATATGATGTGAGCTCACATAATTAGTTTTGAAAAAATTTGAAACTTAGAAATTCGAATTTTTAGATGTGGTAGCATGGTATCATATAAAGTGTGGGATCATGTGATATTTTCCCCACTCCTCTCTCTCTCATGGGCTACCCCATCTCCAGCTATCTCTGCCACCGAATAAAAATGGTGAGAAGAAGAATACAACCTCTGACAACACCCCGCTCTTATTAGGACTGCTAACTTACTGTACACTTCTGTGACCCGCACACATCCCAAAACATTTGCTGTATGTGCGGTGAGGATAGAAGGTATAGGTAGGTGGGTGCTTAGAAAATCCAGTCTCTTTGGAATAAGTTCTTGTTAAAAATGCTTAGATTTTAAAATTTTAGATTCTCAAAAAGTTCAATTTTAAAAAAGTTCAATATAAAATTGTTCCAATTTTAAAAAGGATAGATTTTGAAAATGTTCAGATTTAATAATTGTCAATTTTGAAAAATTATCAAATTTTGAAACATGTCAGGTTAAAATGTTTAGATTTGAAAATATTCAATTTTTGAAAATGTTAAGATGCTCAGATTTTGAAAAATAGGGAAAAAGAAAAATCCTGTAAAAAAACTAGAATAAAAGAGAAGAACCCCACGAATAAACATCGGAAAATTGAAAAGAGAACAAACACTAAAACCAGAAAAAGAAATGAAGCAGTAAAAACCGGAAAACATGGGTAAATTTTTCCAGAAACTTCCCGAAAGAGATAATTACACTTTTGGTACCACATCTTGCACTCAGATTGCATTTTGGTACCACTTCTTGCAAAGTGATAATTTTTGGTACCACAAGTTGTAACCCGAAAACGTTTTTAGTCCTAGCCAATACTGAACTGCCACGTGGAGCCGCGTGTCGCCGGCGCTAGAGAGGAAGGTTTTGTAAATAAGTCCTCGAATTTTTTCTGTTTACGAAGACGTCCTCCCACCGACGGAATCAGAATGAGGCCCCACTTGTCGGACGCGCTGATGGCGCGGTGATGAATAGTGCTAGAGAACTTGTTGGCGTGTAGTTGATGAAGTAAATGATCGGCCAGTTGGAAATCCCAAGAGCAAGGTGTGATGAATATAGCAGCAAGTTTTTCCCTCAGTAAGAAACCAAGGTTATCAATCTAGTAGGAGGACGAAATACGACTGAAGGTGATGCCCACTAGTTGCGTGATGCTCTAACAAGGGCGCCGTTAACGATAACTTGTTAGCGCGTCTTCAACCAGTAGCAACGTGGAACCTGCACACAACACAACCAAATACTTTGTTCCCAACTTACGATGAGGTTGTTAATCTCACCGGTTTGCTTGAAACAAAGGGTATGAGCGTATCAAGTGGAAAGCAATAGTAATATGCGAGTAAAGTAAATAGTGCGAGTAAAGTAAACAGGTGATAGCAATATAAAGGAAATAGGACCGGGATCCACAGTTCACTAGTGGTGTCTCTCCATAAGATAAAATAATACATGCTGGATAAACAAATTACAGTTGAGTAATTGATAGAATAAAGACAACGTGCATGTCGAGAGGATCACTATGAGATTTACTCTGGGCATTACAACAAGATACATAGACCGCCATCCAACTGCATCTATGACTAATAATCCACTTGTGGCGAATCAATCTGAGAACTCCACAAGTATTAAGTTGCGAATAACAGATAATTGCATTAAGCAAAGTGTCTAATGTAAACAAAGCATATGCCCTCGAGCATATGAATGTTGTTTTCCCCTAGTAGCAACAGCACATCTACAACCTTAGAGGTTTTTGTCACTCCCCCAGATTAAATAGAGGAATGAACCCACTATCGAGCATAAATACCCCCTCTTGGAGTCACTAGCAACTACTCGACCAAGATAGCTACTAACAACGGAGAGCATGCAAGATCATAAACAACATAGAGATAACATAAGATAAAATTCAGTACTTCAACTCAATCATAACACCAATATTCATCGGATCCCAACAAACACAACATGTAGAATTACATAAAGGTAGTCTCGATCATGTAAAGCAGCTCACGAGATCTAAACATGAAGCACATGGTGGAGAAGACAACCATCTAGCTACTGCTACGGACCCATAGTCCAAGGTAGACTACTCACTCATCGCGCTGGAGGCAAGCATGGCGATGAAGAAGACCTCCGGTGGCGATTCCCCTCTCCGGCAGGGTGCCGAGAAGAGCTTCTGGACCCTCCCGATCTTCGGGTCGACGGCGGCGGCGGATCGCGATGTGTTCTGGAAAAGTGATCGGGTACTTAGGTTTTTCCCGTCGGGGGGGGGGTCCTTATAGGCGAAGGGGCAGCATCAGAGGTGGACCAGGGGGCCCACACCACCAGGGGCGCGGGCCAGCCCTAGGCCGCGCCGCCCTATGGTGTGGCCGCCCTCTGGCTTGGCTCCGTCTCCTCTTCGGTCTTCTGGAAGCTCCATGAAATATCTGGATGACTGGCTTTTATTTCGTCCAATTCCGAGAATATTTCCTGTGTAACATTTCTAAAACACAAAAATAGCAGAAAACAGGGAACTGGCACTATGTCATCTCGTTAATAGGTTAGTTCCGGAAAATGCATTAAAATGCCACAAAGTGTAACGAAACACTAAGCAAATGGTGTAAAAACAAGCATGGAGTATCAAAAATTATGGATACGTTGGAGACGTATCAGCATCCCCAAGCTTAACTCCTGCTCGTCCTCGAGTAGGTAAGTGATAACAAAAGAAATAATTTATGAGGTGACATGCACCTACACAATCTTGATCATATATGTAAGCGTTGTGCGCTGGGATCAAAGAACTTAAAACATGGGCATGAAAGATATAGTCTTGATAGAAGAAACTTAGCAACCATGTTATAACATGAAAAAGAACACAAATAAAAGATCATAAAAATGAAATAATGAAAGTCAAATGTGTGTTCAAATCATAAGGAAAAACATACAAATAGTTTTCAGCTTGTCCTTCATGAGAGAGCAAAACATAAATGCATATGACACCTTCAAGTTTAAGAGGGCGACTAGATACAAGTAATATAAGAACAAGTGAAACCAACATCATGAATCAATCAATGAAAACTTTGGGACAATGCACATTATACTCAGAATGACAACTATGTTCTCTTAGACGGTGCATAAAGATAGAAGGTGGAGACTCAACATAAAAGTAAAAGAAAGGCCCTTCGCGGAGGGAAGCAGTGATTGCATGTTTTATGAACCTTCAAAAATTATGGTACTTACCGGCTTTGAGCTCTCATTGCCCCCATCATAAGCATCTTGAATGGTTAAAGTTAATGCGAGTACACTTATGGTGCATATGCTTGACAAATCATAAGTTGAAAACCTCGTGTCCCATGAATACGAATACCCAAACCTCATGCTACTCGACTTAGAGTCCCAAGCAAGCTCTTGTCATTGTAAATATATGTGTATCATCAAGAACCGCCAACGGGGTACCTCCGTGCCCGATGACATGGAACAAGCCCACATCAAAATGGCAGGACAAACAGACAATGAACACCTCGACATCTCTTTTATTTACCATTGGTATAGCTTTTTATTGCGAGATGCGTCGTCGAATGTTCACTATGGGCATGCTGTAAATTTCCACTATGAATTATGCATGGCTTAGATTAGCGGCCCAGGCGTTTCCCTAACACATATAAAAACTCCATGATCCCCCAAGATTCCCAACTTATTTCACATCGCGATTATCCATAAATAAAAGATCACGATATCAACTCAAATAAAAGATAGTGCAATGTTGAAAGCTTGCCCCATGACGGCATGGCTGGGCTAATTTCCAACTTACAACTTGCAAGCATAACAACTCAACATAAGAGAGCTACAATATCAAAATTTTCAAACGAGAAAAGTAAAGTGTGCCATCAGGTTCGTGAGAGCTTTACTGACCAATTTTTAGGAGTAGATAAAAGCAAGTCAAATGTACTTTGGAATAGCAAATTGCTAATAGGTATGTATGGTGGACACTTTGGAACAACTTGGTTTTTGGGAGTTGGATGCACGAGTAGAGCTCATACTCAGTACAAAATGAGGGCTAGCAAAAGACTGGGAGCGACCAACTAAGAGAGCAATAACGGCCATAATCATGAAAAGCGACAAAGCGACATTAAAAGAAGCATGAGATGGCATCAAAAGTCAAAAACTAAGTGATCATAGAGGTAATGGCGACTTTGTATGAGTCTAATATGTGTGAGCATGCGCCAAGTCAACCCAAATAAAGCATCAAGGAGAAAACCAAAATAATGCTTCCAAATAATTAAAACAACGCGTGATTTTTTCAAAGGCTCATTAAGCAATCTCAGTTATTTGAGACAAGTCATGCTACAGCAAAACCACTAAGCATGTTTTCAAAAAGACATCAAGCACGACATGCAAAAGCCTAGGCCGTAGTCTACACAAGCTCCTTCTTGTACAACTTTTTTGTATAAAGCTTTTTCTCTTTTCCAACATCATTCAAACTTTTTATAACCAACTCTTTTGATGAAAACCAATATAAACCAGAGGCAAAAATACACCTTGATGATAAGATATAACAAGATCTGAACACAAATCAAGGTGAAAATCGAAAGCTAAACGCAGTTCTAGAAAAAGAGAACACTCGTGGAAACGAATAGAGTGAAAAACGGAGTGTTCTTGGCAAATGAAAAACAAGGCAACTTCTCCAAAAGGAATTTGTTGGGGTCCAACCATTTATTACAGCAAACAAAACAAAACTAAACTGAAAACTAAAAATAACTGATGCTCTAAGAAAAACGCATAATGCATGAAGCAATAAAAATATAGCGTATTGAAAGGTGACCTGATTTTTGCCGATGAAGAAGGGGTGCCTCGGGGGCATCCCCAAACTTTGATGCTTGTACTTCTTGGATATTTCTTGGGGTGATGGGCATCCCCAAGCTTGAGCTTTTGTCCATTCTTCAACTCATCTCATCATTCTCCAATCCCTACACTTGAAAACTTCCTTCATACAAAACTAAACACAAATCTATTAGCAACATTAATATAAGCATAACATTGAATCAACCCCTTTTGCTTCAGGTTTCAACTCAAAACCACCACATATAAAGTATATACTACTGTAGCAACTTCCCCAAAAGTTTTGTGATCAAAAGAACTCAAAAAGAAAGCGATAAAGCGGCAAACACAAATATTGGCAGAAATCTGTCAAAACAGAACAGCTGACAAAGGTCGAATTTTTAGAGGGTTTTCTGTTGCTCAAATCAAAAAGTGTTCAACTAATGAAAGTTTGGATATAACCTCGGGCATATGCACAAGAAATCGCAGGTCCAAAATATGTACAGAGAATTTTCACGAATTTTTACGGTGCAGCACCGAAAACTGTTTCAGGACAGCAACATCCCCAAATCTTACCTCACTCAAACTAGAGGCTTCTCTTGGCACAAAAACGAAATAAAAAGGATAAGGAGAGGTTATTACAGTAGTAATAACTTCCAAGACTCAAATAAAAGAAAAAGAACTGAAAGTAAAAACATTGGGTTATCTCCCAAGAGTGCTTTTCTTTAACGCCTTTGAGCTAGGCGCAGAAAGTACGAATCAAGTAATATCAAGTGAATTAACTGTTTCCTCAAGATCACCGCTTACCACACTAGGCACTTTAGAGGTTCCTGTAGATGATTCAACCTGCAAGTCACTCTTAGTTGAACTAAAAGTCTTACCAATCTTAAAAACATGTTGCAGTTTAGGCACAGACACCTTGGGAACATACATAAATTTTTGCTCTTTTCCAACAAAAGCTTTCTCCTTCTTAAACTTAAGAGAGGAGAAAATTGAACTTAAAGTTTCCATAGATTCCTCAAGTTTCCCAATCCTAAGGTTTTGACTATCAAGAGTAGTGCTAGCCTCTAAAACGGTGATTCTCTTACCGATACTTTCTATCAATTCATTAACGCGGCTAGCATTATCAAGGATATTTGGCAAACTTTTTCCTAAAGAGCTAAGCTTTTATAAGACTTCCTCCAAAGTGACCTCAGTTTTAACAACATGAATAGGTGGTACTTCCACTAAACTTTCAATTAAAGTGCATGCTTCAAGAGCGGGAGTAGCCAGAAAATTACCTCCTGCAAGAGTATCAAGAACGTACCTATACCAACTAGTTATACCAACATAAAAATTTCTAAGGAGGATCATGGTAGAATGCTTCTTTGTACACCTATGATGAGAATTGCTAATACGGTACCAAGCATCTTTCAAGCTTTCTCCCCCTTGTTGCTTAAAAGTACGAACTTCAACTTCAGGATTACTCATTCTAACAAGACTAAAAGCAACTAAATAAAAGCAACTATAAAGGATACTAATTTTTTTGGGTTTTTGATAAAACGATGCAAGTAAAAATAAAGTAAAAGCAAAACTTAAAACAAAGTAAAGGATGTGCGTGCGAAACTCCCCTTGCAGAAGTCTTCTTCCTCCCCGGCAACGGCGCCAGAAAAACTTGTTGATGGCGCGGTGATGAATAGTGCCAGAGAACTTGTTGGCGTGTAGTTGATGAAGTAAATGACCGGCCAATTGGAAACCCCAAGAGCAAGGTGTGATGAATATAGCAGCAAGTTTTTCCCTCAGTAAGAAACCAAGGTTATCAATCCAGTAGGAGGATGAAATACGACTGAAGGTGATGCCCACTAGTTGCGTGATGCTCTAACAAGGGCGCCGTTAACGATAACTTGTTAGCGCGTCTTCAACTAGTAGCAACGTGGAACCTGCACACAACACAACCAAATACTTTGTTTCCAACTTACGATGAGGTTGTCAATCTCACCGGTTTGCTTGAAATAAAGGGTATGAGCGTATCGAGTGGAAAGCAATAGTAATATGCGAGTAAAGTAAACAGTGCGAGTAAAGTAAATAGGTGATAGCAATATAAAGGAAATAGGACCGGGATCCACAGTTCACTAGTGGTGTCTCTCCATAAGATAAAATAATACATGCTGGGTAAACAAATTACAGTTGGGCAATTGATAGAATAAAGACAACGTGCATGTCGAGAGGATCACTATGAGATTTACTCTGGGCATTACAACAAGATACATAGACCGCCATCCAACTGCATCTATGACTAATAATCCACTTGTGGCGAATCAATCCGAGAACTCCACAAGTATTAAGTTGCGAACAACAGATAATTGCATTAAGCAAAGTGTGTAATATAAACAAAGCATATGCCCTCGAGCATATGAATGTTGTTTTCCCCCTAGTAACAACAGCATATCTACAACCTTAGAGGTTTCTGTCACTCCCCGAGATTAAATTGAGGCATGAACCCACTATCGAGCATAAATACCCCCTCTTGGAGTCACTAGCAACTACTCGGCCAAGATAGCTACTAACAACGGAGAGCATGCAAGATCATAAACAACATAGAGATAACATAAGATAAAATTAAGTACTTCAACTCAATCATAACACCAATATTCATCGTATCCCAACAAACACAACATGTAGAATTACTTAAAGGTAGTCTCGATTATGTAAAGCAGCTCACGAGATCTAAACATGAAGCACATGGTGGAGAAGACAACCATCTAGCTACTGCTATGGACCCATAGTCCAAGGTAGACTACTCACTCATCGCGCTGGAGGCAAGCATGGCGATGAAGAAGACCTCTGGTGGCGATTCCCCTCTCCGGCAGGGTGCCGGGAAGAGCTTCTGGACCCTCCCGATCTTTGGGTCGACGGCGGCGGTGGATCGCGATGTGTTCTGGAAAAGTGATCGGGTACTTAGGTTTTTCCTGTCGGGAGGGGGGGTCCTTATAGGCGAAGGGGCAGCGTCAGAGGTGGACCAGGGGGCCCACACCACCAGGGGCGCGGGCCAGCCCTAGGCCATGCCGCCCTATGGTGTGGCCGCCCTCTGGCTCGGCTTCGTCTCCTCTTCGGTCTTCTGGAAGCTCCGTGAAATATCTGGGCGACTGGCTTTTGTTTCGTCCAATTCCGAGAATATTTCCTGTGTAACATTTTTGAAACACAAAAATAGCAGAAAACAGGGAACTGGCACTGTGGCATCTCGTTAATAGGTTAGTTCCGGAAAATGCATAAAAATGCCACGAAGTGTAACGAAACACTAAGCAAATGGTGTAAAAACAAGCATGGAGCATCAAAAATTATGGATATGTTGGAGACGTATCACGCGCCGACCGTGACTAAATCCGACCCCACCTGTCGGACACTCCTCCCACTGCACAGACCGTTTCTTCCCCCACCCGATTCTTCTAGACAACGCTCCGGCGAGCGAGATCCATGGCGATGGTGACGGCGCAAGATGGCAGGCTCCCATGAGGAGGGTTCCCTCGAGAGCACCGGGAGGTCGTCGCCGACAACTCGGCGAGGGGCTCGGCTGATGGGAGGCAGAAACTCACCAGCAACTCGATGGGGAGGGGCGGCGTCATCTGGCATAGGTGGGCAGAGAGGTGCTCGGGAGGCAGCGAGGCGTTCAGCTCTGACGTCTTCGTTGGAGGCGGAGAGACAGGACAAGCTGTACCACAAGGTAATGTTCCTCTACTACCAGCTAGCATCGATGGAGGAGCAAATTCGCATGGCCGAGCCGATTGGGTCGCGTCCAGAGCTGCTGAAGAACATCAGCTTGGAGGAGCAGCTGCGCATCCTAGAGGGGCGGCTCGCTGCGGGTCTGCCGCCCTCTCCAGCGATAGGGACCCCTCCAGCGTCAGGGACCCCTCCAGCGCCAGGGACCGAAGAATCTGGCAAGAGGGCGACGGATGGGCAAGGTTAATAGGGGAGGTGCAATGGAATGCTACAAATTCTTCTACTAGAGGTCATGGAAGAGAGGTAACTGTTTCTGAATTTGTGCAAGCTTTGTCTGAATTTGTGCAAGCTTTGTCTGAATTCAGTCCACTAGCGGTTTCTGAATTTGTGCAGTAGCTGAAACTGAATTTCTGTTGGTAATTCAGTTTGTGTTGGCAATGCAGAAATTGGAGCATGCACAACTTGTTGGAAAGTTAGCAGAGTTTGAGCAAGAGCTGAAGAAAATGAAAGAGGAGAAGAAGATGTTGGTGAAGAAGATGAGAATGAGAGAACAAGTTGCCAGGAAGAAGATGTATCAAGTGGTTGCAGTATCAGGTATTATAGTGTTTGTTAGCTCTGTGCTTGCCATGTTTCTTGTTGCAGTTAGCATGAAATAGTAGACCAAGTTTGCATGTTATGGAATGTAGTTGAACCAGTTAATGTTTGTAATACTTTGTGTACTCTATGCAACCAGTTAATGTGTGCTATCTATTATAATCAGTGGTGCTATCTTTAGTACTGTTAACACTTTCAAAATGTAGAAGCTTGATTAGCTCAGTTAAAATGTTCAAAAAAGTCATGGAAGTACTTTGCTGTGTGCTAAATGATATAAAGTCCATAAAGATGTCAAGTGCCAACAAGATGTCATGCAATATCACAAGAATTTATGGCTGTTTTCAGAGGTACTCTGTAAGGTGACCATATAATCCATACAAACCCCAAAAAAAATTACATAAATGGTTCACACCTCATTGCAAACATAGGAAGCAATATTTGCAGTTCTAATGCTAGTCATAGTACTAAAACCAGAAATTATCATGATTTGGGGCATTTTGACTAACAGGGACCTCTTCCACATTAAAATTTGTCACTTCTTGGTTCAAATCTGGTATCATCCTTTGTGTACCACTTGTAGGACCTGTTGTACCATCAAGATTGGCTTTAGTTGCACCCCTCTTTTTCCCTTTACCTCTCTTGCTGGTACTGCCTCTTCCAACTGCATTGCTTCTTCCTCTGCTTGCATTGCTTCTCCCTCTTCCTCTACCTCTCAAGTTACCTCTAGTTGATGTTGTGGTCACTCTCTCTCTTGCTGCAGGAATGGTATCTCTTGCAGCAGCAACAAATGCATTTTCTGGAAGTGGCCCAAGCAATCTGCTCATTGGTATGTTCTCTCTCTCCTGCTCATTTGTTACAGTACAAGTCAGTTGCTATTATTGTTATATAACATGATAAGAAAAAGAATTCACCTCTGTTTGCATCCTGTACACCATGCTATCTTCTTGTTGAGTAGGATCCATGCTAGGGTTTGCAGTGTGTTCTAATATGCTGCATTTCATGATTAAAATGAGCATGTTTTATTCAAATATGTGCATGAATATTAATGTAAGACAGTAGTACCTGAACAATAGATGGAATGTCTATGTCATCATCTTCAACAATGATATTATTCTCTCTTTGATCTGCTAATGTCTGTAAATACTTTTCATGCCCTATTTTTTGTTGTGATTAGCTTTTCCACAGATAGAACAGTGAATTGTAACTCCTGCCTTGGTGAAGATTTTGACTCCTTGCTTCATTTTCTCCTCAGGTGCCTTTCTTCTATTCTTCTTAGGCCTGCCCATGACTTTAGTGAACAGAGGGGGATGAATGTGGTGTCCATTCATTTTTTTCCCAGAAAGGTCTGCCTCTAAGTGGAGCCAAGGTAAATGCATATGCTTTGTTGAATGTGTCTACTGTGTAACAACTATGCACTAAATTCTCTGGATTGATGTTGTCCTTATTGCAGCAAGCTATGGCATGGTGGCAAGGAATTCCAGTGAGCTGCTCAATTTCCATCTAGGAGGACACATCTTGAATTCCCTTATTACCTTTGCAGCAAAACCTTGTAGACCTAGCTTTGGATTGTCTCTGAATTCATGCATGAACTTGTCTTTTAGAACTTTTGTTGTGATTGCTTTAATTGGCCAGCTTCCCTCACATGTGTGTTTATCTTCAATGGAAGTGATGATGAACCCTCCTATCCTTTTGGCATCATTGGATGCTTTCATAAAGCATGTACATCCAGGAGCACATTGAGCTTCTAACCTTCTTCTGTCATTTTTTGTCTTCTTTATTTTCTTTCTATTTCTGATGCTATAGGTTGTCAAAGTTGTCCTTAGTTCTACTCCACTTAATTTCATGCCAAGCTTGAATATGGGGTTTTCCATGTCAACCTTTGCATTGAAAGGCTTGATCCTAGCCTTGAGCACCTCTCTGTCTCCTTCTCCAATATTTAGATCAACATCTTGCAGTGCTTCTTCATCTTCATTTTCCTCACATAGCTCCTTCTCATTGTAGTCCATCACTGACGAAGGAATGACAAACAAGCAAAGTCAGACAAGCAGGACATAGGCCTTTTACCTTCCGAGGGGGCCGAACCTGGGTAAATTCCCGTGTTCCTTTGCTTTTGTCTGATCACCGTCGAGTTCGCCAGGTCCCCAATACGCTTCCTAGATCGAAAGCCCTTCGACATGGGCATTGCCGGGGATAAACCTCGTCAATTGGCGCCGACCGTGGGGACGACGGGATCTGGATCTACGGATTCGCCGGCTCCATCACCGACCACCACCAAGACCGACATCGACACCGTCATCGGCATCACTGCGCCGACCAACGTCGACACCACCTCCAAGATTAACGTCGACACCATCGCCGGCATCGCTGTGCCGGCCATCGTCAACGCCAACTCGGCGGAACCAGAAGTCAACCCCGTCGATTCGATCGTCATCGACAACGTTTCGCCAAGCACCGCCAAGTTCACTCCGGCGGAAAACGTCATCGACCCCACCTCAGGCACGACAGGAACAGTGCCCGGAGGCTATGACATGGCCTTCGGATTGTTCAACTTCCATGTGGACAACAACGGGGCGATGGAACTACTCTCCATCGGCGAATCGGCTCCGCTCGTGGCCAAAACGACAACACCACCAGCCGTCGGGGGCAAACCCTCGACTAGCGCGCTACTAGCGCCATCGGAGGAGGAACCAAAGCTGAAAACTTCGACCCCATCAGTCAGGTCGAACGATTTCGAAGATCCACCTCCATCCCCGACCACCGCATACTGCGTCGATTGCGACGCATACCACTACGTGGGCGCCGGAGATTTCTCATCCCATGAAATCGCCGGCTGTGAAGATCCTCGGGGGGGGGGGGGCACGACAGCTATCTACCCGACGATATTTGAGTGCGATCAGGCTCTCAACGCCCTCACGCTCCGCACTGCACCGTATGACCCCGACTATGTCGAAGGGTTATACTCGGACTACACATGTTCAGATGACGACGATGACGTCTACCCCGAAGCTAAGGGGAAAATCAGCAATTCAGCAAGCTCCGCCTCACATTGTGAATCTTCCGCATCCAGCGATGGCTATGCAGCTGATTACGATTCTGACTTCATGATCGAAGTCAGGCCCTACGTCGAAAGAGAAGACATCTACCCTCCAGCGCTGGGCGAAATCAGCGACGATTCGACCCCGTGGTCCGAGGGCCACTGCATGATGGCATCGCACGGCGACGAAAACGAGAACAGAGACAACGACGGCCGAAACCGGACATACAGCAGCCGCCAGGTGGTCACGCACGACCAGATCCGGTTCGCAAGAAGAGTTTACGCGGGCGAGGTGAACTTTGGTCCCAACCCAAGCCCAAGCGATATGGCTGCACTTCGGTTCATCGTCCAGGAGCAGAAGGACCAGATCAGTGCTGACATGCGAGTACTGGAACGGCGCAGAGAGGAGGCCGATGCGTCCAGCAGAAGACGGGCCGAAAGATCGTCCCATTATTCATCAAGCGTCCAGCACAGATCGAGATCACGCACTCAGCCGGGGGCCGATATGCACAATATCACCCGAAATCTGGAGGCAGAGTTCAACGAGGCTGAATTGATGCCCAAGACCAAGGAGGCTGCGATCATGGCCACGGCAGCACACATTGCCGCGAACGCATCCAACGGCGACGAGCATATGCGACACTTGAGAAACTTGGCACTCGAAGGAATAAGGGTGCTTCAAGGCAGGCCTGGCTCAGGACATGATTCGACAGCAAGGAGAACTGCCCCACCAGCGGAGCAAGCCAGGCACCCAGCACCGGTGCCAGCCGTAGCGCCTCGGACGCAAGTGGTCGAACCCCTCAACGGGGAGCTTTGGCATGGTCTGGCCCAGAACAGAGTCGACCAAGGGTGAGCGCGGCGCAAGGCACGCCGCTTCGAGGGAGATCGCAAGGCGGAAATGTTTGGTGGCGCCAATGATGGACTATGCGGGGCAGAATGCTTTAGCCTTTTGATCCGCTCCGCACCGTTGCCGAAGGGAATCAAGCTCAGCGATGGCATAGTCAAGTTCAACGGGCAGCAGGATCTCCGAATTTGGCTCGATGACTTCATAACCGCTGTCAAAATTAGCGGCAAATCCAGGGACAACGCCCTCCAGTTGTTGTCGCTGCACTTAAAGGATAACGCAAGGGCATGGCTGAATAATCTCGCCCCAGATAGCATCTGCTCTTGGGAAGAGTTTCGGCAAGCGTTCATCGCCAACTTCCGAGGCACTTCATGACGACCTACGTCGTTCGAAGAACTACGCCTATGCGTGCAGAGAACTGGAGAAAACCTAAGGTCATACATCTCACAGTGGATCAGCCTCCGGAACACGACGGAAAACATCTCGCCCGAAAGGGCCATCGATGCCTTTCGAGACGGCCTCTTTCGACGCAACTTCAAGGAAGAGCTTGGACGCTGCAAGCCGAAGACCGTCGACCACCTCATGAGCTTGGCGAACGAATGGGACGATGGCGAAGACTCCATCGCGGCTCCCAGAAGCTGCCGTCGATCAGCAGAACGGGACATCGACGTGAAAGACCAGTTCCACCCCGGATCCCAAAAGAAAGGTCGTCGAAACTGCTACGACAACATGGAGAACACAGACATGGTAGCAGCAGGCTACGTGCACGAAGACCGTGACGACAACCGCGACTTACCGCGACGAGGAAACAATTACCATGGCAGCAGCAGCAGAAGTACCAGTCGTGACTCGAAGCCAAGAAAGGAGTGGCGCCGACGACAGCCACAGCTGTCGGCAGAGGAGATGCTTGATAGCGGATGCCCAAGGCATACGTACCTCGACAAGGACGGAGTACGAAGACCTGCGCACCTCCTCATCGAGTGTAGAGAATTCCTTCGTCTCAACCGGGCACTTCAGGAGAGGATGGGCACCGAGCAGCCAGTGGCGGGGGCGATAGCCTTCAACGCTCCACCACCACCACCTAACCCACCAGCGAACGTCGTACAGTAGGGCCACCAGCCGCCACGATCCAGCAAGTCGATCCGCGACAGCCGGCCAACGAGGAAGAAGAGTTCCCGCCGCCAAGAGGTTTCGTGCCCATGATTCAGAGGGGGCGCCCGACGAATAAAGTTCAGCGAAAGCGCGCAAGAGAAGTGTTTCACGCCGAACACGCGCCACCGGCCACTCCCGAATATCTGAACTGGTCCGAACATCCGATCGGTTTTGATAGGTCAGATCATCCACCGAAGATCCTACGCCCGGGACACCATGCCTTGGTTCTCGAGGCGCAGATAGGGGGTTTCACCTCGAAAAAGGTGTTCGTGGACGGAGGTAGCAGCTTGAACCTCATCTACGCAGATACACTGCGGAAGATCAAGATCCCGATAAACAATCTCCTGCCAACGGAGACTTCCTTCCACGGAATCGTCCCAGGGAAGCCGACGTACCCATTAGGGGCGATACATCTCGATGTCATCTTCGGCACGCCAGCAAACTTCAGAAAGGAGAAGATCGAATTCGAGGTCGTCGACTGGCCCTCGCAGTACCACGCCATCCTCGGATGACCAGCGTTCGCTTGATTCATGGCGGTACCGCACTACGCTTACCTCAAGCTGCGGATGCCCGCAAACAGAGGACCACTGACGATCAGCGACAGCTTCGCCCGATCCAAAAACTGCGACAAGGACTTCAACACCATGTCCCAAACCTTCGGGGTGCACGAGGAGCTGCACCATATTCGGGAAGCCAGTGTGATGGACATCGATCCACCGGCGCAGCAGAACGCCCCAGAACTGTCGTTCGATGCCAACATGGACACCCGAGAGCACCAGATCCACCTGACGGATCCAACCAAGACGGCGCGGGTGTCGAACTCCCTCTCTCCCGCATAGGAAAGTGTGCTCATCGAGTTCCTCCGTGAGCACTGGAGGATGTTTGCCTGGTGTCCAGCATATATGCCAGGCATCCCCAGGGAACTCGCCGAGCACGAGCTTAAGATCTTTCCCAACACGAAACCGGTCAAGCAGTCTATGCGCCGGTATAATCCAGAGAAGGCCAAGTCGATGGGCGAGGAAATCAACCACCTCCTCGAAGCCAAGTTCATCAGAGTGATCAAGGAAGCCATGTGGCTCTCGCCACCGGTCATGGTGGAGAAGGACACCAAGATCTACAGGATGTGCATCGACTTCACGACCCTAAACAAGTACTGCCCGAAGGACTACTTCCCCCTGCCCCAAATCGACCAGATCATCGACTCCATGGCAGGATGCGAACGCCTTTCGTTCCTCGACGCCTACTCCGGGTATAATCAGATACGGCTGAAGGTAGAAGATGAAGACAAGACGGCGTTCATCACCCCGCACGGGGTATACTGCTACATGACGATGCCCTTCGGGCCCAAGAACGCCGGAGCCACCTATCAACGGTGCATGCAGGCGTGCCTGAAGGAACAAATTGGCCGCAATATCGAGGTCTATGTCGATGACATTGTCATCAAGACCGCGAAAGCAGATAGCCTGCTCGATGACCTTCGAGAAACCTTCGCCAACCACGACAGATATAGCATCAAGCTTAACCCGAAGAAGTGCTCTTTCGGGGTACCCATCGGCCAACTGCTGGGCTACCTCATCTCCGAGAGAGGGATCGAAGGAAACCCAGAGATGATACAGGCCATCATCAACATGCGGCCTCCAAGGACGCTTCGACATGTCCAACAGTTGACAGGTCGACTCGCAGCGCTTAGCCGCTTCATCAGCAAGCTCGGCGAAAAAGCACTCCCTTTTTATCGGCTGCTCTAGAAAACAGACAACTTCACGTGGACCGAAGAGGCACAAGCCGCGTTCGACGACCTCAAACGTCGTCTGTCGACCTCCCCAGTTCTCGTCACACCCCGAGAGAGAGAGCCGATGTTGATATACATCGCGGCTATGAATCAAGTTGTCAGCTCAGTACTTGTGGTCGAACGCGCGGAGGAAGGCAAGGAGCACGGAGTACAGAGGCCCGTGTACTACCTGAGCGAAGTTTTATCTCCGACCAAGCAAAGATACCCCCATTATCAGAAGCTAGCATACGCTATCTACATGACGGGGAAGAAATTACCGCACTACTTCGAATGCCACTCCATCATAGTGGTGGCCTCGAATCCAGTTTCCAGCATCCTCAACAACCCAGACGCCATAGGGCGTGTGTCGCTATGGGGAATCACGCTGGGGCCCTAGGAGATCACGTACCAGCGCCAGTCCGCAATCAAGTCCCAAGTCCTACCGGATTTCATAGCCGAATGGACGGAAGCTCAGATGCCCGAACTCCCAGACCTGTCGAACAGCTGGACCATATTCGTTGACGGGTCCAAGCGGGTTTCGGGAGCAGGAGCAGGAGTGGTTCTCATATCACCACAGGGGGACAGGATGCGCTATGTTCTCCGCATGCATTTCTCAAACCCCTCGAACAACGAGGCAGAGTACGAAGCCGTTCTCCATGGCATGCGCATGGCCAAAGCCTGCGAGGCCACCCGCATTAAGATCCATGGAGATTCGAACCTTATCGCCTAGCAAGTCATGAAGGAGTGCGACGCAACCTATGCAAACATGATTGCATATCGCGCCATGTACGATAAGCTCGAAGGCGAATTCGAGGGTTGCGAAGTGACGCACATCGGCAGGGAAAGCAACGAAGAGGCAGACAACCTGGCCAATATCGGGTCAAGGTGCCTCCCAATACCACCCGGAGTCTTCTTCGAAGAGATATTTGAGCGCTCCGTCAAGATCAAACCAGTGACCGACCCGGCGTTAGCAACACGCTCGGGGGCTCGGCAGGCCAGCACCGCCCCAGCGACGGGAACAGAAGATCTCCCAAAAGACGCGGCCGCAGTCATGCTCGTCGAAGCAACATGGACGAAGCCATACTTGGCCTACCTGATGTGGGGCGAGCTCCCAGAAGATCCCATCCATCGCTGACAAGTCATGCGGCGTTCCAAGGCCTTCACGATAATCAACGGGGAGCTCTACAAGCGCAGCACCACAGGGGTGCTCCAACGGTGCATAGCACCGGAAGATGGAATCGCTCTCCTTCGAGAAATCCATGAAGGAACCTCTGGGCACCACGCTTGCAGCCGAACCCTCGTGGCCAAAGCTTTTTGGTCAGGATTCTACTGGCTATCCGCCCTCTACGACGCCAGGAACATCGTCTAGCACTGCGAAGCATGCCAGCTATTCGCCACCAAGCCTCATGCACCTGCGTCCGAACTGCACACCATCCCTGTAGCCTGGCCCTTCGCACAATGGGGGCTCGATCAAGTGGGGCCTCTCCCCAAATCGTCCCGAGGAGGTCATACCTACCTGCTAGTCGCAGTGGACAAGTTCTCCAAGTGGATAGAGGCTGTTCTGGTCACCAACCAAGAGGCGACCACGACGGTCAAGTTCTTCGAGTCTATTGTCTACCGGTACAGCGTCCCGAACAACATTATCACCGACAACGGCACCAACTTCACTTCGGGCGAATTCCAGGACTTCGCCAAAAACCTCGGCATCAAGCTCAAGTACGCTTCGGTGGCGCACCCCAAGTCTAATGGCCAGGTTGAAAAAGCCAACGGACTTGTATGCGGAGGCCTGAAGAAGTGACTACTTCGACCTCTCAAACACGCAGCAGGCGCCTGGGTCGAGGAACTGCCTTCGGTGCTCTGGAGCTTGCGAACAACACCCAATTCTTCGATGGGCTATACACCCTTCTTCCTGCTCTTCGGAGCAGAAGCAGTGCTACCCACGGATGTGCGCTACAGCGCGCCCCGCGTGGTCGCCTACGTCGAGGAAGATGCGGACGAGTCGTTAGTAGACGCCCAAGATCTACTAGACGAAGCTCGAGATGTCGCCCTTGTTCGGTCGGCGGTTTATCAGCAGAGCCTCCGCAACTACCACAACAGGCGGGTACGCAGACGCTCATTCGAGCCGGGCAACCTTGTGCTCCGCCTCAAGCAGACAAGCACGTCGAAGCTGGAGCCGCCATGGGAAGGCCCGTACCTCGTCCACGAGGTCATCCCAGGAGGGGCATACCGCCTACGCAACCTGAAAATGGGGAAAGACATAGAGAACCCGTGGAACGCCGCGCAGCTGCGCCGCTTCTATCCTTAGCTAGCAAAGCTGTCTCCTCCACCCCCTCTACTATGTAATCAAGCGTCGGCAGCAGTCCGCGCCCAACATTGTGCCTTCGGCACCAAGCAATAAAGTTCAAGTTCCTCATTTCATGAATCGACATCTGTGTATACTTATGTTCGGGGGCTTTGCCTTTCGACCCACGCTCGAGGGCTTCGCCCACGCTCGGGGGCTTTGCCTTTCGACCCACGCTCGAGGGCTTCGCCCACGCTCGGGGGTTTCGCCCATGCTCGGGGGCTTTGCCTTTCGACCCACGCTCGGGGGCTTCGCCTTTCGACCCACGCTCGAGGGCTTCGCCCTATGCTCGGGGGCTTCGCCCTCTCGACCTACGCTCGGGGGCTTCGCCCTATGCTCGGGGGCTTTGCCTTTCGACCCACGCTCGGGGGCTTCGCCTTTCGACCCACGCTCGAGGGCTTCGC
Organism: Dactylis glomerata; assembly: GCA_007115705.1. Taxonomy (NCBI): domain Eukaryota; kingdom Viridiplantae; phylum Streptophyta; class Magnoliopsida; order Poales; family Poaceae; genus Dactylis; species Dactylis glomerata. The sequence continues at coordinate 1,577,053 of QXEO01000450.1, read as the reverse complement.
CCTATGCTCGGGGGCTTCGCCCTCTCGACATACGCTCGGGGGCTTTGCCCTCCCGACCTACGCTCGGGAGCTTCGCTTTTTCGCCCTAGACAAACAAGAAAAAAGACACACATATACAATATATACACAAAGCAGAGGTACAGATACAGCCACAGGGCTAGTTCATGGCGCCGCGGCGCCCTGGTTTGCTCTCTGACGATCACTTTTGGTGATAATCTGTTGAGCGATACAGTCGGCTGTGCCTCTGCAAGCAGCATAGTGGTGCTCCATATCAATGCGACCACTGGGGGACGGAGGAAGCGTCTTCAGAAGCTCCAGGTCAACCTCGGGATAATGAGCGCGCACGAAAGCAAGGGCGACCACGGCTCCGCAGTGCAAATGCTCTCGGACAAAGGAGTACACAACATTTCCATTCTCGAATCGGTCGAGCAGCGCCGGCAGACCTTCGGGCTGGTTGTTCAAAGGGAACATCGCCTCGTGCACCAGAGCGAGGGCGCTTCGGCTCGTCTCAGCCAACACTCCAACTTGAGCGATCCTGTCTTGAAGAAGTGTCAGCTTCATCGCTTTCGGCCGATCGGCCCAGAAGTTGTCGGCAACCGAATTGGCGTGTGTTTGAGCAGCAAGAAGGTGCGCATTCACACGTCGGGCTTTAGCGGCATTGTCAAGGCACACATCTGCAGAAAGAGGTAGAAAATCAAGTTTTGTGGGCTCAAATCACAATGTACAACGAAAGAGCTCGAAAGACTTACACTTCAAGGATTTCCCAAGATTGTCGATCTCCTCGAGAAGGAATTTTTCGCCATCCTGCGCATGTGATGCTTTGGACAGAGCGACATCGACCTTCGCTAAAACTGCCCTCAACTGTTGCTGCGTATTCCTAAGTTGGTCGCGCAAGGACCGAATTAAGGTCAAACGTGGAAGGCGCCCTCCTCTCAGTGGCACTGGAAGAACTAGCAATTGTCTCGTAAGAAACAGGCCAGGCACCCGAAGGCGTGGACGCATCCTGCACAAGGCGACCTCGGTCACGAATAGCAATCGGCAGTCAAGGAAGCAGACACATAATAGGATAACAAAACGAGCGCTGCAAAGTTACAGCAGGGGATGCACCCGCATTAAAACGACATGGTTCAACATAGCATCATGATACTAATTACAGATGCACGATAGGCATCACCGGCACTACGCTGAGCTACCAGGGGCCTTGCTAGATTGGGCGCCGGAAGTTCCGCGCCTTCGAGCCCGCGCTGCCGCTCGTTGATCGTTCCTTTCGGCCAGGAAGCTAGTCAACCGAGCAGCCAAGTCGCGTGCTCGAGCAACATAGCCCTTGGCCGACTTGTCACGTTCGTCAGCATCCTTTGGGTATGTGCTGGTGACCTTCTCGGCGTCGAACTGCACCTCGTGCATCATCATCAGAGAGAAGATAGACTCAGAACCGATAGTTAGCTGTCGGTGCACCGCGGCAACTAACGGATCTTCACCATCTGGCTTCACCGCCAGGGCTTCGAGGATCCCAGCCATGGTATCGCTGACCGAATCGGGGATGGATGTGTCCCGAACGCGGATAAGCGTAGACCGCACCTTCGCCAGGAAGCTGCAGACTTCCCGACTTAGGCGCTCGGCGGTACCAACACTGGACTCTAGACCAGCAAGCTCCTTCATAGCCCCGGCATCCAACTCCGCAGCATCTGCAAGATATCACAAGTTCTTCAGTTAAGAGAAGCAATTCTTCGCCATTGCAAAACCCAATCAAGGGATATCAAAGATTCACCGCGCAGAGTGTCGAGCGAGGTCTGCAGCCGCTGCTGCAAGTCCTTCTCCCTAGATTCGGCATCCAGACGACTCTTTTTCGCGCGCTCTTGAGCTTCGGACGATTCGGCCTTTAAACGGGCGATTTTGTCGGCCAGCTCAGCGGCCTTAGCCTTCAAGCTCGAATTTTCCGCAGCAAGATCGTCCAGCTGAGTCTTCAGGGACGTCTTGTCAGCGGCAGCCTGTGATCCGATCCCTGATCATTTAAAGATGTCATAAGGAGGCGAAGCAAAATAGCCCACAGAGCAAAGAGGCGACAAGTCAAGAAACAGTACTCACGTCGAAAGTCGTCGACCTGGGCGTTCAGTCGTCTGTTTTCTTCCTCTAGCGCAAGAAAGTTCTTGCACACCTTCGATAAGTCCCTAACGACGGGCTGCGCGAGAGGAGGCAAGGATAAACTCTAAGAAATATTGTTAGGAGGGCGAGCCCAAGTGTAAACACTTCGACTCACCCTCGGGGGCTACTGATAGGAAAATATACGAGGCATAAAAGCTAGAAATTTCAGACTTACATGGCTTTTCGAGCTGGAAGGCTCGCCGGAGGAAGTAATCAGGACGAATTCAGGTTCGCCCACCTTTTTCTTCGTAGGAGACGGAGGCTTCGGGGGGTCGACCTCGGGAGCGGCGTCTCCAGCTGCTCTCTCCTGCGAATCTGCGGTGTGCTCGAGGGAGTCGTCATGGGGCCGAATGCGATATTGGTCGCGATCCCCTTGGCTAGCCGAGGTCTCCTCGGTGGACGATCTGAAGCAAGCATCGAAGTCAATACATCATGGCCATTTCGAAGCAAAGCTGTACGATGCAAAGGAAACTCATGAGGCATCAATTCCGAATTTCGGAAGGACCCTTCTTCCCACTCGAGGAGGAAGATGGCTGCTCAAAGGCATTGCAGGGATCACGCTGTCGTCGTCATCACCCGAGGAGAGATGGGTATCATCAAGATCTTCTGAGTCCTCGACGACATCCGCGATCGGTTGTTTCTTCGGGGCTCTCGACGGAGATGGAGCGGCAGAGGTCGATCCCTCCGGCACTTCGGTGAAATCGCGCCCTGGATACTCACCCATTTCGGGCTGGGGCGGATAGCATCGGGCCACTTCGATTACCTATACAAGAAGTTCAATCGCGTTCAACACTAATCAACACAGTTGCGGAACAAAAGTAATACTCGACCAAGATAAGAAGCATACCTCGGTGCGGGGAAAGGCCTTGCTGAAGGCCACCGCGCCGAAGACTTTCAGCACGGGCGACTTCTTCTTGATGTTTCTGACGGCGCGCACGCACTCGTCGATCTCGGCCTTGCGCAGCTCATCTGAAGAAATACGGGTCGAATCCCGTCGGTCGCTGTAGTCCCACATGCAGTGGGCTCGAGCAGCGAGGGGCTGGATTCGACGCTCAATGAAGGTCCGAATAAGTTGGAGGCCCGAAAGCTCCTTCTTCGGAGTGGATCGAAGCTGCTCGATTTTCTTCATCAGCGGCTCCATAATCTTCATCTCCTCCTCCGAAAGATCATGCCTCCAGGACACTCGGGATCGAAGTACAGAGGTGGTCTGGAACTCCTCAAGCCCAAAAGTTTCGCCATCGGAGGACTTGTCCTTGGCATAGAACCACTTTGTCCTCCAGCCGGGATTGTTTTCGGGCGTTTGGAGGGAGAAGTAGGAGACATCCGGGCGCACCTGACAGCTGAAGCCGCCGGTCTGGAATTGCAGAGGGCGCCGAATAATGAAAATTCGGCGCCATAGCGCCCAGTGGGGTTCAATCCCCAGGAAACATTCACAAAGCATGATGAAGCACGCAATGTGTCGGATGGTGTTGGGATTCAGATCATGGAGCTGAATCCCATATGCAAAAAGAAGACCGTGGAGGAAAGGATGTGGGAGAAGGGACAAACCCCGCAGCAAGAAGGCAATGAATATTACCCAGAATCCAGGAGGAGGCCGGGGGACGATCTCAGGGCCGGCGGTGAGCGATTCCGCCGGCGTGTCAGGAGGCCCATCTTCTCGGCCTGGGACAGTTCCTTGTCCCCGACCTTGGTCTGGACCCAACGGCCAACGATGGAGCCGTCGGCGTCGGCTGTCTTGGCCTTCTTGGCGGCGACGCCGGTGACGGCGCCGGCGGCGGAGGAGCTCCTCTTGCCCATGGCCTCGGTGCGCAGCGAGAATTGTGGAAATGGGTGCAGGTGGAGGAAGCAACTGCTGTGAGGCGCAAGGAGGAAGACGGTGGCGGCGGAGTGGGGTGAATTGTTACCCTTCCGCTGCCATTTTATTCTTAATCTTGGAAGTTACCGTCGATCTGGGCCATACGTTATGAAGCGGAAACGGCGGATCAGATCTGGCCGTCCATGTGTCAACACCACAGGATCCAAGGCGCTCCACTATGCACGGTAATCAAGGAAACCGTGCTGATTTTTTTCACCCACACGCGGGACGTGCGGTCAAACACGGTCAACAGCCGGGACGTGCGGCTGCTGGACCCACAGTGCATCTAGTATTGTCAGTGTCAGGCCATTCCAGCAGAGGATGGCGTGACAACTTGAGGAAATCTGGCGTCAGCACTGACGTGGCCCTCAGGGAAAGTTGATCTTGTTCGACCCAAGGGGCAAGGCTGGCGTGGATCTCTTCGAATTTCAGAGGTATGTGCATCAAGCGCCCAGAACATTTTTGGTGCTGAGTTTTTCTTCGAGGTTTTCGTGCTTTCCTTGCACTGCCCGAACGTGCGCAATGTTCTTTGGGCGGTTTTGGTTTTTTACTTGATGTTTTGAGTAGGCTTCGGTCCCTCGAATTGTCTCCTTCGGGCCAGCAGTGCCTTCAAGTTATTCGGGGCTGGGCTTCGGTCCCTCGAATTGTCTTCTTTGGGCCAGCAGTGCCTTCTAGTTATTCGAGGCTGGGCTTCGGTCCCTTGAATTGTCTTCTTCGGGCCAGCAGCGCCTTCAAAGTATTCGAGCTTGAACTTCGATCCTTTGAATCATCTCTTTCGAGCCGGCAGCGCCTCTACACTATTCGGGTATGGGTGTCCGAACCCTCAAAACGCATCTCTAGGTCGATGGCGCCTTCATTTTGTTCGGATATGGGCTGATGCCTTTTCGAACCTTTCTTTTGGGCTATCAACGCTCCTCATTCAACATGCCTGAATCTTGGTGGCAATATACCAGTTGGGATGCCGTATGTCAAATATGAAGGTAAGTCCATGGTTTGCAACACCAGATGGCCCGGTATTCGTATCAAACGTGCTCTGCCGAGAAAGTTTTCCATACCTACGGTATGAAGTTTGCACCGATGGACACATCGGGTGCCTCACAATGAACTGGGCTTCGACCTGGTAAGTCCAATGCGGCTCGGGTCGGGGTAGCGCCAGCCCACGCGGGTTTGAGTCGGGGGACTCAAATCTGAGTAAGCTAACCGAGTGTTTTTGCGGCTATGCAATTAACTGAGACCCGGCGTGAGTCTCAGACCGGTTATGCGCATCCCTCTGCAAACCCGACTTAGCACTTTCGAGGCTTTGAATGAGCGCAGCTCGAAAATTTCATACCTAACAAGAGTATTACTCGAATATTCTCTATAATTTTGCAGTTCCACAGGTCAGGCGCGCATATCGGGTGCGGCTAGGAAGACTTTCGGGTGGAGTCCCTGCCATAGTCTTCGGCTATCTCAGGCACTCGGGGGCTACTGACGAAGGAATGACAAACAAGCCCCCGATATTCGCCTACCTGGTTTTCGGCCCAGGAAGCGTCTCCCTTGAAAGGCTCTTGAGGCCCATCAAGGTGGCGGTCTAGCGTGGCCCAGAAGCTAAACTTGGCGTGCAAGTAAGGACTCGAAGAATTCAAGTTAGATTAGACTTCGTTTGTTTAAGGTCTGATCCAATCTGTACTTGGCTTGAGAGACAATCCTGAGACCCTACCTTCGGATATAAAAGGCTGGGAGGGAGATCTCAAAACCCTAGACGCTTTTCCACCCACCTCACGCCGGAGCGCTCGATGACTTAGAGCTCTCTGGTTCGGCTAGATCCAATCTACGCCACCATTGTAACCCCATCATCAAAGCCACCCCGTCAATACAAAGTCAGATAAGCAGGACATAGGCCTTTTACCTTCCGAGGGGGCCGAACCTGGGTAAATTCCCGTGTTCCTTTGCTTTCGTCTGATCGCCGTCGAGTTTGCCAGGTCCCCAATACGCTTCCTAGATCGAAAGCCCTTCGACATGGGCATTGCCGGGGATAAACCTCGTCAATCACTGATTTGTCTATTTTTCAGCAAACAGATAATCATCATCCTCAGCAGCCATGAAATCACTGTCATACAACTCACTGTCCACACTACTGTCATCACTGTCAATGCTTGCATTGTATTCTTCTTCCAGAACTACAACAACAGAAGATATAGAAGCATTGTTTCCTTCACTTGGAGCTGCACCACTGGCTGCATGATGCTCTAGACATGCACCACTATCTCCTTGATGCTCTAGACCTGCAACAGTGTCTCCTTCATGCCCTGGACCTGCACCACTATCTACTTCTTCCAGCACAACCCTTTGAGGTTTTCTAACCAGCACATCTTCTCTCAAACTATTTAAGAAACCTGAGTGATCAATATAGACTAGTGTCTTCTCTGTAATGGCAGCAATGATCATTTCTCTGATGTGAGCTTGAGATTCAATGCATACCAATCCATCCATTATACTCTTCCCTGGCAGTAGCCAGTACACTGATACGTCTCCAACGTATCTATAATTTTTGATGCACCATGCTTGTTTTTACACCATTTGCCTAATGTTTCGTTACACTTTGTGGCACTTTTATGCATTTTCCGGAACTAACCTATTAACAAGTCGCCACAGTGCCAGTTCCCTATTTTCTACTGTTTTTGTGTTTCAAAAAAGCTACACAGGAAATATTCTCGGAATTGGACGAAACCAAAGCCAGTCGCCCAGAAATTTACCGGAGCTTCCAGAGAACCGAAGAGGAGTTGGAGTGGGGCCACGAGGGGCCCTCACACTAGGGCGGCGCGGCCCAAGGCCTGGCCGCACCCCCTATGTGTGAGACCGCCTCGATCCACTTCTGATGATGCCCCTTCGCCTATAAAGACCCCCTGACGGGAAAAACCTATGTACCTGATCAGTTTTCCAGAACACATCGCGATCCGCCGCCGCCATCGACCCGAAGATCGGGAGGGTCCAGAAGCTCTTCCCGGCACCCTGCCGGAGAGGGGAATCGCCACCGGAGGTCTTCTTCATCGCCATGCTTGCCTCCGGAGCGATGAGTGAGTAATCTATCTTGGACTATGGGTCCATAGTAGTAGCTAGATGGTTGTCTTCTCCACCATGTGCTTCATGTTTAGATCTCATGAGCTGCCCTAAATGATTGAGATCACCGTTATGTAATTCTACATGTTTGGTTTGTTGGGATCCGATGAATATTGGTGTTATGCTTGAGTTGAAGTATTGAAATTTATCTTTTGTTATCTCTATGTTGTTTATGATCTTGCATGCTCTCTGTTGTTAGTAGCTATCTTGGCCAAGTAGTTGCTAGTGACTCCAAAAGGGGGTATTTATGCTCGATAGTGGGTTCATGCCTCTATTTAATCTGGGGGAGTGACAGAAACCTCTAAGGTTGTAGATGTGCTGTTGCTACTAGGGGGAAAACAACATTCATATGCTCGAGGGTACATGCTTTGTTTACATTACACACTTTGCTTAATGCAGTTATCTGTTGTTCGCAACTTAATACTCATGGGGTGTTCGGATGATATCCCCGAGAGTGGATTATTAGTCATAGATGCAGTTGGATGGCGGTCTATGTATTTTGTTGTAATGCCCAGAGTAAATCTCATAGTGATCCTCTCATCATATGCACGTTGTCTTTATTCTATCAATTGCCCAACTGTAATTTGTTTACCCAGCTTGTATTATTTTATCTTATGGAGAGACACCGCTAGTGAACTGTGGACCCCGGTCCTATTTCCATTATATTGCTATCACCTGTTTACTTTACTCGCACTGTTTACTTTACTCGCATAATATTATCACTTTCCACTCGATACGCTCATACCCTTTGTTTCAAGCAAACCAGTGAGATTGACAACCTCATCGTAAGTTGGGAACAAAGTATTTGGTTGTGTTGTATGCAGGTTCCACGTTGCTACTAGCTGAAGACGCGCTAACTCATTTTATCGTGAAACGGCGCCCTTGTTGGAGTGTCACTAGGCTATCAAGCATCACCTTCAGTCGTTTGTTTGCTCCTCTCCTGATCGACATACCTTGGTTTCTTAACTGAGGGAAAATCTTGCTGCTATATTCATCACACCTTCCTCTTGGGGTTCCGAATGGGCTGGTCATCAACCAGGCATCAAGCAAATTTTCTGGCGCCATTGCCGGGGAGGAAGTAGAAGACTTCTACGAGGGGAGTTTTCGCACGCACATCCTTTACTTTGTTTATTAGTTTTGCTTTACTTTATTTATTTTTACTTGCATTGTTTTATCAAAAACCCAAAAAATTTAGAATTCTTGGTAGTTGTTTTTACTTGTCTACTTTTAGTTTTGCTAAAATGGCTAATCCTGAAAACACCAAGTTGTGTGACTTTACTAGCACGAACAATAGTGATTTTATCTGCACTCCTATTGCGCCACCTGCTCCTGCTGCAAACTTTTATGAGATTAAGCCTGCTTTATCGAACCTTGTTATGAAAGAGCAATTTTTTGGTGCTAGTACTGAAGATGTTGCAGCTCATCTCAACAATTTTGTTGAGCTATGTGAGATGCAGAAATATAAGGATGTTGAAAGTGATATCATTAAGCTTAAGTTGTTTCCTTTTTCTTTGAGAGGAAAAGCTAAGGATTGGTTGCTGTCTTTGACTAAGAATAGTATTGATTCATGGGCTAAGTGTAAGGATGCTTTTATTGGTAGATACTATCCTCCTGCTAAGATTATATCTCTGCGTAGTAATATTATGAAGTTTAGTCAGTTTGATAATGAACATGTTGCTCAAGCTTGGGAAAGAATGAAATCTATGATAAAGAATTGTCCCACTCATGGACTGACCACTTGGATGATTGTTCAAACTTTTTATGCAGGACTGAATTTTTCTTCCAGGAACCTACTTGATTCAGCTGCTGGAGGCACTTTTATGTCCCTTACCTTGGGCGCCGCAACAAAGCTTCTCGACAATATGATGGTAAATTACTCCGAATGGCACACCGAGAGAGCTCCACAAGGTAAGAAGGTAAATTCTGTTGAGGAAACCTCTTCCTTGAGTGATAAGATTGATACCATTATGGCTATGCTTGCTAATGATAGGACTCATGTAGATCCTAATAATGTTCCTTTAGCCTCTTTGGTTGCCCAAGAAGAGCATATTGATGTGAACTTCATTAGAAACAATAATTTTAACAACAATGCTTATAGGAACAATTTTGCTAGTAACAATTATAGGCCGTATCCTTCTATCAATGGTAATGGGTATGGTAATTCCTCCAACAACACTAGGGCCGCGCCCTCCGAGCTTGAGGTAATGCTCAAGGATTTCATCGGTAAGCAAAATGCTTTTAACAAGTCTGTTGAGGAAAAGTTAGGCAAAATTAATATTCTTGCTTCTAAAGTTAATAGCCTTACTCATGATGTTGAACTTCTGAAATTAAAAGTGTTGCCTAATGATGTGAAGGAGCACAATGTTTTTGCTACTGCTAATGCTATTCAAGTTGGAATTGATGAAAATGTTAGATTGTTAGCAGAATTGCATGCTAGATGGGAAAGAGAGGATGAGATTGCTAGGAATATGAAAGTTTGTACTATTAATACCTCTAATGATGTTGTTCCTAATGCTAGCAATCCTCTTACTTTGATTGGTGTAGAGAAAACTCCCACTCCTTGTGTTAAAAAGCCCAAAACTGCCAAAACTTTTTCTCAAAAGAGTGCTGGAATTTTTTGGAGTGTGGGAGATGATAGCTCTATTTCCTTTAATGATTTTGATGTTGATGTCTGCAATATATCTGAAGTTATTTTGTTCTTGCAAAAGCTTGTTTTGACACCCAATGCTAGTTCTTTAAATGTTGCTTTTACTAAGCATATTACCAATGCTCTCATAAAAATTAGGGATGGAAAGTTGAAGCAAAAAGCTTCTGTTCCCAAGAAGTTAGAAGATGGTTGGGAACCCATCATTGATATGCATGTTAACGGTTTTGATTGCCATGCTTTATGTGATCTAGGTGCTAGTATTTCTATCATGCCTAGAAAGATTTATGATATGCTTGATTTACCGCCACTTGAAAAGTGTTATTATGATGTTCCTATTGCTGATGTTGCTAAGAAGAAACCTTTGGGAAGAATTAATGATGTTCTTATTGTGGTTAACAATAAACTTGTTCCCGTTGATTTTCTTGTCATGGATGTTGAATGCAATGCTTCATGTCCTATTATTTTGGGAAGACCCTTTCTTTGAACTGTAGGTGCCATCATTGATATGAGGGAAGGCACCATCAAATATCAATTCCCACTCAAGAAAGGTATGGAACACTTCCCTAGGAAGAGAAAGAAATTAGTGTTTGACTCTATTCTTAGAGCAAATTATGAGCTTGATGCTTCATCACTTGATATTACTTGATTCGCAATTTTCTGCGCCTAGCTCAAAGGCGTTAAAGAAAAGCACTTTTGAGAGATAACCCAATGTTTTTACATTCAGTTTTTTTTCTTTTATTTGAGTCTTGGAAGTTATTACTACTGTAATAACCTCTCCTTATCCTTTTTATTTTTTTTGTGTGCCAAGAGAAGCCTCTAATTTGAGTGAGGTAAGATTTGGGGATGTTGCTGTCGTGAAACTGTTTTCGGTGCTGCACCGTAAAAATTCGTAAAAATTCTCTGTATATCTTTTGGACCTGCGATTTCTTGTGCATATGCCCCAGGTTATATCCAAACTTTCATTAGTTGAACACTTTTTGATTTGAGCAACAGAAAACACCTTAAAAATTAAACCTTTGTCCGCTGTTTTGTTTTGACAGATTTCTGCCAATATTTGTGTTTGCCGCTTTATCGCTTTGTTTTTTAGTTCTTTTGATCACAGAACTTTTGGGGAAGTTGCTACAGTAGTATATGCTTAATATGTGGTGGTTTTGGGTTGAAACCTGAAGCAAAAATGGTTGATTCTATGTTATGCTTAAACTAATGTTGCTAATAGATTTGTGTTTAGTTTTGTATGAAGGAAGTTTTCAAGTGTAGGGATCGGAGAGTGATGAGATGAGTTGAAGAATGGACAAAAGCTCAAGCTTGGGGATGCCCATGAATCACCCCAAGAAATATCCAAGAAGTACAAGCATCAAAGCTTGGGGATGCCCCTGAGGCACCCCTTCTTCATCGGCAAAAATCAGGTCACCTTTCAAGACACTATATTTTTATTGCTTCATGCATTATGCATTTTTCTTGGAGCGTCAGTTTTTTTTAGTTTTTAGTTGAGTTTAGTTTTGTTTGCTGCAATAAATGGTTGGACCCCAACAAATTTCTTTTGGAGAAGTTGTCTTGCTTTTCATTTGCCAAGAACACTCCGTTTTTCACTCTATTCGTTTCAACGAGTGTTCTCCCTTTCTAGAACTGCGTTTAGCTTTCGATTTTCGCCTTGATATGTGTTCAGATCTTGTTATATCTTTTCATCAAGGTGTATTTTTGCCTCTGATCTTTATTGGTTTTCATCAAAAGAGGTGTTTATAAAAAGTTTGAATGGTGTTGGAAAAGAGAAAAAGCTTTATGCAAAAAAGTGGTACAAGAAGGAGCTTGTGTAGACTGCGGCTTAGGCTTTTGCATGTCGTGCTTGATGTCTTTTTGATAGTATGCTTAGTGGTTTTGCTGTAGCATGACTTGTCTCAAATAACTGAGATTGCTTAATGAGTCTTTGAAAGAATCATGCGTTGTTTTTATCGTTTGGAAGCATTATTTTGGTTTTCTCCTTGATGCTTTATTTGGGTTGACTTGGCGCATGCTCACACATGTTAGACTCTTACAAAGTCGCCAATAGCCTCTATGATCATTTAGTTTTTGACTTTTGATGCCATCTTATGCTTCTTTTAATGTCGCTTTGTCGCTTTGCATGATTATGGCCGTTATTGCTCTCTTAGTTGGTCGTTCCCAGTCTTTTGCTAGCCCTCGCCTTGTACTGAGTATGAGCTCTACTCGTGCATCCAACTCCTAAAAACCAAGTTTGCCAAAGTTTCCACCATACATACCTATTAGCAATTTGCTATTCCAAGTACATTTGACTTGCTTTTATTTACTCTTCAAATTAAACTCTTACCAGTGTTATGCGAAAATTGGTCAGTAAAGCTCTCACGAACCGGAAGGCACACTTTACTTTTTCTCGTTCTAAATTTTTGACATTGTGGTCTCTTATGTTGAGTTGTTATGCTTGCAAGTTGTAAGTTGGGAACTAGCCCAGCCATGCCGTCATGGGGCAAGCTTTCAACATTGCACTTCTTATTTGAGTTGATATCGTGATCTTTTGTTTATGGATACTCGCGGTGTGAAATGAATTGGGAATCTTACGGGATCATGGAGTTTGTATATGTGTTAGAGAAATGCCTGGGTCGCCAATCTAAGCCGTGCATAATTCATGGTGGAAATTTGCAGCATGCCCATAGTGGACATTCGACGACGCATCTCAAAATAAAAAGCTATACAAATGATAAATAAAAGAGATGTCGAGGTGTTCATTGTCTGCTTGTCCTGTCATTTTGATGTGGGCTTGTTCCATGTCATCGGGCACGGAGGTACCCCGTTGGCGGTTCTCGATGATACGTGTATACTTACAATGACAAGAGCTTGCTTGGGACTCTAAGTAAAGTAGCATGAGGTTTGGGTACACGTATTCACGGGACACGAGGTTTTCAACTTATGATTTGTCAAGCATATGCAGCGTAAGTGTTCTCGCATTTACTTTAACCATTCAAGATGCTTATGATGGGGGCAATGAGAGCTCAAAGCCAGTAAATCCCATAATTTTTGAAGGTTATAAAACTTGCAATCACTGCTTCCCTCCGCGAAGGGCCTTTCTTTTACTTTTATGTTGAGTCACCACCTTCTATCTTTATGCACCATTAAGAGAGCATAGTTGTCATTCTTAGTATAATATGCATTGTCCCAAAGTTTTCATTGATTGATTCATATTGTTGGTTTCACTTGTTCTCAAATTATTTGTATCTAGTCGCCCTCTTAAACTTGAAGGTGTCCTATGCATTTATGTTTTGCTCTCTATGAAGGACAAGCTGAAAACCATTTGTATGTTTTTCCTTATGATTTGAACACATGTTTGACTTTCATTATTTCATTTTCATGATCTTTTGTTTGTGTTCATTTTCATGTTATAACATGGTTGCTAAGTTTCTTCTATCAAGATTAAGTCTTTCATGCCCATGTTTTAAGTTCTTTTGATCCCAGCTCACAATGCTTACATATGTGATCAAGATTGTGTAGGTGCATGTCACCTCAAAAATTATTTCTTTTGTTATCACTTACCTACTCGAGGACGAGCAGGAGTTAAGCTTGGGGATGCTGATACGTCTCCAACGTATCCATAATTTTTGATGCTCCATGCTTATTTTTACACCATTTGCCTAATGTTTCGTTACACTTCGTGGCACTTTTATGCATTTTCCGGAACTAACCTATTAACAAGTCGCCACAGTGCCAGTTCCCTGTTTTCTACTGTTTTTGTGTTTCAGAAAAGCTACACAGGAAATATTCTCGGAATTGGACGAAACCAAAGCCAGTCGCCCAGAAATTTACCGAAGCTTCCAGAGAACCGAAGAGGAGTTGGAGTGGGGCCACGAGGGGCCCTCACACCAGGGCGGCGTGGCCCAGGGCCTGGCCGCGCCCCTTATGTGTGAGACCGCCTCGGTCCACTTCTGACGATGCCTCTTCGCCTATAAAGACCCCCTGACGGGAAAAACCTAAGTACCCGATCAGTTTTCCAGAACGCATCACGATCCACCACCGACGTCGACCCGAAGATCGGGAGGGTCCAGAAGCTCTTCTCGGCACCCTTCCGGAGAGGGGAATTGCCACCGGAGGTCTTCTTCATTGCCATGCTTGTCCCCAGAGCGATGAGTGAGTAGTCTACCTTGGACTATGGGTCCATAGCAGTAGCTAGATGGTTGTCTTCTCCACCATGTGCTTCATGTTTAGATCTCATGAGCTGCCCTAAATGATTGAGATCACCGTTATGTAATTCTACATGTTTGGTTTGTTGGGATCCGATGAATATTGGTGTTATGCTTGAGTTGACGTACTGAAATTTATCTTTTGTTATCTCTATGTTGTTTATGATCTTGCATGCTCTCCGTTGTTAGTAGCTATCTTGGCCGAGTAGTTGCTAGTGACTCCAAGAGGGGGTATTTATGCTCGATAGTGGGTTCATGCCTCTATTTAATCTGGGGGAGTGACAGAAACCTCTAAGGTTGTAGATGTGCTGTTGCTACTAGGGGGAAAACAACATTCATATGCTTGAGGGTATATGCTTTGTTTACATTACACACTTTGCTTAATGCAGTTATCTGTTGTTCGCAACTTAATACTCATGGGGTGTTCGGATGATATCCCCGAGAGTGGATTATTAGTCATAGATGCAGTTGGATGGCGGTCTATGTATTTTGTTGTAATGCCCAGAGTAAATCTCATAGTGATCCTCTCATCATATGCACGTTGTCTTTATTCTATCAATTGCCCAACTGTAATTTGTTTACCCAGCTTGTATTATTTTATCTTATGGAGAGACACCGCTAGTGAACTATGGACCCCGGTCCTATTTCCATTATATTGCTATCACCTGTTTACTTTACTCGCACTGTTTTCTTTACTCGCATACTATTATCACTTTCCACTCGATATGCTCATACCCTTTGTTTCAAGCAAACCGGTGAGATTGACAACATCATCGTAAGTTGGGAACTAAGTATTTGGTTGTGTTGTGTGCAGGTTCCACATTGCTACTAGCTGAAGATGCGCTAACTCGTTTTATCGTGAAACGACGCCCTTGTTGGAGTGTCACTAGGCTATCAAGCACCACCTTCAGTCGTTTGTTTGCTCCTCTCCTGATCGACATACCTTGGTTTCTTAACTGAGGGAAAATCTTGCTGCTATATTCATCACACCTCCTCTTGGGGTTCCCAACGGGCTGGTCATCAACCAGGCATCATACACCTGCATTTTTCCATTTCTGTGGCAGTCCAGTTGCCTAAGAATTCCATTCAAAGTTGATAGAGACCATGTCTCCCTACTGCAGTTGTCAAAGTGGTCTACTGAACAACACTCATACAATAGTCTGCCTTTGGAGCCTACAGTACCATAGAAAAATCCATTGTATACTACTTCAAGTGTGAACAATTCAGTCACTCCCCCAGGATACTCAACTGCATAACAGTTATCAAAACCCATAGTCAGTAGTGCAAGGCTAAAGTTAACTGAACATCAAAATTTAGTTAACTGAATTTTATTGACAGTGAAGTGCTAATTCAGTGAAGTGTTAACTGAACATCACATTTACTGAACAGTCATGCATTCTTACTTAAAACTCACAATATTGCACATAAATTTCCAAGCTTTCTAAAGTTAACTGAAGAGGTCTTAACTGAACATCAAAATTCAGTTAACTGAATTTTATTGACAGTGAGGTGCAAATTCAGATTTCAAATCCAAAATCAAATTTTTGTTTGTTTCAAGCAAGTAAGCAGTAAGCAATCATGCATTCCAACTTCACAGACACACACTTGCACAAAAATTTGTAAGCTTTTCACCTCAAATCATCGGAATCAAAATCTCCAGGGACTTCTTTTCCCATCGGCGGACAAGGAATCAAGGAACTCGATGAAATTAGTATTTTTCCCCTAAATTACTGCTTCTATACGATGCGCCTAAGCAAGTAACACTAGTTCCCACTGATTTCCACTCCTAAAAACACCCTACTAATGCCTGATCACGCGCCCACCTGCAGGTCTCGTCCGGCGGAGCGACGAACAAAGGAAGAACAGGAGAGGGAGATGGAGTAGATCCTTACTGTATGCTGGCGGCTCTTGGTCATGCTGTCGGAAGTGCATGGTCGCCGAGATCGACTGGGAAACGAGGTCGACCTCGACGGCGCCGTCGCCCCCAGCTCCGCTTCTCCCTCGCCGAAACAGACGCAGCTTTCCTCAAACAGGTACGATCTCTTTCTTTTTTCCCCACGCGACTGAGGGACTCATTGGAATTCTTTCTCTCTTGAGGACTTAATTGCACAGCTCCTGTATCACAGCTCTGGTTCCACGTGGCTCCAGGTGGCAGTTCGCTATTGGCCAGGACCAAAATCGTTTTCGGGGTGCAAGTTCTGATACCAGGAATGTTTGCTTTGCAAGATGTGGTACCAAATTGCAACCCGGATGCAAGAAGTGGTACCAAAAGTGTAATTAGCTCTTCCCGAAACCGGTTTCGAAGAAATTGAACCTGGCCTAGTCCAACCAAAGGAGCACCGATGCCTATGGGGTATGAGTTGCTTGGTAAGAGACTCGTTAGGGTCAAATATGATTCGCTAATCACATCGGGAGCTACTGGACACCGCACCTTGCGGCGTTGTGCACTCGCGCCGCCTGCAGGGCACCCCATATGGCCGGCCCATTAAACAATGCTTTTTTTCGTTGTTGGATTTCTTCATACTTTGTTCAGATTTGAAAATAAAATTAAAATTGAAAAAAATAGAAATCTATTCACACCTGAACAAATTGAAACTGTGAGCAAATTCATAATTTGAACAAATTTATAATATGTTTAGATTTGGAAAATTTAAAATATGAACAAATTTAAAATCTGAAAAATTCGAAAATTTGAACAAATTTCAAAATTAAGCAAAATTTGTTACAGATTTTTTCTAAAAATAAAGTAAAAAAGGAAAAAATCTGAAAATTGTACAAATTTCGAAATTAAACAAAATTCATAATCTATTTGGATTTTTAAAGTGAAACAGTAAAGCGAAAGAAAAAAAGAAAAAAAAGCAGAACGCATTTGCTTTAAAAATCGGACTATAGGCGTGCAGCTGCACGACGCAAGCGGGGAGCGCCGCAACGGACGACATAGGAATTGGCATCACGTCACTATCTTTTTCTGAGAGCAAAATACACATCACTTTATTGAAGATTAATGTTTACAGAAACTGAAAGTAAATCTAGGGGATAAATAAGCAAAACATTGCGTCCAACATCCAAACTAAAGTGCGTGTTTTGCTAGGCAATGTGCTTCTTGATTTGTTTCTCTTCCTTCATGGATAACAGAGAAGGAATTCAGCTCACCAGCCATGTCTCTAACAAAATGGGTATGCAAACCTCCAGTATTGCACCGGATATCTTCAACCTCAGAAGCTAAAACCACATTTGTGCATCCCAAATCCCTAAGGAGCACCAAGCTCTCTGGTTTTGAAACGCTCTGGTTGGTCCAGCGAGGTCGTCTGTGTTTGGGCTCACCTATCGGCACGCCTGCCGCTTTTTGTGGATGGGTTGGTTCTGTAGTGTGTCGGTTCGCACCCAGCCTTTTCTTCCCATTCGAGCCCACTCTCCTCCCTCCGCCGCCGCTGCAGCCGAGAATAGCGCGCTTCCGCCCGGAGGACTACGTGATCGATCGTATGTACCCCGCCATTTCTCCTTCTCCGGCGTGTTTCCGTTTTTGATTGAGAGCTTCTTGCTTCTGGTTCTGTCCTCCTGTCCCTAAAAAAATGTAGGCATGGCCGACGGCATGGGATCCACGAGGTTGCGGGACCGCTCCTCGCCGGCGGGGTCAGTGTGATCGGCGGGCAAACAGTCGATTGCGAAGTCCGCCATTCCCGCACCGGCGAGCGCCGATTCTAGGCCCACCTCGAGTTCCGGGAGCGCGTGTTCCGGCTCGCCGCCCCTGTACTCTATGCCGCCGCAAAATCACCAGTGCGTGCCTCTACATCGGATCTCTCCAATCATCTCTGGACTCTGATGTAGATGGTCCAAGAGAAGAACAGATTAACCTGTGTGTTCTTCACGCAGGTCGATTTGTTCAGATTGATCGATTGGGATGGGGACCAGTTCGCCCGCATGGCCGAGCAAATCATGATGCGCCACACCAGGCACGACGGGAGTTCCTCCCTCTTGCGGCGGCTACCAGCTGCCGTTGATGACGACGCCGGCGGCACTGGTGGAAGCGATGAAATTGGGGATGCCATTAACAATGACGATGGCAGAGCAAGTAGTGGAGCTAGGGCCACCATTGACGAGGGCGATGGAGGAAATAGTGAAATTGGGGGTGAGAAGATCTCGGTTGCCTAGACGTATAATTCGTGAATGCTGTCAGTTTCCTTTACCACAGGTCTGCAATTGACAAGGGCGATCGAGGATGTGAGTGCTCGATCCGGACAGAATGCTATACATCCTTCCTGTGTTCTTATCCGGACAAGAATGTTGTCAGTTTCCTTTACCACAGGTCTGCAATTTCAGGACTATGCTACATTATTCTTGGAAATACATATTATTTATTGATGGTATTTTACCACTTCAATTTTGGTTTTCCCATGTCTTGTTCAGATTACAGATTCTATCAAATTTCAAATTTATGTTCTAGGTTGCAGTCTTGTTTTCTTGCCACGATGTGCTTCCATGATGTGCTAGAAACTAGAAAGACAGTTCATATTTCGTTGATCTATGCTCCCTGTTTAGTGGTATATTTTTTGCACCGTATTTTCTAAATCGGTTTTGACATGAGACTTCCTTTCTGTTTCTTTCGGGTGGCACTTCAGGTGGAAGAAGAATGGGTGGCTTAGAGAGCCTGGGTAGATGTCATTCGTCTCAAATATATCAGCCTAAAATATTGTATCCCTCAATGAGTAGCTAGACGATGCCATTCCATTCTCAAATACATCAGTTCAAATATTGTATCCCTTAAGGAGTCTAGCTAGATTATGTATTTCGTTCTCAAATAGTATGTTGTTGCCAATCTTGGTTCCCTTGCCTTAAGGAGTCTAGCTACATGATGTTACATATTAGCTAAAAATCTTCAATTTGATAGAATGAAAGGAAGGAAAGGAAACTTTTTTACTTTCTTGAAAGGCATGTTTTCTAGGGGCAACACATCTAAGAAAAGTGGTGTTACAAACAATCAATCAGTGCTCGATGATTTAAAAAAAAACAAACTTGAGGTCATGGAAAGTTCAGATTGTTGGTTTATTTTCTTTTCATTTTATGTCAGGTCAGATGAACTTTGCTTCCCTGTAAAAACCGGTTTTCAGAACAATGATTGTATTTCACTGATTAGGGAGGTTGGGTTGAAAAAAAATGTTATCTTAGTCGTTAATGTAGAAGATTAGAGGTGCATGAGTGCATGTTTCATATTCATGTCAAAGGAAACATTTTCTTTATAACATGGTTAATTGGTTAGATATTAAGATTCCTCTATGATTAGTTTTCTTGGAGTAAATTCATTTGCTTAAAATATATACAGTACATGCATGTGAGATTTATGGCTGTCAGTATGGAAGTGCCACATACAGGTGTCATATAGTTCGACTATTGACTCTACCTTTGACGATTTTTTATTCGGTTGATTCTTACAGTCCGCCTTCTAAGTTGTACATTTTTGTTTATTGATGTTTCCTTTTGTGCTCTGCAGCACGGAAAGTGCCAGGAACTACTCAAGAAGGATCATTTGGATGTCATAGAGACTGGCCTGAGCTTGAGCATTCCATTTATTCTCTGTAGTGAAGGGTTTTGCAGCATAGAAAATAAAAAATTCCTACGATGACGAACAAGAACAAGCCAAGATCTGATCTACGAGATGCAAAACAACGAGCGAGAGAGATTAGATCTACATACCCTTGTAGATCGCACAGCGGAAACGTTCAGATGAACGTGGTTGGCGTAGTCGTACTAGCGTCTCCTCTTCGCGATCCGATCCGATCCAAGCGCCACAACGGGCGGCGCCTCCGAGCGTTGCACACGTACAGCGCAACGACGTCTTCTCCTCCTCGGTCCAGCAAGGCGCGGTGGAGCGGTAGATGGGATCAGCAGCACGACGGCGTGGTGCTTATGGTGGAGAGTATCTGCGGGCAGAGTTTCGCCTATGCGCGCGAGGTAGAAGAAGAAAGGAGACAAAAAATAGTCAAACTGGGACTACATGATACAGAAGAGAAACAGTGGAACAACTTGGCGGCTGATCAAAATCAGCTGCACGGCGGCCGAAAAAACCCTCGATGCGGCTGCCCTGGCGTGCGCTTTAAATAGGCGCATGATGTTTGCCCTAGCCTGCTTTAAAAAGCGTGCAAGGCAATCAGCGTGACAATCACGCATGCATGGCTCGCCTTCGATCAAATCGATCGGATGGACAAGCGAGCCACGCCCTGGCGCGTGCGGCCGACCGGGCCGACCCATGTTGCTTCTCCTTTTTTTTCTTCTTTCTTTTTGTCTTTTCTTTTGCCTCTTTATTTAATAGTTTGTCTAGATGGGTTACAAAATTAGCCCATTAGCAAAACTACTTTATGGACTACTTTTAGCCCTTATTTATTTCCAATAAATAAATATATGTATTAACATTTATCAATTCAATTAATTAATAAATCATTAATCATCTTCCCGGAAAAATTCCATAACTCTCCGAAATAATTTTCATAAATCCCGAAACTACCCTAGCATCGATGAGCGTTAAGTGTGTGACCCTACGTGTTCGAGAATGCGTGGACATGATCTCTATCAATAATCAATAGCGGGATCTGGAAATCCATATTGACTCCCACATATTCAACGAAGATCATTATCGGTGAACCACGATGTCAGGATTCATTAATCCCGTATACGAATTCCTTTATCTCGCGATATTTTACTCGCCCGAGATTCGATCATCGGTATCGCCATACCTAGTTCAATCTCGTTCACAGCAAGTTCTCTTTACTCGTTCCGTAATCCAATATCACCCTGTGATTAAACTCATTAATCACGTGTTTGCAAACGGTGTATGATATTGATTACCGAGTGGGCCCGGAGTATATCTCTCCGACATGGGAGTGACAAATCCCAATCTCGATACATGCAACCGAGCAAGCACTTTTCGATAACCTAAGAGATACCTTTATGATCACCCTCTCATAGGATGACGTTTGATGACCTCAAAGCTCTCTTTCGGTACTATGGAGTGGCATTATCTCATGGTCTAAGGAATAGGATACTAACATAGGAAAAGCTAGGCAATTGTGAACACAATGACACGATCTAATTGCTATGCTTAATTTGGGTCTGTCCATCACGTCATTCTCCTAATGACATGACCTCATTATTAATCGACAACTCATGTCTATGGTTAGGAAACCTTAACCATCATTAATCAATAAGCTAGTCTAGTAGAGGCTTACTAGGGATACGGTGTTTGTTCATAAACCACACATATATTAATGTTTCCGCTTAATACAATTCTAGCATGGAATATAAACATTATCATAAACAAGAAATATGAAATAACAATATTATTATTGCCTCTAGGGCATATTTCCTTCAGTCTCCCACTTGCACTAGAGTCAATAATCTAGTCATACTTGCACCTTTAACACCTATGGCATTCCGGTGTTATTCATACGCTTTGCACGTGGTAAACCTTATCTACGGGTCTGACAGTTTCAGGTCCGTTTGTATTTGCATATCTTTTGCGTCAGCACGCATTACTCATCTTCTGTGAGATGGCATCGTATAAACTTGGTCTTCTGGTGAGATCTTTGTTTCTTTGCCGAGACTATGTTGCCACTATTGTTATACAATAGAATTACATAGTACTAGCACACTTAGAACTACACCTAGTTCTTTTGCTGCTTCTAGAGCAGTTATACACTTAGCCCTCGTTGCAGTATCCGTCACAATGGTTAACTTTGAAACTCATCCAAGTCTTCATGGAACTTTCTTACATCTTATTGTGCCACCTTATAACTCAAAACAAATAGCCTAAAATTGAGATTAAATTTTACCTGTATATGTGACAAAGCCAATGTAACACATTGCAATGAGCCATTTGTCACTTCTGCATACATAACATATTGTTAGTTCTTTGAAAGTACATAAGAATATCTTTACTATTGTCCAACAATCATCATATGAATGCTCGTAACCTTTTAGATCATCGGACACATCTGGATCTACATATCATGGTATACAAGATTGAAAATCATTCTTGTGGTTTCACTCATCAAGTGTCAAAAACAGTTGATTCTTGCTTCAACCTCTTCCATGCAACAAGAACCGTTCTTATTGTTTCCATATTGAACAAATTCAATATTTCATCTATGTACTCTGGCAAAACTATATTAGCGCCTCAATCTATCTGTATAGACATTGATGCTCAATATTCTGGTTTTGCCTAAGTCTTTCATCAAAAATCCAATTTTAATGAAATCTTAACAATATCAAGAAAAGCACATAATTTCCAATGACCAATATGTCGTCTACATAAAGCATTAGAAATATGTCTTAGCGCTCTCACTTACTTTCTTGTAAATACAAGCATCTTCAAATATCTTGATGAAATTAAACTCTTTTAACATTTTCATCATTGAAGATTCCAACTCCGTTATGCTAACTTCTACCATTGAAGTTTGCATACATATCTAGCAACCTTGGAATCAACAAAACCCATTGGGTCATGTCTGGTACACGTCCTTGGTGTGCATTCCGGTAGAGGAACGTTGTTTAATTTATTCAACTATCATATCTCAATATGTAATTGTTGCTAGAATAATCCATATGACGAAGTCAGGGCCCATCACCTCTTCTTTGTATATTGTTGGTTACTATTATCTAATAATATACCGTTCTCAAATCTTTCTATTTGATGACGACCAACTTGGTTAAATAGGAACTTTGATGCCGTGACTACAACACATTGTAGACGCATGAGCCATGAATGCAGTTGCTGCTTCCAGAACATTTTCTGGTGCTACGCTACTCTGATCATCATGCTCAGGTTCAATAACCCCATTAAGTTCTATTTTCCTCCCACTTAAACCTTTCGCGAAAAACTCCTTCATAAGAAATTCACTTCTTTTAGTGACAATCACTATGAATTCGGGTTCATTGTAGAAGGAATACCCAACGACATTCTTTGGGATAACCTATAAAGACTTACTAATCCAATTTTGGTTGTCAACATTTTACATATGCCTTGCATACCAAAATTTAAGAAAAGACAACTATAACTTGTATGGTGTCATTTCAGCGGATTATGATGGTGCTCTATTCAGTGAAAAGCGGTAGTCTCTAAAGCATAATCCACAAATTACAATGGCAGTTTTATTTCATCATTGATCTAACCATGTCCAACAAGGTTTGATTACATCTATTGAATACTCCATACTCCTATGGTGGTTTTCAAGATGCAAGTTTGTGAAACAATTTCCTCAACTCTTTAGATGTTTGCTAAACTTGTAACTCAAATATTCTCCTTTATGATCCCATCATAAATACTTGAATTTTCTTGTTACAATAATTTCCACTTTATCATTTGAACATTTTCAATTGTTTCATATTTCTTTCTCATCAAGTAGATATACCATACATCTATTCGAGTCATTGACGAAATAGAAAATACACCATGATCGACTTCACACAATGGACTATATACATCAACATGTACGATCTCCATTTAGTTAGTCGCTTGTTCTGTCCATGGCCCATGAACGGAGTTTAATCATCTTTA
The DNA here is from genome assembly GCA_007115705.1 of Dactylis glomerata. Classification (NCBI taxonomy): domain Eukaryota; kingdom Viridiplantae; phylum Streptophyta; class Magnoliopsida; order Poales; family Poaceae; genus Dactylis; species Dactylis glomerata. The sequence continues at coordinate 1,553,579 of QXEO01000450.1, read as the reverse complement.
GGAAAAGTCTCACAAGCGTCAATCAATTCAAAATCAAATGACTCGAAAATCTATCAATATAGAATTTCTTTCATGTTTTGTTTCCAATATGACTTAAATGGAGGTGTCATATATAAGTGAAATTTGTTTTGTCTTGCGACCTTTAGCATCAGTGTTATAAATGTCTATTTCACCAACAAGATAATAATAATCTATCCATCGATTATGGAAGACGGTAATAATTTGAACAACCATTGTTCTCATAATACCAGAACAAGATAATAATTATTATGTTCATAACAAATCTTGAAGCCTAGGTTTGATGCCGATGAAAAATACAATAACACTTTTATTTGTTTCTCGACGCGCATTATCACCACATTCTTCTACTGGTTATTTAGGCCATTGTAGTTCTTGTATTGTGTTGCTTTGTATGACATTTCATACCAACAATCCAGTATCCAATACCCAAGAATTACATTATTAACGAGCAGAGAATACATCTATAACATGTATATCAATTATATACCCGAGCTGGACATTTCCAGTCTTTTCCTTTTCTACCAAATATTTTGCAGATCCTATTTAGCGTTTCCTCTCCATTTAGAAGAATCTATCAACATCAATAGTGGCGTCAAGCATTTGACACATAGTCCAAAGGATGTTAGTCAAATACTAATGGCCTTGGATTTTGCACATTGAGGTGGATCGCCATAATCATATAATTGACGTTCTTCTGGATTCCATTCCTTAGCATTCTTTTGGTATAGCAAAATAATTTAGCCGATACCTTTTCATTCATCCTATCATGACAACTTTTATGATGAAACTACTATAGCTCATAAGGACGAGTGCAAGTATAATATTAGTTCCCAAACTGTTGGGTGATCTGGACGCCCAGCGCCTTCAACCTTCACATATATTCATGCAATATGAGCATATGTTCTTTTACTAAATTATACTTCATCATTTTGCCAACAATCAAAGTTTTAGATATCAAATATCGTTCACTTCTTGTTTGTTTCTGAAACAATTCGTTCAGCTCGATGATCACTTTGATTCTCAAATAATTTTAAAGATCAATTTCTCATGGAGGCAAACATGATCTTAGATGCTAAACTTGAATCGTTGCTCTTGGATTAATACAAATTATTAAAACAGATGGAGCAAGAGAGGTTTGCAATAAGACTTAATCTTTGATCTTGACATTTTAACTAAATGGCACTAGTCCAAAAAGCGATTATCCAGAATTCTATAGTTTATCAACTCAATTAAAACTAAGTGTCGGTGGAAAACGGTTGCCAAAGACTACAATGACTTATGCAAATACACTAAGATTTTGTTCAAGATAATTAGTTCAAATTAATCAAATTACTAATGAACTCCCACTAAATTCAACATCCCTCGAAGTTGTTTAGTGAAGTATGATCCAAATTCACTACACCAAGACCGATCATCACGTGAATGATGTAGCTTTAATGGTGAACATCAACATGTTGATCATATCATCCATATGACTCATGCTTGAACTTTCGGTCCGTGTGTTCCGAGGCCATGTCTGTACATGCTAGGCTCATCAAGTTTAACCCAAGTGTTTTGGCGTGTGCAAGAACTGGCTTGCACCCGTTGTATGTGAACGTAGAGTTTATAGCACCCGATCATCACGTGATGCTTCAAAACGATGATCTTTCGCAACGGTGCATACGAGGGGAGAACACATATTATCTTGAAATTAAGTGTGAGGGATCATCTTATAATGCTACCATCGCAATCAAAGCAAAATAAGATGCATAAAGGATAAACATCACATGCATATACAATATGTGACATGGTATAGCCAATCTTCGCGCATTGATCTCCATCTTGTGCATGCCAGCATGATCTCCATCAGTCCACCATGATTGCCTCCACCATGAATAGCAACTACAACTATTGCTAACTACTTAGCGATAAAGTAAAGCTATTACATGGTGTATAAGAAGTTGACACGCAGGTCATACATAATTATAAAGACAACCATATGGCTCCTGCCGGTTGTGAACTCATCGACATGCAAGTCGTGAAACATTACAAAACATGATCATTGCATATGAAAGGATCGTATGAGCGACTAGAGGGGGGGGGTGAATAGGAGCTACCCAATAATTTTAATTCTTTTCAAGTTAAGGCTAGACAAGAAGGTAAATTCTCTAGATGTGATACTAAGTGAATTTACCTAGAGTGACAAGCAAGCTAGCAATAACAATATAAGTAAAGGCACAAGTAAAGGATAGAGGTCACCGCAATGGAGACACGAAGACACGAGGATGTATTCCCGTAGTTCCTTCCTTGTTACGGGAAGTACGTCTACGTTGGAGAGGTGTGGTGCCACAAAGGCCACCAACGCCACAAAGGCTCACCCTATTCTCCGGTGAACAAGCCACAAAGGCGAGTTCACGCTCCACTAAGCGATGCCCTTGAAGGCGGCACGACACCTTTACACAAAGTATTGGGGCAAGCTCCACAACTCAATTGGAGGCTCCCAATAGGCCCACCAAGCTCTTACACACAAAGTCAAGCTTGGGGGACGGCTTCTTCCGGCTAGAAATCCGATGAATCACACAAGTAACAAGCCCCTCAACAAAGAGAGGGGGAAATCAAATCGCCTTGGTGGAAGTGTAGATCTAGGTCTTCTCCCTCAAATCCCAAAAGGGCTTTGAGTTCTATTGGCTAGGGAGAGAGATCTTGAGCTTTGAAGCTTTGGAACAATGGAGGAGAGAGAGTGGAAGCCGCAGCCTTCTCTTGAGGAAGAAGAAGGCTTTATATACTCCTCCTCGAAATGTAGCCGTTGCTGGTCGACTAGGGCCGGAGTCTCCGGCCAGGAGGGCCGGAGTCTCCGCCCTAAGTGACTCCAGGGCCGGAGTCTCCGGCCAGAGACAAAAGTCTCCGGCCCATCTCCGGCCTGGTCACTGCTTAGACCAAGCCACTAGCCAACCCTAACCTGGCTGGCCAGACCGGTGTCTCCGGCCGCTGGGACCGGAGTCTCCGCCCCACCCGGAGTCTCCGGCCAAAGACAGAAAGTCTCCGGCCCAACTCCGGGCTGGTCTCTGCTTAGACCAACTGGGAGGATTGCTAGGGCGACACTCCTAGGCCGGAGTCTCCGGCCACCAGGGCCGGAGTCTCCGCCCTAGAAGTAGCAATAGCAGTACTTCGAGGATCCCCTCTCCACCAATTCCACCTTCGCGAAGCACCCTATAAGACCACTAAGCCCTAACTCCACTACTGGACTACGGGCTTCGATCTTTTCTTCCCTTTTTGGGTGAACCTCCGCGAGATTCTGAATTAACCTAGAAAATCTGCAGAACTTAAATAGAATGGTTAATTCACCAAATGTTGTTAACAAACACCAAAATACATTTATTAGGGAAATGCCCTTTCAATCTCCCCCTTTTTGGTGTTTGATGACAACATAAGGATTTGCAAGATATAAACACAATAAAATGAAATATATAGCAAAAGCTCCCCCTACTTGTGTGCACAACACCATTTGCATTTGAACATGAGCCACACAAGTAAGAATCATCACTCCCCCTATATATTTCACAATTATACCAAGTGCAAGAAATAATATATGAGACTAACCAATAAGCATATAAGTAAGACTAACAATATAGCACACATTTAATAGTCTTACTAAGCAACATAAGAACTTAAGTCTCACACACATAACATACCACACACATTTAAACGGTTCAACACTAAGATAGATGAGACACAACATGAAAGTCCATGAAGTTGTGTCTCGACCAAAGCAAAGCAAACGAAGTGCAAATCCAAATAACCACCCCATGCAAATCCCAACGAAGACAACCTAGTAGAGCTACTTCTCCCCCTTTGGCATCGAGACACCAAAAAGGGAAAAGAGCGATGCTACACGCCCATGAGATCACTCGTCGTCTTCATCCTCGGGCTCGTCCTCGGAATCGGCATTGAAGTCCTCATCTCCTTCTTCAATATCATCAGAAGCCATGGGCTTCTTGCCATGACGCACATTGGAGGTGCCAGAGGTGACCTTCTCAAATGCCTGCCAGTCAGTCAGACCCTTGCTCCACTTGCCATAGCTGTGAGTACCGGATGATGAAGAGGAAGGAGGTGATTCCACATATCCCGGTTGAGACTTTCTAAATGCCTTGTGAAGAACAGCTTGATTGTCATTGATGTGCTTTTGAGAGATGTAGCTCTCATATTGCTTGTGGCGGATGTCCACATTCATGCAAAGCACATTCCTTTGGAACCAATTGAGCTTCTTGTATTCTTGAGCAAACTCATTGTTGGAGCTAGAGCCGGCATTGCTAGCATGCTTCATCCTTGGGCCCCTTCTAGTGGACACTCCCTCGGCAAAGGCATCATCATCTTCACCTCTCATTGGAGCAAAAGGTTCCTTGGAGTGACCGGTGGGTTCTTTGCGTTGAAGCTTCACAACCTTGTGATCCACAAGGTTTGCATCGAGAAGAGGAAGGTTGAGTCCTTGAGCACGGATGAGCCTCATGATAAATGGGGCATAGAGAGGAGTCTTCTTGCTGAGAATGCAATCATTGATTTCCTTGTGAATGAAATCCATCACATCAAGCGGCTCAACATGTGCGGTCTCTCCTTGGCAATAGACTTCATGAGAGTAGGCCAAGAGATTCACCAAGGCCTTGCGAATAGCATCAAAGTTGCCGGCTTGAGGGGCAATGGAGGCCCGGAATATGCGGAGCAAGATGTTGGACCGTTTGGACAGCCCAAGAGTGCCCCCAATGACAATCTTCTTGTCATCCCCGGTGTAGAGAGGAGCAAGCTTCTTCTTCTCATAGTACTCCCCATCCACATGCATCCTCATGCCACTAGGAGTAGTAGCACCACGGAACTCATACCCAAGGAGAGCAGCAAAATCCATGAAGTTGGAGTGACAAACCTCTTCTCCGGTCATCCACGTCATGGGGATCTCCTCACCATCTCCAAACACCACGGTAGCAAAGAACTGTTGGACCAAAGTGATGTTGTAGGACTCTTGAATCTTCATGAGTGGATGGAGCCCAAGCTTGCGAGTGATCCACACAGCCTCTCCGAAGTATGCACTGTACTTGGCAAAATGAGAGAAATCCATCACAGTCTGAGGGCAAACCGGGTACTTCTTGAGAGAAGCATAGAATTCCTTCATGATCAGCTCTTGCTCTTTGCGGACAAAGCAATGGTCACGGGAGTTCCGCGGGAGAGTGTACATATCCCTCTTCCTCATCTCAACGAACTCAGATGCTGATAGCCCTTCCAGAGTCACAAGACTATCAAACTTGACCTTCTTAGCTGCCTCAGCTCGTTCCTCTTCAGCCATCCTTGTCTTGAGCCTCTTAGCATCTCTAGCTTGCTGAGCAATGACTGACCTCTGAGCAAGCTCCCCTGTGGCGGGATTGACAACCAACTTGTCCTTGCTAAGAGCTGCCGGCTTCCGAGAACCACCTGCACCTGTGAATGAGTGAGGAAGATAGCAAGGTTGAGGTGACATGTCCTAGAATTCAAAATTAAGCAACTATGTTGTGAAAGAGTGCACTCTGGCCTGATCTAGCCGGAGTCTCCGGGGACTCGGGCCGGAGTCTCCGACCAAAACCGGAGACTTTGCGTCCAGGCCGGAGTCTCCGGCCACAGGGGCCGGAGTCTCCGGCCGGATGCAGGAGCCCGAGCCTAGGAGACTACTTTGAACAAATCGAGTGCAATAACCACAATAAAGTTGCTAAGAAGATGATTGGTAGCCACTAGAAGGTAGTACACCATGTAGAACTAAGGGAAACATGCAAATCTCATAGATCTAGGAAGAACTAGATGAAGGAGATTGAGGGCAAGTTTACCGGAGTCCATGGCTCAAAAACGATCGGTGGGATTGATCCCACACCTCCAAGAGCTTGATTTGCCGGTGGCACGGCGGATCCCGAAGCTTGGAGAGGCTCCGGGGACGATCTAGGGCAATGGGGGGCGGTAGAGGTGAGTAGGAGCACGGGGGTGGGTGGGGAAAGAGTGAACCGTTCTTCCCACCCCGTGCCCTAGATATCCTCTTTGAAACTGCCCTGGCCGGAGTCTCCGGTACTTACCCCGGAGTCTCCGGCCCACTAGAGTCTCCGGGCTGTGAACCCCGGAGTCTCTGGCCCCCCATTGACCAGATCACATTTATGGTGTATAAAGGACATGTCATTTAAAGATTAAGTAGTTTGAGGGTGAGATATGCTTGGGATGGACACATTGTCACTGTGTGGTACTAAATGCTCATGTTTGCAAACATCCAAATAAAATCAAATAAGACCAAACATGAGCATATTCCCATAAAAAAAATAAGGCAATAAGGTCAAATGGGAAACTCCTCCACTAGGGAGGTTGGTGACCAAAAGGCCACCATGTATGAGTATATAGGTATGGCACCGCGAAGATATATCTTGGGTCCAAGACCTCGACTCATCGGTTAAGCTCAAAAATGTCACAAATGACAAGATAGAACAATACGCTTACTATTGGCATTATGGGGGGAGGGATAGCCCAATCAATTAGGACCGCACTCCCCCTATATCCATGCCCACATCAAGAACAACACACAAGTTAAAGTATGGGAGTAAATGCACCTAGCTCAAGCCACATTGCTTGAATCAATGATATTTAGTTCATGCCTCAATTCTCGGAATCTTGCTTCATCAAGAGGCTTCGTGAATATATCGGCAAGTTGCTCATGAGTGCCAACATAAGATAGATCAATTTCTCCACGGTTGACATGATCCCGAATGAAATGATGACGAATCTCAATATGCTTCGTCTTGTTGTGTTGCACCGGGTTGTGAGCGATCTTGATTGCACTTTCATTATCACATAAAAGAGGCACTTTGTCAAAAATGACACCGTAATCCTTCAAAGTTTGCCTCATCCATAAGAGTTGTGCACAACAACTAGCTGTGGCTACATATTCGGCTTCGGTGGTAGAGAGAGACACACAATTTTGTTTCTTAGATGACCAACACACCAAGGACCTACCAAGAAATTGGCAAGCCCCTGAGGTTGATTTCCGTTCCACTTTGTCTCCCGCCCAATCCGAATCCGAGTAACCTACAAGATCAAAACTTGCTCCCTTCGGGTACCAAAGACCAAAGTTAGGGGTATTCACTAAATATCGAAAGATTCTCTTGACCGCCACTAAGTGGCTTTCCTTTGGTGCGGCTTGAAAACGTGCACAAACTCCCACACTTAACATAATGTCCGGTCTAGATGCACAAAGGTAAAGCAAGGAACCAATCATAGATCTATAGAGTTTTTGATCCACTTCTTTACCATTAGGACCGAGATCAAGATTAACCTTTGTTGGCATGGGAGTCTTTGCACCTTTGACTCCTATCATCTCGAACCTCTTGAGCATGTCTTGGGTATACTTGGCTTGGTTTACAAAAGTCCCTCCCTTCAATTGTTTAACTTCAAATCCAAGGAAGAACTCCAACTCCCCCATCATAGACATCTCAAACTTGTCGGTCATGAGCTTGGCAAACTCATTATTGAAAGCTTTGTTAGTAGAACCAAATATAATATCATCAACATATAATTGGCAAATGAAAAGCTCCCCATTGACCTTCTTAGTAAAAAGAGTGGGATCGATCACCCCAATTTCAAAACCACGATCAACCAACAACTCTTTAAGGTGCTCATACCACGCACGTGGGGCTTGTTTGAGGCCATAGAGTGCCTTATCAAGTTTGTAAACGTGGTTAGGAAACTTAGGGTTTTCGAAGCCCGGGGGTTGCTTCACAAAAACCAATTCATTTAAGGGACCGTTGAGAAATGCACTTTTAACATCCATTTGTTGAAGTTTAAAGTTATGATGTGATGCATATGCAAGTAAGATGCGAATGGATTCAAGACGGGCAACGGGAGCGAAAGTTTCACCAAAGTCAATACCCTCAACTTGGGAGAAACCTTGAGCCACCAATCTTGCCTTATTACGAATGACTATGCCATTTGCATCTTGCTTGTTCTTGAAGATCCACTTGGTCCCAATGACATTACGGCAATCTTTAGGCCTTTCTACTAGAGTCCACACATTGTTGCGCTCGAAGTTGTTGAGTTCATCATGCATGGCATCAAGCCAATCCGGATCCTCAAGCGCCTCATAAACTTTCTTGGGTTCTACACAAGAGACAAAAGCATGATGAGAGCAAAAGTTAGAAAGTTGCCTCCTAGTGGAGACACCTTTACGAACACTCCCAACCACATTTTCCAAGGATATGCTTCTTCGTCGTAGAATGGACTCAAGCTTCTTCTCACGGCGAGTGCGAGCCTCAAGAGGAGATTCTTGAGAGACTACTTGATCATCTTCATGATCACTGTTCTGGTCCTCGCCATGACCACTAAGTGGATTGCCTTGATCATCAAGTGGCCCATAGCCACGGAATTCCGAAGGATCTTCATCAAAGGCTTGATCACCCCCGGAGACTCCGGTATCCATACCCGGAGACTCCGGTATAGGCCGGAGAGTCCGGACCACAGGGGCCGGAGACTCCGGGCAAGATTGCTCGGTGGGATGATCTTGAGGTTGAGGGTGTGCAGCTTGTCTTTGGTCAATGTCCTGTGTGTGTTCAGCAGGTGAAGGCTCCACATGTGTAGAGCATTGTCCTTCTCCTTCGGCCAAAAGGTGTCCCTCAATGGGCCGGAAGAATCCGACACCCATTCTTCTTATGGCTTGGGGAGGAATTTCATCACCTACATCACGAACACAACTTTGTCCTACAAAGGAACCATTATCCTCATCGAACCTCACATTACAAGTCTCTATAACATGCCCGGTGGACTTGCTATAGATCCTATAGGAATGTGAGTCCGTGGAGTAACCAACAAAGATACCCTCTAATGCTTTAGAATCAAATTTTGACAAACGAACACCTTTCTTGAGATAGAAACACTTACAACCAAATACCCGGAAGTACTTGATGTTGGGCTTTTGCCCGGTAAGAATTTCATATGGAGTCTTGTTCAAGTTCTTGCGGAGATAAAGCCGGTTGGTGGCATGGCATGCGGTATTGATAGCTTCAGCCCAAAAGTTGTATGGAGACTTGAACTCCGCCAACATAGTTCTTGCCGCATCCATAAGAGTCCGGTTCTTCCTCTCGGCAACTCCATTTTGTTGCAGGGTATATGCAGCGGAATATTGATGTTTGATACCCGCATCACTAAGAAACTCATTTAAGGAGTAGTTCTTGAACTCGGTGCCATTGTCACTTCTTATAGTCAATATGGTGGTATTGAATTGACGCTCAACTTTGGTGGCAAAGTCTTTGACGGTTTGTTGGGTCTCACTCTTGAACTCAAAGAAATAAACCCAAGTGTATCTTGAATAGTCATCGACAATCACCAAGCAATATTTCTTGCCACCAAGACTTGCATAAGTGGGAGGTCCAAAGAGATCCATGTGAAGGAGCTCCAAGCACCTCTTGGAAGAGATAATAGTCTTGCTTGGATGACTTGTTTCATGCATCTTTCCTTCAATACATGCCCTACAAACACGATCTTTGGCAAAAGAAACATCCTTTAGTCCGAGTATGTGGCCGCCGGTGTAGAGATTTTGCAAAGCTCTCATATTGACGTGGGCTAACCGGCGATGCCAAAGCCATCCCACGTCGGCCTTAGCAATTAGGCATATCGCGGCCGTAGTGGGTTTCTCCGAAAAGTCCACCACATACAAGCCGTTTTAGACATACCCAACACAGGCAACCTTGAGAGACTTACTCCACATGACGACCACAATATCAACATCAAAATATGTGGCATAGCCCATAGTAGCAAGTTGATGAACGGAAAGTAGATTATAACCAATGGTTTCGACAAGCATGACATTCACTAGGGACACATCCGGAGTGATCACCACCTTACCGAAACCAAGTACCTTAGAGGATGAATTATCACCATATGAGACCGTGACATTTGAAGTATTTGGCTTTAGATCTTCCACAATATTTTTGCTTCCGGTCATGTGGCTTGTGGCACCACTATCAATAATCCATTTTACTCCTCCGGAAGCAATGCCCTACAAGAGATTAATTCTTGGTTTTAGGTCCCCATCTTTGAATGGGTCCTCTTTTGTTAGTCACAAGAATCTTAGGTACCCAAATAGCATATTCAATGAAACCATTATAGGGACCAACATATTTAGCATAGACATCACCATAATAGTCCCTAAGAAGAACATAATGAGGATTATATTTTCCTGCAAAATTATTATGAGAAGGGCCGGAGACTCCGGTCTTTGGGGGCGGAGACTCCGGGGTAGATGAACTAACCGGAGACTCCAGAGCCTTTGACCCGGAGACTCCGGTCTCCTCGATTTTCTTCTTTCCATTCAGCTCCTCCCACTCCTCCTCGGTGTAACAAATATCAAAGGGGACATGAGGAGTAGGAGCAGCAGCAGGCTTTGTCTTCTTCTTGTTCTTCTTGTTCTTCTTCTTCTTTGAGGACTCGGCCACCAAACAAAGATCCCCTTTCTTTGAGGACTCGGCAACAAAACCGAGGCCCTCCTTTCCCTTGTGCAATCTTTGATTGTACAAGAGATCATTGAGATTCTTCTCTCCTTGAATGCAAGTAGCAAGGCCCTTAGCAAGATCGGCCTTCAACCTATTGTTCTCCTCAATGATATCACTATGATCACAAATAGAGTTAGAAGAACAAGGAACTTCAATAACTTGCATTGGGGGGACTTTAGATTGTTCAATAGTTAGTTGAATTTGAAGTTGTTCACGAATCTTGGTGAGATGAGAGAATTTGCCCTCCAAAGCCTTGTGAGCTTCTTCAAGCTTCTCAAACTTCTCACGAAGATCATTATGACCAACGTCAAATTCAACTTTCTCCTTTTTAAGCAACTTGACCATAGCAAGAGCATGGTCACGTTCTTTAGTGAGTTTTGACAAGATTAGATTATGAGACTCTTCTAGTCCCAACAATTTCTCCTCTAAAGAGACTCTCAAGTTTTGCTTTTCTTCGAGCTCAATTGATAGAGAGCCAATATCATCGGCGGCTAATCTTTCCAACTCCTCCTTCTCCTTGATGGTGTCATGGGCATCACCAAGTTCACACATTAGTGTCTCAACATATATCTTGGTTGGCCCCTTCATGTTAGCAAGAAAATCATCACAAGAAACTAGTTCTTTCTTAATCTTAAGACTACTCACATCATCCAAAGAGGTAGTATTGGAATGTGATGATGAAGGAGTAGGTGATGAGGTTACCTCCGAGGCCTTAGCCATAAGACACTTGTGAGTGGTGATGATGGCGTTCTCATTTAGTGAGTTGAAGAGGGATGTAGGTGGTGTGGAGACAATGGCAATGGCGGCCACTTCTCCATTCTCTTCATCAACAGAGTCATCATCATCGGACTCGGAGTCATACTCCTCAGGAACTACCAATACCCTTTCTCCTTTCTTCTTGTTGTCCTTGTTCCCATGTTTCTTGGATGGGTAGAACTTTGATGACCGGCGCTTGGGGACGAGCCGGCCCTCATTGTCCTCCTTGTTCTCATAAGGACATTCGGCGATGAAGTGCTTGATTCCTCCACAATTGTAGCAATGCCTCACTTTAGAGTCACCACCTTTTCTTGGAAAGGATTTGAACTTGGATCCCTTCGTCTTGTGCTTGTTGGCATCCCAAAAGGCATTTGCATTGAGAGCCAAGTGTTCATGGAGTGCAAACTTGAGATCTTCCGGAGACCAACACTCTTCTTCATATATTTCTTCTTCTCCTTCTCCTTGCTTGGACACCACCTTGGCCTTGAGAGCAAGATTGTGAACTCCTTGTCCGGCAAGAACATGGGCTCTAGTTTCTTCCGCGTTCTTCTTCAAGATAGACAAGGCGGTGAACTCACAAAGAACTTCATTTGAGGTCATACTCCCAAAATCCGGTCTTGAACGGATTATCTCGGATCGCATGGGTTCTCTTGGGTTGATGGAGGTGATGAACATACGCTTGATATAGTCATCACCATTGTCTTTGCACCCAAACCCGGTCAAGGCCGTTGCAAGAGCCAAGATCCTTTGGTATATCTCATCGGGAGTCTCATTATCACGCATAATGAAATCCCTTTCTTCACTTTTGAGCTCATCAAACTTGGAGGACCGAATACTTTCATTCCCAATGAAGAGCATAGTGAGATAGTCCCATACTTCCTTGGCGGTGTTCAAGTTGTTGATGTGTACCGCATGAGTATTCGGTACGGCTTGTTGAAGGAGATGCTTGGCGGTGGCATTGAGTTGCTCATCAACTTCTTCCCTTCCGGTCAAGTTGAGAGGATCATGAGGTGCAAAGCCATTTTGTATGACCCTCCACAAATGAGTAGATGAGCTAGAAATATGAGATTTCATTAGTCCTTGCCATTTAATAAAATTGCGAGAATCAAGCTTAGGAGGAGAACCCATGTTGTTAATGTGTGGCATAGGATAATGGATCGGCGGAGGTGAGTAAGTGTTAGGGGGTGGAATGTTAGCACCCTTTGCCGGACCATCATCTTCCTTAGGAAGGTCACCTTTATTCTCGGCGGAGGTGGAGCCATTGTTAGGTGGCTTCACCTTAGCCAAGGAGAGTTCCACACTAGGAGTGGTGTTTGGGTCGGTGGGCCCGGAAGGTTTTCTTCCAAAATATTCCTCAAACATAGCCTTCATCTCCAATCTCATAGTGGTTTGCATTGTGTCCAAGGACGCCAAATGCTCCTCACGAGAGATTGAAGAGGAAGAGGTAGATGGAGGAGTATCTTCGGGAGGAGTTTCATTACCCTTATCCCCATCCATAGTTGCTCAAACTCTTAGGCGGTTAAGCCCGAATAAGAGACCACACTTTGATACCAATTGAAAGGATCGTATGAGCGACTAGAGGGGGGGTGAATAGGAGCTACCCAATAATTTTAATTCTTTTCAAGTTAAGGCTAGACAAGAAGGTAAATTCTCTAGATGTGATACTAAGTGAATTTACCTAGAGTGACAAGCAAGCTAGCAATAACAATATAAGTAAAGGCACAAGTAAAGGATAGAGGTCACCGCAATGGAGACACGAAGACACGAAGATGTATTCCCGTAGTTCCTTCCTTGTTACGGGAAGTACGTCTACGTTGGAGAGGTGTGGTGCCACAAAGGCCACCAACGCCACAAAGGCTCACCCTATTCTCCGGTGAACAAGCCACAAAGGCGAGTTCACGCTCCACTAAGCGATGCCCTTGAAGGCGGCACGACACCTTTACACAAAGTATTGGGGCAAGCTCCACAACTCAATTGGAGGCTCCCAATAGGCCCACCAAGCTCTTACACACAAAGTCAAGCTTGGGGGACGGCTTCTTCCGGCTAGAAATCCGATGAATCACACAAGTAACAAGCCCCTCAACAAAGAGAGGGGGGAAATCAAATCGCCTTGGTGGAAGTGTAGATCTAGGTCTTCTCCCTCAAATCCCAAAAGGGCTTTGAGTTCTATTGGCTAGGGAGAGAGATCTTGAGCTTTGAAGCTTTGGAACAATGGAGGAGAGAGAGTGGAAGCCGCAGCCTTCTCTTGAGGAAGAAGAAGGCTTTATATACTCCTCCTCGAAATGTAGCCGTTGCTGGTCGACTAGGGCCGGAGTCTCCGGCCAGGAGGGCCGGAGTCTCCGCCCTAAGTGACTCCAGGGCCGGAGTCTTCGGCCAGAGACAAAAGTCTCCGGCCCAACTCCGGCCTGGTCACTGCTTAGACCAAGCCACTAGCCAACCCTAACCCGGCTGGCCAGACCGGAGTCTCCGGCCGCTGGGACCGGAGTCTCTGCCCCACCCGGAGTCTCCGGCCAGAGACAGAAAGTCTCCGGCCCAACTCCGGGCTGGTCTCTGCTTAGACCAAATGGGAGGATTGCTAGGGCGACACTCCTAGGCCGGAGTCTCCGGCCACCAGGGCCGGAGTCTCCGCCCTAGAAGTAGCAACAGCAGTACTTCGAGGATCCCCTCTCCACCAATTCCACCTTCGCGAAGCACCCTATAAGACCACTAAGCCCTAACTCCACTACTGGACTACGGGCTTCGATCTTTTCTTCCCTTTTTGGGTGAACCTCCGCGAGATTCTAAATTAACCTAGAAAATCTGCAGAACTTAAATAGAATGGTTAATTCACCAAATGTTGTTAACAAACACCAAAATACATTTATTAGGGAAATGCCCTTTCAACATACATCACATATATCAACATACACATCACATCTTGTGGCAATACTGATACGTCTCCGACGTATCCATAATTTTTGATGCTCCATGCTTGTTTTTACACCATTCGCTTAGTGTTTTGTTACACTTCGTGGCATTTTTATGCATTTTCTGGAACTAACCTATTAACGAGATGTCACAGTGCCAGTTCCCTATTTTCTGTTGTTTTTGTGTTTCACAAAAGTTACACAGGAAATATTCTCAGAATTGGACGAAACAAAAGCCAGAAGTCCAGATATTCACAGGAGCGTCCAGAAGATCGAAGAGGAGACGGAGAGGGGCCACAGGGCACCCACACCACAGGGCGGCGCTGGTCCACTTCTGATGCCGCCCCTTCGCCTATAAAGACCCCCCGACGGGAAAAACCTAAACACCCAATCACTTTTCTAGAAACACATCGCGATCCGCCGCCGTCGTCGACCCGAGATCAGGAGGGTCCCGAAGCTCTTCCCGGCACCCTACCGGAGAGGGGAATCGCCACCAAAGGTCTTCTTCATCGCCATGCTTGCCTCCGGCGCGATGAGTGAGTAGTCTACCTTGGACTATGGGTCCATAGCAGTAGCTAGATGGTTGTCTTCTCCACCATGTGCTTCATGTTTAGATCTCGTGAGCTGCCTTACATGATCGAGATCACCGTTATGTAATTCTACATGTTGTGTTTGTTGGGATCCGATGAATATTGGTGTTATGATTGAGTTGATGTACTGAATTTTATCTTATGTTATCTCTATGTTGTTTATGATCTTGCATGCTCTCCATTGTTAGTAGCTATCTTGGCCGAGTAGTTGCTAGTGACTCCAAGAGGGGGTATTTATGCTCGATAGTGGGTTCATGCCTCTATTTAATCTGGGGGAGTGACAGAAACCTCTAAGGTTGTAGATGTGCTGTTGCTACTAGGGGGAAAACAACATTCATATGCTCGAGGGCATATGCTTTGTTTACATTACACACTTTGCTTAATGCAGTTATCTGTTGTTCGCAACTTAATACTTGTGGAGTTCTCAGATTGATTCGCCATAAGTGGATTATTAGTCATAGATGCAGTTGGATGGCGGTCTATGTATCTTGTTGTAATGCCCAGAGTAAATCTCATAGTGATTCTCTCGACATATCACGTTGTCTTTATTCTATCAATTGCCCAACTGTAATTTGTTTACCCAGCATGTGTTATTTTATCTTATGGAGAGACACCACTAGTGAACTATGGACCCCGGTCCTATTTCCTTTATATTGCTATCACCTGTTTACTTTACTCGCATTGTTTACTTTACTCGCATACTATTACTATTTTCCACTCGATACGCTCATTCCTTTGTTTACAGCAAACCGGTGAGATTGACAACCTCATCATAAGTTGGGAGCAAAGTATTTGGTTGTGTTGTGTGCAGGTTTCGCGTTGCAGCTGGCAAAGCAAAGCACTGGACGAGGCGGCTTATAAATTGTTCGGAGCTGTCGCAAGCTAGCAAGCATCACCTTCAGTCATTTGGCTTCTTCCCCTTCGGATCGATAAACCTTGGTTTCTTACTGAGGGAAAACCTTGCTGCTGTACTCATCATACCTTCCTCTTGGGGTTCCCAACTGGACGGTGCTTTTCATAATCAACACCGTGCCGCATCAAATACCATATCACAAACACTCCCTGCAAAAACAAGTTAACGCCTCTAATTTGTTGATTGCATGTTTTACGTGGCTTATGGGAGCTACGCTTAAGAACGGTTCTTACCTACGCAAAGCCACAACGGTGATATTATGGTTGCCAACATCCATTGTAAATCCCATGATAACTATAGTGAGAGAAACTGGCATCCACCAGCCACATGTGTGGAACGAGCCACACGTCAAGTGCGGAGCCGGTCTCGCGAACGAGGTCGCGTAAGATTGGCCTGGACTGCTTCGATCTCACTATACCGCGCCATAAGAAGTTCACAAAATAGAGGTTTGCAATAGAAACATCAACGCCCGCAATAAGCATGTTGCGTTTTACTCGTGTAAAACATCTACGCATAGATCTCGCTCTGATACCATTGAAGGGTTTCGCAGCATAGAAAACAAAAATTTTCCTACGATGATGAACAAGAACAAGCCAAGATCTGATCTACAAGATGCAAAACAACGAGCGAGAGAGATTAGATCTACATACCCTTATAGATCGCACAGCGGAAACGTTCAGATGAATGTGGTCGGTGTAGTCGTACTAGCGTCTCCTCCTCGCGATCCGATCCGATCCAAGCGCCACAACGGGCGGCGCCTCCAAGCGTTGCACACGTACAGCGCAACGACGTCTCCTCCTTCTTGATCCAGCAAGGCGCGGTGGAGCGGTAGATGGGATCAGCAGCACGACGGCATGGTGATTATGGTGGAGAGTATCTGCAGGCAGAGCTTCGCCTATGCGCGCGAGGTGGAAGAAGAAAGGAGACGAAAAGTAGTCAAACTGGGACTACGTGATACAGAAAAGAAATAGTGGAACAACTTGGCGACTGATCAAAATTAGCAGCACGGCGGCCGAAAAAACCCTCGATGCGGCTGCCCTGGCGTGCGCTTTAAATAGGCGCATGATGTTTGCCCTAGCCTGCTTTAAAAAGCGTGCAAGGCAATCAGCGTGACAATCACGCATGCATGGCTCGCCTTTGATCAAATCGATCGGATGGACTCGGAAGCGAGCCACGCCCTGGCGCGTGCGGCCGACCGGGCCGGCCCATGTTGCTTCTCCTTTTTTTATCGTTATTTTGTCTTTTCTTTTGCCTCTTTATTTAATAGTTTGTCTAGATGGGTTATAAAATTAGCCCATTAGCAAAACTACTTTATGGACTACTTTTAGGTCTTATTTATTTCCAATAAATAAATATATGTATTAACATTTATTAAATCAATTAATTAATAAATCATTAATCATCTTCCTGGAATAATTCCATAACTCTCCGAAATAATTTCCATAAATTCCGAAACTACCCTAGCATCGATGAGCGTTGAGTGTGTGACCCTACGGGTTCGAGAATGTGTGGACACGATCTCTATCAATAATCAATAGCGGGATCTGGAAATCCATATTGACTTCCACATATTCAACGAAGATCATTATCGGTGAACCACGATGTCAGGATTCATTAATCCCGTATACGAATTTCTTTGTCTCGCGATATTTTACTCGCCCGAGATTCGATCGTCGGTATCGCCATACCTAGTTCAATCTCGTTCACAGCAAGTACTCTTTACTCGTTCTGTAATCCAATATCACCCTGTGATTAAACTCATTAATCACGTGTTTGCAAACGGTGTATGATATTGATTACCGAGTGGGCCTGAAGTATATCTCTCCGACATGGGAGTGACAAATCCCAATCTCGATACATGCAACCCAACAAGCACTCTCCGATAACCTGAGAGACACCTTTATGATCACCCTCTCATAGGATGACGTTTGATGATCTCAAAGCTCTCTTTCGGTACTAGGGAGTGGCATTATCTCATGGTCTAAGGAATAGGATACTGGCATAGGAAAAGCTAGGCAATTGTGAACACAATGACACGATCTAATTGCTGTGCTTAATTTGGGTATGTCCATCACGTCATTCTCCTAATGACATGACCTCATTATTAATCGACAACTCATGTCTATAGTTAGAAAACCTTAACCATCATTAATCAATAAGCTAGTCTAGTAGAGGCTTACTAGGGATACGGTGTTTGTTCATAAACCACACATATATTAATGTTTCCGCTTAATACAATTCTAGCATGGAATATAAACATTATCATGAACAAGAAATATGATAATAACAATATTATTATTGCCTCTAGGGCATATTTCCTTCATGTAGATCATGTGAGTATCCTCAAATCCTTGGCTAAAATTGTTTCACATGTGTGTTTTTTGGTATGAGCAAGTTCTATGAAGGCCATGCACCATAAATCCTTAACAGTATATTTGTACCTATTTTGATGAGTTAATTTAGCCATTAGTCAATGCACATTTCAGTAGTCAATGCATATTGACTACTTAATAGCTTTATTTGCGCTAATATATCACACAAATCATTGGTAAAATAATTACCCCAAGGGCCTATACTGTAAGTATTCCCTCTATTGAAGAGGTTCTTTTTGAGAAACTAGAATACGTGGTGACTAGCTATCTCTGTTTATAAAAGTGCTTTAGTGAAAACTTGATTAACCTATGATATATCGAGTGACAAGGGTATAGTTAATAGAGCCCGCTAGTTGAGTACCCCTGAGGCCCGTTAAGCTAGGCCCAATTGTAAGGATAGTCGAATACGAGTTAGTACCGTATGTCGATATTTGTAATCTGTATCGAACCCTACCCGATCCTCGAGACCTGGCCACCTATATATAGGGGCCAGGAGGGGACGGTGTAGGGCAGATTGAAAGCAAGCCAGGTTGAACACCCAAGTTTACTTTCGATACACACCTATTTCGACTAACTTTACCTTTGAGTTCATCCGACGCCCTATCTCCCCGATCCTAAGTCCTTCATCTAGGACATTTGTCGAGTTAACCCTCGTCAATTGGCGCCGATCGTGGGGATCCTGGGCGTTGGAATCATGAATTCGACGGCTTTTTCGCTTTTAGCCAACAGCAGTCCAGAAGTCGACGGAAGTCAAGAGGTGGAACTAACAATTGGAAGTTTGAGCATCTTCATCGGGCCGTCAGGTTCCTCTCGCCTTTCGGATCCGACGAAACAAGATCAAGATCCATCGGCACAAGAACCCGAAACAACAGTAATGATGGAGTATTCTGAAGGCTCTTCCAGCGAAGTAAACTCGCCGGTCAGCCTAGAAGAAGTGCAAAAAGAAAAGATCGCAGAAGACGACGAAGAAAAGGAAAATTTTAACGTGGAAGTCCAACCCGACGATCTCACGATCTACCTCGACAATATCTCAGACCACTCAACAGACACATGGAAGACAGGGTTAGAGCTTTCTGAAGACAGCAACTCGATCCTTTCAAGCTTTAATAGCAACATCGGCAAGCAGTGCCAGGTACTCGCCATTGTGGGCGACAACTCAGAAGAATTCGATGAAAATAACAACCCAGTGATAAACCCAGCAAATATCGACAGAGGAGCAAATCACCTAGTAGAAGGACAAATAGTGGAATCCCTCACAGCCAGGGAGAAAATTCGACTATCAGTCGACGAGTGGAAAATAATAAGAGAAGCCGTAGAACACGGCACGCCAATACCATCCAGCTCCAGCAAAGACATGCTTTTTGGGTATCATTACGCCCTCAGGCAGCAGGCAAAGCAATTAGCAAAGGAAAAGGTAGAAATACAAAAGAGAAAAGATTCAGCCATTGCAGCCAGTGAAGCTGCTCGTAGAGCACGAAGCGACGCATCATACAGCAACGCAAGGAAAAATCGTCGACATGGCTCAAGGTATGACAACCTCGAGTACTCCGACAGGCAAAGTATTTCCAAAAACCTCGACTCGACCTTCCTATCGGTCGACGAGCAGGGAAACATCCTACCAAAAACTCCTGAAGCAGCACTAGTGGCGGCACAAGCATATCTACTTACAACTCGACCAAGTCCAGGAGATCCTAGAGAACATATGCATAGAGCAGCACTAAACGGACTCAATATGGTGGGCCACAAGCTATCAGCAAAAGGAGAAGAAGCACATCACCACAAGGAAGCGCACAAAGCAAGATCACCTCGCCGTCACAATAGTCCTCGGCATAGAAGCAACAAACACCGATCTCGATCGCCATCATCAAAACAGCACGGTGGAACTCGAAGATCGCGATCCCCAAATGAAAGGCGCGACTATGAGGACGACGAAAAGGAGATGGGGGCATCGTGCTTTACTCGTAGGGTTCGCACCACTCCAGTTCCTAAGGGATTCAAGCTACCTCATGACCAGCAAAAGTACGACGGATCACAGGAACCACAGTCATGGCTCGCAGATTACCTACAAGCAGTGCAAATACTAGGAGGAACCAAAGAGACAGCAATGCAAAGTTTGCAGTTACACCTCACCGGAGCAGCAAGGTCGTGGTTGAGCAAACTAGAGAAAGAATCCATTGGAAGCTGGGAAGACCTTACAAAGCAATTCACAAGCAACTTCAGGTCGACATACAAACGGCCAGCATCAATAGAAGAAGTCAAGGCATGCGTACAGCAACGCGACGAAACACTACGGGCATACATCCAAAGATGGAGCCTTATCAAAAATTCAGCAGTCGAAGTTTCAGACGAAAGAGCAATAGACGCGTTCATCATTGGATTAAGGCGAAGAGACCTAGTCGAAGAGATGGGTAGAATCAAGCCAAAAACAGTGTCAGATCTCATGGACACAGCAAACAGATTTGCAGATGGAGAAGATGCGTGCAACAACAAATGGACACGATCTCCAGAGGACGACAGAAGAAACAGATACGGAAGTCAAAGGAGACGATCTCGAAACTACGACACCTACGTCTCTCATAACCAAGTCGCCGCAGGATATAAAGACAATAGTTATCAGGGAAACGACCGCAGAAGCTCGGGATATCGCAGCTACGGAAGAGAGGAGTATAAGAAGTTCCCACCAAGAGAATCCAGAGAGTACAACCCATCACCAGAGGATATGCTCAACGGGCCTTGTCATATACATTCAGCGTTCGTCGACGGGAAGTGAGTGTCAAGGCACGCGATGAAAGACTGCACAACATTCTTAAAGCTACAAGAAGCAGCAATAAACAAACAAACCGAGGCAAGGCGACAAGGATTCGAAGGTAGTAACAATCCCGCGACAAACTAGAAAGGAAACAACGGAGCTCCTCAAGGACAAGACCAGCAAAACAAGGGACACGACGACGACGACGAAGGGTACGTCCCATCAAAAGGACACATTACAGCAATGATACAACCTGTGCCCAAGTCAAACAAAGAAGAAAAGAGTATAACTCGACAAGTCAATCTAGCAGTCATGTCGCCTCCAGCTACAACAGAATATCTGCATTGGTCAGAACAACCAATTGAGTTCAACAGAGAGGACCACCCCATAACAGTACCTCGGCCAGGAAACGCGCCTCTGGTACTCAAAGCTCAAATCGGCGCGTATGATGTCGATAGAATATTCATGGACGCAGGAAGTGGAATTAACCTGATATACGCGAAAACACTCAGGGCAATGCCACATATCATTGGAATTCCTGAAACCAACAGATTGCTCCTTCCATGGAATCGTACCAGGAAGTGCTAATTACCCGTTGGGTCGAATAGCACTCAATGTTTGCTTCGGCAACCGACAAAACTACAGAAGGGAGAAACTAGACTTCGAAGTCATGGACTGGCCATCACAATATCACGCGATCCTCGGACGACCCGCGTTTTCGCGATTCATGGCAGTGCCTCACTACACATATTTGGTACTTAAGATGCCAGGACCAAAAGGAATAATCACAGTGAAAGGAAGCTTTGAAGTTTCAGATCTCTGCGACAGGGAATTCCACAAGATGGCGCAAAATTTTGGTGTAATAGCCAACCATGCAGAAAAGGCAAAGAGCGCGACTACAGAAGGCGTCAAGCTACTCAAAGGATGCACCGCGGAGCCCGAAACGAAGAAGCCACGAACATCAGGAGAAGACACAGGCGCAGAAGAGAAAGGGAAAGCTACGGCGACATAAGCATCATGAAGACAATAGAGTAGAACAATAAAGGCCGTAAAAGCCACGAGTTATTCCAGGGGCAATGCCCTCTAGATCCAGAACACGGGTCACAGGCCGGACCTCTTGGGTCACCCCATGTATCTTACATTAAAAGTATAAATAAAGACAAAGCGTTCCTCATATTCGAGTTTACGAGTCTTTCAAAGAGAACATGCGGCAAACGCACAAACCATACAAATACGCCTTGAGAATAAATTTCAGACATATAGTCGCGAAATAAATAATCTCTCGCGTTACACACATACCTTACAGCATCGGGTTGTCAGAATCATCTACGCCTAAAGGATCTAAATAGTGATACTCGCGGAAAAACGCAGCATCCGCCTCTAGAAGCCTAGCTACAAGTCTTCGAGCAGGTTGAAGCGTGTTCTCCATATGAACCCGAAGACTAGCTCCACCTGGAGCTAAACTTAAGGACATCATGCTATAATTCAATCTGGGGTGCCACTTGCGTATCCACCTGAGAGCGAAATTGGCACCAGCCACTAAGTTCAGTTCTATTAACCTATGAATACGATGGCTGGATCAGAAAGCATCAAGAAGAAGTGGGAAAGTTGCAGGCAAAGGATTACGGGGAAGCATGATGGAGTGCATAGTTGTAAGAGCTCGCTGGCAACCATCAACTGACTCGCCAATGTGCTGGGCACGATCTTGAAGTAATACAATGGCGCTACGGCGTCGAGGATCAGACCACAGAGTCTCATAGCCAGTCGACATCTTCTCCAAAGTAGCGTTTCGCTCAACAACTCGACGTTCTTCAGCAGCAAAATCCAAGCAAGTACCTACAATGACAAATATATCACAAAAGAAGTGCACAAACAGCCAAAAGAAGAAGTCGAAAGAAAACTCACATCGCAACAGCTCGCCAGCAGACTCGACAATTCCAAGAATGAAAGATTCGCACTCTTCATTGTGAACAACCTTCGCCGTCAAGCTGGAGACCTTTTCTTCAAGTGAAGAGATTTTCTTCATATAGCCACTGGCCTGGCTAGCCTTTTTAATAGCCATCTGTGCTTGGCGTTTAGCCAGGGATAGGTGAGTCTCAAGGTCGGAAACCCTGGAAGAATATTCTTCGCAGTGACTACATCGACTAGGAGTCGACGAAATCTGAGGATTGAATCCGCGAGCAGAGGAAGGAGCAGGAGCATGAGAAGAAGGATCACTGCCACGCATCAACTACAAAAAGAAAGAAAGGAGAAACAATTTCAGAAAGATAGCATAATACTCCATGCAAAGAAGATATATTTACATACGAGCACAACCCTCTGGCTAAGATTCTCGGGTTGCACTTAAGTGGAGTCTTTACATCCAAAAGGAGAAAACTAAGTACTACAAAGAAGCTGAATCTACGCCACCTCAGCATTATGCTCCATGGAAGAAGGGGGCACGGCCGGTTCCTCGCTAGAAGTCGATGGTGGCACCGGAGCCTTCGGCGCTGGAGATGGTGCAGCAGGCACAGCAGAGGCTACCGAAGGAGAAATTGTGTTCAGCAATGTAGGCGCCAATTTCTTCGCCTTCTTGAAAAACACCTTCATCTCGTCGCGAGTATAGCCATGAGGGGAGTTAACTTTCTCCCAATCAAAGTTTGTGCCATGCGCAAGAGAAAGGGCAATGGCACCTTCGGCGCCGCGCTTAATGGACAGCCCCTTCAGATGAAGAGTAGGGTCTTCCTCGCTGTCAAAAGTCTTGGCGAGTTCAGTCAGGTTGCCCTTCGGGATCGCCATCTTTTTCTTCGGCCACAACCCGGCAAATAGCCGTGACAGCACGCGGCCAACCAACTCAAAAGTTTCCTGGATAGATATCCAGTTTTCTTCGAGTAGGTTAACCGCATCCATAAGAGGATCATCGTCCGTTTGCAGGGACGACGGAGATAACCCTGTGAACTCTAAAGCAATAGAAAAGAAAGGAAGAGGCAAGTGTCAACAAATACACCAGTGCAACAGGGGATGAAAACAGAAGGTAAGTCGACGAACTTACTTTCGGCAGCAGTAGACATGGTGTGAAGACGCTCCGCCACGGCTTGCTCACGTTGAGAATGCTCTTTGTTAGCATCTGCTAGCGCCCTCTCAGCCTTCTTCGCCTTGGCAAGCGCAGACTTCTGCGACTTCTCAGCAATTGCCTTAGCAGAGGTCGCAGCATCATAAGCTTTTTGCGAAGCTTTGAGCTCCGCTTCCAGCGACGCAATGCGAGCATTAGCTGTCGCTAAAGCAGCTGCACAAGCAGACGAAAGGAAGTCAGATAAACAGCAAGAGACAAAGCCCAGAAGAAAAGTAATGATTGAATATCAAAATTGTACCTTCGGAAGATTTTGCAACCTTTAGGTACCCCGCACACTCCGTGCCCAAGGCGATAAATCTCTTGACCAAAGCCTGCTAAAAGAAGAGTATAAGAGAAGAAGTGCATGAAAGGAAAGAAGGGAAAAAAGAATTGCTCACATCATCAGAAGAAACTGTAGAAGCATGGGCCTCTAGAGAAACCTCGGCTTCTTTAGCCTTCTTCGCGCGTTTGAGGGTGCGGGCTTGAGTTTGAGAAACCTTCTTCACAGAGGCCCTGGTAGTCCTCGGAGCAACATATGGTTCGACAGGTTCATCAGTCGCCACAGGAGAAGGTGGTGAAACAGCCGCCGCACATGTTGGGGGTTCTTCATCGTCACTGCATAAAAAGTATAAGTTATAAGCAAGAGGCAAGACCAAAGCAATTGAAAAGTTCGACTACAATACTTACGATGCAAGCATATCAAAGTACTCCATATCTTCTGCAAGAACGGGGGTTTTTCCAGCCGCTGCAGAACTCGATGAAGCAATCTCGTCGACACGTTTCCGTTTTTTGTCGACACCAACATCTTCAGTAAGAGCAGGAGGAGGAGATGTCGACGAGCTAGTCTCATCTTCTGATTCTTCGACATCATCGCCGTCCTGACTTTCGTCAGCCTCGGGGGCTTCAGATGCAGGAGATGCTAGATCAGCAGGAAGGGGCCCTTCCTCCGGAAGAGGGGGACGAGAAACAATGAATTGGTGACCCTGCATATTAATAAATCAGTAGAGTGCAGAGGCAAAGAGTAATGCAAGTCGAAATTAAAAGAAGTTTGATAAAAGTGGATGCAGCGATGTATACCTCAGGAATAGGGTGCACGGAGTCAAAGAAATCTGCCTTCAGGTCAGCAACTGAGTGTTCCTTGGTGAGCTTGGTGAGATTCCTGACTCGCTTGTCGACATCTTCTTTCGACATCAGATATTCAGATATGCGAGTAGGGTCTTCTAAGCCAGAATAAGTCCAAAGCTTGGTGAGGCGGTGCTGTAGGGGTTGAACTCGACGTTGTATGAAAAATGCCATGAGTTGGGTACCCGACAAAGCACCTCCTAGGCCTGTTTTCAGATTTTTAATGCGGGATAAAAGAGGAAGAATTTGTGCAACTTCCGCATCTGAGGGGAGAGAGTCCCATGACTTCAATTTTTTCACTTCCTGAGAAGCGTCAAAGGGAGGAAGGCCGAATTCATCATCAGGAGAGGATTTGCGATCCTGGATATAGAACCACTTTGTCCTCCACCCTTGGACAGATGCGGCCATAGAAAATTCAAGATATTGCGCCTCAGGGCGCACAGAAACGACGGCTCCGCCCAGTTCGGGTTTCCTTGCCAGAGAAACATTGGGGCGGAGTCGAAAGATCGATCTTCAGAGAGCAAAGTGAGGCTCAATGCCCAAAAATGACTCGCAAAGAGTCACGAAGCAAGCAATATGCAGAAGGGAATTTGGTGTGAGCTGATGAAGCTGCACACCGTAAACAAATAGAAGCCCACGGAGAAACTCATGGGCAGGAAGGGAGAAGCCGCAAAGAAGGAAAGCAAGGAACATTACCCTATAACCGCTCGGGGGCTTCGGGATCCGTTCAGTACTGGGGAACTTAATAGAGTCCTGGGCGGCGATGAGGCCGTCCGCCGTGGCCTTCTCCGCCTCTTTCTTGGTGATGGTGGAGCGAACCCAGTTGGTGGCAGAGGATTTGGCCATATCGCTCTTGGTGGCCAGATGCTTCACGCGCATTCAGCACAGAAGCGCGCTTGGGGGCTCCGCGAGAGAGGAAGAGGCAGAGGAGATCGGCAATGGAGGCGGCGGAGGTAACGAGCTGGTGAATAGTACGATTCCCCACTATGCCAGTTATATATCTTCTGGGAGAAGGATCGTGGGCTGAGTCGTGGCGCAAAGATCGGAAACGTTAGCCCACCAACGGTCAAAAATCGTGCAGCCCACTAAACGGTCAAAAAATCGGGGAAATTACAGTGCTACCCATAAAATGGTTCGCATTGATGAAGAGTTACGTCTTTATTGACGTCATCAAGTATATATATAAAGGTAAAAGGATGGCGCCGACGAATGCTGAAACTTATTGAAGGAATCAGATACGAAGGATCTTTTGGTTATAAGCCTTAGGGGCTGTTAATTGCATAAATATCGAGTGGAACTCTTCATTGAAGTAGTGGACTTGAACTAAAAGACAAGATATTCTTGAAAGTGTCTCGAGTTGAAGAATTTTGCAGGTAAGGTGTTTCGAGTTGAAGTGTGACGAGCTATATTATTTCTTGAGCCTATACTCGAGAAAATCTTTTTTCGACTATAGCCTCGGGGGCTACTCCCATCGGGAGCGCTGAGCGCGCACCCGACGATATTAATTGGCAAAGCATTTGAAGATTGGAGAAGTGTTACTCCCATCGGGAGCGAGTTTTATGGTTGTAGAAACCCGAATATTTTCAGTCAAACTTTGACTGCGACATAAGATTCTCGAGTTGTGTTATCGCAACAAAACTCGAATGCCGTGACTTGTCGCGAAGGTAAGACCCCGGGATCCGTCCTGTGTGGCCTGGTATACGCACATGGATGCGCTCTGCTGGAATGTATCCGTGTCTACGACGCGAAGAAAATCCTGGTGGACGCACTGGGTACCCTGAGAACCACTGGGACTCATTTTTTGTAAGTCCTAAATGAGGCAAAAGAGTGAGTTTGACCGGTATCCCAAATTCAAGTCCAAGGGGATTGAATTTGAAGTAGGTGACAAGTATCTGTTCCGGCAGTTAACTGACCTCTTGATCCGTCAGAGTTGTCAGGCTTGTTCATCGAGACCCCTTGCGAGCAAATTATCATCAATGTAAGTCGAAAGACCAAGTCGAAGATTTGAAGATGAAGTCAAAGAATTGATCAAGTCGAAGATTTGAAGATTAGAGATTCAACCCGAATCTGCAATTCTGGTAGAATCTCAGGGGCTACTGACAAGGGTATAGTTAATAGAGCCCGCTAGTTGAGTACCCCTGAGGCCCGTTAAGCTAGGCCCAATTGTAAGGATAGTCGAATACGAGTTAGTACCGTATGTCGATATTTGTAATCTGTATCGAACCCTACCCGATCCTCGAGACCTGGCCACCTATATATAGGGGCCAGGAGGGGACGGTGTAGGGCAGATTGAAAGCAAGCCAGGTTGAACACCCAAGTTTACTTTCGATACACACCTATTTCGACTAACTTTACCTTCGAGTTCATCCGACGCCCTATCTCCCCGATCCTAAGTCCTTCATCTAGGACATTTGTCGAGTTAACCCTCGTCATCGAGCTTCTGAATATTATTGGAGTTGCTATATGCCTTTTTATCACCACATCATGAACTCAGTGTTTGCTTTCCTTTGTGATTTGTTGTTTGAAGCGCTCTAGCTAAATCTACTACTTTCAGGTCAGCTAACTATAATGTTCTTTCTTGAATTCCCGGCTATCTTATCTTATTTCTGTTTTTGGAGCAAACTCTGATGTGTTTTTTTTTCTAAGATTGCAGCTTATATATATGAGAATAAGTTGGAGACTCGACAAATAAATGAGGTGCACAACTTTTCTCCTACTGCATGCAGTCTGATGTTTGCCCACAACATGATTCAAGCACCAGTATACACTCACATGTGCGTGTAGTGTCTTGTGGTGAACTGAGTTGTCTTATTCATATATGTATGAAATCATCACATGTGCGTGTAGTGTCTTGTGGTGAACTGATTTGGATGTCATTACTTAAAGTTTAAATGTTGTAAAGTATTGTCTCATTTAGATCTTCTTGTCCTTCTTTTTCTATTTGTGGAGACTGAAGTACTAAAAGATATAATCACACATAGGATTCTATCCTTTAATTTTCTGTTTCGTGCCTATGCATTTTCTTGGTTCCAATTATGGGAGATGCTTGTGTTTGTTTATTTCTCTATTCCCTTTCTTTGCAGAGCAGAGGCCTTCCTTCCTATAGATGGTGAAGTGTCACCCTGTTGTCTAGCAGCTATGTCAGTTTATTTATTAGGCATGATTTTTTCTCTTATCTATAGCCGAGAGTATTCCAAGGCAGTGCTTAAACATATACAATTAGGTAATGTTGTGTCATTGGATTTTGTCAAAAATTTGTTCGTCTACTAAAGTTATTTTCCCAAAGTTCAATATGTACTCTAAGTGCCATCAGGTGAAATTAGAACACGACGCTAATCATCGATAGAACCGGAGGTAGGCGCGGCGGAGCGCGCCAAGACCATCTAGTTCACTGCTAAAGACAGAGCCTCACGGCAAGCTAGAGCTTCTCCTAATGTAGCTGGATCCGAGATCATTGGGTAGAGCACCGCCGATGCTTCCATATAAGTTCCATGCTCCTCTCTGCATATAACACCAAGCGAGCGATCCCATATTCAGATTTCTAGAGACTGCCTCATCAAGCCCACTCTATCACATCACTGTTAAATAAATCAAATCATGTCCGTGCCTAAACAATCTAAATCTCGACCCATCAAGGCCCAGTCTATCACATTTGGTATATTTGTCGGACTAATCAATTTGCGGTCACCAAGTTCCTTGCCACAGATTTATAGGTGCCTTTTTTCTCTGTAATCATCCTACGGGTCCAAAAGCCCTTATCAAATAGCTCAGAGGGTTTTTTGTCAACTTTGTTTAAGCCCAAACCCTAGTGTTTGAATTGGGGAGAAAACATTTGAACTTATAATTCCTGTTCCGATGCCGCTTGCTGAGCTCACCTTGTCAGGTTTACCTCGTATTCTAACAGAACTTGACTTTGTCAGCGTTAGAGTTTTGTTGCCACCGTCTTCTCCCTTGTTCTGTCTTTGTCCCATGTTATGTCCACCCGTCCAGCTCACCGTCGACCCCTCGCCATCGCTACGCCGAAATCGAGCTCGTCGTTGCTTCGCCGGAATCGAGCTCGCCGTCGCTGACACCACCCTGGTGCTAGGATCTCCCACATAGTAGCAAGGGCTCCCCAGGTCGCAGTTCCGGCTCCTCCCCCCATAGATCTGAGATCCCCAGATAGGAGATCACCAAAACGAGCTCGGTGTTGATGTCCTACCGCCAAGGCATCTAGAATTGCTCCTTCTAATGGCTCTAATGGCGACGACACTTCTGGAAGCGCGGCAATCTCAGAGGAGATCCGCTAGCTGTCTCTAATGGCGATGGCGTCGGTGGCCGTTCCTGTGGACTTGGTGGCAGAACCTCATGAACATCTAGTTTTTTGTTAAGTTAATTTTCACTGAATTCATCTCTGTAAATGAAAATCTTAAAAACAAAGAACAATAAATGTAGATTTCAGATCTGAAATTATAGGAGAAACACTAAATCTGAAAGTTCATAATATTTGGTTGCTTCAGACTTATAGAAGCTAGTTAGTAACACAAAAGTGGGATACATGCTTCACCACCAAGTAGTCGAGAAGCATAGTCCAGAAAATACTGCTTCGTCTCGGGAGAGGCGATTAGGGTTTCTAGTGACTTTTGGCAGCGCGTGGCGGTGATCATCGTCGCGGAAGCGGATGGGCTCTCCTACGAGGGGCTGTGCATACGGGCGGGAGATGTCTCCTGCCATGGCGGCCAGCAGGGGAGGAGGTGAGGCTTCTGATCCTAAGGCTAGAGTAGGGGCAGCGATCCCGGTGACGGGAGGTGGTTCCCAGGAAACAGATTCAATGGAAGAGATGATGAGAAAGATGAAGCTGACCGCTGCAGAAGCAGATAGATTGCTGGATGATGAAGAGGAAGATCTTGGAAAAGTGGTCTGGGCAATTGCAGGTAAGATCTTGGCTCCAACGCCAAAAGTCTTTCATATCAATACGATCTCTGCTGCGCTGAAACCTCTTGCTTATTGTTTGCTATCTCTTTTTACTGGCGATAGAATCGAATGACACCGAGTGCACTGAGGAAGGTGAAGTATATGAGTACCAGGAGGAAGAGGACCAGGGACTAGCAAAACAAGGCAAGCCATCTATACTTGATTCATATCTGATCCTATTGATGTCTATGCACGCTTCTGTTCTTGTAGACAGTGTTGGGCCTCCAAGTGCAGAGGTTTGTAGAACAACAACAAGTTTCCCTTAAGTGGATCACCCAAGGTTTATTGAACTCAGGGAGGAGGAGGTCAAAGCTATCCCCCTCAAGCAACCAAGAAATTACAATGCAAGAAGTCTCTTGTGTCCCCAACACACCCAATACACTTGTCAGATGTATAAGTGCACTAGTTCGGCGAAGAGATAGTGAAATACAAGTATAATGGATGATTATAAGTAGTAAATGCAATCTGAAATAAATATCGCTGCGAGCAAACATGTAACAAAACTGAATGTAAACGTTGTTTCAATGCTTGGAAACAAGGCCTAGGGATCATACTTTCACTAGTGGACACTCTCAACAAAGATAACATAATTGAACCAATAAATACTAACTTCACTATGCCACTCTAAACTATTCTCCAATGGATAACGAACACTAGTCATGCGTAGGGCTATGAAGCACTCCTCAAAGTTTGCATTTCCCCAAACTAGATTGCCCCACACTATCACCTTAAACGCACTAGATGGTTCCAACAAACACCAACTATCATAGAGACACTAGCCAAAAAGACACACACAATGCACACACCGTCACCAAGGTGTCTCCGGAGATTACAATAATAAAGCACGGGAGTAGCATAATATCTGAAGTAAAGCATCTACCAATTCAACTAGATACAAAGCTCACGATCACATATAGATCACATCATGGGAGAGAGAGATGAACCACATAGCTACCGGTAGAGCCCTCAGCCCTAGGGGAGAACTACTCCCTCCTTGTCATGGGAGACAACAATGTTGGTGGAGATGGCAGTGAAGTCGATGGAGACGGCAGTGGTGGCGACAGCGTCGATGGAGATGGCTCCGGGGGCACTTCCACGTCCCGGCAAAGTGCCGGAACAGAGACTTCTATCCCCCGAAATTGGTCTTCGACGGCGGCGGCGCTGCGGAACTGTTCTGGGAAAAATGCCGATTGATTTAGGGTTTTCCGTCGAGAGACTTTATATAGGCGAAGGGGCGTCGTCAGGAGGTGGACCAGGGGGTGATGTCTACGCACGCGTCTGTTCTTGTAGACAGTGTTGGGCCTCCAAGTGCAGAGGTTTGCAGAGGAGCAGCAAGTTTCCCTTAAGTGGATCACCCAAGGTTTGTCAAACTCAGGGAGGAAGAGGTCAAAGCTATCCCTCTCAAGCAACCCTGCAATTACGATACAGAAAGTATCGTGTGTCCCCAACACACCCAATACACTTGTCAGATGTATAGGTGCACTAGTTCGGCAAAGAGATAGTGAAATACAAGTAGCAGTGATGATTATGAGTAGTAAATGTAATATGAAATAAGTATCGCTGCGAGCAAACATGTAACAAAACTAAAAGGAAACGGTGTGCAATGCTTGGAAACAAGGCCTAGGGATCATACTTTCACTAGTGGACACACTCTCAACAAATATAACATAATTGAACCAATAGATACTATCATCAATATGTAACTCAAAACAATTCTCCAATGGATAACGAACACTAATCATGCGCAGGGCTACGAAGCACTCCTCAAAGTCCATATTTCCCCAAACTAGATTGTCCCACACTATCACCATGAACGCACTAGATGGTTGATACGTCCAATTTGCATCACTATTTTATATCATAATTTGCTGTTATTCATTGATATATTTCATATGTAGACATGATACTTATGTTATTTTCTTTGTTTTCACATGTTTGATGATCATTGGGGGAGTTGCTGCCGGAGTCAGGATTCTGCTGGAAAAAGGACCATCAGGAGACCATATTTTGAAGATCAGGAAAATTCTAGAAAAATACCCAGAAATTATATTTTACCAGAAGACTCACAAAGCTAGAAGGAGGAGTTGAGAGGAGCCAGGGGGGCCCCACACGCCAGGGTGGTGCGGCAGCCCTCTGGCCGCGCGGGCCCCACGTGAGGCCACCCTGGCCCACCTCTGGTCTATCCCCTTCGCGTACATCATCATCCCCGAAAACCTAAGTGAGGGGGGGGGTTCAGAGTTAGACACAGCCGCCTCTGCGGGGCGGAGAACACCAGAGAGAGAAAGCTCTCCGGCAGGGAGAAATCTGCCGGGGAAATTCCTTCCCGAAGAGGGGAGATCATCGCCATCGTCATCACCATCGCACCGGACTTCATCGGGATCATCATCATCATCGTCTCCATCACCAGCACCTTCATCTCCACCATCACCACGCCATCCCGCTGTAACATCTTGAGTTGGATCTTGTTATATTCATAGGGGAAACTTTCCCGGTGTTGATTACTCTTGTAGTTGATGCTATTGAGTGGAACCGTTGAATTAAGGTTTATGTTCAGATTGTTATTTACCATTATTTCACCTCTGATCATGATCCATATGATGTCTTGTGAGTAGTTCGTTTAGTTCTTGAGGACATGGGAGAAGTCAAGATGCTAGTAGTGAATTATTGTTGAGAAATATTTAATGGTTTGATATTGTTGTGGTGCTATTTTACTAGTGGTGTCATGTGAACGTCGACTACATGATACTTCACCATTTATGGGCCTAGTGAAATGCATTGTGTATTTGGCTACAGATTGTGGGGTTGCTGGAGTGACAGAAACCTAAACCTCCGTTGGGAAACCATTGCACCAGGGAGCGTAGGATCCTAGAGTTTAAGGCTGTGGTTAGATTTATCTTAATTACTTTCTTGTATTTGCGGATGCTTGCAAGGGGTATAATCACAAGTGTGTATTTATCCTAGTAAGGGTAGTGCGCTAGCACAGGTTCACCCCCATAACACTTACCAAACCAATGAATACTATTGGCTCTATGAAGTGAAAGCTCTTGACAGAAAACTTCTGTGTGTCCTCAAGAACGTTTGGTTATTATAAGAACACAACCGGCTTGTCCTTTGCTGAATAAAGGATTGGGCCACTTGCTGCAATTGTTACTACTATCTTTTATTTACTCGCACTTTATTTACTCGTATTACCAAATACCCCTGAAAACCTGTTTGCTAGTATTTACAGTGATTCCTTGATCAAAACTGCTCATCAACACCTTCTGCTCCTCGTTGGGTTCGACACTCTTATTTATCGAAAGTACTACGATACACCCCCTATACTTGTGGGTCATCAAGACTATTTTCTAGCGCCGTTGCCGGGGAGTGTAGCGCTATTGAAGAGTGGAATTAGTAAAGGTAACCGTCACTATGAGTATTTTTATTTTTTGTCTTTTATTTTACTCTGCTATGGAGAACTCTCCATTTGGTTTCCTATTTGGAAACACTTCTACTACTACTGCTGCTGCTGCATATGCGGAGGAATCACCACCGCCACCGCCTGCTGAAATTGATCCTTTTAAAATACCTATGAAAATTGTTGGGCGTATTATGGATAACTGCTATTCAGGAGATGGAACTGTCCATCCGGGAGATCACTTATTATTTATACATGAATTATGCGAGTTGTTCAGATGTGCAGGTATTTCACCAAGCCAGGTCAAGAAGAAATTATTCTCATTATCATTGAAAGGCAAAGCTGAAGAGTGGTATCGACTACTCCAGGATGGTCCATCTATGGCATGGGAGGATATTGTGCCTCTCTTTTATTCCAAGTTTTATCCTCCAAGTGAAATTCATAAAGACCGTAACCGGATATATAATTTTTGGCCTCATGATGGAGAGAGTATTGCCCAAGCGTGGGGGAGATTGAAGTTACTAATGCTCAAATGCCCCATTCATGAGCTTCCCAATAATATTGTCATAAATAATTTTTACGCGCGACTTACTCTTCCTGATAAGGATTATTTGGATGCCTC
The DNA here is from genome assembly GCA_007115705.1 of Dactylis glomerata. Taxonomy (NCBI): domain Eukaryota; kingdom Viridiplantae; phylum Streptophyta; class Magnoliopsida; order Poales; family Poaceae; genus Dactylis; species Dactylis glomerata. Next base: position 1,519,573 of record QXEO01000450.1, on the reverse strand, counting down.
TTGTTTTGGATCATTTACTCATATGAAAGAAGATGCTAAGTGGAAACTTCTTGACCGTATACAAGAGAATGCTGAAGGTTGGGAAAACGACAAAGGTAGGAAGTCAGGTATAAACTATGATTATGAATGCATTAAATCTTTTATGGGAACCGATGACTTTCATAGTGTTAGCGCTGCTTATGGTCTTGATTCCCAAATACTTGCTAATTGTCTTAAGGCTTTTGCCTCTTATATTGATGTTCCAAAGAAAGATTGGAACAAATATCATGCGCCTTATAAAGATTCTATTAGTCATATTCCTGCTGCAGCTACTGAAGTTTGTACTGTTGAAAGCATTGTGCCTGAACCTTATTTTGAGAAGACACCTTTCCCTGCTAAGGTAAAAAAGTATTCTACTTTGGTAAGTGTGTCTAATAAAAGTACTAAGAAAGCTGCAGAACCTGATGAGCAAATTACTATTAAGTCCTCTGTAGCTATATTGAAGGATCTTGTTACTAAAGATTTAGGGGATGAATATATTCTTTTTTGTGAAGATGCTTCTAACATTCTTTCACATCCTAAAAAGCACAGGAAAGCAAGTGTTCCTGTTATTTCTGTCAGGATTAGAGATCATTGCTATTATGGTTTATGTGACATTGGTGCTAGTGCAAGTGCTATTCCCTTAGAGCTTTACAAAGAAATCATGCACGAGATTGGCGCTTGCGAACTTGAAGATATTGATGTGGTTGTTCAGCTTGCTAACAGAGAGACAGTTTGGCCTCTTGGTATTGTCCGAGATGTGGAAGTTCTTTGCGGTAAGACTAAGTACCCTACTGATTTTCTAGTACTTGGTAAGGAGGCTAGTAAAACTTGTCCTATTATTTTTGGTAGACCCTTTTTGAACACTTGTGGCGCCGTGATAGATTGTAAGAAGGAGAATTTTTTTACTAAGTTTAATGGAGAGTCTTATGAGTTTAATTTTTCCAAGTTTGCTAAGACTTCTTATGAAAACGACACACCTAATGAAAATTTTAGAGTTGAACAGCTTGCTTCTATTGCTCTTGCCCCTAATAATGCCTTGCAGCAATTCATGGAAGATCACGAAAGTGATGTTTTTAGCAAGGAAAGAGAAGAGATTGACGATATTCTCCTTCGTCAACCACCATTACTCAAGCATAATCTACCTGTGGAGGATCTTGGTACCACTTTGCCGCCTAAAGAAGATCCTGTGTTTGAATTAAAGCCTTTGCCTGATGACCTCAAATATGCTTATATTGATGATAAGAAAATATATCCTGTTATTATTAGTTCTAAACTTTCAGGAAAGGAAGAAGAAAGATTATTGGAGATTTTGAGGAAACACCGAGGAGCTATGGGATATACTCTTGATGATTTAAAAGGGATTTCTCCTACTTTATGTCAGCATGCCATTAATATGGAGAAAGATGCGAAGCCAGTTGTGGAGCATCAGCGCCACCTAATTCCAAAGATGAAGGATGTGCTAAGAAATGAGGTATTAAAGCTCCTTGATGCTGGTATTATTTATCCTATTGCTGATAGTAGATGTGTTAGTCCTGTTCATTGTGTTCCTAATAAAGGAGGTATGACTGTTGTGCCTAATGAGAATAACGAGCTTATTCCTCAAAGGGTAGTTGTTGGTTATAGAATGTGCATTGATTATAGGAAGGTAAACAAAGTTACTAAGAAAGATCATTACCCTTTACCATTTATAGATCAAATGCTAGAAAGGTTGTCTAAGAAGACTCATTTTTGTTTCCTTGATGGTTATTCTGGTTTTTCTCAAATTGCTGTTAAGAAGGATGATCAAGAGAAAACCACTTTTACTTGTCCTTATGGAACTTATGCTTATAGACGTATGCCGTTTGGTTTATGCAATGCTCCTGCTACTTTTCAAAGATGTATGTCTGCTATTTTTCATGGCTTTTGTGAAGAAATTGTGGAGGTCTTCATGGATGATTTCTCCGTCTATGGAACTTCTTTTGATAATTGTTTGCACAACCTTGATAAAGTTTTGCAGAGGTGCGAAGAAACTAATCTTGTTCTTAATTGGGAGAAATGCCATTTTATGGTAAATGAAGGAATTGTCCTAGGACATAAAATTTCCGAAAGAGGTATTGAAGTTGACAGAGCAAAAGTGGAGTCAATTGAGAAAATGCCATGTCCAAGAGATGTTAAAGGTATTCGCAGTATTCTTGGTCATGCTGGTTTCTATAGGAGGTTTATTAAAGATTTCTCTAAGATTTCAAAGCCTCTTACCAATCTTCTTCAAAAGGATGTACCATTTGTCTTTGATGATGATTGTAAGGAAGCTTTTGAAACTCTTAAGAAGGCTTTAACTACTGCTCCTATTGTTCAACCACCTGATTGGAATTTACCTTTTGAAATTATGTGTGATGCTAGTGATTTTGCTGTTGGTGCTGTTCTTGGACAGCGCATTGATAATAAGTTGAATGTTATTCATTATGCTAGTAAGACTCTTGATGCTGCTCAGAAGAATTATGCTACTACTGAGAAAGAGTTTCTTGCTGTTGTTTTTGCTTGTGATAAGTTTAGATCCTACATTGTTGATTCTAAAGTTACTATTCATACTGATCACGCTGCTATTAGATATCTTATGACTAAGAAGGATGCTAAGCCTAGGCTTATTAGATGGGTGTTGCTTTTACAAGAGTTTGATTTGCATATCGTAGATAGGAAAGGTGCTGAAAATCCTGTGGCTGACAACTTGTCTAGATTGGAAAATATTTCTTTTGATCCTATTCCTGTTAATGATAGTTTTCCAAATGAACAGTTGGCTGCAATTAATGTAACTTCACGAGACCTTCCTTGGTATGCTGATTACGCTAACTTTATTGTTTCCAAGTATTTGCCTCCGACCTTTACAGCTCAACAAAGAAGAAAATTCTTCTATGATTTGAGGCATTATTTTTGGGATGACCCACATTTATATAAAGAAGGAGTTGATGGTATCATGAGAAGATGCATACCGGAATATGAGCAACAAGAGATATTAAGAAAATGCCATAGCAGTGCTTATGAAGGGCATCATGCTGGAGATAGAACCGCGCAGAAGGTTCTACAATCAGGTTTTTATTGGCCAACCCTCTTTAAGGATGCCAGAAGGTATGTTTTATCTTGTGATGAATGTCAAAGAGTAGGAAATATTTCTAGACGCAATGAAATGCCTATGAATTACACTCTAGTTATTGAACCGTTTGATTGTTGGGGATTTGACTTTATGGGTCCTTTTCCTCCTTCAAAAGGCTATACCCATATACTTGTTGATGTTGATTATGTTACTAAATGGGTAGAAGCCATACCTACAAAGAGTGCCGATGGTGAGACTTCGTTAAAAATGCTTAAGGATGTTATTTTTCCAAGGTTCGGAGTGCCTAGATATCTTATGACTGACGGAGGTTCTCATTTTATTCACGGTAGTTTTAGAAAGACTCTTGCTAAGTATGATGTCAATCATAGAATTGCTTCTGCTTATCATCCCCAAACTAGTGGGCAGGTAGAGCTTTCAAATAGGGAGATCAAGTCTATCTTGCAGAAGACTGTTAATAAATCTAGGAAAAACTGGGCTAGTAAGTTAAACGACGCTTTATGGGCTTATAGAACTGCTTATAAGAATCCCATGGGTATGTCTCCTTATAAGATGGTTTACGGAAAAGCGTGTGACTTGCCCTTAGAATTAGAACACAAAGCTTTTTGGGCAGTGAGAGAGCTTAACAGAGATTTTAAACTAGCCGGTAAGAAAAGGTTGTTAGATTTGAGTTCTCTAGATGAGTGGAGAAACGAAGCGTATGAGAATGCCAGACTTTTCAAAGAGAAAGTCAAGCAATGGCATGATAAGAGAATTCTTAAGAGAGAGTTCCATGTTGGTTAGAAAGTTCTTTTGTATAGGTCTCGTCTCAGATTTTTTGCAGGAAATTACTTTCTAAATGGGAAGGACCATATGTTATTGTGGAAGTGTACCGCTCAGGTGCTATTAAGATTGCTTCATTGAAAGATGATTCTACACAAGTGGTGAATGGGCAAAGACTCAAACATTATATTTCTGGAGATTCTTATAATGAAGATGTTGATGTTATTGAAACAGTTTCTCCAGAAGATTACATCCAAGACAAACTGCAGGAACCTGCAGAGTTCGCTTTCGAATAGGTAACAGTTCTAGTCAGAAAAGTTTCGCGAAAAGTTCTTCTTTTAATATTTTTGCTATTTTTACTAAATATGAAAAATCACGAGATGAAAAAGGGCAGGAAAAAGAGTCCGTGTGTGTCTCACACATGGGTGGCGCGGGCCCAACCCTGGCCGCGCCTGTCGATGGATTTCGTGTCGCAAGAACACGGGGTACCACGCGACGGACCCAAGGATTCGAACGCAGGGGGCTGAACGTGTGAGATCTTGGATCGCAACGAAACACGGTGACGGAAGCCTCGATTGTCGGACGCGCAACGCACTGCAGAGAGGGAGACCGAGCTTTACCCAGGTTCAGGGCCCTCGTGGTGAGGTAAAACCCCTACTTCCTGCCTTCTTGTATTGCAACGCGACACCTCGCGAGGAGTACAAGGCCTTGGTTACAAAGCTCTAGTTGGCCAGAGGTTGAAGAACCTGCGTGCCCAACTAGCAGCTCGAAGAAGATGAAGATCAGATTAGACCGGATCCCCCTAAGGGGTGGCCTCTCCCTCCTTTTATAGCGCCAAGGTCCTCCTTCCCCTTATCTTCTTGGGGAAGGGGTTGCCACACACGACCAAGGAGGGAGGACAGCTGTAGACTATGTTCTTCTGTAGACTTGGTCTTCGCAGGGTAGCGGCGCCGGTCCACAGGAGTGGGTGGAGGAAGCTGACGTCCTCCTCTGGTGCCCTGCACCGTCCACGCTATATTTAGGGGGGTGGCCAACTGCCACTGTGCCGCTTTGGGCAGGCACAGCGAAAGTTGGTCTCCTCCCTGTCGGGGGTAGCGTGGGCGGTACGTGGTCTTCTGCCCGTTGTCTTCTTGCTCCGCACGAAAACGTGCTAGGCTGACGTGGGCGTACCTCCTCTCCTCACCAGCAGGGGCTCGTGAGGAGGTCTTCTGGTCCTTAGCGGTTTCTGTCGTCGTTCTCCTCACAAGGCGCCTCCTCGTGAGGGTCTTCTCCGTAACGAAGATTGTTGATTCTCCCCTGGGCTGAAGATGGGTCGATGACGGGGCCCAGGAGCAGGTGGACCGGGATACCCCGGTATCCAGAACACCGACAGTAGCCCCCGGGAGCCCGGCCCACAATGCGCCCTCTTGAGGAAGCGAAGGGTCGGGGGCCCCCGAAGCTGCTGGGCCCTCCAACGGCACGCGTCAACTGCGCGGTCAGAGGACCATGTGAAGATGCAGTGAAGATGTAGAGACTGCGAACACGTGTCGTGGCCGCAGCTGGCGAGACGAAACGGCGGCGATGCTACAGTCTCCGAGGCGTCACCCATCATAATGATACGTCGCTTGACTGCAGAGCGCTGCGCCAACGCTTCGATTCCCGCGCTGGGATTTGACGCATCGACGCCGGACGCTCCCCTTAAATAAGTCCTCCTCGAGACCTCCGGCACTTCACCTCCTTCCTCCAGTGCCACTTCTGCTTCTTCTTCCCTGAGAGCATGGACCCCTCCAACTCCGCCGCCGCCGCCGGTCCAAGCTCTGGGGCGAAGCGCCGTGGGCGCCCCCGGGCAGTGGGAGCAGGGCAAAAATCCCAGCCCAGTGGACGCCCGGCGCCGGGGGTCCCCTCCGCATCAGTGCGCCGAGGCAGGGCGAGGCGATTCGCGCCGCCTCGGGGACCTCCGGCGCACTGGCCCTCAGGGGCCCCGCGCGTGGCGGCGCCCTGAACTCGCCGTCGCCGCTGGCGGCGGCGCCTGCTCCCCGCGCCTCGGGGAGCATCGACCGGGCTCTCCGGGAGGTGGAGGCCGCCCTGGGCCCTCCTCCCGCTGCTGCAGATCCTCCGGCCCCGCCGGTGAATGGAGTGGTTGCCACTCCGCGCCACCTGGCGGCGGCGCTTCTGGGACCCCTCATCGCCCCGGGGTCCCGCTTCCTGGAGCTCCTCATCGTCGTCGACGCCCCGGGCTTCAACTCCCTCCGGCTGGCCGACGCCATCCGGAGGGCGATTCACGCCCATGGCCCGGCCGCCGGGGAGATCGCCCTGGGGGAGCAAAGCAGGCCAGATCTCTTCTGGCCTGTGGACATCCTCTTCGGGGCGAACGGCAATGTCGTCCTCTCCGGCCGCTGGAGGCCCTTCGCCCTCGGCTGTCACCTCCGCGTCGGCGACCGCCTCGTCTTCCGCTTCAAGCTGGGGACCCTGGAGGCTATGGTGCGGATCTTCACCGCCGACGGCGTCCGCCGCACCTACCCCCAGCTCGCGGCGCAGTGAAGAGGAGGCCCTGGCGCGGTAGTCTTCTGGGGAGGGGAGCTAGTCTCCTCCCCTCTTTTGCCTTGTAGTCCTTGCCGGCGGGGAATGCCCCGCCGTGCTTCGCTCCTTCTCCCACTGGGGGCAATTTAATGAAATCCTTTTGTTGATCATCTTGCTGTCCTTCACTGTCCTGGCCATTCGCTTGCTCGAGAGCCCTGGTGAGCTGTAGGCATCGACGGGAAGCCTCCCTCCACCTCAGAGCTCGGGACGGGTTCGGCGTCGATGACACAGTGGACGATTCCTGAGACAAGAAGTTGAAGAAAGAGTTGGAAAAGAAAAAACCCCAAATCCCCGAAAACGGAAAAACAAGTCGGTAAAACAAACGAAAAAAGAAGGCAAATAAGATGCCCCTGTGACCGGCACAGGGACCTTCTCCGTCGTAGAGGAGCGCGGCACTATCTGTGCCAGCAGCTAAGAGCAAATTGCCGCGCGTGGCGATTCACGGGGCCTTCCTCGTCGTTGAGGGAAGCTAGACCCTCACGGACGTGAAAACGTCGACGCTTAAGAGAGCCCAGAGACCGTCGACACCTGACAAGGATTGCTCATGAGGTGAAGGGCCTGGCGCGGACCTCCGGATCTGCGTCTCCTTCGCAAGATTTATCGGAGCGGCCTTGGTCTTCAATAATCCTGCCACATTAGGCCTTCCTCGAGAGAGGGAATCCTCCTGCGGATGCTAGTGCATCGACGCGTCTTTGCTCCCTCGTGAGGGTTGCTCACGAGGGGTAGGTCCTTAGCGGGTGCCATGGGCACACCTTGGACTTTTCCTCGAAGATTTTTTATTTTCTGGCGTACTTCGCGGGGAACTAAGCACCATGGGCATCCAGAGGTGATCGTTAACGGGGCCGTCGCCCCCGACCAGAGCTCGCTCCCTTCGGGTTTTTCGGGCTTGCTGTTTTCCGGGCGAAGGCCCCAGCATAGACACCGTGCCTAGCCCCCTTCCGCGAGGAGTACAACAGAAAATAAATGGACTTCATGCCATTTTGATGTCATGCCAAAGCAGAGGCGCTACATTGCGCGATAACTTAATATCAGTGCTTAAGAGCAGATTAAGCTGATACAAGTGCCGTGAAAACGGTCTTTTTCTCCTCGTGAGGAACCTAAGGGTAGAACTTTCGCAGATGAGCTATGTTCCACGGGTTCCCCACTGGCACGCCTTCTGCGGTTTCTAGCCGCGCCGAGCCTGGCCTGGCGATGTGCGTCACCTTGAAGGGCCCTTCCCACATTGGAGACAGCTTGTGCAGGCCCTCGCGAGAGAGTATTCTCCTCAGCACCAGGTCGCCGACCTCCAGAGTTCTTGCTCGAACATGGCGGCTATGGTAGCGGCGTAGTCCTTGCTGGTACCTCGCGGCGCGGAGCGCGGCTTGGCACCGATCTTCTTCGAGCAGGAGGAGGCGGTCCTTGATGAGGTCCTCTTGGCGAATTTCATCGAAGGCGAGCACCCTTGGCGACCCGAACTTGATGTCGGTGGGAAGAACAGCCTCCGCCCCGTAGACCAAGAAGAAAGGGGTCTCTCCAGTGGGTTTGGTGGCGGTAGTCCTGATGGACCACAGGATGGGTTGGAGGTTGTCTAACCATTTTTTGCCGCAGGCTTCGAGCTTGGCGTTGAAGCTTTTCGTCTTGAGCCCTTTGAGCACTTCAGCATTGGCACGCTCGGCTTGGCCATTGCTCCGGGGGTAGGCGACGGAGGCGAAGCAAATCTTGATGCCGGTCGATGCGCAGTACTCCCGGAACAGTCCGCTGGTGAACTGGTTGCCGTTGTCGGTGATGATGCGGTTAGGCACTCCAAAACGACAGACCAGCCCACGGATGAACTTGACTGCGGACCTCACCGGGATCGTGCACACCGGTTCCACCTCCACCCACTTGGTGAACTTGTCGATGGCGACGTAGAGGTAGTGATAGCCTCCTTGCGCTCTGGGGAATGGACCGAGGATGTCCAGCCCCCAAACGGCAAAGGGCCAAGTGAGTGGGATGGTTCGCAGCTCTTGCGCCGGCTGATTTATCTGCTTGGCGTGGAATTGGCACGCCTCGCACCTCTTGACCATCTCCGCCGCATCCCCGAGCGCTGAAGGCCAGTAGAAGCCACTTCGATATGCCTTTGCGGCTAGAGTTGCAGCAGAGGCATGATGGCCGCACTCGCCGGCATGGATGTCCCTTAGAAGCTCCTGGCCTTGGTGAGTAGATATGCACTTCAGAGCGACGCCATTTGGGCGACGCCGGTACAAGTCACCGTCCTTGACGCAGTAGCCCAAAGCTTGCCGCACAATCCTCTCGGCCTCCTCTTCATCCTCAGGGAGCCTGCTGCTGGTGAGGTAGGCCTTGAGCTCGATGCACCAATCCACTCCCTCCTGCCGAGCCAATGCCAGAAGGACGCGGTCACCCGAAGGAGGCCTGCAATCCGGAGCCCCCTGCTCCGGCGGTGGCGGCAAAGCTGAAGGAGGAGGTGGTTTGGATGTTGACGGAGAGGCGGACGGCTTGAAGAGACGCTCCTCAAAGACGTCGGCAGGCTGCGCTAGGCGATGAGAGGCGCGCTTGGCGATCTCGTCGGCTTCCACATTTTCTCCCCTCGGGATGTGCTTCAGCTCCAAGCCTTGGAAGCGTTTTTCCATCTTTCGATGCTCCTCGAGATAAGCCGCCATGTGCTCATCCCTTGGAGTGTAGCTCTTGTTCGAGAAGTTCACAACCAGCTGTGAATCTCCCTTGATGACGAGGCGCTTGATGCCCAAAGCGTTTGCTGCCCTTAGGCCAGCAAGTAATCCTTCGTACTCCGCGATGTTGTTGGAGACCTTGTTCTCAGGCGTGAAGCAGAGCTGCACAGCGTATAAAAGCTTGTCTCTAGAGGGAGAGGTTAGGACAGCACCGGCTCCCGCGCCGGGGAGGTTGAAGGCGCCGTCGAAGTGCATGGCCCAGAGGCCTGGGGCCTCCTCTACAGGGAGAGTTGACTCCACCTCTGGAGGCTCATCTACGAACGGATCAGTCCATTCTGCAGTGAACTCGGCCAAAGCCTTGCTCTTGATTACCTTTGTAGTTTCGAAGGAGATCTCGAAAGGCTGAAGCTCCACGGCCCACTCAGCCACCCGCCCGGTGACATTGGGGTTGCGCAGGACGGTTTCCAGGGGCCGATCGGTTACCACCTTAATCGGGTGACCCTGGAAGTAGTGGCGTAGCTTCCGCGAGGCGATGAGCAAGGTGTAGAGCAACTTTTGCTGCATTGTGTAGCGCTCCCGCGCGTCGCGCAGCACCGTGCTGACGAAGTACACAGGCTTTTGCACCTTGACGACACCCTCGGAAGGCTCCTCCTCAGGAGGCTTTTGAGCGTTGCTCTGAGAGAGCGGCTCGGTCGGTGAAGATCCCTCGGGCGGCTCCTCTCGAGGGGCGGGAGGTGAAGCGGCCTCTTCCTCGCGAGGAGCCCTCGAGCTTGGAGGAGTGACCTCCTCCTTGGCGATTACCTTGATGTCCCGCTCCGCGACGAGAACGGCACTTGCAGTCCTTGGAGTTGCCGCGATGTAGAGTAGCAAGGGCTCACGGGGGGTTGGGGCAACCATGATCGGTGGGCTCGTGAGGTACCTTTTTAACTCGGCGAAGGCCTTGTCGGCTTCCGGAGTCCACTCGATCTTCTCGGTGCGCTTCATGAGCTTGAAGAAGGGCAAAGCTTTTTCCCCACTCCTCGCGATGAAGCGCCCCAGGGCTGCCATGCACCCCGCGAGGCGTTGCATTTCCTTGAGATTGCGCGGAGGACGTATTTCTTCGATGGCCTTGACCTTGTCGGGGTTCGCCTCTATCCCGCGATTGGACACGAGGAACCCCAACAGTTTTCCCGACGGTACGCCGAAGGCGCACTTGGCGGGGTTGAGCTTGATGTTTACCTTCCTCAGGTTGACGAATGTTTCCTCCAGATCCTCGATGAAGGTGTGACCCTCGCGGGTCTTGACGACGATGTCGTCGACGTAGGCTTCCGCATTCCTTCCCATCTGAGCCCCCAGGGCCTTACGCATGAGCCTTTGGAATGTAGCTCCTGCGTTCTTCAGGCCGAAGGGCATGCAGACGTAGCAGTACACCCCACAGGGCGTGATGAAGGCGGTCTTCTCTTCGTCCTCCTTTGCCATCTTGATCTGATGATAGCCGGAGAAAGCATCCAAGAAGCAAAGGAGGTCGCAGCTGGCGGTGGAGTCGACGATTTGATCTATCCTCGGGAGAGGGTAAGGGTCCTTGGGACAGGCCTTGTTGAGACTTGTGAAGTCCACGCAGAGGCGCCCACTGCCATTTGCCTTTGGGACGACCACCGGATTAGCAATCCAGGTGGGGTGGGCCACCTCGCGTATTAACTTGGCCTTCTTCAGCTTCTCTATCTCCTTGACGATGAAGTCTTGCTTCTCTTGCGCTTGCTTCCTAGTCTTCTGCTTCACGGGGTGTGCCTGAGGGCACACGGCTAGGTGGTGCTCAATCACCTCCCTGGGAACGCCGGGCATATCTGACGGAGTCCAAGCGAACATGTCAGAATTTGCCCGCAGGAAGGCGACGAGCGCGCTTTCCTATTTGGGGGAAAGCCCTGCCCCGATGGTGACGAAGTTTTCGCAGCCCCCAGCCTGTAGTGGGACCTTCTTGGTTGCCGAGCGCTCTTGGGTAAACTGGGGCCTCCTGCCTGAGGGTACCGCAGCTTCCCCAATGCTCATGTCCATCATTGGATGGTCCAGGTCCTCGCTTGGAGTAGGCGATGCTGAGGCAGCGAACTTCTTCCCTGTCGAACCCAGAAGGTGGGGCTCGAGAGAGGCCTTCTTTGTTGCAGCTCGCTCTTGGGATACGAGCTGCTTCTTCCTCGTGAGGTCGCCGGAGTGTTCCAGTAGATCTTCGTCGGCGGGGAACATGGTGGCGGCCTCACGGTAGACATGCTCAACTGATCGGAGAGCATCCTTCTCATTGCAGCGCACGGTGATCGTGCCGTTGGCGCCCGGAATCTTGAGGACGTTGAAGCTATGGTGCGTTGCTGCCATGAACCTAGCCAAAGCTGGGTAGCCGAGGATGGCATTGTATGGCAAGGCGATGTAGGCGACGTCGAAGTCGAGGCTTTCTGTCCTGTAGTTGTCCCGGGTGCCGAAGGTGACGGGCATGCTTACCTGCCCAATTGGCGTTGTAGATCCCTCGGTTACCCCGAAGAACGGCCGAGTTGGCATGAGCCGGTGGTACGGCACCTGCATCTTTTCGAAGATCTCGACGGAGATGATGTTGAGGCCCGCCCCTCCGTCGATGAGAGTGCGATTGACGGCGACGTTGTTGATGGTTGGCGTGCACAAGAGGGGGATTGTGCCCACGCCCCTTGTGGAAGCCGGATGATCCTCCTCGTCGAAGCCAATCTTGCACGTCGACCACTTCATCAGGCGATTGCCGAAGTTGGGTTGTGCCGTCGCGATCTCTCGCGACAGCTGCTTGAAGTGCCAATTTGACAGAGGAGCCTGAGCTCCACCCAGGAGGTAAGCGACGAAGTCTCGCGGCTCTTGATAGCCCCCCTGGTTCTCCTCCCGACGATCGTTTGCTGGTGGGGGCAGCGGCAGCGGCTCGGGATCGTCTCGAGACAGACCCCCACGGCGGCGACCTTCCTCGCGGTCGTCGTCGCGGCGATCGCCCCAGGATCCACTCTTGCCGTTGCTGCGGCCACCCCTGCGACGCTTGGCAACGCTGTTTTCCTCGTGAAACTTCCGGACAATCCAACAATCCTCGGTATTGTGGGTGTCCTTCTTGTGGATAATGCAGTAGCGGCGACGTCGACCTTTATCGCGATCGGAGCGGTCCCCGCGGCGTTGCTTATGATCTGGCTCCGCCGCGAGGGCTGCAGCCTCCTTTCGCTTGGGGTCCTTGGACTTCGGCTTTGGGGGAAGCGCCTCCGGCAGATTGTGCACGAAGAGCCTCCCCTCCTCAGCCTTGGCGCAGTGGTCGGCGATCTCGAAGAGCCTGACGACGGAAGTCAGCTCATCATTCACAGACAGCTTCTCCCGCATCTTGACGTCGGAGACGCCCGTGGAGAATGCGGAGATGACCTCCTCGTTGGAGATCCTAGGAATCTTGGTCCTCATCTGACTGAAGCGCTGGATGTATTGACGAAGCGTCTCGCCCTTGTACTGACGCACCGCTTTAAGATCGTTCTTAGTTGCGGGGCGCTCGTACGTGGGCATGAAGTTGGCGACGAACTGACGACATAAATCCTTCCACGACGTCACGGATTCGTGAGGAAGATTCATGAGCCAAGTTCGCGGAGCGTCCTTGAGGGCCATGGGGAACCAATTGGCCATGGCGCGCTGATCTCCACGCGCAGCCTGGACGGCGACGACGTAGAGTTGGAGGAATTCGACAGGATTTGTGGTCCCGTCGTAACGCGCGCTGATGTCTGGCTTGAACTTGTCAGGCCAGACGACGTAGCGCTGCTGGCGAGTGAGGGCAAGACACCCGGGGTTGTAGATCGGGACGCCGGGGGTCCTGACGTTCTTGCCAGCTTCGCCGATGTCATCGATGGCGCGGTCATGATTTTCGCGGCGGCGCTCGAGGGAGACGCTTGCGTCTTCCGGAGCGCGTTGGATGATTTGGCAGCTGGGCTCCCCGCGCGGCGAAGATGCGGCGCGGGAAACCACCCTCTTGGCCTTGTTGGCCATCCCATCTCCGGCGCCCGGGGCGCGATGCCCCGCCACCGGATCTGGGCTCCCCGCGCCTTGGGCTCCTCCCAAGGTCGGGTCTTCGTTGGTGATGGCGACGAGTTCGGCGATTTGAGCGCGCCACCCCTCACGCCCGTCGTCGGTGGGTTGATAGCGCAGCAGCTCCTGCGCCATGGCGAGTGCCTGCGCAGGAGACAGCTGACTCCCAGAACGAGCGCGAGAAGTGGCGGTGGCGGTGAAGGAGAGCGAAGGCTGTGTCCGCCCGGACGGGAGGTAGGAGGACTCCAGATCTTCCTCCTCTTCCTCCTCGGCTGAAGCTTCATGACGACGGAAGATGGGCTTGGTTTGCCCCAGAACAGCGTTGCGACGGCGAAGACGCTCGAGCCTTGCATTGGCGTCGGCCATGTCGAAGCAGATCTAGAAGAAAACACACCACAGCCCCCTACCTGGCGCGCCAAATGTCGATGGATTTCGTGTCGCAAGAACACGGGGTACCACGCGACGGACCCAAGGATTCGAACGCAGGGGGCTGAACGTGTGAGATCTTGGATCGCAACGAAACACGGTGACGGAAGCCTCGATTGTCGGACGCGCAACGCACTGCAGAGAGGGAGACCGAGCTTTACCCAGGTTCAGGGCCCTCGTGGTGAGGTAAAACCCCTACTTCCTGCCTTCTTGTATTGCAACGCGACACCTCGCGAGGAGTACAAGGCCTTGGTTACAAAGCTCTAGTTGGCCAGAGGTTGAAGAACCTGCGTGCCCAACTAGCAGCTCGAAGAAGATGAAGATCAGATTAGACCGGATCCCCCTAAGGGGTGGCCTCTCCCTCCTTTTATAGCGCCAAGGTCCTCCTTCCCCTTATCTTCTTGGGGAAGGGGTTGCCACACACGGCCAAGGAGGGAGGACAGCTGTAGACTATGTTCTTCTGTAGACTTGGTCTTCGCAGGGTAGCGGCGCCGGTCCACAGGAGTGGGTGGAGGAAGCTGACGTCCTCCTCTGGTGCCCTGCACCATCCACGCTATATTTAGGGGGGTGGCCAACTGCCACTGTGCCGCTTTGGGCAGGCACATCGAAAGTTGGTCTCCTCCCTGTCGGGGGTAGCGTGGGCGGTACGCGGTCTTCTGCCCGTTGTCTTCTTGCTCCGCACGAAAATGTGCTAGGCTGACGTGGGCGTACCTCGTCTCCTCACCAGCAGGGGCTCGTGAGGAGGTCTTCTGGTCCTTAGCGGTTTCTGTCGTCGTTCTCCTCACGAGGCGCCTCCTCGTGAGGGTCTTCTCCGTAACGAAGATTGTTGATTCTCCCCTGGGCTGAAGATGGGTCGATGACGGGGCCCAGGAGCAGGTGGACCGGGATACCCCGGTATCCAGAACACCGACAGTGCCACCCCTGTGTGAGAACACCCCAGAACTCATTTCTGTCCCGTTTTCCTCCTGTGACTTCGTTTCGATGTATAATTTTCGTCTATTTAACCCCCCGGAGTCCCCGAGGTCTGTATATCGTTTTGTCGTCGTGTTTTGTTTCGAGCTATTTCTGTCAGGAGTTGATCTTAAGCTTGGGGGAGTCATGGCCTCTTCAAGCGGTGACAAGGAGAAGACACCTCCGGAAGATGACACCAAAGATTTCCGGCTGAAAGAAGAAGTTGAAAGCGAAGACGAGGAGGAAGATCAAAGTCCAAGGCCGAACACCGTGATTGCCAGCATAGGGGTGGTGACAGATCATGACAAGTTCAAGAAGAGTGCTCGCATAAGGACCGGAGGGGGTGTGCCACGTCACACTTTATCTCCACAGACATCTCCGCCAAGCCAAAACCCTTTCCATACTCTAATTCACGAACATCAGTTCCAAAAGGTGCCCAAATCACGATTACCCTCTGGCTGGGATATAGATCGTTCTAACAATGCAGGGACAGGGAGCTCCAAGAGTGAAGAAGGATGGGGAAATAATTCCAAGAGCTGGGATTCTCTTGCTGACAGGTTCATAAACCGTGTTGAGCACAATTCTGAGATGATTCGTAACCTCGAGTACAAGATTGATGATTTGAAGAACTTGATTGAGAAGCTTATTAGAGATTATCCACCGCCGCCACCAAAGGAGTAATTCATCATCGGTATAGGCATCCCCTTGGCTTGTCCCAAGCTTGGGGGAGTGCCGCGGTATCACATCATTACCTTTTGTTCATTTACTTTTCAAGTAGAGTCTTATCATGAATAGAGAAGTTATCATATAGAATAGTTTGCAGTTGGAAGTATCCTCCTTAGTTAGTTATCTATGTATCCCTTGGTGTGAGTTGCGGTAATGAAATATTAATGAGAAGTTTTATCATTTACTTTTCGCACACTTTATGTTA
This sequence comes from Dactylis glomerata, assembly GCA_007115705.1. NCBI lineage: Eukaryota > Viridiplantae > Streptophyta > Magnoliopsida > Poales > Poaceae > Dactylis > Dactylis glomerata. Next base: position 1,504,158 of record QXEO01000450.1, on the reverse strand, counting down.
GTCTGCAATCTCTCTTATGTGACTAGTCTTGTTGATTGGTATTGGTATCACATTGGGAGCATGAGTAGATTTAGTTGGTTTTGGCAAACCTAGCTTGGTCAGTAGCAACTTTACCTTGAGGTTTGAGTAGAAAAGAATAAAGAAGTGCTTGCAGTTTCATCACTTCAGTTTTCCCTTATGTTTGGCTTACAAGCATTGTTATTCTTAAAGTTAAAATCATTGTACCTTCAAGGGAGTTTGCATGATTGTTCTTATTATATGTATGTTTGTTTGTTTCATGCAACTCTTATGCTTGCTACCCAGCCTTGCTAGCCAAAAACCTGTACTGAGAGGGAATACTTCTCGTGCATCCAATTCCCAAAAGCCAAGTCACTTCCAAAGAGTCCACTATAAATTCCTATGCATGGTATTTTAAGCCATTCCAAGTAAATTTTCATGTGCTACCTTTCAAAAACCTTCAAACATTTCTCATTTTGTGCCACTGTTTTTAGCTCATGAGGACGTAGTGGATGGGTTTGTTATCTTCCATACTAAATTAAGTACCCTTCGACTAGGCAGCTTCATCTGCTCGTCATTAATTTTGCAAGGGAGCTGGTCAGACCATTATAATCTTAAAAAGAAAAAAGAAAGAAAAAGGCACTCCTCCAATGGAATGTGAAAGTTGGTCGGCACCCGATGGAATCGGTTAGCCATGGTTTGAGAAAGGAAAAAGGTGGGGAGGAGTGCAAAGCTATAAAAGAGCACCAAAGCGCCAATTAATCAAACATCTCGGAACCGCTCTCACTTGTTTAGTATGGAAGATATCAAGAACTCCGTTGCTAGTCGTTGACAAAAGCAACCACCTCTCAAAATAACTTTTACCTCTGTTTTACAAATGAAAAGCTCTAGCACATGTTTAATCCCTGCTTCCCTCTGCGAAGGGCCTATCTTTTACTTTTATGTTGAGTCAACCTATTTCCCTCTGTCTCAAGCAAGCATTTGAGTTGTTATGTTTCACTCATCCATATGTTGATCCGTTTAATCATGTTTATTATCTTCCTTGTTTTGTATAATGCTTTTGTCTGAAGGAATATATCTTTAAAAGCTTTCTATGAATGCAAAAGTTTACTTTGTTGAGCATATAGTCTTTTGCTATATCAGCTCTGTTTCAAAAGGGCCCCGTTTAAAAGAAAGAATAGCTTGTTCGTTGTTCTTTGACCAAGAACTAAGGTTTGCCATTGCTAATTAAAATTTACTTTGTGCATCTTTACATGTGATTCCCTTTTACCTATTGCAAGTCTATATCTTATAAAGGGAAGTTGCTGTCTATTATAATTTGTGCCTTAGTAAATGTGATGCTTCTTGTCCGTATTTTGATTATCGACACTTCACTCCATAAACCTGTGGTCATGTTTACCGAGTTTAGTTTTCGCTTGGGGACAAGCGAGGTCTAAGCTTGGGGGGGTTGATACGTCCAATTTGCATCACTATTTTATATCATAATTTGCTGTTATTCATTGATATATTTCATATGTAGACATGATACTTATGTTATTTTCTTTGTTTTCACATGTTTGATGATCATTGGGGGAGTTGCTGCCGGAGTCAGGATTCTGCTGGAAAAAGGACCATCAGGAGACCATATTTTGAAGATCAGGAAAATTCCAGAAAAATACCCAGAAATTATATTTTACCAGAAGACTGACGAAGCCAGAAGGAGGAGTTGAGAGGAGCCAGGGGGGGCCCACACGCCAGGGTGGCGCGGCCAGCCCCCTGGCCGCGCGGGCCCCACATGAGGCCACCCTGGCCCACCTCTGGTCTATCCCCTTCACGTACATCATCGTCCCCGAAAACCTAAGTGAGGGGGGGGGGTTCAGAGTTAGACACAGCCGCCTCTGCGGGGCGGAGAACACCAGAGAGAGAAAGCTCTCCGGCAGGGAGAAATCTGCCGGGGAAATTCCTTCCCGAAGAGGGGAGATCGTCGCCATCGTCATCACCATCGCACCGGACTTCATCGGGATCATCATCATCTCCATCACCAGCACCTTCATCTCCACCATCACCACGCCATCCCGCTGTAACATCTTGAGTTGGATCTTGTTATATTCATAGGGGAAACTTTCCCGGTGTTGATTACTCTTGTAGTTGATGCTATTGAGTGGAACCGTTGAATTAAGGTTTATGTTCAGATTGTTATTTACCATTATTTCACCTCTGATCATGATCCATATGATGTCTTGTGAGTAGTTCGTTTAGTTCTTGAGGACATGGGAGAAGTCAAGATGCTAGTAGTGAATTATTGTTGAGAAATATTTAATGGTTTGATATTGTTGTGGTGCTATTTCACTAGTGGTGTCATGTGAACGTCGACTACATGATACCTCACCATTTATGGGCCTAGTGAGATGCATTGTGTATTTGGCTACCGATTGTGGGGTTGCTGGAGTGACAGAAACATAAACCTCCGTTGGGAAACCATTGCACCAGGGAGCGTAGGATCCTAGAGTTTAAGGCTGTGGTTAGATTTATCTTAATTACTTTCTTGTATTTGCGGATGCTTGCAAGGGGTATAATCACAAGTGTGTATTTATCCTAGTAAGGGTAGTGCGCTAGCACAGGTTCACCCCCATAACACTTACCAAACCAATAAATACTATTGGCTCTATGAAGCGAAAGCTCTTGACAGAAAACTCCCGTGTGTCCTCGAGAACGTTTGGTTATTATAAGAACACAACCGGCTTGTCCTTTGCTGAATAAAGGATTAGGCCACTTGCTGCAATTGTTACTACTGTCTTTTATTTACTTGCACTTTATTTACTCGTATTACCAAATACCCCTGAAAACCTGTTTGCTAGTATTTACAGTGATTCCTTGATCAAAACTGCTCATCAACACCTTCTGCTCCTCGTTGGGTTCGACACTCTTATTTATCGAAAGTACTACGATACACCCCCTATACTTGTGGGTCAAACACCAACAATTCATAGAGACATTAACCAAAAAGATACACATGATGCGCACACTAGTCACCTTCACACCATGATACAAGGTATCTCCGGAGATTACAAATATAAAGCACGGGAGTAGCATAATATCTTAATAATAACATCTACCAATTCAACTAGATACAAAGCTCACGATCACATAAAGATCATATCATGGGAGAGAGAGGTGAACCACATAGCTACCGATAGAGCCCTCAGCCCCGGGGGAGAACTACTCCCTCCTCATCATAGGAGGCAGCAATAGCGATGGAGATGGCAGTGAGGTCGATGGAGACGGCGGAGACGGCGATGGAGACCGATGGAGATGGCTCCGGGGGCACTTCTCCATCCCGGCAGGGTGCCGGAACAGAGACTTCTGTCCCCCGAAATTCATCAGCGGCGGTGGCGGAGCTGCGGAACTCTTTCTGGAAAATTGCCGGTTGTTTTAGGGTTTTCCGTCCCAGGGCTTCTTATAGGCAAAGGGGCGTCGTCAGGAGTGGACCAGGGGGGCCTCACCATAGGTGGGCGCGGCCAGGGCCTGGGCCGCGCCCCCTCATGGTGAGGGTGCCCTCTGGCCCCTCTCCGGCTTCCGTTTGGTCCTCGTCCTTCATCCGGGCAAAATAGGAGTTTCGGTCTTCGTTTTGTCCAATTCCAAGAATATTTCCTGTGTAGCTTTTCTGAAACACAAAAACAGCAGAAAACAGGGAACTAGCACTGTGGCATCTTGTCAATAGGTTAGTTTCGGAAATCACATAAAAACGCCACAAAGTGTAACAAAACACTAAGCAAATGGTGTAATAACAAGCATGGAGCATCAAAAATTATAGATACGTTTGAGACATATCAAGCATCCCCAAGCTTAACTCCTGCTCGTCCTCGAGTAGGTAAGTGATAACAAAAGAATAATTTTTGAGGTGACATGCACCATCACAATCTTGATCATCTATGTAAGCATTGAGTGCTGAGATCAAAGTACTTAAAACATGGGCATGAAAGACATAATCTCAATAGAAGAAACTTAGCAACCATGTTATAACATGAAAAAGAACACAAACGAAGGATCATGAACAATGAAATAATGAAAGTCAAACGTGTGTTCAAATCATATGGAAAAACATAGCAAATGGTTTTCAGCTTGTCCCTCATGGAATAGCATAACATAAATGCATAGGACACCTTCAAGTTTAAGAGGGTGAATAGATACAAATAATTTAAGAACAAGTGAAACCAAAATAATGAATCAATCAATGATAACTTTGGGACTATGCACATTAAACTCAGAATGACAACTATGCTCTCTTAGACGGTGCATAAAGGTAGAAGGTGGAGACTCAACATAAAAGTAAAAGAAAGGCCCTTCGCAGAGGGAAGCAGTGATTACAAGTTTTATAAACCTTCAAAAATTATGGTACTTACTAGCTTTGAGCTCTCATTGCCCCCATCATAAGCATCTTGAATGGTTAAAGTTAATGCGAGTATAATTATGAAGCATATGCTTGACAAATCATAAGTTGAAAACCTCATGTCCCGTGAAGTACGAATACCCAAACCTCATGCTACTCGACTTAGAGTCCCAAGCAAGCTCTTGTAATTGTAAATATATGTGTATCATCGAGAACCGCCAACGGGGTACCTCCTGCCCGATGACATGGAACAAGCCCACATCAAAATGACAAGACAAACAGACAATGAACACCTCGACATCTCTTTTATTTACCATTGGTATAGCTTTTTATTTTGAGATGCGTCGTCGAATGTTCACTATGGGCATGCTATAAATTTCCACCATTAATTATGCATGGCTTAGATTAGTGGCCCAGGCGTTTCCCTAACACATATAAGAACTCCATGATCCCGCAAGATTCCCAACTTGTTTCACATCGCGAGTATCCATAAACAAAAGATCACGATATCAACTCAAATAAGAAGTGCAATGTTGAAAGCTTACCCCATGACGACATGGTTTGGCTAATTTCCAACTTACAACTTGCAAGCATAACAACTCAACATAAGAGAGCAATAATGTAAAAAATAAAGAACAAGAAAAGTAAAGTGTGCCATCAGGTTTGTGAGAGCTTTACTGACCAATTTTCGCATAACACCAAAAAGAGTTTAATTTGAAGGATAGATAAAAGCAAGTCAAATGTACTTTGGAATAGCAAATTGCTAATAGGTATGTATGGTGGACACATTGGAACAACTTGGTTTCTAGGAATTGGATGCACGAGTAGAACTCATACTCAGTACAAAATGAGGGCTAGCAAAAGACTGGGAGCGACCAACTAAGAGAGCAATAACGGCCATAATCATGCAAAGCGACAAAGCAACATTAAAAGAAGCATAAGATGGCATCAAAATTCAAAAACTAAATAATCATAGAGGCTTACGGCGACTTTGTATGAGTCAAACATGTGTGAGCATGCGCCAAGTCAACCCAAATAAAGCATCAAGGAGAAAACCAAATTAATGCTTCCAAATAATATAAAACAACGCATGATTTTTTCAAAGGCTCATTAAGCAATCTCAGTCATTTGAGACAAGACATGCTACAGCAAAAATCACTAAGCATACTATCAAAACGACATCAAGCATGGCATGAAAAAGTCTAAGTCGCAGTCTAAACAAGCTCCTTTTTGTACCACTTTTTTTGCATGGAACTTTTTCTCTTTTCCAACACCATTCGAACCTTTTTCAGACAACTCTTTTGATGAAAACAAACATGGACCAGAGGTCAAAATACACCTTGATGCAAACATATAACAAGATCTGAACAAAAATCAAGGCGAAAAACAAAAGCTAAACGCAGTAGCAGAAAAAGAGAACACTCGTTGAACGATAAGAGTGAAAACTAGAGTGTTCTTGGCAATAAAAAACGGAGTTCATCTCCTCCAAAAAGAACATGATGTAATCCAACCATTTATTACAGCAAACAAAATAAAAGAAAACCGAAAGCAAAAAACAACTGACGCTCCAAGAAAAACGCATAAGGCATGAAGCAATAAAAATATAGTGTCTTGAAAGGTGACCTGATTTTTGCCGATGAAGAAGGGGTGCCTCGGGGGAATCCCCAAGCTTTGACGCTTGTACCTCTTGGATATTTCTTGGGGTGCGTGGGCATCCCCAAGCTTGAGATTTTGTCCTTTCTTCACATCATCTCATCATTCTCCAATCCCTACACTTGAAAACTTCCTTCATACAAAACTCAACACAATTCTATTAGCAACATTAGTGTAAGCATAATAATGAATCAACCCCTTTTGGTTCAGATTTCAACTCAAAAACAGCACATATATAGCATATACTACTGTATCAACTTCCCCAAAAGTTCCGTGATTAAAAGAACTAAAAAAGAAAGCGATCGAGAGGCAAACATAAATAGTGGCAGAAATCTGCCAAAACAGAACAGCTGACAAAGGTCAATTTTTTCGAGGGTTTTCTGTTGCTCAAATCGAAAAGTGCAAAACTAATGAAAGTTTGGATATAACCTAGGGCATATGCACAAGAAATCGCAGGTCAAAAGAAATTCTGAGAGTTTTCACGAATTTTTACGGTGCAGCACCAAAATCTGTTTCAGGACAGCAACTTCCCCAAATCTTACCTCACTCAAATTAGAGGTTCCTCTTGGCACAACAACGAAATAAAAAGGATAAGGAGAGGTCATTACAGTAGTAATAACTTCCAAGAATCAAATAAAAGAAAAAGTACTGAAAATAAAACATTGGGTTATCTCTCAAGAGTGCTTTTCTTTAACGCCTTTGAGCTAGGCGCAGTAATTTGCAAAGATTCTCATGTAGGCGCCATAAAAGAGCTTAAGGCAAAGGCGCTATATAGGAACTTAAAGCAAGAGAGAGCATCAAAAAGAAAATATGAAACACATTTAAATCTAAACCACTTCCTATGAAAAATAATCTTGTAAAGAGACAAGTCATGAAAGCGCAAAGCAAAAAGCATAGGAAGGCAAAACAAGTACAACTTCAAGAGTTGCAACATAAAGAGGGGAAACTCAATATTTATGAGGTCCATCAAACCATGTTTCCCTCTCTCATGATAACTTTCAGTAGCATTATGAATAGAACTAACAATATAACTATCACATAAAGCATCCCTATCATGAGCCACATGCATAAAAGAATTAATACTCCCCACATGAACAATCGTAGTAGGAGCAGATTCAACAGAATAATTATTTTCATCACCATAATCATCAAAAACAGGAGGCATATTGCAATCATAACTAATTTTCTCCTCAAAAGTTGGTGAACTGAAAATATTATACTCATCATCATAACCATCATAAACTAGAGGTTTAGTATCATCATAAGCGAGAGAACAGCTATTTTGCAAAGCATATTCATCAAACATATCATCATAAGAAGGAACATGGATAGTACTAATGGTATAACAATTATTAACCTTAGAATTGGTACCAAAAAGATTTTCAATATCAAAAGTAGAGTGATTTTCCCAATCATGATCACTAACATAGGTAACAGGCATAGGAACATCATCAAGATCAGAATTATCACAATCTATAACAGGAGCAACATGCTTAGGGGAAGATACCATTTCCTCTCGCCTTTTACTCCTCTTCTTCTTCTTCTTACTCTTCTTACTCTCTCCTTTAGGAGGGAGAGACTTGAAAGGCATCTTCTCCACATGATCTGGTTTACTGACAGAAACAACAGAAGAAACTTTGGAGGATTCCTCCTCTCTATTAATAAGATAGAACCATCTATCAGTCCTGTCATAGCTTGGCAAAACATCATGTTTTATAATATTTTGTATGTAAGTATTTGCGAGGCAATCTTTAACACAATAGAGATGACAACCACGAAGGGTGCTATTAATATAAAAAACACTCATATCTACCAAAGAAGTCTTTCTAGATATCTCTTCACACCCCAAAAACAAAGTAAGCTCATCATACTGATTGAGAGTAATTTTGTCATCACAATACAAACTTGCGGTACTCATTCGGTGACTATTAGGGCCCGAGCATTGAAAATTAAAATGACCCGTGTCATCGCAAAGTTCACAAAGAAAAGGATAAAGCTCACAAACCTTTTCACCAAGCTCATCTAGAGCCTTGTGCCACATTCGGGTTTCTTCATTCCCGTGGTGGATACAATAATCTTCCATGTTGTGACTCTGTTCACACGGTCTATGTACTCCACAAAAAAAAAATTTCCTCAGTTTTGTCCAAGCCTTGTGCCACAGTCAGCTGCTCGCAGATACACCTTTGCGGGCTCCTGGCCGTCAAGATAGTCCGCAAACTTTTGTGGGAGTGCCTGCAAAGAGATCGAGCGCCGATCGTTTGAAATTAAAGGCTTTTTGGAACATGCACATAATTAATCACATGCATCATATATGTGGGAACGCGTACGTACCTTCTTGGCCAAAGGGTCTTCATAGATGACGATTAAGAACTCCTCTATGATCAATGGCAGTGTTGATGGTGGTGGTGGCAATGATGATGATCCACCACCCAGGCCGCCCCTTCCCCTTCCCCTTCCCCTTCCCCTTCCCCTTCCCCTTCCGGTCGGCGTCCGAGACGTGGAAGCCATGGCAATGGATCAAGTGTATGTGAACGAAGAAGAGAGAGGCAGAAACGAAGAAGATAGAGGCAGAACCTATTGACATGAGGGATGGCCGAGGTGGGGGTTTATAAGGGCGAGATGACCGTTGTGGGGTTACATAATAAATTAAGGAGGAGATGACCATTGTGGGTGTTTATATCTCAACAAAAAAGTTTATTATTTCACCGTGAAAAGTAATGCCTAAAGGAAATTCGTGATAGTTTATCATTTCACCGTGAAAAGTAATGCCTAAAGGAAATTCGTGATAGTTTATTATTTTACCGTGAAAAGTAATGCCTAAATGGAAATTCGTGATAGTTTATCATTTCACCGTGAAAAGTAATGCCTAAAGGAAATTCGTGATAGTTTATTATTTTACCGTGAAAAGTAATGCCTAAAGGAAATTCGTGATAGTTTATCATTTCACCGTGAAAAGTAATGCCTAAAGGAAATTCGTGATAGTTTATTATTTTACCGTGAAAAGTAATGCCTACAAGAAGTGGAAATTCGTGATTACCAAACTTGTTGAATCCAGTGGCCAACTCGTTATTTAGCATACATAGAGGGGTAGTAGTTTGCCACCGACAGATAGAGAGAGGGTGGCACGATCCTGCCCGTTAGATCATAGGATCGACGGTAGGTGGACACGATCCGTGTGACAACAGCTCGACCAATCAGGCCAAGTTTGGGCTTCTGTGAGAAGGTAGAGGGTAAAACTGAGTAGTATCAAGGATACAAGGGCAAGTAAATAGTAAACAGGCTAAGGAATTCAAATAAGAGATTTAGAAAAAGAAAAACACATGTTTTGTACAATGAAACCCAGGTTGGCCTACCTCAAAGTATTAGCAATTCAAATATACATGAGTGTAAAAATTATGGCCTCATTCAGACAAACTATGTTTTGGGTATAGATGTTTTGAGAAGGGGTTTGAGTGGAAAGCCATGAACCTTCATAGCTACTAGTGATTTCAGAAGTGGCCATTTGTGTGAAAACTTGATTTATATATGATTGTTATGATTTTATTTTGCGCATGAGTAGGAGGCACAATGATTTTATCTTTTTGAATTTTTTTGCGCATGAAATGAGTCAATTAGATAGCTTAATCCCATCTGTTGACTCTCTGTTGACCAGCCACTTGAGGGTAGAACTGAGTATATTGCACTAGCCAGTATTAGTACTCGAGGGGAAAACTGAGTACAGATATTTTTCCAGTGTAAGACTCGAGGGTAGAACTGAGTACACGTAAAGGTGCTGACGTGCAGTCCCACGGACGCGTGTCGCGGTGAGCAGCGGTTAGCCGCGCGGTGCGCGTGTTGAGACCAAAACGTCAACTACTGAGACGAACCGTCACTTTGCCAGTACAGAGCCCCTCTCTCCCTCCCTTTGACACACACGCAACCACGCCTCTCACGTCCCATCACCTTCTCCAAAAAACCCCAGCCACCCTACGCGCGGTCCCCTGCCGGCGATGGAGAAGAAGAATGCGCCGGCGGCCTACGCCCCCGAGCCCGTCGCCTCCGAGCCCGTCGCATCTGAGCCCGTCGCCGCCGAGCCCGTCGCCTCCGAGGGCGGCGCATCCAGACGCAGCGCCTCCGTGAACTGGGCCTCTCTCAGGGCTGACGGACCACTTCACAAGATCGGCACCTGCTTACTGGCGAACGAGGAGTACGTGGACACCTACGCTGCTTTGAGGCAAGTTTGTACAAATTGGCGCTCAGATCTACCTGAGCCCGACGTGCACCTGCACGAATGGATCATGGTAGAACACGCCCTTCCACGCGCCGCTGAGTTCTCCTTCCTCAACCTTCGCACATCCCGCTACGTCACCATCGATCTAACGGAAGTTCATGCAAGGTTCAAATTCCTCCATATCTATAGAGTTAATCTATTTTTATTTTCAATCGTAAACATCTTAGTGCTGAATGTTATCTTACTCCCTTTTAGATACTACTTCGTCGGCTTTTACCGTGGCGTCATCGTGCTTGGCCAGAGGAACCAGCCGCACAAGATGCGGCTTCTGAACCCACTCACAAAGACATTGAACGCTACGTTTGAGGCGCAGATGCCATCTATGATTGTGGAGTCAGTCGCTGTAATGAAGTCCCCGGCTATGCTCTTCGTTTCCACATATTACCCGGCGGAAATTTCTTGGGTCGATGAGAGTACTCCAACTAAGGGTATGTATGAAGATTGGGGAGAAGGAAGATTTACGATCGAGCACCATTCTATGTGTTGCATTACCACGTTCAATGGTGAATTCTATGCACTAGCTCTACCTTGTCTTTACCACAATTTGGAGTTCGGAACATTAGTGTGCACCAACAATGTCCAGTTGGAGCAGGGTGCGAGCAATGTCAACATGGAGACACTTTTTTCATTTCCAGAACTTGGAAATGACAAGTTCTACCTTGTGGAGTCGGATGGTGATCTGCTGCTTGTGTTGTTGGGCGGTCGTTTGGATGAAGGTCAAACATTGGTGTACCGTGTGGACACTGAGAGCCGCTCTCTCCATGCCGTCAATAACATTGGCAGTCGTGCCTTCTTCGTCCATCATGTCCGGTGTATCTCCGTCGACACCAGAGTGCACCCGACACTTCGACCTGGCTGCATCTACTACGCGGATATGGGTTATATCAGAGAGTACTTTGATGATATGAACGCCTGGGATGAGTGGCCACTACGTGTGGATAGATTAGGAAGGTACGGTCTGAAAGATGAACAAAGGCCATACCGTTTGGAGGATGTATTGGCTGCACACTGCAGACGGAAGGAGTTCAATGAATATTTCATTCGGACCAGAATAGGGAGCGACGAAGATATATATGATGAATGAAGAACAGATTCATCCATCATGGGCTATCCTAATCTTCATGTTGGGCATACATTGCGTCTTGTATTATTTTCAGCTTAGTTTGTCGTGAACATTAACATCGTTATTGGCTGCTTTTGGCTGCTGTATGCAGTTTATGTATTATACTTAGTTTTCTAGATTTATTATGCTGCTGTGAATTTATCCTATCCTATACTTGCTTCTAGATTTGCTACTAGCTTTGTTACCATATTGGGCAAAAAACGAGGGCCAAAAGGCAACAATCATTGAAGAAAGATAGAAATAGAAGCTTCTCTAGATTTGATACTAATTTGGTGAAAAGAGAGAGAACTGTTACAGAGAGAGAGAGGGGAAAAAGGCGCTCTGAAAAATGCCAATTTGGGCCGAGAGAGACAAAACCGAGCTCTCACGTACAACCAAACGCGGTCTCGTCCTGTCCCACGCGGTCCCGTTCTACCAGCCCCACGCGACGCGGCCCCACACGACGCGGCCCCACACGTCAGCACGGAACGGTCAACTAAACGGCAAACCTCCCGTCCGAGCGTCTGCGAGGGGTTTCAAACTAGAGCGAGGGGAAAACTGAGGAAAAACTAAGCAGCTGGGGAAAACTGAGTACAACTAACGACCTGAGGGCACGAAAATAGAAATCCCTATAAGAAATAGGACTTTCAGAAGTTTGAGCATGTTCATTGCAATCATTAATAACAATATCACTTTCTATGCAAGTGTCTTTAAAAGGTTCATGATACACGTCCCCATTTCCCTTGGGAAAATTGATATGAGAAGCAAAGGCTCTAAAACAATCAACCATAATTCGAGGATCAAGCCCATATTTAGCACTAAGCTCTTGAAAATTAGCAGTTTCAGCGAAAGATTTAATGCAATCATACTCGTAATTTATACCTGATCCTTTACCTTTGTCGCTATCCCAATCTTCGATATTGCTTTGAATGGTTTCAAGCAAATTCCACTTGACATCAACATCCTTGCTTGTGAAAGACCCATCAAAGCATGCATCTAGATAGTCCTTGTAATATCCTGAAAGCCTTGCATAAAAATTATTAATAACAATATTACGGGGAAGCTCATGAATAGGACATTTGAGCATTAGTGACTTCAATCTTCCCCAAGCTTGGGCAACGCTTTCTCCCTCATGCGGATGAAAATTATAAATATAATCCCTATCTTTATAAACCTCACTAGAAGGATAGAATTTAGAATAAAAGAGAGGTACAATTTCCTCCCAATCAATAGGTCGGCCATCCTTTAGTGTTTTATACCATTCCGCAGCTCTGCCCTTTAGTGATAAAGAGAATAACTTCTTCTTAACTTGGTTCATTGAAATACCTGCACACTTGAACAACTCGCATAATTCATGTATAAAGAGCAAATGATCACCAGGATGGACAGTTCCATCTCCTAAATAGCAGTTATCCATAGCACGTTCAACAATTTTCATAGGTATTTTAAAAGGATGAGGAGCACAAGCATCATAAGAAACATCACATAGGGGAGATAAAATATCATCAGAGCAAACTTTCTCCACTAAAGCTGGGGAACTAAAAATATCATGCTTAACAAAACTAGCTTCCCCAAGCTTAGACTTTTCTAACAACACTATTAGCATGCAAATTAAGCTCCAAAGGTTTCTCAATTTTCTCTTCAAACACTCCACATCCTAACTCAGGAAAAATACTAAAGAACTCTTTGTTTTCCATTAAGCCTAACTAGTGAAAATAAAAACAAGAAACAAAAAGATATAATTGCAGAATCTAAAGGAAATAACTCCGAGCACTCATACAAGAGGATGCGAGTACCTTTTACCTTACCTCCCCGGCAAAGGCGCCAGAAAAGATCTTGATGTCTACGCACGCGTCTATTCTTGTAGAGAGTGTTGGGCCTCCAAGTGCAGAGGTTTGTAGAGCAGCAGCAAGTTTCCCTTAAGGGGATCACCCAAGGTTTATCGAACTCAGGGAGGAAGAGGTCAAAGCTATCCCTCTCAAGCAACCCTGCAATTACGATACAGAAAGTCTCTTGAGTACCCAACACACCCAATACACTTGTCAGATGTATAGGTGCACTAGTTCGGCGAAGAGATAGTGAAATACAAGTAGTAGTGATGATTATGAGTAGTAAATGTAATATGAAATAAGTATCGCTGCGAGCAAACATGTAACAAAACTGAAAGGAAATGGTGTGCAATGCTTGGAAACAAGGCCTAGAGATCATACTTTCACTAGTGGACACACTCTCAACAAATATAACATAATTGAACCAATAGATACTATCATCAATATGCAACTCAAAACAATTCTCCAATGGATAACGAACACTAATCATGCGTAGGGCTACGAAGCACTCCTCAAAGTCCGTATTTCCCCAAACTAGATTGTCCCACACTATCACCATGAACGCACTAGATGGTTCCATCAAACACCAACAATTCATAGAGACATTAAGCAAAAAGATACACATGATGCGCACACTAGTCACCTTCACACCATGATACAAGGTATCTCCGAAGATTACAAATATAAAGCACGGGAGTAGTATAATATCTGAATAATAACATCTACCCATTCAACTAGATACAAAAGCTCACGATCACATAAAGATCATATCATGGGAGAGAGAGGTGAACCACATAGCTACCGGTAGAGCCCTCAGCCCCGGGTGAGAACTACTCCCTCCTCATCATAGGAGGCAGCAACAACGATGGAGATGGCGGTGAGGTCGATGGAGACGGCGAAGACGGTGATGGAGACCGATGGAGATGGCTCTGATACGTCTCCAATGTATCTATAATTTTTGATGCTCCATGCTTGTTTTTACACCATTTTCCTACTGTTTCGTTACACTTCATGGCACTTTTATGAATTTTCCGAAACTAACCTACTAACAAGTCGCCACAGTGTCAGTTCCCTGTTTTCTGATGTTTTTGTGTTTCAGAAGTGATACACAGGAAATATTCTCGGAATTGGACGAAACAAGTTCCTAAAGTCTTATTTTTCTCGGAAGCTTCCAGAGATCCGAAGAGGAGTTGGAGGGGGGCCACGAGGGCCCCATACACCAGGGCGGTGCGGCCACGGGCCTGGCCGTGCCTCCTATGTGTGAGAGCCCCTCGGGCCACTTCTGACGATGCCCCTTCGCCTATAAAGACCCTCCGACGAAAAAAACCTAAGGACCCGATCAATTTTCCACAACACATCGCGATCCGCCGCCGCCGTCGACCCGAAGATCGGGAGGGTCCAGAAGCTCTTCCCGGCACCCTGCCGGAGAGGGGAATCGCCACCGAAGGTCTTCTTCATCGCCATGCTTGCCTCCGGAGTGATGAGTGAGTAGTCTACCTTGGACTATGGGTCCATAGCAGTAGCTAGATGGTTGTCTCCTCCACCATGTGCTTCATGTTTAGATCTCATGAGCTGCCCTACATGATTGAGATCACCGTTATGTAATTCTACATGTTTGGTTTGTTGGGATCCGATGAATATTGGTGTTATGATTGAGTTGCTATACTGAAATATATCTTATGTTATCTCTATGTTGTTTATGATCTTGCATGCTCTCCGTTGTTAGTAGCTATCTTGGCCGAGTAGTTGATAGTGACTCCAAGAGGGGGTATTTATGCTCGATAGTGGGTTCATGCCTCTATTTAACCTGGGGGAGTGACAGAAACCTCTAAGGTTATAGATGTGCTATTGCTACTAGGGAGAAAAGAACATTCATATGCTCAAAGGCATATGCTTTGTTTACATTACACACTTTGCTTAATGCAATTATCTGTTGTTCGCAACTTAATACTTGTGGAGTTCTCGGATTGATTCGCCACAAGTGGATTATTAGTCATAGATGCAGTTGGATGGCGGTCTATGTATTTTGTTGTAATGCCCAGAGTAAATCGCATAGTGATCTTCTTGACATATCACGTTATATTTATTCTATCAATTGCCCAACTGTAATTTGTTTACCCAGCATGTGTTATTTATCTTATGGAGAGACACGACTAGTGAACTGTGGACCCCGGTCCTATTTCCATCATATTGCTATCACCTATTTACTTTACTCACACTGTTTACTTTACTCGCATACTTCTACTGTTTTCCACTCGATACGCTCATACCCTTTGTTTCAAGCAAACCGGTGAGATTGACAACCTCATCGCAAGTTGGGAACAAAGTATTTGGTTGTGTTGTGTGCAGGTTCCGCGTTGCAGCTAGCAAGCAAAGCTTGGGCGAGGCGCCCTATAAATTGTCCGAAGCTGTCGCAAGCTAGCAATGTAACATCCCAAGATTTTATCAAATTTTGGGGGAATTTTTTTTGCTTTTGTTTTACTTAAGATGATTGGATTTTCACAGGGATTTAAAACTTTTTGAGTTTATTTGAAAGCTTTATTAGAAAACTATTTTAAACTTTCTATTTTTTCTCTCTCGAAGAACTTCTTTGAGGAAGATCAAGTATCAAACTACTATTTTCCATCCTTTATTCAAACCTATGCAAGCTTGCTTGCAAAGGAGTGAATCACAAATGTGTTTTATTTAGTAAAGTTTGTATTTTAAAGAACTAAGTTTGAAAGATAATTTCAAACATTAATTTTATAAAGTGTTATCCTCTTATTTTAAAAGGATTATTTCCGAATCCTATTTCTACCTTGGTTTATGCAAATAAACCCTTTGTCCAAATTATAGAGCTTTATTAGGAAATTTGTTTTAATTATAAAAACCTATTTGTTACTGTTATGTATTGTTGTTTTTGAATTTTAGAAACTTAACAAAGTTGGTTTGAAGTCATTTGGATTCAATATGCAAAATCAAAAAGAATAAGAAAACAGAAAAGGAGAAAGAAGAAAAGAAATAAAAATATGAAAAAGGCCCCGGGGAGCCAATCTGGCCCGGCCCGAGTTTCAGCCTGCGGCCCAACAAGCCTAACCCCGAACCGGTACCGTTGCCTTTTTCCTTCTCACACCGATGACCTGGTCCCACCCGTCAGCCGACCTAGTCATCGTCTACCTAGCGCCAGTCACGCCCGCGACGAGCCCGCCGTTACTTCCCCTTCAATTCGAGTAAATGCCTGCCCAATTCGTCGCTCGGCCACGCCTACTTATACCCCTCTCCCTCCTCTCTGTTTCCCCCTTAGTCCCACTCCCGATTGTTCCGCCTAACCCCTGAAATCGCTCGCCGGAGAAGCACCAACCCGCCGCAGTAAAACGGCGATTCCAGCGGAACAAGGTGATCCCGCCGTCCCTCCTTGATACCCCTGGACTCCCCTTGATCTGGCGCACATGCACATATTTTCTTTTCCCCTTATCTTGCAGTATCCGACAACGACAGAAGCACGCCGGCGCCATGAGCACCTCCAGCCCCGCTTCCCTTCCGCTCTAGGAAGAAACCGACGACCTCGAGCACGCCTTCGAACTCGCCTCGCCCAGCCGCATCGCGTCGTGCACCCCAGGGTCTCCAGAGATCACTGGAGCATCGCCGACGTGCGACCTCTGGCCGCTACCTCACCGGCGGCCAGCCGGAACCCTAGCCGAGGTGAGACACTCTCCCAGATCCGTTTTCGTCCATTAGATCTTGATCTAACGGTCCTCCACAGTTCACTTACTCAAACCGGTATAACCAGATCTGAGCCGTTCAGATCCACTTTAGATCCAACGCTCCACGATGGTGATCCTGCCGAAGAGGTACCAGCCAATCAGATTAGACCACGTGGCAGCCCTCTGTTAAAGCCAATTTCGAATTAGAATTTCAAATCAGATTTGATCCAAATCTTCAGAAAATCATATCTTTTGATCTGTAGGCCCAAAAATAACAAATAATATCTCGTTGGAATCCTTAGAACATCTAGAATCCAGTAGTACAATAAAACTTCATATTTTATGGGTTCAATTTGAAACTATTTTCAAATTGGAATCAAACCTTCTGTTAGCTTGATTAATTCGTATCTTTAGTTCTGTTAATCCAAAAATTACAAATTTGTAGTCTCTGGATTCCTCAGAACATGTAGAACATCATAGGATCAAGAAAATCCAAAGTTAATACGTGCACACACTTTGTGCATTCAAATCTATCCAAATCACTAATTTGACCATATCTTGAGTTCTAAAATTTATTTTAGAATGAATCCAATTGCTGTAGCTTTGTTTTACTGCAAGACACCCAGTAGCATCACTCCCATAATTTATTGAAACACTTCACTATTATTCAAATTCTAATATGAGGATTTGAGTAATTTCTACTATAAGGATAAAACTATTTCTTTTAGCAATGTTCCTTTCAACTTTAGTGAATCCTATATTCATACCTAGTCATCAATATTGTCTAAATAACATCTTGATCTAGATCATATATACTTAGACCTATCTTGTCTATTTCACACATATTCAAATTACAATTGTGTCATTTGAGTAAAGTGTGATATTTTCAATCTTAGTTTCTACCTTTGCTACTATGGTATTGATCAAATCAACATCATAGTACTTAACCCAATCACATGCTCAATCCTCCGTCCACTTGATCCTGATCTCATGTATAGAACTATTCAATTAACAAATGAGTTAATTGAGTAAATCAATATATCACAAACCCCTACCCAAGCCTATGTGTAACTTATACTATTATGAATAAGTGTTGTCACACTTTATTTAGTAATCTTTTGTCGCACTATTGTATACTCATGTGAATCCATCCACATGAGTCATCTCTAAACTCTACCTTGCTTATGCCAAGCACAAGATTTATATCACTACATTGTACCTTGGAGGACCAATCCTTTCCAATCATTTGATATTGCCACTCGAGTTCTCAAAATCCATATCTCACAATCCACACTTCTTTTGCCATATCTCTCTTATCACAGTATCTTAATAAATCTAAAATGTAAAAGAAACCCTTTTCATTTGTTTGTCTTGTTGTTTATGTTTGGATTGTAATAGTGTATTTATTTGTGTGCAATATTTCCTGTTAGATTGTGAAGGGGAGCTGAACTGAGTGTGCTGGTTGTTTCCAAGGCAAGTGACACACATGTCCCTTTACCAATTTTACTTATGCATTAGTGTATTCACCTCTTGTAGTATACATGGTAGGTGAATTATCCAACTGTTTTATCAAATGCTTAGATCCTATTAGTGTGTAGAAATCCCCCCAAACCCCACCTATTAGGATGCTAAATACCTTGAAAAATATTGATGCCATGCTAAGGTCACTTGAAAAGTGTTTTGTGAACAACTTAAGAACTTCAACTAAAATGAAACACCTGGGTGGATTGGTTTGATGATGGAGGCGATGTTGAGTGGCGACCTGGGGCTACACATTGTGTAGTTGCTGCCTGGGTGTACACTTGTGGTTTGCCACTCAGGAACAAAGAGATGACTATGTCTTCCATGCTTAGTGTACTTCCAGTGCAGCCTTATGACATTATGGGCTCTGTCTTGACTGATTAGAATGTGGGAGTGCAACTTGTCAGCAAGAAGTGGTGGTAGTCAAATTGTAGGTTGGGAGCGGTGCTTGCCAAGTTAGTTGTCCTCTCCTTCTAAAAGGTCTCGTTTCATTTTATGTATGGGCATAAAATGAATCGTAAGGTGAAAGTGCACAACCCTTGCAAGGTGTCAAAACTAATCGATTAGCCGTGTCCCCGGTTATGGACAACTTGAGTCTCTAGACATAGAATGTACGGAGGAATCTCATCACCTTTTTGAAATAATTAAAACTTATGTAGAAAGTGGGGATGCCTCAGGGCTACATGCCTGGCAGTGAAAACCATGTATGTGGTGGTGACCTGAGGGATTAACCTGGAATTGTAGAGTGACTACCCGGG
Organism: Dactylis glomerata; assembly: GCA_007115705.1. NCBI lineage: Eukaryota > Viridiplantae > Streptophyta > Magnoliopsida > Poales > Poaceae > Dactylis > Dactylis glomerata. The sequence goes on along the minus strand of QXEO01000450.1, from coordinate 1,484,976 downwards.
GCTACATACTGGCAGTGAAAACCATGTATGTGGTGGTGACCCGAGGGATTTACCAAGTTTTGTAGAGTGACTACCCGGGGCTACATACTGGCAGTGAAAACCATGTATGTGGTGGTGACCAGAGGGATTTACCAAGTTTTGTAGAGTGACTACCCGGGGCTACATACTGGCAGTGAAAACCATGTATGTGGTGGTGACCCGAGGGATTTACCAAGTTTTGTAGAGTGACTACCCGGGGCTACATACTGGCAGTGAAAACCATGTATGTGGTGGTGACCCGAGGGATTTACCAAGTTTTGTAGAGTAACTACCCGGGGCTACATACTGGCAGTGAAAACCATGTATGTGGTGGTGACCTAGGAGTTTTCTTGATATTAAAGAAAAATTCAGAATGCTTTGGAATGTATTGGTTTGGAAAATATAGGATAAAACTGCTTTATGCAAATTAGCCTTTGAGATCCACTAGCCAAATATCATGTAGTATAGTCTTTCCACAAAATGCCACCAAATATGTGTCATTTGCCAGTACATCATTGTACTGACCCCCTTTGGGGCTACATATTCAAACGTGTAGGTTGTTCTGATGAGGAGTAGATGGAGGAGTCTCGAGCCTGCATACCAACATGACTGCCTGTGGCACATTGCTGAAGATGGAGGCTCATTGCAATTTACTTTACTTTCCGTTGTGTTAGTTTGTGTTAACCTCTGGTATTCAAGCAAGTCCAAGTGGCTAAGCTATATCTGTAAGGTTTAACGACTATTGTATCTGGATTTGCGATGTAATAAATGACACTACCTGCAATGATTACTACATTTTGTACTGTGGTGCTATCTACTGATCCAGGGAATGGCACAGTAACACAGGAGTTCTACCTTGGTAAAAGGTAGGATGTCACAAAATGGTATCAGAGCATAGTGTTGCCTGTAGGATCGAGACCCTAGGTTTGGATTAGAAATAGGAAGGCCCTAGGATAAGATTCTCTATCTCATCTTACTTCTATTTAAATTATAAAAGGAATGTTTGCATCTTGAAACTCCTTGTATTTCTCCCCTACTTCATTTCAAATGATTCCCTTAGATGACCCAACTCTCGAAACCATCAAGAAAGGACAGAAGGACACAATGGGCCAGAAGAATGAGACTTCTACTTCGTAGGTTGACCTTGATCCAACATGAAGAACTACATTGAAGACCAACAAAGAGCTCGAGGGAATGTGGATATGAAGGTTGCCCAACACCCACGATGCATTGGGGAAGTGGAAATAAGAAATGGAACAATGAAACTATGGTAGAATAGACCACCAAGATTCTAGTTTATAGAACCAACGATCTATAGATGCTTCTATGATCATACAAAATTGGTGTATGACCATATTATATTGTTGGTGTGTTTTTCCAAAACTTATCAAAAGATTTTTCAATGATTGTTTGGTTTATGTTTGTTTGTTGCATGGTTTGTTGTTTGTGCATGGGTAGGAAAATTTTCTTCTTTAGTTCTATCTATCTATTACTCACCTTTGCTAAAACCACCTCAGATGCCGCCTCGCCGTGAAAACAACAACAACAACGGCAACAACAACAATGACAACAACACCAACAACCTCTATGATGTGGTCCATCAGTTAGCCACAGGTCAAGCCCAGCTCATGCAAATGATGACCCAATTCATCCAAGCAAGCACCAACCTCATGAACAACAACAACAACAACAATCCACCACCCCCACCTCAAGTGGACCGACTAGCTCGTTTCCTGAAGCTCAGACCCAATAAGTTTTCATCTGCCACAGACCCAATAGTGGCCGACGACTGGCTGCGTTCAGTCTATAAGGACTTGGTTACCTGTGAGTGCACAGATGCTGAAAAGATTAGATTCACTGCCCACCTGCTAGAGGGACCAGCAGCAATGTGGTGGGATACTTACCAAGTCACCAATCCAATTGAAGGTCTGGACTGGGATTCCTTCAGGGAAGGCTTTCGTAATGCTCATATCTCCACGGGCATTATGAATCTAAAGAAAGATGAGTTCCGCACTCTGAAGCAGGGTGACTGGACACTAAAGGAGTACATGGATGACTTCTGCTCTCTGTCAAGGTACGCACCAGAAGACATCGACACTGATGCCAAGAGGAAAGATAAGTTTCTCCATGGACTCAAAGGGGAACTGAAGATACCTTTGTCAGTAGCATATGCTCCAAGCTACCAGGCTCTGCTAGACCAAGCTGTTACTCTGGACAACAACATAAGGAAGGAGGAAAACCGTAAGAGGAAGCTCAACAATGACAAGACCCACACTGGACATTCCCACAAGAGGCCCCACTCCTCTGGAGGAAATGGAAATGGTAGCAACTCAAATGGCCATGGGCACAATGGTGGAAACCAGGGAAACCACTCCAATGGCCACCAGAATGGCGACAATGGTAACCACAATGGAAGCAATGGAAACCACACTAGAGGCAATGGGCACCAAAATGGAGGCAATGGACAACACCGTATTAAGAAGGATCTGTCGCATATCATCTGCTATAATTGCAAGAAGCCAGGACATTTTGCGGATATGTGCTCAGAGAAGAAACAAGATGATGCAGCCAAGCCCAATCCATTCAAGAGGGGTCATGTGAACCACGTCAATGTGGAAGAAGTGACGGGTACGTTTCCACTTAACTCCTTCACAACATTGGATTCTATCTGATAATGGAGCATCACATTTATTTATATCAAGAGCATTTGTGAGCAAACAAAGCAATGGAAAGAGCAAACAGAGCAATGGAAAGGATTTTAATTCCTCTTAAATGGCAAACCAAAGGATCTACAACTTAAAGTTTATTGCCATGAGCTTTGTTGAAAACCTCTAGCTAGGAACGATAGATTTTGTTTTCAATTTTCAAAATAGAATTTGGGAACTTGGTTCCAATTTCAATAAAAATTTTGTTTAAAATCTAGTGAGGTTGACCAAGAGTTAGAATGCGAGATACACCAAACCAAATACAAGGTAATGATTGGGTGCGACATGGATTTGCGCCCCATGACGACTACTCATATTGTTCGCTTTTGTATGAGGAATGGTGGATCTAGAGAGACATACCTACATGAGAGATGACGTCGTTAAACCATAACCTTAGGAGGATAATATGTTACACCCTTATAGTGAGCCAGTGGCCAAAACGTAGGAATACGGTGAGAACTTGGACTTTTGAACGACTTCACGAATCAGGAATGTTTTGCTCCGTGGGCTTTGAATACGAAGGCTGTTCAGCTTCGGCTACTGCCCGTTCAATTCACCTTCCCGACCCTTCATTTCAACTCCCTATGTGGTCTATTCAACTACCTCCCTGAGCCTATAAAAGAGAGGTCACTCCTCTCCAGAGAGTCACAACAGAGACGACCACCACTACCTATGAGATTGCCTCCTGATCCCAGAGCTTTACGCCACCAAAGTCTACCCCATCCCTACCTACGACGTTATGGGACAACTCTCCAAATCCCTGAAACTACTTTCCTGCCCATGAGAGCTTCGTTAGATCCCTTTCTCTTGCAAAGGAGTTCATCTTCGAGATATGATCAAGTTGTTCAGCGCCTGATACGTCTCAAATGTATCTATAATTTTTGATGCTCCATGCTTGTTTTTACACCATTTGCCTATTGTTTCGTTACACTTAGTGGTACTTTTATACATTTTCCGGAACTAACCTATTAACGAAGTGCCACAGTGCCAGTTTCCTGTTTTCTGCTGTTTCTGTGTTTCAGAAGTGATACACAGGAAATATTCTCGGAATTGGACGAAACAAGTTCCTGAAGTCATATTTTACGGGGAAGCTCCCAAACATCCGAAGACCTGACGGAGGGGGGCCACGTGGCCCCCACACACAGGGGCGGCGCGGCCACCCCCCTGGCCGCGCCGGGCCCACGTGAGGGGCCGTGGTCCCTCCTCTGACATCGTCCTTTCGCCTATATATACCCCCTGACGAGATAAACCTAAGGCCCCGATCAGTTTTCCAGAATACATCGCGATCCGCCGCCGCCGTCGACCCAAAGATCAGGAGGGTCCAGAAGCTCTTCCCGGCACCCTGCCGGAGAGGGGAATCGCCACCGGAGGTCTTCTTCATCGCCATGCTTGCCTCCGGAGCAATGAGTGAGTAGTCTACCTTGGACTATGGGTCCATAGCAGTAGCTAGATGGTTGTCTTCTCCACCATGTGCTTCATGTTTAGATCTCATGAGCTGCCCTACATGATTGAGATCACCGTTATGTAATACTATTGTCGGGGGGATGACCCCCGGTAGGGTCAAGAGAGTAGAAAGACACAAGGTCTATGATTGACTTTATGCCGGGTTATCGAGGAAGGGCCTGGCCGGAATATAAGTGCATCGGCCAGGCCGGCATATAATGTGTATCCCGGCTGATACTTGGATATGCCGGCATAGCCGGAATACTTATAAAAGTGTGCCGGCATATACTTAGATATGCCGGCCTAACCATTTTGTGTGTTGTGCAGGAGCAGGGGAGGCCGGATTACCCGACCCTCGTAGGTCGTTGGTCCGGCATATAAGTCCTGGGTATGGCCAACGGTCATATCCGGGATACTTAAGTCAACCAAGGTGTCACATCCCTACAATCAAGGAAGAAAACATCCAAGCATGGTAGCAGAGTAAGATGGCAGGGTGCACAGTGGAGGTTACCTACCCTCACTGTGCACAAGTACGAGCTTACCGCACAGAGGTAAGGCCACAGTTCAAGAGGTACAAGGTACAGCAAGGGGAGTCCCATCGAGAGCAATCAGGGAGAAAGTCGTGGGCGTCTGCCCTCGACAGTAAGTCCTGTTTGGAGTGTAGTTGGTGTCTCCTGGTCTTCTATGACCGTTGTAACCCTGGCCACCACTATATAAGGTGGCATAGGGAGCCCTGGTAAAGGGTTGGTCGCTGGAAGAAGGTTGAAAGGTTGAAGGTAGATTGGTCACACTGTACTCCTACACTTAGCAGTTCATCTTCCTTCTCTAGCAGAGAGCTTGGAAGCACCATTGTGGTGTACTACATCGACCCATATATACAATCAGTAGAGCAGGAGTAGGGGTGTTATCTCCTTACGAGAGCCCCGAACCTGGGTAGATCAGTGTCTCTTTCTGTCGTGCTTTTTAGCTCGTTCCCCTCTCCCGAATCCTCCAGCATCTAGTTCGGCCCCCATTTAAGCCATCCTATGGCATATGTTGTTTCACCACGACGACAACTATGATGTTGGTTTGTTGGGATCCGATGAATATTGGTGTTTATGATTAAGTTGCTGTACTGAATTATATCTTTTGTTATCTCTATGTTGTTTATGATCTTGCATGCTCTCCGTTGTTAGTAGCTATCTTGGCCGAGTAGTTGCTAGTGACTCTAAGAGGGGGTATTTATGCTCGATAGTGGGTTCATGTCTCTATTTCACCTGGGGGAGTGACAGAAACCTCTAAGGTGGTAGATGTGTTGTTGCTACTAGGGAGAAAACAACATTCATATGCTCAAGGGCATATGCTTTGTTTACATTACACACTTTGCTTAATGCAATTATCTGTTGTTCGCAACTTAATACTTTTGGGGTGTTCGGATTGATATCCCCGAGGGTGGATTATTAGTCATAGATGCAGTTGGATGGCGGTCTATGTATTTTGTTGTAATGCCCAGAGTGAATCTCATAGTGATCTTCTTGACATATCACGTTATCTTTATTCTATCAATTGCCCAACTGTAATTTGTTTACCCAGCATGTTATTTATCTATGGAGAGACACCACTAGTGAACTGTGGACCCCGGTCCTATTTTAATCATATTGCAATCACCTGTTTACTTTTCCCGCAATGTTTACTTTACTCGCATATTACTACTGTTTTCCACTCGATACACTCATAACCTTTGTTTCAAGCAAACCGGTGAGATTGACAACCTCATCGCAAGTTGGGAACAAAGTACTTGTTTGTGTGTGTGCAGGTTCCGCGCTGCTGCTGGCCGAAGACGAGTCAACAAGTATCGTTAACGGCGCCCTTGTTGGAAGCTACTAAGCCAGTCCGCATCACCTTCAGTCGTCACCGTCTCTCTTCTTCAAGATCGACATTAAACCTTGGTTTCTTAACTGAGGGAAAACTAGCCGCTGCACTCATCATACCTTCCTCTTGGGGTTCCCAACGGGCTGGTCATTCACCACGCACAAGGACTGTCTGTTGCCACATTCACCTGAAACATTAGCTACTTTTCTAGCGCCGTTGCCGGGGAAGAGAGAAGACTTCTGCGAGGGGAGTTCTTCGCACACACATTCTTTACTTTGTTATTTGTTTTGCTTTACTTTATTTATTTTACCTGCATTGCTTTTTATATCAAAAACCCAAAAACATTAGAATCCTTGGTAGTTGTTATTTCTTTACTTTAGTTTATCATGTTGTTTCCTAAGTTCGTTCTGGAGGACCTCTCAGTAGGTAGTGGTTCAATTATTGGCAAAAGTAACATTGAGGAGTTCTTTAATCACATTAGTATGCATAAGGAAGTTGAGGAAAAGTCTTTGGTTGAGTTAGCTCCTAGTTATGAAGTTGCTTCTGCCCATTTAGTTCACATGCTAGAAGCTAGGTTTGCTAGTCTTAATCCTTATATGCAATACATGTTCCTCAAGCTTCATGAAATTGAGGATCCCGAAAAGAAAGCTTTTATCTTGGAGACTTTGCGCATAGAATTTAGAGATGTTGCAATTGAGGCTAGGAAAGTTTTTAAGAAGTTTAATAAGCTTGGCTCGCCTGTTGAAATTGTTGGTACACCCAACAAAGATTCTAGAATGCCAATACCCTGTAAACTTGTAGGAATTCATGATGCCTTGGAAACAAATTTTAGTTGGATTTGCCCTGAAAATCTTTTTGATGAAAATAGTGTACCAAGGCATGACTACAAGGGGTACTCAAAACCTCAATTGGATAGTATTCATTTCTTTGTTCCTGTGGATCTTAATGCTTCATCCATTGATATTACTTGATTCGCAATTTTCTGCGCCTAGCTCAAAGGCGTTAAAGAAAAGCACTCTTGGGAGATAACCCATTGTTTACTTTTCAGTAATTTTTCTTTTATTTGAGTCTTGGAAGTCATTACTACTGTAATGACCGCTCCTTATCTTGTTTATTTCGTTTTTGTGCCAAGAGAAGCCTCTAATTTGAGCGAGGTAAAGATTTGGGGTTATTGCTGTCCTGAAACTGTTTTCAGTGCTGCACCGTAAAAATTCGTGAAAATTTTATGTTTATCTTTTGGACCTGAGATTTCTTGTGCATATGCCCCAGGTTATATCCAAACTTTTCTTAGTTGAACACTTTTTGATTTGAGCAACAGAAAATCCCTCAAAAATTCGTCCATTATCTGCTGTCCAGTTTTGACAGATTTCTGCCAATATTTGTTTTTGCCACTTTATCGCTTTCTTTTGAGTTCTTTTTGATCATGGAACTCTTGTGGAAGTTGCTACAGTAGTATATACTTTATATGTGGTGGTTTTGGGTTGAAACCTGAAGCTAAAAGAGGTTGAATATATTTTATGCTTACACTAATGTTGCTAATAGAATTGTGTTTAGTTTTGTATGAAGGAAGTTTTCAAGTGTAGGGATTGGAGAATGATGAGATGAGTTGAAGAATGGACAAAAGCTCAAGCTTGGGGATGCCCATGCATCACCCCAAGAAATATCCAAGAAGTACAAGCGTCAAAGCTTGGGGATGCCCCCGAGGCACCCCTTCTTCATCGGCAAAAATCAGGTCACCTTTCAAAACACTATATTTTTATTGCTTCATGCACTATGTGTTTTTCTTGGAGCGTCAGTTGTTTTAGTTTTCTTAGTTTGTTTAGTTTGTTTGTTTTCTGCAATAAATGGTTGGACCCCAACAAATTTCCTTTGGAGGAGATGTACTCGTTTTTATTTGCAAAGAACGCTCTAGTTTTCACTCTTATTAAAAATCGAGCGTTCTACTTTTTCTGCTACTGCTTTTGGTTTTCGTTTTCGCCTTGATATGCGTTCAGATCTTGTCATATCTTTTCATCAAGGTGTATTTTTTCCTCTGGTCTTTATTGGTTTTCATCAAAAGAGGTGTTTATAAAAATTTCAAATGGTGTTGGAAAAGAGAAAAAGCAAAATAGTGGTACAAGAAGGAGCTTGTGTAGACTGCGGCTTAGGCTTTTTCATGTCATGCTTGATGTCTTTTTGATAGTATGCTTAGTGGTTTTGCTGTAGCATGACTTGTCTCAAATAACTGAGATTGCTTAATGAGCCTTTGAAAAAAATCATGCGTTGTCTTTATTGTATGGAAGCATTATTTTGGTTTTCTCCTTGATGCTTTATTTGGGTTGACTTGGCGCATGCTCACACATGTTAGACTCTTCCAAAGTCGCCATTAGCCTTCATGATCATTTAGTTTTTGACTTTTGATGCCATCGTATGCTTCTTTTAATGTCGCTTTGTCGCTTTGCATGATTATGGCCATTATTGCTCTCTTAGTTGGTCGCTCCCAGTCTTTTGCTAGCCCTCACCTTGTACTGAGTATGAGCTCTACTCGTGCATCCAACTCCTAAAAGCCAAAGTTTTCCAAAGTGTCCACTATAAATTCCTATGCATGGTATTTGTAAGCCATTCCAAAGTAAAATTTTCGTGTGCTACCTTTCAAAAACCTTCAAAATACTTCTCGTTTTGTGACACTGTTTTCAGCTCATGGGGACGTAGTGGTCGGATTTGCTATCTTCCATATTGTTTATTCCAAAAAAGAAAAAAAGGAAAAAAAGAAAGAAAAAAGGCACTCCTCCAATGAATGTGAATGTTGGTGGGCACCCGATGGAATCGGTTAGCCATGGTATGTGAAAGGAAAAGGTGGGGAGGAGTGCCAAGTTTTATAAAAAGAGCACGAAGTGCCAACCTCTCTCTCAAAAACTTGCTTTATTTTTGTATGGAAGATAGTAAGAACCCCATTGCCAGTCGTTGACAAAGACAACCACCTCTCAAAATCAATTTTTATCTCTATTTTACAAATGAAAAGCTCTAGCACATGTTTAAATCACTGCTTCCCTCTGCGAAGGGCCTTTCTTTTACTTTTATGTTGAGTCACCACCTTCTTTCTTTATGCACCATTAAGAGAGCATAGTTGTCATTCTTAGTGTGATATGCATTGTCCCAAGGTTCATTGATTGACTCATATTGTTGGTTTCACTTGTTCTTAAATTATTTGTATCTAGTCGCCCTCTTAAACTTTGAGGTGTCCTATGCATTTATGTTTTGCTCTCTTTGAAGGACAAGATGAAAACCTTTTGTATGTTTTTCCTTATGATTTGAACACACGTTTGACTTTCATTGTTTCATTATCATGATCTTTTGTTTGTGTTCATTTGCATGTTTACAACATGGTTGCTAAGTTCTTATTGTCATGATTATATCTTTCATGCCCATGTTTTAAGTTCTATTGATCCCAGCTCACCAATGCTTACATATATGATCAAGATTGTGTAGGTGCATGTCACCTCAAAAATTATTCTTTGTTATCACTTACCTACTCGAGGACGAGCAGGAGTTAAGCTTGGGGATGCTTGATACGTCTCAAACGTATCTATAATTTTTGATGCTCCATGCTTGTTTTTACACCATTTGCCTATTGTTTCGTTACACTTAGTGGTACTTTTATACATTTTTCGGAACTAACCTATTAACGAAGTGCCACAGTGCCAGTTTCCTGTTTTCTGCTGTTTTTGTGTTTCAGAAGTGATACACAGGAAATATTCTCGGAATTGGACGAAACAAGTTCCTGAAGTCATATTTTACGGGGAAGCTCCCAAACATCCGAAGACCTGACGGAGGGGGGCCACGTGGCCCCCACACACAGGGGCGGCGCGGCCACCCCCCTGGCCGCGCCGGGCCCACGTGAGGGGCCGTGGTCCCTCCTTTGACATCGTCCTTTCGCCTATATATACCCCCTGACGAGATAAACCTAAGGCCCCGATCAGTTTTCCAGAATACATCGCGATCCGCCGCCGCCGTCGACCCGAAGATCGGGAGGGTCCAGAAGCTCTTCCCGGCACCCTGCCGGAGAGGGGAATCGCCACCGGAGGTCTTCTTCATCGCCATGCTTGCCTCCAGAGCGATGAGTGAGTAGTCTACCTTGGACTATGGGTCCATAGCAGTAGCTAGATGGTTGTCTTCTCCACCATGTGCTTCATGTTTAGATCTCATGAGCTGCCCTACATGATTGAGATCACTGTTATGTAATACTATGATGTTGGTTTGTTGGGATCCGATGAATATTGGTGTTTATGATTAAGTTGCTGTACTGAATTATATCTTTTGTTATCTCTATGTTGTTTATGATCTTGCATGCTCTCCGTTGTTAGTAGCTATCTTGGCCGAGTAGTTGCTAGTGACTCCAAGAGGGGGTATTTATGCTCGATAGTGGGTTCATGTCTCTATTTCACCTGGGGGAGTGACAGAAACCTCTAAGGTGGTAGATGTGCTGTTGCTACTAGGGAGAAAACAACATTCATATGCTCAAGGGCATATGCTTTGTTTACATTACACACTTTGCTAAATGTAATTATCTGTTGTTCGCAACTTAATACTTTTGGGGTGTTCGGATTGATATCCCCGAGGGTGGATTATTAGTCATAGATGCAGTTGGATGGCGGTCTATGTATTTTGTTGTAATGCCCGGAGTGAATCTCATAGTGATCTTCTTGACATATCACGTTATCTTTATTCTATCAATTGCCCAACTGTAATTTGTTTACCCAACATGTTATTTATCTATGGAGAGACACCACTAGTGAACTGTGGACCCCGGTCCTATTTTAATCATATTGCAATCACCTGTTTACTTTTCCCGCACTGTTTACTTTACTCGCATATTACTACTGTTTTCCACTCGATACACTCATAACCTTTGTTTCAAGCAAACCGGTGAGATTGACAACCTCATCGCAAGTTGGGAACAAAGTACTTGTTTGTGTGTGTGCAGGTTCCGCGCTGCTGCTGGCCGAAGACGAGTCAACAAGTATCGTTAACGGCGCCCTTGTTGGAAGCTACTAAGCCAGTCCGCATCACCTTCAGTCGTCACCGTCTCTCTTCTTCAAGATCGACATTAAACCTTGGTTTCTTAACTGAGGGAAAACTAGCCGCTGCACTCATCATACCTTCCTCTTGGGGTTCCCAACGGGCTGGTCATTCACCACGCACAAGGACTGTCTGTTGCCACATTCACCTGAAGCATTAGCGCCTTTCAACAACTATGAAGACGGTTGCTAAAGGAATTCTTAAGGACCATCTGGTACATGTGGCAAGTAGCACGATTTGCTCCGGTAACTTGAATGGGTTCAACAAAGCTGGTTATAAGGCGACCTTCCGTCCCTTAAAGGTGCAAGTACATCTTACAGAGTCTACCTCGTTTACCCCTATGAAATGCATGAGAAGCCTGCAGAGAGATGCCATCCTAATTCATTGGGATGTGTGGTCTCATCATATTCATGGGGTAAGCATGCAGCACCTGGCACTGAGTGATCTTTTGAGATTCTGCAATGAAAATCAGCTAAAAAGCAACAAGGAGTATGGTGATAGCCTGTATGCTGTCCTGGCCTTGGTGAGGACCGACCAAGAAAAGGCTAGATACACATTCTTAGATGATGTGGACTACCTTGTTGAAGACGACGCAATGGATGATATCTGCTTATCACCAGAATTGGATGGAACCCTTGGTATACCCACTTTTGAACATAGCGGCGAACATCGAAACTTCTGAGAAGGACGATTCAAGGAAAATGACACAACAGTGAATGCAAGCTGGGAACAAAATACAAGTGCCTAAGGAAGCATCAAGATACTACCAAGAGGAATTTTTCTTTTAAGGGTGGTAGCCACCCAGATACATAAACCCAGATAACCTAACACCTACTTTCTTTTAGCCTTCCTTCCAATCTCGAGGACGAGATTTCTTTTAAGGGTGGTAGTCTGTAACATCCCAAGATTTTATCAAATTTTGGGGGAATTTTTTTTGCTTTTGTTTTACTTAAGATGATTGGATTTTCACAGGGATTTAAAACTTTTTGAGTTTATTTGAAAGCTTTATTAGAAAACTATTTTAAACTTTCTATTTTTTCTCTCTCGAAGAACTTCTTTGAGGAAGATCAAGTATCAAACTACTATTTTCCATCCTTTATTCAAACCTATGCAAGCTTGCTTGCAAAGGAGTGAATCACAAATGTGTTTTATTTAGTAAAGTTTGTATTTTAAAGAACTAAGTTTGAAAGATAATTTCAAACATTAATTTTATAAAGTGTTATCCTCTTATTTTAAAAGGATTATTTCCGAATCCTATTTCTACCTTGGTTTATGCAAATAAACCCTTTGTCCAAATTATAGAGCTTTATTAGGAAATTTGTTTTAATTATAAAAACCTGTTTGTTACTGTTATGTATTGTTGTTTTTGAATTTTAGAAACTTAACAAAGTTGGTTTGAAGTCATTTGGATTCAATATGCAAAATCAAAAAGAATAAGAAAACAGAAAAGGAGAAAGAAGAAAAGAAATAAAAATATGAAAAAGGCCCCGGGGAGCCAATCTGGCCCGACCCGAGTTTCAGCCTGCGGCCCAACAAGCCTAACCCCGAACCAGTACCGTTGCCTTTTCCCTTCTCACACCGACGACCCGGTCCCACCCGTCAGCCAACCTAGTCATCGTCTACCTAGCGCGAGTCACGCCCGCGACGAGCCCGCCGTTACTTCCCATTCAATTCGAGTAAATGCCTGCCCAATTCGTCGCTCGGCCACGCCTACTTATACCCCTCTCCCTCCTCTCCGTTTCCCCCTTAGTCCCGCTCCCGATTGTTCCGCCTAACCCCTGAAATCGCTCGCCGGAGAAGCACCAACCCGCCGCAGTAAAACGGCGATTCCGGCGGAACAAGGTGATCCCGCCGTCCCTCCTTGATACCCCTGGACTCCCCTTGATCTGGTGCACATGCACATATTTTCTTTTCCCCTTATCTTACAGTATCCGACAACGATAGAAGCACGCCGGCGCCGTGAGCACCTCCAGCCCCGCTTCCCTTCTGCTCCAGGAAGAAACCGACGACCTCGAGCACGCCTTCGAACTCGCCTCGCCCAGCCGCATCGCGTTGTGCACCCCAGGGTCTCCAGAGATCACTGGAGCATCGCCGACGTGCGACCTCTGGCCGCTACCTCGCCGGCGGCCAGCCGGAACCCTAGCCGAGGTGAGACACTCTCCCAGATCCGTTTTCATCCATTAGATCTTGATCTAACGGTCCTCCACAGTTCACTTACTCAAACCGGTATAACCAGATCTGAGCCGTTCAGATCCACTTTAGATCCAACGCTCCACGATGGTGATCCTGCCGAAGAGGTACCAGCCAATCAGATTAGACCACGTGGCAGCCCTCTGTTAAAGCCAATTTCGAATTAGAATTTCAAATCAGATTTGATCCAAATCTTCAGAAAATCATATCTTTTGATCTGTAGGCCCAAAAATAACAAATAATATCTCGTTGGAATCCTTAGAACATCTAGAATCCAGTAGTATAATAAAACTTCATATTTTATGGGTTCAATTTGAAACTATTTTCAAATTGGAATCAAACCTTCTGTTAGCTTGATTAATTCGTATCTTTAGTTCTGTTAATCCAAGAATTACAAATTTGTAGTCTCTGGATTCCTCAGAACATGTAGAACATCATAGGATCAAGAAAATCCAAAGTTAATACGTGCACACACTTTGTGCATTCAAATCTATCCAAATCACTAATTTGACCATATCTTGAGTTCTAAAATTTATTTTAGAATGAATCCAATTGCTGTATCTTTGTTTTACTGCAAGACACCCAGTAGCATCACTCCCATAATTTATTGAAACACTTCACTATTATTCAAATTCTAATATGAGGATTTGAGTAATTTCTATTATAAGGATAAAACTATTTCTTTTAGCAATGTTCCTTTCAACTTTAGTGAATCCTATATTCATACCTAGTCATCAATATTGTCTAAATAACATCTTGATCTAGATCATATCTACTTAGACCTATCTTGTCTATTTCACACATATTCAAATTACAATTGTGTCTTTTGAGTAAAGTGTGATATTTTCAATCTTAGTTTCTACATTTGCTACTATGGTATTGATCAAATCAACATCATAGTACTTAACCCAATCACATGCTCAATCCTCTGTCCACTTGATCCTGATCTCATGTATAGAACTATTCAATTAACAAATGAGTTAATTGAGTAAATCAATATATCACAAACCCCTACCCAAGCCTATGTGTAACTTATACTATTATGAATAAGTGTTGTCACACTTTATTCAGTAATGTTTTGTCGCACTATTGTATACTCATGTGAATCCATCCACATGAGTCATCTCTAAACTCTACCTTGCTTATGCCAAGCACAAGATTTATATCACTACATTGTACCTTGGAGGACCAATCCTTTCCAATCATTTGATATTGCCACTCAAGTTCTCAAAATCCATATCTCACAATCCACACTTCTTTTGCCATATCTCTCTTATCACAGTATCTTAATAAATCTAAAATGTAAAACAAACCCTTTTCATTTGTTTGTCTTGTTGTTTATGTTTGGATTGTAATAGTGTGTTTATTTGTGTGCAATATTTCCTGTTAGATTGTGAAGGGGAGCTGAACTCCAAGTGTGATTGCTGTGAGTGTGCTGGTTGTTTCCAAGGCAAGTGACACACATGTCCCTTTACCCATTTTACTTATGCATTAGTGTATTCACCTCTTGTAGTATACATGGTAGGTGAATTATCCAACTGTTTTATCAAATGCTTAGATCCTAGTAGTGTGTAGAAATCCCCCCAAACCCCACCTGTTAGGATGCTAAATACCTTGAAAAATATTGATGCCATGCTAAGGTCACTTGAAAAGTGTTTTGTGAACAACTTAAGAACTTCAACTAAAATGAAACACCTAGGTGGATTGGTTTGATGATGGAGGCGATGTTGAGTGGCGACCTGGGGCTACACATTGTGTAGTTGCTGCCTGGGCGTACACTTGTGGTTTGCCACCCAGGAACAAAGAGATGACTATGTCTTCCATGCTTAGTGTACTTCCAGTGCAGCCTTATGACATTATGGGCTCTGTCTTGACTGATTAGAATGTGGGAGTGCAACTTGTCGGCAAGAAGTGGTGGTAGTCAAATTATAGGTTGGGAGCGGTGCTTGCCAAATTAGTTGTCCTCTCCTTCTAAAAGGTCTCGTTTCATTTTATGTATGGGCATAAAATGAATCGTAAGGTGAAAGTGCACAACCCTTGCAAGGTGTCAAAACTAATCGATTAGCCGTGTCCCCGGTTATGGACAACTTGAGTCTCTAGACATGGAATGTACGGAGGAATCTCATCACCTTTTTGAAATAATTAAAACTTGTGTAGAAAGTGGGGATGCCTCAGGGCTACATGCCTGGCAGTGAAAACCATGTATGTGGTGGTGACCTGAGGGATTAACCTGGAATTGTAGAGTGACTACCCGGGGCTACATACTGGTAGTGAAAACCATGTATGTGGTGGTGACCTGAGGGATTTACCAAGTTTTGTAGAGTGACTATCCGGGGCTACATACTGGCAGTGAAAACCATGTATGTGGTGGTGACCCGAGGGATTTACCAAGTTTTGTAGAGTGACTACCCGGGGCTACATACTGGCAGTGAAAACCATGTATGTGGTGGTGACCCGAGGGATTTACCAAGTTTTGTAGAGTGACTACCCGGGGCTACATACTGGCAGTGAAAACCATGTATGTGGTGGTGACCCGAGGGATTTACCAAGTTTTGTAGAGTAACTACCCGGGGCTACATACTGGCAGTGAAAACCATGTATGTGGTGGTGACCTAGGAGTTATCTTGATATTAAAGAAAAATTCAGAATGCTTTGGAATGTATTGGTTTGGAAAATATAGGATAAAACTGCTTTATGCAAATTAGCCTTTGAGATCCACTAGCCAAATATCATGTAGTATAGTCTTTCCACAAAATGCCACCAAATATGTGTCATTTGCCAGTACATCATTGTACTGACCCCCTTTGGGGCTACATATTCAAACGTGTAGGTTGTTCTAATGAGGAGTAGATGGAGGAGTCTCGAGCCTGCATACCAACATGACTGCCTGTGGCACATTGCTGAAGATGGAGGCTCATTGCAATTTACTTTACTTTCCGTTGTGTTAGTTTGTGTTAACCTCTGGTATTCAAGCAAGTCCAAGTGGCTAAGCTATATCTGTAAGGTTTAACGACTATTGTATCTGGATTTGTGATGTAATAAATGACACTACCTGCAATGATTACTACATTTTGTACTGTGGTGCTATCTACTGATCCAGGGAATGTCACTGTAACACAGGAGTTCTACCTTGGTAAAAGGTAGGATGTCACAAGCAAGCATCATCTTCAGTCGTATTTTCTGCTCTTCTCCTGATCGACATACCTTGGTTCTTAACTGAGGGAAAACTTGCTGCTATATTCATCAAAACCTTCTCTTGGGGTTTTCCAACTAGCCGGTCATTTACTACAAGCCAACAAGTTTTTTGGCACCATCAAACGCAATCAAGTTTTCTAGATTCATCATCACTGTGCCCCCATCAGGCTCCGGGGGCACTTCCCCGTCCCGACAGGGTGCCGGAACAGAAACTTCTATCCCCCGAAATTCGTTGGCGGCGGTGGCAGAGCTGCGGAACTCTTTCTGGGAAATTATCGATTGTTTTAGGGTTTTCTCTCCCGGGGCTTCTTATAGGCGAAGGGGCGTCATTAGGAGTGGACCAGGGGGTCCTCACCATAGGTGGGCGCGGCCAGGGCCTAGGCCGCGCCCCCTCATGGTGAGGGTGCCCTCTGGCCCCTCCCTAGCTCCTGTTTGGTCCTCGTCCTTCATCCGGGCAAAATAGGAGTTTCGGTCTTCATTTTGTCCAATTCCAAAAATATTTCCTGTGTAGCTTTTCTGAAACACAAAAACAGCAGAAACAGGGAACTGGCACTGTGGCATCTTGTCAATAGGTTAGTTCTGGAAATCGCATAAAAACGCCACGAAGTGTAACAAAACACTAAGCAAATGGTGTAAGAACAAGCATGGAGCATCAAAAATTATAGATACATTTGAGACGTATCAAAAATTATATAGGCGAAGGGGCGTCGTTAGGAGGTGGACCAGGGGGCCTCACCCCCTGGTGGCGCGGCCAGGAGGGAGGCGCTCCACCCTAGGGTGTGGATACCCTCTGGCCCTCCTCCGGCTCTCGTTCGGTCTCCGTCCTTCGTCCGGGAAAAATAGGAGTTTTGGTCTTCGTTTTGTCCAATTCTGAGAATATTTCCTATGTAGCTTTTCTGAAACACAAAAACAGCAGAAAACAGGGAACTGGCACTGTGGCATCTCGTCAATAGGTTAGTTCTGAAAAACGCATAAAAATGCCACGAAGTGTAAACAAAACATGAAGCAAATGGTGTAAAACAAGCATGGAGCATCAAAAATTATAGATACGTTTGAGACGTATCACCTATTCACTTACTTTGCATGATTTATAAAGGTTTATCAAACTGCATGTTTTTATATTGCTATAGTCCTCGTAGCACTTATTTGTTGGCTCAAGCTCCACGAGCCAAATTGTTATCATCCTTAGAGATGACCCCTTTGAACACCTATTAAATACCCTTGTAGTAGTGGCTTGATGATTAGCATCAAGGCCTTTGGGAAACTTTTAGTGGAGCCAAAAACTCTAGGATGGGAACTCTCAAAAAGAATTTTTGAAAAATGTTTTCGAAAACCTTGGAGTAGTATCTACTCCACTGAGATGTTTATGAAAATGGTTTTATACTAAGGGAGATGGAAATGGAGAAAAAAAAGAGTTGGAGGTTTTTGCAAATGACATTGGTGATCACTAGGTATCCACCAGAACAATTAACCCGTGCAACCACATTACCCCGGTATGGGACGGGGCTTAGTCCGAAGTCTGTCTGCTTTAGTGCGGGGAGCCTCACACAATATATGGGTTTGTAGGACCCTGGAATCTGGGTTGCCGCAAGAGTAGGGGCAATAGTGAATCGGGATCCTTTGGGATTTATCCGGCCGGAAGACACTTGGGTTCTCCCGCCGTGGCACTGGAGCTACACTCGAGAAGATGGAGGTAGGCTGCCAGGGTTTGCCGGGGAGGTTAACTCCACAGGGCAGGTGACGAGGGGTTAACTCAACAAATGTCCTAGATGAAGGACTTAGGATCGGGGAGATAGGGCGTCGGATGAACTCGAAGGTAAAGTTAGTCGAAATAGGTGTGTGTCAAAAGTAAACTTGGGTGTTCAACCTGGCTTGCTTTCAATCTGCCCTACACCGTCCCCTCCTGGCCCCTATATATAGGTGGCCAGGTCTCGAGGATCGGGTAGGGTCCGATACAGATTACAATATCGACATACGGTAAGAACTCGTATTCGACTGTCATTACAATTGGGCCTAGCTATATGGGCCTTAGGGTACTCAACTAACGGGCTCTATTAACTATACCCTTGTCAGTAGCCCCTGAGATTCTACCAGAATTGCAGATTCGGGTTGAATCTCTGATCTTTAAATCTTTGACTTTGATCAATTCTTCGATTTCTTCTCATCTTCAAATCTTCGACTCGGTCTTTCGACTTATTTTCATGATATTTTTTCGCAAGGGGTTTTGATGAACAAGCCTGACAACTCTGACGGATCAAGAGGTCAGTTAACTGCCGGAACAGATACTTGCCACCTACTTCAAATTCAATCCCCTTGGATTTGAATTCGGGATACCGGTCAAACCCATTCTTTTGCCGCATTTAGGACTTACAAAGAATGAATCCCAGTGATTCTCAGGGTACCCAGTGCGTCCACCAGGATTTTCTTCGTGTCATAGACACGGATACATACCAGCAGAGCGCATCCATGTGCGGATACCAGGCCACACAGGACGGATCCCGGGGTCTTACCTTCGTGATAAATCACGGCATTCGAGTTTCGTTGCGATAACGCAACTCGAGAATCTTATGTCGCAGCCAAGTTTTGACTGATAAAATCAAAGAATTTCGAACTTACATTAACTTCTTCCAATTCCCTCCCGATGGGAGTAGTCTCTCTATATTTGGTCGACTATGTAGTCGAAGTTCGCATGATAATCTTTCTTCATCTCCACCATTGATTATCTTATCCTCTATCGGGTGCGCGCTCAGCGCTCCCGATGGGAGTAGCCCCCGAGGCTATGTTTGAATACTTGTATTCGAGCATAGGCTCAAAATTCAATTCATCTTCTTTCTTGTAATATCTCCTGTTTACAAGCCCCCGAGCGCAAGGCGAGGTCTTGTATATCGTGCAACCACACTCTCCCTGTCTTATTTTTCTTCTTTGGTACTTATCGTCTGCTACGTGCAGAATTTAACTCTTTTGTAGAATACGCCTATGGGCTTTGCTTATCACGAAGGCCCAGTAATACGTACTTATAAATGAAGCACCTTCTGGCAAGGGTAAAAAACCCTAATCAGATTCCTCCTCCGCCGCATCATCTTCTCTCGTCATCTAGGGTTTATAGCCTTCTTCCTCGTCTACATGGCTGACGCAGATGGTTCTCGTTTGAACCTTGGCTCTCCAGTGGCGCCGCGAGGTCAGGGCCGCCATCGTGGAAGCAAAAACAAAACAACTCCGGCCGTCGCAGGATCATCATCGGTCGCTCCGGTTAAACGTCGCCCCGGCCGTCCACCTGGTAGCAAGAACAAGCCCAAGGTGACTAGCGCTGCCCCAGGTTCAAGCGCTCCTCCTCCTGCTGCTCTCGCTGCTCCTACCGCTCCTCCCAAAATCTTTTCCTTTTTCTGCATTGCCATGGTGCAGTGCCGTGAGATTTAGCGCCTGCCGCTGAATTTCACCAAGTTCATGGATGGGCGAGAACTGCGAGAAGCGGTTCTCTGTGAACAATCTGGCAGTGGGACTCCATATGAGGTGGAGGTTTGGTATGATGGCGACGGCGAGCAGTACTTGAAGGGTGGCTGGTCGCAGTTTGCAGAAGTCCACGACATCCACCAAGGATTCTTCATGGCCTTCGACTTCCACATCGGCACGTCGAAGTTTGACGTGAAGATCTATGACGGCACCCAGTGCCAGAAGAAGTATGAAGCTGAACTCCACTTCCATTAGGATCTGTTTTTTATGTAATTTCGTTTGATAATGTCTTTGCTGCCATGTTATCTGTAATGAATATTCGTACTCTGTTTTGATGTTTTACTAGTACCATGAAAACAAGTCATTGTTCTGAGGTATGCTTTCCATATATCGAGTTCTTTGCGAACCAATTGATATGAAGAATATCGGGTTCTTTTGTGAACCAAGTTGTTTGAATATTTATCGGGTTGTCTGCACAACCTTATAATAAAAAAAGATCTCCAAGTCGCGATAAAAATTCCTTTCGTACGACCCGAGGGTTGAAGCCCCCGAGCGGAGAAGTAAAAATATTTATACAATTTTGTCGAGTTCAACCCAAAGAGCCCGACTTGTGGCCTCATGTTCTGGGTTCAGAAGGTTAACTCGAGTTTACTGATACCACTAGATTTACTCTACGCGTAAAAACGCCGTAGCTGCTCTACATTCCATGGGTTGCTCTCGTCTTTCCCTGTCTTCTTGTCTTGTAGTCGATATGCTCCTCCTGGTATTACTTCTGTGACGATGTAAGGTCCTACCCAAGGGGACTCCAATTTGCCGTGGCTATCTTGCCTGAGTCGCAAAACTAGGTCTCCCACCACAAAGGATCGCAGACGAACTCGACTGCTGTGGTAGTTTCGTAGACTCTGTTGATACTGCGTCGCTCTTTCTAAGGCCTTATCTCTTGCTTCTTCTAGCGCATCGACATCATTTTGCAATGCTTCTGTTGACGTTGTCTTGTCGTATGCCGTCACTCTTGGGGCCTCGTGTGTAACTTCGACTGGAAGCACGGCTTCTGCGCCATGGACCAGGAAGAAAGGAGTTTCTTGAGTTGCTGCGTTAGGCGTAGTTCTTAGGCTCCAAAGAACGGAGGGCAATTCTTCTACCCAACGCTCTTGGCTTTCTCGAGAGGTGCTAGGAGCCTCTTTTTTATCCCACTACATATTAGGCCATTGGCTTTTTCGACTTGCCCATTTGTCTTCGGGTGTGCCACATATGCGAATTTGAGCTTGATCCCTAGTCCTTCGCAATAATTCTTGAATTCCTTTGAAGTGAAGTTTGTCCCGTTGTCTGTGATGATGCTATATGGTACACCAAAATGGAATACTATTGACTTGATGAAGCTGATTGCTGCTGTCGAATCTTGAGTTGTTACCGGGGCCGCTTCCACCCACTTGGTAAATTTATCGACTGCCACTAGCATGCAAACATGTCCTCCTGGCCAGGATTTGTGCAACTTTTCCACCATATCGAGGCCCCATTGCGCAAAGGGCCAGGACAATGGTATTGTTTGTAGCTCTGCTGCTGGTGCATGCGGTCTAGATGCAAATCTTTGACATGCTTCACACTTTTGAACTATATCTTTCGCGTCTTCGATAGCTGTTAGCCAATAAAATCCTGCTCGGAAAGCCTTTGCCGCTATTGCTCTACTGCTAGCATGATGGCCGCACACTCCACCGTGTATGTCTTTTAGTATTGTTTGTCCTTCCTGGGGCGTTACACAACGCTGCAAAACGCCGGTAATACTCTTCTTGTATAATTTCCCCTGCAACACGACAAACGCTTTCGATCATCAAGTTATCCTCTTGGCTTCCACTGCATCTTTTGGTAATTGTTTATTTATCATGTATGCAAGATATGGCTGCATCCAGGTTTCTTCTATCATCATGACCTCCTTTGGCTCCGACGTAGCCCCCGAGTCTGCTGCAGTAGTTGAGCTTTTTCCACTTTTTATTGATCTTTCTACTATTTCTTCCCAAAATACTCCGGACGGCACAGGTAAGCACTGTGACCCGATATTTGCTAAATTGTCGGCTTCTTCATTACTATTCTGCTTATGTGCGAGACTTTGCATCCATCGAATGTTCCTTCGAGATAATGATATAAATTCTTGTAGGCCATCATGTTGTCATTGATTGTGTCACATATGTTCATAACTTGCTGGACAACGAGGTTAGAATCTCCAAATATCTTTAGGCGAGTTGCTCCACATGCTTTAGCCATCTTCATTCCATGCAACAAAGCCTCGTATTCTGCTTCGTTATTAGAAGCCTGTGGAAAGCTCATCCTTAAGACATACTTCAATTTGTCGCTGTGGGGCGATATCAAGACCACTCCTGCGCCCGCGCCTTGGAGTCTTTTAGAACCGTCGAAGTACATTGTCCAAACACTGGATAAGTCTGGTGGTCCTGTGCTTTGCAGCTCCAGCCATTCTGCCGTAAAATCTGGCAAGACTTACAACTTAATCGCCTTCCTCTTTTCGTACGTGATGTCCATGGGAGATAGCTCGATTCCCCACAAAGAGACACGTCCTGTTGCTGAAGGATTGTTCAATATATTCGACAGTGCGCTTCATTGACCACTATAATTGGGTGCACCGCAAAGTATTGCCGCAGTTTTCGTGCAGTTGTGAAAACACTATACGCGAGTTTTTGATAATGCGGGTACCTCTATTTTGTCGGAGATAATACTTCACTGATGAAATATACCGGCCTCTGGATGCCGTGGGCTTTTCCTTCTTCACTTCTTTCGACTACTAATACTGTGCTTACCACCTGGTGGGTTGCGGTGATGTAGAGTAGTAGTGGTTCTTTTTCTTTTGGTGCGACCAGCACTGGCGGCGTGGAAAGCACTTTTTTCAACTGTGCAAAAGCTGCATCTGCTTCTTCTGTCCATTCAAATTTATCATCTGACTTCTTCATAAGTGCATAGAAAGGAAGCGCCTTTTCTCCCAATCGAGCAACGAAGCGACTTAATGCCGCAACGCATCCTGCGAGTTTCTGTACGTCGTGTAGCTTCGTGGGTTTCCCCATTGTTAAAATTGCTTGAATCTTCTCTGGGTTCGCCTCTATTCCTCGTGCCGATACCAGAAACCCCAAAAGTTGCCCTGCTGATACGCCGAAGGAACATTTTGTCAGGTTAAGCTTAAGTTTGTACCTGCTCAGGTTGTCAAAGGTTTCTGCCAAGTCGCTGATTAAAGATTTCTCCTCTCTTGTGGTAATGACTACATCATCAATGTAGACTTGGATGTTGCGTCCTATTTGGCTTCCGAGGCAATTTTGCATCATCCGTTGATAAGTTGCTCCTGCATTTTTTAGGCCGAATGGCATTACTTGGTAGCAAAACACTCCGTACGGTGTGATGAAGGCCGTTTTTTCTTCGTCTTCTTTCTTCAATTTGATCTGATTATAACCAGAATATGCGTCCAAAAAGGAAAGCCTCGCGCATCCCGCTGTTGAATCGATTATCTAATCGATGCGGGGTAGAGGGAAGGGATCCTTTGGACAATGCTTATTGAGAGATGTGTAGTCGACACATACTCTTTGTACGTTTGTGTTATTCTTGGGTACGATGACTAGGTTCGACACCCAACTCGAAGTTTTGATTTCTCTGATAAATCCGGCATTTTCTAGCCTGTGCAATTCTGATGCTATCGCCTTCCTTTTAGGTTCATCAAATCGTCGCAACGGTTGCTTGACTAGCTTTGCCTTGGGATCTACATTTAATGCGTGCTCGACGAGTTCCCTGGGAACCCCTGGCATGTCTGATGGACACCAGGCGAAGATTTCCCAGCACTCACGGAGGAACTCGATGAGCGCGCTTTCCTATGCGGGATCCAAGTTCACCACAATTGATGTTGTCTTGTTTGGATCTGTAGGGTGGACCTGGATTTTCTTCGAGTCCTGAGCTGTATCGAAAGCCTGATCTGGCAGGGATCGTCCAACGTCGGGTAGAACATTATGATCCGTTTCTCCTTTTAGCCTCTCATATTCCGCTGTGATGCCGAAGGTTTGCGCCATTCTATTAAATTCTCTGTCACATGTGTTGGCTACTTCAAAGCTCCCCTGCACCGTAATTGTTCCTTTGGGTCCTGGGATTTTTAACGTAAGATACGCGTAATGAGGTACTGCCATGAATTTTGCAAATGCTGGGTGCCCCAGGATTGCATGGTATTGTGACGGCCAGTCCATAACTTCGAATTCCAGCTTCTCTCTGCGGTAGTTGCTGCTACTGCCAAAGCAGACATCGAGTTCTATTCTTCCCAAAGGGTAGTTTGCGGCTCCTGGTACTATTCCATGGAAGGAGCAATCTGTTGGCTTCAGACTCGACAGCGAGATGCACATTGCCTTTAGGGTTCTAGCATATATTAAGTTTATGCCACTCCCTGCATCCATGAACACTCTTCCGATGTCGTACCCTCCTACTTGCGCCTTTAAAACCATAGGCGAGTGGCCTGGCCTGGGAACTTTCCTCGGGTGGTCTGCTCTACTGAACTTAACTGGTTGATCTGACCACCGTAGGTACTCTGTGGTAGCTGGTGGTGACGATATTGCTAGGTTTACTTGCCTGGATATGCTCTTTCGCTCTTTCTTTGACTTGGGCACCGGTTGAATCATAGCTGATATGTAAACTTTTGACTCTAGGTGCCTTACTAGCCTTTGCATTTGATATCCTTGAATTCTGTGTTTTTCTCCTTGCCACCCTCCTTGGCTTGAGCCTATGGCGCTTTGCAGCCTGAGAAATGTTCTACAATCCTTCATCTGGTGATTTGAGACTCTTTTCCCGTCAAGATATGCGTAGTGGATTCGACAAGGTCCGTATAGCATATCCTCGGCCGAAGGACTGGAGTATCTCGATTTTTCTACTCCTTTTGCCTGAAACCTCCTATTTTCATATCCTTCCTCTTCTTCTGCTACGTAGCCCGCGGCTACCTGATTTCGCCTTCCTTGGTTATCCCGGCTGCGGTGTCGTCTCCTCTGTCTACTTATTCTGTCGACTTCTGGTGAACGTCCTCTTTTGTTATTATATGCATCCTCTCCATCAGCGAATTTGTTGGCTTGTTCCATTAGCTCAGCTACTGTCGTAGGTCTTGCTCTTCAGATTTCTTCCACGAGATCTGAGCGTTGAAGTCCGCCCGTAAAGGCGTCTATTGCTCGCTCGTCGGAGACGTCCTCTGCTGAGTTTTTGATTACACTCCAGCGTTGTATGTAAGAACGTAGAGTTTCGCCTTTACTTTGCACACACGCCTTGATTTCCTCTAGTGATGCTGGGCGCTTGTATGTTGAGCAAAAATTTCTTGCGAATTGACTTTCGAGTTCTCCCCAACTTCCAATGGATTCGTTGGGTAGGGTATTCAACCAGGACCGTGCTGCGCCGGTGAGGTGTAGTTGCAAACTTTGCATTGCAGTCGCTTTTGTTCCCCCTAATATCTGTACTGCCTGCAAATAGTCCGATAACCATAGGGTAGGTTCTTGCGACCCGTCATACTTATGCTGGTCATGTGGTAATTTGAATCCTTTGGGTACCCGCGTTTTGCGAACCCTGCGGGTAAAGCATAACGCGCCCATCTCTTTATCGTCGTCTTCATAATTCTCTTCCCTCCAGGCATGGCGTGATTTATTTACTCGAGCTTGCGCTATTATATTTCTTGTGTCCTCCTTCCTCTTATGTCGCCTTTCCTCTTCTGATGACTCGCTATACTCGTCATCTGTAAAGTTGTATCTGAACTTTGCCTTTTGATTTTTCTTGTAGCTTGTCGACTTCGTCTCTGGGCCTTTTTCCCTGATCTTACTTTCCACTATTCCGAGGCTTCGTATCGCGGCTCGGTGCATATGTTCTCACGGATCCCCGGGTTCTGGCCTTGTAGTTAGTAAATACGCCTGTGCTGCTACTAACGCTGCTTCTGGCGTTTCTTGTACAAAGTCATCTTCCTCCTCTTCTAGCTGTGGGGTAGGGCTCCTTGGGTACCTTTCTTCTCTGCTGCGTGCTGTCGCCTCCCTGTTGTGTTTTGGGTCTCCGCGCCTTTCTCTGTTGTACTGTGAATCTTCACTATAGTCTTCCCAGTATTCCTCCCTTGATATACTATTATTGTCTTCAAAAACCATGTCTCTTTCCTCCCTTAGTTTCTTCCTATGTTGGTATAATGCATACTGATATCCCATTAGAACTTCTCTTCTCGATCCTTCGGGTACTTCTGTACCATGATTGATAGCTGATTTGATCATTCTCCATTCGCCAGCCGAGACGTGTACTTTCTCCTTTTCCTTTTTGTTGTCTTCTTTGTGGACTTGCTTGTCGACCTTTTTACTTCCTTCGCTGTTGTTTTCTTCTTCTGCTTTAGTGATAATGATGCATAACTGATGTACTTTGGAGACGCCGCTGCTTCCCGCGGCGAAGTCCTTTGCGTTGTTGTGCGTTTGACACGCTCTTTCTTCTGAGTCGAAATTTTCCTGAATTTTGTCGCCTTCTGCGATTGGTGCTTTTTCTAAACTGACTAGCGAGTTTACCTCGCTGGAAGAGCCTTCTGATGATTCCAACGTTTCCTCTGTTTCGGGCTTGCTCGCCGACGGACCTGGTTTCGTCGAATCCGAGAGGTGAGATGGACCCGACGGCCCGATGAGGTTGCTCAAACTTCCAATTGTTAACTCCATCTCTTGACTTCCGTCGAGTTCTGAACTGTTGTTGGCTAAAAGCGAAAAAGCCATCGAATTCATGACTCCAACGCCCAAGATCCCCACGGTCGGCGCCAATTGACGAGGGGTTAACTCGATAAATGTCCTAGATGAAGGACTTAGGATCGGGGAGATAGGGCGTCGGATGAACTCGAAGGTAAGGTTAGTCGAAATAGGTGTGTATCGAAAGTAAACTTGGGTGTTCAACCTGGCTTGCTTTCAATCTGCCCTACACTGTCCCCTCCTGGCCCCTATATATAGGTGGCCAGGTCTCGAGGATCGGGTAGGGTCCGATACAGATTACAATATTGACATACGGTAAGAACTCGTATTCGACTGTCATTACAATTGGGCCTAGCTATACGGGCCTTAGGGGTACTCAACTAATGGGCTCTATTAACTATACCCTTGTCAGCAGGCACCCGTGCTAAGGTAGATAGATGGAGGGCTCTGTTCGATTATCTGAACCCCGCATACTTGTGTATGATAGTCCGTGGTGGTATCCTGGCGGATTTATCGAATCTTGTGGGTAAAGTGTACAACCTCTGTAGAGTGTAAACCTATTCAAATAGCCGAGTCCTCGGTCATGGACGGTTGGAAAGGTCGCTATCTAGCCCAATGTCGGTTTTGGTTTTATAAAAAAATGTTTCAGGAAAATGAAGAAGGTGCCAGACGAAGTACTCGGAGGGTACTGCCATGGCACGGGTATGGCTCAGAGTACTTGCAGGGTACTGCCGAGGGAATGGAGATGGTCATGTGAGATTGACCTGGTTTTATGAAGGGAGGTGGTCATGTTTGATTAACCATCGAATCTCTTGGACAATAAATGAGTTCCCCCTTTCCTAGAGAGTTTGCAAATTTGTTTAATTTTTTTTCAACAAAGATATATAGATGTCGTATGACATGCTATATCGACAAGAGAAAATATGTTAGTATAGTGCAAACTAGTGATGTCTACGCACGCGTCTGTTCTTGTAGACAGTGTTGGGCCTCCAAGTGCAGAGGTTTGTAGAGCAGCAGCAAGTTTCCCTTAAGTGGATCACCCAAGGTTTATCGAACTCAGGGAGGAGGAGGTCAAAGCTATCCCTCTCAAGCAACCCTGTAATTATGATACAGAAAGTCTCTTGTGTCCCCAACACACCTAATACACTTGTCAGATGTATAGGTGCACTAGTTCGGCGAAGAGATAGTGAAATACAAGTAGTAGTGATGATTATGAGTAGTAAATGTAATCTGAAATAAATATCGCTGCGAGCAAACATGTAACAAAACTGAATGTAAACGGTATTCAATGCTTGGAAACAAGGCCTAGGGATCATACTTTAACTAGTGGACACTCTCAACAAAGTAACATAATTGAACCAATAGATACTAAATTCACTATGCCACTCAAAACTATTCTCCAATGGATAACAAACACTAATCATGCATAGGGCTACGAAGCACTCCTCAAAGTTTGCATGTACCCAAACTAGATTGTCCCACACTATCACCATGAACGCACTAGATGGTTTCAACAAACACCAATAATTCATAGAGACATTAACCAAAAAGACACACATAATGCGCACACTAGTCACCTTCACATTACGATACAAGGTGTCTCCGGAGATTACAATAATAAAGCACGGGAGTAGCATAATATCTGAATAATAGCATCTACCAATTCAACTAGATACAAAGCTCACGATCACATAAAGATCACCTCATGGGAGAGAGAGGTGAACCACATAGCTACCGGTAGAGCCCTTAGCCCCGGGGGAGAACTACTCCCTCCTCGTCATAGGAGGCAGCAACGACGATGGAGATCGCGGTAAGGTTGATGCAGACGGCGATGGAGACCGATGGAGATGGCTCTGGGGGCACTTCCCCATCCCGGCAGGGTGCCAGAACAGAGACTTCTGTCCCCCGAAATTTGTCGGTGGCGGCGGCGGAGCTACAAAACTCTTTCTCGAAAATCAACGATCGTTTTAGGGTTTTCCTTCGGAAGGCTTTTTTATAGGCGGAGGGGCGGTGTCAGAGGGCCACCAGGGGGGCCTCACCACCCTGTGGCGCGACCAAAAGGAGGGGCGCGCCACCCCATGGTGAGCCTGCCCTCTGGCCCCCCTCCGTCTCTCTTTTGGTCCTCGTCCTTTGTCCGAGAAAAATAGGAGTTTCGGTCTTCGGTTCGTCCAATTCCGAGAATATTTCATGTGTAGCTTTTCTGAAACACAAAAACAGCAGAAAACAGGGAACTGGCATTGTGGCATCTTGTCAATAGGTTAGTTCTGGAAATCGCATAAAAACGCCACAAAGTGTAAACAAAACATGAAGCAAATGGTGTAAAACAAGCATGGAGCATCGTTTGAGACGTATCAAGCATCCCCAAGCTTAACTCTTGCTCATCCTCGAGTAGGTAAGTGATAACAAAAGAATAATTTTGAGGTGACATGAACCATCACAATCTTGATCAATGAAGTAAAGCATTGAGTGCTGAGATCAAAGTACTTAAAACATGGGCATAAGAGACATAATCTTGGCAATAAAAACTTAGCAACCATGTTATAACATGAAAAGAAACAAAAATGAAAGATCATGAGTAATGAAACATTGAAAGTCAAACGTGTGTTCAAATCATGTGGAAAAACATATCAAGTGGTTTTCAGCGTGTCCTTCATGGAATAGCAAAACATAAATGCATAAGACACCTTCAAGTTTAAGAGGGCGACTAGATACAAATAATTTAAGAATAAGCAAAACCATAATCATGAATCAATCAATGATAAACTTTGGGACTATGCACATTAAACTCAAAATGACAACTATGCTCTCTTAGACGGTGCATAAGGGTAGAAGGTGGAGACTCAACATGAAAGTAAAAGAAAAGCCCTTCGCAGAGGGAAGCAGTGATTGCAAGTTTTATAAACCTTAAAAAATAATGGTACTTACTAGCTTTGAGCTCTCATTGCCCCCATCATAGGCATCTTGAATGGTTAAAGTTAATGTGAGAACAATTATGAGCATATGCTCGACAAATCATTAGTTAAAAACCTCGTGTCCCGTGAAGTACGAATACCCAAACCTCATGCTACTCGACTTAGGGTCCCAAGCAAGCTCTTGTCATTGTAAGTATACATGTATCATCGAGAACCGCCAATAGGGTACCTCCTTGCCCGATGACATGGAACAAGCCCACATCAAAATGACAGGACAAACAGACAACGAACACCTCGACATCTTTTTTATTTACCATTGGTATAGCTTTTTATTGTGAGATGCGTCTGATACGTCCAAAATGTATCCACTTTCCCGAACACTTTTGCTGTTGTTTCTCCTCTAATTTGTGTGTTTTGAATACAGCTAACATGGACTAACGCTGTTTTCAGCAGAATTGCTCTGGTGTCTCGTTTTTGTGCAGAAATCCAACTTTCAGCAAAAATTCGGGAAAAATTGGCAAAAATCCTATTTCACCAGAAGACCCACGGAGCCAGAAGATGAACCGGAGGGGAGGCACGAGGCCTCCACACACACAGGGGGCGCGGCCCAGCCCTGGCCGCGCCCACCTGTTGTGAGGATGGCTCAGCCGTCTCCTCGACCCCTCCTTCCGCCTACATATACCCTCTGACCTGAAAATATCGGGGGTACGGCGTTTTTGCCAGAAAGACTTCCGCTGCGCCGCCACCATTAGAAATCGCGATTCGGAACCAGAAACTCCGTTCTGGCACCCTGCCAGGATGGGGATTTGGAGGAGATCTTCATCACCATCATCACCGACGTCCCTCCATCGACCATCCATGACTCTCCCATCCATCTGTGAGTAATTCCCCCGCTATAGGTGAGGGGATGGTAGGGATTGGATGAGATTGTTCATGTAATTTGATATGAGATTGTTAGGGCATGGTGCCTAGTACCTTTATTTAGTGCCTATGACATTGTTGCAACTTGTTGTGCTTAATGCTTGTCACTTTGGGCCCGAGTGCCATGATTTCAGATCTGAACATGTTATTATTTCTATGATGATACTTGTTGTTTATGGTCTTATCTACAAGTTGTTTACACATATTGTTGTCCGGAACCCGAGGCCCCAAAGTGACAGAAATTGGGATAACCGGAGGGGATGGCTACGATGTGAGGATCACATGTGTTCACCGAGTGTTAATGCTTTGCTGCGGTACTTTATTAAAAGGAGTACCTTAATTACCAGTAGTTTCCCTTGAGGCCCTACCGCAACAGGCTGGTAGGACAAAAGATGTTGTGCAAGTTTCTCCTTGTGAGCACTTACGACTATATATGGAACACATGCCTATGATTGTTAGTACTAGGATGCTTTATCATTATTTATCTGCAATTGCCCATGTCTCATTGATTTCATGAATTATCTTATCCATGCAACGCCCGTACATCCATCTCTATGCCTACAGTATTTGTTCCTACTGTTTACTATTGCTACTATTACCGCTGTTATTTTACTACTGCTGTTACTGTTTCACTAGTATCACCACTATAAAACTGTTGCTACTGATAAACCACTGTGAGCAAGTCTGTTTCCAGGTGCAGCTGAATTGACAACTCATATGTTAAGGCTTACATATATTCTTTGGATCCCCTTGTGTCGAATCAATAAATTTGGGTTTTACTTCCCTCGAAGACTGTTGCGATCCCCTATACTTGTGGGTCATCAAGACTATTTTCTGGCGCCGTTGCCGGGGAGCATAGCTTTATTTGTAAGTTCACTTGGTATTCATATTGTTCGCTGCAATCCTTTCATCATGGGTAAACCTCGTGATGGAAAAGTTCCTATATTACCATCCACTACAAGAAGAGGTACAACTCTCAACACTTCTGTTGCTCTTGATTTGCCATCTATTATGAGTAAGTTGCTTACACCACCACATGCACACGCTACTGCTACTACTTCTGCTGAGTTTGAAAATGCCACTGATAATTTAGATGATGCTTCTACTGTGCTTGATGAGAGTGGTTCACTAGGTTCCTTTTTAGATGCTACTATTGCTAGAGCTAAGTTGGGAAACACCACTGTTACACCTGTTAGTTCACCTGAGTCTAGGGAATGTCCTAGTGATGATTTTGATGATGCTTATATTGAGCTTAATGATGATTTTATTGCTGAAGCACGTGCTACTCGTAATGCTGCTGATGTTAAAGAACTTCTTGCAAGACGTACTGTTAGATATAAATTATCTCCTGATCCTAAGTTTGCTGCTTCTCCCATAAATATTAGAGACAAGGATTATGATTTCTCTTTGGATTTATCTTACATATCTATTGTTGAGAAAACTCCTTTTTATGGTACTAAAGATGAAAGTGCTATGGAGCACATGAATGAGCTTTCTACTTTGAGTAATTTGTTTTCTAATGATATTAAGCTTCACACTTATTTTGTTGCTAAGATTTTTCCTTTCTCGTTGAAAGATGCAGCTAAAACTTGGTTTAATAGTTTGTCTCCTGTGTCTCTTAATAGTCCTATTGCTTTGGTTAATGCTTTCTTTTAGAAATATTTTTCTGCTAGTGCTCAACATGCTGCTGTGCAGAAAATCTTTGACTTTGAACAGGGAAAAGGAGAGATACTGCCTGAATCTTGGACAAGGTTTTGTTCTTTAATTAGAGCTTTGCCTAAAGAGCCATTGCCTAAAAATGAACTCCTTGATATATTTTATAATGGACTAACGGATGAATCTAAGACATATCTGGATAGTTGTGCTGGTTGTGTTTTCAGGGAAAGAACTCCGGCGGAAGCTGAAGAACTAATGGCTAAAATAAGCCGGAATCATGATGATTGGACTCTAGTTGAGCCAACACCTGCGCTAGTCCCAGAGCCTACGCCGAAGAAGATAGGGATGATTGAATTAAATGATGAAGTGATGAGGGAAGCCAAGAAAATCTCTTAAGGAGAAAGGTATTAAATCCAAAGATGTGAAAAATTTACCTCCTATTGAAGAATTATGTAAGCCAATCCCTCACTCATCTACTATCGAGGTACACTCTCTCCAACGTTTTGTTGATAGAGATATTCCTTATTCTAAACCTCCTGATCAATGCTTAGATGAATTTGATAATTTTATTGTTAAGCAAGAAAATTTTAATAGAATGGTGCAGAATCATTTGTTGGAAAATTCTAGAGCTATTAACAAGTTACAGGATATTATGGAGAGAACCTCCAATGATGAGAAGATACTTGTTAAACATTTTCAAATGGTTCAAACACAAATTGATCAGCTTACCAAGGTGCAAAAAAGACTTGCTAGTTAATGCCGCAAGAGAAAAGCAAGCATGTGAAATACGCACAAGAGGTGGTGCTACCACTCAAGACCCCTTATATCCTGAAGGACAT
Source organism: Dactylis glomerata (assembly GCA_007115705.1). Classification (NCBI taxonomy): domain Eukaryota; kingdom Viridiplantae; phylum Streptophyta; class Magnoliopsida; order Poales; family Poaceae; genus Dactylis; species Dactylis glomerata. Next base: position 1,452,028 of record QXEO01000450.1, on the reverse strand, counting down.
CCTAAGAGGATCGAGCAAGATTCTCAACGCACTTCAAGAGATGATATTCCTTCCAAGAAGAAGAAGAAGAAGAAGCATAAAACAACTGCAGAATCATCTGATGCAGGTAAAGATCCTAACAGTGTTTCTATTTCTGATGTTGAAACTGAACCAGGTGATGCTTCCGATAAAGAAGAAGTTGAAGAGGAACCAGAAAATATTGATAAAAATGCAAAGTACACCAAAGAAGACTTCATTGCCAACAAGCATGGTAATGAGAGAGAACTATGGGTGCAGAAACCAATGCCTTTTCCTGGTAAGAAACATAAATCAAAGGAAGAAGAACACTACAACAGGTTTTGTGAATGGATGAAACCTTTATTTTTGCAAATTCCTTTGACTGATGCTATTAGAATGCCTCCTTATGCAAAGTATATGAAAGATATCATTACTAACAAAAGGAAGATTCCTAATGAGGAAATTTCCACTTTACTTGCTAATTATTCTTTTGATGGTAAAGTTCTAGAGAAGCTTGGAGATCCACGTATACCAACTATTCCTTGCTCCATTAAAAATAACTAAGTTAGAACTGCTTTATGTGATTTGGGAGCTGGAGTTAGTGTCATGCCTTTTTCTCTTTATAAGAGACTTGATCTAGAAAAATTGGTATCAACTGATATATCTTTGCAAATGGTTGATAAGTCTACTACTATTCCTATTGGTATATGTGAAAATGTTCATGTTCAAGTTGCTAACAGTTGTTTGATATTAACTGATTTTGTTGTGTTGGAAATGCGTGAAGATGATAATATGTCTATTATTCTTGGGAGACCCTTTCTAAATACTCTAGGTGCAGTTATTAATTGCAATCAAGGAAAAGTCACTTTTAATGTCAATGACAAAGAGTATACGGTTTATTTTCCCAAGAAGATTGATAGAAAGAATGCTCTAAATTCCGTCAAGAATGTTGAGACCATCAGAGTTGGTCAAATTATTTGTTCAGAGCAAAAGCCCAAAGAAGAATATAAAATTGTTATGATTGGGACAATGCCTATCAAAGTTGAGGTAACATAAGCATTTAGTGAAATGCAAAGTTTTTGCCTCATATAAAGTTAGTTTGGTAACAAGACTTGATCAACCTTGTTAACAAAGTGATTTTATATGAATGAAACTTCATTTTCACCGCATCCACTCCACCTCACTTATATTTAATTTCACCAATTTTATTCCTTTAGTTTAGTTACATGATTAAGAGTATCTTAGAGCTGTTGCATACTTGAGTTTGATTTGCTTGCAATCGTTCCACTGTCGTTTTCTCGAGTTTTATCCTTTTATCGTTTTTCTGAAAAATCCTCGAAAATAAAGTTTCTCGAAAAATTCTAGAAAAATCTTTATAAATTTTTATGTCAAAAATGGGACAGAGAGGCACCAGGGAGACACCAGGAGGGGCTGCTACACCACCACACACACAGGGGGCGCGGCCCAGCCCTGGCCGCGCCCACCTGCTGTGAGGAGGCCCCACCTGGCCTCTCACTTATCTCTTCCTCCCCAGCTCTTTCTCTCTCCCGAAAAACAATGACACACTAGCTCAAACCCGTGTTCTTGCTGTTCTTCATCGCGATTTTTTGATCTCCTTGCTCAGCCCATCATTTCTACTGAGATTTGGAGCAATTGTTCTCTGGTATGTGACTCCTCCGCTTGTCCAAGTAGAATTTTGTTTAGTAAAGTATTCCTTGAGTATTTTGGCATTGTAGGTGGCAGGATAAATAAATATGCATGCTTGTTCTATTGCTTAGAAATGTTATTTTGATGCATGTTAGCTCTCTAGTAACTCACTATAGTAGTTTCCTATATTTGCTTATCTCAAAATCATTTTTTATGAGGTTTGTTAAAAAATTTAGAGAAGGAAATGGACAACTTCACATATGGAGAAGTGTTTGAAAGTGATGCACCAAGGTCATCAAGGCCTTCAAGATCCACTACTCGATATAGGATGTCCTATAATGAAGATCTCATGTCACCAAACCTTGAGGGAGACGATGGAGATGCATATCCATCGACCTTCCCTTGTGCTAATTTTTTGCGTGATGCAGGGATTTTTGATAATTTCTTGCTCCTTGTTAACAGGGTTGGATTGACTACATACATGATGGATGAGAGTAATCAATATGCTATTCTCACAAAGATTTTTGTTGAAAGTTTTAAATTCGCTAACTCTCATTTCAATCCTTCCATTGCATTCAAAATATATGATAAGTCTATCACCATGTCTTTGGAGAGGTTTTGTACTATTTTAGGTATTCCCATGTTTGGAACGGCCAAGAAGATTCTACATCAGCCCGCTGATTTGTTGGAGCTCTACCGAGGAGTAACTAATGATGATGACCGCACCGCGCAGCGTGGCAAGATAAGAAACATCTAACTCCCAGCTATTCGATATTTTACTTACTATCTTGCCACTAGTGTACTTGGTAGAGGAAACACTAGCAATATCTCTAACTATCATTTAGCTTTTCTAGCTACCGCTCTTGATGTTAGTAGGAAGTATAACCTCGGTGCTATTATTGCTCGTCGCCTAGCCGCTAGGGGACCTATTTATGGAGGCATTATTGCTGCGTGCATTGTTGCTGCTCTTGAACTTCCTATTGTTCCTTATGATATATTGTTGACTCCACAGAGGCTTGATCTTGCTGCCATGAAGCTTCATCATTTTGTTACTGCTAACTCTCGTGCAAGGAAATTAGTTTATAGAATGTTATTTACGGATGGAGAGGAAAGGGAAGTGCCCTTGCCACAACCCAGTTTGTTTAGTATTGATAACAGGCCATGGTCACGCACGAAGGAGGAGTTGAACGAGTGGCTTAGGGTGCTCGGCTTCAACGTACAGCATGGCGTCGTGGACCAGGAGGAGGAGGAGGAGCCGGCCTATCACTACACCACATACCACTCCGGGGCGTCCTCGAGCTCGTACCAGGACGAAGGTACTTCTTCGTCACACTTTGGAGGTGCCACCTCATGGCCGAGTTGGCCGAGTTGGGATTGATCTCCACTTAGGCCAAAAGCCTAAGCTTGGGGGGAGGTACGCCGACGATTCACTCATCTACATATTATATTTTGTCGGTCCTTTGTATATCCATGTTTCGCTTTCTTTATTGTTCTCGTTCTTATTTCTGCTTTCCAAAACACAAAAAGACCAAAAATATTTCCGTTATTTCTCTCTATTTGTTTCTTTAGCTTTCTACCTTTGGTTTGCTTTACTTGCTATTTTCGGTTTGAAGTTTGAAAAATCCAAAAATATTTTGCTTTGTTCGCTATTTCCTTTCGCTCTTGTTTCAAAAATCGAAAACCCAAAAATATTTGTTGTTCTTCTTCGGTTTTGTAAAGCTTGTTGCAGAGTTCAGTCTCTCGTTACTCCATTGGAGCTTGGTATTCACTTCATATTATTCAAGCCACACAAGTGAAAAGGCAATAATGACGACATATGACAATCCGAGATGTGGTAAGAGGCTGGTATGAACTCTATTTGTTTTCATTTTTATACATATACTCATATATGTGGACATGCTTAGTCAGTTCATGTAAGGTATATGTTATCTAATGGATGCTTTGTAGTTCTTGCTTTCATATGATTAGTTCCAATTTACTAATAGTTTGTAGCATGTCATGTAGACGCTTGCATGCATTGTTTTACTCATAATATGGTATGTCATTGTGGTATCCACCTCTGAAAGCTTCATTTGAATCGACTTGGCACATGCTCAAGCATGCATATGACTGAACAAAAAGTCAATTAAGCCTCGATGATTTACTTTGCCTCAGAGTTCTCGTATCATTTTTATGCCTATATTAATTTTGTTTTGTCGCAAGCATGATTATGACAGTTATTGCTCTCTCGATTGTCGCTTCCCCGTCTTTTGCTAGCCTTCACTTGCACTGAGTATGAGCTCTACTCGTGCATCCAATTACCAAAAACCAAGTCTTCCAAAGAGTCCACTATAAATTCCTATGCATTGTATTTCAAAGCCATTCCAAGTAAATTTTCATGTGCTACCTTTCAAACTTTCAAATACTTCTCATTTTGTGCCACTGTTTTTAGCTCATGGGGACGTAGTGGCCAGAATTGCTATCTTCCATATTAAATTAAGTACCCCTCGACTAGGCAGCTTCATCTGCTCGTCATTAATTTTGCAAGGGAGCTGGTCAGACCATTATAATCTAATTTCAAAAAAAGAAAAAGAAAAAGAGCACTCCTCCATGGTATGTGAAAGTTGGTGGGCACCCGATGGAATCGGTTAGCCATGGTTGCAGAAATGAAAAAAAAGGTGGGGAGGAGTGCCAAAGCTTTATAAAAGAGCACCAATGTGCCAAAATTTCAAAGAACTCGGAACCACTCTCACTTGTTTATTATGGAAGATAGCAAGTCCCCATTGCCAGTCGTTGACATGAAACAACCACCTCTCAAAATAATTTTTTATCTCTGTTTTGCAAATGAAAAGCTCTAGCACATGTTTAATCACTGCTTCCCTCTGTGAAGGGCCTTTCTTTTACTTTTATATTGAGTCTTCATCTTCTAACTTTAAAGCACCTTCTTGAGAGCATAGCTGTTATTCTTAGTGTAATGTGTTTGTCCCAGAACACGGTTAATTGTGGTATAACTTTGATGCTTGTATCTATGATATTTTTATTTCTAGTCTTCTCTTGAACTTCAGAGGTGCCTCAGCATTTATGTTTTGCTCCACAAATAAAGGCAAGCGGGATACCACTCTTTCATATTGTTGATGGATTTCGTGTCGCAAGAACACGGGGTACCACGCGACGGACCCAAGGATTCGAACGCAGGGGGCTGAACGTGTGAGATCTTGGATCGCAACAAAACACGGTGACGGAAGCCTCGATTGTCGAACGCGCAACGCACTGCAGAGAGGGAGACCGAGCTTTACCCAGGTTCAGGGCCCTCGTGGTGAGGTAAAACCCCTACTTCCTGCCTTCTTGTATTGCGACGCGACACCTCGCGAGGAGTACAAGGCCTTGGTTACAAAGCTCTAGTTGGCCAGAGGTTGAAGAACCTGTGTGCCCAACTAGCAGCTTGAAGAAGATGAAGATTAGATCAGACTGGATCCCTCTAAGGGGTGGCCTCTCCCTCCTTTTATAGCGCCGAGGTCCTCCTTCCCCTTATCTTCTTGGGGAAGGGGTTGCCACACACGGCCAAAGAGGGAGGACAGCTGTAGACTATGTTCTTCTGTAGACTTGGTCTTCGTTGGGTAGCGGCGCCGGTCCACAGGAGTGGGTGGAGGAGGCTGACGTCCTCCTCTGGCGCCCTGCACCGTCCATGCTATATTTAGGGGGGTGGCCAACTGCCACTGTGCCGCTTTGGGCAGGCACAAAGAAAGCTAGTCTCCTCCCTGTCGGGGGTAGCGTGGACGGTACGCGGTCTTCTGCCCGTTGCCTTCTTGCCCCACACGAAAACATGCTAGGCTGACGTGGGCGTACCTCCTCTCCTCACCAGCAGGGGCTTGTGAGGAGGTCTTCTGGTCCTTAGCGGTTTCTGTCGTCGTTCTCCTCACGAGGCGCCTCCTCGTGAGGGTCTTCTCCGTAGCGAAGATTGTTGATTCTCCCCTGGGCTGAAGATGGGCCGATGACGGGGCCCAGGAGCAGGTGGACCGGAATACCCCGGTTTCCATTACACCGACAGTAGCCCCCGGGAGCCCGGCCCACAACGCGCCCTCCTGAGGAAGCGAAGGGTCGGGGGCCCCCAAAGCGACTGGGCCCTCCAACGGCACGTGTCAACCGTGCGGTCAGAGGACCATGTGAAGAAGCAGAGACTCCGGACGCGTGGCGCGGCCGCTGCTGGCGAGACGAAACGGCGGGTGACGCTACGGTCTCCGAGGAGTCAACCTGCCGCAATGATGTTTCGCTTGACTGCAGAGCGCCGCGCCAACGCTTCGATTCCCGCGCAAGGATTTGACGCATCGACGCCAGACGCCCCCCTTAAATAGGTCCTCCTCGAGACCTCCGGCACTTCACCTCCTTCCTCCAGTGCCGCCTCTGCTTCCTCGCCCCCAAGCCCATGGATCCCTCCAACTCCGCCGCCGCCGTGGGATCGAGCTCCGGGGCGAAGCACCGCGGGCGCCCCCTGGGCGGCGGGAAGAAGACGAAAGTCCCGGCCCAGTGGATGCCCGGCGCCGGCGGCCCCCTCCGCATTGCCGCACCGCGGCAGGGCGAGGCGAGCCGTGCCGCCGCGGGGACCTCCAGCGCCCTGACCCTTAGGGGTCCTGCGCGTGGAGGCGCCCTGATCCTGCCGTCGCCGCTGGCGGCGGCGCCTGCTCCCCGCGCCTCGGGGAGCATCGACCGGGCCCTCCGGGAGGTGGAGGCCGCCCTGGGCCCCCTGCTGCAGATCCTCCGGCGCCGCCGATGAACGGAGTGGTCGCCACTCCGCGTCCCTTGGCAGCGGCGCTGCTGGGACCCCTCATCGCCCCGGGGTCCCGCTTCTTGGAGCTCCTCGTCGTCGTCGACGCCCCGGGCTTCAACTCCCTCCGGCTGCCCGACGCCATCCGGAGGGCGATTCACGCCCATGGCCCGGCCGCCGGGGAGATCGCCCTGGGGGAGCAAAGCAGGCCAGATCTCTTCTGGCCTGTGGACATCCTTTTCGGGGCGAACGGCAACGCCGTCCTCGCCGGCCGCTGGAGGCCCTTCGCCCTCGGCTGTCGCCTCCGCGTCGGTGACCGCCTCGTCTTCCGCTTCAAGCTGGGGACGCTGGAGGCCATGGTGCGGATCTTCACCGCCGATGGCGTCCGCCGCACCTACCCCCCGCTCCCGGCGCAGTGAAGAGGGGGCCCTGGCGGGGTAGTCTTCTGGGGAGGGGAGCTAGTCTCCTCCCCTCTTTCGTCTCGTAGTCCTTGCCGGCGGGGAATGCCCCGCCGTGCTTCGCTCTTCCCCCACTGGGGGCAACTTAATGAAATCCTTTGTTGAATCTTGCTGTCCTTCACTGTCCTGGCCATTCGCTTGCTCGAGAGCCCTGGTAAGCTGCAGGCATCGACGGGAAGCCTCCCTCCACCTCAGAGCTCGGGACGGGTTCGGCGTCGATGACACAGTGGATGATTCCTGAGACAAGAAGTTGAAGAAAAGGTTGGAAAACAAAAAACCCAAAATCCCCGAAAACGGAAAAACAAATCGATAAAAGAAACGAAAAAAGAAGGCGAATAAGATGCCCCTGTGACCGGCACAGGGACCTTCTCCATCGTGGAGGAGCGCGGCACTATCTGTGCCAGCAGCTAAGAGCAAATTGCCGCGCGTGGCGATTCACGGGGCCTTCCTCGTCGTTGAGGGAAGCTGGACCCTCACGGACGTGAAAACGTCGACGCTTAAGAGAGCCCAGAGACCGTCGACACCTCACAAGGGTTGCTCATGAGGTGAAGGGTCTGGCGCGGACCTCCGGATCTGCGTCTCCTTCGCAAGATTTATTGGAGCGGCCTTGGTCTTCAATAATCCTGCCACGTTAGGCCTTCCTCGAGAGAGGGAATCCTCCTGCGGATGCTAGTGCATCGACGCGTCTTTGCTCCCTCGTGAGGGTTGCTCACGAGGGGTAGGTCCTTAGCGGGTGCCATGGGCACACCTTGGACTTTTCCTCAAAGATTTTTTATTTTCTGGCGCACTTCGCGAGGAACTAAGCACCATGGGCATCCAGAGGTGATCGTTAATGGGGTCGTCGCCCCCGACCAGAGCTCGCTCCCTTCGGGTTTTTCGGGCTTGCTGTTTTCCGGGCGAAGGCCCCAGCATAGACACCGTGCCTAGCCCCCTTCCGCGAGGAGTACAACAGAAAATAAATGGACTTCATGCCATTTTGATGTCATGCCGAAGCAGAGGCGCTATAATGCGCATTAACTTAATATCAGTGCTTAAGAGCAGATTGAGCTGATACAAGTGCCGTGAAAACGGTCTTTTTCTCCTCGTGAGGAACCTAGGGGTAGAACTTTCGCAGATGAGCTATGTTCCACGGGTTCCCCACTGGCACGCCTTCTGCGGTTTCCAGCCGCGGCGAGCCAGGCCTCGCAATGTGCGTCACCTTGAAGGGTCCTTCCCACATTGGAGACAGCTTGTGCAGGCCCTCGCGAGAGAGTATTCTCCTCAGCACCAGGTCGCCGACCTCCAGAGTCCTTGCTCGAACATGGCGGCTATGGTAGCGGCGTAGTCCTTGCTGGTACCTTGCGGCGCGGAGCGCGGCTTGGCACCGAGCTTCTTCGAGCAGGAGGAGGCGATACTTGATGAGGTCCTCTTGGCGATTTTCGTCGAAGGCGAGCACCCTCGGCGATCCGAACTTGACGTCGGTGGGAAGAACAGCCTCCGCCCCATAGACCAGGAAGAAAGGGGTCTCTCCAGTGGGTTTGGTGGCGGTAGTCCTGATGGACCACAAGATGGATTGGAGGTTGTCTAACCATTTTTTGCCGCAGGCCTCGAGCTTGGCGTTGAAGCTTTTCGTCTTGAGTCCTTTGAGTACTTCAGCGTTGGCACGCTCGGCTTGGCCATTGCTCCGGGGGTAGGCGACGGAGGCGAAGCAGATTTTGATGCCGGTCGATGCGCAGTATTCCCGGAACGAGCCGCTGGTGAACTGGCTGCCGTTGTCGGTGATTATGCGGTTAGGCACACCAAAGCGACAGACCAGTCCACGGATGAACTTGACGGCGGACCTGGCCGGGATTGTGCACACCGGTTCCACCTCGACCCACTTGGTGAACTTGTCGATGGCGACGTAGAGGTAGCGATAGCCCCCTTGCGCTCTGGGAAATGGACCGAGGATGTCCAGACCCCAAACTGCAAAGGGCCAAGTGAGTGGAATGGTCCGCAGCTCTTGCGCCGGCTGATGTATCTGCTTCGCGTGGAATTGGCACGCCTTACACCTCTTGACCATCTCCGCCGCATCTCCGAGCGCCGAAGGCCAGTAGAAGCCACTTCGATATGCCTTTGCGGCTAGAGTTGCAGCAGAGGCATGATGCCCACATTCGCCGGCGTGGATGTCCCTTAGAAGCTCTTGGCCTTGGTGAGTAGATATGCACTTCAGAGCGATGCCATTTGGGCGACGCCGGTACAAGTCACCGTCCTTGACACAGTAGCCCGAAGCTTGCCGCACAATCCTCTCGGCCTCCTCTTCATCCTCAGGAAGCCTGCTGCTGGTGAGGTAGGCCTTGAGCTCGATGATCCAATCCACTCCCTCCTGCCGAGCCAATGCCAGGAGGACGCGGTCACCCGAAGGAGGCCCGCAATCCGGAGCCCCCTGCTCCGGCGGTGGTGGCAAAGCAGAAGAAGGAGGTGGTTTGGATGTTGACGGAGAGGCGTATGGCTTGAAGAGACGCTCCTCGAAGACGCCGGCGGGCTGCGCCAGGCGATGAGAGGCGCGCTTGGCGATCTCGTCGGCCTCCACATTTTCTCCCCTCGGGATGTGCTTCAGCTCTAAGCCTTGGAAGCGTTTTTCCATCTTTCGATGCTCCTCGAGATAAGCCGCCATGTGCTCATCCCTTGGAGTGTAGCTCTTGTTCGAGAAGTTCACAACCAGCTGTGAATCTCCCTTGACGATGAGGCACTTGATGCCCAAAGCGTTTGCTGCCCTTAGGCCAGCAAGTAGTCCTTCGTACTCCGCGATGTTGTTGGAGACCTTGTTCTCAGGCGCGAAGCAGAGCTGCACAGCGTAGAAAAGCTTGTCTCCAGAGGGAGAGGTTAGGACAGCACCGGCTCCCGCGCCGGGAAGGTTGAAGGCGCCGTCGAAGTGCATGACCCAGAGGCTGGGGCCTCCTCTCCAGGGAGAGTTGACTCCACCTCTGGAGGCTCGTCGACGAACGGATCAGTCCATTCCGCAGTGAACTCGGCCAAAGCCTTGCTCTTGATTACCTTTGTAGTTTCGAAGGAGATCTCAAAAGGCTGAAGCTCCACGGCCCACTCAGCCACCCGCCCGGTGACATTGGGATTGCGCAGGACGGTTTCCAGGGGCCGATCGGTTACCACCTTAATCGGGTGACCCTGGAAGTAGTGGCGTAGCTTCCGCGAGGCGATGAGCAAGGTGTAGAGCAACTTTTGTTGCATAGTGTAGCGTTCCCGCGCGTCGCGCAGTACCGTGCTGACGAAGTACACAGGCTTTTGCACCTTGACGACACCCTCGGAAGGCTCCTCCTCAGGAGGCTTTTGAGCGTTGCTCTGAGAGAGCGGCTCGGTCGGTGAAGATCCCTCGGGCGGCTCCTCTCGAGGGGCGGGAAGTGAAGCGGCCTCTTCCTCGCGAGGAGCCCCCGAGCTTGGAGGAGCGACCTTCTCTCTGGCGATTACCTTGACGTCCCGCTCCGCGACGAGAACGACACTTGCAGTTCTTGGAGTTGCCGCGATGTAGAGTAGCAAGGGCTCGCGGGGGGTTGGGGCAACCATGATCGGTGGGCTCGTGAGGTACCTTTTTAACTCGGCGAAGGCCTTGTCGGCTTCCGGAGTCCACTCGAACTTCCCGGTGCGCTTCATGAGCTTGAAGAAGGGCAAAGCTTTTTCCCCACTCCTCGCGATGAAGCGCCCCAGGGCTGCCATGCACCCCGCGAGGCGTTGCATTTCCTTGAGATTGCGCGGAGGACGCATTTCTTCGATGGCCCTGACCTTGTCGGGGTTCGCCTCTATCCCGCGATTGGACACGAGGAACCCCAACAGTTTTCCCGACGGTACGCCGAAGGCGCACTTGGCGGGGTTGAGCTTGATGTTTACCTTCCTCAGGTTGACGAATGTTTCCTCCAGATCCTCGATGAAGGTGTGACCCTCGCGAGTCTTGACGACAATGTCGTCGACGTAGGCTTCCGCATTCCTTCCCATCTGAGCCCCCAGGGCCTTACGCATGAGCCTTTGGAATGTAGCTCCTGCGTTCTTTAGGCCGAAGGGCATGCAGACGTAGCAGTACACCCCACAGGGCGTGATGAAGGCGGTCTTCTCTTCGTCCTCCTTTGCCATCTTGATCTAATGATAGCCGGAGAAAGCATCCAAGAAGCAAAGGAGGTCGCAGCCGGCGGTGGAGTCGACGATTTGATCTATCCTCGGGAGGGGATATGGATCCTTGGGACAGGCCTTGTTGAGACTTGTGAAGTCCACGCAGAGGCGCCCACTGCCGTTAGCCTTTGGGACGACCACCGGATTAGCAATCCAGGTGGGGTGGGCCACCTCGCGTATCAACTTGGCCTTCTTCAGCTTCTCTATCTCCTTGACGATGAAGTCTTGCTTCTCTTGCGCTTGCTTCCTAGTCTTCTGCTTCACGGGGTGTGCTTGAGGGCACACGGCTAGGTGGTGCTCAATCACCTCCCTGGGAACGCCGGGCATATCTGACGGAGTCCAAGCGAACATGTCAGAGTTTGCCCGCAGGAAGGTGACGAGCGCGCTTTCCTATTTGGGGGAAAGCCCTGCCCCGATGGTGACGAAGTTGTCGCAGCCCCCAGCCTGAAGCGGGACCTTCTTGGTTGCCGAGCGCTCCTGGGTAAACTGGGGCCTCCTGCCGGAGGGTACCGCAGCTTCCCCAATGATCATGTCCATCATTGGATGGTCCAGGTCCTCGCTTGAGGTAGGCGATGCAGAGGCGGCAAACTTCTTCCCTGTCGAACCCCGAGGGAGGGGCTCGAGAGAGGCCTTCTTCGCTGCAGCCCGCTCTTGGGATACGAGCTGCTTCTTCCTCGCGAGGTCGCCGGAGTGTTCCAGTAGATCTTTGTCGGCGGGGAACATGGTGGCGGCCTCGCGGTAGACATGCACAACTGATCGGAGAGCATCCTTCTCATTGCAGCGCACGGTGATCGTGCCGTTGGCGCCCGGAATCTTGAGGACGTTGAAGCCATGGTGCGTTGCTGCCATGAACCTAGCCAAGGCTGGGTAGCCGAGGATGGCATTATATGGCAGGGCGATGTAGGCGACGTCGAAGTCGAGGCTTTCCGTCCTGTAGTTGTCCCGGGTGCCGAAGGTGACGGGCAGGCTTACCTGCCCAATTGGCGTTGTAGATCCCTCGGTTACCCCGAAGAACGGCCGAGTTGGCATGAGCCGGTGGTACGGCACCTGCATTTTTTCGAAGATCTTGACGGAGATGATGTTGAGGCCCGCCCCTCCGTCGATGAGAGTGCGATTGATGGCGACGTTGTTGATAGTTGGCGTGCACAAGAGGGGGATTGTGCCCACACCCCTTGTGGAAGCCGGATGATCCTCCTCGTCGAAGCCAATCTTGCACGTCGACCACTTCATCAGGCGATTGCCCAAGTTGGGCTGTGCCGCCGCGATTTCTCGCGATAGCTGCTTGAAGTGCCGATTTGATAGAGGAGCCTGAGCTCCACCCAGGAGGCAAGCGACGAAGTCTCGTGGCTCTTGATAGCCCCCCTGGTTCTCTTCCCGACGATCGTTTGCTGGTGGGGGCAGCGGCAGCGGCTCGGGATTGTCTCGAGACAGACCCCCGCGGCGGCGACCTTCCTCGCGGTCGTCGTCGCGGCGATCGCCCCGGGATCCACTCTTGCCGTTGCTGCGGCCACCCCCGCGACGCTTGGCGACGCCATTTTCCTCGTGAAACTTCCGGACAATCCAACAATCTTCGGTATTGTGGGTGTCCTTCTTGTGGATAATGCAGTAGCGGCGACGTCGACCTTTGTCGCGATCGGAGCGGTCCCCGCGGCGTTGCTTGTGATCTGGCTCCGCCGCGAGGGCAGCAGCCTCCTTTCGCTTGGGGTCCTTGGACTTCGGCTTTGGGGGAGGCGCCTCCGGCAGATTGTGCACGAAGAGCCTCCCCTCCTCAGCCTTGGCACAGCGGTCGGCGATCTCGAAGAGCCTGACGACGGAAGTCAGCTCATCATTCACGGACAGCTTCTCCCGCATCTTGACGTCGGAGACGCCCGTGGAGAACGCGGAGATGACCTCCTCGTTGGAGATCCTGGGAATCTTGTTCCTCATCTGACTGAAGCGCTGGATGTATTGGCGAAGCGTCTCGCCCTTGTACTGACGCACCGCCTTAAGATCGTTCTTTGTGGCGGGGCGCTCGTACGTGGGCATGAAGTTGGCAACGAACTGACGACATAAATCCTTCCACGAAGTCACTGATTCGTGAGGAAGATTCATGAGCCAAGTCCGCGGAGCGTCCTTGAGGGCCATGGGGAACCAATTGGCCATGGCGCGCTGATCTCCACGCGCAGCCTGGACGGCGACGACGTAGAGTTGGAGGAATTCGACAGGATTTGTGGTCCCGTCGTAACGCGCGCTGATGTCTGGCTTGAACTTGTCAGGCCAGACGACGTAGCGCTGCTGGCGAGTGAGGGCAAGACACCCGGGGTTGTAGATCGGGACGCCGGGGGTCCTGACGTTCTTGCCAGCTTCGCCGATGTCATCGATGGCGCGGTCATGATTTTCGCGGCGGCGCTCGAGGGAGACGCGTGCATCTTCCGGAGCGCGTTGGACGATTTGGCAGCTGGGCTCCCCGCGCGGCGAAGATGCGGCGCGGGAAACCACCTTCTTGGCCTTGTTGGCCCCTCCATCTCCGGCGCCCGGGGCGCGATGCCCCGCCGCCGGATCTGGGTTCCCCGCGCCCTGGGCTCCTCCCTGGGCCGGGTCTTCGTTGGCGATGGCGACGAGCTCGGCGATTCGAGCACGCCACCCCTCACGCCCGTCGTCGGTGGGTTGATAGCGCAGCAGCTCCTGCGCCATGGCGAGTGCTTGCGCAGGAGACAGCTGACTCCCAGAACGAGCGCGAGAAGTGGCGGTGGCGGTGAAGGAGAGCGAAGGCTCTGTCCGCCCGGACGGGAGGTAGGAGGACTCCAGATCTTCCTCCTCTTCCTCCTCGGCCGAAGCTTCATGACGACGGAAGATGGGCTCGGTTTGCCCCCGAACAGCATTGCGACGACGGAGACGCTCGAGCCTTGCGTTGGCGTCGGCCATGTCGAAGCAGATCTAAAAGAAAACACACCACAGCCCCCTACCTGGCACGCCAAATGTCGATGGATTTCGTGTCGCAAGAACACGGGGTACCACGCGACGGACCCAAGGATTCGAACGCAGGGGGCTGAACGTGTGAGATCTTGGATCGCAACAAAACACGGTGACGGAAGCCTCGATTGTCGAACGCGCAACGCACTGCAGAGAGGGAGACCGAGCTTTACCCAGGTTCAGGGCCCTCGTGGTGAGGTAAAACCCCTACTTCCTGCCTTCTTGTATTGCGACGCGACACCTCACGAGGAGTACAAGGCCTTGGTTACAAAGCTCTAGTTGGCCAGAGGTTGAAGAACCTGCGTGCCCAACTAGCAGCTTGAAGAAGATGAAGATTAGATCAGACCGGATCCCTCTAAGGGGTGGCCTCTCCCTCCTTTTATAGCGCCGAGGTCCTCCTTCCCCTTATCTTCTTGGGGAAGGGGTTGCCACACACGGCCAAAGAGGGAGGACAGCTGTAGACTATGTTCTTCTATAGACTTGGTCTTCGTTGGGTAGCGGCGCCGGTCCACAGGAGTGGGTGGAGGAGGCTGACGTCCTCCTCTGGCGCCCTGCACCGTCCATGCTATATTTAGGGGGGTGGCCAACTACCACTGTGCCGCTTTGGGCAGGCACAGAGAAAGCTGGTCTCCTCCCTGTCGGGGGTAGCGTGGACGGTACGTGGTCTTTTGCCCGTTGCCTTCTTGCCCCGCACGAAAACATGCTAGGCTGACGTGGGCGTACCTCCTCTCCTCACCAGCAGGGGCTCGTGAGGAGGTCTTCTGGTCCTTAGCGGTTTCTGTCGTCGTTCTCCTCACGAGGCGCCTCCTCGTGAGGGTCTTCTCCGTAGCGAAGATTGTTGATTCTCCCCTGGGCTGAAGATGGGCCGATGACGGGGCCCAGGAGCAGGTGGACCAGAATACCCCGGTTTCCATTACACCGACACATATCATTTATGAGCATTACAATCTTGCAACTTCTTATGTTTCCTGTTACTTGTTATTAGTATGTTGGCGCTCTTTCATAGCTTGCTTGACTATGAGGTAGCATTAGTTGCATATTTCTTATTATGAATTGCCTGAGTACTTGATCATATAGTTAGTATATATATATCTATGAAGCAAATGTGTTCGTGAAAGTTCCTTTTATCGCTCTCAGTTGTTAACTGAATTGCTTGAGGACAAGCAAATAGCTAAGCTTGGGGGGAGTTGATACGTCCAAAACGTATCCACTTTCCCGAACACTTTTGCTATCGTTTCTCCTCTAATTTGTGTGTTTTGAATACAGCTAACACGGACTAATGCTGTTTTCAGCAGAATTGCTCTGGTGTCTCATTTTTGTGCAGAAATCCAACTTTCAGCAAAAATTCGGGAAAAATTGGCAAAAATCCTATTTCACCAGAAGACCCACGGAGCCAGAAGACGAACCGGAGGGGAGGCACGAGGCCTCCACACACACAGGGGGCGCAGCCCAGCCCTGGCCGCGCCCACCTGTTGTGAGGGCGGCTTGGCTGTCTCCTCGACCCCTCCTTCCGCCTACATATACCCTCTGATCTAAAAATATCGGGGGTACGGCGTTTTTCCCAGAAAGACTTCCGTTGCGCCGCCACCATCATAAACCGCGATTTGGAATCAGAAACTCCGTTTTGGCACCCTGCCGGGATGGGGATTTGGAGGAGATCTTCATCACCATCATCACCGACGTCCCTCCATCGACCATCCATGACTCCCCCATCCATGTGTGAGTAATTCCCTCGCTGTAGGTGAGGGGATGGTAGGGATTGGATGAGATTGTTCATGTAATTTGATATGAGATTGTTAGGGCTTGGTGCCTAGTATCTTTATTTAGTGCCTATGACATTGTTGCAACTTGTTGTGCTTAATGCTTGTCACTTTGGGCCCGGGTGCCATGATTTTAGATCTGAACATGTTATTATTTCTATGATGATACTTGTTGTTTATGGTCTTATCTACAAGTTGTTTACACATATTGTTGTCCGGAACCCGAGGCCCCAAAGTGACAGAAATTGGGATAACCGGAGGGGATGGCTATGATGTGAGGATCACATGTGTTCACCGAGTGTTAATGCTTTGCTCCGGTACTTTAAAAGGAGTACCTTAATTACCAGTAGTTTCCCTTGAGGCCCTGCTGCAACATGCTGGTAGGATAAAAGATGTTGTGCAAGTTTCTCCTTGTGAGCACGTACGACTATATACGAAACACATGCCTATGATTGTTAGTACTAGGATGTTTTATCATTATTTATCTGCAATTGCCCATGTCTCATTGCTTTCATGAATTATCTTATCCATGCAACGCCCGTACATCCATCTGTATGCCTACAGTATTTGTTCCTACTGTTTACTATTGCTACTATTACCGCTGTTATTTTACTACTGCTATTACTGTTTCACTACTATCACCACTATAAAACTGTTGCTACTGATAAACCACTGCGAGCAAGTAAATTTCCAGGTGCAGATGAATTGACAACTCATCTGTTAAGGCTTACATATATTCTTTGGCTCCCCTTGTGTCGAATCAATAAATTTGGGTTTTACTTCCCTCGAAGACTGTTGCGATCCCCTATACTTGTGGGTCATCACCGTCGTCGAATGTCCACTATGGGCATGCTATAAATTTCCACCATGAATGATGCATGGCTTAGATTAGCGGCCCAGGTATTTCTCTAACAAATATACAAACTCCATGATCCCGCAAGATTCCCAACTTGTTTCACATCGCGAGTATCCATAAACAAAAGATCACGATATCAACTCAAATAAGAGAAGTGCAATGTTGAAAGCTTTCCCCATGACGACATGGTTTGGCTAATTCCCAACTTACAACTTGCAAGCATAATGTCAACATAAGAGCAATGTCAAAATTTTAAAAGCGAGAAAAGTAAAGTATGCCATTAGGTTCATGAGAGCTTTACTGACTAATTTTCGCATAACACTAAAAAGAGTTTAATTCAAAGGATAGATAAAAGCAAGTCAATGTACTTTGGAATAGCAAATTGCTAATAGGTATGTATGGTGGAAACATTGGAATAACTTGGTTTTTGGGAGTTGGATGCACGAGTAGAGCTCATACTCAGTACAAAATGAAGGTTAGCAAAAGACTGGGAGCGACCAACTAAGAGAACAATAACGGCCATAATCATGTATAGCGACAAAACATCATTAAAAGAAGCATAAAGTGGCATCACTAGTCAAAAACCAAATGATCATAGAGGCTTATGGTGACTGGTTAGAGTCAAACATGTTATAAGCATGCGCCAAGTCAACCCAAATAAAGCATCAAGGAGAAAACCAAATAAATGCTTCCATATAATAAAAACAATGCATGATTTTTTTCAAAGGCTCATTAAGCAATCTCAGTCGTTTGAGACAAGTCATGCTACAGCAAAAATCACTAAGCATACTATCAAAACGAAATCAAGCATGGCATGCAAAAGTCTAAGCCGTAGTCTAAACAAGCTCCTTTTTGTACCAATTTTTTGCATGAAACTTTTTCTCTTTTCCAACACCATTCAAACATTTTTGAAACAACTCTTTTAGATGAAAACCAACATATACCAGTGGTCTAAATACACCTTGATGCAAAGATAAAACAAAATCTGAACAAAAATCAAGGTGAAAAACAAAAGCTAAACGCAGTTCTGGAAAAAGAGAACACTCGTTGAACGGCAAGAGTGAAAGCTAGAGTGTTCTTGGCAATGAAAAATGGAGCATAGCTCTCTCCAAAACAAACATGATGTGATCCAAACATTTATTGCAGCAAACAAAACAAAAGAAAACTGAAAGCAAAAGCAACTGACGCTCCAAGAAAAACACATAGAATATGAAGCAATAAAAAAATAGTGTCTTGAAAGGTGACCTAATTTTTGCCGATGAAGAAGGGGTGCCTCGAGAGCATCCCCAAGCTTTGACGCTTGTACTTCTTGGATATTTCTTGGGGTGACATGGGCATCCCCAAGCTTGAGCTTTTATCCATTCTTCATCTCATCTCATCACTCTCCATTCCCTACACTTGAAAACTTCCTTCATACAAAAGTTCACACAATTCTATTAGCAACGTTAGCATAAACATAATAGTAAATCAACCCTTTTGGTTCAGGTTTCAACTCAAAAACACTATATATTAAAGCATCTACTACTGTAGCAACTTCCTCAAAAGGTTCCTGGATCAAACGAACTAAAAAAAAGCGATCGAGAGGCAAACACAAATAGTGACAGAAATCTGTCAAAACAGAACAGCTGACAAAGATCGATTTTTCAGAGGGTTTTCTGTTGCTCAAATAGAAAAGTGCAAAACTAATAAAAGTTTGTAAATAACCTGGGGCATATGCACAAGAAATCGAAGATAAAAAAGATATTCTGATAATTTTCACGAATTTTTACGGTGCAACACCAAAATCTGTTTCAGGACAGCAACTTCCCCAAATCTTACCTCCCTCAAATTAGAGGTTCTTCTTGGCACAACAGCGAAATAAAAATGATAAAGAGAGGTTATTACAGTAGTAATAACTTCCAAGACTTAAATAAAATAAAAAGTATTGAAAATAAAACATTGGGTTATCTCCCAAGAGTGCTTTTCTTTAACGCCTTTGAGCTAGGCGCAGTGATTTGAAAAGATGCTCATGTAGGCGCCATAAAAGAGCTTAAGGCAAATGCATCATAAAGGAACTTGAAGCAAGAGAGAGCATCAAAAAGAAAATATGAAACACATTTAAATCTAAACCACTTCCTATGCATAGGAATCTTGTAAGAAAATAAATCAATGAGGCACATAGTAATAAGCATAGATAGATAAAACAAGTGCAACTTCAAGATTTGCAACATAAAGAGGGGAAACTTAATATTGTTGAGATCCATCAAACCATGTTTCCCTCTCTCATAGTAACTTTCAGTAGCATCATGAATAGAATTAACAATATAACTATCACATAAAACATTCCTATCATGAGCCACATGCATACAAGAATTAATACTCCCCACATGAATCATAGTAGGAGCAAATTCAACAAAATTATTCTCATTACCATAATCATCAAAAATGGGAGGCATATTGTAATCATACCTTGTTTCCTCCTCAATGGTAGGTGAACTAAAACTATCTTCCAAAGTTCATCAAACATATCATCATAGGAAGGAACATGGATAGTACTAATGGTGCAACAATTATTAACCTCATAATTTTCAGAATTGGTACCAAAAAGATTTTCAATATCGAAAGTAGAGTGCTTTTCCCAATCATGATCACTAACATAGGTAACAGGCATAAGAACATCATCAAGTTCAGAATCATCATAATCTATAATAGGAGCAATATGCTTAGGGGAAGATACTGTTTCCTCTCTCCTTTTACTCCTCCTCTTCTTCTTCTTCTTCTTCTTCTTCTTACTCTCTTCTTTAGGAGGGAGAGGCTTGAAAGGAAGCTTCTCCACATAATCTGGTTTATTGACAGAAACAACATAAGAAACTTTGGAGGATTCCTCCTCTCTATTAATAAGATGGAAATATATATTAGTCCTGTCATAGCTTGGCAAAACATCATGTTTTATAACATTTTGTATGTAATTATTTGCGAGGCAATCTTTAACACAATAAAGATGGCAACCCTGCAGGATGCTAATATTTTTAAAAATGCTCATATCTACCAAAGAAGTCTTTCTAGATAACTCTTTACACCCCCCCAAAAACAAAGTAAGCTCATCATGCTGATTGAGAGTGATGTTGTCATCACAATACAAACTTGCGGTACTCATTCGATTAGAAGGGTCACTATTATGGCCTGAGCATTGAAAATTAAAATGACCCTTGTCATGGGAAAGTTCACAAATAAAAGGATAAAGCTCACAAATCTTTTTACCAAGCTCATCTAGAGCCTTATCCCACATTTGGGTCTCTTCATTCCTGTGGTGGATACAATAATCTTCCTTATCGTGACTCTGTTCACAAGGTCTAAGTACTCCACAAAAATTAACATGCTTATAAGAAATTGTACTTTCAGAAGTTTGGGCATGTTCATTGCAATCATCAATAACAATTTCATTTTCCATGCAAGTGTCTTTAAAAGGTTCATGATACACGTCCCCATTTCCCTCAGGAACATTAATATGGGAAGCAAAGGCTCTAAAACAATCAACCATAATTTGAGGATCAAGACCATATTTAGCACTAAGCTCTTGAAAATCAGAAGTTTCAGCGAAAGACTTAATGCAATCAAACTCATAATTTATACATGTTCCTTTACCTTTGTTGCTATCCCAATCTTCGATATTGCTTTGAATTGTTTCAAGCAGATCCCACATGGTATCAACCTCCTTGCTTGTGAAAGACCCATCAAAGCATGCATCTAGATAGTCCTTGTAATATCCTGAAAACCTTGCATAAAAATTATTATTAATAATATTACGGGGAAGATCATGAATGGGACATTTGAGCATTAGTGAGTTCAATCTTCCCCACGCTTGGGCAATGCTTTCTCCATCATGAGGATGAAAATTATAAATATAATTCCTATCTTTATGAACCTCATGAGAAGGATAGAATTTAGAATAAAAGAGAGGTACAATTTCCTCCCAGCCAATAGGTCGGCCATTGATGGCTTGTAGTACAGCCCGGTGGGAACCCCAAGAGGAAGGTATGATGAGCACAATAGCAAGTCTTACCTCAATTATGAAACCAAGGTTTAATCGGACTAGTAGGAGAAAGCCAAACTTCAGAAGGTGATGCTTGCAAGCTTCGTGACACTCCGGACAATGGCGCCAGAAAACTTGTTGACGGCGTGTCTTCCCCCAGCAGCAACGTGAAACCTGCACAACACAAACAAGTACTTTGCTCCCAACTTACGATGAGGTTGTCAATCTCACCGGTTTGTTGTAAACAAAGGATTGAGTGCATCGAGTGGTAATAGGATAATAGTATGCAAGAAAGTAAACAGAGTGAGTAATAGTAAAACGGTAAGGCAATGTAAAGGAAATTGGACCGGGGTCCACAGTTCACTAGTGGTGTCTCTCCATAAGATAACTAACACATGTTGGGTAAACAAATTACAGTTGGGAAATTGATAGAGCAAGATAATGTACATACGTCATGAGGATCACTATGAGATTTACTCTGGGCCTTACGACAAAATACATAGATCGTAATCCAACTGCATCTATGACTAAAAATCCACTCGCGGGGAATCATCCAAGGACCCCTTGAGTATTAAGTTGCAAACAATAGATAATCGCATTAAGCAAAGTGCGTAATGTTAACAAAGCGAATGTCCTTAGACACAAGAATGTTATTTTCTCCCTAGTGGCAACAGCACATCTACAACCATAGAGGTATCTGTCACTCCCCCAGATTAAATAGAGGCATGAACCCAACTATCAAGTATAAATACTCCCTCTTGGAGTTACTAGCATCTACTCTGCCAAGATAGCTACTAGCAACGGAAAGCATGCAAGATCATAAACAACATAGAGATAACATAAGATATATAATTCAGCACATCAACATCACATAGTACCAATACTCATCGGATCCCAACAAACACAACATGTATGATTACATAAAAATTATACTGATCATGTAGGGTAGCTCACAAGATCTAAACATGAAGCACAAGGTGGAGGAGACAACCATCTAGCTACTGCTATGGACCCATAGTCCAAGGTAGACTACTCACACATCACTCCGGAGGCGACCATGGTGGTGTAGAAGGCCTTCGGTGGGGATTCCCCTCTCCGGCAGGGTGCTGGGAAGAGCTCCTGGATCCTCCCGATCTCGCGACGGCGACGGTGGCGGCTTGCAGTATGTTTCGTGAAAAAGAGATCCGTCCTTTAGGTTTTTCCCATCGAGGGGACTTTATAGGCGAAGGGGTGCTAGCGTGTGGCTGATGTGCAAGCAGACAGTCCTTGTGCGTGGTGAATGACCAGCCCGTTGGGAACCCCAAGAGGAAGGTATGATGTGTATAGCAGCTAGTTTTCCCTCAGTTAAGAAACCAAGGTTTAATATCGGTCAGGAGAGGAGAGACGGCGACGACTGAAGGTGATATGGAACCTGCACACACATAAACAAATACTTTGCTCCCAACTTGCGATGAGGTTGTCAATCTCACCGGTTTGCTTGAAACAAAGGTTATAAGTGTATCGAGTGGAAAACAGTAATAATATGCGAGTAAAGTAAACAGTGCGGGAAAAGTAAACAGGTGATAGCAATATGATTAAAATAGGACCGGGGTCCATAGTTCACTAGTGGTGTCTCTCCATAGATAAAATAACATGCTGGGTAAACAAATTACAGTTGGGCAATCTTATATCTTATATTTACTAATTGGAGGCACCGTAGAAGGCTCCACGTTAATCCTGGTTGAAAATAGTTTTCGTCCGTTTGATTCTAGAATCAGGTTAAGATGTATGGTTTAGATTATAAGCCAAACATATAATTCCACGTGCGTTTGATAATGTCGTGTAGACGACGGACATGAACTGGCTTACGCCTAAGCCAGTCTCCTTGGCGTGTCGTGGTCTGTGTGAAGACTTCTTTTAATCATCTACATCTACGCGTAGGTCCAAGCTATTAAAATATCTCTTAGCTTTTAAATGTACACGTACAAAACAAGGCTGTCGAGGCTTGAAAGACTGCGATGAGACTAGACCTTAGCCAAGCCGTTCTCCCTGTGGATGAGCCTCCAGCGATCCTCTACTATACACCAATTCTGCCACGGCAAAGCTGGATATGGCAGGTATTACTTACCCATACGGACGCAGATTTGTTCTTTCTTCTAAACTTTAATTCCATTTAGTCACATGATGATGCATGCATGCATTGAATTAGTGGGCACAAAATATGAATGCATGGGTGGATCCTTGACGTTTGACCCCTGGTACACAAGAATGTGCCGAGTAGATGGAAACAAAATTAACCACAACGCCATCATATTAATTTTGCTAAAACATGTCTATACGAGCATGTTAAGATGATTAATTTTTTCTTTAATAAAGATTGGAAAAATAATAGCATAGAAACATCCGTAAAAAAATCTGAATAGCAACCTGGTAATTGTCCTTCATATCAACCGAGTGCATAATCTTCTTTTCCAAGCCGTCGCAATTGTAATTATTAAATTAAATATCAAAATATTTCCGATTCTTTCTGCATCGCGACATACAGTCTGTCCAGTTGATCAAAGATTTTTATTTCCTTCCAAAGAGTTGTCAGATGAAGTTCACTATGATTTCCAACCAAATGATCAACTAACTTTGTATGGTGAAAAATTATTTTTGCAATATATAAAAGGTGATCTTATTTATCATGCCTCTGATTAGCTCTATGGATTACTTTAACACACATGAGCCATTATAAAGCTCCTTGGGCCACCATCAATGTTATAGTACTACATTAAATTGATAAATTAGAATATCATCAAAACAATTGAGTATCCATATAATTAATCATGTGTGCTTCATATAATTAATCATGTGAGCCCCTAGGTGAACAGTACTATACCATAATGAGCCTCTAGGTGAAGAGGTGATTCAACTATCTACATTCACACAGTTATAGTAATTGCTATGATATGTTGGAAAATGGAGACTAGCGAGCACAAGTGAAATTATGAAGATATGTAGACTTGCAGAATTAATATTTTTATCTAAATTACAATTCCTATCTTATCCTTTTGTACATATAATTTAAAAAATGGAGAGTCACGAGATAAAATTGAAATTATTGAGATTTGTAGGATTAGTGGTGCTATAGTGGATTTGCAGAGTAATTTCTACTCTCTAGCCCGTGCGGTGGCACGAGTTAATGACCAGTCTTGTTGATAGAATAGAGATAACGTGATATGTCAAGAAGATCACTATGAGATTTACTCTGGGCATTACAACAAAATACATAGACCGCCATCCAACTGCATCTATGACTAATAATCCACTCCCGGGGATATCAATCCGAACACCCTAGAAGTATTAAGTTGCAAACAACAGATAATTGCATTAAGCAAAGTGTGTAATGTAAACAAAGCATATGCCCTTGAGCATATGAATGTTGTTTTCTCCCTAGTAGCAACAACACATCTACCACCTTAGAGGTTTATGTCACTCCCCCAGGTGAAATAGAGACATGAACCCACTATCGAGCATAAATACCCCCTCTTGGAGTCACTAGCAACTACTCGGCCAAGATAGCTACTAACAACGGAGAGCATGCAAGATCATAAACAACATAGAGATAACAAAAGATATAATTCAGTACAGCAACTTAATCATAAACACCAATATTCATCGGATCCCAACAAACCAACATCATAGAATTACATAACGGTGATCTCAATCATGTATGGCAGCTCATGAGATCTAAACATGAAGCACATGGTGGAGAAGACAACCATCTAGCTACTGCTATGGACCCATAGTCCAAGGTAGACTACTCACTCATCGCTCCGGAGGCAAGCATGGCGATGAAGAAGACCTCCGGTGGCGATTCCCCTCTCCGGCAGGGTGCCGGGAAGAGCTTCTGGACCCTCCCGATCTTCGGGTCGACGGTGGCGGCGTATCGCGATGTGTTCTGGAAATCTGATTGGGTCCTTAGGTTTTTTCCGTCGGGGGGTCTTTATAGGCGAAGGGGCGATGTCAGAGGTGGGGCCAGGCAGCCTCACACGGTGGTGGCACGGGCCAGGGGCTGGCCGCGCCACCCCTGTGTGTGGGCCCCTGGTGGCCCCCCTCCTACTCCTCTTCGGATCTCTGGAAGCTACCGGGTAAAATAAGACTTTAGGATGTGGTTTCGTCCAATTCCGAGAATATTTCTTGTGTATCACTTCTGAAACACAAAAATAGCAGAAAACAGGAAACTGGCACTGTGGCGCTTGTTAATAGGTTAGTTCCGGAAAATGCATAAAAGTGACACTAAGTGTAACGAAACAATAGGCAAATGGTGTAAAAACAAGCATGGAGCATCAAAAATTATAGATACGTTTGAGACGTATCAAGCATCCCCAAGCTTAACTCCTGCTCGTCCTCGAGTAGGTAAGTGATAACAAAAGAATAATTTTTGAGGTGACATGCACCTACACAATCTTGATCATATATGTAAGCATTGGTGAGCTGGGATCAATAGAACTTAAAACATGGGCATAAAAGATATAATCATGACAATAAGAACTTAGCAACCATGTTGTAAACATGCAAATGAACACAAACAAAAGATCATGATAATGAAACAATGAAAGTCAAACGTGTGTTCAAATCATAAGGAGAAACATACACATGGTTTTCAGCTTGTCCTTCAAAGAGAGCAAAACATAAATGCATAGGACACCTCAAAGTTTAAGAGGGCGACTAGATACAAATAATTTAAGAACAAGTGAAACCAATCATCATGAGTCAATCAATGAACTTTGGGACAATGCATATCACACTAAGAATGACAACTATGCTCTCTTAATGGTGCATAAAGAAAGAAGGTGGTGACTCAATATAAAAGTAAAAGAAAGGCCCTTCGCAGAGGGAAGCAGTGATTGCAAGTTTTATAACCTTCAAAAATTATGGTACTTACCGGCTTTGAGCTCTCATTGCCCCCATCATAAGCATCTTGAATGGTTAAAGTTAATGCGAGAACAATTATGATGCATATGCTTGACAAATCATAAGTTAAAGACCTCGTGCCCCGTGAATACGAGTACCCAAACCTCATGCTACTTTACTTAGAGTCCCAAGCAAGGCTCTTGTCATTGTAAATATATGTGTATCATTGAGAACCGCCAATGGGGTACCTCCGTGCCCGATGACATGGAACAAGCCCACACCAAAATGACAGGACAAGCAGACAATGAACACCTCGACATCTCTTTTATTTGCTATATTGTTTAGCTTTTTATTGTGAGATGCGTCGTCGAATGTTCACCATGGGTATGCTGCAAATTTCCACCATGAATTATGCATGGCTTAGATTGGCGGCCCGACGTTTCCCTAACACATATACAAACTCCATGATCCCCACAAGATTCCCAATTCATTTCACACCGCGGGCATCCATAAACAAAAGATCACGATATCAACTCAAATAGAAGTGCAATGTTGAAAGCTTGCCCCATGACAGCATGGATGGGCTAGAATCCAACTTACAACTTGCAAGCATAACAACTCAACATAAGAGACCACAATGTCAAATTTTTAAGAACAGGAAAAAGTAAAGTGTGCCTTCCGGTTCGTGAGAGCTTTACTAACCGAGTTTCGCATAACACTGGTAAGAGTTTAATTTGAATAGAAAATAAAAGCAAGTCAAATTTACTTGGAATAGCAAATTGCTAGTAGGTATGTATGGTGGACACTTTGGAAAACTTTGGTTTTTAGGAGTTGGATGCACGAGTAGAGCTCATACTCAGTACAAGGCGAGGGCTAGCAAAAGACTGGAAGCGACCAACTAAGAGAGGCAGGGACACAGCCGTGAGTACATTGGATGCACTCGCAAACCATCTTATAAATGAAAAGATGAAGTAGATATGCAAGGTTGGGTATAGTGGACTAAGCACTAAGTTGGTTTGCAAAAGCTAGTTTTATTTCCCAAGAATGTTCATTTGTAGAAAAGAGGTTTAGTTCTCTAAGTTCATTCTAAAGAGGAACTTCAATGTGTCAAGATCAAGGTCAAGTCATGTCAATTCAAATTCATGTCATTCACCAAGTTCACCCTTGTTATTTTTAGTCTTGACAAAAGCCAGGTAGAGTTTGCCAACCGTCCATGACCGAGGACTCGGCTATTCGAATAGTTTGAAAACCTCTGCAGAGGGGTACACTTTACCCACAAGATTCGATACATCTGCCGGGAGAAATCCACGGTTCGCTATACACAAGGGTATGCGGCTTTCAGATAATCAAACAAATTCTTTCACTTGCTCATCCTAGTATAGGATCCTTCCCTAGAGCCCGGGATACGGACTTCCCGCTCCGGCGCCTCTAGTTATGCCCATCCCGGAGGCCGGGTTAGTGGAATCCACTTGGTCAAGAAGTATCCGCCCGTGGAGTCCTTCCATGAAGATTTTATGCAAGACCTCCCATACTAAGATCAACAAACTACGGATTAAGCCCCTTCCCATATAGGGGTAACGTGGTTGTACGGTATAGTTGGCACCCATGTACATCACTCGTTGTCAATTGAGAAATACATTCCATAGTTCTTAGTCAGATTATTTTCTTTCATAAAGCCATCTGTAGGAGCAATCTCCCATTTCAAGTTTCAAGTCAAGTCACCACCTTTCAAATGGGGTTCCTCCAGAGATAGCCTCAACTTTTATTAGCGACTAAGCAACTACATTGAGTGATAGTACTACTACTATGGTTGGATAAACTCAGCTTGATGCTCTTGATAACCAAGACATCAATATGCTCTATCATTCTACTCTAGCAATTCAATCATGCAATTTACTTCTATCATTCTACTCTAGCAATTCAATCATGCAATTTACTTCTATCATTCTACTCTAGCAATTCATCATGCAATTTACTAAAAACAAGTAGAATGCAATATTAAAACTAGGTAGTGGGAGTATGAATCAAAAGATGGCTTGCCTTGGTTGGCAAAGTGTCCGGGGTTTCTTCTTCTTCTTGATAATAATAATCCCCTCCAATATCCTCCTCGGCAACACTAGCGTCTAATAACGAATAAACACAAGCACACCATCACTTCACCAAACCAACAACACACCAAGCACACATCTTGTTTGCTAACCAAGCATTAGGTTGCATTGCTATGGGGTTGGATGGTAAGTTTTCCTCTAAGTTTTTCTTCAAGTGTGCAAGCTAGATCCTTTACTAAGTAGCTAAGTGGTTCACTTGTGCAGCATTGGGGTTGATTTAGGGTTACTAGGGCAAGTTTAAGTGGGAATGATCCACTAAGTGAAATGGGTAAAGAGGGCAATTATTCTAAGTGTGCATTAGGGCTCTATCATTTTATGCTAACAAATAGGTTTGGGTTAGGGTCTAAATGGTCACACTAATATGGTTTGGGTAGATTAGTGTTGACTAACAGTAAGAGGGGTCATTAGTAAGTTCACATTTTAATTTTCATGATTTTTGATGCTTAAATAATTTTCTAGAAATCTTTCATTAATTAACAAGCTAGGGTCACACTATTCATATCCATTTTATTCTTAACTGATTTGAAATCTAACCAGTACTATTGGATAGAGTATTTTCTAAGCTTTCCAACGAATATTTATTTGCTAAATTTGGACTTATAAAACTCTAGGAATTTGAATTTGAAAATACCATTTGAAACAGTTTGAAATAAAAGAAAAGGGCGGGAATTAATTAAAACGAATCGGACCGTATCGAAATGAGCTGGGCCCAATTCAGAACAAACCCGAACGGGCCGGCCCGATACCGTTTCGCCGGCTGGGGAGAAATAAAAACGGGACTGACAGGTGGGGTCGCGATGTCAGCTCATTAACGCCCCGAATCGGTAAGTTACCGTCGGATCTAGATCGAACGGCTCAGGGTCTTTCTTCTTCCTCAGCACGGCGGGGCTCACCTGCGAGCAGCGACGGCGTTCGACGGCGCGGCGGGGCGTAGAGGAAACGAAACTCGACGGCGACGCTCGGGATCGGCTGCGGTGCTCCTCCTCCTCCGATTCCCTGCAGAAGCTGGCCTCCAGGTGGTCGGACGCGGCGGCGCTCCGCCCGTCCAGTACTGCGCCGGCGAGGTCGGCTACGGCGAACTAGGGCACGAGGGAGTAAGCGGCGATGTCTGGGAGGTAGCTGGTGGCTGGGTGAGTCTCTGCGTTTGATCGACGGGGCCTTTTATAGGCCGGAGCGACGGGGACAAGCGCGGCCAGAAGCTCGACGCTGCGGGGGTCCTGGCGGCGTTGCAAGCTCGCTCCGGTCACGGCGGCCACGCTCGCGTGCTGGGGAGTTACGGGGTCGGCCGCGGGGGACTGTGGGTCGCCTCTGGCGCCTTCCAGGCGGTCGGCATCGCGCGGGACAGTGGGTTCCTGGGAGGGGGCCCTGGTTGCACCTCGCCTTCCTCCTTTCTCCTGGCTTGGGTCGGGGCAGAGGGGGCTGGGATCGGTCGAGGGGTGGCCAGAGGGTATGGCTACAGCGCTTGGTCGCGCCTAGAACAGTGCAGCACAGTGGGGTTGATCTCACTCGATTTTCTTCTGCCACCGTTCGACGAAATGCCCACAAGAACTCAAAATTCGAATTTTTCAAATTTGCCACTTTGGGTGCTCATCATATTGGATAAGGTACCCTGGCATATTTTTGTTCTGGAGAAAGAATGAGTTTTGCAAAAATTTATATTTCAAATTTGAAATGGTTTCTGTTTCAGATTCAAACTTTGGCTCAAGTTTGAGTGAGGTTCTGGTTTGAATTTTTGGTAGATCTTTGTTGGTTGAGTTAGTCCATAACTTGGTTAAGCTCAACTAGTTGGCCAAACAAGAAGGTGAGCTGCAGATTTCTTAATATAAGGGCTCAAAGTGGTGTAGTCATTAACAGTTTCTAGATCATATTAACTTTATCTTTTTCTTACCTATTTTTTTATTTTTGGTTCTTTTGGTTCCTAATATCTTTCTTAGTTGTTTCTATTGGTTCACTTAGAATTGTTTAACCAATGCTCAAGCAAAAGAACACACATAAAATCATAGAAATACAAATAAAGAGAATGCATGTATGCATGCAATATTGAAGAAAAAGTTTTATTTGGGTCCAATTTTTGACTCTTTATTTAATAAGAGTTGGGTTACAAATTCTGAGTTGTTACATCTAAGTCGCAATGATTTCTATCTTGAATTGTGATCTGATTTGGATGTCTCTATGAGTGGTGTTTGTCAAGTACTTGATGAACTTTAAGGGGTGCTTCTGTAGCCACTACACAATGATTAGTGTTATTCAATAGGAGAGTAATTCAGAGTACCATAGTGAAGAGAAGTTGTTTATTTGTTCAATCATGTTATATTGTTGGGAGTGTGTCCACTAGTGAAAGTATGATCCCTAGGCCTTGTTTCCAAGC